>CM053783.1:547754926-549058259 GCA_028749045.1 Cupressus sempervirens
AACATCAATCTTTTTATCTTGCACTATCCCTTTTTGGGTTGAAAATTCTTCCTTATCCATTAACATCATATTGGAGTTGGAGATAGGGGTGATGAGGGCTTTTCGGGACCATGAGACAATTTCATTCTTCAAAGGTGAAGGTTCAATCCTTTTCAATAAAAAGCAACCACCAAGAGTAGTTGAATTCCCTCTCTTTGATTTTCTTACATTTGAAGAAGTAAAAGTATCCTCTTTCATGGGGACTTTAACCACCCTTCCACAAAGTGGACATTGTCATTGATTTTGCTCCTTTATAAGGGTAGAGGTTTTGTTTGGAGTTTCCAGTAGTTTTAAAATTCCATCTATGAATGGATATTCATTAGTCTTATCTTCTAATACTTCCCCATCATTTTTCCTTTCCTCAACTACAACAGGAGAGGTAAAACTTTCTATCAACTTTTGTTGATTCTTTGAGGGGGATCTATAATATGAAATCACATGACCTGATTTGGAGCATCTTTGACAGTTAAAAATAACAATCTTATAAATTAGTGCTTGGGTCTGTTTTGCCAACTTTGATAGTAACACAATGAAATTTGAGAGTGTCTTATCAATATCCACATTTATATAGAGTTGAGAAACTACTAATTTGGACATCATCTTTGTCACATCATTTGCATCCAAATAATGCCCAAGTTTGCTTCCAATCTATTTGAGTTCTTTTTCATCCATAAATTCCAATGACATTCTCAACATCCCAATCACTATATATGTAATCTCTTTGAGATCAACATCGGAACAAACCCTAATTTCTACATGCATAGGGATATGTAATGTTTCCCATACTCCTAAGAACAACACGAATACAAATGAGATCCTCATGAGCAATAAACTTGAACAAGAAAATACTTCTAGGGATAACATTCAAGACCACAATCCCCTTCGATTTCCATCTTGCCGCTACTAATCTTTTTACCATATCAATCGTTAGCCTAAATGAAAAAAAATCCCAACCAACACATTATTCATTAATGATATGATATGGTCAACTTTTAAATCTGGGAGTCTATTTTTAATTAACTCCCTTAAATTCTATGTATTCCATTTCTTTGGTTTGAAGTGTATGTTCTTAATTCTCATTAACTAGTGCACTCTTCTAGCTATTGGGTTTTGGGTTTTCCTTTTGATTGGCATGCTCCTCCTTGTCTATTATGTCGTGAACATCATCTTCATCAGCATGAGAAGAATCCACTATCGTGGTTTGAATACCTATGAACTCTATAGTAGAGTCCTCCCAAAGCACAATATTTGTGTCAGGAGGAGGGTTCACAAGTGGGGTCTAAGGCTCCCTTTGTTGTCAAGTTTGTATTATTTTTTATTTGTTTTTGAAGCTTTGGAATTTATGCCATTCCTCCTTTCTTACTATAGAATAATGCCTTGTTTTGGCCCTTCAAAATTTATTTTTAGTTGGAATGTTACTTAAAAACTAAGGATATTTTTAAATTTTTTAATGAGCTCTTTGCCCCCATGCAAGCATATTGGATCAACTAGCAAACACTTAGCTAAGTGGGGGGGTTTCAACCATGGTGGGCACAACACCACCACCATTGAAGATTTTGACAATAAAATAATTTCATAGATTTTAGCTTTTAGTCCAAAGATTTTATAAAGTTAAGAGTTTAATGATATTATTTTTTTTACAAATTTTTTGAATTTTGTTTGTAATTTGTTTGTTATTATCAATTTTTTGACATTATAGAAGTGAAATGAAGTGCCCAAGTTTTTGAAAAAGTTACTCTCATTGTTTGTCATGTAAGAAATTAATTAAATGAATAATTATTTTCTCAATAAAGCTACTTAAGTCACACCTTGATTACATATTCATAGTGTTTAGAAAAACATAAACATGTTTTAAAATTATGTGTGTGTGCATCATTTTGTATAATTATTTATCGTATAATTATTTTCTCTAAATCAAGAACTAATTTAAATTTTGTTAAAGATTTTTAAAAATTATTCTCTCAATATTTTATGTAGAGTTGACAAAAAAAATATAAATACAGTCATTCTAACCTCGACCTCGTGTGAAATTTCAACTTATGAACCCCTCTTTGAAGAGCGCAAGTTCTCTCTTCCTAGGTCAACTCAAGCAATTAGCTATCAATGCTAGTTAAATCAATAGACAATTTAATTGATTACAAGAATTGAACAGAATATGGCGACCATGCACATAAGCACATACTCCAAAACACTGCAATTTAACCGTTTATATAGTTAGATTAAATATTTCCCCTAATTTTTTTTAAACAGATAAAGAGAATCGAGATGTTTGACGTCCACATCCACAAATTTTAACTTCAACATACTCCCACTTGACAGAGAAGGAGGACATAAAACTCATTGCCATAGATCAGGAATGCAGTTAATGTAAGAATAATTTCATTGAAGATGTGGCTGGTGCACAATCATGGCAGTGTCTTCTCTGTTGGCAAACCGCCCTCTGCTCATTGCCCGCGAGAAAATATGCTTTTATATTCAAAGCGAGGTGAGAGGATGGAATGCTCCCGCTCTCATCATCTAAACGCAGGTAATAATGAGGAGGAGACGTCATTGAGGTGGGCGCAGAGGCGAGCCGCCATCACTGCTATTCAAACAACAACCGACAACGTCACAGCTACTCTTGATAGGTATACTGTTCCACCAGTTAGAGTTCAGTCTTTTTTCAGTTCCAGTCATATAATTTCATTCCGTACAATTTTATTACATGTTTGTACAGAAATGTTTGATAGCGTTTGCTAATTTTGATCAAGCCAAAAAAGTTGAATGCAAGTTAAACTGGGTCCACCCCAAAATGGTGAACTAATTCTCTTGATTTCAGTGCATCCCTTGCAATGCCAAAAAATATACTGTAAGTAAATTAGAATTCAAATATTAAAATAAATGTAGAAATTCAATGATGTATTATCCAAAATCTTTGAAAATTAAAATACTGGTGGTAGTCAATGGTCTCTTGGTCTTTTGGTGAAGTTGAATAGTTCTAAATTTTAATTGAGTTTACCATGGATCAAGTTTTTTAACTCTAACATTGCTATGGTTGAGCCTGGAATTATGCCTCGGGTGAATTTGGCGGAATAGATTCTATTCCCTAGGTACTTGGGTCTTAGTTGAAGAGGAGGTTTCACCTTATAGTCTCATGCTCCTATATCAGATAACTAAAACTACTTTGTAAAGACCTTTGCTGGGGTGGTGTGCTTGCGGGATTCGTGTCCCTGCCAAGCTACTGTGCTCACACACTTAACTTCCATTTAAAAAACTACTCGTGGTAAACATTCAGTTGCAGGGAAACAATTGTTAATGAGATTTTTTACAGTATCAAAATTATTATTGAGCAACATAGTCATTTTCTTGTGACATAATTAATCTTTTGCTAATAGCTTTTGAAAATTAGCAACATAATTTTTCATAGTCTCATATTGCTTGAGTTGCACCGACACCTGAAAATGCACTTTGAGTTTATTTTTCTTCATCCCCTTTCTGATCCTCTCCAACTTTTTAGGAGTGCTCCATCTTTACAAAGGTACTTTGACTGTGCAAAATAATTCTTATAGCCAAGATGAGTACAATGGTATTTACTGAGTGTGGATTCAACATTCTCAACAAAATATATACCTTTTATGTTCATAGGCAACTTCATATAAATGGAACACGAACAATTGGAGCAATGATGTCAATGCCTTATAATGAACAAATTCACCTTTCTGAGATGAGCCATATGTACTGCTACTCCAAGATAGGTCCATGGACTCAAAGTATTCTTGTTGAATTAAACTGCTTCTTTGGCTTCTTCTTCAATGGTATTTTCATGTTTAGGTACATGTGGAATGTCTAGCTTCCTGCTGGCTTCCAACCAATTTAGATGTCAGATTGGACATCCCCCTGATCGAACAAATTCTAGACTCTTCATACCAATTGTAACTTGCTTGACTAGTTCATTAATCACTAGCACCTCAAGTGGATCAAGAAAACCTCACTCATGGGATTTTAGTAATGACATGATTGCACTACCTACCTCAACATACTGCTCACATACTTTTGACTTGGGGGCGTTTGCTAATTTTGATCAAGCCAAAAAAGTTGAATGCAAGTTAAATTGGGTCAACCCCAAAATGGTGAACTAATTCTCTTAATTTCAATGCATCCCTTGCAATGCCAAAATTATATTGTAAATAAATTAGGATTCAAATAATAAAATAAATGTAGAAATTCAATGATGTATTATCCAAAATCTTTGAAAATTAAAATACTGGTGGTAGTCAATGGTCCCTTGGTCTTTTGGTGAAGTTGAATAGTTCTAAATTCTAACTGAATTTACCATGGATCAAGTTTTCCAGAGTGTGAGACTCTAACATTGCTAAGGTTGAGCCTAGAATTATGCTTTGGGTGAATTTGGTGGAATAGATTCTATTCCCTGGGTAATTGGGTCTTAGTTGAAGAGGAGGTTTCACCTTATAGACTCATGCTCCTATATCAGATAACTAAAACTACTTTGTGAAGGCCTTTGCTGGGGTGGTTTGCTTGCGGGATTTGTGTCCCTGCCAAGCTACTATGCTCACACAATTAACTTCCATTTGAAAAACTACTCGTGGTAAACATTCGGTTGCAGGGAAACAATTGTTAATGAGATTTTTTACAATATCAAAATTATTATTAAGCAACATAGTCATTTTCTTGTGACATAATTAATCTTTTGTTAATAACTTTTGAAAATTAGCAACATAATTTTTCATAGTTTCATATTGCTTGAGTTGCACCAACACTTGAAAATGCACTTTGAGTTTATTTTTCTTCATCCCCTTTTTGATCCTCTCCAACTTTTAAGGAGCGCTCCATCTTTACAAAGGTACTTTGACAGTGCAAAATAATTCTTATAGCCAAGATGAGTACAATGGTATTTATTGAGTGTGGATTCAACATTCTCAACAAAATATATACCTTTTATGTTCATAGGCAACTTCATATAAATGGAACACGAACAATTGGAGCAATGATGTCAATGCCTTATAATGAACGAATTCACCTTTCTGAGATGAGCCATATGTACTGCTACTCCAAGATAGGTCCATGGACTCAAGTGTTCTTGTTCAACTAAAATGCTTCTTTGGCTTCTTCTTCAATGGTATTTTCATGTTCAAGTACATGTGGAATGTCTAGCTTTCTGCTGGCTTCCAACCAATTTAGATGTCGGATTGGACATCCCCCTGATTGAACAAATTTTGGACTTTTCATGCCAATTGTAACTTGCTTCACTGGTTCATTAATCACTAACACCTCAAGTGTATCTAAAAAACCTTGCTCATGTGATTTTAGTAATGATATGATTGCACTACCTACCTTAACATATTGCTCACATTTTTTTGACTTGGGAAAGTCTTTATTGTTTATGAGAAATTCCTTTTCAAGCTTTAGGGCAGAACTTTATGAAAAGTGTATTTAAGTTCATGATCTTGAGACACAAATGCACCATTTTCAGCTTGATTAGAACTTGCTTGCATGTCCCCTTTTATAACATGATTATTTTGAACCTTAGAAAAAAAAACTTCCTTCCTTATCTTTTCATCACTAGCCCTCAGAGACAGCGTGCATTAGATATTAGAGTTGCTAGCTCTATCTTCTTCCTTTTCCTCGAAGAGAATAGCAAGATCACTAGCTTCAAATGCATGATACTTTACTGTTGTCTTTGCTAATAGTTCCTCAATTGCAAGCTTCTTTGATGGTGAAACAAAATTTTGCTAATTCCCAACAATAGTGTTGGCTAAAATTTTTGTAGGTCACTAGAACTACAACTTACAAAATTGTAACTTTAGGCAACATTCATGAGATTTATCTCTCCTCTTAGCATTAGAGGAGGCTCCCTTCTTATTGTAGGTGGCTTCAATAGGCACTTAACTGAAATTACAAAAAGGGTGGTTCTCTTAATCAATTACTCTTTTTTCAGAAATAATTTGCATGCAACTATAATTTTCCAATTTAACAAAAAGTACCTTATTGCTACAATAATACTGGTGACCTTGGAATTGGCTTGAACAATACTAAGGGCAGCAGTTTACTCTTTTATATTTTGTGAAATAAAAATAAGAACCCAAAGTCTCTTGCATTTGTCTTGATTGAGGATTCAAGCAAAATAAACAGTAAGGCACAAAGTCTCTTTTTGGATACTCTCAAATTCAACAAAAACATATACAATTGAGGCCCAAAGTCTTCAACTCTAAGTGATTACAGCCACTACTATCAATTACAATTTGTCCTCCTGCAACACAATTTTTTTAAAAGTTCAAATTGGCTTTGAATGCAATAGGCAGCTCAAAGTTTGCACAATTAAATTCAAATGCCTCTTGAGCAAAGCTATAAAACTCACAATCAGTATCCAAAAAATGTCATCACATAACACCTTGAATGAACACAAAGTTGAAAGCAAGTTGCCTCTTTATTGAAAGTGATTTAAATTTACATCCAAGCACAATGTCTTAGAGTGCACATATAAACTAGCATAGTTTTCTTGCCTTGCCAGAAGATGATTATTTACCATGAGCTCCTTCTTTTATATAGGAAAATAGGAGAGAGAAAGGTGGAGGAAAAAGAGACAAACTTTAACCTTTTTGACTTATTCTCTAACAAACTTCTAAGTAACTAATTTGACTTATTCAAAGTGGTATGCCTAATGTGATTGTAACTTGATTACGTGTTACAACTTTGTACATGATACTATTACATGCAATTACACATGTTTTTCCTTTACATGTAATATGTCAATTACGAATCACAAATATATGATGGAAATATTATAAGTGCCTTACAAGACACAAAATCTATTACATCGAAATTTTGGTACAAGCTGCCTGATGTTTTACGATTGTTGTGCTCAGGTATGGTGGAAACATCTTGAACTAGAATATGAATATGCATCCTTGATTGTTTCATTGAGTGTTCATTGACCTTTTTTAGCTTGAAAGCACTGTATGCTTGTAATCATTCTTTCAACTCCTTGTAGGCTCCATCAGGTGATCATGCTTGTTTTGTGTCCTCCTTTCTTCTTTGCCTGCATAAAACCAGCTCTTTAAATGGGGGAAAAGCTTAGAAATGGTGTTGTTTTGGGAGCCTTGCATATGGAATACGGCTGAAAACTTTTGGGACAACGAATGGGTAAATGTGTTTAAGCTCAAAATATGTGCTTGTAAGGTGGAAAAACACAAAAACGGGTTTTTGGTGGTCAAAAGCACGTGTGAACATCAAGCTTTAAGTTATGGAAATGAAGGATGAATGAATAGCATTTGGGTAACATATGAGAGGCGTAGCATGCTTTTATAAATGCAATTCATGATATTTTATCCAGCAAGCATGTGGGAAATACTTTCAACCATAGGCCAGCCATATGGAGGTTTATAAAATGCATGATGGTGGGATTTATACTTGCATTCGCATGAGGGGAAATAAATAGCCCATCTTTCCTTAGACTGAGATTTTATCCCCAATTGCATATGCAAGTGAGACTTTGCATACGCAACTTAGAGAAGTAAACAAAAGAATAGAAAAAACAACTTGACATAACAAAATAAATGCAAATCTGAAAATGGAAATGACGAGACTTGCAAACACAACATAACAAATATATAGAACTAAAACCTTAAGAAAAATAACAAGGAATCATACTTTTTTCTCAAGAGGCAACGGACGAAGTATTTTATAAACACTTATGAAAACTCTAAAAATGCAATCAAAGAGATTTCTTGGATTTGCAAGATGAAGTGTTGAATAGACTTTGAATTTTGACTCAATCCTTGCGAGACATGAGTCAAAATTAGTAGCTTGCCAAGTGTAGGAAGTTAGAGCAAAAAATTGCATCATTTTAACAACCATTTTGACCAAGCAATGTGCACCATGCAAAGAATTTGGAAAACGGCATCCAAAGCACATCAAGTGATTTAAAAGATGTGAATGTAATCTAGGAAGAATAGGAAATACTTTAAAACTTACCTTGATCCAAATACTTGTTCTTTTTATGGTGCAAATTGCTCAAAACTAAGGCATTTTTGAGTAAAGACCTGCCCTAGATGGGTTGAGAAATGAAAAAAACACTCAACAAACTCCCTTTTTGAGTAGCCCAATGTTTTTTTTTGGTGATTCTAGACAAAAATGACCTACTGATCATAAAAAATGACCAAGTAATGCTCAAGATATGAGAATTTGAAGGCTGCAAAATCCGTTTTTGGAGAAAAATGCCCAAGAAAGTGGACTTTTGAGAGCCAAAAACATGTGTTTTGGTGCTAAAAATCACCACTTTTGGGTATTTGATAAAAAATTATCATATTAGGAAGTAAAAACACACTTTTTGGTTGCATTTGTATGTTTTAAAACCATTTAATGACTTGAAAAATCACTACCATGAGCTTTTGGTGTCATGCCTGCCCACTATTTCGGGTTTTTCTGCAAGTTGGGACCTTGCTGTTATAAGATACCCTTCAGTTGTTATGTTTGTAATTCTGAAGTACTTGGTTATATTACTGTCTTTGAATGATGAGACTGATGCTGAACGTATTTTTTGTTTAGAACTATGCTATTAGCAATGAATGTGATTTAGGATTTTGTGATTTGAACTGGCATATTGATATTTGCATGTTGATGGGGTATCGATTATGTTCATTATGTTTTCAACTCATTGTAAACTGCATTCTGTGTTTGAATGCTTTGGAAAGAAAGTAAATATATTGTATGTTTAATTTGAATGTTAATTTGCTGGATATATATATTTAGAATTTGTTTTTGTATTTATGTACGTGTGACTGAGAAGGGATTGAATTATTTCTTTGGATTTGTTTTCAGTTTAGCATATAGGCATATGCTGTAGAGGGAATTAAATACCTTATATTTCATATAACCTTGAGATGGTTTTCATTACATAACTTGTATTCATTTTGTTTTAAAAGGGTTTGAGAAACCGCAGTTTGCATTGCAAATATACATACTTGTTTAAAAGGGTCTAAATACCCTAAGTTGTGATTGGCATAAACATTTCTATTTTTAAAAGGTTTACTTACCTCTTAAGCATTAAGGTAACCCTAAATGGGTATCGATTGCAATGAAGGAGGGGAACATATTCATTTTGGTTGGAAGCCAAACATGGCGGTGGCTTTGTAACCGTCTAGTGCACGACCTTGTGTAGTATCGTAGTTGAATTGAATGCTGGTTTATGAGGATTGATGGCACTAAGGGTTTGGTTAGCCATTTCTTGTTTAGAGTCGGGTTTTTTGCAGAATATGGGCCGAAAACTGGGCCGCATTGCACTGCTTGGCTTAACATTTGTAATCTTGTTGCTGAGGTATCGGCATAATGTTGGTTATTGTTGGGATTCTTTTGCTACATCCCATTGTGAAGTCATTTGCGAATTGTTATGTGTCAGCTGTGTGGAGATTGTTTTCAATTTGATTCGGCATTTGGGGCTTTGGCATCGAGTTGGATTGCAGAGCATTTTCCATCTTCAGTTTTCACGTAGGGGCAATTTCTTACCCTACTCTCTCTTTTTGTTTGCAATTGCAATGTTATTTCAATTGGCATGTTGTAAATGGTTATGAGATTTACATATTGTGTATCGACACTCAAGGATGGATATGTGCGGAGCATGGCACTGTGTGCAATGCTTAGCCCTGAATATACCCATCTTTGAATGCGGATTTATGGAGAAATTAAGTTGGGTGTTGCTCTATGTATATATTTGATTGGGCTTTGCCCTAACCCTACATTCTTTCCCTGAGTTGAACCCAGTTGAGTTTCATGTTTGCGACAGTATGAATGCAAAGTGTTTAAGATATGCTTGTGGGTACTCGGCTCTGACAGGGCTGAGCGCAGTGAGAACCCATATTTCAAAGCTCACTTGTTATTGCAACAAATAGATGAGAGGTTCGGCCTCAGTCTTGAATTTGTTTTAAATTATCGACTCTTAACTGTAGTCGAGGGCAGAGGCATTTTGTCAAACAGTTAGTATGAAACCAAACAAGGTTGAATTAACATGTAAATAGTATAGCATTTTTATGGTTATTAAATGTTTGAAAATTTCCATGTTTAATAGTCGATACACTGTCTGAACATTGAAGTGTGGTTTGAATTCTTTTTAACAGTTGCTTGAGGTTGTGTAAACTGGAAACATGTTATGTTGTGTCGCATCTTGTCTGATAGTGTATTGGAGATTCTAAAAAGTAAATAAGATATCCATGGGTCAGAACTTGCAATTTGGCAAAATGAAAGTGAGTTTGTTTGAACACTCGGTATCATCGATTATGTTCTTTTTGTTTTAAAACAACAACAGGGCTTGGAAAATTTAGTTAACTGTATGCTGTTGGGATTTGTTAGATATGATTTAATTGGATTTGTTTTGAAGCATTTTAGATATACCAGTAGTATTTATATTATGTTTTGAGAGGAAAGTTATATGTTTGCAAATTGAAATTCTATTATTTTAATGATGTTTTTCTATCCAATATTGAATTGGAGATTGTATTCAATGGAAAAGATAGATTTATGATATATGTGTTTGATGATAAGTTATTCAAAGCAAGAATATCATATGTGCATTATATTACTATCTTGGCCAATTCGAAGGATAAGATTAGTTTGTTATAACAGTAGAGATAAGTAGTATAGTACTACGACTAGTAAATATCGTTAAACTGATGTAACAGTTTAATTATATTTACGAGATCGTAATATTATAGTATTTATTTTTGTTGTTATAATAACCTGAGTTTACTTTCAAAGTTTGGTAGTAGAAGATGAGATTTTAAAAGATGAAGAATGTAATGTCATGTGAAATCTGACTGTTATTCATTGCATGTGCATTCTTAGAATATCTGATTGATGTGTATTTTAAGGATAGCTGTAATGAACGTATATCAAGGTGGCTGAATATCGATTTATCCTATTCAGTTAATTAATTCAGTGATAATTTTAAGATGAATTGGGAGGGTTAATTATAAATAAAAGATAATTGGCCTTACCTATGACTTGAACCAGTAAGGTTAAGTACGGAGAACAAGGCAAGTCTCTATTGCGTCTTTTCACGAGTACCATAGAGAATTCTCACTATATGTTGTCTATTGGCTTACCATATACGGATGCAGTATCTTAGCACCATAGTGATGACACCTCAGTATATATATGATTCATTTACTAGTTATTCTTAGTGCGAGTTTAATTTTGCATTGTTAAGAAGATGGTTACTTCTTGCATGTTAATTTTAAAATTGCACTATGTTATTTGGTTCAGTTATCTGCATTATGGTTTTATATATGTTTATTCTAACATGTATGCAGGTGGACTACGCTTTTCAACTCAGTGTGTACTGAGCCCTCTTTTTGTGTTGTGTTGCATTTTTGTGTATGTTTCAGGTGTTCAAGTTGAATAACTAGTGCTAAAGAAGACTATTGAAGTTACTTCTTGAAACTGAATTTGATATTGTAAAGTCCATATGTTGGACTTATGCGTCTTTGAATGATACTGTTCTTCATTATTGTACTGAACTCATTATGTATTAACAACATTATGGAAATTTATTTAGACGATCTATTCTTATATTTTGAGGTCTTCGAATTGAGAATGATTTAATCATTGTACTTGTTGTTGTAATATGATGATTAAATTAAAAAAAAATTCTATGGTTCTTTATGTTTGTTCATGGTTTCATAGTTTTTATCTTTGTTTTGTGTAGCGTTACATTTGGTTAATAACTTAGTGCAAAACACAATTTTGGGAGGCATTTGCATGTTGGAAACACATGTAATGGAGTCAAAAATTGCCACTTTGGCTTGAGTGAGGATTTAAGTAATTAAAAACGTGTTTTTAAGAGCCATTTACATGTTAGGATGATATGCAAATGGGTTAAAATTTTCCATTTTGCCTTGACTCACTTTTAAGACTAGAATACATATTTTAAAACACATGTAATGAGGCCCAAAATTGCCACTTCTGATTAGGCTTTGTGGAAATGGGTTTTGTTTTATCACATACATATGCAATTGGGTCCAAAATCGCCTCTTTTACCTAAGTTAAGTGAAAGATCACTTTAGACATGCATTTACATGTTATAAAACATGCAAATTGATTTAAAAAGTCCACTTAAATTACAATTATAAAAATGCACATGTAATAGATTAGAAAAATTCCACTTAAAGGCAAATAAACATTTAAAATGAACTTATGTATGCAACAACATGTGTAAATGCTCTTAATTGAGAATTACTGCAAGACAAAGGCGATTATTGCTTCCTCCATTTCGGAGAAGAAAAGGGGGTCGGCAAGTGAATCCTAGTCTAGAAAGAGTAAAGGGGATGAAGGACAGAGTGTGAAGAAGAAATTAGTGATTAAGGATTCTCTCCCAAAAAATGTTGAGGATATTATTGATTCCTTTGATAAAGATGAAGATAAAAATGCAGAGACAGAGGAAGACACGGAGATGGGGGATATTAGTTCTAATTTAGAGGGTTATCCTGGTAGTAAAAATGAGACTGGGAAGAATGATGTGGAGGAAAGTCTGGATAAAAATGAAGGGTCGAATAACACTGGTAATGAAGATAAATAGGGTGGAGAAACCTAGAGATTTGGAGAGGAGAATGTGGAGGAGGAGATGGGAAGGGAGAAAGATTTAGGAAAAGAGGATGAGAAGGGCATGGAGATCCCTAGAGGGAAGGAGGAGGATGATCCGAGTTTGGGGATTTCGCTCTCCTTCCTTAATACTGCAAAGATTAAAGCTGACTCCTCTCTTTGTGGAGATTTTTGGACTTACAATGAGATTATGAAACTAAAGAAAAAATTGGGTAAAGTGCAGAAGGATCAGGAGAATGACCAGGCCAAACTTGTGCTGCTGAAAACTTAGGTGGGAAATATACCTGAAAAACTGAAGGAATATGAACAAGGTCTCCGACATATGATCAAGGAAAGTGGCAATAATATGGAACAAATGACTTCTAGTTTGTGTGCGGCTACAACAAGTTTGGGGAAGAAAACCAATGAGGATATTATGTCTCCTGGAGGACCAAGTAAAAGGACCAGATTGAGCTCGCGGAAGAAGGCTGCTGAAGTTACTGCTGGTACTGGCTTTTCCCTTGCTGATACCACTCTTAGTACAGCTGAAGTGGGGAAGGAGGCTGCAAAGATGATCAAGGAGCTATAGTAGTGGTTTGGTTTGTTTTGTTTTTTGGTTTTGGTTTTCTATTTGATAGCTTTGTAAAACTTGTAGGTTCCAGGTCCTTGTAAAATCTGGTCGCGTTTTCTGGTTACATTTTGTGGTTTCAGGTCCTTGTAAAACCTGATTTTGTGTCTGTTTTTTGGTCTCAGGATCCTGTTTCCTGGTTATGCTATGTTTGAATATCTTTTTTACTATTGTTAGGGGTTTCGGGTCCCTTCAAAACTTGTTTTTACCTTAATCTAAAACATGTGTAATGGGTTCAAAATCTTCACTTAAATTTATCTAATAAACTTTTAAATATGCAAAAGCATCTTAAAAACCCATTATACACATTAAAATGTGTTATTCATTTAAAAAGTGCACTTTAATGATGCTGGGACTTATAATTTATCGGAAGTGGGTTTTCATATAGTGATTTGCATGTTGATATATGCAATAATATTAAAAATCCCACTTAAATGCATTTAAGATGTCTTATATAATTAAATTTAATATTTAACTATAGTTTTCAATAAAGGAAATGAAAAATAGACTTGAAATAGGCTAGTTTCATAAAGTATTAAAAACTATGGTCAAATCAACTCAGAATGAGTTGAAATTTGAAAATGGACCACAAAATCCACTTTAAATATTAAATGTAAATTTATACCAATAAAAAGTCCATTTTTATGAGGTTTTTAAATTGAGATATGTTGTTGTCTTAAAAGACCCCACTTTTCCCTTTATAACTTGAGCTAGACAACTCCAATTTCGTTCTAAGTTAGCTCGAAGCAAGTGGAATATCAAGGGCTATTCACCTAAGGCAAAAAAAGACTAAAAACTATTTACAACACAAAGAAAAACAAAGAAAGGACACAAAAGTTTGCTAAAAATCAAGTGTTTGCAGTCAGAGAAGAAAAACTCGTAGTAGCAAACAATTTGAGATTCAATTCGATGAACACTTTCAAAAGAACACATAGGTAGAGAAACACAGAGTACAATTCAGGGATAACAAATTGCCTTTATGATACTTTATCAAAACACTCAAACTAAGAGGATGCACCTACGAATCCATAAGAAAAATCCATAGGGTTGGCTCAATTTTGTGAAGTCAAAATTGAGGACAACAAATAGAACCACGAGGAACCATTGGAAGAGGCCCCCTTGTACATTTTCGTGAGGAACGAAGAATGTGCCTTGAGCTACTTTCTGTTTGAGGACAAGTAACTCATTTGCTAACCTCTGCATTGCAGGATCCATCCTTGTAATGGAAGAAAATGAATTTGTAGAAGGATAACATTCTTCAAATTCAGTTGCTTCGGTTCTTATCTTTCTAGCAAGAATAAGATCATCTTCAATTTTAATTGCCAATGTCTGTGTAGCTGGGGCTACTCTCCTTAATAGGAAATTGACTTCAGGAATTTGAACACTAATAAAGAAACACTTCAAATTTGTTGTTGTAGGTTGAGTAGCAATTAGATTCTTCATGTCAATTTGTTTAAATGAGCAACAAATTCATGCATAAGCATGTGAATAATTTCTTCACCTTAGCAAGTTGGGCCAACAATGCATGAACATCTTCAAGAGGCTTGAAGCTTTCCTCAAACTTGGCTATGAGAGTAGTCCAGTTTGTGATAGTACATGGTGGTAAGTGGTAAAACCAATCTACAGCCACACCTTGGAGAGTTTACACGAATAACCTTATAGATACATCCTCATATCCAACAACATGAATGCCATATGTAATGTAGAAAGCAACAATATGTTCATCAGGATGTTGTTCGTCACCGAAAAATTTGGAAAAATTCTTTTGTGGGCCATGCGGAAGAGCATGTAGAGGCAGAGCTAGATTCAACGGTCCAAAACAATTTCCCCAAGGACCTTGGGCCATTTACATGTCCTTGGTAAATGCTTGAAACAACTTCAAGAAATAAAATTACAATGAATATTTACAATGAAAGAGGACATGAGTATGCTTCAAATGAAAGCACGAGGCTCTCAAATGCACATTGTGTCCCCAACAGAGTCGCCAAAAATTGTTGAGTGGATATTTTGCAATTGATAGTTTGTGCAAATTTAGTTGCAAAATAGGATGACCAACCATAGCATGTGAGACAAACTATTACCTTGAAGGGAAGGCTCCTCCTCACTGTTCCTCAGATCAAATCAAGGAAAGCAAGAAGTTAGAGGTATTTTGAAGGGTGTTACTGATATTCTTTTCTCTTGTTTTAGGAAAGAGTCCACTTCCTCGTGGAGCAAGTAATGGGCAAGAAGAATCTCTAAACTACACTTCTATCTAGGAATTGAAAATAATGATACAGATGAATCAACACCAACTCAAAGGCTGATTGAAAGCGTATCGAATTGAATCTAAGTCCATTTTTTCTGCACTATAAAAGTAAATTAGTACTATTGGGGCGCAAAGACTTCTAGAAGTAGATGATTTCTACGCTATAATCCTATAAGTTATTTTAGTTCAAAGACAGAAAGTAACTTAAATTTAACAAAGTGTGTGAATATTAGACGGTAATATAACCTATAGTCAAAGCTTCGACTCCAATTGTTTCTTTTACTTACTTGTGCTAGTAAACATACAATAGTGACATATCAAAGACAATAGAGACAAATCATAGTCAAATCTTCTAATATGTTCTATCACAATTGCTTCCAGTCAAATATTCAAATCCAATTGTTTTTTTTTATTCACTTTTCTTCCAAATTAGTACTACACAATCAAAGTTATGCTTGCACAAGTTTGACATAGCTCTTTTGCATAAAATAAAAGATGATATGTACAATGAGGGGCACTCCTTTATATAGGAAAAAGGAGTGAGAAAAAAGGAGGGAGAAACTCAAACACCTTGACTAAGTCAAACTAAGAAAGAAGATTTATTGGATTACATGCACTGAAGGTTTGTGTAATCATATTACATGCAATTGGATTACACTTGTTCTACCTTTTGAAACTACAAAGTTGAAAATGCACTTGAAGAAAAATTTGAATCTGCTGAATCAATCCTGTAGATTATCAGCAAAGGTCTTGTAGTTGATGATGCAATCGAGAGTCCTTGTAGTTTGCGCCACTGTACTCTCTTTGACGAATTGCCAATTGTCTTTTGAAAACTTGATGTAGTCAAGCTTTTCTCATTCTATAGTTGTTAATTCTCCTTTGTCAAGTTCACACATTCTAGAGTTTCTAACACTTCGAAAACCTTTTCAATGATGTCCAGAGGCAAGCTCGGAACAACTTTCCCATCAACATCTTCAATTGATTCTTTCTTTTCTTAAAAAGTGCTTTGGTGCATTCCCACAAAAACTCAGGTTCGAGATCCATCACTTGAAAAGTGGAGACCGAATGAATATTGCTTCTTTTGATTCGAATAATTTTTTCTTGACAGGATGTCTCTATTCTTTCAAGAAATTCTTAAAGTGGAGATCGAATGATTCGAATAATTTCTTCTTGACAGGATGTCTCTATTCTTTCAAGAAATTCTTACATATCTCGAAGAGTGCACCACAACATGAAGATAAAAAATCTTCTAATGAGATTGGATCCATGAAAACTTTGGGATTTGAGTTAAAATGATGGATCCATGAAGGATGAGTGTTCAAATTATGGATTAGACACTTATTGAACACCTTGGAAGGCTGGAAATGAATGGAACAACTTGTATATTGAACAAAAATGACCAACATGGGGTTTGGATGGTGGATTGCATGTGGGAAAATTGGGGATTTTGTTTTGGATGGCCAAGAATGCAAGTTGGAAGCATATGGATGTGTGCAAAATAAGAGTTTTGGTATTGAAAAAACATGAGCTTTTACCAAAATCAAGTTTATGAGATGCAATTGCATGTGGTAAAAGTTCATCATGTTTACTTGAGGTAAATATGCAACTGGGTTTGTAGAATGCAATTGTATATGAAGAAAATTAGAAATACAGAGAGTTTGGATGCATTTGAAAAATGGATTGACATGAAAGATGACAGCATGAATATGCACTTGCATTCTTGGGTAAAAATCTTCAACTTTTCTCCAAAAACAAACCAAAACAAGCAACAAAGTATGTACAAAAATTAAAAAACAAAAAAGAAAGACATACCTCTTTCTTTTACTCAAACTTTGACAAACTCCAAAACTTCACTTTACATGCAATTTCATTTTTGAGATAGAAGAGCTTTGTATTTGCAACAAAATAAAGATATCAAACTTATTTAATAATTTGATGCAAAAAACTAGGGCCCCATATCAAATATTCCGTTCCTGTACACGTACCAAAATAAAACCTTTATCCAAACACGTTTGGCAACCCGATGGACTCAGTACATGTTTAGAGACTAGTACGAATGTTGTGATGGTGCACGGAATGAATAGCAATCATCCAGATCAAAGGAAGGCCGTACAGGATAGTTTGTACGATATTGCAGGAGGGAAAAGAGTGTGTTGTACGGTGGCACAGAAGGGGCTGTACGAGAGTTGGTCAGTGTACGGAGGATGCTGAGTGGTGTGGCCATATGAGAAGTGATGACAGGAGGGCCGTACGGTGGAGGGGCTAGCTTGGCCGTATGGTGTATGTGACGTACGCTAAATGCAAAGTGGCCGTACACAAGGATGATGGGGTTTGGGCAGGCCGTACGGTGAGTGGGGGAGGCAAAAAAAAGAGGGTATGAAGTGTGGTGGAAGTCATGTGGGAGGGTGAAGGCATTGCCAAAATGGGATTGGAGATGGATGGTCGGAATTCGTATGGTGATACGCAGAGAGTTTTGCAGACTAACAGATAGTTCGAGCAAGATTTAATATAGACAAACAACAATTGGAAATACACAGAACAAAAGAGTAGATCGAACCAACATAGTAGATATTCACAATATGATGATGCTCCGATTTGCTAGATCTGAGTGAAGTGTTACAAGCGACGAAATAGAGTGAGGGTTGAATCCCACCGAAACTAGACAAGCCAAATAGGGAAGGTCTTTCACTTCTGAAATGGTGAACAACAGAGAACTCCAACAGGAATTCGCAGTACATAGAAATAATCTGAATTGCATACCTAAAGACAACCTACATGCTGTACTTAAATACCCATTGAGAACAACTTTCCAAGGGTGTACAAAGATAGCCGACGACAACACAACTACGGAAACAAAAATAAAAATGGGTCCGAGATACATTAAATCAATCGGCCTGTTACAATAGTTTGATTTATGATTTATTTCATAACGAGAACATTACAGTCCTCTCGTCCCAAATTTTGCTTGTCCTCAAGCAAATGCAATGCCGGGTGCTGGAGAATGTGCTCACCCTCCCAAGTTGCGTCGTCCAATGGCAAGTGTTTTCAACGCACCAAAAATTTCTTCACAGTGCGGTTCCGCAGAGTCTTTTCATGAACTTCGATGATCTCGGCCTATTCCAATGTGAACTTGCTTTCTTCTTTGAGTGGTGGGAGGTCTGTGGCTACCATGACATTTTGCCCTGCGACCTTCTTCAAGCATAAATATGAAAAATGTTATGAATATGACTTCCCTTTGGAAGTTCTAGCTTGTAAGCGACCTCACTAATGTGACGCATGATGTGATAGGGGCCATAAAAATGTGGCTTCAATTTTTCTTTTCCCTTCACCTTTAATGAAGATTGTTGATATGGCTGGAGCTTGAGATAAACCAAGTCTCCTACTTTGAAACTCCTCTCCATTGGTGTCTGTTGGCATACATCTTTTGTTGATTCTGTGTCTGTTGCAGGTTTTCCTTCAGGTGTCGTAGGATGTCCTATCCCTCTAGAAGCCAATCCTTCGCCCTCAGTGCGCGGCTGTCTCCCGATACTGTGTCGATGAAGGATAGGGGTTCGTACCCATACAGAGCTTTGAATGGTGCCATCCCGATGGACATGTGATATGTGGTATTGTAGCATATTCTCCCAGGTGCATCCACTTGACCCACGCTCGTTGTTGTGCCGAGACATAATTTCGAAGGTAACCTTCGAGCCACTTGTTCACAATCTCCGTTTGTCCATCTGTCTAAGGGTGTTAACTAGTACTTGGTGATAATTCTGTCCTTGTCAATCGAAATAGTTTTGTCCAGAAGATACTAATGAACCGCCCATCTCGATCACTGACAATGTTTCGAGGTAGTCCATGCAGACGAAAGACTTCTCTAAAGAACAGTTTGGCAACTTGTGCGGCCTAAAAATCTGAGGGGATGGCGAAGAAATGTGCGTACTTTGTCAATCTGTCAACCACCACAAAAATACAATCCTTTCTGTTCACCTTGGGAGGCCCCGTTATGAAATCCATCGAAATACTTTCCCATGTTCTGGAATTGGCAGCGGCTGCAGTAACCTGACAGGCAGAGTATCTTCGGATTTGTTTTGCTGGCAGACCGCACACTCTCACATACTGCAACATGTCCCCTTTTAATCCTTTCCATGAAAACCTCTCCCGTAGACTTCTGTACATTTTGAGGAAGCCTGGGTGTCCTGCCAAGGGTGAGTTGTGTAACTCCTTCAGGATCTTTTGCTTCAATTTAGATTTAGGTAATAGGAATATCTGACTCTTATAGTAAATGATGTCATCTACTACTTTGTACCTGTCATCCTTGGTGATGCCATCCACTAGCTCACAGACAAATGTGTTTTTCGAATATTCTACCAACAATTGTGCTTTCCAATCAGCCAAAATTTGGGTTAGTAAGTAGATGGCGGGCTTTCTGGACAAAGCATCTGCAACCACATTGTTCTTTCCTTTTACATATTCAATGTCAAAATCGAAGGCCTGAACCTTGCTTACCCATTTTTGTTGCCGCTAGTTCAAATCTCGTTGCTCTAGAAAATATCTCAAACTATTGTGATCAGTGCACACGACAAACTTGGCACCTACCAGATATTGCCGGAACTTGGTTAGTGCATGTACGATGGCCAAAATCTCTTTGTCGTAGATGGAATAGAGGTGCATGTACGATGGCCAATGCCTTCTCCGGATGCATCGCACTCCAAAATGAATGGTCGGGTGAAGTTAGGTAATGCAAGTACGGGACAAGCGCTCATTGCCTCTTTTAGTTTATCAAAAGTGAGTTGTGCCTTTTTGCTCCACTGGAAAGACCCCTTCTTTGTCAGATCTATCAGAGGTCTGCTGAGCTGAGAGAATCCTTTGACAAACCTCTGGTAATAACTGCATAGCCCAAAAAATCCTCGCAAATCTGTGAGTGGTTTTGGAGGAGGCCAATCAAGGATAGCTTGAATCTTTTCTTGATGCACTTGAATTCCGTATTTACTGACAACATGCCCCAGGTACAGTATTTTTGTCATGCCGAATTCACATTTGGATCGCTTGGCGAACAAAGATTGCTCTTCAATGATCTTTAGGACTTTATTCAGATGCTTCAGGCACTCCTCCCATGTTCTGCTATAAATAAGATCATCAAAAAATACCAATAAGTACTTTCGCAGTTGTTTGTTGAAAATGTGATTCATGCATGATTGGAATGTAGCAGGTGCGTTTGTCAATCTGAATGGCATGACCAAAAACTCATAATGTCCATAGTGGCAATGAAAGGCCGTCTTTTCTATGTCTTCCTCCCTCATGCAGATTTGATGGTATTCGGAACAGAGATCTATTTTCAAAAAATAGATTGTGCCATGCAACTCATCTAACAACTCATCTATCCTTGGAATGGGATATCTATTCTTTATTTTTTTTTGTTCAACATACGGTAGTCCACACACATGCGCATCATCCCATCCTTCTTTTTGACCAAAACCACAAATGATGTGAAAGGGTTGGAACTGGGTCGGATCCATCCTTTCTCTAGCAGTTCCTGAATCATTTTTTTGATCTCATCTTTGAATTTCTTTGGATGGTGGTACAGTGTGGTTATGACTGGCTTGGCGCTTGCTTCCAACTCGATAGTATGCTCAAACCCTCGATGAGGCGGTATGCTAGGAGGAATGTCAATGAAAACTTTATCATGTTTATTCAAAATATTCTGGAGATCATCATCCTGTGGAGGTGTTCGATGCCCTTTTATAGGTTCCGCCGAGATAAAACAATGCGTAGCCCACGCAACATCATCATGCCGAAAA
Organism: Cupressus sempervirens; assembly: GCA_028749045.1. NCBI lineage: Eukaryota > Viridiplantae > Streptophyta > Pinopsida > Cupressales > Cupressaceae > Cupressus > Cupressus sempervirens. Next base: position 547,776,189 of record CM053783.1, read on the forward strand.
ATTGCCTCCATCTAATGCACAGAAACTTCTTTCGGACCTTCATTTGCCATTCCATAGAGGACAACTTTCTTTTCATCGGCAACAAAAGTGAAGTACATCCATTTGAAACTCTGAGTGTATTCATCAAGTGTCTCCATTCACTGTATGCCTAGAATAACTTCCATGTCATCCAAATCTACTATGAAGAAATCCTCAGTCATCGTGTGATTCGCCATTGTGATACTTAGCTAAGGACCAAGGTGTGTGATACTTAGCTAAGGACCAAGGTGCGTGCAAGGCAGAAGAGTCCTTCCGACAACCTTGACTTGAAAGCCTGCATGCATTTCCATAGGTAGACTTCTTCGGTTCACTAAGGACGAGTTTATGAAATTTAGAGTGGCTCCGCTATCCAACATCACCATAACCCGTTGTCCTTGGAGGCTTCCCCGTACACGAAAAAACTGTGCACCTCAGGCTACCGGCTAGGGCAATGGTTCCTCCGTGCCGTATCAAAGTTGCAATTCTTTCCATATGGTTTAAGCTGGCCATGTTGGTGTCATCGTGAGGTTGGTTGTCTTTGACAGACATTTCTTCCTGTTCGTCCTCATCATCGGACACTACCTCAATGTAATGAGTCTTCCCTTTTTTGAGGCATCTGTGGCCAGGCTCCCAAGGTCCCTTGCAATTGAAACACAGTTTTCTTCGGAGTTCCTGTCTAGTAGCTTCGTCCAACAATGGCTTCCTGGGTGGAGGTTTATTTTCCCTTGGAAATGCCGATGGTTTGGCATGTGAGTAACTTTGAGAGGATGACATAGATGACGATGCCATACTCTGTGCCTTAATGGTAGCCTCCGAAAGGGTGGCAAGGTTGAACCCCTTTACCCAACCTTTTAGAGGTTCTGTCAGTCCATCCATGAAGAGTACTACCCGTCTTCTTTCGGAAATGTCCGTGACCAAAACAAAGAGTTTCTGAAATTCCGCAATGTACTAATTGACCGATCCATTTTGTCTCAGCTATGCCAAATCTTTGAAATTGAGTTCCAGATTTTTACCATCAAATCGATCTATCAATCTCTTAGTGAATTCTGCGTAAGTATTTTTCTGATCATGCCCCAATGTGATAATGACGTGATGCCACCATTCATGCGCGACTCCCTCCAGGTGCAGTGCTGCAAATTTGATTGCTTCTTTTTTTGCCATAGGATTCAGCTAGAAGTATCGACCTTCATTACCCAGGTTTGCGTAGATATGGAACTGGATCCGTCAAATGGAGACAGATTTACTTTACTCAACTTTCTTCTGAGATCATTGTTAAAATATCCTTTGTTTCCACCTCCTGAATATCTCATTCTCAGATCCATGTAAGCTTTGTAGGATATATCTTCCTCAAGATTTGCATTCTTCTAGTCTTCTCTCAATTGTTCTTGCATCTCTTCAAAGGTTGGTTGTTTCCCTCCGTATTGTGCCCCTATCTGTAAAGGAAAAGTCGGCATGGAAAGTCGAGAGTGTGCTGGATGAGGGTTTGATTTACCGGACACCGAGTCTGCGCTGTGACCATTTTGTTCGCCGAATATTTTATTGTCTGCCAACTTCTTGAGAGTCTCTTCCATGGATAGCTGCGTATCAATGATCTGTGCCTGATTCTTGGTAAGTTCCCTCAGTAGTGGCATGAGTTCGGCAGCTGTCGGTTCCAGTTCGGTAGCCATTTGATCAATGGAATGTGTCCTTCTTCTCTTCTGGCTATAAACTCTCATTCACTGTCCACAGGCTGGTAGGATCGAAGAGCTCTGATACCACTGAAATATTCCGTTTCTGTACACATACCAAAATAAAACCTTTCTCCAGACACGTTCGGCAACCTGATGGACTTAGTACATGTTTAGGGACTAGTACGAAAATTGTGATGGCGCACGGAATGAATAGCAATTGTCTGGACTGAGGGAAGGTTGTACAGGACAGTTCGTACGGTATTGCAGGAGGGAAAAGAGTGTGCTATGTGGTGGCACAAAAGGGGCTATACGGGAGTTGGTTGGTGTATGGAGGATGCTGAGTGGTGTGGCCGTATGGGAAATGATGATAGGAGGGTCGTACGGTGGAGGGGCTAGCTTGGCCATACGTTGTATGTGATGCAAAATGCATTTCTTTGACTTTGAAGTCAAAATCACACTCTCTACATGTCATTGCATGTAAAAATTTTAGATGCAGATCCAAAATTGGGTTTAGAATGGTCAAATGCAAGTTTAAAATGTGCAAGGCAAATGCATATAACCCATCTATAGACCAAAATCGGGTTTTAGAAGGGCCTATTACATGTCATATTTTTATGCTTTGCATTTACATGCTATGCACTTACATGTATTTTGACCAAAACTCCACCTCCAAGCCAAAATCCCACTCTCTAGGAGTGATTGCATGTTTTAAATATGTAATGCATTTACATGCAATTACATATCAAAGCCAAAATCGGGTTCTCTAGATGCAGTTACATGTAACTCATTTCAAAAAAGAACATGGAATGAAGTTAAATCACTTAAGTTTTCTATTTAACACATGTCTAGTTGATTTATTGAGCAAATATCACTTAAAAGAGCCAAATATCATATCTACACTAAATATGTTACATATTACGTGCAAATATGTTTGAAAAGTAATATTTTGCTTAAATATTTTAAAATAAAACATTAAAGTAAATATCACCATTAAATTAGACTATAAAGTGTACCATAAATACTTAAATCACTTAAATAATAAATCTAAAGTGATAAAGTAACTTAAAACATAACATAAAGTCATTTTAAGTTATTTTTTTAAAAAAGAGCAACTCAAAATTAGAATAGAAGGTCAATATTTAAATATGCAATTGAACTTGGAAAACCCACTTTTTAGGCTCTTAAACCTTGATATCTTTTGATTGATAACTCTAGTTAAGCCCCAAGAGATATCGAATCAAAGGGAAAACTGAAAGCAAGAGATTGAAGGAAACAAAAAGACAAACAATCTAAACAAACACTCAAAAACACAAAAGAGACTTTGAAGGCCTCAAAAATCAAGTATAGGCTAACAAATTGAAAAAACGGAAAAGACTTGACAGGAGCCTTCAATAAAACGTTTCATTATATGAATTGGTGATGATTGTTTGATCAATTTTTGCCAATAAAATAATGAATTACCTTAGAGAAGTGCAAAACTTTATTGGAAAAGTTTCATACTATTGTCTCCATTTCATTATGATAAAATAGAGGACAACACATCTATAGGAGTTATAATGCAAATTCTAGCTTTGGAGGAACTTACAAGCATAATATCCTCCCCGGATTTTTTTTTCCATTTTTTCTCAAATAAATTTCAGAAACATAAACAAAGAATTGTGTAATATTAACAAACAACATTAACTAGTAAATTACCAACAAATACTCTAGATTTCGTTATTGCATTATAAACCAGCAATACAATAACAATCCAATCGTAAAAATAGCAATAACAATCATATTGGATAACTAGAAATGAACTTGAAATGCAACTGTGAACTCCGTCGGGAATTCACCATAGATGATGAATCAAGGCTGCTTTCAATCCACCAAGAAGAACCAAAGGGTTCGCATCCCCAGATCTTGAATAGAAGCTGAAGCTTTCTTAATTTCTTTAAGAGAAATCTCAAACCAAAATCAATATCAAGGCATGCTGAAAATGAGCTCCTTCCCCACCTTTAAGCGCAACAGAATGACTCTTCATATCCCCTTACTTGGCTCTTCATTTTGTTAATTCTCTTTTCTCTTTTAATTGTCTTTTTCCCATTTAAGAAAATAATATAATTTCATAAGCTAAAGTGACTTATTAATTCTTGTTTTAAATTTTAGAATCACTTTACTAAAAATAGGTTAATCTTCAGACATTAAAATATATATCCTCTTGAACTCGGAAAACCATCTATAATAGCTTTATGGAAAGCTCTTGGAAAGATGCTCAAAGTCCAATACTACAAACTTGCAAAAGTGGACTGCAATTGACTTACTATAGACAGTTGTATTAGAAACCCCTACTATCTCGACTTTGATCTACCTAAAATGGAAGACACCTATGTCAAAACTCATACTGACCCCTTGGCAACACCTAGTTATCCCACAAGATGTCATGTCCCCTTTTTAGCGACATAACTTTAACAGGGGATTTGCCTATCATCGACTCTCGTAGGCAAATGATTATGGGAAGAGGGTCATTTTTGTCTTCCGGTAATTACAATTTTGCTAAGTGGGGCCTACTCGTTCTAATATTAAATTAAGGTTGTACTCTAACTTTATAAAGTTATTTATTTAATTTTATAAAGTTTAATAATGGAAGTACATCATAAAAGATGATTCCGGAAAACTTCCAGAAACTTCTCAGCGAAGTGAATAAATAGAGGACATAAGGCTCCCATTTGAACAAGCGGTTTTTTGGATTCAACTTCTATTCCAATTAGAGTGATTTGTAGCCATTGGGTTTGCAAATTCTCAGATTATCTTTGGGAACGATAACTCCCATTGATAAGCAATTTGAGGGTGTGAAATATCACCTGAATTATTGCACAACAGGAGGTGACATTTCAGTCATTTCATTGGGGCAAAATCTGTGGCCTAAAGCCAAGTTGGAGACGCGAAGTATTGTTGAGAGAAGGAAACTGGGTTTATAAGAATTTCTTCAGAGACAAGGCAGTGGAGGTTCTTTGAAACATTACCTAATATCAACAACGATTTTCCATGAGGGTTGTGGCGTTCTTCCTTGACATCAAGCCGTAGGCGGATTCGATTCAAATCAAATGATGCCGTCTGAAGGATAGATTTTATATAAAAATTTTACAAAGATCATCATACGGAAATTGTCGGAAAGAAGTATCAGGACCGCTGACGGAAATCTTTCACACCAACTCGAACAACAGAGTCACCTTGGACATTGGAAGCATTTATGAGCATCGACCTTCATCATAACTGAGTTGCATTATTTCTGAGAAGGCAGGCCGAATGCATCAACGTAATCAGTGATTGGGAAGAAGCCGACGGACTCTGATGGAAGGTTACGAATTATTAGAAGGAAATCGCAAGCCTGAAATACGAGTTTTATAGCCGGAACTAGACAGCACGAATTGCATTCCAGAGACCTTCGTTCAGAGACTGTTCCTTACTGCAGAAATATTAGAGAGGATCGACATTGAAAAGGGAAGGGTGCAAACTCCATCAGAAATCACACCAATTTCGGAGGAATTGATCGACAGGCAAAACAAACAGTGTATGACAAATTAGGCGGCACTAGTTACAGCTCAGATTCGGAAGAATAAAATCTGAATCGATCACCATCTGGACGATCTCACTCAAACAACGAATAATGGCAGCAGGAATCCAGGTTCGATGTATGGACATTGTCATTTATTAGATTATTGTTCTGTCGCAGATCCATTCATTAAATTGATGTTCTTGAATTCTGTTGATATCACTTGCTTTTGTTATCAACTACCCCTTTGGAGAATTATTTGAGACATTACTCGTTGCATTTCATAGTAAATTGTCCTTCACAGAATAGCTCAGACTACAAGATAATAATTTGTCACAGTTTTTTCCACTGATTCTTAGTGACCTTTGTAGAGGTCATTTCAGTGGTATCAGAGCAGTAGTCCTGCCATCCTGTCGGGCAGAAATATTTTATGCAACCATATTCCAAGTATTATATTCGCAGGAGAACAATATTTAAGGACAAAGATATGGGTGAAAGACAATCACAGAGTCCACCGAGATTTCCCAGAATCGATGATGATGAAACCAGAGAGTTTTACAGAATCATGACTACCGGACAGCAAGAAATAGCTCAGTCACTTCAGGCTTTGACTACCATAATGGAAAGAGTTGTTTAGCCCAGGATTCAGGAACAAGGAAGAGGCACATCTGATCATGATAATAGAAGTGTGGCAGGATCACAGGGTGCTCCTAGGTGCAGATCATGGACAGCAAATAGGCCTACTCGTCCCACTTTCCTAAGGGAAGAGGCTCAGGAGATGGGAGAAGATGATGTACCGGATGATTTCCAGGATGAACTTAGGGCTGCTATTGCAGAATGGCAGGCATTACCCCCGCATGTGCGTGAACTATTGAACTTTGATCGCTATTTAAACCAAAGAAGAGAACATATGAGGAGCAGCCGTCAGAATAGGAGGCCTAGAGGAGGTCATGATAGTGAGTTACAGTGAGTTGTTAGCAAACTCACTTTACCATTTTTCGATGGTAGTGGTCAGATGACAGCACAAGCCTGGATTCATAAGTTGGACACCTTCCTAGCGTTAAGGCCTATGTCTGAAATAGATGCCATTAGGTATGCCACCTTGCATCTGGAAGGCGCAGCTCATGATTGGTGGTCACATGGAATGGTTACTTTGCAGCACAATCAGGTAACATCGTACCAGGACTTTGTGGATAGATTGGTTGAACTTTTTGATAAGAAGGATCTAGAAATTTATTTTCGCGACCTTGCACAGTTAAGACAGTTTGGCAATTTAGAGGTTTATATTAGTGAATTTCAAAAGTTGTCAGTCATGGTACCAGATGTGTCGGAAAGGAGGTTAGTTATCTTATTTACAGAAGGATTGTCTGAACCTCTCAAGGGATGGATTAAGGCATTTGATCCACCAACACTGCAGGAAGCCATGAGGAAAGCACGGGGTATGGAGCTTACAACACCTTCTAGCAGGTTCACTTCCAGGAGTACTACCTCTTTCAGAGACAATAAGAAGTCTGATAAGAATAAAGGGAAGAGCATTGAAACCAAAGGAAAATCTACTACACCCCTGGATGCAGAAGCATTAAACGACTTGCGCAGGAAGAAATTATGCTTCTATTGCAAAAGTCCATATAACAGGGATCATGATTGTCCTTTGAGACCTAAAGGAAAAGCCAATAGGGTTATGTGGGCATATTACGAAGGATCAGATTCCGACAGTGCAGCAAAAGAGGATGATCACAGTAGTTCAGAGTCTGAGGAAGAAACAGGAAATTCAGAGCAAAAAGAGGAACCTGAATTGCATTTACAGCAAGGGCGTTTGTCTAGCATTCAGCAGGAAGGATCTTTTAGATTACGTGGTGTTCTAGCAGGACAGAAGGTGATCACATTGGTTGATACAAGAGCTACACATAATTTCATCGATGCACGATTGGTCGAGCGCCGTGGTATTAAGACAGAAGAATTTGAAGGTCTTCGAGTACAGGTTGCTGATGGTTACACTCTTAAGTGTAACAGGATGGTTAGAGATATGCCTTTATGTCTGAATAATTATGAGTTCAAGGCAGATTACCATGTGGTCAATATGGGCGACTTGGACATCGTTTTGGGAATGACATGGTTACGTTTATTAGGTGAAGTCACTTTCCGACTCCAGGACATGGAGATCAAGTTTGAAGTGAATGGGAAACAACATGTGTTGAGAGCTATCCGGAATAGCGACATCCGAAGAATTTCTCTCAGACGATTAGAAAGATTGGTCAGACATGAGGAAATTGAATGGGCAGCCATGTGTACTCTCATGCCTACATAGGAGGAACAACAAAAGACAGAATATCATCCTGACATACGAACATTGAGGGAAAAATATAGTAAGGTATTTAGTGATATTCCACCTGGTACACCACCTGATAGAGGGATTGAGCACATCATCGAACTAGAAGAAGGTACTAAACCAATCATGATCACTCCATACAGGCATCCAAAAAGGCTCAAAGATGAAATAGAGAAAACCATCAAGGAGCTTCTGGCGATGGGACACATCAGACCTAGTAAGTCTCCTTTTGCTTCTTCAGTAGTCTTGGTTAAGAAGAAAGATGGTTCATTGCGGATGTGTATAGATTACAGGATGCTGAATAAAAAAAACATTAAGAATAGATATCCTATTCCACGGATTGATGAGCTAATAGATGAACTGCATGGGGCATGCTACTTTAGTAAGATTGATTTGAGATTAGGTTACCACCAGATTAGAGTCAGAGAACAGGACATTGAAAAGACTGCATTTAGGTGTCACTGTGGGCATTTTGAGTTTGTAGTAATGCCATTCGGATTGACCAATGCACCAGCTACTTTCCAGTCCACCATGAATAAGGTCTTCCATCATCAGCTGAGAAAATTCGTGTTGGTATTCTTTGATGATATCTTGGTATACAGTTGAACATGGCATGAGCACATGGCGCATCTAGAAACAGTATTGAAGACCTTGCAAGAAGAGTCCTTGTATGCCAAAGAGTCCAAATGCGATTTGGGAATGACTGAGTTGTTATACTTAGGTCATATTATCAGTGGAGAAGGAGTACGGATGGATCCTGATAAGATTCGTGCTATTGTGGAGTGGCCTACTCCTGAGAACCTAACTCAGTTAAGAGGATTCCTTGGTTTATGTGGCTTCTACCGCAGATTTGTTTGCGGATATTCACGACACGCGGCTCCTATAATAGATTTTCTTAAAAAGGGAGCTTTCGTTTGGACAGCAAAGGCACAGGCTTGTTTTGACAGATTCAAGGAGATCATGACTTCATGTCCGGTACTAGCATTGCCTGATTTCTCGAAACCATTTGAACTTCAGTGTGATGCCTCAGGAGATGGTATTGGGGCTGTTTTGATGCAGGATAAACACCCAATTGCATATGAAAGTAGGAAACTCCGTGGGCCAGAGAGATCATTCAGCATTTACGACAAGGAGATGTTAGCTATCATGCATGCATTAGCTAAGTTCAGGCAGTACTTAGTAGGTGGCAAATTTTGCATAAAAACTGACCACAACAGTTTAAGACATTTCCTTGGGCAAAGGGATCTCAATGATAGGCAGCAGAAATGGGTCAGCAAGTTACAGGCATATGACTTTGATATATCTTATGTTAAGGGCACGCAGAATGTGGTAGCGGATGCCTTGTCACGTAGACCACATCTTAGTTCGATGATTGAGATCTGAGGACTGGAAGCATTTGATTATTGCAGAATATGCTAGAGACTCATGGGCATCTGGAATAATTGACGGGACAATTGTTGATACCAGGTATACACTTGTGGATGAGTTGATTGTTTACAAGAACAGGATATTTTTAGTCCCAAGATCGAAGGTGAAGCAGTTTATCATGCGGACTCTTCATGATTCACCTATAGCTGGTCACCCCGGATACTTTAAAACATATAGACAGGTGCGAGAACGGTTTACATGGAAAGGACTCAAGAAGGATGTTTTGCAGTATGTTCGTGAGTGTTCTATTTGTCAACAGAATAAACAGGAGCACACCTTTCCAGCAGGACTTCTACAGCCACTTCCCATTCCACGTCAAAAGTGGGAATGCATATCCATGGATTTCATTACCGGGTTGCCCAAGGCTCAGGGTCGTGATTGCATTTATGTGGTGGTAGATAGACTAACGAAATATGCTCATTTCTTTCCCATCACCACTACTTATACTGCAGTATAGGTAGCCGAGGTATTCTTCAGAGAGGTTTTCAGGTTACATGGGATACCCCGCAGTGTTGTCAGTGACAGGGATAGTAGATTCTTGAGTCAATTTTGGCGAGAGGTGTTTCGATTATGTGGCACTGAACTCACACCCAGTACCAGTTATCATCCGCAAACTGATGGACAGACAGAGATAGTAAACAAATGGGTGGAAGGCTACTTGAGGAATTACGTGGCTGATCAGCAGAAGGCTTGGGTAAGATGGATTTATTTGTGTGAGTATTGCTATAACACAACTTTCCACATGTCTATCCAGATGACACCTTTTCGAGCATTATATGGCTATGATCCACCGAGTTTCATCGACCTGTTAATGGGTGATGTTCGGGTTCCACGTGCTGGGGATTTGATGCAAGAAAGTAAAGACATTATTAGCTCTCTACGGGATAACATTGCTCGGGCACAGAATCAATATAAGCAGTATGCAGATCAGAAGAGAACTGAGAGAAGTTTTGTGGTAGGTGACATGGTTTACTTAATGCTTCAGCCATTTCGACAATCCACTCTCAAAAAGAGTGGGTCAGAGAAGCTTAAGCCCAGGTATTATGGACCTTTCAGGATCATCAGGCGAATAGGGGAATTGGCTTATGAGCTTGAGCTTCCAGCAGACAGCAAAGTATATAATGTGTTTCATGTATCACGCCTCAAAAAGGCGTTGGGACAGAATGTGATACCTTCTGCAGTATTATCTCCCTTGGATGATGAAGGGAAATTGATCCTAGTGCCGAAATTCATTTTAGAAGGCAGAGAAAAAAAGGAAGAGTAATCAGAGAATATTTGGTTAAATGGAAGGATCTACCAGTCGAAGATGCTACTTGGGAAAATGAGACAATTTTGCAGCATCCAGCTTTGAGATTGCTTGAGGGCAAGCAATTTCAGGAAGGGCGGACTCTCATGTCCCCTTTTTAGCGACATAACTTTAACAGGGGATTTTCCTATCATCGACTCTCGTAGGCAAATGATTATGGGAAGAGGGTCATTTTTGTCTTCCGGTAATTACAATTTTGCTAAGTGGGGCCTACTCGTTCTAATATTAAATTAAGGTTGTACTCTAACTTTATAAAGTTATTTATTTAATTTTATAAAGTTTAATAATGGAAGTACATCATAAAAGATGATTCCGGAAAACTTCCAGAAACTTCTCAGCGAAGTGAATAAATAGAGGACATAAGGCTCCCATTTGAACAAGCGGTTTTTTGGATTCAACTTCTATTCCAATTAGAGTGATTTGTAGCCATTGGGTCTGCAAATTCTCAGATTATCTTTGGGAACGATAACTCCCATTGATAAGCAATTTGAGGGTGTGAAATATCACCTGAATTATTGCACAATAGGAGGTGACATTTCAGTCATTTCATTGGGGCAAAATCTGTGGCCTAAGGCCAAGTTGGAGACGCGAAGTATTGTTGAGAGAAGGAAACTGGGTTTATAAGAATTTCTTCAGAGACAAGGCAGTGGAGGTTCTTTGAAACATTACCTAATATCAACAACGATTTTCCATGAGGGTTGTGGCGTTCTTCCTTGACATCAAGCCGTAGGCGGATTCGATTCAAATCAAATGATGTCGTCTGAAGGATAGATTTTATATAAAAATTTTACAAAGATCATCATACGGAAATTGTCGGAAAGAAGTATCAGGACCGCTGACGGAAATCTTTCACACCAACTCGAACAGTAGAGTCACCTTGGACATTGGAAGCATTTATGAGCATCGACCTTCATCATAACTGAGTTGCATTATTTCTGAGAAGGCAGGCCGAATGCATCAACGTAATCAGTGATTGGGAAGAAGCCGACGGACTCTGATGGAAGGTTACGAATTATTAGAAGGAAATCGCAAGCCTGAAATACGAGTTTTATAGCCGGAACTAGACAGCACGAATTGCATTCCAGAGACCTTCGTTTAGAGACTGTTCCTCACTGCAGAAATATTAGAGAGGATCGACATTGAAAAGGGAAGGGTGCAAACTCCATCAGAAATCACACCAATTTCGGAGGAATTGATCGGCAGGCAAAACAAACAGTGTATGACAAATTAGGCGGCACTAGTTACAGCTCAGATTCGGAAGAATAAAATCTGAATCGATCACCATCTGGACGATCTCACTCAAACAACGAATAATGGCAGCAGGAATCCAGGTTCTATGTATGGACATTGTCATTTATTAGATTATTGTTCTGTCGCAGATCCATTCATTAAATTGATGTTCTTGAATTCTATTGATATCACTTGCTTTTGTTATCAACTACCCCTTTGGAGAATTATTTGAGACATTACTCGTTGCATTTCATAGTAAATTGTCCTTCACAGAACAGCTCAGACTACAAGATAATAATTTGTCACAGTTTTTTCCACTGATTCTTAGTGACCTTTGTAGAGAAGGTCATTTCACAAGACCATGATAGAAAAGGCTGACAATGCATTAGAGGTTAATGGCTAGAAAAGGGGACTTAATAATCGTCCCTTCAGAAAGATTGCTTGCCCTCAAGCAATCGGTGTTCGCATGATGTAACTAAAATGCGTGGATCCCATATCAATCTCAAGGAAGTTGCTCCACCAAGCCGTTGCACCGCTCTGATACAGATAACATGTCTCAAATTGTGAAGTTACTCATTAATTCTCCACAAGATGCACCAATCATACTAATATTAGGGTCCTAGATAACTCCATGTGCATAATCTATTCAATCAGCCTATCATGTGCTGCAATCATATGTGAGAAAATCTTCAATCCCACTGAGAACCTCACTCCAACTGAGATCACAAGCAATGCTAGAGTCAAATAAAGGTGGAAACTTGACATTATGCCAACAAATTCCTTGAAATAATACTGGCCATGTGATTGATCTTCCTGGGTCCCACAAATAAAAAAGCCATCCACCTTCCCAACTATCTAAAATATCTTGTCGCTCCATACTTAAAAAAGGTAGAATGTCTAAAATATTCAACTACCACAATACTGCTGCTCTAACTTGTATGCTAAAATAGTAATTGTACTCAAGATGCAAGTTAGATATGGCTTCCTCCTTTATGCAAGGAAGTGTAAAAAACCAAGTGCTATCATCATGCTCAACATCTTTGACGGTAGAGTAATTGTAGGCACTAGATAAATGAGAAGAATCAATCAATGGATACCCATCAGCATTGCCCTTTCTCCTTATATGCTCCTTGGCCATTCTGTTAGCTAAGTTAGGCTGATTTGTAATCAGTATTATGCCCCTTTGTCAAATGTAATAAATCAGTCACCTCTTGGCTGCAATATGTGTTTGATCAATATCAAAAGGTTTTCCATCATCAAACTCGAATAATTGATTCTCCAATATCCAATCAGGTAAATTATTATGCTTCACCCAATTTATATTATGCTGGTTGAAAGCATGATCATCATAAGAATAAATATCCTCACACCTACCCTTTGTTGCTGCTAGACAAATAGCCGATCCAAAAGATGCTTCATCAATCCTATAGTCATCTACCAACAGACATGATGTCATAACGCATGGAGACTCCTTTGAATTCCTTGGTAGCTTATCTGTAATACCATCAGTTTCATCCCTGTTAACCTGCCCATGTGATTGAGTTTTATCTTCTTTTCATCCCTCTCTATAGGCTGAACCTAATCTTCTTTCCTTTCTTCCTCAATCCAAGGCCTTGTAAAGCATGGTTTCAATTTTCGTTCCCATTGTTTGATAGCATTGTTAACCAAACAACAAGCATCAGAAGAAGCATCATGTGTTTGTTTCAAATCAGCCAATAAGGTGGATAAGAAATCATCATCACTCTCCTCGATGGTCAAAGACATGATGGACTGCATGAAAGATAAAACTTTTTTCTTGTGGTTCTTTTTAATGGCAATCAAAAACTGATTAAACATATCTATAATTAAGTCTTCACAATTAAGATCTATCATAATCACGCAAGCTCTATGTCTTGCAACTGATTCTAAAATCTGGACTACCTTACCTTATGATGGATTATGGATATCGTTCAATCCTTGAAAGCTTTCTACAATGAAGTGGGATACTTCTTTTATCACTTACTTGCTGTATGGGTCACGTGATGTTGTTATCGTCATAATATGAACAATGCAGTGAGTGACTGCAAGTCTGACCTCTCTATCAGAATTTCTCAGAAAAAATGGTTTTACCAAGGAAATTATAGCAAGAAGGATGTTCACTTGCTTACTTTTAGAACCTAGTTGTCCTATTATGGATAAACAACTCTCTATTGCTCCCAAATTGCGAATTAATTTATACTTTGAAATCGTATAGTTTTCTTTCTATGTCTTCTCATTGCTCAGCTGATACTGTCTCCTTTCCTACTCGCTTTCATTACCCCGAGAGCGATGGTGGGCTCTTTGCTTTCCACCTTAGGAGAAATTTGACACCTGTTAGTTTTAGTGAGTCGCTTGTGGCCTCTGACATGTTTGCTTCACTTGCCTCTGCCATCTGGGATTCTGCTCTTCTTTCTATTCCTCACCGTTCCCCTCCCTCTCTCAGAGCTAAGCATCAGAATACTTGTCCTATGAATAAATAATTTGATACTGATTGTAAAGCTTTCCATTGCTCTGTTCGCGCTGCCTTTGAGACTTAGTCTCCTGCCTTCACCCATTTGCACCTTTCATACCTTGATTTTCTTCGCCACAAGAAACGTTCTTTTGCCTCTTTTCAGTGTAGAACCCTTTGCTCCACGCTTATTCAGAATCCCCAGATGTTTTTGCGTACCCTTTTCCCTCGGTGCTCCCCCCGTCCTCCACTCTTGACTACCACTCTCTGACTTCCCATATCATTACACTTTATGACATTCTTGGGCAGCCATCTCTTCACTCCACTCCACCTCCATACTGCCATTTGTCCACCTACTCCAGTATTATTGAGGCCATCAGATCTTTGAGATGCAACAGAGTAGTGGATGAAAATGGTTTTTAGGCAGAACTTTTCAAGCTTGGTGCTTCTGTTCTCAGATCTTACTTTCCTACACTCTTTAATAGAGTGGTTTGTACTGGGTTTCCTGAGTCCTGGTCTAGACCTGTGGTTTACACTATTCACAAGTCTGGGCCTGCTTCCGATCTGGGTAACTACAGGACTATTATGATTGGACATACTTTTGCCAAACTTTATGCCACTGCTTTGAACACCATGTTATCTAGTGAGCTTGATAGAAGAGGCTATAGAGCTAAAAGGCAGGCTAGTTTTCGGGCAAACTATCAGACTATGGATCATGTATTCACATTGCGGGCTATCATTGAGGAGGCTAGGCACCGCTCTCAAATCTATTGTTGTTTTGTGAACTTTCGTAAGGCTTTCAATTTTGTTCCTAGATTGGCCTTATTTCATAGACTTTGTGAGATTGGGATCTTAGATATGTTGCAGACTGCTATTATGAGGCTTTATGAAAGGGTAACTGGTAGGCTCAAGACTCTGGAAGGCTTTTTTGTTCCGATTCAGAGCACCATTGGGGTGAAACAAGGCTGTCCTCTTTCTCCTACTTTGTTTGGTTTATATATTGATGAGTTGGAGGATTTCCTTGCGAACTCCTCTCAACCAGGTGATGGGTGCTATTTGCATCAGGTTTTGATCTCCATTCTCTTTTCGCTGATGATGTGGTTCTCTTGGCCTCTTCTCCCAATAGCTTGTAGAGACTCCTGGATGGTTTGGCTTCTTTTTGTAATCAGCAGTAGCTTGTGGTCAATTTTTCTAAGACTCGGGTCATGGTCTTTAACTGTTTAAAGATCTCTCATCTTCATTTCTTCTTTCAGGGTTAGGAGGTTGAGATTACCCCCTCTTATATGTATCTCGGTGTGAAGTTCTCGGGGCTGCACTTTAGCTTGAGACAAGCTATTTAGTCTAGAGTTAGTAAGGGCATGGATTCCCTGATTTTGCTGGAAAGACAATGCTTCAGGCATCATTTCCAGGATATTTCGTCCAAGTTGTCCCTTTTGGACTCCTTGGTTCGTCCAACAGTTCTCTATGGCTCGGTTGTTTGGGGGTCTTATCTTATTGCTTTTGATTGGGCATCTATTGAGAGGGTTTAGGTGTTGATGTTACCGCGTATCATAAGATGTCATGGACTCACCCCTCACAGCATTGTCTTAGCTGAGTTTGGAGCTCATCCTCTCAAACTTGCCACCATTTTTGACTTGATTTGGTTTCTTCATCGGCTTCATGGTTTTATGGAGTCGGGTGTTGATCGGCACAGATACTCTCATCTGGCATACTATTCTTCTGTTGAGATTATGAGATCTAACACCTCTACTAGGTCTCATTGTTGGTACGACCAGGCTACCTCTTTGTTGGGTTCAATTGGTATTGAGATAGATCATCTTCTTCCTTACCAGTTTTCACTTGATGCTCCTGTCATCTTCTCCCCTCACGTCAGGAGTTGAACGAACATGTCAGACATGATATTTATAGACAGTACATTACCACTACCTGGAGTAATCCCCTGGGAGGTTTGCGACCTAAGATGGCCTTCTATGTTGAGCATTTTCTTGAGATTCAGGATGGTATTATTGTTCGCCCTGCTTATCTCTATCAGTGCTAGAATCATGCCTTACGGTTTTCTTTAGGCTCTTTAAGAGTTGGTTCTCACCACCTTAGGGCTCGGACTGATCACCATATGGATCGGGCTGATCGGATATGTCAGTTTTGTACTTTGGCAGAGGTTGAGATTGAGATCCACTTCATCTTTCGATGACCTCTCTACTATGAGATCAAAGGGAGATTTTACTGCCTTTTCAGAGACTGTTCTTCTCTTTCGATGTTCTTCAGCTATATTAATCAGCGACGTCTTGCACTTTATCTTCAGGAGGTCACCCACCTTCGGGAGATTACCCTGCAGTCTTTTATACCTCAGGGGCGTACTTCAGACCAGCTCATTACTGCGTTTTTCTCTCCCTTGTCTTCTCTATGGGGTTTGAAAAGGCCTTCCAGTACTTCTCATTCTAGATCGGTTAGACACTGCACCAGTCTCTCTAGGCAGCGACAGTCCTACAACAGTTCTACGTGACATTCTAAAACTATGGGTCATTCACAAGTTTACCCCTCTATTACTGATTTCTTTGTGACAAGGAAAGATCCCTAGTCTTTACCTTGTCTTCTCTCTTGTTTTGTTTCTTCTCAGTGACCGTTTGGTGCTTCTACTTTGGTCGGCTCTTTTGTTTGTATGCTTAGTCCCATAAACCTTGTTGGTTTCTAGTGGACATTAATATTATTATCTTATCTATATTATAGAGCGTTTCTTCAAGGACCTGTTCCTTATCCTTAACAATAAATTTTGGTAACTATCTAAACATGTTTGTATGTTGTCCCGAAATACCTTTGCTAAGTTTTCCCTGAACAAATACCCTTGTTTTGATAGTTTGATGTTTATATTCTTCCACTTGTTGTGAGATGCTACTGCTGCAAGCAACCCCCAAAAGTCAATGTACAAACTTCCTTATTTGCCACTGGAATGTCACGGCCAATACTCTTTGCAACACCCCACCAGATTTTTTGTCTTCTATCATGTCATCATTTTATCAAACAGGTTGCTGATTGTTGTGTAAGATCCTGTTTCAATTCTGCATTTAAACTGTGTTTCTGAGTGAAATTTGTAACTGATAAAATAAATTATTAAATCTTTAATGAAGATTTTAGTTACCAACCAGGTTAACTCTGAGAAGGTAATGCTGTCCCTATCCACTTTAAAGCTCAAAATATCTTGAAATAGATTGAGAATGTCTGTGGGCTAGTGCGGTTTATTCGTGACTAATAATTTCCAAATTACTGCTGATGGAAAGTCTACTATTGTGTATGGAATTTCTAGTAAATTTTTTGCCAAATCTCTGTCAAAAGATGCACTAGTCAATCAACCTTCCAAAGTTCCAAATCTGCATAGCTTCCCATAGCTCTAGGATCACTCGGTGTACATTAACCACTGTAATATCCTTACTCACTAGTTCAGAGACATTGTAAGACAATGAGATTCATAAATTATCATTTATCCTTCAGAATATTTTGTCAAACACTTTGCAGACTGATTTCAGTTCTGAAGTACATCCCTGATTTTATTTGAATATTATGGCTTGCTGCATAGTGAAATAAATTAGAGGCAATAGAAAATTTACTACAAACATTCATAAAGGCTACCAAGTTTGTCTCAGGTTTGCACATAAATGAATAAGTAATAGATTCTTCAACATTCCTTTTTATCAAAGCTGTTGCGAGTCACCTTTTAAACACAGTATCTAAGAAAAAATCCGCACTTCCTTTAGTTGTTCCTCTTCTTCGCATGAAAGAATAGGAGGAATAAACAACTTGATACTATTCTTGCATTCAACTCAGAATGCTAGCCTTATAGCTCAGAAAAAAATCCAGACTCCATGTTGCATTTGTCTTCCCGTCTATTAGTTCCACAGTAGTCCGTCACCTTTCCTCTAAATTGTTTTTTTCGGCTCCATCCTGTGACAACACCAAGGTTCACAAAAACTTCTGTAACTTTTCTTTATTCCCCCAATAGATTATCCCTCATGATGATTGCAAGCCACAGTTGTAGTTTAAATATCATAATCTCCTGTATCATTCAAAATGACAGTACGGAGTTTGTTCAAATGCTCCATAATCCAATTGCCATGTCCACAAAAAAGAGGTTGACCATTGGAAAGAATCACAAAAAATGATCCCCGTGAACATGTGAGCATCTTCAACAGTTTCCACTGCAGATTGGATAAGAATCAAACCATCTATACATGTACTAGTTGCTAGGAATGTTGCCGTAGAGAACATTCAGGGTCACGACAAGTTATAGGCTCAACATGAATATATTAAAAAACTTCTGCTAAAATTTGAAACAAATCTTCCACATCTCTTTCTGTTTAGGAATCCTTGCTCAACTTGTAATAAGGTAGTAACTCCACCTTTAAACCAAAACCAAAATCTTTCTACATATTTCTATAACAGCAATAGCTGCTTCCCCTTGTGTCGAGGATGTCAGAGACATTTTTTTTTCCCTCACCAAATGTAATGTCCCTAATCAAATCTGATCTCAAAATGCTGATAAAGGCTCAAGAAATTTCATCAAACGACTCACATGCAAGGGTCATATGACTGATATAGTATTTCAGTTTGCTTTAATGACTCTTTTTTCAATTTGCATCAATGAGAATCTTTTGCAAGAAGACTCAAAATTGACTACACAATGACCTAACATGAATGTGCAACTTATTTTGACAATATTCAATGCATATATGTAATTAAAAACTACTTGCAATATGCTGTTACAGCAAATAGTAATTATGACAAACACTTTGGATGCAACTTATGATGGCGTTAATGCACTTATAGCTAAGTGACATTAATACAAACACTTGGTATGCAGAATTATAACATTATTTATGCCAAAAAGAGAACCTACAGCCAATTGACATTTTGTTAAACAATTGGCATGCAAACTAATAAGTTGATCATGAATGATAAATTCATATTCAATTACAACTATATTAGACCAACAACTTATGTCTCCTTTATTGCACATAAAATGTCAAGTACAATGCTAGTATGAAAATGGCCAAGACTCTTGGCTTACATCCGCAAGAATAATGCTTAAATCTGTTACAAACTTTCACCTACAGCCTTACCTTCTAATATGCATCTAAATGATAAGAAAAATGCATGAAATATCCAAAGGAACCTGATTGTAGATGGCTGTAATAATTTTCACCAATGCTGCCTTTCCGCTTTGCTTTTTCGGGTTTGCTTTTTCGCTTTGCTTTTTAGGATCTACTTTTTCGCTTTGCTTCTTCAGAGTGCTTTTTCGGATCTACTTTTTCAAATTGCTTTTTCAGACTACTTTTTTCGGATCTACTTTTTCGGACTGTTATCACCCTTTATTCAGAAAGTACAATAATACATCAGCTATTGTACTCAAATATTTTTTCTCAATGTAGCACAAATAAAAGACTGAAGTATCTTCCTCCTAGCTACAATAATTCAAGTGATATTTCACACCCTCAAAATTGCTATCAAAAGGAAGTTTTCATTTCCTATAACAAAGAAGTAATTTGCAAAAACCCTAGGCTCCACAAAGTGAAACAACAACAACAACATCAAATCTCCCCCTCAAAATGAAGCCTAGGATGCCCATTTATTTTTTTTCTCCACTTTTTCCA
Organism: Cupressus sempervirens; assembly: GCA_028749045.1. Taxonomy (NCBI): domain Eukaryota; kingdom Viridiplantae; phylum Streptophyta; class Pinopsida; order Cupressales; family Cupressaceae; genus Cupressus; species Cupressus sempervirens. The sequence goes on from CM053783.1 coordinate 547,795,814, forward strand.
GAAACTTTAGAATATTATTTTATTAAGTGACTATAAAATATTTTATAATTCAAGTCACTTTATTAAATTAATTAAATTTAAAGTTACCTTTTAATTTTTATTTATTTGATAACTTTATAAATAGTTAACTTAATACCACTTATTTATTTAATTAAAATAATTAATTGGTCATCCTCATAAAATATTAATTATTTTGGACAACTTAATTAATTAAATTAATTAAATCAAATTACCTCCAAAACGGGGACATTACAGTCCGCCCCTCCTAAAATTGCTTGTCCTCAAGCAATTCACCACCTAGATCCCACAAGGAGTACTGCATAATGTCCCTGTCATCACCGAACAATCTCTGTAACATTTGCCCAAACTGAAACTATCGTACCAACTCAATATCATCATCGAGTGTTGCAAAAGTATTAGCCTCAAGTGGGAGCAAGCCAAGAGACTGATCAACCTTGCCTCCAAACTTCGTACTATCATCCCAACTATTCAGCACATGCGCTCCTGAATTGTGCATCATGAATAGGTCATGTACATGAGAATAAAAAATGAAGCTGTGAGCATTCCTCACCATGTACACCTCTGAAATCTCCTTTGTGAGCTCCATTTGCAATCTCGATGCACTATTAGGATCACAAATACTATCAACAATGCTCATCTCAAGATTGGAATCAAGAGAGCTATCATTATCCAAGCCAAAGAGTGGATTGTCATATGACCAAGCGGCTTCCACTTTGAACAATGGATTGAGAATCATCTCATGTTTCTCCTGAATCACTTTTTTCTTTCTCCTACTATCCAGCCCTCTCATAAAATGCAAGCCTCCATTCGTAATACCCCTCAATACATGCCTCCTACCATCAACCTCAAAAGACATTTCGATCTCAGGTACATTGAGGGTAAATACTCCCAAGTCTTGGAGCCACTTCATTCCCAAAACTATGTCCATCTCCCCATGTTGACCACATAAAGATTTGAATGTAACTCATAGTTGTTCAATCTCAAGGTTAGATTAGCAACCTTTCTGGTGCATGCGAGAGTGTATCCATCTGCTACTCGAACTTTGAATCCACCAAAATCCTCAACCTGAAGTTTGCACCGAGCTACAAAATCTCCATTAATAAAGTTGTGTTGCACCACTATCAAGCATAGCGATGCAATTTTGTCCATCAACTGTCCCCTTGAACCCAAATGCAGTCTCATCCTAAACATTGGCAATATATGCCATGCGAGCATAAGTCTTCTCACCCTAATTAAGTTCTGAAGCAACCTGCTGATCAATTTCATCAGAATCAGAGTCCTCATAGTATGCCCACATGAAACGGTTCGCCTTGCTCTTCGGCCTCAAAGGGCAATCATGATCCTTGTTGTAAGGCTCCTTGCACCAATAGCATAATTTCTTCTTCCTCAACTCTTCTCGTGTCTCTTCTTCCATCATAGTTGCTGATTTCTTTTTCTTGTCTGATTGTTGGGGAGTCTCATTGCTTGTTGAAGGAATTTCCTTATGCAAGCTCTTGCTCTTTGGTGTTGCAAACTCCATGCTCCTAGCCTTCTTCATTGTCTCCTGAAGAGTAGGAGGATCAAAGGCTTTTATCCATCCTCTCATTGGCTCCAATAAGCCTTCCATGAATAACACCACCAATCGTCTCTCTGAGATATTGGGAACCATTACTGACAATCTCTGAAAGTCCCCAATGTAGTTCTCCAAACTCCCAACTTGCTTGAGTTGAGCCAAATCTCTGAAGTATGATTTTGGGTCCTTTTTGTCAAAGCGTTCCACCAATCTATCCACAAACTCCTGATAAGATGTAATCTGATTATGCTGCAATGTAACCAATCCATGATACCACCATTTGTGTGCTGCTCCTTCTAGGTGCAAATTGGCAAACTTGATGGCTTCCTCTTCTATCATGGGTCGAAGAGCCAAGAAAGTATCCAACTTATGAATCCATGACTCTGCAGTAGATTTGCCACCTCCATCAAACATAGGTAATGTAAGCTTATTAGTAGCCTGCTTGAGATCCGTATTCTGATTCCGAGGTCTCCTCTCCTGTCGGGACTTGTAGTAGTCCATCCTCGTTTGTACAAAACGATCAAAATGCATGAGCTCTTGAGCTCCTAGTGTCAATCGTTGCCATTCATCATGAGCAGCCATATATACATCAGCAAAGGTAGGCTCCTCAACATCTTCATCATTCTCTTCTACTGCACGTTCTTCTCTCAAGAAGGTGTGTCGTGTAGGCCTATTTGCTATTCTAGAAGGAGTTCTATGAACTCTAGGTGATCCCACTGCACTCCTATTATCCTCTTGCTCCTAATTCCGTCTGTTCTGTGTGTTCATGCGCTCAACCACAGTGGTGAGTGCCTGCAAAGCCTCAGCCATCCGCTCTTGTCCTATAACCATTGCTCTGTAAAATTCCCTTGTTTCCTGATCCTCATTCCTATTGTCTCTTGGTGGGCTATGCTCTTGCTTGTCACCCATGGTGTCTGGTTGCCTGTCAAAATCTTGTTCCCTATCAAACCAAGCTTGCCTGCGAGTGTAGAATTTGGGTGGTTGCATGTGATTTCTAAACCCTCAGGATGGCAGGAATTTAGCTCTGATACCACTGTAATGTCCCTGATCAAATCTGATCTCAAAATGCTGATAAAGGCTCAAGAAATTTCACCAAACAACTCACATACAAGGGTTATATGACTGATATAGTATTTTAGTTTGCTTTAATAATTCTTTCTTCAATTTGCATCAATGAGAATCTTTTGCAAGAAGACTAAAAATTGACTACACAATGACCTAACATGAATGTGCAACTTATTTTGACAATATTCAATGCATATATGTAACTAAAAACTACTTGCAATATGCTGTTACATCAAATAGTAATTATGACAAACACTTTGGATGCAACCTATGATGGCGTTAATGCACTTATAGCCAAGTGGCATTAATACAAACACTTGGTATGCAGAATTATAACATTATTTATGCCAAAAAAAGAACTTGCAATTGGCATGCAAACTAATAAGTTGATCATGAATGATAAATTCATATTCAATTACAACTATATCAAAGCAGGAACTTATGTCTTCTTTATTGCACATAAAATGTCAAGTACAATGCTAGTATGAAAATGGCCAAGACTCTTGGCTTACATCCGCAAGAATAATGCTTAAATCTGTTACAAACTTTCACCTACAGCCTTACCTTCTAATATGCATCTAAATGATAAGAAAAATGCATGAAATATCCAAAGGAACCTGATTGTAGATGGCTGTAATAATTTTCACCAATGCTGCCTTTCTGCTTTGCTTTTTCGGATTTACTTTTTCGCTTTTCTTTTTCGGATCTGCTTTTTTGCTTTGCTTTTTCAAACTACTTTTTCGGACTGCTTTTTTGGACTTGCTTTTTTGGACTACTTTTTTTGGATTTTCTTTTTTAGACTGTTTTTACCCTTTATTCAGAAAGTACAATAATACATCAGCTATTGTACTCAAATATTTTTTCTCAATGTAGCACAAATAGAAGATTGAAGTATCTTCCTCCCAGCTGCAATAATTCAAGTGATTTTCACACTCTCAAAATTGCTATCAATAGAAAGTTTTTGTTTCCTATGACAAAGAAGTAATCTGCAGAAACCCTAGGCTTCACAAAGTGAAACAATGACAATATCAAATCTCCCCCTCAAAATGAAGCCTAGGATGCCCATTTATTCTTTTTCTCCACTTTCTCCAGAAACTTCTATAACATTATTTTATTGAGTGACTTTATAAAATATTTTATAATTCAAGTCACTTTATTAAATTAATTAAATATAAAGTTACCTTTTAATATTTATTTATTTGATAACTTTATAAATAATTAACTTAATACCACTTATTTATTTAATTAAATTAATTAATTAATCATCTTCATAAAATATTCATTATTTTGGACAACTTAATTAATTAAATCAAATTACCTCCAAAATGGGGACATTACGCCAAACTTCCAAAGTCTTTCCAAAATGGTTTCCTTCAGATATAATAGCCCAAGCATGCACAACAAGTCTCAATAATTCTTGGTCGTATTTTTCCAAAGTTCTCTGTAGTTCTCAAAATCTATTCAGAAAATTATTAAGTTTTCAACATTATCAAACACTTGAAATAATCTTCGCCTTATTAATGAGAGTTATATGGCGATGCCCAAATAATTGAAACCAAAATAAAATTCATTGAGGCCTTTCATTATAGGTTGAAATTATTCACCTTAGGATAACTTTATAAGTCCGACTTTATTAGTTCCTGCCATGGCAGGATACTATTGCATCCATTAGATGCAATAGTAACTTTTAACTAGCCAATCAAAGTCAAGAATATTTAAAACATGTCTATAAACTATAGTTTTAAAATTTCCATCTATTTAAATGATTTAAACAAAATAATTTATCTCTTCTTTGATTGGCTTAGAGCAATAATAATGAGTAAAATTAATTTTTTTAATAAAAAATTAAGATATTTTGAACACTACTTTTTATGCATTAATTATAGCTTATGTCATCTTTAGACTATTTTGAACATAAAGATCAAATAGTAATTATATCAATGACATGACATGTTGACTATTTTCTTTATATAAGAAATACAACTTAAATCTTAATACTTTTCAATATAGTTTTATTTTATTTTTAGTATTTTATATTATTATGTTAATTTTCTATTTTACTTTTTCAATTATTGATTGTGAACTAAAATATTTATATAAATATATAATGACAATAATTTAATATAAATATATTAGATTTTATTTAATTTATAATTATTTATTTATTAAAGTTTTTTTAAAGAACATTATAAAAACTTTAAGAGTTACACTTTTACATTCTAAAAAATTAAAGAAATAAAAATAAAAATAAAATAATTTTTACATTTGAAATTATAGTAGTAAATTTTAAACAATATAAAGATCAACAATTGAAATATTTTGTTGTGAATATAGAATAATTATATAAAGAGTCCTCATCCCTATTTTTATACTCTATAAACTGTCCACAAGGAACTTGTAAATAAATAATCTCTTTATTGTTAATAATAAACAGTAAGTGATTTGATAATATATTCATTAATTTTCTAAATTATTTTCTTTTTTATAGTTATATTGTAAGGGCGCGCAAAATAGAAGGCTTACATTTTTGCTATTTTAGGATTCTATGTACTCATTATCAATGAATAATCTAATTAATCTCACATTGTATTCATACACAATAAATTTTGTAAATAAGAATGTTGAAGATGACTTTTAATTCACCTAGTTGTTTATGAACTATGTGAATTGTCTAGTTTTCTCCATTCTTGCATTATTTTCTTACAACTTATTTATTTTTTATATTTCTTGTATTATAAGGTGAATTTGCTGCTAATATACTAGGGCACCATCTAATTTGAAGCAAGATTTTCTATCTAATGCAAATAAGCTAGTTTTATACTATTCAAATTTCAAACCATAGCAAGTCACTCACATCAAGATTTAGCATAGACTGTCTCATGTAATTATCAATGCCATTGATGAAATATTTGAATTAAGATTATGATTGCGATAAGACTTTGTATCTAATGCAAGTAAGTTAGTTTTACATTGTTCAAACAATAGGAAGTCACTCATATCAAAATTTAACATAGATTGTATCATACAAAATTTATCAATATCATTGACGAAATATTTAAATTAAGATTTTGATTGCATACATTATAGACATGTACTCTTGTAATGTATGTTGACTTCTGGATAGTCAGTACTTTTTGAGCACCTAAAATTCTTTTGAAAGTTACCATTTAATATATCTTGAATGGGAACATTGCTACTTCTATTTTGTTTAAACTAAATAGTCAAATGGCAGGAACTATGACACTTGCGTCTCTTGTTTTAAATGGGACCCGATGATATCAATGTCCACGTGTTACTTAGCAACTTTATAATTATCAAAACCAATATATTTCCTTCCTTCAATAGATTGGACCAAAATATTTCATTGGGTAAATTCAATAATGTTTTAAGTATCTCCTCAATGAGAAATAATGACAAAATAAATATTAATGTGCAATGAAATGTTAAACATTAGTATTCAGCTTTTAGAAAAAAATGCCTTCCATTTAACCCAATCTTCAAAACCTAAGAATAGAGGGCCTCATAAATGAAACTAACGACAGTATTGGGAGAACTTACTAATTGATAAGTGACACCTAAATGTTCAAGAAGGTTTTTAACCCAAATTTCTAAAGTGGCTTCGTGTAGTAAAATTATTGTCGAATAAAATATTTAGAGAACCATTTGTTGTTAAATATTCTCATAGGCTCTCCACTCAATAGATATTTACTGTGAATAATAGTTGTCTCGTATTCCAACAAAGATATAAGATTTAAAATATTAAGGTCCACAAATATCTTCAGCTCAAAACTCACGATAATATGTAAATATATAATCATTCCTTTGTACTAATTCCTCAGAGCAAATCAAATGACTGTGATCTGTAGATATGGTATCTTTGCAATCACTTCACACAGTGGTAGGATTTTTAACTCTAATAAAATTCCGGTAAATTGGTTTTTTGTATAAACTCCACAGGATGACAAGATCGACACTCTGAAACCATTGTAATATCCTCCCCAGATATTTCTTTCCATTTTTTCTCAAATAAATTTTAGAAACATAAACAATGAATCTGTGCAATAATAACCAGCAACATTAACCGGTAAATAACCAACAAATACTCTAGATTTCGTTATTGCATTATAAACCAGCAATACAATAACAATCCAATCGTTAAAACAAAAATAATAGTAAGATTGGATAACCAAAAATAAACCTAAAATGCAAGTGTGAACTCCATTGTGAATTCAGCACAGATGATGAATTGGGGCTACATTCAATCCACCAAGAAGAACCAGAGGGTTTGCATCCTTAGATTCTGAATAGAAGCTGAAGCTTGCTTAATTTCTCCAAGAGAAATCTGAAACCAAAATCAATATCCAAGTAGGCTGAAAATGAGCTCCTTGCCCCCCTTTAATCACAACAGGATTACTCTTCTTATTCCTTTGCCTGTCTCTTCATTTTTTCAATGCTCTTTTCTCTTTTAATTTTCCCACTTAAGAGAATAATATAACTTTATAAGCTAAAGTGACTTAATTATTCCTCATTTAAATTTTAGAGTCACTTTATTAAAAACAAGTTAGTCTTTAGACATTAAAATAAATATCCTATCGAACTTGGAAAGCCATCTATAATAGCTTGCTGGAAAGCTCTTGGCAAGACGCTCAAAGTCCAATACTACAAACCTGGAAAAGTGAACCCCAGCTAACTTACTATAAATAGTAAGTATCAGAAACCCCTGCTATCTCAACTCTGATCTACTTGAAAGTGAAGATGCCAATGTCAAAAGTCTTACTGGCCCTCTGGAAACACCTGATTAGCCCACGAGACCATGATGGAAAAGATTGACAACACATTGGAGGTTAATGGCTAGAAAAGGGTACATTACAACAAGTTTTCATTCTTCAACAATTTCTTCACTGTGTATTTCAAGTTCAGATAAGTTTTGAAGTGAATTTGTAGTGCTTCAAGTGAACTTGCAGTTTGGGTGTGTGTTGATGAGATTTTGGTTTTGTTCATATCACTTTCCATGTCGAACCAGCTGCCATTTCCTTTATTTCAAACTCGCATGTGCTTGAAATACATTTTGAGACTGATTTATTTATCCTCCAATGGATAAGCTGTGAAAGGGAGTTGTTTTTGAAGCATTTTACTAGCGTGTACTCTTTCTTGGTGTGGTGGGTGTGATTTGATGAAGTATTTTTATTATTTTCATGCTGCCCACACTAGCTGCAGCTTGTTCATAGAGTATAACGAACTTGTAGTAGAATATGCCCGCTCAACTGTTAAGGCATATTGTTGTTATTTTTAAGTTGGCTAGTTTTTTTAGGATTTTGAGTATCTTTGGGGTGTGTTTTCAATAGTAATATGTCATGTCCCCTCTTTTAGCTCTATCTAGCAGGACATGGGAGTTAGCCTATAAGGGAGTCTCGTAGGCTGGTAGTGGTGTTTAGAGACTTAGTCAGGGTATACAGTGTTCGGATTTGGAGTTTCAAACAGTAGGAGGGCAGTTGAGAGCAGTTCTGTCGTTGGTAGAAATTGTGTAGCCGACGGGTTGATGTCGTCGGTAAAGATTGTGTAGCCGACGGGTTGATGTTGTCAGTAAAGATTGTGTAGCTGACGGGTAGATTGGCATTGTCATGTAGCCGATGGACCCCTTTGGGAAGGTTTAGCGGGTAGTATATATACCCTATTGGAGATCAATGTAAATCATCATCATAAGCATTATGTAATGTCTTTGGCATATGCGAATAATACAAGGAGTTCTGTTGTTCTTATCTGTTGTCTGTATGCATTAATCTATTTACCCATGCGGTAAACAAGTTCCTTAATTGTAGGAGTTTCCTACATTTTAGGAGGTGGAGATGGGTTACATTTGTGAGTCTCTACGAGATCATTCTATGGTTTCAGTTTCGGGAGATTCAGAAACATTCCTATTTTTTAGGGGTATCCCTAATTTTGAGGGATGAGACTATCAGTTATTTCAGATTATCTGACATCAGTGATAGGAGGTGACGAGATCGGTTTCACCTTGTAGAGGTGTTTTGACTATCAGCTCACTATTTGGGAAATATTTTAATATGCATAAATATTCTCCTAAGTTAGCATTTTAATAATTAATAATAAAGCTATTTATATAGCTATTTCAGAGTAATAAGGGGATAACTGATGGATTTGAGCACATATGCCTATGTATGGGGACTCGTTGGAAAGGTCTCGAATTATCATAACCTATTTTCACTATCTGGAGGCTATTTCTCACCTTGGGTTATGACAAATTAATAAAGTAATACTTTTCCTAAGTCTGGACGCCTTTTATAAGGGAAATATTATTTTATTGTATTTTAATTAAAGTGAAAAGTGGGAATGACCTAATTAGGGTTGATTTGATTGGTGAGGGGATATAAGGAGATGTAACCTCATTTTATGATTATCTTTTGACATTTTATACATGTGATTGCTTCACGTGAGAGCTCTGGAAGAGCCAGCTGCCATTGGATGCCAATCCATGGGGCAATCTGCAGCTGGGATGTAGTCCTCAGTATTGCAACGTTTGATCTTGGTAGTATAGAAGAAGATAACCAATGGATTCAGCAGCAATACCCCCAACCAAAGTAGCCATTTAGAGATAAGGAATTGAAGATCCTTACAGACGTTGGAGAATACAGGTTCAGCATAGGCATTTTGGAGATTCTTGTTGTTCCAGACGTCATTATGAGACCAGAAGGGCCGTAGGCTGAATGTTGAAGTAGTATTTAGCAAAGTGTGCATAGGGAGAAGGCGTCTATAGCCATATCTTTACACCAGCAGCTATTAATGTTGTGATTGGAGCAGGACGACTTGGGAAATTGTCATTCTATGTAATGAACCTCCTCAAATCTGCTCTCAAAAAATGCTAGTTGTAGATGGCTGTAATAATTTTCTTCAATGCTGCCCCCTTCTGCTTTGCTTTTTCGAACTGCTTTTTCGGACTGGTTTTTCGACCTGCTTTTTCGGTTCTGCTTTTTCGAACTGCTTTTTCGGCCTGCTTTTTCGGTTCCACTTTTTCGGCCTGCTTTTTCAGACTGCTACCCTGTTGAATCTCAAGACCATATCTTTCAATGGCGTCAAGATTTCCAACTTGAAGGGATTTCGTCCTTCAAACTGTTGAGACATAATCTCCATAAAATTTTCCAATTTGTTTGATATTTCCAAGCCTACTAAAAAGAAGCTCTTCCCTTTCTTTTATAGTGTTCTCACAAGAGCTCAATCTTTCGTTTTCTCAATGTGGGATAAAACATCACTCCCTTTATGTAACTTATGTCTCCAATGTGTTATAAAATAAAGGGGACTCTTTTAATTTAAATATTTCTCACAAACTATAGTCTATGCATTAATAAAGTTAAATATTTAAATTTAACTTTATAAAATAGCTTTATCAATGCATAACAAATTTTATCAATGATAAACAAGTCTTCTTGATGATTTTAAACAACTACCATCGATATACCGCTGCCACTGGATGTCCGACCATATCCAAGATGACTTACTATAAATAGTAAGTATACCCAAAGTTGCCTCAAAACCCTTCAAAAAGACCTGCAACTAAAACTATCTAGGCCAAATGGCCTCTAAGCCCCTTTAATGTCCTGGTTAGCCTACGGGACCGTGGGAAATAGGCTAACGACAACATCATGCTATGAATGCTAAAAAGGGGACATTACATTCTAGTTCATTATGTTCAATATCATTCATAGTAGGAGTACTGGTGTTAATAATTGTTGCTGCAGCAGTTGTATCTATGCATTTATCTCCATTGTATTGCAAAAGAAAAGCAGAATTATATGAAGTAAAGACCTGGTACGATTTCAACCTTGGTATTTTTGCTTGTTGTTATCTAGAGGAAATTATATCAGTAGAGTTTATGTTTGCTGTGCATAATTCTCATTCTAGAATTATAAGTTGTTCTTTGAATATTATTGTTCAAAAACCCCAAAAATTGAATATAAGAGAAAAGCATATAAATTCAAAAATTGGCATTTATCCGGGCAAGGGTTTAAACGTGGATCAAAGATTACTTTTCCAAACAAGATAGTTATTTGCCTTGAGACCGGTTTGGGATCTTTCATAATATTCTCAGATCGACACTTGTATTAGAAGTATTATCCTTAAACACTTTATGACAGCATTGTATCATTGACAATATGTTTATGTTGAGCTTACATATTTTTTTATAGAATTTAGGGTGGTGAATACAATGCATTGGCATTGAGGTTTTAAGATATCTCTGATTATCTACAACAGATAATAGTAAGTGGTACAATTGATGGGAGTAGTACAATATCATTTGACTGGGGCTTGCAATCTATAAATCAACAGCCAAGTAGTTATGACTTCCAACATATTCCACAATAGAATGATTTTTTGAGAATATTGAAAAAACCATACACAATTTTTGAGGAGAAAAATTGATCAAAACTAGAAACTAAAACATCGAGTAGTTGGCGCAAAACAGAGCCACAAATTAACATACAAACCTCATTTAAAAAAAAAACGGTAAAGCCCTTGTACAAAATGATTTTAAGGAAAAAAATACAAAACCCTCAATAATTGTTTTATGGACAAAAAATTATGAAACCCTCCAAAATTTTTGAAGGATGATTAAAAAAGATTATAAAACGCAACGTACTTTTTTACGGGGATTTAAATAAAATCTCAACAGTAATTTTTGTAGGAAAAAATTATAAAACCTAGAGGACAACATCAAAAAAGATTTTTTGTTAAAAAAAAAAGAAAACCCTCTAGTAGAGAAAGAACCCACAATTTTTGATGGGAAAAATCGGGCAAAATATGAAAACCCGTGATTATCAAAATCCGGATGCAAGCCACCATGATTTCTCAAAGAAAAAACACAAAAAACTCCTACCATAATTTTTTGCGGAAAAGAATCAGAAAACTCACCACCATGATTTTTGTGGAAAAAAAATTGGAAACCAAACACTATGATTTTTTTTGGTAAAAAAAAAAGCCCACCACAATGATATTTAGGACAAAATCATGCAAAACCCTTGTATTGTAGAAAATAGGTTGCAGATGCAGTACACAAAACAATCGATCACAAGAAAGTTCACGCTGAAATGCACCAGAATTTGCATTGTAAAACACCCAAAAAATGGCCAAACTTCATTACATGGTCAACAGGAAAACACTGTGTGGAAAACAACATATTCAAGCAATATGCAACTCACAAGTACATGCACCCCACATGACCCTAGGCCTCCTTTGAGGGGGTTAGACCTAGCCCACTCTAATACCATGGTATAATATTTCATTATATTCATAAAATGAGTGACTACAAATGGAGACATTGCCTCCTTATATAGAGAATAACTAAGAACGAAATAGAAACTTTCCAAAAAACTAACAAAGTTTCTATTTATCTAAAAACTAACTAATAAATTAAATATGCTTAAATGACCATTAATATAACCTTAAATACTTTATTGACTTAGAGATGATGTCCTTGTATATACCACATAGGCACACTCAACACATAACGAATAACTGAAATTAAATCAAATTGGACTTGGGGTAAAAAATTGGATTTTGAACGTGGTTGTCAAATTTGCATTGTGGAACTATCTAAGTTCATTTCTGCATCCATGATTTTGACCCAAGAATAAGAATTGATAAATGTAGAATTGAAAATTGTTTAAGGGTCACTAGAAAGACAAACTTTTTACAGTGATAAACTACTAAACTTTAAATCTACATCTTTTATATATATATATATGTATGTATATTAGTTTTTTATTTTATTGTTATTTGAAAAGAGAGTTGCATAGAGAATTACAGTTTATTTTCCTCAGATTGTCTTCATGAGGATCTGTCACTAGATTTGCATTACAAACATCACCAAATCTATCAAAAATTTGATCAAAGTGAGTTTAACAAATAAGGTTGTCATAAATAACACACCAAAATGCATCAAAACATAACAAAGCCCCTATAAACTACGACATTCTAATTCTCTGTTCCACCCTTGCATCCAAAAGAAAACACCAGACTACAACAACGACCTTAATCACGCATCTCAACCGCTAAGTCACTTTAAACCTGCTCACCAAATTCGATCCACCATGTGTTCATCCTTGAATCAGCTTCACAAACCATATGAAGGTACCAGTAATAAAGAAAACTAGGCATTCAACCAAACTAACCATTTCCAGAATGATGACCCACAATTGTCCAATACAAAACCCCCACTATCCAAGCTGTAATTACATAGTTTCTACCATGAACCAAACCAAAATTTTTTCATTCATGCTACACATTGGTTAGCTTTTTTATCTACAAAAAAGTACTTAAGTTGTAGCCACCATAAACAAAAAAATGTTCCACAAAATTTACAGAAAGACAAAGTAGACAATAAACACCTCTATGCATAGAGCAATTACCCACTTAAGGGCTGACCAGAAACCAAAGGTTTTGTTGTAGGGCTTGGGGCACAATCCCCTAAATTCCTTCTCAAATCATTTCGTTCAGGTCTAGCTTTGCATCTTGAATTCCTTGAGGAGTAGCCGCTTGATCAGTCTTTCTTTTAGGTTCTCATCATCTGTCGTCCAACCCTTTTCATTTTCTCAATGTCATTGTCATAGAGGTTGATCATCACCAACAATTTAAGGGCTTCCCAATCCGTTTTGGCTTCTTTAAACCTCTGGTGACTTTGACTTTCTTCAAAGTGCCACACAAAGGGAGTAAGTTTTGTTCCTATAATTTTGTCAATTCTAGTCTCCCTTTCTCCAAGGTTTATACCCCATTTTGGTACTGAAATTGCTAAAATTTCTTTAAAACCTTGCATGGAATCTTGTGGAACAAGCTGTTGCATAATGAATCTCACAATGACTTTCAGTTCTCCTAATTGTAGAGCCTAGGCCATTATCATGGAGTAGATGTCTGTGTTTGTGCGATGATGGTTCTGGACTAGGAAAAACATCTCCCCTAGCAGGGGCCCTACAACCTCTGTAAGTTGAGGGTGTACAATTTCGAATAAATTGTCCATCCTGATTTTTGCTGCCAACCCCTAGAATGGATTTTGCTGCTTCGTGCACTCCAGGGTGAATGATGTTTCCATTCCCGCTTCCTGTAAACACCTCGGCTAGAACACAACCGCTTTGAATGACCTGAGTAAAGAAAAACTTCTACTGCAATGTAAAAAATCCTTGAGTGAGCAAAGGAAATGAAAAAACAGTTATTAGTTCTGGTGCCATAAATAAAGGTCCCATCAACATAAACCTCAAGCATGTGACATGAGCTACAACATACTTTGCCAACCTAAATTCCAATGCAAAAGTATTTTTTGCCGTTGTCAATTAATGTTTCAATGATTGCACTGGATTACTTCCTGCCAAGGCACATCTCGGAAATCTTCAATCGCTACTTCAAGCATGGTAAGATTTAGTGCCTAGTTCGACATCCGATCTGCCTCCATGTTTCTCTTCCGTCTTATGTGGGAGATTTTGAAGTCATCTAGGGTGGCCAATTCCTAGATAATGTTTGTGATGTAATTTTGGAGGTGCCAAGCTTCTAGGTACCTTTCATGATTGCATTAACAATAATTAACGAATTCCCTTCTACATAGAGTTTGGTTATCCCTAATTTTTTGGAGGCTTTGATCTAACAGAGCTGCTCCTTCTTCAACCACATTATTTGTCCCATTTAGGAGCTTTTTTCCCCCCTAGAGCTACAATGTCACCATTATCATTTCTAAAGATGAATCCAGCCCCTAATGATCTTGGGGTTCCTTTGGATGCACCATTGAAATTACTCTTATGCCATCCCTGTTGTGTTTTCTCCCAACAGACTGGAACCAAGGGTAGAGATGAAAGATTAACCTTTTGGAGCCCATTCATGGGCCTCAATATGTAGTTTCTTATAAAAAATCAATGTTTAAGATTCTTTATCAACCTTTAAACAAATCTGATCTGAATATAAATCTGAAATACAATATGTTTAATAAAGGATTCTTGTCACATGGAGTCAACGTACAAGTCTGCAAACCAATTTTTATCTCAAACGTGCTCAGCCAGAATCTTAATGTCACAGTCTTGATCAAAGATATTCAACATAAATCTAAAAAAACCTTATAAAACTGATATAGGCACATCATTCAAAGGTTTTATTGCAGGAGTTGACACATAATGGATTACTGAAATTGAGTCAACTCGGACTTTGGGTAAAAACTTGGATTTTGAACATGGTTGTCAAATTTGCATTTTGGAATTATCTAAGGTCATTTCTGCACCCACGATTTTGACCCAAGAATCAGAATTGATAAATGTAGAATTGAAAATTGTTTAAGGGTTAAATATTGTTTATGAGAGTTAATTTAAAATTGGTTTCCACAAGTTTCAGATCAGCTACTATGTCTGTATACCTGGAACGCCCACACAAAATGATGTAAAACAACTGATAGAATTGCAAAATATGTATTGCCCTTCTAACTAGTTCATGTATAAATATATACATGAGTAATAACTATACACTATTCATTGATTGTAACTTACATAATAAATACACAAATACATATCATAAATAAATATGGCATGATTGTTACTTGTGTACATACAATTATACAGGTAACACAGTAAGCATTTCATGATTTAAACTTAATATTTATTTGTATCTCTGTTGCCCTGATTGATATCTGTATGCTGAGCCATATCACTTCATGAATGTAACTTACATACCTGTTTGAAGCATGTGAAGCATCCATTCATCTCAGTTATTTTGGGAAAATACAGGCAGTGGTGTTAGTTTAAAGCATCAGTAATTGTTTTTCCATATTGCATGTGTGACATGGGCATTATATTGGAAGGTCTTAATTAAACAACATAAAATACAAGTTTTGAATAAAATGATGAGGTAAGAAATCAAGAGTGCAATTTTTGGCTTGTGACAGGTTAGGAGAAAATTTGCTGACATCAGATTTAAACTCAATTCTACGTTACTTTGGGAGGTTGAGGAGGTGGGAAGACATTTGCCAGGTTGTTTAGCTATAAGTTTTTTTTTGATTTCCTTCTCATTGTTGAGTAAAGAATTAACTAATAGTAGTTCTAAAAAATTTGTCTTTACTTTTGTGACGGAACAATGAAAATATACAGCAATAATAATGTGATGCTATTCATATTACTAACTAAACCTTTTGTGGCAGTAAAGAGCTTGCTGAGAATTGTAAATTAAGCACTACTATTATGTGTTGGGATTAGAGAAGTGTAAATAAGCCTTAGTTTACATTATGATTCCAATATACATAATACTATGAAAAACATATTATACAGGAAATGATTTTACATTGAAAAATATGAGTTTATAAAGCCAATCTCCTCTTTTACTTCTAAGTACTTGTCATAAACTAACAATTAGCCAATTATCTGATGCAGTGCAAGGTAGGAGAATCCCCAAAGGAGATGTCCTAGCCCCCTTCAAATAACCACACAATGGAAACACAACACAAGATACACAATTTGATACCAAATGCAACTTTTTATTTATAAAATAACTATTTACATGCAAGGTGTCGGGCTGTCAAGCCTTCCCAGTTACAGCCAAATACAATAGCAATTACAATAATAGTTCTGCAAGATCCCTCAAGATCCAATCCAAATCTTAGCGAGTCCAGATCCAAACTCTGGTAGAAACCTCTAAGGAAGATCTAAACTTGTACACGCAAGCCCACCAAGCAATCTCCTTGTTTGTAAACCGTAGCCACTAGCTCTTCTCACAAACTCACAACTCCACCATAATCCTGTTGTAAATTGCCTCACATTTGACGCTCTGTCCATAGACTCGGGAAAAATTCGCTCCTTTGCCTCCTCCTTCTCTCCAAGCTTCTACTAAGAAGAGATCACTTCTTGAAGCTTGATTACAAATGCTCATATGCCTTGCTTATATAGGTACTTGCCACTCAAGATGTTACAAACACAACCAATGTGGGATAAAAGGTAAATGTAACTATCTTCAACAAATATTTAATTCGCACCCAAATACAACTAAGCATCACCATGTGGCTCAACAAATATTAAATGCATGATTTAAGGAAATGTTTGCAAATTTCTAGAATTCCACCTACACACGTCGATAAATGAATGACAACTATTTTTATTTATTTTTCTATTTATGCCACCTCTACACCTCGAAAATAAAAATTCCTCTTTTTCTCCTTTTTTTCCCTTTTATTTATTTTTTATTTTTTATTTTCCTCTAATTTTTGTCACTTTCTCCCTCCAATATTTATTTTATTTTTAAATAATAAATTTTCCTATGCAAGATGCCCCTGCATCGTTATCTTAAGCTCTTAATCAATATCATGTTACATAATATTAACAAATAACTTTTGGATATTATATCCAACTAACTCTTGACCTAAAAGGGGAAAACTAAGATGATATCAAGCATCCGCCAAACTGATTTGCCCTACTACTTTATAAACTTGGTCCCCTATCTCTTACAATTGATAAACTATTTTCAATTCTTGTAAACATCCTCTTGATGCTGAACCTTTTGCTTCACATTCCTCTATCAGCAACACCTTCCAGTCTTGTACATCGTGTCCTATGCCTTTTCCTCCCATAGTCAAAAGATCTAGTGCCACGTCCTAATAGTAATTAATGCAATGCTGAAAATACATCTATCAATATGCCTCTGGCCATTTACACCACATGCTGTATGTGCTGGATGTAAGGAGCCCTGATGGCTCACTCTGAATCTATGCAGAAGATTTATTTATTTATTTGTGTTTTGAAGTTTTGCAATTTTTTTTGATTTTGAGGATATATGCTTTGTTTTCTTTTTTTCAAAATATGGAGATGAGACAAACTCGAATGCAAAGTAATAACTAACTTGAAAGCCAACTCTATTTGCTATTATTCAAATTGCAAATATTTACAATGCACAACACATATGCAATAACTTATTAATTGAAAGAACCTGTTTGCTGAAGATTAACATTGAATGACAATTTGTAGCAGTTTGAGTATAATTCACGCCCAACTCTATACAGATCACAGCTCTTAATGGAATTGCTGCCAGAAAATTATGGAATGCAACCAAGAATATAGATGAGATGCTGCTTCAGATTGAAATGCAGCTCTCTAATGGTAAAACACAGGTCTTGAAACAGTGATTGCAGACCCTTTCAAATGCCTTCCAAGCATCGAAATGCAGGATTTCAATTGCAAAAATTAAGCCTCAATTGCTATGCTATTCCCAATATACAGTGATCTATTTGATTCAAACCCTTGCATACAGACATACAGACACCCTTGACAGAATGCAGATCAGACACCCTTGAGCAGATAGTGCTGAATAAGGCACAATTCATTGGCAATTAATGGCCAATTCAAGGTGCAAAGAAACTGCAGAAGTTGTCACTTTTAACAACCAACACCAAACCCTCAGAAGTTCATCAATTTCATGAAAACACAGCAATAAAGAGATGGTTCAACTTGCAAGAGGAATGCATTTATAATTATTAACAAGCCCAAGACTTCACCAACACAAAAACTCCATTTAGCTTCTTGGAGACACTTTCCATTAACAAGGCTTCGTCATTACACCATCAAATTAGATCAAGAGACTTATAAAGTTATTTATTAGGATACACTTATCTAATAATCTGACCAAATAATTATTGAACTGCTGATGTATATCTCTGGTAATAATTTCGTCAAATAATTCCCAGTCCCTTCTTAATCACTTTACTGGTAAGATGTTTATTAGTTTAACATAAGCTACAGCATAATGCAAAAAAAATCATTACAGCAAACAGTTGGCATCAGACCCAATTAGGAATTCATGGTTGGCCTAATGCTGGCACAAATAACAATTGATATCAGAATGCACAGAACAGATTACACAGCACAGAGAAATATTTCATATTTTCCCACTTGGAGTATGGTGTGATTTCAAGTTCCAAACAATCACCAACAACAAAATTTGCAATCAATTCTCAAATAGGTTCGCAATTGGAGAAAGATACAGACCTCTTCCCCTTGGGTTGCCATTTAACAACACGCTAACCTCTGTCAGCTGGAACTACACCCACGAGCTGCATATATATATTTGAGTGCTGCCTCTGCAAACAGGGTTTATTCCAAACCTTTTCCCTTGACCACAGCTAGGTTCTAATTGCCATTACTTCAACCCATAGGTGTATAACGAATCCCGTCCATAACCGGCGACCCAGTGCATAGTCTGCTCCAAACTTGCCGATCCTCTATGCCTCAAACGACCACACACACTGCCAGTATTATAATCCCTGGACGCGAAGAACAGCCTTCAGTTTCAGTAGAAAACGTGTTCACTTTTCTAGCAGACCCGACTATACACAATGCCATCACTTTCCAATGGATCTGCTCCCGACTATTCAACAATATATTTCCCTTCCACAAACGTGTCCCCAGCTTAAGTCACAAGTAAGAAGAAGGTCGACAGTTAAGGGAAAAAACATGAATTACATTGCCTCAGTTTCCACCTGGATGAATGGCCCCGACCTGATCTTATTTCCCAGCAATGGTGACGCCCAGAGGAGAGACTCTACGTTTTTAAAAAAATGCCCTTGCTAATAATGCCCAACTAAACTGATCACACTGATATTCCCTACTGTGTCAAATTTCTCCTTGAACGTAACTTGGATTGTCACTGGATGCTTCTTCACTATCCTTCCGGCTATCATGCACCAATCGACTGATTGTATTGAATAAATGTATACAAACTTAGAGCAAGGAACAAAAGACCAAGAAACTTACTTTCTGCCTGTCCTGGAAAGAAACACATTGTTTGCCGAATTCTGCCCAAAGTTAAACAACTGCAAAATTTATAAGGAAGCATGGGGTAGCATCCAGCTCCTAACTGCTTTAAGACTTGAGGGTTTTTGTCCTCAAAGCCCAGACTAGTCACATCAAAGCAACCAGAACTTAGAATAATTTAGTTCATAAATTCTCTTGTGTGTTAATCCCAATGCTAACTCGTCCATTTATAACCTCGGAATGGGAGAAAAGTACCACGTGCAAAGAATGTGGGATTAAAAGTCATTTTCGTCTTGTAGTCACTTAAAGCTATGTATAAAGTAAATAACTTAAAAATATTAAAGTGACTTAACTCCGCATCTTTAATAAAGTCCTAGAATATAATAAATTAAATTCCCTTTTTGTGACTGGATAGCATCTTGCCTAAAGTCGATATTAATCTATCTGGATGTGGAGTTAGATTAATTTTGTTGCTTAGAACTAAAATTGAGAAGGGGACATGACAACTTAATAACTAACTTTCATTATGCAACTCATTATTGAAGCCCAATAAAATACTGATGGACTTTGGACTCAGGGCGCCACAACTGCATTGCCAAAAAATAGAAACTCTGCTCACCTAACTTACTATAAATAGAAAGTCACACAAATTGAGACCCCTAAATCTAAGTGTCACCTCATGAGAGTCGCGATGATGACATGACATCACTAAGCTCCTGGAACTTGCTAAATCAGGGACATTACACTGGATTCGTCATCACCCAACTATAATGACTATTGTCTTGGTTATATCTTGTATCCACAGCCCTTAGTTGCATCTGCAATCAATTCCCAATTGCCTGACCGCACACATCAGCTAACCAAACTTTGCCTCCACTCTTTTCACACATGCAATACCTATTAGAGATATAAAGCCACTCACTGATTAAACCAAAAGGCCTATGGTATAACATCTTTCAAATTTTATTTTGTAAATGTGGGTTAGCTTTCAACATAAATGAAATGCAAGTCAATTTCCTTTCCACTTTCTGATCACCAGATCTCTAGAAAGACAAGGTAAGAGTGTATAGTGTTATGATTTATAAAGTTTAGCATTATAAAATGTTACCTCTTATGATTCCATGCTAGGTTTAGCACTCTTTTGAGTGGTTGTTTCTGATTATGTCTGGAATGTTACTTGTCTCAAGTTTTGATCAGTAAGCTAGGTCAAATACTTGTTTGGCCCTTTGAACCGCCAATTATGTCACAACTCTATTTCCCAGTGCTATCGTGCCACACAATCAGTGCCAAATTTCAAAGTTCAAATGTCAACCTTAGGCCCTTAACAGACACGATCTTGTGGTGGGGCTAAACTTGAATTTTGAGAAGGTGTCAATTGCATATAAATTTAACTCCCTTTTTCCCATACAAACTCACTAGAAAGAAATCTATCTAATCATTCTGGCATAAGCTATCGAGATCAATCAATCTAAGGAATCTGAGGCAATTATCAAGAGATCAACTATAAAGCACACTAGGGTATGCAATCAACTATTTTTTCTGATTTATTTTTATTATCATGTTATGTAATAACACTTACAGGACTTCAAAGAGTATCTCATCATCACCTTCTGTGAGAATCAAGCAAGTGATTCACATTTAAAGTAACACTGTCATTTCAGCAATTATACTATTTAATTTACCTTTGCTCCATTCGGGCATGCACATTTTATCATCACCATTGTTTTTGTGGATGCAGGAACTCCAACACTGGGTTTGACCAAGGCGAGCCCCTATACAACACTTTTTTATCCCCTCTTTCATGTATAAAAACCCAAATCTTTACTATTCTGGCTCTGACATTCACAGATAGACATAGTGGCTATGATAGAGATTGTCAGACTTAGGCTGTAGAACCCTAGAGATACTATTGCCTAATGCTTCTATCCTTCTAGTTTTGCCTCATATTTTACTTTCAGGTGTCCAAACCTTTGCCAATTCCATTTTCAATCATGAATTTCATCTGTACAACTTTAGGACGCTAGCTCCCAACACATTTCTCCTGCCTAATCAGGTTCAAATTCCAGCTCTATGTTCCTCTATGCATCTTATTTCTAGATTTTCTCTGTTTCTGACATTCTATAAATCTGTTCTGTATGATTTGCATTCTGTCAAACACATTCAATTCAACCATCACTAGCAGAGCTCTTTGCACACACAGAAAACATCCCCATGACATACAATCCAAAGGGAGTGTGAGAATCAGTAGCTTGGTAGCCAGGCCCGTTCACAAAACATAATACAGATGTAGTATCCTTGCCCAAATCTGATTGAAACTTGCTATAGTTGCTTTTAGAAATTTCGTCAAACACTTGTACAACAGAGGGATATATGACTAAATTTTTATTTCAGTTTGTTCTCAGAATAAGGAAGATGACTTAAGATTATAGGATGCCTGAAAAATTAACTTCTCTTCCACTTAGTCTACACCTAACATGAAATGCAATTCTTTTTTATTTTTCTGATGCAAAATATGACATCTATTCAATGCAAATTAACACTTACAGCCAAGTGGCATTTTGTCATACAATTGGCATGCAAACATGAAAACTAGGAACAATGTAATCAATTCAAACTTCAGCTCCAAAATCTCTAAATACAGTGGAATGCCAAGTCTTCTTGGCTTACAATAGATACTCAACTATAATGCTAAATCTGATATGAAAGATCATCTATAGCAGCACCTAAATACACTTGATATACCAATGCAAACATCTGAAAATTATAAGAAGAACCTGACTATATGGAAGCGCTCGATGCTGAAGATGAAGATGCAATCAATAACTACTGAAAGGAGCTGCTTCTTCTTAGCCCAAATTGCCCTCTCAAAGTTGGAAAATAAATCAAATTACTGTTGCGTCACTGTAGCGGCATTTTTCATGACTACTGTTCATGTCACCTTCGGCCTTAGAAAAAAAAATTCATGGGACCCCAACACTGCTGCAATATGATTGAAATTTGTATCAGAATTATTCCTGAAATCGTTTCTGCACAATTTTGGCCCTAGGGCACAAAATTTGGCACAATGAGAAGACAAAGTTATCTCCTCCAATAGTTGCAACCCTTCGGGGGGATCTTTCACCTCCTCAGTTATGCTATCAATGGAAGTTTTTGTTCCCAAAGACAAAATCTGTAGAAACCCTTGGCTCCACAAGTGCACAAGCGAATATCATTATCAAAATTGGATGATCAAATGAAAGACCCATAGGGTCTATTTATTCACTTTTCAGAAACTTCCTCTAGAAGCCACTTAACTTTCTAGAGACATCCAAATATTCTTATGAAGTCCATTTGCACTTTTTTTTAGAATAAAGGTAACTTTATAAAAATAAAAGTGCAACTCAATTGAAAAATATAACATTTTGGCCCCATATAAAAAGTAATGATAAAATATAATAAAAATAATATCTCCAAGAGCATAATAAGCCATCCAATCTCCAAATAAACACCAAAATGACTCTCTCATTAAAACCATCTGCCTACAACAGTTTGTAATAGGCAAATCCACGGAAAATATCATGTCGAACTAAAGAGGGACATGACAATCCGCCCCTCCTGAAATTGTTTGGCCTCAAGCAATCTCAATGTTGGATGCTGCAAAATCGCTTCTCCCTCCCAAGAAGCATCTTCAACAGGCAAAACTTTCCACTTAACCAGATACTCTCTGATTACTCTCCTACGAAGCTGCTTCTCTCCGCTATCCAGAATGGATTCCGGCACTAAGATCAATTTCCTCTCATCATCCAAGAAAGGTAATACTGCAGAAGGCACCACATTCTGACCCAATGCCTTTTTGATGCGTGAAACATGAAACACATTGTGCACTCTACTATTTGTGGGAAGCTCCAACTCATAAGCCACCTCACCAACTTGCCTAACGATCCTGAATGGTCCATAATAACATGGCTTGAGTTTCTTTGCACCACTCTTCTTGAGAGTGGACTGCTTGTATGGTTGCAACATGAGGTAAACCATATTATCTACCTCAAAACTACGCTCAATCCTCTTCTGGTTTGCATACTGCTTTTGCTGGTTCTGAGCTCTAGCAATGTTGTCCCTGAGAGTAGCAACTATGTCCTTACTCTCTTGTAATAGTTCACCTGCATGGGGTACTTGACTATCACCCAACAAAAAATCTAAGAAACTGGGTGCCTTGTAACCGTAAAGTTCCATGAAGGGTGTCGTTTGTATAGTCATATGGTATGTAGTATTGTAGCAATACTCACAGAGATATATCCATTTGATCCAAGCTCGCTACTGAGCTGCCACATATTCCTCAAATACCCTTCCTCAAATACCCTTCCACCCATTTGTTCACGATCTCCGTTTGACCATCGGTCTGTGGGTGATAAGTGGTGCTAGGTGTAAGCTCAGTGCCACACAATCGAAATACCTCCTGCCAGAAGTGACTCATGAAGTGGCTGTTCCTGTCACTTACAATGTTCTGAGGCAAACCGTGTAATCTGAAAACCTCCCTGAAGAAGACCTTTGCCACCTGAGCTGCTGACTACGTAGTAGTGATAGGGAAGAAGTGAGCATATTTTGTCAGTCTATCCACCACCACATAGATACAATCGCGCCCTTGAGCCTTGGGCAAGCCCGTGATAAAATCCATGGAGATGCACTTCCACTTCTTGTTAGGAATAGGAAGTGGCTGTAGGAGCCCTGTTGGATAAGTGTGCTCTTGTTTTTTTTTCTGGCAAACAAGACACTCACGCACATACTACAAAACATCAGCCTTAAGCCTCTTCCAAGTGAACCGCTCCCGAACTAACCTGTAAGTCTTGAAATACCCAGGATGGCCTGCTGTAGGTGAATCATAGAGTGCTCTCAAAATCAACTGCTTCACTTTCGATCCTGGGACTAAGTAAATCCTGTTCTTGTAAATGATCAAATCATCTACAAGAGTGTACCTGGTGTCGATCGTCGTCCCCTCCACTATATTAGAGGCCCATGTGTCTCTGGCATATTTTGCTACAATCAAGTGTCGCCAATCCTCTGATATCTGAATCATAGAAGTGAGGTGTGGCCTGCAAGATAAAGCATCTGCAACAACATTCTATGTGCCCTTAACATATGTGATATCAAAATCATAGGCCTGTAACTAACTCACCCACTTCTACTATCGATCATTTAGGTCCCGCTGTCCCAAAAAGTGCCTCAAACTATTATGATCAGTTTTAATACAAAATTTGCTGCCCACAAGATGCTATCTGAATTTGGCCAAGGCATGCATGATGGCCAACATCTCCTTATCATATATGTTGAACGATCTCTCGAGCCCTCTGAGTTTCCTGATCTCATAAGCTATAGGGTGCTTGTCCTGCATGAGTACAACACCAACTCACTCTCTAGAAGCATCACATTGAAGCTCAAATGGCTTCGTGAAATTAGGCAATGCTAATACTGGACATGTAGTCATTATTTCCTTGAACCGCATGAAACAGTCTTGTGCCTCCCGAGTCCAGACAAATGCCCCTTTCTTCAGCAAATTTGTCATAGGTGCTGCGTGCCATGAGTAGCCACTGACAAACCTCCGATAGAATCCACATAGACCAAGGAACCCCCTCAACTGTGTAAGGTTCTTTGGTGGTGGCCAATCAACAATAGCGCGGATCTTTTTAGGATCCATCTGCACTCCCTCCCTACTAATGATGTTTCCAAGATACAACAACTCTGTCATCCCCAAATTACATTTGGACTCCTTGGCATATAAGGACTCCCTCTGTAAAATGCTCAATACTGTCTCCAAGTGCTCTAAATGTTCCTGCCATGTCCTGCTATAGATTAAAATATCATTAAAGAACACCAACACAAATTTCCTCAACTGATGGTGGAAGACCTTGTTCATAGTGGACTGAAAAGTGGTAGGTGCATTAGTCAAACCAAAAGGCATGACTACAAACTCGAAGTGCCCACAATGACATCTGAAAGCAGTTTTCTCAATATCTTGCTCTCGACTCTGATCTAGTGATAGCCTGATGTCAAATAAATTTTTATGAAATAACAAGTCCCATGTAATTCATCTATCAACTCATCGATGTGTGGGATGGGATACTTGTTCTTAATAGTTCTCTTATTCAACACCCTGTAATCAATACACATCCGTAGAGTACCATCCTTTTGTTTTACCAAAGCAATAGAAGATGCAAGAGGTGACTTACTTGGTCGGATGTGTCCCATTGCTAGCAACTCCTTGATGGTCCTCTCGATCTCATCCTTGAGTCGTTTTGGGTACCGGTATGGTGTGATCATGACAGGCTTAGCGCCTTCCTCCAGCTCGATAATGTGTTCAATGTCTCTGTTTGGTGGTCTGCCTGGTGGGATCTCGCTGAATACCTTCTCATACTTGATTCTCAATTTCTGAATATTCGGATGATATTCAGTCTTATGCTGCTCCTCCTAGGTAGGCATCAAGGCACATATTGTTGCCCATTCTATATCATCATGCTTGGCTAATCTCTCCATCCGCCTAAATGAAATAGTCCTGACATCACCATTACGGATAGCCTTTAGCACACGAGTCCTGCCATCCACCTTGAATCGTATCTCCATATCCTTCAGTCTCAAGGTAACCTCCTCCAAAGAATGTAGCCACTGCATCCCAAGTACTATGTCCATGTCACCCATGTTGACCACATGATAGTTCGCCTTGAACTCATAGTTGTTCAGGCGCAAAGGTAGATCTCGCACCATCCTATCACAAAGAAGAGTATATCCATCAGCTACCTTGACTCTCAATCCCTCAAACTCCTCAGTAATGAGTCCACGCCTCTCCACAAATCGTGCATCAATGAAATTATGCATGGCACCTGTATCCAACAGAGTAATAACCTTCTATCCAGCCAAGACTCCCCGAAGTTTGAAAGATCCCTCTCTCTGAATACTAGACAGACGTGCCTCCTATAAATGTAGCTCTAGATCCTCCCTTTTCTCAACACTATCTACCTCCTGTTCACCCTCTACCTTATCAGGGTCCTCATCATGGTGTTTTGAGCTATTTGAATCCGAACCCTCGTAATAAGCCCACATCACCCGGTTAGCCTTCCCTTTAGGCCTCATAGGACAGTCATGACCAAACTCATAGGGACCTTTGCAAAAGAAGCATAGCTTCTTCTTACATAGGTCATTAAGCGTCTCCTTATCCAAAGGTGCAACTAACTTGCCTTTTGAGTCACTAACCTTCTCTTTACCCTTGCTGAATCCCCCTTTGTTATCTCTAAATGATGAAAAACCCTTCGAACTAAACCGGTTTGCCAGAGCTGCAGGTTCCATACTGCGGGCTTTCTTCATGGCTTCCTGTAATGTAGGAGGATCAAAGGCCTTTACCCACCCCTTGAGTGGTTTAATCAATCCCTCTGTGAATAAAATGACTAGCCTCCATTCTGAAATGTCAGGCACCATCACTGCAAGCTTCTGAAAGTCATTGATAAATTGTTCTAAGCCTCCTGACTGTCTCAACTGGGCTAACTCTCGGAAATAAACTTCAGGATCCTTTTTATCAAACCTTTCTATCAATCTATCCATGAACTCCTGATAAGTGGTTACTTGATTGTGTTGCAATGTGATCATGCCATGTGTCCACCAATCATGAGCTGTCCCATCTAAGTGTAAAGTGGCATACTTGAGTGCTTCAAATTCTGTCATAGTCTTTAGAGATAGGAAAGTATCCACCTTATGAATCCAAGTATGAGCAGTCATTTTCCTACTGCCAATCAAATGTGCGTAATGTCAACTTGTCAGTGACTTGTTGCAACTCACTGTGTTTATCTGCCTACTTCTGCCTGGCAGCTCTATAGTTCAGGTACCTGTCAAATGTCCATCCATCCTGTACATATGCTGGTAATGAATCCCACTCCTTCCTTGCTTGTCGGAGTTTATCTGCAATATCTGTTACCATAGCATCAGGTGTGAGTGCTGAAGTTTCTTCCCTGAATGTAGGACGTGTGGGTCTGTCAGCTATCCCAGACCATGTCCTTTGTCCATGTTGTGATCCTGCTATTCTCCTGTCACCCTGGTCATTATTATGATTATTTCTCCTATTTTCCCCAATCAAATGTTGCATCATAGCCATCATTGCCTGTGTACTTGCCTCTATTGACTGTAGAAGCCTATCCTGATGCTGCAAAGCCTCATCATCTCTCATAATTCTGGGTGGGCTTTGAGAATGTCTATTAGCCATGTTCTCAGCTGTGTTGGTTCCCTGTGTAAATAGAGCCCTTTTGTTTTTGCTTTTGTAAACTAAATTGAATGGTGGATGCATAAACTCTGTCAAGCTGGTAGGAAACCGCTCTGATACCACTGTAGTATCCTTGTCCAAATTTGATTGAAACTTGCTATAGTTGCTTTTAGAAATTTTGTCAAACACTTGTACAACAGAGGGATATATGACTAAATTTTTATTTCAGTTTGTTCTCAGAATAAGGAAGATGACTTAAGATTATAGGATGACTGAAAAAATGAACTTCTCTTCCACTTAGTCTACACCTAACATGAAATGCAATTCTTTTGTATTTTTTTGATGCAAAATATGACATCTATTCAATGCAAATTATCACTTACAGCCAAGTGGCATTTCGTCATACAATTGGCATGCAAACATGAAAACTAGGAACAATGTAATCTGTTGGGTGGATATTTTGCAACCGACAGTTTTGGGTAAAAATTCAATTGCAAAATAGGATGACCAGCCACAGCATGTGAGACAGAGTCTTTCCTACCTTAAAGGGAAGGCTCCCCCTTCTCACTGTTCCTTGGATCAACTCAAGGTAAGCAAGAAATTGAGAGATTTATAAATTGGGTGTTACTATTATCGCTTCTTCTTAACTTTCAAGAAAGGATCCACTTATTCGTAAGCTGAATAATGGGCAAGGTGAATCTCTAATTACACTTCTATCACGAGCTAGAAACAGTGATACCGATAAATCTTCACTAACTCAAAGGCTAGCTAAAACATACCGGTTTGGCTCTAAGTCCGGTCATACTTCTATATGGTAAAAGTTTTACAATTAGGGCACAAAGACTCCTAAAAGTAAGAACAATCTAACTATTTTGCAAATTAAGATGAAAATACAAGCCACAGACAAAGCTTCTAGCTATGGATTTTCACAATTGTTCCTGGTCAAAGCTCGGGCTTCAATTGTTTCTTAACTCTCTATGCTCTTTTATTGAACACACAATAATAACATGAATCAAGACAATAGGCACAAATTATAGTCAAAGCTTCTAATTTGTTCTATCACAATTGCTTCCAGTCAAAGCTTCGAATCCAATTGCTTCTTTTATTCACTTTTCTCCCAAGTTCGTACTACACAATCAAAGTTATGCTTGCACAAATGTGGCAGAGTTTTCTTGCATACAACAAAAGATAATTTTTACAATGAGGGGGCACTCCTTTATATAGGCACAGGAGTTGAGAAAAAGGGAGAGGAAAAAGTGGGAGCAACCTAACCAACTTTGACCAAGTCTAACTACAGAAACTAAAGGGTTACATGCAACTGCACATGCAACTCGCATTACATATTTTACATACACATGTAACTCGCATTACATGTAATTACACTTTTTCATGTAATGCATCTTCTCCAGCTACAAACATGAAAGAAGAAGAAAGAAGACGGAAGAGAAAAGAAAAATTCTGAAAGGCCTTGTACTTGACGATGCAATCCTAGATGATAACAGGATTGGGAGTTCCTGTACCTTGTACTGCTGCTTTCACGTTGATAACCATAGTGTTGTGTCCTTTGACAACCTCTAGCTTTGTTTGATGAATTGTCCATTATCATGTGAAAACTTGATGTGATCCATCTTTTCTCGCTCAAGTTGTCGTGAATTCTCCTTTGTAGATCAGCACAAACTGGAGTCTTTGACACTTTGAAAACTTTCTTGACGATGTTTGGATGTACACTCAGAACAACTTTCCATCAGCACCATTAACTCCTCTTTTTTTTTTTCTTTTGAAGTAAAGTGCTTGGCGAATGGGAATGCGTGTAAATGGAAATTGTTGATTTTCAAAAAGTGACTTGGGCTTTCAAGATGTCATTGCACGGAAAATGGATTACATGTAAATGCAACATGTAACGGAAGGTAGAGGGTGAAATGAGATGCAAGTGTGAGTGAAAGATACGCTTTATATGCATATGCGGATGAAGGCTAAGATGGAAAGCATAGAAAGATACGGAAACATGTATTTGCTCATGGAAGTGCGAATGCATATGGAGAGGAGAAAATGACATCTTTTTGACTTTACAAAAAGTGACTTTTAGTCAAAATTGGACCTTTTGGATGCAATTACATGTAGGGCATTTCGT
The DNA here is from genome assembly GCA_028749045.1 of Cupressus sempervirens. Lineage (NCBI taxonomy): Eukaryota > Viridiplantae > Streptophyta > Pinopsida > Cupressales > Cupressaceae > Cupressus > Cupressus sempervirens. The sequence goes on from CM053783.1 coordinate 547,825,570, forward strand.
GAAATCGTGTCGTGCGAATGGAAGCGAAAAATGAGATGGATGAAAATGGAAACGGAGAATGGGATTACATGCATATGCGGATGGCGAATGGGATGAAAAGCATGTAATCACATTTCATTGAGTGAGAGATGAAGTGTTGTGACATGGAAATGGAAAGTGGAGTGAAGTGAAACGTGGTCAAGTTCTTGGGAAAGAACTTGCAATTTCTTCCAAATGGAGAAAAAACCGAAATGCAAACAAGCAAAACATAAAAACAAACACAAAAGAAAAACATACTTTTGAAAACAACTCAAAACATGTCAAAAAGGAAACCACTTCAAAGATGAAATTCGAATGTGGAACTTGGGGAAGAAGCAAAAACATCAAAATGAAGGAGAAATTCATATTTAAAGGAAAAATGCACATTCTAAGGCAAAGATTCTTACAAATGGCATCCATTCAACGATTTCATGCATAAAATCAGCAAGGATAAACATGAATTAAAATGCAAGAAAGAAGAGGTCCACCTACATGAAGAATATGCGCCAAAAATGAAGGAGAAAGAGCTAAAATAACAAGTTTTATAATCTTAAGACCAATTCTCCCTTAAATCCGGATTTTGAAACAACCTTTTGACTTCTTTCGCACTTGCATGTAATGGACATTCAATGGTCGGATTTGACATGAAAGTGCCAAATAAATGGTCTCCAAAAACAATATCATGCATTTAAAACTCAAAAACAATCCCTTTTGATCAAATGTATGGGCTGAAAATGCAATTTTTTGAGTTTTTTGAACAAAAATATGACTTTTTTATTCAAAAATCTGGGCCGTTTTTGCAAAAACGTGGCTAAAAAATGCATGTTTTAAAGTCATTTTTGACTTGTGAATGCAAAAACGACTTCCCCAAATGCATATACATGGATCAAAATGCAAAAAAGTCGCTTCAAAACGCATAAAAGTGGATTAAAACCCCAATTTTCTGAGCATTTTAAGCAAAAACGTGACTAAAAAATGCATGTTTTAAAGTCATTTTTGACTTGTGAATGCAAAAACGACTTCCCCAAATGGATATACATGGATCAAAATGCAAAAAAGTGGCTTCAAAACACATAAAAGTGAATTAAAACTCCAATTTTCCGGGTATTTTAAGCAAAAACGTGTTTCTCCAAGCAAAAAAACGTGATCTTCCAAACAAAACAATTTGATGTTTAAACACAAAAATGGTGATCACTATGTGATGTAATCAGAAAATAGGGCCAAAACGATTTGATTCCATACAAAAATGTGATCAAACTTTGAAGATTTATGGAGTTTTATGCAAAAAAAGTGCCCTAGATTAAGAGTTTTGAACACATTTTTGGGTGCAATATACTGATTTTTGATGAGGGCAAAATGATCACCTCTTCAAAACATTTTGAATGCAACTGATTTCATCCAAATCCATGGAGAAAATTAAAAGTTATGATCAAAATAGGAGGTTTTTGGAGCAAGAACATGTTTTCTTCACATAATAGGACATTTTTATGTTCATTACATATTTTAAAACATGTAAGAAGGCAAAAGAGGACCTTTTAGAGTCCAATGCATGTTTTAAAATATGTCTTGAGATATAATCTCACTTTTTGAAGCCCATTACATATTTTAAAATGTACAAGTCTCCAAAATCTCACTTTTTGGAGTCACTTACATATTTTATAAACATATCTCACCTTTTTCATGCACAAGAATGAAAACTCAACTTTTCATATCATTGCATCAAAAAGGTCCACTTTTACAAGCATTTGATGTAATGGCATGAAAAAGGTCTTCAAAATGAGTTTTCATATGCATTAGCATGAAAAGTTTCCACTTTTCATAGTTTTTTTACATGCATATGCACATAAAATGTCCACTTTTAGGCTTTTAAGTTATGCATTTCACTTATTTTTATAAAAATGTCAACAATATGGGTCAAAAATAATATTTATGCATTATATTAATCAATATAAGTCATAAACATTAAGTTAAAGTGACATTTATATAAGTTTTTGATTTAAAAATAAAAAATTTAAAAAGTAACTATATAGTTCTATAGTCACTTTAAGTGAAAAATAAAAAAGTAACTCAACTTAAAATTATAACATGAAGTGCACTATAGTCACTTTAAGTTATAAATTTAAATGAAAAGTAACTTCAAAACATAACAAAAAGTGAGTAAAATGTTATATTTTTAAAAAGTGAATGTCAAAATGAAAATATAACATTATTTTTTTAATTTGTCCTGTTGCACCTAAAATGTCCACTTTTGAGGCACTAAAATGACCATATTTCTTGACTGACAACTCCGATTGACCTCTAGGTTAGACCGAATCGAAGGGGAAAACGAAAGGCATGACATGATAAAATTCAAAAGACTAAAAACAAACAAACACAAACTCAAAAGCAAAAAACGGACTGTGAAGGCTTCAAAAATCAAACAAAGGCTTGACAAAAAGCAAAACAAAAAAGACTTGACGAAGGCATTCAATAAAAAGATTCATTGTATCAATTGGTATCGATTGGTTAATCAATACTAACCAATTAAATAATGAAATAAACTCAGAGAAATGCGAAACTAATTTGAAAAAGTTTCGTACTGTTACCTACATTTTGTGGTGACAAAATGCAGGACAACATAATCAATTCAAACTTCAGCTCCAAAATCTCTAAATACAGTGGAATGCCAAGCCTTATTGGCTTACAATAGATACTCAACTATAATGCTAAATCTGATATGAAAGATCATCTATAGTAGCACCTAAATACACTTGATATACCAATGCAAACATTTGAAAATTATAAGAGGAACTTGATTATATGGAAGCGCTTGATGCTGAAGACAAAGATGCAATCAATAACTATTGAAAGGAGTTGCTTCTTCTTAGCCCAAACTACCCTCTCAAAGTTGGAAAATAAATCAAATTACTGTTGCGTCACTGTAGTGGCACTGTAGCAGCACTGTTCACGACTACTGTTCATGTCACCTTCAGCCTTACAAAAAAAAAATCATGGGACCCCAACACTGCTGCAATATGATTGAAATTTGTATCAGAATTATTCCTGAAATCATTTCCACACAATTTTGGCCCTAGGCCACAAAATTTGGCACAATGAGAAGACTGAGTTATCTCCTCCAATAGCTGCAACCCTTCGGAGGAATTTTTCACCTCCTCAGTTATGCTATCAATGGGAGTTTTCGTTCCCAAAGACAAAGTCTGCAGAAACCCTTGGCTCCACAAGTGCACAAGCGAATATCATTATCAAAATTGGATGATCAAATGAAAGACCCACAGGGTCTATTTATTCACTTTTTAGAAATTTCCTCTAGAAGCCACTTAACTTTCTAGAGACATCCAAATATTTCTTATGAAGTCCATTTGCACTTTTTTTAGAAAAAAGGTAACTTTATAAAAATAAAAGTGCAACTCAATTGAAAAATATAACATTTTGGCCCCATATAAAAAGTAATGATAAAATATAATAAGAATAATATCTCCAGGAGCATAATAAGCCATCCAATCCCCAAATAAATGCCAAAATGACTCTCTCATCAAAACCATCTACCTACGAGAGCATGTAATAGGCAAATCCACGGAAAATATCATGTCGAACTAAAGAGGGGACATGACAACAGAGTACTGAAAAGTAGACCATTTATTTAGTAGGAAGTGTTCAATATAGAATAGTAAACATCCTCCTATTCATTGAGAATCATAATGGGAGATCCACTTTTGTTGGAAAGCTTAGGCACATACACTTTTCAGTGGGAAAGATTATTTAAATTGAAAGCAAATAACAACTTGGGCACATCCATTAACAGTAGGAAAGCCTACACAATTGAAAGTAAATAACAAGCTCCTTCCACTTGTCCAATGGTGGATGTTTACAAAACTATTTGTTTGGTGGGGTAAGCACCAGCAATAATCAAGATCAACTACTAGTGGCAAAAATCCCTTCTATTCTGTCTTCAAATTTTCACTTTTGTCTCATAGGCATTTCAACTAACATTTGGTATGCAAAGCCTGGTCTGAGTTTTTCTGTTTTCTTAAATTTTCTTTCACTGAATTTTCCTGCCAAATATCAAATGAAATATATAGATGTGAAGAACAAGGATGCACAGACAAAGAACAACTAAATGACAATGGAAAATTGCTCTTTTTTGCTTCATATCAGTCATAAACACATTCATGAACAGTTCTGATTTAGAAGTTCCAGACAATGTTATCACAGATAAATTTCATCACTCGATTACATATATGGCCCGAAACAAAGAACTCACATTTTCTTCAAATTATGTGAATAGGAGTGCACTAAAAACTGGTGGTATATCAACCATAGATGGAAAACTCTCACTCGGAAAATACTTGCCAAGCCCAAAAGAAAAAACTCAAGAACAATTTGGTCAGTTTTAATAAAAACTTGGGGACCTAATAAACTCCTTAAGTTTAATTAAAAATACATTGTTTCGCAAAATTCAATGAGAAGATGCATCCAATGAGTTAATTAATGAGAACACAAAAGAAACAAACAAACTTTAGATATATATATATATAAATGCAAAGTGGGTACAAAATGCAGAATGCTGATGGTGAGAAGCAAAATAGTAACTAGTTTCTATGAAAATTGAAGTAAATACATAATTGCACTTATTTTCTATAAAACTAGAAGTAAATACATCATAGTAAATAGTTTCTATAAAATTAGAAGAAATACATCATAGCAAAATAGTCCAAGAGTGAGTTTGAGCATTTTTGACTTGCTAGAAAGTAATGCTTGTCTTAGGTGTGAGCAAGTTGTTGAGCTAAGTCTGTTAGGACTCAGGAATATAGAATTAAAACCAAGTGATTTTTGAAAAAAAGAGTTAGAATCATTAGAAAATCTCCATTTCAGCTTCAAGTTGACCTCAAATAGCCATGATAGGTTGTGGAAGATAACACTGCTGAAGGCATGCTTAATCCTGAAATTTGGCTATGCCTGAATTTTTTTGAAAACTCCCAAAATCTAGAATCTGTATTTTAACTCCTACGAAGTTGAGACCTATCTCAAACATCTTGATAGTATTTATATAAATATAATGTTTATACAAATATAACTTAAACATTATATTTATATAAATCCTCTTCCCAACTCTAGTAAAATATAAGGGAGAGGTAGAAGTAGAGGGTCTATTCTTGTAAGTTTGTAATGGGCATGACTATGCATCCTCATTCAGTATGTCAAACTCAATATGTGGCTTGTCCTCCATCTTGGATGTAGCCCTATCTCCAACTTCTCCTAGCACTAGCAATGACTACTAATTCAACTCAATGTTTTCCAATGCGAAACAAAATCCACTGCCCTCCTTCATAGCTTGCCTTTCCAAATCATTGATGTCATCTTCTTCGAAAACCACCACAAATCCACCTCAAATCTGTCTCAAATCCATAGAAATCAGTTTACAAGTGTTTGGAGTACAAGGGTTTGGAAGATTTTTTCCCCCTCTCAGCAAAATACAAGTGAAGAAATGAGAAATGAAATTAATTTGGATCATTTTTTGCTGTTATGTTATAAAACTACGACCGAGTTTCTGGTAAAATCTCGACAAGTACTCGGCCAACTTTTACCAAAAATGAGAGTTTTTGGTAACAACGAAAGTCCTTAAAACTCACAAAGCGAGAGAACTTGACTAATTTTTTGCAATGTGGCCAGTATTACATCTGTGATATTGACCTTCAAACCAGGTATTGACTCTAATGTATTATGTGTGAATGCAATCCCTTGAACTCTTGATTTCAACCCCACAAGTGCAAGGTTTCAATATTACTCTGTCTAAAAATCTAAAATTCTCTCTAATATTCATTAATATTTTTCTTTTCGTTTTACATTTCCTTTCTTCTTTTCTTTTAAAATTTTAAATAATCCTTTCTATATTTTATGATTTCTTAGTTTTGAAAGCTACTTGTAATTATTTATCAAATTTTGTGTTTATAAGAGAATTTTTGATCACCAACTTTCTAATGCTCATAAAAGACAGGGACTCCAGCTCAACCAAAGCTCTTGTTTTTCTAGGAATAATGCTGAAGGCTTTACTGGGTTTTAAATATTGGAGGTAGAGAAGCTCAAAATATATATTACAATGCATAATACTCATTTACGGCTTAGACTATAGTTTTCATGAAATATTTAATATCTTATTCACAATACTTTGGACGATGAACATGTTTAGGCAAAATAATTGAACATATTCTTCCTATTGGCAGAATTTTGGTATTATTGTGGATTGAGTATCGAAGGATTTCTTTAGCTCAAATAGTGTGCTGTCACTTCATGAATTATTATGAGTTGGAAGGACAAAGTTTTCTGTTCGTGAGACAACGTCTAACAGCACTTGGCATTATTGAAACTTTGATATATATTGTTTCACGTTCTACAATGAATTCTCTAGTTTTGTGAATTTGCTAATGTAATTACATGACTGTATAAGGAGTATATGCTGTTGGTGATTATATCGCGAGGCATTCCAAAGTATTTGCAAATTGGGGAAACTTATAATTATATTTTCTAGTTTGCGGAACCCCTTAATTTCAATACATGTGCAGTATATCGTGGACAAGATTTACAAAGCTTTATTTGTGTGAGTGACACTTCTTGACCAACAACAATCAACAATATTATATAGGTGTGAATGTTAGCGATTTTTGTAGCTGTTAGTGAGAATTGTGTTTAGCTTTTGGGACAAAAGGAGATACTAGTGAATCACCAATAATTGATTGTTAGGGACAAGCCATTGTGCTTAATGCCGGAAGCAAATCATTAAGTTCATCTCATTTTTCCTTCCACTGGAAAGAGTGGTAAGAACTTCTAAATTTTAAAAGAGGGGCAATAATGAATGCAACAGTGGATGGTATGCAGTCCATATTCCTAAAGGTACATTACAGACTCTTTTTCTTCTCAAGGACCGGATGGAGTTTAAGTGCAAGACTGAGAAAATTGTGAGATAGGCTTCCATGCTGAAGAGAATGGAATGCTTGTTGTAAATTTTGTTGTGCTTGGTGGTTCTGTTCACAAGCATTTAGAGTCAGAGTGTAAGTTGTGTGCATTTCGAGCAGTGTTCTGTGCCTATGGGGTGGCTTTTTGTGGGAGCTCATCAATGGTGTCCATTGCTGTATACCAGAGTTATTATTTTGCAGGCTATTGTTACAATTTCATAGTATCAAACAAGTTGAAGAATTACTAGGTGCAAGGTATTGATGTGGGGCATTCTCATTTCTGCTACAATCCTTAATTTACATCTCTGAAAATAGATAACACATTGCTATTCATAAAAGATTTGAATACAAATTTAGAGTAGTGGGTCCATTTTTTATGCCAAGAGTTTGAGATAATACCTCTGCAGTATAAATGTTAATGTTAGCATGATGCTACATGTTTATGTAGAAATTGTGAAAACCGACTTCATAGATTGCCAAGAACACCTACATGCAAATAACTTATGCTAAAGAGAAACCAAAGAAGGAAAAAATAGAGCTTGAAAAATCTCAATTGTTTGAGAGAAAAATATATTCCAAGATTATATAAAACGAAATTACAAAAAGTTCAACCTTAAAGGTGAATGAAACCCTAAAGGGAAATAAAACTAGGTTGCGCATTACAATTAATATAAAATATTAATTATATGCACTTAAGAGATAGCTTAAGTAAACTAAAGTAATAATAACTTAATTAAATCAACACGATCTAATTAATAAGCGTAACAAATCGGCTTCTGTATATCCTGAGGTGACTTGGCAAGCAATGCCTGTGACTGTGAACCTGTAAATGAATCCATCTGAGTGAGCTTGGATTGCTCACGAGTTAACCTGTCATAGAATGTCTCAAAAGAGGGCATAACATGTCGTGCACCTGGAGCATCCATAGTGGAGTAGAAGGTAGAAGTGAAAATTTGATAAGGACCTCGAAGCTTTGAGAGTATTAGAAAGATACACTCATCATCTGATTTTGTCTTTCTAGCAACCTGTAAAATAGATCGAAGAGACTTGAATTTCATCAAGAAGTCCTCAATGTTGGTGAATGATTCAGGAACCAAGGAGGTGAACTCTGCATCTATCTGTAGAATACTGAATTGATTCATTGTGCCAAACAAGGTGGAAAACTTGTCCCACATAGCCCTGGGTGTATTCAAACCATCCAGGTGAAACAATAACCCGTCTGAAATATTCATTGCAATGAGGCCCATTGCCTCATCGATCTTATTGCGCTGCATAAGAACCTCATAAGGCCTCTATACAATTGGCTGAGCCGCATCGAGGCATGACCATAACCCCTTTGCCATAAGCAATCTGGTCATCTATCATTTCCAATTATGGTAGTTGTGAGGTGTAAGGTAGGCAACATAAGAGTCTGCCATTGAGAGAAGAAGACGAAAGTAGACGGGCCGATTCTGAAGTAAATTATAGAAAAGAAAAAGCTCCCCCACACAATGTTTAAATATATCAATTAAAAACCAAAGAAACAACTACTGAAAGCATAAAAATTGAGAAGAAAACCTGGACGCTAGGTGTAGGGAAGGAGGAAATAGAAGCCTCAATTTTAACACAAAAAATAGGGGCTCAAATGGCCTCGTAACAAAATGAAACCTACATCATTGTCTCCGGCTTGGAACCAGATTTCCAACGCTTCTTTTGGATCGAAAAAAGACTTCCATATGCTCAAGTTATGGCCAAAAAACGAACTGCTCCTCCAAAATTAAACTCATTGGAAAAATAACTGCAAGAACACCTGCATGCAAATAACCTGTGTTGAAGAGAAACCAAAGAAGGAAAAAACAGAGCTTAGAAAATCTCAACTGTCTGAGAGCAAAATGTATTCCAAGATTATATAAAACGAAATTATAAAAAGTTCAACCTTAAAGGTGAACGAAACCCTAAAGGGAAATAAAACTAGGTTGCACACTATAATTAATATAAAATATTAATTATATGCACCTAAGAGATAGCTTAAGTCGACTAGAGTAATAAATAACTTAATTAATTAAATCAACACGATTTAATTAATAAGCGTAACAAATAATTACTCTAATAGTTTATTGAAATGTCTTTGTGAAAATAAGGAATAGTTTCTGATTGTTCATCATCGAAGTGTTTGATGAAATACCAATGCTATGAATTAGATGTTTAAGATTAATTTTTTGTTTTAGAATCTAGGGATTATTGTCCTCTCCTTCCTGTAGTCAAGGCGTTCCCGGAGTTTGTTGTAGACAAACCGTTTGACAAATTGTCGAAATAATTGCAAGATTGAAATCTAATTCCTAAGCATTGGAAGTTGGAAATGAGTTCAAAATGGAAAATATGAAAAGCAACCTGTTCTCGCAAGAATTTAATGATACATTCAACGGTGAACATTTATGGGACTTGCAAAAGGAGAAAGAATTAAGGAATTGGTTGTATCTGATTCATTTACAATTAGAGTCAATAAAAATTCACAATGATGTTATCTCTAAATTAGAAGAATTAGATTCATATCTATCAAAAGTTGAACAATCATATTGGAGTCTTCTTAATTGGGCCTTGCTTCCCTCAATGCTTTCTTTGGTCCTACATAGGCTTACAAAACATCCTCATTAAGATGTTAGACTTGTAGTGGCTTCATGTCTTAGTGAGATTACATAGATAATCACACCTATAGCATCTTATAATGATGATGTGTTGATGAATGTTTTGCAAATGATTGTGAAGAGCTTACGGGGGTTACATGATGACAAAGGTACTGCCTATGCTAAGAGGCTTAAGATCTTAGAAACTATGACAAAGGTCAGGTCATTCTCCATTATGATTGACCTTGAATGTAATGATTTGAATCTTTATGTTTCAAAGCTTCTTGGCTGAAATCAGGAAGCATCAATTAGATAATGTGAAGGGTTGCATGCACACTATTATGTCCTTGATCCTTGAAGAAAGTGATGATATATGCAAAGTTGCAACCTATTTTTTTGGCCATTTGGAGGAGGAAACATATTATATCACCCATTGCATATGAATTCTCAAAAAAATTGATTGAGCATAACTGAAATATTCAAGGAGTTTATGACTGAATTGGAGGTAATACTAGTTGGTATACAGCTTCGAGAATCTCTAAAAATGAGCAAGAACCAAATGAGGAGAGAATTTCTTTTACATGCCAATAGACTTGGACACCTACTCATGTTTGTGATGAGGACAAGACAACCCAAGAAATTCTGACCAACAATAAAAATGATAAGAATTACACCATTTTGCCCTCAAGAAAACACAATTATTGGTGATGATATGAATACGACTATCATCAAACGTATGGGGAATTCAAATCTCTTGGTGACTTAGAAGTTGTAAATGACAAACTTCCCATCGAGGCTACTAGAAGCATGTTGGGTTCTCAAGATGTTTCCAAAGAAGTTTATGAAACTTCATTCATGAGAAATTGTGTGAGAAAGATGTTGTAGCAACAACCTTGTCTTTACATACAAGTCAATCAAACAAGGAGTTTGAGGTGAATGATGAATCATGTGATTCTTATAGCAGCAACTCACTCATACATGATTTAGAGGACAAATCAAAGATGGCAATTCACGATGATGAGGATTTGGATGTCCAATCATAAAATGCATTTCAATAAGACAATGATGAGAATCATTTTTTGACTAATCAGACGTATTGGTAAACAAATTTGTCACTGCAAATACTTCTTTAGAATTGACCCTATTTGCCCTCTGGGCAATGACAACTGTGCTAACAGTTGGAGAGATTGCGATCGAATCACTATCTAATAGCAATCTTCCTTTGCATTTGAGAGGGGCAACTCTCTCGTATGTTGTGGTTATTTATAATTATGTTTACTTTTCACCTGAAAGTACATAAAGGATAAAGTAGAACTAAAGGAAATAATTAACATAAACCCCATTTGTAGGCATATGAATACTGATTGGGATTCACCATGGATGACAAGTTACAAAGGGATTTAAGTATATAATGGGTTAGATATGCAATAATAAAATAAAGATAACGAATCTCAACACACGAGGAAACAAGTTAACTTATCACATCCAAACCAAGATACTGGGGCCAATTCGTGTTTCGTCAATTACATATGTGATTTCAACTAAAAAACCATTGGATTTCATAAATGCACAAAGACACCACCAACTTAACATATGATAAATTAGTAATGATAACTAAACAAACACATCTAGACATATGAACTAAATGTATTCATTATTGTCCTCCCAAGTATATACAAATTCAAAAGCTTTGGATACAAAATGTCAAGCCAAAAGCTTCTCTAAACATTTTTCCATAGTTTCTGTTTAGCTAAAAGTCTCCTTCTCTTCTACATTACAAATAACCTTGTATTTATAGGATTACAAAAATAACTAACTTCTTTCTAGGCTAATAAGCACAATTTTTTTTGGGTTAATTAACCTTTACAAAATTAACCATAAGTGACCAAAGTCACTTTTAACAAAAAACAATTTGAAACTTATACCTTTTGAGAAGGTTGATTGATTGATCTTGATGAAGCACTTTTAGAGTCTTTTCTCCATAGATAGGATGTTCTTTTGAATGACATAAAATTTTGCATGGAGTATGATCATTTTTTGTTGTACTCACCTTCAACACCATTTTCATAATTGTGTCATCAATCATGCTGGTCTTTTGCTACGGGCTCACATCACACTAATTATAAACTCCATTCAAATATTTTAATATGACATTTTCTGTGAAACCTTCTACAAATATTTTCAAGAACACCCACATTCACCCCAATCCTTCTTTCTTGACATAAGAGTTGAAGACACTTCCCTTTTTATAAATATATAAGTTTAAGAGCATTTTGTAACTATCTTCAATCTAAAGATAATCTGTTTCTCTTCAAGCATTTTATCAGACAACTTGTGTGCTTTGTTTTTGCTTCATTTATGCTTTCCATATTTTTCATATAGTTTCCAAATAACTCATAATGAGTTGCAGGCCGTCATTAATACATTTTGCTGTTTTAGGCAGTCAATAACACTTAAAAATGCTTAAAACCATCAAGAAAATGCACCCAAGTCATAAGGAACCTTTCTAGGAATAGATGGAACATACAAATAGCACAATTTTTCCTTGCAAATAACCTTGAAAACCGGCCCAAATCATTTGCACATCAATGTTGTATCCATCCATGGAGCAGCCCCATGTTACTTTATTTTTATGCCGGGACCTTACTAAATCTACAAATAATATCATTTCTTATTTCTTTGTAGAATATTACCATTTCTTATTTCTTTGTAGATTGCTTCAATTACACACACACTGCAGCTAATCCCTTTCACTGGATCACATACTGCTTGATCTCCAGACACATTGCAAAAAGTTGTGTATGCTTCCATAGTTTGCACATCTTGTGGAGACATCTCTTTGGACATTTTATCAAAAAAAAGGTTGCCACAGAGCTACGAAGAGCTTTTATTTTGGCATGAGCAGAAGACATGTAGATAGAGGTTTGTGGAATTTAGCTTACTTCATAAAACATACACGCTTGGCTTTTGGAGAGTTTTCAAAATGTAATGTTCTCGTTATAAAATTGATTTAATTTATCTCGGACACATTTTTATTTTGTTTTCGTAGTTTGCGTTGCTGTCAGCTATCTTTGTACACCCTCGGAAAGTTTCACGATGGGTATTTAAGCACGACTTGTAGGTAGTCTATAGGCATGCTTTGGATTATTTTTCTTTGTACTGTGGATTCCTGTTGGAGTTAGGGATTGTTCGCCATTTCGGAAGTGAGAGATCTTCCCTATTTGGCTTGCGCGGTTTCGGTGGGATTCAACCCTCACCCTATTCCGTTGGTGTTCAACTCAGTCTATACCTGGCAAATTGGAGTGCTCTCATTATTTGCAAATACTTATCAATCTGTGAATGTTCTTCCAAACTGGTACGGGCATTATATGGTGTTTACATTATTGTTTTGCCATTAATTAATAATATCAGTTGATGTTTATGGTGTACGACTCTTTCCCTCCACCTGCGAATCACATTGCTACAGAATTCAGCTATTTGTGCCTCACCTCCTAACCAGACGGCCAATTGCAATCCCCTACAACTTGCAGATATCTCCATACAACTTTCCTGCTAACAATACAGGTCTCAGAAATATCGAACGACATTCAGCTTTCAATCCGTACAGACACCCACTATAACATACGACTTCATATTCCACCATACCTTACAGACCCTCTCACATTCTTGTCGTATGGCTTTTGTTTCCACTGTACGGTCATTGGTCCCAACGTATGGACAGTCACCGTACGAGTATCTTACTATACGGCCATTGGCTCCAAGTGTACGACCAGACACCGTACGAGTATCATACCCCAGTCACCGTCCACTACATCTTCCAGACCCACCGTACGGACGCCATTTCCTACTGTACGGTTACACTCAGCACTCCTAGTTTGCTCTCCTTCCATATTGCCAATTCGATTGTAGTTTGCATTTACAGACCGTATGGCCTCAATTCAGGAATTGGTGCATTGATTAAAGGGGTTATAGCAGGTTCGACACATTACAGTGGTATCAGAGCCTTTGATTTTGCCTACTTGTGGAAGTGAATGCAAGTTTATACTCGGAGGAGAAGACGAAATAACCCTATTGATAGAATGGCAGATCATCAGGATCCTATGACAGAACTCATGGATCTTTTAAGAGAGCTGAACAGAAATCAAATGCAAATCAACGAAACCCAAAGGCTTATGCAAGAAACTCTATAGAAATTGGCCGAGGGAAAGACAACAGTAGAACAAAATGGGCATAGCGACGATTTTGTTTCGGGAAGGACAAACTTTCAACCCTTTCGCTCTTGACCCTCGATACCCATCTTCCTTCCAAGGACGAAAGCACCACACAAAGGAAGAGAGGCCACTTTTGAGGAAATGCAAGAAAAACTTCGGGAAGATTGGCGGAATGCAAATTTGGAAGGTGATATATCTTACAGAGACTGTGTTGATCTAAGAATGAGATATTCTGGCAGAGGAAATTGTGGTTATTTTAATGATGATCTCAGGAGAAAGATCGGAAAGGTAAACTTATCGCCATTTGATGGATCTGGAGCTATTAACGCACAGTCGTGGGTCCTAAAGGCAGATACCTATTTCCAACTCAATCCAATGCCCGAAGAGGAAGCAATCAAGTTCGCAACACTTCATCTGGAAGGAGTGGCGCATGAGTGGTGGCATCATGGACTGGTCACTCTTGGTCACAACCAAGTGACCTCTTATGTTGAGTTTACTGAGAAACTCACCGATCGTTTAGATGGGAAGGATCCTGAGCTAAACTTCGAAGATCTAGCTCAGCTAAAGCAAACGGGCACGTTAGACAACTATGTCATTGAGTTCCAAAGGTTGTCCGTATTAGTCACAGACATCTCTAAAAGACGTCGAATTGTGTTATTCATGGATGGGCTGAGAGAGCCTTTGAGAGGCTGGATCAAAGGGTTCAACCCAGATACACTCAACGAAGCTATTAAGAAGGTGCATGATATGGCCGCATCTTCCTCCAAAACTCACGCAGTTACACCAACACCATCCCCACAAGAAGACAAAGACAAGGAGCCAATTCAGAAAAAACCTCAGTTTGATGAAGATTCTTGGCAAGAACTTCGGAGGAAAAAGCTCTGTTTCACTTGCAGAGAACCGTGGGGTCCTGGTCATCACTACCTCAGGAAGGGAAAGATTCATTACATTGAGGTGATGCCTGATGACGACGGAGAACAAATACCTGCAGTGACTGATGAAGAAATTACCCAATAGGAGAGAATAAATGCCCTGATACAAAAAGGGGATTCCAGTGCTACCCTCACTACACCAATTGGAGGTATCTTTAGAGTTTGCGGCACACTTCACAGAAAACAAGTCCCAATCATGATTGATAGTGGTGCCACACTCAATTTCATCAATTCATCTTTGGTCACTAGTAAAGGCCTGCACATAGTTGAGCATGGAGGAATTGAGGTTAAGGTTGCAGGAGGAACCTTGTTACCTTGCACTCATGTGATCCCACAGCTACAGATTTTCATGGGAAACTATACCTTGGCAGATGATTTCTTTGTCATAGATTTGGTTGATACTAATATCATTTTGGGCATCCAGTGGCTGGAAAATCTTGACCAGTACACTCAAAGTTTCAAAAGGATGGACTTTTCATTTGAGACAGATGGCAAGAAGGTGTTGCTAAGCGGAATATCAAATAAAGGATCGAGGGAAGTCACAATCAAGAAGATGGAGGCAATTTTTAAACAGGATTTGGCCCCAGATGCTGCAAGTAAAAACAAGATGGTCAACACCGCTCCGCATTCCTGGGATAATTGGCGGTCCCATCTATTGGCCGAGTATTCCAAGAACAGTTTTGCATGTGAGTTGATGGATGGTTACCTACGCGATGAAAGATACAAAGTTATTGATGACATCATTTACTTCAATGGGAAGATCTACGTAGTGCCTGACTTGGAACTGAAGGAGCTGATTACGGAAGGTTTAGAACCGGGTTTGCATTTGCTCGAGGACAAGCAAATTTTGGGACGGGAGGACTGTAATGTTCTTGTTATAAAATAAATAATAAATAAAGCTTTGTAACGGGCCAATTGATTTAATTTATCTTGGACCCATTTTTATTTTGTTTTCATAGTTTGCGTCGCTGTCGGCTATCTTTGTACACCCTCAGAAAGTTTCCCGACAGGTAGGTAGTCTGTAGGCATGCTTTGGATTACTTTTCTCTGTACTGCAGATTCCTGTTGGAGTTCGAGATTGTTCGCCATTTCGGAAGTGAGAGATCTTCCCTATTTGGCTCATGCGGTTTCGGTGGGATTCAACCCTTATCCTATTCCGTTGGTGTTCAACTCAATCTATATCTGGCAAATTGGAGTGCTCTCATTATTTGCAAATACTTATCAATCTGTGAATGTTCTTCCAAAGTGGTATGAGCATTGTATGGTTTTTACATTATTGTTTTGCCATTAATTAATAATATCAGTTGATGTTTATGGTGTACGGCTCTCTTTCCCTCCACCCGCGAATCACACTGCTACAGAATTCAGCTATTTGTGCCTCACCACCTAACAATACGGCCAACTGCAATCCCCTACAATTTGCAGATATCTCCGTACGACTTTCCTACTAATAGTATGGGTCTTACAAATACCGAACGACATTCACCTTTCAATCCGTACAGACACCCATTATAATGTACGACTTCATATTCTACCATATTGTACAGACCCCCTCACATTCCTGCCGTACGGCTTTTTTTTCCACCATACGATCATTGATCTCAATGTACGAACAGTCATCGTACAGGTATCTTACGTACGACCATTGGTTCCAAGTGTACGACCAGACACTGTACGGGTATCATACCCCAGTCACCGTACACTGCATCTTCCAGACTCACTGTACGGACGTTGTTTACTACTGTATAGTTACACTCAGCACTCCTAGTTTTCTCTCCTTCCACATTGCCAATTCGATTGTAGTCTGCATTTACAGACCATGCGACCTCAATTCAAGAATTGGTGCATTGATTATAGGGGTTATAGTAGGTTCGGCACATTACACAAAATATACACATTGTGTAATTTTTTCATTATGAAGTTCACTTTGGATTCAATTGTATGTATTTTTTAGCTTCTAGAAGTGACCTTCATAATTTACAATGGATTGTAGAAATTTAATATTGTTAATCTTTTCATTTTCATTCCATTCCTTGAGATGACAGTTACACATTTAAAACATTTTATCAAACAGTTCACATTCCTTGACTATGTATCTCTATTTGACAGTTCTATCCACTGCGAATGTGAGAGGATTCAATTTAATTTGAGTCATCACTGCAAGAGTCATCAATCAAATCACCCTCTTCACTAATATCCCTTAATTTTCCCTCATCCTCATGCAGGAACGTTGTTGTCTCATGTTAACGTGAAGGTATACAGCTGCTGTTGTAAAACTCAGAATTCCTGAATCTAACTTCTTGTCAGCCCCTTTGATCATCATTAGCATAATGAACCTCATATAGATAAGGTGAAGTGTATCTATTATTGTATCCTTCATTCTCACCAATGGTATGGATCCCTTCTATTATTTGTATGATCTCCTTAGTCTTAGGTTCCTAATCATCATCTTGGTTAGTGGCTGTCCTAGAAATCTGATTTGCAGCTTGATGTAATGAGTATTGTGTCATACTTAGTTGGAGACATAACTCATCTATCTTCTCTTTATCTTCTGCATGTTTGATGGCTATATCCCTATCTTTGAGCAACTTTGAAAAAACTGATTTTATTCTTTCCAATGCCTCCTTAAGAGTGTGAAGGTTTGCACTGTTGTTTTCATTCATTATTCCCTTCTCCTTTTCAATACTTTTGACTTCCCACAAGGTTTCTTCAATGTTTTAATGGGTGTTATCAAAATGCACTAAGTTTGCAATGACCTTAACATTTGATACTTTCAACTTATCCTCCAAATTATATGTTCAATAATCATCATCTTAAAATGGAATATCTGATTGGTCCTTCAAATCAGCCCCCATAGTAACATTACCTTGCTCTAGTTCTTGAATAGTAGACTTGTTTTCAACTACACCATTTTTAGATTTTCTCCTATCTTTGAATGTATTGTCTCATCTACTATTATACTATTGTTTTTAAATAATTTACCCTCAAGTAGAGGTTCGTTTTCATTATTGGACATATCTTGTCAATAGACACTCATAAAAATGTTTGTCAATAGTCACTTCCAATTCACCAAATAAGATGCTAGTGCAATTCTTACCATCATCCATAGCGGGTTCCCTCTCATGGTCCTCATCATGTTGAAGTTGGACTAACGAATCCTCAACTTCCCCAATGCTGATTTGCACTTCTTGAACTGACTCTTCCTCTTTGTTATCCTTACAAGTGTGACCAAGTGACAAAAAATGCTTGCTACTAAAACACAATTGCTCTTTCCTCATTTGGTTCTTGCTTATTTCCTAGGATCTTACAATCTGTAATTCCCTTGCATTGAGTTCTTCTTTAGCCCATTGTTATCAGTACTTCTCAATTTTTGGCTCACATTGCTTCAGCACCTTGGTGACCAGCTTACAAATTTGAAGCTTCTTGTTCTTGTCTTGAAATTGCTAACAACATATGCATAAGAGTCTGGAAATGAGTTTCACTCTTTTTTGTTGTCATAACCATAATAGTTTCCGTAGCTGCAAAAACATCTGCATGGTGCCCTTTCTTGATTGTGCCCAATAAATGCTGAAACATGGAAAAAATTAAAACATACAATCTCATGTCAAGCATAAGATTGTGTAATCTGATTTATGCAAATGACTTGAGGATGGCAACCCTTCTAGGGAATTGAGGGTTAGTACTATTACCAAGATGTTGAAAACTATCAACGATAAGTTGAAGTACCTCCATTATGTCTTCTTCAAAATGTTCTTGAGGTGCCAAAATTCTTGTAACTTCCATCAAACAAGAAGTAACCAACAGTTTAATCTCGCCATTTGAATGTTTCAACCACTTGTTATTTTAATTCAGCCATTAGAGGCACAAGAATAGTGTGTAATAAATCCGGAGGTGATTGCTCAACAATCGTCAAACATCCTTCCAGTTGGATTAAGGTGATGCAAGCATTTTCCTTTGTTTGTGGTCTCACACCAAGTTTGATACTTCTCTCAAAGAGTGATTTGGCCAATTCCACCACATTGATTGACGTCATTTTAAATCTGCTGCAATAGACAAGAGGTACCTTTGTTTTGACACAACTTTATTTTCTTTAAATTGTGGAAGCCCTATTCAGGATGTTGTCTTAGGAACGAGTTTGTCCATGGTTAGAATGACCTCTCCCATGTGTATACTATTCTAATATAAGTTACAGCATGTGAAAAATCATCAATGATTAGCAACATATATTCACCTAGGTACAAGTGATTCCAATTATCATTCACTCCTGTAGTATCTTTTAATGTCAACACTTGTAATGCCCCTGAGTAAATTTGCATTCATTTTCAATGCTATCTCTCAGCATAACTTGACATTTGCTCCACAAGCTCAAATGGATGCACCGCAATCATTTCTAATATTTAAATCAAACATCACTCATCTTGGCGAGAAGGAATTCTGCGGGATCTGACTTGCTGCGAGTTCCTAACTAATGCACCTTGGTTTTCGATACAAGTTTAAATACCGTATCACCAAGAATTTGTGTTCTACCTCTGTAATAAACTAATAGCTGCATATAAAACTGAGATTTTTTTCATTGGAAATGACACATTTTTATTAGACAATATAAACAATTTCAGAGAAGGCCCTAGGGTAACATGCATGATAGCTCAAACAGTATAAGCTGATTCAATAAAAGTGTAAACTTATACCAATCCATAGGAACGCCTATTAGACAAGATATTTCAAATGGTTTTCTCAAAGTTTTAAAAAACATAAATAATTTCAGTTTCCCACAACCACTAATTCTTGTCGCAATATTCATTAGTATACAATAGGTGTAGCAAATGCACATAAGATTTTGACATATGCATAGAGAGAAAGGGGAACCTAGGACTTCCACACCATTGGAATGATCTTTTGTAGTTGCACCATGTTGGCCAAAATTTTTGTACGTCTCTGACTAGGACTTACAAAATTGTGACCTTAGGCAACATTTCATGAGATTTCTCTCTCCTCTCAGCAATAGGGGAGGCTACTTTCTTACCATAGATGACTTCAATAGGAACTTCACTGAAATTACAAAAAACATGGTTCTCTTGATCAATTCCTCTTTTTTCAGGAATTCTTTGCATACAACTCTAACTTTTCAACTTAACAAAAAGTGTCTTATTGCTACAATAATATCGGTGACCCTGGAATTGACATAAGAACAACACCAGGGGCAACAATTTATTTTTTATATTTTGTGAAACAAAAACAGGAACCCAAAGTCTCCTGCATTTGTCTCGAATGAAGACTCAAGTAGAATAACTAATAAGGCAAAAAGTCTCTTACTAGATACTCTCAAATTCAATGAAACACTTATAATTGAAGCCCAAAGTCTTCAAATCTAGGTGATACAGCCACTACTATCTAGTACAAGTTGTCCTCCTGCAACACAAAGTCTTCAAAAGTTCAAATTGCCTTTGAATGCAATAGGCAGCTGAAAGTTTGCACGATTAAATTGAAATTCCTTTTGATCAAAGCTCCAAAACTCACAATCAATATCTGGAAAATATTGTCACATAACACCTTGAATTAAGACAAAGTTTGAAAGCAATTGCCTCTATTTGATTTACATATAAGCACAAAGTCTTAGAGTGCAAAATGCAAATTGGCAGAATTTTCTCACCTTGCCAAAAAATGATTATTTGCAATGAGCTCCCTCCTTTACATAGGAAAAAAGGAAAGAGAAAGGTGGAGGAAAAAGGGAAAATCCTCACCACCTTGACTTATTCTCTCACAAAGTTTTAACTAACTAATTTGACTTATTCAAAGTTGCATGCCTAATGCAATTGCAACCTGGCTACATGAGCTAATTCTACAGGGACATGTTATCCTACACTTACAACATAATTTCTCTTTACACGTAATCTCCCTACTACTATTTACTTAAAGCATATGAAAAATTTGAATCCTTGAGCCCTACTAGGCGGCTAAGCATTGTGATAAGATCATTGATCTCCCCCTTGAACTTTGACCTCTGCATTCCTTTAGGGAAAGATTGGGCCACCTTTGAATCAACCAGTTTTCATTAATGAATTTGATGTAGTAAGAACTATCTTTGTTCCATCGCTTTAGGGCTTTCTGTCTAGTAATGGTTATGACAAATAGAATGTGAGGATAATGAAAATCCGATCAATAGTCTCTAGATCAAGTTTAATGATGTATTACCGTCTTAGTCCCTGATAGTTCTAGAGGTTGCATCGAAATGTTTGGCGCACACAAGGATGAACTCGGGTTCACGAGCCGGCATAGGAAAATGTAGATAGCAAATGAATATGATTTAGTTTGATCCAAGTCATATTCTCTGTGGCTTCAACATTGATTATTATGAGAAAATCTTCTATATTCATGTGTGCTACATCTGTAACCCCATCATTGTAGGAAGTTACTTGTGATGGTGGGATGGAGTTGTGGTCTTGGTCATACTGATACTTTATCTTTTCCTTATCATTGCCTTTTTTTGATGCAAGCTCTTTTGACATTGCAGAGTGATGCACCTATGCAATTGTTATATAAAAGTTCCGTAGTGTAAGAACATCATCACATGAGGAGTCCATAGCAAACTTTACTTTGTAATAAACACAGATTTGGGCAAAGTATGAATAGGGAAACTGTATGAGATGATTGCGGAGAGTGAAGTAGCAATAGGGTCAAGCTCTGAATGGCTCAAAAATGGTTAGAATAACAAAGCTAGGTTTTTTGGAGTGAATTGCATATGCAGATAGTAAACTTTGAAATGTGCAAATAAGGAGTAAAGTGTAATGAAATGGAAACGTAGCATGCTTTAATAGGCATAAGTCATGCTATGTATCCGGCAAGCATGTGGGAAATTCTTTTTCAATCATAGGGCAGCTATATGGAGGTTCATGGAATGCATATTGGTGCGACTTGCATTTGCATTCTCATGAGGCGAAAGAGGGACTTGCTTCCAAATTAGATTGGGAGTTTAGCCTGACCGCATATGCAAGTAAATGGCACTTTGCACATGCAACTTGAAGAAGAAGACGAAAGAAAAAGAAGAGACAACATATATACAAAAACATGCAAATTTGAAAATGGAAATTGAAAGATTTGCAAGAAGAAACTAAACTAAAATGCTTGAAGAAAAAGAAGTCAAAAACATACCTCTCTCCACCAACCACAAAAAACAAAAAAAAATCCTTTTCAAATCTTTGACAAATCTGAAAATAAATCCAAGAGATTTTGGATTAAGATTTATTTAATATCAGAAGACTTATATAGACATCGAATTTCAAACCTTAGAGATGGTCAAGATTCGAATTTGGACATGTGGAGATAGTTAGAGAGATTAAATGCCCAAAACTTGCAACAAACTTTGACCAAATCAATGCCATATGCAAATGCATTCAAAAATGGTGTCTAGGGCATCATTTCAAGCTCAGAAATGATGAAGAACAAGATGGAAATAAAGTACATACCCTAGGAAGCTCTTTGGAATGATTGAAAACCAAAATAGCAAGAAATGCAACGTTTTCTACTGAAAATGTTTTATAGACAGGCTTTTGTTGGCCAAATGCATGTGTTGAAGAACATGCTTTCACTCTCAAATTCGCCATTCTTCAAAAATGCCCAAAAATGCCCTCTTTTTGGTAAAAAATGAGACTTTTTTGAAGGAAAACACTTGATAATGCGTTGTTGCTAATACATGGATGCCCTATTTGGAATGTTTGCATGTGAAAATGTGCCCAAAAACCCTCAAAATGCAGGCTGCAAGTTAAAAATGGGATTTCCTTGTGTAAATGCATATATTTCAATGCATTCAATGTGCTCCAAAATTGCCCCTAAGCCTCTTGCATTCAAATGCTGCCTTTAGACGCATTTTGGGAGAGCAAAAATATATTTTAAATGTCATGCAATAGGCCATAAAATCGCCACTTTGTGTTTTTCATGAAGGACTTAGTGCAAAATGCACTTTCGGAGACCATTTACATGCTTTAAAATACATGTAATCAAGCCAAAAATCACCACCTTGAGTTGTAAGGCTTCAAAAGTCATTTAAAGGCACTTTTGGTGACCAATTACATGTATTTGAAAGACATGCAATTGGGCCAAAAAATGCTACATTGCCTTGGTGGGGTTTTAAACATGAAAACACATCTTAAAATGCATGTAGTTGGGCCAAAAAGTGTCACTTTGGCAGGCTAAGTCAAATGGGTTTTTAAAAATTACATTAAGTTGCAATTGGATCCAAAATCGCCACTTAGTGCATTTACATGTTATTAAAACATGTATTTTAACTTAAAAAGTCCATTAAGTAGCAATTTTAAAAGATGTATATGTAGCGGGTTAGAAAAACCCCGTTTAAATGCATTAATATAATTAAAATAAACTTATACATACAACAACATATGTAAATGAGTTAGATTTTCTCACTTACATTAATTAAATAAGTTTAAAACATGTTAATACGTATTAAAAACCCATTTAACACATTAAAATGTGTTATTGCATATAAAAAGTCCATTTAAATTAATGCTAGGACATAATTTATTGGAAGTGGGTTGGCACATAGTCATTTGCATGTGGATATAAGCAAATATGTAATAAAAACCCCACTTAAGTCCATTTAAGTGTCATATGTAATTAAATTTAATATTAACAATAGCTTTTAATAAAGTAACATGAAAAATAGTCTTGGAGTAGGCTATTTTCATAAAACATAAAAAACTATAGTCAAATCGACTCAGAATGAGTTGAAATTTTAAAATGGACCAAAAGATCCACTTTAAATATCAAATATAATTTCCTATTACGGAATTGCCAATAAAAAACCCACTTTTATGAGGTTTTTTAATTGAGATAAGTAGTTCTCCTGAAAAACCCTACTTTTTCCTTTATAATTGGAGTTAGACAACTCCGATTTCAACCCAAGTTAGCTCAAAATGAGAAGAATTCCAAGGGCTATTCACCTAATGCAAAAAAAAGACAAAACTATTTACAACACAATGAAAAACAAAGAAAAGACGTGAAAGTCTGCCAAAAATCGAGCATTTGCAGACAAAGAAGAAAAAATCTTACTAGCAAACAATTTGGGATTTAACTCGATAAAAAATTTCAAAAAGAATGAAGAGACAGGACCACATAGAGTACAATTCAAGGATAATGAATTGTTCCATGACACCTTATCGACACATTAAAACAAAGAGGATGCACTTACGAATCCATAAGAAAATTGCATAGGGTTGCCCCAATTTTGTGAAGTCAAAATTGAGGACAACACACTGAGAATGGAAATGGCTTCCTAATCTCTGCCCACCTTAGTAATGCAACTACAAGTACTGCTGGGGAGGAGAGGTTGTAATTCATTGCTTGTCGCTTAGACCAATGGTGTTGAAATAGTGATAACGACTACAAGTCACCTAATAATGTGGGTTCCCATTGGTATACGCACGTCTACTCCAACAATTTCTACCCTTCATGACACCCAAGCTGCTACTCAGAATATAAAAACATCAAGGGATATGTAAGTTTTGTATGACGCATGACACCCACTTCGTCCTAAAGTGGTTTCTTTGTGCACCGATCAAGTCTTCTAGTTGCCCAATTTCCATGACGTTGGAGGAAGCTCCCACGATATTCACAACCTCTCCACATTAGCATCGATATAATATTCCCTACAACATCTGACAGTTACAAAAAAGATAAATAATCATGAAGAATAAATCAATCAGAACCAGATGAAGAAAGCAAATTCAACAACAGATCAAGTGCTGATGAAGAAGGTAAATGTTGCTGTTATGAGAAGATAGAAGTGGTTGTAAAAGGAAATTCTGAGCATTTCCCTTTACCATTTACAAGCCTTGTCCAGATCTGAAACTATTGTTTCGAGATTACTTTTATGTTTGTGTATAAGTATTAAATAATGATCACCAACTCTTATAGACTTATTCAAAATAAATTAGGCATGTAAGTGTTTACCGTATTGGTAAAGAAATCAACACAAACAGAGAATGGAACAGAATAGAAAAATTATATTTGCATATGCCAGACATACATTATGCTTCATAATATCCGTAAAAGTAGATGATGATATATTTACAATGATCCCAGATGGGATATAAATACTATCCGCCGAACCTTCCTGAAGGAGTCCGTCGGCCACAACATTACATCCGCTACAAACTATTTAACCGTCGGCTACAAAATACAAAACACCGACAACAATCATTCCGTTGGCTACAGAATACAAAACACCGACGACAATCATTCTGTCGGCTACAGAAACACCGTCGGGACCATCCAGTCGGCTGACACCATCCCCCCCAAAAAGAAAAGTCGTCTCCGGACGACAATTACAAAATATTTGAGGCAAATTAACAAACAAAATACATTATCAGAGTGACTACAACAAGAAAAATCTGCTTCTGTCACATCACTGTCACTTCGTCTCATGCCTGTAGCCTTTGCTAACACAACACTACCTCCTTAATGAAGCTGACCTTGATAGCCACTTGTGCTGCTTTTTCTACTTCCAACACTGGGTCCACTGAGCTAAGTGTCACTGCACTGCCTCCAACTGGATGATTAGCTCCTCCCGAGCTTTCTATGCATCCACCAAGACAGCCTCTCAGCCAACACCTACTCCTAGTGCCTCGGTACACAAACAGTCCATGCCTGCAGCAACTTCAACTCTTCTCAACTGGTTAGACTCCCACGACTGATATCTGCAACGACTGGGGGTCCAAGGGCAACGCCCCCGGCGGGGTCGAGGGGCAGCACCCTGGGTGTGCACCCTGTCGCAGTACAGGGTGGGGTCGAGGGGCAGTGCCCCTCACCGCCAAGACCAAATTAGCACTTCGCAACCCACACAGAAATGCACAGAACACACCATTTTTTTCATTTTCTGCCGATTCTGCACTTTCTGGCAACCACGGATGCGTCCCCTTTCCTTTGGCATCATCTGTAACTCATTATGAACAATTTGAATCTGTCGTCGTTTTTTTTTTCTTTTTATTTGGCTAATAAAAAAATGCTCACACCCATCTTCTACACAAAAGCAAACAAATGAGAAACATAACTCCAACAAACTTCCGGTGAAACGTCTCCTCCAACAATGAAAATCAATACACAGACAAGCCTTTCTCCACTGAAAATATCAAACCGAGTTGCTCATCAAAATCCATCCTCAAACGCTCTCGGGCTGCCGCTTCAATCTTGATCAATGTGGTAGTTCCTGGGACTTGCCTCGAAGCTTGGAGCAAGCAGTTACTTCCTTGCATCTGATGGAACAGTAATGGTAGGGCTCCTACAGAACCCTGTCACATGTTACGTAGGAATTCCCTTGTCCCTTTGATAATCGTGATTGCGGTCTCTGGTTCAAGAACCCAACCCTTGCGCTATTCGTGATATATGTCTGCACTAGAAAGCAATCAGCTGAAGAAGAAGATGCAAGCAATTCATGTTGAACTCGGCGGAAGCAATTCAAAGAACACTAAGCGGTGGAGATCTGAGTCCACTGTCACCTCGTATCCATCATGCCAAGTCGACCATTGCACAACGAATGTCACTGTTGCTAAGGATTATCACCGAAGGCACAAAGTATGCAAGGAAACCCTGCTGTACGCCCGCAGAAAAAAGTTATAAGCCCGCAAAAGAGAGTTTGCAACGGACGGAGGACAAACCTGCGGAGGAAAAAGAAGGGGTCTCCACGGAAAGAAGTCCGCGGGGACATCAAGCGGAAAGAAGTCCGTGGGGACAATGCTTGCGGGACAGGTGTCTGCGGGACATCCTGCCCGCGGAGCACAGTCCGCGGGGACAATGCCCGCGAGACATCCTGCCCACGGAGCACAGTCCGCGGGGACAATGCCCGCGGGATAGATGTCCGCGGAACATCTTGCCCGTGGAGCACAATCCGCGGGGAGAGCTCGCGGACAGCCCTCTACTTGCTTTTTTTTCTTTCTATTTTTTCTTTGTTTTTTTTTGTTCCTAATTTTTTTTTTTTTTTTTATTAAAAAAAAAAGAACAGTACCTCAATTTTGCCTTTGACCGTCGCCATTCGGCAACGACAAGGGAGTCCCCTTCTGCGACAACGACAGAGTCTTCTTGGCACCATATATTTTGAATTTGGATACGTTGATTGTCGGAGGTACCTTTTGCCCGTCCAAAGTTGATAATTTGATCGATTCATTGTCGCTGACCTAAATCTGATATGGTCCAACCCATCTGGCCTTAAACTTTTCCACTTTGATTTCATTCCGACCGTCGTACGCCTTATGTTTGTTCTGTGCCACCTCCGTTGCCCACTGTGCCTACCGTCGTCGCGCAATTGGATTTTTTCCTTGTTGTCGGTGCCCTTCCACTAATTTTATGCTGCGGTGTAACATTTTCTTTTCGCGCAATCCATTCAAAATGTACCGGACAGTGGGATCTTTTGTTTTTCTGTGTTCAGATTGTATGTTCTTCCCCTCAGCTTTAGCCATGGCAGCTTTTCCTTCTTCCATTTCCCTGCATTCCTCCGGACATTCATTTTCTTGTGTTTTGTCACGTTGGTCGACCGTTAACATATTGCAACTCGAAAACAGTTTGTAGTCTTCTATCTGCTAGTGGAATAGGCCATTCACCGAGTCCAGGTCGTCGTCATTCAATCCTCCATCAAGTCTCAATACTCCTTCGTCTGGTTCCATTCTCCTCTTTCCTTCGTCGTCACTTTCGCTGTCACTTTCTAAATCTGACGATGCTGCCTCCTCACCAACCATTTGTGTATGCAGGTCAATTGTGAATCTTTTGCCTCCGCGCTCCATTGATAGGGTATTTCGTTTCCAATCATGTTTTACTTTTGCTTGGACCAACCAATCCCGTCCCAGAATAGCATCATATCCTTTTCTTTTCAATGGAATGACTACGAAATCCAATAAAAATTGTTGCATACCAATGGTTACCGGTTGCGCCCTCAAGGTTCCTAACAGTTTGATCCCGTGCTGGTCCGCCGTGAGCAACTGGAATGTAGGTGGCCACAGCGTCGGCTTCCCCAACTTCTTCCAGGTATCCTCCGGTAAGACATTCACGCCGGACCCTCTGTCAACAATTGTCTCTGTCAAAACATTTCCCAAAATCCCCATCTTGACGACCGTCGGATGCCGTCCGGATGTAAGTGCTAGCAGCATTGGGTCTGTTGTCATCACTTCCCTATTGTCCCTTCCTGTGTCCTCCGTTGCTTTCGAAAATGATGTATGATTCAGAATGGCCGTCCGTAACTGGGGCATTGTGAGAAGGAGGTCACTTATCTTGAACGGTATCTCTGTTTGTAAGATTTGTTGTACAATGTTTTGTTCTGCAAAGTTCCTTGCCAAGGTGCCGATGATGTCCTTCAACTGAGATGTCCCTGCCGATGATGCCTTTCCAATTTTCGCCTGCATTTCTCCCAATTTTCTTTTTTCCTCTGCTTGCCTCCATGTAATTGCCAAAACCTCCTCTACATCCATGCCGACAATGATCAAGTTTACTCCAGACTTTGGACACTTGGAATATTTGTGATCGCCGGGTTCGCACCATCTGCATAATAATTTCGGTGTATTTTCTGCTGTACAATCCCGCGCAAAATGACCCCACAAATTACATGCTTGGCATTGAACAATCGGCCGTTCGTTTGCATCATACTGAGTTCGACTTTGGCTCCCATTATTATTGTTATTGTTCGCATTGTTGTTATTTTGCCCTCTACTATTATTCCTGTATCCTCCGGATGTAGCACCGGCGGTATTCGTATTTTCGCTACTGCCCAATGGGGAAGCCTCTTGTGCGAGAAACACTTGTGGAGATCCTCTTGTCTTCATGTTAAAGGGGCACTCTTTTGTCGAATGGCCCATGATCTGACAAATGTCACAAAATTGGTTCTTCGGACACGATCCTTTAGTATGACCGTCGGTCTTGCACTCCGTGCACCACAGTTCACTACTTTTTGGCTCCTTCTGCATGTTTTTAAACTCCTTCATCATGCGAACCATATACTTCTGGAGGGCATGAACCTTCTTACTGTTGCCTTCCTTGTCGCTGCTATCACCTCCGACAGGCTCGTCATCATCCAAATCAGAGGAGCTAGTTTTCTTCTTCTTTGTCTTCTGTTCACTTTCAAGGTCCAGTGCTCTGTTATACGTGTCCACATATGACGACGGTGGCACAATTTTCATTTTCCTCCGTAACTTCGATCGTAGGCCGTCCACGAACCATCTTTTCTACAATCCATCTGCCGGCTTGCTATCCATTTTTTTTATTAAGTCTTTTAATCTCCTGTGTAGACGCGGACAGTTTTGTGCTTCCCCTGTTTGGTATTGAAAATCTCTGCTACGATTTCATTATCATCCTGCAAGAGTTTAAATTCCGCTAGGAACTCCTTTTTAATGTTATCCCAGGTATTCAGCTTTTGTGGATCCGTATCCGAAAATAATCAATCGCCACACCCCGTAGGGTTGCCGAAAATTGCTTGACCCATTCGTTGGCATCTATGATTCCATTTGCCCGCCAGATCGTCTCACATGTCTTACAATGTCGGATGGGGTCGGCTGTACCATCACCTTCAAATTTCGGCAGCTTTTCTTTGGGTCCCGCCATCACAACACTGGAGGTCTGCACTGTCACATCGGAGGTTTGCACTCCCGCACCAGCGGTCTGCACTCCCACACCGGAGGTCTGAACTCCCACACTGGCGGTCTGCACTGCCACACTGGCGGTCTGCTCTCCCACACCGGAGGTCTGCACTCCCACACCGGCGGTCTGCACTCCCACACCGGAGGTCTGCACTGTCACACCGGAGGTGTCGACAGCTGCGAACCTTGGTGAAGAAGAAGGATCTTCTGAAGTTGTTTCTCGCGGAAGTCTATCCTGGACGAAGAGGTCACTCCACGCTCGTGCTCCCTCGGCACTGCGAGCCATGCAAGTTGATGCTCTTCTGTCTGAATTGTCTTCCCTCGGTGAACACAAATTCAAGAACTCCTCCCGTGCTTCTTCCACCAATTCCACCCGCTGCCGAGTCTGCTCCAACAATTCCTCCGCACTCCTGTTTCCGTTGGCAATCTTTTGGAATTTGCTTCGGCGGTCTACCTATTGTGCCAGAATTAAATGTTCTTGTGCAGTACGGATTCCATCTTTTCCCTTCGCCTTATTTCGATCCTTGTTAAGCTGATTTGGCATTAATCTTCATTCCTCCCACCTTATAGATTCATAAGGCAACGGCGCCAAATGTTTACTGTACTGGTAAAGAAATCAACACAAACAGAGAATGGAACAGAATAGCAAAATTATATTTGCATATGCCAGACATACATTATGCTTCATAATATCCGTAATAGTAGATGATGATATATTTACAATGATCCTAGACGAGATATAAATACTATCCGCCAAATGTCATGTCCCCAATTTCTGCCCTTCCTTAGTGACAACATTTCTAGCAAGGTTGGTCTATTATTTGGTTCCCATAGGCCAACAGAGCATAGAGGGAACCAACCCAGGGGCTTTGAGAGTCATGCATGAGCTTCCCAAGTAGTTTGGAGCAGTAGACAACAGTTTCCTACAATTTAGGAGGGATTCCTAATTTGTAAGGATTGACTAGGAGTGGTCTAGGAGGCATTTGGAGACCTCGGCGAACGTTTTGGAGACTTAGAGTGCATCTCCTATTTTTTAGGAGGAACTCCCAGTTTAGTGACAATTCTCTCAGAGGTGCACACAGTAGGGGAGTCGTTGGGACTCAATTTTGGTTGATTGGGGTTGTCTCCTACTTTTTAGGAGCATCCCTAGATTTTAGGGATGGACTGCCAATTGACCCATCTTGTCCGGCATCAGTCACAGACAAGTGACAAGGTTAGATTCATGTTTGATTGGTCATTTTGTGCCTTTTTGAGACCATTTGGGAAATATTTTTATATATTTAAATATTTCCTAAGTTGGTGATTAAATAAATAAAAATAAGGTTAATAATATAACCATTTTGGAGTAATAAGGGGATTTTGGCTTCAGTTGATCAGGTACACCTATGTGTTATAGCTCGTTGGAAAGGTCTCGAATTATTATACATGATTTTTACTATCTGTAGACTTTTTGGTGCCTTCAACTATGGAATTTTAATAAAGTAATGTTTTTCCTATAGCATGGACGACTTTAATTGGGAAAATGTTATTTTATTATATTTTATTTAAAGGGCAAAGTGTAATTTCCCTTTAGGGTTCAATTTACAATTGGAAGGGGATATAAGGAGATGAAGACCTAATTTTTTATTATCTTTTGCATATTGAAAAACTTGTTTTTGTGAATTGGCTTTGAGAGAGCAATTCTTCATCTGGGATGCAAACCCTAGGTTCTGGATTGGCTGGGACATAGCCCTCAGCAGTTATTGGCATTGGATTCTTCAGACAGTGTGCGTTGCTATCAGGGATAGAGTACACTATTCTTTATTGTGGATTCAGGTTGCAGATTTATGGTTTCAGCATTACAGATTGATTCTTTCAGCTGGGACGTGATTCATTGCAGTCTTACGGCTGCCATTTGCAGCAATTTGGCATCATTATTGGATGTAAGCTCCTTGGAACTGCATTGGATTTATTATTCGGCTTTATAAATCAGAAATCTGCCTGGTACGATTTATAGCAATTCTGATTTGGCTCTATGTTCTTATTTATTTTCAGTCTCCTCTCATGTTTATTGTTCATTATTCATTACTATTGTGAAAACTATCAAAAAACAGAAAACAAAAACAAAACCTTCTGCAACTTCTGTCTATTCTCAAAGACCATCAAAGAAATCATAGGAAAATATAGTTTATTAATTTAAAAACTACAACAGATCAGCAAGGGCATCTATTAGGGATCTTTCAGCCTTCCCGAAGGAGTCCGTCGGCCACAACATTACATCCGCTACAAACTATTTAACCGTTGGCTACAAAATACAAAACACCGACGACAATCATTCTGTTGGCTACAAAATACAAAACACCAACGACAATCATTCCGTCGGCTATAGAAACACTGCCGGGACCATCCAGTCGGTTGACAGTAAGGTTAGACTTTCATATGATTATCACAATCTCCTTGCATTTTCACTAAGTGTTTCATTCGCTATCTTAATCCAAGACACTATCTTTTGTTTTTTCAGGTTGATTGCGTGGACTGAATAAATTAAAAGGTCTAACCCATACAAGGAGGAAAATTTCTCTACAATGGACTCAACAAGATCAATGCAAAAGAAGACATCAACATGTTTGAGGAAGACAAGGAAGGATTTCTATACAACAAGGTGGATGAAGAGCTCTACAACTATGTGAAGAAATCAAAGTCCTAATCACATAAAAAAGAAAGATCCTACAAAATCTTTGGATTTCTTTGGAAACCCAAGATCAACACTAAGAACCCAATTATTACAAAAGGTTTAAGATTTCAAGAAAAGAACAATTTCAAGAACGAATCATAGAGAAGATTTCCAAAATGATGAAGGATGAAAATGAAAAAGAAAATTCAAGAATGCAAGGCAATTTGGGAATATGAGCCATCACAATCAATTAAAGATTGAATGATGTTGGATATCAAGAGTTTTTGCTAGAAATGTAGAGACTATATTATGATGATTATGAAGTAGAATTGAAATAAAGATGAAGAAACGAGATTACTTTGAGAACCGTGTAAGTTGTTAATGACACTTTTTCATCTTCAACCAATTGAGTTGTTCGACATGTCCAAGTTCGTCCAACCAAACTCATTCACAAGCGGACATGTGGAACACATTTAATGTATTATTACTGTTACTGAAATTTTGCAGTGTAAAATTAAAGTATTCATACAAGGAAAGTACATAAATGCCATTCATTTCACAAAAAATAGAAATGTCCTTGTATTATTCATTTTCCAACATACAACTAATGTTTTCAAAAAATGAAATGAATTGATATGGTGAAAGGAAAAAATCTCACACAAGCCGTGAGTCTGACTACTACTTCTATACATATTTAAAATAAGAAAAACGTAGCACAAGCAGGTAAAGTCAGGAATAACCAGTCATTGCCTTTCAGCCTTTGACTGGTTAAATGTCCTTTGTTGCTGCTCTTGGTTCAGCTCTCCATCCGACAAGCTCTGGGTCTTCGTTCTCCTGCATTGGAAAAAGTGGTGTTAGATCTTTACGATCTAAGCAATGACTGATTATCTATAACTATGTACTCACATATGTCATATTTCTCTTAATCTGAATACATATCAAAGTAGTATTCTAAGTGCTCAAATGCAAATCACAGAAGAATAACTTATGAGTGTCACAAGCCTGTGCTCGAACCTCATGAAATACTCTTTCAAATATCACAAAAACAAATTGGAGCAACTTGAAGAAAGGGTTGGAACACCAATTTACATATCATGTTATGAGTTCAAATCAAATAGCTTTTAAGTCCTCTCCAAAGATTCAAACGGATGTCAAAAAATAATGACTAAGAGTGAACCAGAAGTCAAGACAAAGTTACTAGCTGGGAGCCTAGCTCCATCAGAGATGAATACTCCAAGTTCTGGCAACTGCTGTTCATCACAATTTATAAAGTACAATCTATTATTTTGGATTCACATGGAAAGTCTTCCAATATAGGCTTCACTGAGCGTAGTTACTCTAGAAAATTGGAACATATGATTGTAAATTTCCTAATAGATCTTACTGTGTCATCCCAATTAAAACTTTGATGAGCCTGAAGAGCATAAGTATGAAAGTGTGAAGCGATTTGCAGGCCAGAAAGCATATATGTGGAATGACTGGTGATGGCATTAATAATGCACCTGCGTTGAAAAGGGAAAATAAAGGGATTGCGGTTGTAGATGCAACTGATACAGCAAGAAAGTGCTTCCAACATAGTTTTTACAGAGCCAGGTCTTAGTGTTATCATCAGTGTAGTGTTGACAAGTCATGCAAGCTTTTAGAGAATAAAAAAATTATACTATATATGCTGTGTCAATTATAATACGTATTGTATTGAGCTTATGATTTTGGCTTTAATCTGGGAGTTTGATTTCCCACCATTTATGGTACTACTAGCTGAAAGCTTTCGGAGATTTTTTGCAAACTGGGAGTTCGCTGCAATTAAAAGCCATGAAAGAGGTATTAGAGAATCCAATTTCAACATCAGCATGGGTGTAAAGGAGGAGAAGTTGCTGTACAAAATATGTGAGCCTCGGTGAATCCATATAATTGTGGCTCGTGAAGGAACGCAGCAGGACATTTTACTTTTAAAAATTCAAGTTAAATCAGTTTATAACTTCTCCAATGTTGGAAAAGTGGTTTTTTCTGCCCATATAATAAGTACTGGCAGTTAAATTAGAAGTGGGCACAGTCTACCTTTTAATGAAAAACAGCGGGTAGGTGTGTAAAAAGAACGAAGTTTTTGTCAAAACAATGCCATTTGATGAAATATTAGCAGTGAAATTGCTTTCTACAGATTCAAAACAAGGAGAACAAGTATGTTAAGAAAATCTCAAACAGAAAAGAAATAACCAACAAATCGCTTCCAGTATGTACATTGACAGCAAATAATCTTTCATGGTGCAGCAGAACAAGTAAAACTCGTGTATAAACACATGCAGCAATTGGAAACTAAACTAAAATAGGCTGGAGGGTGAACTGGTTAAGACAAAAGCGAGAGAAGTAGAAGAAAGAGAATGATGCTCAAATATCAAATAGCAAAGTATCTTTTATGTTCATGGCGGCTTCAAATAAGAATAGCAGTATATCTTCATGGCAGCAAAAGAAGCAAACTGTTACAAATTTCGCCATCAAATAATGGAAACAGCAGCCATGATGACACAGTTTAAATTTGTTATTTTATTAACAAGAGAGTCCATGAAACATATACCCGTCAGCAGAGTAATACCAAATTGCTTCAAATATTGTTACTCACAAAAGAAATAGACTTCCTTGTTACCAGGACAAGTCAGATGAGCATCAAACAATTTGAAGGGAAATTCGTTTTCCTCTTAGTGTCCTAGCTTCATGACATTAAAGAAGAAAGCGAACAGTTCAAAAATGTGTATGAGAAGCTCAAAGAGATGTTGCAAAAGAAGCCAATAAAAAACAAGGCAGAGTTTGAGGCAGTATGGATTCCAAGAGTCATCCAAGGCAGAGAGACAAGAAGTCTTCATGCAAGAGGTGTTCAAAATCTATGCTTCCCATTAATCGCAGAACCCATCGATTGCGCCCAGTGCGGAGATTTGTAAATTAAAAAAAAAAGCTCTTTTGCTGTTTGGGAATGGTGGGAAGAAGAAAAGGGTCAATGGCACAACAAGCTCCAGCAAACTTTCCAGTGGGGCTATTCATGGTAATAGCAAATGAGGAGTACTCAATTAAAATTTAATGATCAACAAAGTAGTTTATTTCATGACGGCTTGAACTTCTCAGTTCAGCAAGAGCAATAGCAGTAAAAAGAAACAACAAATCCAAGAAATAGCAACATGTATTTTAAAACCCTCAGCAAATACATCAGTAGCAATGAAGATTGGCTCTAAAAAACCTCAGATTCAGCAATGGCAAAGTACAACTGAACAATACCTTGTATGGTGGCTTCGAGATTTTGAAGCTTGCAAATCTTTTGTATGGTGGCTTTGACCTTCAAAAACCAGAAAGTTTATAATGGTGGCTGCAAGAAACCCTCATTTGCCCTTTCCAGACTCTTCGAATGTGCAAAATGATAAAATGAGAACTGTCATCGGTAGAAATTGTGTATCAGCAAACGGGTCCCTTCGGAAAGGTTCTTGTTATGTAGCCGACGGACCCCTTCGGGAAGGTTTTTTGGAAAGTATTTATACACCCTTCGGATTATTGTAAATCATCATCAAGCATAATGTACTGTTTGGCATATGCGAATAATAATAAGAAGTTTTGCTATTCATATCTATTGTCTGTGCGTTGATTTCTTTACCCAGTACAGTAAACATTTGCCGCCCTTGCCAGGGAACGAACCCAAGTCACCTGTGTGACAGGCGGGAATACTCACAATTTTGAAGCCATACGGATTTTTCAAGCTTCTCCTGCTTGTATGGATTGTGAAAATCATTACAGGGGTTGCAATTTACCATACACGTTGTTAGAAATCTTTTCCACCGTACGGATTTTTGGGCAGCCACTCTACAGACTTGTACTCTTTCTGCTGTATGGGTCTGCTATTGAATTTTAACTTATTCAGCGTATGGAATCTTCTCTCGCTTCTGTACAGATTGGAAAAAAAACACATTACTGTACACATTTTCGAATAGAATTCTCCACCGTACGGATTTGGAAGACTGTTAGGAAAAGACAAAGTTACAACTAATGGAGTCTGCAGGCAAACGGAAGTGGAAAAAATAACTAACACAGTCTGGAGTTGTAGAGGGCAGGAGCATGGCAGGTGCAGGTAACCAGAATGAAGGCTCGAGCAGCAGCAAAGAGAAGCGTAAAACTATAGCACCTGTAGCAGCTGAAGTCACGCCACAAACTATACAATTTGAAGGGTTGAGTGGAACGGATTGCCGGAAATGGTGGCAAGAAACCCCTGATGATCATCCAATAAAAGCAAGCATCAAGCGAGCACAAGTGGAATGGGCCATTCGGATGCCTGTTTTTTGCATTCGAGATTATGAAGGGTATCTGCGTGCTATGATTGAGACATATGGCAGAGCTTCTCAGAGGAGCACATTTCAGTATCTGGGCAAGAACTTGGTGGTCTCATTCAAGGCAGCTAATTTCACGTGTTTTTGGCATTCTAGGGCTGCAAGGCAAAAAGGTTCAGCCAAAGAAAATTCCTAAGGATGGAAAGCTATTTTTAATCAGATTAGTATGTGGAGATTTGACTGAAGCAGAGCAGGCGGCATTAGCTGAGACATCGAAGGGAAGGGGTTTAAAGAAAACCAACATTCAAGAGGGGCCATGGCGATGTCTAATGGACTTGGTCAAGAGCAGGCTCACGGGATCCTCTAGGGCATCCGATATCTCATTTTCGCAGGTGTCCATAATGAATGGAATAATGACCGGGAAAGTGTATGATTGGGCATCTGTGCTGGCTGAGCAGATGCATGAGTTTATGGCTCTCCAACACAAGACCTTCTATATGCCCCATTACGCAATTGGTCTCTTCCTTGATGCAGCAACACGGATGATTCCAACGGATGAGTTAGAGGCAAAGCCTGGACCACTTGCTCCGGGAGAACCTCCTATCATGTGGTGGAAGCAATTGGATACAACTACTGGGCAGAAGGGTTTTGTAGGCCAAAAGAGGCCTCGGATGAACATGGCAGGTGATACGAACAGCAGCCGACAGGAGACATCTTCTGAGGAGGGCAGTGTGGAGGAAGAAGAAGGGGAAGGCGAGGATGATGAGGAGGTTCAAGTTGTCACGGCTACCCCCTTGTTGTTTCCGCGCACTACAGTTCCTATGACTTTTGGGTTGGTGTCAAGAGGTCTACACATGGCTCACATTCCTGCATTTGGACAGACATGGCGACCGATATTGATGACTGGTGTATCCCACCAGGCAGTCACACTAGCCGCACCGTGGCAACACGG
Organism: Cupressus sempervirens; assembly: GCA_028749045.1. Classification (NCBI taxonomy): domain Eukaryota; kingdom Viridiplantae; phylum Streptophyta; class Pinopsida; order Cupressales; family Cupressaceae; genus Cupressus; species Cupressus sempervirens. The sequence goes on from CM053783.1 coordinate 547,862,817, forward strand.
GGTTCGACCTTCTCCTGTCCGGTCGGGAGTTGGATTTGCTGTAGGCTTTGCCTAGCTAATAGCACCCGTCACCCGAGAGACTTCTTCAGCCCCTGCTGAAGCACTTTCGGTAGCAGCACTCGTGGAACTTGCTATAATTCAGCCAGCAGCAATAGTTACTGTAGCACAGTCAGCAAAAGTTCAGGAACTTTCAGTAGAGAACGTACCAGACGGAGAAATGCAGGAGTGTACAGACCCAGCGCAGTCCGAACAACCGGAGGTGATGGATAGAGCTAGTGTTTTTCTAAGGCAAAAGTTCCGACTTGTTCTTAACATGCATGGCTCGTCCATTTAGTCTCCCAGCTATTCCGGAGTAGCAGCTACAATACCAGAGCCTCAGCCTCAGGAGTAGGGAATGCCACAGGCCGTGGTTGCGCCGTTAGTAGAGGAGGCCGCACCTGCTGTGGGCATGGGTTCCGTTGATGACGAGGCAAATAGTGATGCGGAATGGTCATTGGAAGGCTTCGCGAAGGAAGATTACGGGTCAGATGAGGACAGGTGCAGGGACTACCTCAGGACTATGAAGTCTGCGTTGAAGAAGGGGCATGATGTGGCGATCCAGGCTCTGATTCAGCGGAGGGAGTGGCATTTGATCTGAGCATATATTTGGGGGGTTTGTCCTCAGTGATTTCAGACTTGTTTTGTGGAAAGAGGTTGGCTAGCGGTTGAGACACCAGATATGTTGGCAGATTGGGCCACTGAGCCAGAGTTGGGACCGAGTGACACTCCGTTGATGAAGCTGGCACATGAGATCGTGGGATTGTACAAAGAGGTTTACTATGCTCGGTAGCGCGCGGAGGCGGATAGGGCAGCGGACAGTGTTGCAGCTCAGAGATCCCTAACGGTTGAGAAAGAGGCAAGAGAAAAGTTAGCCGTCGACTTGGCCGACCAGCAGGCAGCAGAGCGGGCAACACTATTGAGGGATATGGCAGCAGTTGCACAGGATAGGGACGCGGCTATCCGGGGTAAAGATGCGGCAAAGCATGAGTCGCAATTGGCCAGGAGACAAGCTATGAATGCCGCACTTCTATGAAGGAGGCCGATTCAGACAGATATACGCATCCAGACAGACCAGGTGTATGAGTTACGTCGTTAGCAGCACTGTTCTGGGACACCTCCTCCTTCCCTCTAGTATTCCTTTTGTTGTTGTAAGTTGTCTTCTAATTTTGTTAGTCGTCAGGAGACGACTTTTCTTTTGGGGGGGGATGATGTCATCGGTAGAAATTGTGTATTAGCCGATGGGTCCCTTCGGAAAGGTTCTTGTTATGTAGCCGACGGACCCCTTCGAGAAGGTTCTTCGAAAAGTATTTATACACCCTTCGAATTATTGTAAATCATCATCAAGCATAATGTACTGTTTGGCATATGCGAATAATAATAAGGAGTTCTGCTATTCATATCTATTGTTTGTGCATTGATTTCTTTACCCAGTATGGTAAACAAAAACCTTTAAAGGTATTCAAGCTTTTCCATGCCCTTTATCATTTTGTATAATTTGTGAAGTCCGCGGGCTATTGAAAGGGATTTAATTTCCTTTTAAAACTTTTGTTTTAATTGTGAAGGGAAGGGGTTAGTGTTTTGCCTTAGAAGTATTGTGATAGAGGTGTTATTGTTTTTTTTGGCATATTGTGAATATGACAAAGTGATAATATTAAATGATACAAGCAAGTCGTTTAATATTGTCTTCTTATTATTAAATGCAAAAAAATGCAAAAAAAATGGTAGTGCTTTGTTTATTTTCTTTTGCACAAGGTCTCAAACTGTAAAAGGAAAATATTTTAATGATATATATTATAAATCATTAAATATTTTTCTATCATCAATGCAAAAGGAATCAAGTGAGTCATTTTATTCCCATGTCATGGTCTTAAAGAGGAAAATCAGTTGGGAACATTTAGAGGGAATATAGGACTAGTGGGTCGAGTTTAGCTTTACCATGACAATTAAGAGACATTTGCTAGCTGTTAGAGCATTTTTAGAGATGTTTTGAGTGAGTCATAAGGTTCTTTATGACTTGATAGAGCTTTTTTGGTAAAAAATCACCATTTCAGAAGTTTTTAAGCCCTGATTTTGAGGCTATCATTTTGCATTTGACCCAAGGCTGGGTTTGTACTTAATGAGTTTTGTAACTCATTTTTCAAGAGTTTTGATTTTATGAGAGAGTTTTGAGACTTCTTTTCTGAGTCCTGAACTTTGTTGCAGAGTCTGTAATTCATCTTTTGGAGACATAATACAAGTGACAACAGTGTGATGATGCTATTTTGTGTTCATTGTTAAGCCTTCTTTCTTTCTGCAAGTTCTGTGTGCATTTTTTGAGTGATTTGATAGAATAACTTGAGTAGTTTTATTATTCCTTGTCTTTTTGTCTCATTCCAGCACCTGTTTGTAGGAAAGTAAGTTTATTTGCAGGTTATGATATGTGTTTAAAGGCGAAATTGATTAAAGTGAGGTGTTAATGTTTCTTCCTTTTTGTTGTTTCATTACTGAAACCTTATCATAAATTATTTGTGCAAATCTTTACAGGAAGATGTGCTTTGTTTACATTTCACATAGCTGTATAGTCCTCTCTGTCAAGTATATTTGAGTCTTCGTAATCACTTTTGGTGTATCATCTCCTTTTCTTAATTTAAGCTTTAGATTTTAGGTTTACTTTCAGTAGTTTCTCTCCTTTTCCCTGCAAGTTTACATTAAGTATTTTAGAGATTTCACTGAAGGATCAAATAGGAGCTGGCCTAGAACCAGGAGGTCTCATTTCACTTGCACGTCTCACATAGTGAAATGGTTCCTATGTTAGGTTAGGATTGCTGAACTATTTCAGTTCGGTATTGGGTGCAAATCCTAAAACTTAACAATTACAATCAATTTTCTCACTGGTTCATCCTTAAAAGGATATGTATTTCAAGGAATGATATCATCTCATTGTACAACATGAAATGTTTGTAAGTAATAGTTGTAAGTTGTAACAACCCTAAGTAGGGTTTCCTTTAATTATCTTGGCTGTTTATTTCAAATCAATTTGGGCCCTTCATTTGTAATTGGGAGGTCTATAAAGAGTTTGGGTTTCTTATTTGTAAAGCCACTATAGGCTATAGCATTACTTGTATAGTAGAGAGAAAATTATAGTAGCATGCAGAGGAGGAGATCGCCAAGATTATATTGAAGTTAATATTCAATTTTATTGAAGATATGGTGGATCTTTGTGTCTTATTTCAACATTTTGTGTGGTTTCTACTTCTTAAAATTTTAGTTAAAGTTCATTGATTATTGATGGAGAAACGTGAAGGTATTTGATAAATTCCTTGGTTCATACCATTTGTAGTTTGTCGATTGCAAATTGCATTGTATGGTTATTCTGAACCTTTTTTTTGGCATAGTTCGGTTGGCGATGTTCATTTGTATTGTGCCTATATTGAATATTTGGATGGATCATTTACAATACGAAAATCTTTCACTACCTGAACTCTTTCTACAAAGTTGTGAGCTATCTCTGGTCAAATTGAAAATAGTTCCATAAGGGATTTGTCTCTCCAAGCATTATCCATTGTTATCATTGTCCTTAGAGGTTAACTTCAGTTTAGATTATATTTCTCTAAACCTTTCCCTTTCTATCTTATTTTATTTTATTTTGAAGTTTGAGTTGGTTTAGTTCAAGTTCCAGCTGCTTTGTAAAGATTATTCATGCTTTTTGGGGAAAGAGTTCATGAATTTCAAAAGAATACTATAAGTCCATTTGTAATGTCCCTGTTTTTGGCTAGTTTGTGTAGTTGATTGAGTTAGCTCATGATAGTGACCCTTGTGAGTTGTCAGGGTGTTTTGGGGGTCTTAGTTGATTACTTATTATTTTTAGTAAGCTTATTATGGGCAGTTGCTATTTGTAGCAGTGTAGTGGATGGCTTGGCAGTTGGTCGTCACTTGCGGTTGATTAGGTTAATAATTACATGAGCTCTTATTTATTTATTCATTGAGTTGCGTTATTATAATAAGGTTTATATTATTATAATAATGACTTAAAGAGATATTTTTGAAAAGCAAGTTGGAAAGTTTCTAGTGTTCAGTTCTTTTGGGAAACTTCCACGTTTTCTAAAATGGAAATTTATGGAAACTTTTGCCAACAAAAAAGCTTATAAATGAGAGCTCTTTTCATCGGGAAAAGGCATGCTTGATTATATATTTGATTTTGTGCCTTTGCGGCTTTTTCCTGGGTTCTTAACTATATGCCCTTGCTGATGTATAAGGATTGGAAATACTTTACAAATTAGCTACTGAGGTACAACTAAGTTTGCCCAACTTCTCTATTGTCATCACTATATTTGAGGAGTGTTTTCATTCCACTGCCGAAGTATAGCGGATCTGATATTTGTTAGTTAATCTCCCACTGTATCGTTGTGGCTAAGGACAGAATGGTGGACATCTCCAAATCGTAGTAATTCAAATTGCCTAGCTGCTGCGAATTCTGATTGGGGAGAGCAATTGACTTTCTGAGGATGACATTTTTGGCGTGGCAGCATTTGTGAAGTTAGAGTTGTGCCCTTAAAGACAACATTGCATCTTGGAGACTATAGACAACTTGATATCAGTCTTGCATCCATTTTACCTAGTTGCTAGACGTGGAGTTACTACTTGCGGTTGCTCATTTGGAGGTCACAAATTCATCCTATGCTTCTGTATTGGTGGCTGGCTTGCACATTCATTTTGGGTAGTGATTGTTCTTGGAGTGGAGAGCAACTTTCATCTGCAGTTGTTATTTGGTTTGAGGAGCCACGTGTTAATAAGGAAAGATCATTGGTGGTACTGCTAGGAAAAACGCTTTCTGAATGCCAATGAATTAATTGTTATGCTGATATATGTTTGTCAAAAACATAATGCAAAGTATATCTTCAGTTTTAGTCGGATTATCTATTTTGTCTATTTTAAATTACTTGAAGTTTGTTGATTTATACCAAAATTAGAGAATTTTGAAAGAATTGCAAAAACAATAAGTGCAGAATTGTAGCTAGCTTTGGTCTTTACAGTGGTATGTATTTTATTAAAAAAATTCAGAAAGTCATCCAACATATAAAGATATCAGTTTATGCATCAATATAACGGTTTGGGCCAAGTCAGGGTTTTTATAGTGGTATCAAAATGGTTTCCTGCCAGCTTGCAGGAATTGGGCTCAGTTTGGTTAGTGCTTGGTTGAAGTGCAATCAGTATTTGATTTGTTATCTTCTATATCATGGCTGATGATTGGAGGTTTGTGCCGGGTATGCACTATACCTGAAGGGGATGTAATTCGCCTCCCAAGGAAGGTGAACTGGAGATTCAGTTTGGTAGCTTGGGTGGTTTAGTGGCACTAGACTACGACCCACAGATGTTGAAGTTAATAGAGATGCCATGCAGGCATTTAGGAATATTGCAGCTGGACAACAATAGATGAAAAATGTATTGCAACAGTTATCTAATACTCTGCAGCAGATAGCACTTCCTCGAGGATGAAGTAGGGAGAGAGCTCTAGATGTTTCTGTTAGTTCTCATAGATCTCGAGTTGAGGATAGAACTCGAGATGGTGCTGGGTACAGAGATGCAGATTGGGTTCAAGTTGAGGATCATGGTGGATTAACTGATAGAGCTGACATACATACTGGCACTCATGATAGGCTGCGGAGGCCCACATTTCTGAGACCTGAGGTGGATGCAGTCAATATTGAGTCTCAGGCCGCTTCTTTTGCTGATGATGTGCTGGCACACTTTACAAAGTGGGATGCTTTACCACAAGTTGTTAAAGATCATTTGAATTTTGATAGGTTCTTTACTTAGAAACAAGAGCATTCTAGAGCTAGGCTAGATCCTGAGAGACAACGACCTCAATAGACTAAGTTACAACAAGTTGCCAGTAAGATGACATTGGAGCACTTTGATGGTACTGGGAGAGTTACAGCTCAAGCATGGATTCATAAGCTCGATACATATTTGGCTTTGCATCCTATGTCTGAAGTGGACGCTATCAAATTTGGAGTGTTGTATCTGGACGGAGCTGCCCATGACTGGTGGTACCATGGGTTGGTTTCTTTGCGACATGATCAGATCACTTCCTACCAGGAGTTTGTGGATTGCCTGATTAAGAGATTTGATAGGAAGGATCTAGAGGTGTACTTCCGTGAGTTGGATCAGCTGAAGTAGTTTGGTGGATTAGAGAACTACATCAGTGAGTTCTAGAGGCTTTCAGTCATGGTTTATGATATTTCGGAGTGCAAATGAGTGATTTTGTTCATGGAGGGATTGACTGAGCCACACCGTGGATGGGCGAAGTCATTGGACCTATCTTCTCTACAGTTAGCGATGAGGAAGGCACGTGACTTGGAGTCCTTTTCTCAAAGCAAGTTTTCTTTGGATTCTTCTACTCTTCTACCTAATGATGTGGAGTCCCCACTAGTTGTTGAGGATAAGGGCAAGTCAGTGGGGAGATCTGATGACACTTCTAGAGAGGATTTGAGGAGGCGTCAACTTTACTTATGGTGCAAGGGCTTTTTCTCTAAGGGTCATACTTGTGCGTTAAGGCCAAAGGGAGCGACGAATCATGGTATGTGGGTTTACACTGATATGATTGAGGATGACTCATCACAGTAACATGAGGATGCTGATGAAGATGATCGCGTTGATGATAGACTTTATACTGTGATGAGTATTTATAGTTTGGTATTGGACTCACATGTTTAGGATTTGCACTAGGTATAGAGTTGGCCTGAGCCTAAGTTGGATTGTTTGTAGGATGATTGGGTAGGCATAATGGAGAGTGTTGAGATCTCCTATGAATTTGCCAGTTAGCGATGTTCCAACTTTTACATCATCAGCATAGATATTTGGTGCCGTGTTGCAGGTTATGTTATGAGTCCTGATGATGGCATTGGCATTCAATTGGTTTAGTGAGGACGGGGACATCACTTGCTTTTTGTGGGATCCGGGTGGAGGTTTTTGTTTCATTCCAGATTGCTTGAGGACAAGCAATTTCGGGGAGGGAGCACTGTAATGTCCTCGTTTTTGGCTAGTCTATGCAGTTGATTGAGTTAGCTCATCACAGCGACCCTCGTGAGTTGACAGGGTGTTTTGGGGGTCTCAGTTGATTACTTACTATTTTTAGTAAGTATATTATGGGTAGTTGCTATTTTTAGCATAGTGGATGGCTTAGTAGTTGGTCAACACTTGCTGTTAATCAGGTTAATAATTACATGAGCTCTTACTTATTTATTCATTGAGTTGCATTATTATAATAATGTTTATATTATTCTAATAATGATTTAAAGAGATATTTCTAAAAAGCAAGTTGGCAAGTTTCTAGTGTTGAGTTCTTTTGGGAAACTTCCACGTTTTTTGAAGTGGAAATCTATGGAAACTTTTGCCAATGAAAAAGCTTATAAATGAGAGCTCTTTTCATTAGGAAAAGACACACTTGATTATAAATTAGATTTTGTGCCTTGCGGCTTTTTTCCTGGGTTAACTGTATGCCCTTGTTGATGTATAAGGGTTGAAAATACTTTGCAAATTAGCTACTGAGGTGTAGATAAGTTTGCCCAACTTCTCTATTGTCATCACTGTATTTGAGGATTGTTTTCATTCCATTGCTGAAGTATAGTGGATCTGATTTTTGTTAGTTAATCTCCCACTGTATCCCTATAGCTAAGGAGAGAACAATGGACATCTACAAATTGCAGAAATTCAAATTGCCTGGCAGCTGCAATTTCTGATTGGGGAGAGCAATTGACTTTTTGAGGATGACATTTTTGGTGTGGCAGCGTTTGTGAAGTCAGAGTTGTGCCCATAAAGACAATGTTGCATCTTGGAGACTGCAGACGGCTTGATACCAGTCCTGCGACCATTTTACCTAGCTGCTGGACATGGAGTTACTACCTGCGGTTGCTCATTTGGGGGTCATGCATTCATCCTATGCTTCCGTATTGGTGGCCGGCTTGCACATTCATTTTGGGTAGTGATTGGTGTTAGAGTGGAGAGCAACTTTCATCTACGGTTGTTGTTTGGTTTGAGGAGCCACATGTTAATAAGGAAAGCATCATTGGTAGTACAGCTAGGCAAAACACTTGCTTTTCAGGTGCTAGTGAATTAATTGTTATGCTGATATATGTTTGTCAAAAACATAATGCAAAGTATATCTTCAGTTTCAGTCGGATTATCTATTTTGTTTATTTTAAATTACTTGAAGTTTGTTGATTTATACCAAAGTTAGAGAACTTTGAAAGAATTGCAAAAACGATAAGAAGTGCAGAATTGCAGCCAGCTTGGGTCTTTATAGTGGTATGTATTTTATTAAAAAAATCAGAAAATCATCCAACATATAAAAATATTAATTTGTGCATTAATATAACGGTTTGGGCCAAGTTGGGGTTTTTACACTGTTTGTGTGGTACCAGCAACATTACATCAAATCAATGAGCTATATCTGACACAAAGTGGCTAGTGTGAACCTTGTGGTTGCCTTACTTGTTCATGCATTGTCATATCGTTTAGCATTTGAGGTTTTCTTGTCACGAGAGGGTAGAATAATTGACATTTTATTCTGCAGTGAGAAGTGTCACAAAACAAACATCAACATAGATCAGAACAGCACTATCTTCGTTGCTGGTTGGTTAATAATGTAATAGTACTATACTGAAATCTATCTCCACAAATCTGAAGCATTTTTAGCCTTTATCTTGTATTTTGTGAACATCAATTTCTAAGGGTCACACACAGCAAATGTAAGGTCAGGATTTCAATAGTTTTTGTCACATAGTCAGCTCAACTCTGTCTTGATGAATGATTGTTAAATTATATATTCATGTTCAATTTGCATTAGGCACTGTGTATTTATTTCTGAGTGTTGTTTAAGACATTCAACATTTGCAAATCAGAAAACTACTCACAGAAAGGTCACATTTATATATGCATACAAAGCTTTTGTTGAAATGTCTATGATATCTCTATGCAATTGTTGAGACAATATTGTCACAAATTGCACTTTGAATGATCCTTAACAAACCACATTGAAAAATAAATTGAACTACAATCAAATACAAAGTGCTAAGTTATTTGTGGGTTTTTGGGAAAAATTTCTAGGGTGGCCATTACCTAACCAAACTAACCATAGATCCTCTGAGTTGACATCTTTCACTGAAGATTAATCAGGTATAAGGAACAACCCTCTTGATAATTTCAAAGCTGGTAAATTCAGTATAAAATATTTGAAGAAATGAAGCATTAGCATGTGTGCGTGAATTAAAGTATCTCTGAATTTCTAAATGTGACATCCTTTATCTGCTGCACAGACAGGAGTCGAATGTTATAATGTTTACATCTCAAAGGTTACATTGTGAGCTTCGATTGCTATAAATTGATGAGGGAGTTTGTGTTGATGGGGAGGGGTGGTGTGTTGAACAATAATGGCCATACTGATTAATACTCTTTCTTGAATCTGTGGCAGCTGTTTCACTGGATGGAGAAACATGGCAACGTTACTGCTTCCTCTTACACAAGTTGTATTACATTAATGGGGAAAGCACACCTCCCAAAAAATGCTTTGGATCTCTACTGCAATTCAAAAGATAAAAATATCAAATCAAATGTGTTTGTATGTAATGCAATGTTAAAATGTCTTATTTCCAACAGGAGGGCTCAAACTGCTTTTAAGATGTTTGATCAGATGCAGAATGGGGGTCTAATTCCAGATATTGTTACATACTCTACGGTACAGTCTTTTGTTCTTAACAGAAAAAAATCTAGATAATTTCTTCTGGATGTATGGTAGTAGAAGGGTTCTTTTAGAATATAAGATTCAATATGTCACTATTTTGTTTATGATTGGTATGGTATCCTCCTTTAAAGTGCAATGATTAGTACAATATGCGGCCAGAAGTGTTTAAATGTTCCTAACTACAATTAGAGGTGTTCTCTTTTGCAATAGATTTTTAATTTTTTTGTTTACTGATATTGATTGATTCTATATTGTTTAACTTATATCAACTATAGTGAGTGGGACTCATTTTTGAGATTATCTTTAGGGAATGAATGATTTTTAGACCTCTTTATGAAATGTGCAGTAATGCACATGATCTAGAATGGGTGTTAATTTATCTGGGCGTTGGAGGGGAATGACATTTCAGCAAAGCTCTCTGACATCTATCTTCTAATCTTTATGCATGTGGCAAGTGTAGTTGCTTTCAGCCTGTATAAAAATGCGGCATGGTTATTCAAAAGCATGTGATTTTTTGAAAGATCTCAAAGGAAAGGGCTTGAAGCTAGATGCAGTGATGTATGGATCTGTTTTAGCTATCTGTGCTTCAAATGGTCGTGATGAAGAAGCTGAAGCTTGTTTTCAACAGATGAAGAATGAGGGTCTTTCTGCCAATGAGTTTCATTATAGCTCCCTCCTAAATGCTTATGCAGAAAAAGGAAAGTATGAACAGGCTGAGAAACTAGTAGATGAGATGAAATCTTCTGGCATAGTACCTAACAAGGTAATATTATGAAATCTTTTGCTGATGCTGAAGCACATTCAATTGACTTTGTCAGAATTTCATAGTTATAGGAAACTGCTTGTCTATAGGTCAAATTTTGTTTTTGCTATAACCACCTCTGAATACCATACAAAAAGGTGACATGCATACATATCAGAAGTTTGTGCTTTGTTAAATATTTCATTTGTAAATATGAGTGGATGTTAAATACGTATTCACTTTTAAGTATATTGATTTTATGTAGGATTGCAAAGCAATCTCAGAAACATAACAATGAAATTGTTTCTTATATTAATTGAATATTTTCCTCTCTTTTCGTATGGAATAATAGCATTGATGTACATTGTACATCCACTTGATTATTTTTTATGCAACTTTTCCTTCTTTCAGTGGTGTCCACTTGTTTGAGATGATAATTTTGTATCTATCCATGTGTTTTGAGCTTAGAAATATTAAAAGAGAATATTCAGAGCAATTTTAGAGAACGAAGGACCTTTTGTCTTTCATTATTATCAGTTGATTAGCCACCATGGGAAGCATGTAAAAAACTGTAATTATCATCACTTTCCCATACATGGTCTACACATTGCTCCCACACAATCTTTTGTGTAAATTCCCTATTCAAAATATACACATGAGAATTCCACAAGAAAAAGAAAATTCCAACACGTTAAAATATCTGAACAGCAGTAAATTGTTTTTGTGTTTTCTGTTATTTCAATGGGATACAAAACTTAAGTATAATTCTATAAAATCTTGAAACAAAACCACCTAATATTTGCATCCAGTTCCATTAAATGATAAAGAATTACTACAAAAATAAGCAGGCTACTAACTTATCCAAATATCCTCAAAATCTTTGCAAAGCAAAAACCTAACCAAACTAACCATAGATTCCAATTGGAAACCTTTTAAATGCACACAGACCCTGTATAAATCTGTTCACTAAAAGAAAATAGATGCACTCTGACTTTGAGATTTGAAGATTTTCATCCTCCTATCTGCAAGCTTCTGCCATTACATAGCTGCCTAGGAAGGATATAATAGCTTTTATCTCAAAATGCAAAAAGGTGTTATTTTCTTCCAGAAGCCAATTCCATAGAGCCCCTCTTTTTCTTATTTTTCTTCCAAAATTATTTTTAGCTCATTAGATGACCTTAGACATTAGGGTCTTTTATCGGTCTCTTGTCAATATTCTAATGTATTGAAACTCTGAATAGACATGATGAAATAAATTTATTAAGTCTGCAATGCCCATTTTTTGAAATAGGATTTAATAATAATAAAATTAAAATATAAAAGTATAAAAATCAAATATAATTTATAAATATAAAAGAATAAAATTGAACATAACCAAAATTTAGTTAAGTTTAATGAATGGTCAAAAGGCATGATATGAAAAGTTGTGACTCCTTCAAACATGAGATATCAAAGTAAGGAGAACTTCATTTGAAAGGGGGAAAAGAGGAAGAGAAAACGGAAGGTGTGAATCAATAGAGAACTAAGGAAGTGACTCCTTTAAAAGGAAAAATTTATGAATGGTTGTGACTCTCTCAAAAGATTGTAAATATGAAAGGTTATGACTCTTTCAATGGGCATCAATAATGAAGGCTTGTGACTCTTTCAAAGAGTTCTGATTATGAAAAGTATTGACTTTCTCAGAAGGCAGGAATGATGAAGGGTTGTGACTCTTGCCAAGGGGTAGTCATGGTGAAGAGGTGTAACTTCTCCCACTCATGATGTCATCTTTCTTATTCACCTACAACATTGAAGAAGCAAATAGGCTATTGCTAGGTTTGATGTGCCCAAAATCTGACAACTCTTGTATAGTATGCTTTATCTCAACCTTAATTACATGAGTATGATGATAGTGGGTAATAATAATGGGCTTAGTCCTTGGCATCAACTCAGTAGTATGTTGGAAATCCCTATTTGGTGGAAAATTTGGAGGCATGTTGTCAAACAGTAGTACATGCTTGAACTCAAATATCTAGATGATACCTACCTTCCTCAAAAGTAGTAATGCCCTAGGATAAATCCTTAATGATGCAACACTCACCAATCCATCTCCCTTCATCATTCCTTGTCTTTCCAAATAGTGTGCAACTTCGTTTCTATTGATCTAACTATCTTGTGTTTCACAATCCTCTCTCTTCATTGGTCAACAAAACATAGCACCATTGTTTGGAACGTAAAAGTGAACTCACCAAACAAATGGATCCAATGAATCCTTAATACAATATGAACTTGTGATATTGCTGTTATGATTTAACTGTGTGATTTTGAGTCAAACTCATTGACCCATGTTTCATGAGTAGTGATTCAACATGAATCCATCTCTCATGAGAATAAATGGAACGCTTAGCACTCATTGGATCTAGGTGATGAACAATATGAACTGCTAAAGGAATAATATAAATGTTGTGGAATAGGGTGACCATCCAATACTGCTTAAACTATCGAATCATCTAATTACAAGATGAGGAATATCCATCTACAATTGCTATGTCAAAACTTGTGAACTCTTTTGTATTCAACATAAATTGGGCTACCAAACATTGATAAATAAAATAATGGGTAGCCTCTGATTAGTAGAGCTACAACTTGCTTCCCTCAATCCTTCTTCTAAATTGGAAGGAATGAAATATCAAAGCCTCAAACAACAATGCTATTAGATAGTTGATCTTTGCCCTTCTAACGAAGAAGGTGTGACCACCCCTCCATGTTTTGACCCCTCATTACCATCGCATGCCTTTGTTCATTGTTGTAGCTCACCCTTATCATCTAAATTGACCTCAATCATGTATACCTTTCCTTTTTCCAAACACGTCTGTGATGGATCCCTTGGCCTTTGTGGTTGAAGCATAATTGCTTCCTTGTCTCATTGAGAATCATGTCACCAAGCTATTGCTTATAGTGTTTGTCTTGTAATCTAATGCAAACAGTCTATATGGGGTCCTTTTGTTGTTGCTTTTGTACCACTACCTCCAAGAAATGTCTTGAAAACATTGTCCCAATGTAGTAGCCCTCAAAATTAAATTCCTCTTAATGGAAACTTGTACACGAAGACTCCAATGCATACAATGAATCCTTAATACAATATGAACTGCTAAATGAATAATATAAATGTTGTGGAATAGGGTGACCATCCAATACCACTTACAACTATCAAATGATCTAATTACAAGAGAAGGAATATCCATCTATAGTTGCTATGTCAAAACTTGTAAACTCTTTTGTCTTCAACATAAACTGGGTTACCAAACATTGATTAATAAAATAATGGGTAGCCCCTGATTAGCAGAGCTACAACCTGCTGATTAGTAGAGCTACAACCTGCTTCCCTCATCCTTCTTCTAACTTGGAAGGAATGACATATCAAAGCCTCAAACAACAATGCTATTAGATAGTTGATCTTCCCCTTCTAATGAAGGTGTGACCACCCCTCCATGTTTTGACTCCACGTTACCATCGCATGCCTTTGTCAATTGTTGTAGCTCACCCTTATTCATCTAAATTGACCTCAATCATGTATACCTTTCCTTTTTCCAAATACTTATGTGATGGATCCCTTGGCCTTTGTGGTTGAAGCATAATTGCTTCCTCGTCTCATTAAGAATCACGTCACCAAGCTATTGCTTATAGTGTTTGTCTTGTAATCTAATGCAAACAGTCTATAAGGGGTCCTTTTGTTGTTGCTTTTGTACCACTACCTCGAAGAAATGCCCTGAAAACGTTGCCCCAATGTAATAGCCCTCAAAAGTAAATTCCTATTAATGGAAACTTGTACGTTTAGACTCTTTCCAATTTGTATGACATTTTTTTACACTTTTCCTAGTGTTCAGTAGTTAGGCTTTATATCAAACATTTTATTTTTAGCTTCTTTCCTTTGCCCATAAGGAATGAGTAGCTAGAAATGGAAAGGGTGGCTGATCAATGCATCATTATATAAATGGAACTGGAAGCCAATATGATTCTGAAATCAATAGAAGCTTCTTATCTCCATCCAATCCCATAGGATCACAAACGCATTCACTTAGTCCATGGTACACACTGAGATCTGGGGAACCATCCTTTCAATCATAAGCAGATGGAGGGCTGAACTGAACAACTGACCCATTAGAAGTGGCCGAGGGCAAAAACCTGGATCTACTTGATCCAATGAGGGTGGAGAAGCCTTAGCCATATCTGAAGTCAACCTGCTCAGTTTCTAACTCAAATTGATTTAATTATTTGTTTAAAGGTTTCAGAACAACTAGCATGGCATAAAAATTAAATCAGTCATAGTGCATGACTACATTGATGGTCATTTTTCAGACATTACAGTTTTCAGCTTACGAAATACAGTGATATCAAGGAATTATCTCTGATCTTTTTAGCAGATAACAACATTTACATTTCATACAATGATCAGCCCTTATCTTGCCCTAATCTTGCACCAGCAATCCTGGAGTCTTCAATGTTAATCTCTTGGTTTAGAACTTGAAAAAACGACTTTTGAATTCTGTAAGGCCAACAAAGATTTTTTTTGCAGTTTTTCTGTCTTATGAACAACCTGCAATTGAATTTGGCTTACAGCAGAAAATGCTTAACTATAGTACAGTTTCCTCTGCCTTCTTTCATTACAAGTTTCTATTTTGCAGATTGATTTGGCAATCATACAGGAAATCTATTGGTGTAATCATGGACTATATGGTTAAAATGGATTTCCAAACATTTTTTTCTATCTCTATTATCTGCCATTCATTAAAGAGTTGCATTGATATATTTCAGCTTCCTTACCAGATAACTGTTACTCATGCACAGGAACAATGGACTGTTTCGACTTTCAACAACCTTTTTTTAAGGCTGATGTTGATTGCAGTTTTAACTTCTGCTCAAGGAAACTGCTTCAGAATATCTCACAACTGATTACTGAACTAAAAAATGCGTCTCTTCTTTACTTCTGAGCATTATATGTTATCTTTAACATGAAATTGGTCTGGTGTGGGGTATTGTGAGGGCCCCCTTCCTGATTCTTAAATAAAACTCTTAATTTACTCAGAGAAGTAAAGTATCATAATACTTGTTAAGTTTTTAAGGCATAGGATTGGTTGGCTGTAAAAAAATCAATTATGTAACTCCAATAGACTGAATGAAATTGGCAGTTGAGTTCTATATATATGTGTGTGTGTGTGTGTGTGTGTGTGTGTGTGTGTATGCTGACTGTGCTTTTCTCCTTATTTTATTTGCACATTTTCTTTGTTATGTTTGGAGCCTTTGTACAATATTTAAAAAAAAGGAGAAACTGTATTATATATGAGATGTGTGCCTGTCTATTTCTGAGATTTGTTTGTGATGGCCAATAACTATTAAATTTAACTTTACCTTATACCTCTCAGAATTAAAGGTTTTGTCATGCTTATTTGCAGTATTGTCTGTTACATTTATGAGGTTTAATATTTCTATGCTTCTGTAGGTGGTATTGAATTCATTGATGAAGGTATATGTTAAAAGTGGGTATTTTGGAAAAGCAAAGAAGGTGCTTGCTGAACTGGATAATTCTGACCATATTTCTAATGAGGTACAGACATAGAATCCTTTCCACTTTATGCAAAGTATGTACTCCTTGTCGGGAATATATCTTGCTGATCTTTTTTTCTATTAAGATAGTTTAATAAATAATTACACTACTAGTTCAGAGTTCTCAAAAACAACCTAAAAAGACAAACTTTTCACACCCCCCCTGCATATATACGCTTACAAAATTAGGGGGGTGACGGTATCATTTTTTTTGACTAACAGTCCATTACAATTACTATTTACATTACATGGATCAGCAATTTAATAAACTGATACTAACTTATTGAAGTTAACCCTATCCATCCTTGAGGTCGGACACCTCCTCATGAGTCCCTTGTTCAGCTTCATTCTGACTGTTAACTTGACTGGGCATTGTATTCCAACCATCATGCTGTACTGTACCTTGTCCTTCCTGAATTTGGACTGAACCTCTAACAGACTGCTGATCAGCTCTCCAGCCGGATTGAACAGCACCAACCTGCTCCTGCTCCTCGCTATCTATATTTTGAATTTTCCCATCCTGTCTGAGGAAGCTCAGTTTGAGGGACATCATGCAGCTGCCATTCACTAATATAATTGTTCAAAATTCAAATCATCCATTTCTGTTGGAGCCAAGAAGGATTGGAATCCTGATATATATTTTGCTGCTTGCACCTGTTCTTTCTTTATCATTAAACACCCTTCACAAACTAGCTTCATGAAGTCTGATCTTGTGATTTTGAGAACCAATGATACCTGTGACATAATATAAAAATGGGTGAGTTTAAGATTAAACTCAGTAAGCTTCCTCCCCTCAACTTGAAAAATTTCTTTAGTCCTGTCCTTCCATAGAGTCCATAACACTTCAATAGTCAGAACAGACCAAAAGCTATTGAATTTAGAATCAAATCTATCCACATAACCAGCAAGGACCTCTGACCAAGAAAAACTATTAATACAGTTCTACAGACATGGAGACCCCAAAAAAATGGACCATATCTTACGTGCATATAAACATTCAAAAAAAAGATGTTCAAATGACTCATGAACATTACAAATTTTACAACACACAAGAGCAAGACCAATTGATGAAAGGACTTTCCCAACAGCTAAATTTTTAAATAATAGCAACACTTGAAACAAAGTTTTTTCGGCTCTGCTTTACTTTTCCACATGTATTCAAAGAAAAAAGACCAACTTGAAAAAGGATTAATTTGCCCCCAACACTGAGATACCCTGGTTATGAGAGAGGAGTCATTTTTCATATAGAGATAAACTTTTTTGGTCGTACTTTCAGACAACAGATTACCATCAATCCATTTAATCTTTTTTAAGAATCCATTAGTATCTAACATTTCTTTTGGATTACAACTTGGTATTGCTTTCTTGATAAGAGTGTATGTCTTTTTCTGTGAATCCGGGATGCTAAATCTGCTTTTGATATCCTCCCACTCCCTTATCTGCCCCCCTTCCATAATGTCCTGAATCAAGGAAATCCCCTTTAAGTTGTAGGCCTTGGCCAAACAGCTTTGTGTTAAAGCCAAAGGTTTTCCATTATAGGAAAGCCCCCACCAAATAGATCTATCTTTGACCAGATAGTGTGGGGGTCCTCCTGCTGCTCTCCTCATCAGAATATACTGCCTCACATGAATCCAGGCCTTCCAAAAAACTTGAAAAATCTTGGACCCTGATAACTTCGTATTGAAATCACCAAAAACAATGTCCATAAGTGGAATATCTTTCCATAATTTCCCTTTTCTAATGACAGACCTTAGAATGTTATTACTAATAAGAAGCTTCCATGGCTCATTCCCCCATAGGGCTTTTACCATCCACTTAGATGCAAGGGCATACCCCTGAGTTTTAATGTCTTTTAATCCCAATCCACCTTGGTTCTTCTCTTGACAACACCAAGCCCATTTGACACAATGCCTTTTCTTGTTCCCTTTTCCATCTGACCAAAGAAAATCTCTAAGTATCTTGTCAATCATATTAACTTGAGAACTTAAAAATAACTAGGCCGAAGCATAATATAAGTGATGAGCTGCCAAAACCTTTTGCACCACCTGGAATCTACCTGCTAAAGAAAGAGAATGAGTTTGCCATTTAACATGTTTTTGACTAATCTTACTGTAGATCCAATCCCACATGCTATTCAAATTAAGCTCAACTGAAAATGGAATCCCCAAATACCTTGCTACCTCATTAGGCCCTGACCAGTTCTAGCCCTTGCTTACTAACCAGTTTGGTGACTCCTATTGCCATCCCAAAATTGTGGATTTAGATGGAGCTATTCTAGATCCCGAGGTCTTGCAAAAGAACTCCAACCTCCTCATGGCATTGTCAAAGTTCCCCTCAGACAGCCCTAAGAATAGAGAAGTATCATCCGCAAATTGCACATTGATCAACTCATCCTTGTTCGGAAGAGAGATCCCTTTTACAGGAGGTCCTAATTTAGAGGCTCTTAAAACATAGAACATAGCATCTGCTGCAATCACAAATAGTAAATGAGCTATCGAGCAGCCCTGTCTAATAGACCTTTGCAACCTGATGGGTTCTGAAAGATTGCCATTAATATCTATAATAGTAGAAGCCTCGTTAAATAGAATGCTGATCCAATCACAATACTTCTTTGGAAAACCAAAAGCCTTTAGCATACCAATAACAAAACACCATTCTATTCTATCATAAGCCTTTTCAAAAGCTAACAAAATCATTGCCACCTGTTGCCCATTCTCTTTTGCCCAATGCATTGCTTCCCAACTTGTAATGAGATTTTCCAGTATATACTTGGCTTGTATGTACCCAATTTGAGTTTGTGAAATGAATCTACTCACCAATGGAGCAATTCTCTTGGCTAGGGCTTTGGCTAATATTTTATAAGAAAGGTTTAATAAAGTAATCGGCCTCCAATTTTTAACCAGTGATTTATCTCCAGTTTTTGGAAGAAGCTTAATGACTCCTTTATTAATATCTTTTCCCAAAGATTTTTTAGAAAATGCCTCCTCATATACTCTTAGAAGTTCAACACTTATCCAGTTTTTGTTCTTCTTATAGAATTTTGCCGAAAGGCCATCTATTCCCGGAGATTTTCCATTAGATAGGGAATCTATGGTAGCATCAATTTCCTCTATTGAAAGCCCTTTATTGAGAGTCCTGCTCTACTGCAGACACTTTTAGTGGGATAGGCCTAAGGTACTCGTCCATTTTTGAATGCTCTTCATATCCCATCTTTGAGGTAAACAAGTCTTTATAAAACTGATAGAATGCCTTTTGAATATCTTCTGGTTCCTTAGAGTTTCTACCCTCTACTTGAATCTCCTCTATCAATTCCCTTCTCTATTTGGCTTTAATAATATTAAAGAAGTACCCTGACCCCTTATCCCCTTCATCAATCCAATGCATCCTGGCTCTGATTTTCTGACCTTGAATTTTATACCTCTGAATAATATTAAGGTTATGCTTACTCTTCACAAGTTGAGCTTCTAATATTTCATCATTCCCTCTAATTTGCAGATCTTTTTCCGTGTTATTAAGTTCCTCCCGCTAGAAGGATTCTTCTCTATTACTATCAATGGCCTACTTCTTTCCAATACCTTGACAAAGATTTTTCCAAGTTTCAGTCTTCAGATTCCATAACTCTATGGCATTCAAAAGGGGGTTTCTCATATTAGTAAGATCCGAGACCATCTGAATAGCCTCTAGATTGTCTGTATCATCCAAAAGGGAAATATTCAATTTGAAAGCATTTGCATTCCTTTTCCTCTTCTCCTTATCTTTATCACCTTCAAGGCAACAAGTGTAAATTGGAGAATGATTAGAAAGAGAGGCAGGGAAGACTTGTACAGGGGCATGATACTGATCTTGTTTGAAGGACACTGAGTTCACTTCCCCATACACTCTATCCAGTCTACAATAAACCCTTTGTTTACCTCTCTGATTATTGCACCAAGTGAACCAGATATCCTGGAATTTTCCATGCATATTTTCCATAGGATCAGTCAGATTAAATTTTCTTTTAAATTTATGCCAGAAAAATAATTCATTTCCTTTCCATGAGTGTGCCAAACCTCCTGATTTATCAGCTCTATGTTCTACCATATTAAAATCCCCAACAAACACCCAATGAATTTTAGGGAGATTAGAACAACACCATTCCCATAATTCGGCTCTTTCTCTATAGTTATCAGAAGCATATACATTACATATACCATAAACTGTCTCATCCGTTTTCAATGACACCCATATAATTCTCCGGCAAGGAGAGCAACCATGATCTATGATATGATATTCCCATTTAGGGTTGACCAGAATAGCCACCCCCTCCTTTCCCCCTTTCATGGTTGGAATGAAAACCAACTGCTTTGTTCCATAAGAACTTCAAAATAGAGTGAGCTTGAAACCCTACTACTTTAATCTCTTGTAAACAAATAATATCTTTAGCATCCAGTCTATTACACCATCTCCTAACTAAAAACTTCCTATCAGTCATTTCTAACCCTCGGACATTCCAACTATGAATGTGTAGTATCATCATGATTTAGGGGGAGATTTGGAATTCTTACACAAATTGTTGAAGCAATCCAGCAAGCTCTTTCTACCTCTTCCCCCATTAGGAAGAACACTCCTTTCTGCAATCTTTTTTTTTTCTTTTTTTTCACAACCTCCGTGAATTGCTTATCCTACTTTGGACTAACCAAAGCTAGGGATCCAAGTGAGGCATCTGGCACTTCCGACTGGGGGAGCAACAACTTTTTATCCAATTGCATTTTACAAGCTCTTTCCTTAATGGAAGCAAGGGCCAATTGTTGAGCATTCAAGGTTGGGATAAAAGCCTTATTAGAGGGGGCTTCTAAAACAACATTTCCTGCCAGGGAGGCAGCAGAGGGAGAGGGAACCACACCTAAAGCAAAACTATTAGCAGGTACAACTTCAAACTCTTCTTCAAAAAGAGGATTTGCAAGGGAAATAAATTTATTAGAAGTCGGGATATCTACATGGTTTGAGATCCTCGATTGCAAATTAAGATTATTATTAACATCCACATCACCATAAGCCTTCTTATTATTAGCAGAAACTATTAAAGAATTCTTCTCACCCACCATTGAATTCAAATCATCCTTCTTTTTATCTTTAGGTCCATTTTTATTCACCACATTAGCTTTTTCCTTTTGTAGATTCATTAGAGCCGGGCAATCTTTCCTCATATGGCCATTACATCTGCAATGGAAGCAAGCACTAGGATTTCCTAGCAAGGAGATATCCCAACAGAAGGATTCCCCCTCAAAATCTAAGGAAATTATGTCTGGAAAATCCACCTTTGAGGCCAAAGCTACTAAAACCCTAGCATTCAAATGTGGCAGAGTAACTCGGGACTATTCAATTTGTAGCACAGACCCTAAAGGCTTAAGAATTTGTGGAATAAAAGACCAAAATTCAACATTAAGGTTTTTAATCTCCACCCAATTTGGAGGTGCACGAACAACTGTTTCTTCAATATTACATTTTGGAGACCAAGGATAAGCCCTGAATAACAACCTACCCACATTCCAAAACTTCTTTT
Source organism: Cupressus sempervirens (assembly GCA_028749045.1). Lineage (NCBI taxonomy): Eukaryota > Viridiplantae > Streptophyta > Pinopsida > Cupressales > Cupressaceae > Cupressus > Cupressus sempervirens. Next base: position 547,884,444 of record CM053783.1, read on the forward strand.
CTGAAATTCTTTCCTGCATTATATGATTCTTAAAAAACACAACAAACATACCATTTTGAATCATACGACAGTAAGTCACAAAAATTCCAAGTTTCTTTCCCCACACTGTAGCAAGCCAGTCATCAAAAAATTTCCTGGCTGACATAAACTCCTTATCAAGACATACAAAGAAGATTGCAATGCTTTTAAGCCTAGATTGCTCACCTTTAATTGTAGAAATCATGTCCTCATTGGGGGATAAAGAAAGTATTTTCAGGCCGAGAGAAGGAACCTTATCATTCTCTCCTCCTCCATCACCAGTGACGATATCTCCTCCTTGGGCGAGTCCACTTCCCTCAGCTGTGGTTCATCCTCCATTTCTCTTGGAACCATCACACCCTGCCTCCACTGGAAGCCTCCGTAAAATACCATCAAACTCTGCAGAGGCCAAGAAAATAGGACCACTATCGGCCAGGATTTTCTTATATGACGGCTTCTCCCCTGCCTTGACAGCATTAACACCTTGTTTCTCAGAACCAAATCTCTTAGAAACACGTTAAGAGCCATCTCCCATAATAATATCCCCCTCCCTTCGATCATGACTCGGCTCTCCCATAACACGAGTGTACCAGGCCGAGGGAAAAAAAACCACAAGCAATCGAGGGCACAATAAAAACACACATCCGAAATCCCTAAAACACTTAAAACAACAGCATGTCAGCACCTACAGGACACTTGACACGACCAACACTTCCCTATATTCCTTAAATGACACCTATACACGTGACACACAAGATCAGGTGCAGATGTCATCACGCATTTGAACTAGTTGCAGAGCCATCCATCCTCAAAAATCCATCCATCCTCATATCTTGCTGATCTTTGTTTAAGAAATATTCAAATAAATGAAAGGCTGATGTTTATCTTTTCTCCATTATGGATATGAAGGATTTTCTGTTTATTTTATCAAGGAGTGTAGCTATATGTGTTACATATTATCTATTGGCTATGTTTTCTCCTTGGCAATAGGAGGTATTTCATGGCAATGTAGCTACATGTGTTACATATTATCTATATCTTTATCTTCCATTGTGGCCAAGTATAAAGCAATTGTTGATTCCAGTCGTGAAGAAATATGGTCAAGCCAATTTTTTAGTGATTTGCAACATCCTCATGTTACACCAACTCACTTTCCTATTACAATCATGGAGTCCTAAAGTCAGTGAAAAGTTGGTGATCCTACTTTTAGGTGAAATAGTGGAAGCATAATGATTATTTTCGTCCCAGTACAGAGCATGACAGGGCAAAAAATATGTGGAAGATTAATTGAAATCCCACATATCCTTTCAACATGACATCATTTGTCCTCTAACAAAGAAATCCATAGGAGGATTATGATATATAACAACACATGTTTTATTGTGTGCCACATAGCAAGCTTTGATTGGGATAGAAAGTTAGAAACAAAGAGGTAATCAACATATAACGAAGTTTTGGTCATGCGGACCTAAGATACATGTAATTTTCTCTTTTTATCTAAATTGTGACACTACTTGAATTTTCACAATTCTATAATTATAACTCAAATAATTGATACTTTAATTCCAATTGCAAATGTTAAATGCAATGGTAATGAATATTGATTCCAAGTGCACATGCTGAATACAATGCAAATAAATATTAATTCCAATGCACATGCTTCCAATAAATAATCACAAGTGAGTTGTATCTGATATTGCAATGAAATAGATGCCGGTAACCTAAAATTATGTTTCTGATATATGCAATTGATCCATGCGGATATACAAGTTGTCTTCTATAATGGCAATGCTTCCTCTAATACGGAGATATCTGGCACAATAATACTAGGATATTGCACAAGGATCTATCTTTTTCTATATGCTGACAATGAAACCGTCTCTGCTATTCTGCTATCTATCTATCTATCTATCTATCTATCTATCTATCTATCTATCTATATATATATATATATATATATTGCTTCTAGCAAATAGTTTCTCTAAATAGAGTGACCTAGAAGGGACAATTATACGTTATATTCTCAAATCTATATTCAATGTCTTCTAGCAATGATACGATCTCCATTTATACATGATCCATCAAGTGAAGAGGGAGCATGATAATATTAAATGAAGAGTCACCATTATTCATCGTAATAATCATGATGATCATTGTGGTGAATTCCATAATGTATTGTTGATGCAAGCCCAATTATGAGAATCAGCGAAGTGTGGAAACACACGATAAAGCAATAATATGTGAATCAGCTGATTGTGGATACACACAATAATGCAATATGTGCATCGGGTAATAATGGTAATGCAATGCGATTAGTATGAGGATCGGCTAGTGTGGAAACAGATGGCAATGCAATGCAGATATGATTATGCAGCAATAATGTAATATGATTATGATCAAGGAAATTATGATACGAGGCAATAATACGATGGCCTGATCATGCGATCACATCAATTTAGATACGTCTATGTTTGACATGTCTATACATTCATTATATATGCATGTATGCCAATGAATGTTATGCATAGGTATATGATGGGGTGTATGGGATGTCATGGATGGATGCATGTATGCTGATGGTATTTGCAGGTGTAATCTAAATTTAGTGCACAAAATGATGATGGTTGCCATTATCGATTATCAAGCCATCCATCCATCATATAGCTCACTAGTTATGGTGGCGTCTACAAGTGATCATCCTTGGTCACTTGTAGATATCATCATAGCTAAGGTGTCTACATGGTGGATGAATGCCTTGGTGATTGCCAAACTCCATATGTCATAGGATTATTCATATACTGACATGAGAGAAATGCAGATTTTATACAAAGACAAGATATGTCCTTTGCTTGCTTATTTATTCACTTTTCTAAAATATTTATTTACATTTCTAAATACAATTTCCAATGTTAAATACAGAAAAATGAGCCTTGTATCTGTCCAAAGTATCATCTACTTCAAATTTGATCATTCATACTCTTTTGCATCAAATGCGCCTTTTATCTAGGGGGAAATTTAGTCGATTCCCAGGCATGACTTTTCATCAAGATATCATATTCAAGTTGGATGGCACCCTCCCATGCATGCTTACCTTTCACTTCTACCTACCATTGTGGTTTATTGACTAGTCACCTTGAAAAATAGTAAAGAAAGAGCATCATTCATCATGCTCTTTTGGACAAATCATTTCTTTTTTTGATTCCCTTGGTTTATCAAAAAATTTAGCTTGCTAGACTTTTTGAATAGTGAACCAATACCACTTTGGTCTCCATTACCATGTGACTTGACACTAGAAAGCATACTCTAGAATTAAGTCAACTCAAGTCTTTTTGTCTGAGATACAAGAGGTGGAAAAAAGATATCAGCTAGAGGTCGACATATTGCTGATTCTAATGGAATGCAATAAGAAATAGAAACTTCATCTTTGAAAAGAACCAAAACACTAGTTTCAAACTGATCTCTTATAACCTATCGTTACAATTTAAATAAAAACTAATTTTATTTGTTTCACATCTAAAACTAGCCTTACTATTTTAATGTCCCCTACACAAGAGCAGACAAAGAGTAGACACCCTTATCCTATTTTGATTCTTGTAGGCGAGTCAAGATGTGATAAGTGAATCTAAATAAAATCATGTTTCATATGAATTATATTTAATTAATGATTTTATACAGTTGGGTAGTTTAGTTATTAAAGTAGTTCTATGTTCCCTTGAGTTTTTGGGATGGGGACGATGGGGGACGGCAAGACAGGTTTGTGGGACAACAATTTTTTTTGACGATTTTGGGGATGGCCAACGGGGGCGGCTATATATATAGATAGATAGATAGATAGATAGATAGGGAGATTTTAAAATATACACTAAAATTTGAAAATATAAATGTCATTTATATGAAAATAAACCCAAAGCATGTCATTTAAACATTGTACAACCTTAACATACAACATTTGCATGCCATCTAGGAAATAATAACCAATTTCAGTACTCAATTGTCAATATGCATATCAATATCATATATGTGAACAAAAATATTTAAATATAAGTTTAGCAGTGAACAATATCATAAAAATCTGAAAATCTAAATGTGCCCAAAGGCTAGAAAGCTGCCATAAGTATGAATGTATCATCATCACGTTCTAGTTCAGCATAGAAAACAAAACATAGAAAAATGAGGCAGACTGCTGCTCCTATTCTGCTTTTGTTGTCATGGCATCCAAATCAAAGTCCTCACTATCATCCTATATAGGAAGCGTAGTCTCATCTAATAGAACCCCAACCAATCCTGGTGCTATGTCATCCTCATCTATCTGGGCCACATCCTCAGGCTCAACATCCCACCGCAAAGATGGTGTCTACCTATACTTTGGAATTTGATGATCCACAAGTCGAAGAGCATGATGCATTGTTACTAGCTTCTCCGCTCTTTTAGAGATAAATCTGTTCCTCTTGATGGAGTGGATAAATGAATATGTGGACCAATTCCTCTTTGCAACTGAAGAACTAGCAACCTGTGCAAGGAGGCGAGTGGAAAGTGTTTTTAATTCAGGTGTATCTCTCCCATGCCAAGTCCACCATCTAATAGGGTCTCTCTGTGCCAAAACCACTCTATCCAACCTTGCTTGTGGCTTACCCAAGTTTGGACCACGAAGGTTGGTGAAGTCAAGGAATTGTGCACGAAGAGTAAAGGACTCTTGATTTGAATACAACTTATCAATGTCTCTTGTGAAGCCATCCAATCCCTCGGGATCATCACATGGGAGGCCTCTTCCACCAAACTGTGCATAGCATTTGGGATTTAGAGCAAAGGCTACCATATGAAGCAGGGTATTCATCACATTCCACCTCCGTGTCAGAATAGACCTAATATGCTCCTCATAAAACCCCAATGTAGGATCTTTTGCTGCAACAATTCTCTTCATGTTCCCCAACATGCTGTCAATAGTCTCATATATCTCTCCCAAACTAGGAGCGTCAGTATCAACATATCTAATGACATCTACAATGGGTGCTATGACATAGCAAATATATCAAGATGCAAATAAAAACTAAAATCAGAATTAGAAATTTAAATTTTTAAAGATTGTTAGTATGAAAATCAGCAAGCAAAAGACTAACTTTAAATTTAAAAATCAGCAACTTACCTCATTGTGGACCATCAACTCTCATCAAGGATCCTTTGCTTTATTGCTTTTCTTTTAGAGGACTTAGAATTGGACCATTGTCCCCACTTTGGATTCACCACCATCAATTGAAGGGCCTCATATTGCTCAATCATCCTCTCCATCAAGATGAAATATGTGCAATACCTATAGAGACAATTATACATTAAAATAAAGTTAAACACTAATGATTAAAAACATCACATGTAAGTTTCTAACAATTATAAATAAAAATAAACTTAAAGGAAACTAAAAGTAAACTAAAAGTAAACTATAATTAGAATTGACATACCTTGTCTCGGTTGGTTTGAGGAACTCCTTCTTAGAGGACTTGAATAGAGCAAGTGAAGTGTTGTGGTTCCATATAAACATTTGTACTTTTCTAGCTTCTAATACCTCTTGTTTCACCCATTATTCTTCCCAATGTCCTTCATAGCATTGTTTAAGGAATGAACACAACAAGGGGTCCAAAAGATGTTCCTATAAGCACCCTTTATCATCAAATCAACTCATTTCCACATAGGTGCAAAATCTGTGATAACCTATACTATACTAGCTGATCCAACCTCCTTTATGGTATCTCTCAAAATGATGAACTGAAATTTTGCATCCTTTTTCTTTCTTGAGCAATCTATGACTTTCAAAAAGTAAGAGGTACTAGGGGATGTGACAATGATATTGGTGAGTGGCGGATGTCTAACATGATCCACCCATCCACCACAATAGAACAACCCGTCCTAACCCAAGTGCATTTCATATCCTCAAACAACAAAGAAACCCTTGAGTACTCTTCATCTAGGATGGTAATTCGTAGCTTATGTTCACCAGAGGGTACGAATGAGGGATTCATATTCAATATTTCTTTCACCATTTGCTTAAAATAAGTGGAATAGATTGCATGATATGGGATACCATTAGCAACAAAGAATCTACCAATGAATGTCTCACACTTTCCCTTTGCATGTGCATTAAACATACTTTCCATCGAGCTCTTCTCACCACTACTTATCTTTCTCTTCTCTCTAGACTTAGTAGGCCTGCCACTAGTATCAATGGCGGATGACATATGCCTAGATGATTGTGACAGAATTGATGGTGATGTCAATATCAAATTTTGCCCCTCCATTTCAGCCTCTAAGTGCAATATTTGACATTCTAATATTTATTTATCAGTCAAGTTAGGACAAGTTTGACTCCATGGCAACGCAACACCAAAAAAGTGTGACTTCACCTTTGTATAGCTACCGCTAAAATCATCAAGACAAACATGTAATCCCACAATCTAGGCCGTCCTAAATTCTTGGCCTAGGTGTGACAAATTGGAGAAGAGGTTTTTTCCTATTGAAAGGACCCTTTGCAAAACCTTTCATAATGGTGGAAGGGCATTTAAACAAATTAGATTTAGGATCAACTCTTTTCCTAGTCCCACTACTAGCAATATCACCCCAACCACATTTTCTTCCTCATCACCAGTACTATTACTCCCACTGTTGCTCATTGTGCTTTGTTTTGAGATTTAAATATGCAATGAAAATATGAGCTGAAACAATGGAAAAAATTTAAAAAATTAGACTTTTCAAGCTGCAAATCTATATAAAAAATGGAAAATGGAAGCATAAAGAGTTTCATACTTAGTGCACAAAATAGAAGCTCAAACCTCTGCTCAAGCTCTTGGAAGCAAAAAAAATCACCTCCTCTTCTTGCGAAATGAAAACCTCAGCCAGTTGCAACACACTCCAACTTCGCTAGCAAAACTAAGCAAATGACAAAACAATCAAAATGTGGTCTCTTTTAATCTTTTAGGGCATTTGGAGGGGTGGGGCCCACTGGGTGACCAAATAGGAGGCATTGTTTTTTATGTTTTTTGGTTGACTTTTTAAATTTTTTGCATGAAACAAATGAGGGACAGTTGTTCGTCCTTGGTTAGGACAAGTTTTGACAAGTTAGGACAAGTTAGGACAAGTTTTGACAAGACTCCACCATTCAAGTTAGGACAAGTTTTGACTCCATGGCAATACAACAGCTAAAGAGTGTGACTTCACCCTTGTATAGCTATCCCTAAAATCATCAAGACAAACATGCAATCCCATACCCTAGTCTCTCCTAAATTCTTGGCCTGGGTGTGACATATTGGAGAAGAGGTTTTTTCTATTGAAAGGACCTTTTGCAAAACCCTTCATGATGGTGGAAGGGTATTTAAATGAATTAGATTTAGGATCAACTCTTTTCCTAGTGCCACTACTAGCAACATCACCCCAACCACATTTTCTTCTTGATCACTAGTACTACTACTCCCACTGCTGCTCATTGTGCTTTGTTTTGAGATTTAAATATGCAATGGAAATATGTGCTGAAACAATAGAAAAAAAAAAAAAAAAAAAGACTTTTCAAGCTGCAAATCTATATAAAAAATGGAAAGTGGAAGCATAAAGAGTTTCATACTTACTGCACAAAATGGAAGCTCAAACTCTTGGAAGCAAAAAAAATCAGCTCTTCTTGCAAAATGAAAACCTCAGCCAGCTGCAACACACTCCAACTTCACTAGAAAAACCAAGCAAATGACAAAACAATCAAAATGTGGTCTCTTTTAATCTTTTAGGGCATTTGGACGGGAGGGGCCCACTGGGCGACCAAATAGGAGGCATTATTTTTTATGTTTTTTGGTTGACATTTTTTGTTTTTTTTTTTTGCATGAAACAAATAGGGGACAATCGTCCGTCCCCTGTACGGTCGAGGGACGTCTGGACACCCCCTTTCCATATGAGGGACGACTAGCTGTCCACCTGTCTTTCCTGGGGGTCCCCGTGTACCACAAATGTCCCTTGGCTTTCATGGCAATTTGGGGATGGTGGGGGGATGCCCCATACCCGTCCCCCTGTCCCAAGGACGTCCCATACCTGTTCCCTCATCCTAGGGACGTCCCTATCTTGGAAACCGAAGGTTTTTTGCTGGGGATGCGTCCCTAGGGTACTAGAAATAGTTCCTTGGTCAAAAAGATTGAATGGAGGGGGAAAATTGGGTAAGCAAATTGCAAGCATCTAACTTTGATATTGATAAGTTAAGGTAAAAGGGGAATTGGAAAATATGGAAGACACAAAAAAATTCAATAATTAACAATACGGTACGTGCTTCATATTCATTCAATTGCAAGTTACATATTAAGAGCATTTTCATATCGTATTTAATAACAAACCTCCCATAAGATTTATCCTAAATATAATGAGTTGTTTTTAACAATTCAAATCCTTGCAAATACTCTATGTTAGTTGTATTAACAACTCACATAATCATTGTCACATACAACTACACACATTGTAATATCCGTAACACACAATTAAACACGTGAACACTAATTTCTAACACCACCCCTTGGTGTGAACATGGAGAGAAAGAACATCACTCAACTTGGAAAAAAAATCAAATGCCTATACACACTTTTAGGTCGGCATACTACTATTTGGTTTTTGTTGCACATGATCGCCTATATACATAAACTTATCCTACTTGCACTTCCAATGAACTTAGCAACGACTAACCGTACTTCCTAGAAGTTTGACAATTAGAGGATCTCTTTAGTCAACTATTTTTCTCTACACCTATTTATAATATTGATGATGTTCACATTCTCCACCTTAGCACTTCTATCTTCAATAAACCAACTCTTTAGGCTCATGATGTTGATTAGAAAAAGGGCACCTCTCATCAACCTTACATGGCTTGTACACGTGCACAAACCTGGATATGAACAAGAACCCAACAACAGTTCACCTTGTGGGGTTTTTTGGATCCTCCCACATACCCTTTTAAGGTCCATTAATTGCATCAGACTACACCAAGGGATTTATATAGAAATCAACATACATATCACCAATCAGGAATGGAACACACAACTTGGGAATGAAACATTGTGTATTGTTCCCCCCTACATTGTGAAATTTTCACTTATTCACACAACTTGTACATTGAAAAAATCATATCCTGTTGCATACTAGAAAATAAAATGCAGCTAAAGTTAATAGTGGCCTCATTGTTGATGATTGATGAGAGGACATTGATTGTCCTCCAAATTCCCGTGCCTCCAGCCTCCAATTGATTGCTACTTAGTAAATTTGACTTTGATGTTTAATTTTAGAATGCACCCCCATAGAAATGGATATCGCGTACAAGTGCAAGCGCATCCAATTACAATAATTTTTTTGACATTTTTTTAATTTTCATATATGACTCACTAATGACTTGTAGAATGTATCATTTTTTAAAATAATATAGCTTAATTTGACTTTCTTTGAGAGGTAATCTCTATTCCATTTGAATTGACTAAAAATAAAATGAATGCCTTCTAGTAGACAAAATCAAAGTAACGAGAATTGGAATTGGCAAGGCTGAATCGAATCGTGAATCAACCAAGAATCGGAAAATTTTATAAAACCCTTTATATTTAGAGATTTTAATAATTTAAAACTTATTTCATGCACCTTTTATTGAATATAACTTAAACACACTATAACATCATCAAATAGAAGTTAAAACACATAAACATGGAATATAAATGATAAATCCATCACATACATAACTATGTTACATGTATAATGTAAATTGTAAGTTGTAGCTGAAGTAAATAGAAATCATATGATCCTAATGATTCAAATCATAGAATGTATGTAAGATGAAGATCCATACGACATCAAATCATAAATGTATGTATGAATCTAAGATGAAGATCCATGAAACGTATCTCTATCAATATCTATAAACAAAATAAAAAAACAAGGCTCCAGTTGAAGCCTCATCATCATCCTCATCATCCTCATTATCATCCTCAAGCTAGGTCCCAGCCTTAGCTTGAGCCTTTGAGTATCCAGTTTTCCTTCTAGAAAGGCGTCTAAGGTAGGTCCTAGAGGACTCTCGAGCCATAGCCCCCACATGTAAGATGAGCTCACGAACAACATCATCACGACCTGTGTCTGTGCGTGTGTGCGTGCATCTACTAGTGCTTGAACGTGCTCTAGTTGCCTCCTTTGCCATGGCCATAGCCTTAGCCTCTTTATTCACTTGGTCAACCCACTCATGGTCTTCCTTAGTGAAGGATGGATCCATAGCCTTAGTGAGCCACTTTGATTCTGGATCAATCTCCTCTAGAATGATCGGAGAGGAGTTAGCGCCCAAAATTTGTCTGATCCTAGGATGAAGGTTATAATGAACAAAGACGAGATCATTCAACCTTTGCACAGTCAACCTATTTCTCCTCTTCGAGTAGATGTGCTCGAACATGGACCAACTACGCTCACATCCAAAAGCATTGGTTGGCTGACTCAGAATACGAATGACAATTTTTTTAAGTTTTGGGGTTGTGGGCCCAAACATTTGCCACCATCCATCTGAAATAAGGGAGAAAAAAACAATTAGTCTCATTTACAACTTTAAAACTACATAATCAACAATTAAAATGCACTGTCGTCGGTAGAAATTGTGTATTAGCCGACGGGTCCCTTCGGGAAGGAAATTGTGTATCAACCGACGGGTCCCTTCGGAAAGGAAATTGTGTATCAGCCGACGGGTCCCTTCGGAAAGGTTTTTGTTATGTAGCCGATGGGTCCCTTCGGAAAGGTTTTTGTTATGTAGTGACATGTTGTATGTGGCTGACGGACTCCTTCAGGAAAGTTTTTCGAAAACTATTTATAACCCCTTCGGGAAGCATTGTAATCATTAGATCTTATTATTCAAGCATAATGTAATGTTCTGGATATGCGAATAATAATAAGAAGAGTTCTGCTGTTTGTGTTCGTGTTCATTATCTGTGTGCAATTCTTAATTAACCTATGCGGTAAACATTTGGCGCCGTTGCCCGATGGACCTGGTACGCAGGTAGGCGGATATGAATTAAATGCCGAATCAGTTGAACAAAGATAAGAATAAGCTGAAGGGAAATGATGACATATGTATTGCGTAGGAAAATTTAATTTTGGCTCAACAGACAGAGCGTCGAAGGAGATTTTAGAATATTGCTGACGGAAACAAGAGCTCGAAAGGATTGTTGAAGGAGACTCGACAGCAGCTCGTTTTGGTGGAAGAAGCGAGGGAGGAGTTTTTGAACCTGCATACGCCACGGGAAGAGAATCCTGACAGAAGGAGATCGACTCGCACGGCTCGGAGTGCCGAGGGAGCACGAGCATGGAGTGACCTCTTCGTCCAAGATATACTTCCAGAACGAACAGCTTCGGTTGACAAACCCTCTTCTTCACCACACAGTGCGGAAGTCGAATACAGCGTGGGTGTTGAAAACAGCACGGAAGCAGAAAACAACGCGGGTGTAGAAAACAGCGCGGGTGTGCAGAACAGCGCGGGTGTTCAGAACAACGCGAGTGTTGGAAACAGCGTAGGTGTGCAGAATAGCGCGGGTGTTCAAAATAGTGCGGGAGTGCAAAACAATGCAGGTACACAACAAAACCCTCAACATATAGTGATAATGGCAGGTCCAAAGGAAAAGTTGCGTAAATTTGATGGTGATGAAGCAGTTGATCCCATTCGACATTGTAAAACATGTGACACGATCTGGAGGGAAAATGGCATAACAGATACAAACGAATGGATCCGACAATTTCCCGCTACCCTACGGGGTGTTGCGATTGATTGGTTTACTGATACTGATCCACAAAAGTTAAACAGTTGGGATAACATTAAGGAGTTCATTGCAGAATTTCAACTTCTGCGTGACGATAATGAAATTGTAGCAGAGATATTCAATACCAAGCAAAAGAAGAATGAAACAGTACGGGTCTTCGCCAAGAGGTTGAAGGACTTAATCAGTAAAATGGAGAATAAGTCAGCAGATGGGCTCCAGAAAAGATGGTTCATTGAAGGCCTTCACCCCAAGCTGCGGAAAAAGATGAAGATCGTGCCACCATCGACATACATTGAAGCGTACAATCAGGCAATGAACCTCGAAAGTGACTAGAAGACAAAGAAGAAGAAGAAGACCAGCTCATCGGATTCAGATGACGATGAGCCTTCAGGAGAAGATAGTAGTGATGATGACGAGGGAAGCAACAAAAAGTTCCGTGCCCTCCAGAAGGACATGTTTCGGATGATGAAAGAGTTCAAAAACATCAGCAAAGAGACTAAGGGAAATGACCTATGGTGTACAGAGTGCAAGAAAGAAGGCCATACGAAGGGGTCATGCCCGAAAGATCAATTTTGTGAGATTTTCCAGATTCTAGAACACTCGGTAAAGGAATTTCCTATCAACCTAAAATCAAGAACACCACAACAAGTGTTCCTCATGAAGGAGGCATCCCCGTCAGGAGGGAACGGGAACACCAGTACGGAAGGTACCACATCGGGCGGATACAGAAACAACCGACACAGTCAAAACAACAATAACAGCAAACAACAATACAGGCGGAAGGAGTCGAATTCAGTATGATGCGAATGGTTAGCCGATAGTTCAATGCCGCACATGCAATCTGTGGGGTCACTTTGCCCGAGAGTGCACAACGGCGAACACATCGAAGTTGCTATGCCGATGGTGTGGACCTGGCGATCATGACGATGCTAAGTGCCCGAAGTCTAGAGTAAACTTGATTACCGTCGGGACAGACGAGGAAGAAGTTCTGGCAATCACTCCGAAGCAGGCGAAGCTATACCCTGATCTGACGGAGGAAAAGAAGAGATTGGAGGAAGCATGGGCAGAGATCCAGAGAGCAACGCAAATAGAAACGACACACCTGAAGGACACGCCGAGTACCTTCGTACGGAACTGCGTAGAACAGAACATTGTACTGCAAATATTGCAAGCCGAGATACCCGTCAGGATAAGTGATTTGTTGCTCACTATGCCTCAGCTCCGATCGGCACTCACAAACATCCTTCCCACTACTCAACTACTAGGAGAACATGGAAGCAAGCAAGAAAGTGGAGCGAGTACAATGGACAAAAAGGAGAAGGAAAGTGGCGCAAGTGTAGAAGATCCGATGCTGTTAGCTCTTTCATCCGGACGCTATCTAGCAGTTGTTGAAATGGGCATTCTCGGGACTGTGCTAACGGACACGATCATGGACGGAGCAAAGATGTCAATGTGCTGCCAGAGGATACCTGAAAAAAGTTGGGACAACCAACATTGTGGCCACCTACCTTCCAGTTGTTAACAGCCGATCAACATGGAATCAAGCCATTGGGAGTACTCACAGCGCAACCAGTGACGATTGGAACACAACCGTTCCTGTTGGACTTTGTCATGATCCCACTGAAGCGGAGAGGATATGATGCCATTTTGGGTCGGGGTTGGCTGATACAAGCCAAGGCAAAGTACGATTGGAAGAAAAATACTTTATCACTTGAAAGCAAAGGGTGGAAGTATGTCATCGATCTGCACACTCAAATGGTCGGGGAAGAAGCTCTATCGTCAGATTCTGAAGAAGAGGATGAAAGGAGGCAGAATATGGAACCAGATTAGGAGGGAGTCCTGCGGTTGGAAGGAGGATTGACAGACGACGATCTGGATTCAGTGAACGGTCTTTACCACTGGCAGATAGAGGACTACGAACTCTTTTCGAGCTGTAATATGTTAAGAGTCGACGAAGGTAAGAAAGAAGGAAATGAATGTCCGAAGGAACACAGAGAAGCCGAAGAAGGAAATGAATGTCCGAAGGAACTTAAAGAAGCCGAAGGAGGAAATGAATGTTCGAAGCAACACAGAGAAGTCGAAGAAGGAAATGCGGGTATGACTGAAGCTGAAGGGAAGAACACACAGTATGAAGCTGAAAGAAGGAAAGATTCTACTGTATGACTGCGCCGGAAGAAATTGCACGACTGTGCCGGAAGAAAGTATTACGTTGAACCACAAATATAGTAGAAAGGTACCAGCAGCAAGGAAGACACACGATACAGTCTGCACAGGCAACAAAGAGGAAGGGTTCAATAAAAGTTGTAGCAGTACAGAGTGAATGTGTTATTGACGGACAAAAGGGGCAGTTGACGGAGTCCATGGTAGTGAGCTTCGGGAACAAACTGGGCAATATGGAGATGACATAGAACAGGCGTAGCAGGTTTCAACTCGGACAGTGGGTGTTGAAGTACAACGACTGGAATGAGATCAAACCAGGCAAGTTCAAAGTTAAGTGGGTTGGGCCGTATCAGATCCGGGAAGTAGGCAATAGAATTATGGACTTTGGATGGACAGGAAGTGCCTCAGGCGGTGAATGGCTCGAAACTGAAGGTATACCACGACCGGAAGACTTCTGCATCAGAGAATGGCCTTCGGGTGACCCCTTCGTCGTTGCAGACCGACGATGCAGATGGGTGAAGGGAAAATTAACTTTCCTATAGAGAAAAAAAAATAATAAAAAAACGAAAAAAAAAAATTTTTAAAAAAAAGAGAAAAAGATACCGTACGATTTTCAGGGAAAAGTACCGTATAGAAAAATGTCGTACGGCTTCCATATGTACTGTACGGATTTCATAGTTGAAGGGAAGAATACCGTACGGCTTCCATATTTACCATACGGTTTCATATTTGAAGGGAAAAGTTTCGTACGGTTTCCATATCTGAAAAAAAAGGTAGCACTGTACGGTTTTTCATATTTGAAGGTGTACGGTTTTAGGTGTAGTACGGTTTTTTTAAGCAGGTACGATTTTTTAAGAGATGCATGTTGTAATTGGGACTACCGTACGGATTGTAATAGCCTGAGAATGTACGGACTTTTGCAATGTACGGATTTCCATCATTCCTGCCGTATAGATTCAGAGAGGGAAACTGTTGTATGAATTTGTGGTCTTTTGGTGGTACGGCTTTGTTATTTGATTTTCCTTCTAACTTCTTCAGAGTACGCATTTTCAATCTCCTCTTGCGTGAACGGATTGTGAAAATCATTTCAAGGGTTGCAATTCACCATACGTTTTTGAAAGAATTCACCACTGTATGGATTTTCAGTATAATATGGTGTACGCGTTTTGCATAAATGATAAATATGGCGTATGACTTCTACCTGTTATTGCATTCAGACTTTGGAGGACATTACAGGATATTGCATAAAGGAGTCAATACAGTGGTAGGATGTATGGTGTAGCTGTACATTGGTAGCACAGAAGGGTGACAGGACGTTTTCTGCTAATAAAAAAAAAAAAAAAAAAAAATCGACAAATCAAGAATGCTCAAAATGAGTATCAGATGATGCCACAGGGTAGAGGAAGAACGAACGATTGCCAGAAAGAGTGTAGAATTGGCAGAAAATGACAGAAATGGTGTGTTCCGTGCAATTTTGTGTGGGTTTCAAAGTGCTAATTTGGTCTTGGCAGAGCCGAGGCACTGCCCCAGGACCCCGCCGAGGGCGTTGCCCCCTAGACCCCCAGTCGTTGCGGATGTCAGTTGTGGGAGTGTGACTAGTTGAGAAGACTTAGAGCTGCTGCAGGCATAGAGTGTCTGTGTACCAGAGGCACTGAGAGTAGGTGTTGGCCGTGAGGCTGTCTTGATGGATGCATAGAGAGCTCGGGAGGGGCTGATCATCCAGTTGGAGGCAGTGTAGCGACACTTGGTTCAGTGTACTCGGAATTGGAAGGCAGAAAGTGACACAGGTGGCTATCAGGGTCAAATGTTAGATTGGCTAAGGTGATAGTGTTGAAGACCAGTTAGTCAGTCAATGTATTTTGGTTGTTGATTTGTCTCAGAGATTTTGTAAGAGTCATCAGGAGACGACTTTTCTTTTTGGGGGGGATGATGTCGTCGGTAGAAATTGTGTATCAGCCGACGGGTCCCTTCGGAAAGGAAATTGTGTATCAGCCGACAGGTCCCTTTGGAAAGGAAATTGTGTATCAGCCGACGGGTCCCTTCGAAAAGGTTCTTGTTATATAGCTGACAGGTCCCTTCGGAAAGGTTTTTGTTATGTAGCGACATGTTGTATGTGGCCAACGGACTCCTTTAGGAAAGTATTTATAACCCCTTCGGGAAGCATTGTAATCATCAGATCTTATCATTCAAGCATAATGTAATGTTCTGGATATGCGAATAATAATAAGAAGAGTTCTGCTGTTCGTGTTCGTGTTCATTATCTGTGTGCAATTCTTAGTTAACCTATGCGGTAAACATGCACAACTTATAAATCATAAACTTAAGATTCATGAATATATTATTTAATTTTTACCTACTTGTATTGTTGTCTGAGCATCTATGGCCATCCTGTCAGAGAAAAGTGACCCTTCTTTATTATTGAACTTATTGAGCTCAATGGTTGCAGTTGCGCTATCCTCATCACTACTTAACCTTTGAATCATTGTATATAAGCCGATGAGAACCTCCTCATCCACGTTGAAGTCAAGATGGAAACAAAATGCCGGATTCAAATAGTAAGCTGCTACATAGATGGGTTAGTGGAGCTGATTCTGCCATCCCTTATCAATGATCTCCCGAATAGGGGCATACTTCTCCTGTAGTACTGCGTATTGGGCTTGAATGGTCTCCTTGGCCCTATCCATGCCCTCATACATGTAGCCCATAGAGGGCTTCTCCTCATCAATAGTTTGTAGGAGAGATACAAGGGGCTCAGTGACCTGCATATAATGTAAAAAAATATTTGAGTCAAAACTTAAATATAAAATAATATAACTAAAAGTAATTTTAAATCATTAAACAATTAAATAATAAATATTAAATACTAAATAGTAAAATACTAAATGTTAAATTGCAATAAATTTACCTTAAGGATTTCATTAGCAGGTTTCCAAAAACTATCATCATCAAAGATGCAATTCACCACATCTACCCTTGCAGTGGTCGTAGCATAGGAAGATGTAATCCATTCCCACCCAACAAACATGCTTCTCTGTAATAACCCCAACAGGTTATAACTCTTTCAAACACCAAAAATCTTTATACTTCAGTTGTTTGACATTTTGTCGAACACTTTGCAAGCAAGGGTCCTCTGACTGATATAACTTCTCAGATTGCTGCAGTGATTCTTGTTCGGATTTGCCTCAAAGAGAATGCTTACAAAAGACTCCAAATTGTCTAAACAATGACCTAACATAAATATGCAACTAATTTTGGCAATAGTGAATGCATATATGAGTTCTAATCACGAAAATGATCACCTACAGCGAACTGGTATTTTAACAAACAGTTGGTATGCAAGCTAACTGGCTGATAAAAAATGATTTATTAATGCTCAAAGACAACTATTAATGACCAGCAATTGTATCTCCTTAATTGAGAATGAGTGTCCAATACAATATTCATACTAAGTTAGCCAAGACTCTTGGCATTTACAAAGATATCAAAATATGATGATTGCTGGTAAAGTAATATGCACCTACAGCTGCCAATGAAAACTAATGCAACACTAAA
The DNA here is from genome assembly GCA_028749045.1 of Cupressus sempervirens. Taxonomy (NCBI): domain Eukaryota; kingdom Viridiplantae; phylum Streptophyta; class Pinopsida; order Cupressales; family Cupressaceae; genus Cupressus; species Cupressus sempervirens. The sequence goes on from CM053783.1 coordinate 547,901,957, forward strand.
TATCTAGCTTCAATACTCCCCTACAACAGTACGCTAATCACATGCATGATTAAATACAACTAAAGCCATGGATTGTTGATACCATTGTGAGGAATGTAAAAATGAATGATATATCTATTAATGAATGATAGGTCTGATACGAAATGACAATTACAACAACACTCTATAGTGAAAGGCAACTATGAAAATACACATCAGACCTGGCATATGAAGTTGCCTTAGAGAATAGATGTATTGCAATACCACTGAACAGAAAATAATCTCCTCAAGTGCCCAAGTCGTGTCTCTCTAGCTGCCACCCCTGATGGTTGTAATAATTTTTTTTGCTTTTTCGAATTTTCTTTTCCGGATTGCTTTTTCGGTTCTACTTTTTCGGCCTACTTTTTTCGGACTGCTTTTTCGGCCTGCTTTTTCGGCCTGCTTTTTTCGGACTGCTTTTTTCGGCCTGCTTTTTTTCAAACTGTTTTTTCGGCCTATTTTTTCGAACTGCTTTTTCGGCCTGCTTTTTTTTTTTCGAACTGCTTTTTCGGCCTACTTTTTCGAATTGCTTTTTCGGCCTGCTTTTCGAACTACCTTTTCGGCCTTCTTTTTGTACTCAAATATTTTTTCTCAATGTAGCACAAATAGAAGACTGAAGTATCTTCCTCCCATCTGCAATAATTCAAGTGATATTTCACACCCTCAAAATCGCGCACCAATTGAGAGTTTTCGTTCTCAATGGCCACAAATATTTTTTCTCAATGTAGCACAAATAAAAGACTGAAGTATCTTCCTCCCAGCTGCAATAATTCAAGTGATATTTCACACCCTCAAAATTGCGTACCAATTGAGAGTTTTCGTTCTCAATGGCCAGTTGTGACTATTGCAGAAACCCTAGGCTCCACAATGCACATCAACAAACATCAACATCAACAACAACAAATCTGGATGATTAGAATGAAACCCGAGGAGCCTATTTATTCTTTTTCTCCACTTTCTCCAGAAACTTCTAGAACATTATTTTATTTTATCTATTAGTGACTTTATAAAAAATATTTTATAATTCAAGTCACTTTATTAAATTAATTAAATATAAAGTTACCTTTTAATATTTATTTATTTGATAACTTTATAAATAATTAACTTAATATCACTTATTTATTTAATTAAAATAATTAATTAGTCATCCTCATAAAATATTCATTATTTTGGACAACTTAATTAATTAAATTAATTAAATCAAATTGCCTCCAAAATGGGGACATGACAGTCAGCCCTTCCTGAAATTGCTTGTCCCCAAGCAATGGCTGAACAATAAACCAATCAATCCGCCTGGATCCCAAATGTAGTCATGAACTATATTACTGCCAATTAACACAGGCTCCTGTAATATCCTCTGCAATATAACTAAGAGGAATCCATAATCAAACTGACAATTACAGTTCAACCAAACTCCAAAATCCCAACTGCCACAGTCAGAAACCCACGAGACACAAACACCTACAACATCAGAACCCAAGTAAAGTGGATAAATCAAACTGCCAACACAGTAAATTTCATCAATGCATCCCATTGGCCTATACAGAATGTACAATCCAACTCTGCAACAATGGTGAACACTCCTGAATGAAACTGTACCAAGTATGGAGAATCCACACACTGTACAACTCTTGCAGTCAACACAACTCTGCAGATCACCAGCCACTATCTCATATCCTTAACTCCCATGCACCGCTGATGGCGAAAAGACATCACAAGATAAACAGCAAGGAATGGAACCCAAACCAAATCTGCCTACCATCAACTCCTCAAAACAAGGATCAAATGCTGACTGATGTACATACCCTGCAGTATAATGCTGATAAAAAGAACCAACCTCAGTTAACAGCTCACCATGAACAAGTGATACAACCCACTGTGACTGATCACCAGCTAAGTCAAGAGATGTCATAGCCAAAGGAGTAGAATCAATAACAACAACTACTGAAGCATCACTCCCAAACTCCTGCTCTAAGTCATGTATTATCAAGCTGTCAACCGCAGAACCTATCGCCATGTCATGCCCATCACAACTCTCATCCCGAGGCATCAAACTGTCCCATAACTGATGACAAGCACTAGGAGCCAAAGTACATCTCTGTATCATCATCTCATCAACATGGTCATCAAAGGTAAATTGATGAGCATTCCTCACAGTGTAATGCCGATAGAATGCGCCAATCTCAGTCAGTGGCTCAGAATGCAATCCAGATGTAACTAACTGCAATCGATCACTAACCAAGTTGGAACTGACTACTACCTCTGAAGACATCGCCAAGGGAGTAGTATTACTAGCAGGAACCATGCCAACTGCCGGCTCACCAACATCACACATGATCTTTGATACAACATCTCTAGTCTCTGTGCCATCAGTACTAGAGGCCACCACCATATCAGGCATACCATAGCAATCTACTGTAGCACCCAACTCAACTGAGCCCGATATGCCAATGTTAGTATCAAGGATGGATGCATCCCCATCTCCACTGTCTCTGATAATTTCGACCATGGACATCTTCGGATCACTAGACACCACAGCTTGTGACTGTATAGAATTTGGTAAAGACTGCAATCGCTCTAACTCCATGGTCACCTTAGCCAAATGAAGCTGCGACTCCTCGAAAGCCAACTGTGTACTTTCAAGAATCTCAGAAGTCACCTCGAGCTGCTGAGTAAGCTCACTCATGTCATCTTGCTTGGCCAATAATGCATCGTATGTTGTACTCCCCCACTCCATAAGATAATCTCTGTCGGCTACCAGCTGCATATAATTCTCTCAGAATCCGAATAGCCTCCCATAAAGAGTGGATCTCTGTCAAGGAAAAATAACTACCTCCCTGCTCATCACTAGTAGGAGAACCCCATCCATAAACTGCTAACAACTAACAAGCAGCATTGAAATGCTGGCAAGTGATAGCAATGTCTCGCTCACTAACTCTCAATTGACTAGACACATGATGGCACTGGCTAGACTGTCTCCTACAAACTTCCTCTGACACACTGTCTAAGGGAGTATCCTCAAAGTTACTGGTCTCTAGAGTATTACCAACCATATCCTGCGAATCAACTCCAAAGCTCATATCAACATACGGAGTATCAAAAACTGTAGCACTGCTGTCCAACTCCTCTGTACCAAAAGAAACTGCTAAGGAAGCTAAGTCTTCAAAACTACCCACTGCATCCTCCTGGATGTCATCAAGGCCAATATGATCCTGGGACTCATCTGTACACACTGCCAAATATGAAAGATCATCAACACATTCCAACAAGAATGGTTGACTGGATATATGAAGAAAGCCCAACACCGGTGTATAAAAACTAATACCAACATCGGACAAGCTGCTGGCACAAGAAAAGACAACACTGTGCAATCTGCTAATCAAATCCATGATAGCACCCAAACAATCACTGCTACCAAAAAGTGATAAAGATCTCCAGTCGACTGAATCCCAAACGCCAATATAACAATCTCGAATCCATATCCGTAAACTAGAATCAGCTGGTAACTCAATCAAACTCCTCACCTGAGTAATATGACTAATACCAACTAACTCCACATACCTGTCTGACATTTTCCCTATATCCTGAATGTGAATGCAAGATGAACTCACAACATTATCAACGATCACATATGATCCGCCTGCCGCAAAAAATTGAGTATCAGGAGTGCAAGATGAAACTAAGCTCAGCTCCATGCCATGCTCATTCCCATGTCTCTCCCAGTCCTGTATGCCAATGGAGTATTCATCCAAGAAGCTCGAATGTCCTCAAGCTTGCAAGAAAGCCTGTCAACTTCCTCTTCCTTTCTCCTCAAGGCATCTGAATAGTCTCCGACAAGGCTAAGAAGATGGTCACGATCTGATAGAAGATGTAAATATCTCAACTTCATCATTCCCATTCCTTCCCTAATCACCTGTAAGTCAACACAAGAAGACTTTGCCTAAACTCCCTTATGTCGACCCTGTAACTGAATCATCCGGATGTGATCCTCTATCATATCCCGCATTCTGTCATGATGAGATAATGAAGTCACAATACTATCTTTTCTCACCTTGAGCTGGCTAGACAAATCCTGTGAAGTACTACCAGTCTCAACCTCATATGACGAAGCATCTAACTGTGCCTGGTACTCTCTCTCAGCAAAGTCATGAATGCTCAACGTTTGCTCATCTCTGCCAGGTATCTCACCATCATGCACAACAACATCCTCATAATCATCATCTGAACCCACTACGTTGTAGTCACTGCCTGTTGGAACTAAACCATCCCGAGTACCTGTGACATCACCCTCTGACGACCTGTATACAATTGTCTCAACTTGAGTATCAAGTTGACCGTTACTATCAATCTGCATAATATCCATTCCCACTACCTTCTGAAGTATTGTGTGCCCAACATCTTCCTCCAAGCTAGTCTGATTTTTGTCCTCCCTAGATTCAGCTATATGCTGGTCACCAACTGCTGCAAACTCCTTGTAGAGGTTTCTAGATACCTCACTTGTAGAGACCTCTTGTTCCTCTTTGTCTTTGTTCTGTGATGTAGTCCTCTTAAACATGGAAACCATCAATTCATTCATCCTTTTCTGACTTTCATCCAACCTTTCCAAATTTTGTTTAAGCTTCTTCATATCCTTGTCCCACTACTTCTGAGTACTTGAAGTAAACATGATTAACTAACTGATTCAATGTCCAATCTACCCAACAGGATGGCAGGTCAATAGCTCTGATACCACTGTAATAACCCGAACAGGTTATAAATCCTTCAAACACCAAAAATCTTTATACTTCAGTTGTTTGACATTTCATCAAACACTTTGCAAGCAAGGGTCCTCTGACTGATATAACTTTTCAGATTGCTGCAGTGATTCTTGTTTGGATTTGCCTCAAAGAGAATGCTTACAAAAGACTCCAAATTGTCTAAACAATGACCTAACATAAATATGCAACTAATTTTGGCAATAGTGAATGCATATATGAGTTCTAATCATGAAAATGATCACCTACAACCAACTGGTATTTTAACAAACAGTTGGTATGCAAGCTAACTGGCTGATAAAAAATGATATATTAATGCTCAAAGACAACTATTAATGACCAGCAATTGTATCTCCTTAATTGAGAATGAGTGTCCAATACAATATTCATACTAAGTTAGCCAAGACTCTTGGCATTTACAAAGATATCAAAATATGATGATTGCTGGTAAAGTCATATGCACTTACAGCTGCCAATGAAAACTAATGCAACACTAAATATCTAGCTTCAATACTCCCCTACAGCAGTAGGCTAATCACATGCATGATTAAATACAACTAAAGCCATGGATTGCTGATACCATTGTGAGGAATATAAAAATGAATGATATATCTATTAATGAATGATAGGTCTAATACAAAATGACAATTACAATAGCACTCTATAGTGAAAGACAGCTATGAAAATACACATCAGACCTGGCATATGAAGTCGCCTTAGAGAATAGATATATTGCAATACCACTGAACAGAAAATAACCTCCTCAAGTGCCCAAGTCGTGCCTCTCTAGCTGCTGCCCCTAATGGCTGTAATAATTTTTTTTGCTTTTTCGGATTGCTTTTTCGGTTCTGCTTTTTCGGCTTGCTCTTTTCGGACTGCTTTTTCAGCTTGCTTTTTCGGCCTACTTTTTTCGGCTTGCTTTTTTTGGCCTGCTTTTTTTCGAACTGCTTTTTCGGCCTGTTTTTTAGAACTGCTTTTTCGGCCTTTTTTTTTTTCGAACTGCTTTTTCAAACTGCTTTTTCGAACTGTTTTTTCGGCCTACTTTTTCGAACTGCCTTTTTGGCCTGCTTTTTTGTACTCAAATATTTTTTCTCAATGTAGCACAAATAGAAGACTGAAGTATCTTCCTCCCAGCTGCAATAATTCAAGTGATATTTCACACCCTCAAAATCGCGTACCAATTGAGAGTTTTCGTTCTCAATGGCCACAAATATTTTTTCTCAATGTAGCACAAATAGAAAACTGAAGTATCTTCCTCCCAGCTGCAATAATTCAAGTGATATTTCACACCCTCAAAATTGCGTACCAATTGAGAGTTTTCGTTCTCAATGGCCAGTTGTGACTATTGCAGAAACCCTAGGCTCCACAATGCACATCAACAAACATCAACATCAACAACAACAAATCTGGATGATTAGAATGAAGCCCGAGGTGCCTATTTATTCTTTTTCTCCACTTTCTCCAGAAACTTCTAGAACATTATTTTATGACAATTACAACAACACTCTATAGTGAAAGGCAACTATGAAAATACACATCAGACCTGGCATATGAAGTCGCCTTAGAGAATAGATATATTGCAATACCACTGAACAGAAAATAACATCTTCAAGTGCCCAAGTCGTGCCTCTCTAGTTGCTGCCCCTAATTGTAGATGGCTGTAATAATTTTCTTTTCTTTTTCGAATTTGCCTTTTCGGATTGCTTTTTCGGACCTGCTTTTTCGGCCTGCTTTTTCGGTTTTGCTTTTTTGGCCTCCTTTTTCGGTTCTGCTTTTTCGGCCTGCTTTTTTCGGACTGCTTTTTCAGCTTGCTTTTTTCGAACTGCTTTTTGGGCCTGCTTTTTCGAACTGCTTTTTCGGCCTGCTTTTTCGAACAGCTTTTTCGGCCTTCTTTTTGTACTCAAATATTTTTTCTCAATGTAGCACAAATAGAAGACTGAAGTATCTTCCTCCCATTTGCAATAATTCAATTGATATTTCACACCCTCAAAATCGCGCACCAATTGAGAGTTTTCGTTCTCAATGGCCACAAATATTTTTTCTCAATGTAGCACAAATAGAAGACTGAAGTATCTTCCTCCTAGCTGCAATAATTCAAGTGATATTTCACACCCTCAAAATTGCGTACCAATTGAGAGTTTTCGTTCTCAATGGCCAGTTGTGACTATTGTAGAAACCCTAGGCTCCACAATGCACATCAACAAACATCAACATCAACAACAACAAATCTGGATGATTAGAATGAAGCCTGGGGTGCCTATTTATTCTTCTTCCTCCACTTTCCCCTTAAGCTTCTAGAACATTATTTTATTTTATCTATTAAGTGACTTTATAAAGTATTTTATAATTCAAGTCACTTTATTAAATTAATTAAATATAAAGTTACCTTTTAATATTTATTTATTTGATAACTTTATAAATAATTAACTTAATACCACTTATTTATTTAATTAAAATAATTAATTAGTCATCCTCATAAAATATTCATTATTTTCGACAACCTAATTAATTAAATTAATTAAATCAAATCGCCTCCAAAATGGGGACATGACATTCTCAAATCGCCCTTTGATGTCAGCAAGCACTGTAGTGTGATGAAATTTGAGACAAACGTTGTGATGCTTGGATGAGCTAACTCTTTGCCTCCTCTGCAGTCCCTCATTGTGCTAAGGATGAATGAATGATTGTAGATAAACTTGCATATACTTTTTGTCCTTTCGACACATGATTTGACCCACTCAAGCTTGCCAATTTCCTCCAACATGAGGTCAAGGCAATGTGCCACACAAGGAGACCAAAATATGGTGGGGTGCCTCTCCATCACAATTTACCTTCAACAATTTTAAGCTAATTATAAACTCAAACATGTTAGGAAACTTAGAATTAGAAAAAGTTTAAAATTCAAATAAATTTATTTTTAAAACTTGAAAAGTTTCTGCATTATTTGTCACCACCTGCACCACATTTTGTTCCCCCACCTCTACTATGACTTCCTCAATAACTTCTGTAAGAAATCGAGTAAAATAAAAACTAATAAAACAATCCAAGAGAGCTTAATACGAAGAATATTACCATAAACCAAATGAGTTTCTCAATGGATCAACAAGAATGGAGACAAGAGATTTTGAAAGGGGAAAGCAAAGAAAACCCCTTGTCTAATATTAAGAATGTGGCAATAGCCTAAGGAAGGAGAGAGGAGAAAGAATGATTGTAGAGTAGATTAGCTCATTACAATAACATCAAGAAGATGTGTATAAGAAGTATGGAAGAATGAGAGAGACATCTCTTTTATAGAGATGAGAAAGGAGTTGCATGTGTAACTCCCTTTTCTATGAATGCCACCATTCATAATAAGTGTATGCAAAGTGTCAATATCCTCTTAAGGAGGATAAACTAATTTCCTTTATAAAAAGAATTACAAAAAAGAGTTATCCTCACATGTGGACTAGAGGACAAGTAAATGACATGTCCTTCACATGTGTACTAAAGGATAAAATACATAAGGGGTACCTTAGTTTATCCCATTTAATAAATAAATACAACCAAGGAAAGATTACTACTTCTAACATCCCCCTTAAATATTTACTTGGGGAGATTTCATCAAAGAGTATCAAACTCAAGTTCTTACAATGAAATTCAAATTTATTTCTATAAAGAGGCTTTGTCAAAATATCAGCAACTTGATCTTCATCCTTGCAATAGATGAGGGACACTTTCTTTTCTTCAGTGTGTTCTCTAATTAAGTGGTGGTGGAGAGAAATATGCTTTGACTTTGCATGGTAGATAGGATTCTTTGCCAAGGCTATTGCACTTTGATTGTCACAATACAAAGGTGTGTAGGTTCTTGTTGAGGTAGACCCAAATCTTCAAGAATTCTTCTAAGCCATAGAGCTTCTTTAGATGCATTCGTACTACTTTTATATTCAGTTTCAGTAGAACATAGAGAAACAAAGGTGTCTTTTTTACTTTTCCAAGATACAACACCTGAACCAAAAAAGAAACAATAACCACAAGTAGATTTCCCATCATTGGGATCTCCGCCTAAATCAGAATCAGTAAATCCTTGTAAAGTAAAAGTAGAACTTGCATCATAAAATAAACATAGATTAAGAGTTCCTTTGATATATTTTAATATTCTTCTAGCTACTTTAAAGTGTGTTTGTTGAAGTTTGGACATAAATCTTGAAACTAAATCAACATTATATGCAATATCGGGTCTAGTAAGAGTGAGATAATTTAAACTTCCTACAAATTGTCTATAAGAGGTAGCATCAACAAAAGAAGTGTTTGTAACAACCATTAACTTAGTTCCTAATTCACATGGAATAGAAACATGGTTAGAATCATTCATTTGAAACCTATCCAAAAGGTCTTGAGCATACTTTCTTTGAGAAAGAAAAATACCCTTAGGTGTTTGCCATATTTGCATTCCTAAGAAGTAATGTAAAATTCCTAAATTAGTCATTTGAAATTTTTGATTGAGTTGAAACTTAATATAAGAAATTAAAGTGTTAGAACTTGAGGTAAGAATTGAATCATCAACATATAGAATAATAATGATAATATCATCTTGAATATGTTTAATGTATAAGTTAGGATCATTTTTACTTCTATCAAAATCTTGAGAGATAAAGAAAGCATTAATTTTCGAATACCACTCTCTTGGAGATTGTTTTAAACCATAAATAGATTTTTTTAGTTTACATACTAAATGCTCACTACCTTCTTTGGTAAAACCTGGTGGTTGAGCCATATAAATTTCTTCATGTAAATCACCATTTAAAAAGACACTTTTAACATCTATTTGATGAATAGGCCAATTCATTCTTGAAGCTAAAGAAAGCACAATCTTTATAGTAGGCATTTTAGCAACTGGAGCAAAAGTTTTATTGTAATCTAAACCTTCAATTTGGGAAAATCCCCTAGCTACTAGTCTAGCTTTAAACTTACTAATTTCATTATTGGCATTGAGTTTGGTTTTATATAACCACTTGCATGAAACTAAATTCTTACCATGAGGCAAAGAGACTAAATCCCAAGTTTCATTAGAGATTAAAGTATCGTATTCCTCTTGCATAGCTTTTTGTCAATGAGGTTGAATATTAGCTTGTTCAAAGGTTTGAGGATCATTAGAGTTCATGAGAGAAGTCATCAAACCATAATTACAATAATTAATTCTCCTAGGTTTAAGTCCACCAAATCTTGTAAGATAATCATCACTTTCATTAAGTAAACCTTGATCCCACTTAGGTCTTCTCTTAGTAGTAATAGATTCATCACTAGTAGAAAAGTCATGATCTATAAATGCATCATTAGTATCGACATTATCATCATTACTAGAATTAGAAGAAATAGGAGGAATAAAAGAAGATACTTGAGGAGTAGGGTTTAGTGTAATGTCCCCATTTCAAAGGCTTAATTGAAGAAGTAATATTAAACAATAATAAATAAATAATTATTGTAAGAAAATAATAATAAGATATCAAATTATTGTTGATATAGTGGCAATATAATATAACTATTTATTATCTTGTGAAGTCATTCAGAGAGGTTAGCTCTCTGCCTTAATTCCATACTAGAAATTATAACATTCCATTTGAAATGTCCTTGCTCTAGTCTTTATATCCAATTTGATTCAAATGTGGAGTCCTTTACTTAGTTACTCATAACCATGTCCTGATTGGATCTGATATCTGCTATTGCCTATGCCTTGCTTGATCCACAATAGATGATATATCTTTGTTACTTAATTGGGTTTGAGAATGTTTCTCTTACTAGATTTGACATAGAATGTCTTCACTATCTGAGTTCATCAGTTTGTTTTCTGTGTCCATATGTTATTTTCTGACTTGGACTAATGACTTATCTCTTAATGCATTTTTTTGCATTTCTTTTGTACAAAGTTCGAACACCTTATCATTTTCCCTCTGCATCATGAATGATGTTTTGTATAATGACGTTAACCCTCCAGGATGGTAGGATCATACTCTGATACCACTGTAATGTCCCTTTTGGAGATCTTGATTTGCTAGTGTCATCTAAATTTTGATAATTCGATGTTCTTTCAATTATAATGTCCTTCTCTACACTGATTTTGATGCCTCTGATCTTGTGTTTTAAACTTTCATAGCTATTAAAAGATCAAATGGAGTAGTCCTTCAAAGTGCAGCTCTAGATATCAGTTGTTATGGTTGAATTTATTAACTCTTGCAGATTCGTATCTTCTTGATATGATGTGCAGCTTCAGTCACTTTATATCTAGTACCTGTGCTAAGGGAATTTATACTGGTATAAAGTTATAAGCATCGTTTGTCATATTCAGACTTTCCAAACAATCAAATATGATATGAATTTAAGACCTCTTTACGGTGGGTTCTTTGTAACTGTATTTGATGTTCTGGATTGCTTCTTATAGTTGTTATTCTACCTTACAAATAACCTTCATAAATCTCTCAGTGACATTGTTCGATGCCTGCCCTATATATATATATATATATATATATATATATATATATATATATATATATATATATATATATATATATATATATATATATATAGACTCTCATATGCTACTTGTGAATGTCCGCTTGAAGAATATCATGATTGTGACGTAATACTGATTATTGTGTGTGCTATTCTAATACAGCTGCCACAAATATTTACAGATATTTAATTGTAATATCTTATGATTGCGGTGTATTGGTTCCACTATCTATTCCTTCTCATCCTCTTATCTTAAGTGATCTTTGGGATTTGCAATCCTATATCTCTCCAATATATTCGGTTTCCTGTCCTGGAGTATTACATAGCACTCTTTTGTTCATTGTTCTGAGTATATATATCTGTTGAAGACGTGCTTGGTCTCTGTATCCTCCAATTAGCTTAGCCCAATAAAGTGGAAGGGCTTCAGATGGTAGTTGATTGTTTGTCCTCGTGCAGGTCATTGGGGTGTAGGCGATAGTGGTTCCTTCACTACTATCTCTGCCCTTTCGACTGATGGGAATGGACTCATGTTTTTCCTCTGCTATTCTCTGACTGATGGTGCTCTCTCATCTTTCCCTCTCTCTCTTCCGTCCATGCTCCTCCGTCCATCTTCTGTGAATGATGTGAATGTCTCCCTTTTGCTCTTGCAATTTTGTTTGGATTTCATGGTCTTCTTCAATTCCCGTCTAGCTCTGATGTGCTTTGACCTATGGTTTCTTGCCCTATTCGTTCTCCCTTAAAATAATTTATAAAGGTAAGGTAGTAATATAAAAATACCTCCGTAATAATCTTTCCCAGAGTTCGAACCCCATAATATATAACCTTGTAAATCTTGAATGTTGAAGAGGCGCACCTTTCAAGCATAGGTTGAGTTATGAACAATATTGCTATCTAGTAATGATATTAAATTATTGTTATGATGATTATTATCATAATTTGAATTTATATTGATTAATGAGACGAATATCACATATTTATAAATTTTCTATTTAATATTATCATTTATTTGATGACGTTATTGTGTTTGAATATTTTCTATTAAATTTGGATTATAATCATTGGTAAACTTTCATTTTTAAAATTTGATAAATATATTTAATTAATTATTTAATGTAGACGATATTATAATATAATTATGTATTATAGTTATATTATATTACCACTATATCAACAATAATTTGATAGCTTATTATTATTTTTTATAATAATAATTTATTTATTATTGTTTAATATTACTTCTTCAATTAAGCCTTTGAAATGGGGACATTACATTTAGAGAAGTAGGGTTTAGAGAAGGAGGTTGGTCCTCCACTACTACAATCTTACTTCCACTAAATTCATCATCTTGAACCTTGGAATAATCATGTACTTCATTTTCTGCAATACAAATATCTCTTGCAATTTGAACTTTGTTAGTAAGAGGATTATAGACTCTATAACCTTTAGTACTTTCATCATACCCAACAAATATAAATGGAGAAGATTTAGCATCTAATTTATGCTTTTTTTGTTTGGGTGTGTGAACATAAGCAATAGATCCAAATATCCTTAAGTGTTGTAAATTGGGCTTTCTACCTGACCAAGCTTCTTCGGGAGTTATATCCCTCAAAGCCTTAGTAGGAGTTCTAGTAAAACTATAAGTGGCACAAGACATAGCTGTTACCAATTTAACATGCCTCTTAAATTGTTAATGTTTTACGTTAAACTAAAAATGTTCTATCTGCTGACTAAGTATGTTTAGCTGTTGAGAATATACAGTACGGAACGAAAAGAGTGCAGTAAGAAAAGTATAGTAAGCATAAAAAAAGAGAATTGATCACTTTTCAGGATACAAGTACGAAAAATAATACTTTTTACTCAAGTATTCAAAAAATATTTTACAAAGTGTTTATGTTTACACAGTACTTGAATACAATGCATTCAGCTATTACTAGTGCTCTCAGCTCCTAATATAAATATCTGAATTAAACACATTGTACAAACAGAAAAGTACTGAAAATGAGATAAAAGGAAAGGCATCCATTGCCTGAATGGAAGGTTTTTTGCCAAAGGGCTGATCCCGCATCTCCATCTTGGAGTAAACCTACAAAAAATGAACGAAGAAATGGGTCAGTTCATATGAACTAAGCAATGGAAAACTTTCCTATCATCTATACTCTGCTGTTTATACAAAGTGGTTATCCAGCTAACTATGCTAAAAAACAAGAAGGCAAGAACAATTCGAAGAAGATAAAACATGTTTTTACTAATGAGTTTGTTCCATGTACAGATACAGGTATGAAGACTTGAGGCTATAGAAGGATCATGCGTAAGTTACATGCATGAAGCCTTTTGGCTGAGTTTGTTCGGGCAAAGACAGAAGATATTGGGGAGACTGTTGAGGGGGCATACATAAGTTTAGGTATGGGACCTTCCGGTTAAACCAATGTAGCTAATTGAAGACATTGAGGAGATCATTGAAAGGACGTGCATAAGTTACAAGCATGAAACTTTCTAGTCAAATCAAGGAGGGGCGAAGACCAAAGACTTTGGGGAGATCATTGAAGGAACACGCATACACTACAAGCTTGGAACCTTTTTGGTTGAATCATGTAGCGGCAAAGGCAAAGGACGAGAGGAGCTTGTTGAGGGGGCATACATAAGTTTCAGGTATGGGACCTTCCGGTCAAATCATGAAGGACATGTAAGGTTTTAGATCTGAAGTTAAAAGAATTTCAAGTATTTTTGCAAGTAGGTTTAAGCATATATCAAGAGAAATATAGATACAATCAATCACAAGGTAAATCAGAATTAATTATCAATGCCAAATCAATAGGAAAAGAAGGGAAATCTACTACAGAAAAAAATAATGCAGATAAACAAGAGTATCAACATCAGAAAATTATTAATGCATACTGATGAGCAGACTGGTAGAGAGATTACAGCAATAGAAAGCAGAATTTGGATGGAAAGTACTCTATTTTTTTTTCATGCTGCAAGTCTTTCTTGATATATGACAGGTCAAGTAAGTATAAGATTTTTACAAAAAGATTCCAACAGATGCAAGGGTTCATAATATCCTTCTTTTTCATGTACTTCATGTTCATCAAATGATGATCTAATCTATGAAAGAACGAACAGTATGCTGGAATATGTATCAGCATATAAAGGCTAAAACATGATGAACAGGATAGCAAGAAAATGGCTATGGGTCAAATATCAAGATCATAGATAGAATGCTGAACATAAAGGAGAAACTCTTTTATTTTTACTATTTTTATAACCATCCATGACAGGGAAACAGTGACATCTCAGCTAACCAGCAGCTAGTCACATTTATATCAAGAAGAAAGGAAGACAACGGTAACTGCTACTATTACTAAATGAATATTACAGTCAGCAAATAAGCAATGTGATGGAGAATATATAAGTTAAAACCATTAGCAAGTATGAATACGTATCATGGAGTGTGCCATTCAGATTTAACAAATGAATAAGTTCAAAATTTCTCTTAACTGATAAGCATTCAACACTCATAACATTCAGCATCTTTGTTTCCTACATTTATGAAAAAGAAGTTATGTTACATGATTTTACATATCTTACATACAAATCATGGAGGGCATCTATCAACAAAGAAGTTATGTTCGTCATTTATGACAGTATTAAGAAGAGAATAAAACCCTTGTTCAAAAGAAATAAAACCCAGTATTTGTCTTCAGATTCAGCACTAGTTTACGGTTATAGATCAGATAAAGAAAGACAACAACAGTATAATTTTTTATTACTAGTTTCATATACAGATTTAATGGCATTATTTTATGGGTTATCAAATGCATAAACAAATTATGGGAAATCTGTTATATACTCACAGCCATGGAGGAACGTCCCAGCAAGAAAAATGGCATCCAAGGAACAAATAACAGCCAACACGTAGAGCTCACGCATGGAAGGCTTCATACCCAACAGCCAAGTGATGAAACTCGGATGCCCAAATAACCCACAAAAATGCAATCCGCATACAAGAGAGAATATGATATCCTCAGCAAATATCACAAGAATCCATGGCTAAATACCAGTGTTTAATGTCATCTCAACACTGCTCAGTATCAACCAACAACTCGAGCCCAAGAACAAATACAGAGATCAAAATTCACTGCCAAAGAAATACAACCATGGCTAACAAGAAATGGCCTCTCTCAGTAAGCACATGGCAAACAGAAAGATAAAACCCATATGGAGAAAGAATAACCACTCATGCTCACCAAAAAACAACTACTACCATGAAAAAATACGCCCAACAAGAAAAATGGCATCCAAATTCTGCCTAGTATCAAAGAAAATCTCCTAAAGAAGCAAGAATATGGAGTCCTCAGCAAGTATCACGAGAACCCACAGCTAGAGAGGCAAAATATGGCACCCGAAATGCACCAGTAAGAGGCAAACCTGTAGAAAAATCTCCACACGGCTAGGGTTTGGATGAGAGCCATTTTTCTCATAAGCGTGGATGATCAAATGAGACTACAACAAAATGATTTACCTTCCTTATGTCTTTGGACGTATTTTGCCTTTGCTATTTTTAATAGAATTTTGGGTCCATGCCATAAACTATAGACATGCGTTTTTTATAAGACTATTTTTAGATTTATATGTATGAAATTAAATTATATCAATTATAATTTTATACATATAAAACTAATAGAGTTTTTTATAAACTATTATATTCTTCTATTTTTATTATTATTAATATGTTTTAAATTGACAAAAAACAAACATATTAATATTAATAAAAATAGAAGAACTAATTCCCTTTATTATACTCGATATTAATGTGTTTATAAATAAAAAAATGATAAATAGAAGACAAACACATTAATATTAAATATAATAAAAGATTTGATTGTAAAAATGATAAATCAAGTGATTATAATTATAAAATCATTGATTTTATTATTTAAAGGGAATTTTAAATGTTTAATGCCTAAATGCAAGGAGAGGAATTGGGAAAGCTATTTTTGGAACAGGGGGTACTCATTGAGGCTAAGTTCAGTTCCAGTTCCACATGCCGGTTTGTGAGTTATTTAATGATATTTTTAACAGTTCATGGAGCAGTGATGATCAGTTATGCATTCAGTTTAGATTGAGGGCTGATTTTATGCATATATTGCATAATTAGGAGTAGTTTTACATGCCATTTTGGTGGGTTACTGAATGCATCCAAGTTTGATCTTTTGTGCATGATTTTGAGCTGGAGGAAGTTTTGAGTTATCCATCAGTTGGGCAGGTGGTTGAGTGCAGTTTTCAGAGGCTCCATCATAGTTTTCATCATTTTTTCGTGATTTTTCCTAGGCATGATTTTGGAATCCAAATTAGGGTTATTTTTCTATATGTTGTATTTTCGCCTCATTATGGAGGACCCTCTTTTGGATTCAAATTTTTGCACATTGCAGATTTTGAGTTGATTGTAAGGGTATTTGTAGTAGAGATTATTTTTTTAGCATTGATTATAGAAATTCAGCGGTTCCTTCTCATAGATTCTTGTACGATTTTGTGAATTTCTTACTTTAATGTTGTGTTCACCTTCATTTTAGTTACGTTCCTAGTTGTAGATTTGAATCGTGATACATGTGATTGTAGGTCTATGTTTGTGATTATTGTTTTCTTGCAGAAAATTGGTGAAACTTAGGTATCCCTTTCAAAGCAGGAGATCCCAGTCCTTACATAGAAACACTTTTGTGATTACGTGTTTGTCTGAGTATTGTGAATCAATTTGTCTTTCGTGGTTCGTGCTGAAGTGGTCAAAGTTACATTCAAAACCATCGGTGTATCACCTCATTTAGATTAGTTTTCATTATTCATTCATTCATTTCTTACCCTTATCTCCAGTACAATTTAGGATTAGGTGATCACAATTTAGGAATTGGCCTAGCTTTCGGAGATTCTTCTCT
This sequence comes from Cupressus sempervirens, assembly GCA_028749045.1. NCBI lineage: Eukaryota > Viridiplantae > Streptophyta > Pinopsida > Cupressales > Cupressaceae > Cupressus > Cupressus sempervirens. The sequence goes on from CM053783.1 coordinate 547,919,142, forward strand.
CGTTTTAGGACAACTTCCACCCGAGAGAGTTTCCATTTTTTCAGCAGGATAGCTAGATTTTACATCTTGCTATAGGCGCAATCTTGATTGACAACAATAGCTTCAGCCCAAAACTTGTAATCCATTTTTTTTGCATGTAACATACATTTAGCCATTTCCACAATAGTTCTATGCTTCCTTTCTGCCACACCATTTTGTTGTGGTGAATAAGGAACAATAAGTTGGTTTTTAATACCAAACGATCTTAAGTAAGAATGAAAAGAATTATTAACATATTCAGTGCCATTATCAATTCGAAGAATCTTTATCTTAGAATTAGATTGCCTTTCCACTAACATATGAAATTTGGAAAATGTATCGAGTACTTGATCTTTATTATGTAAGAAATATATCCAAATTCTTCTAGTAAAATCATCAATGAGAGTAAGAGCATACTTTGAACCTTGAATGGAGATATTCTCCATAGGTCCTAAAAGATTATTATAAATCAATTGTAACTTATGAGATGCCCTCCATGATGAACCATGGGGAAAGGGCTCCCTATGCATTTTGCCACTCATGCACCCAGTGCATGTAATCTTAGATGGAACAATATGAGGTATTCCTTCAACTATATGAGATTTTAGCATCAATGATATATAATCAAAATTCAAATGACCAAGCCTTTCATGCCACACATTAAAATCAATATTTGCTTGCAAAGGGTACCTTGAAGAGGTAAACTTATAAAACTTGAATAAGTTATCATGACCCAACTTAGCATTAGCAACAACGACATTAGTGCTAGGATCAATAATAGAACACATGTCCTTATGAAATTCAACTTTATAATCTTGACATAATTTAGCAACTGAAAGAAGATTGGTTTTCAAATCAAGAACATAAAGAACATCATGTAACTTTCCATTTAGAACATTAACATCAGCAAATCCTTCAACTTTGCAACTATGATTATCAGCTAATTGAATTGAAGTATTCAAAGGGGTTGCAAAGAATCAAACACTTCTTTATGAGATGTAACATGCTGAGAGGGACCACTATCAACAATCCATTCTAATTGTTTAGAAACATTGCAACTAACAGTAAAAGCATGACAAGAATGATTACCGTGAGATTTTTGATTGTGTTGATTATTATTATTGATAGGTTGCTTATCATTTTGCTTTTTAAAACAATTGTTAGTCAAATGACCATCTTTCCCACAATAAGTGCAATGAGGTTTCTTATTAGGACTATTATATTGATTAGGATGGTTATTATTACGATTTGTATTTTGATTATTATTGTTGTTAAAAGGTCTAGAATTAAATAGGTTGCTATTATTGTGATGATTATTAAAGTTATGATTGTTATGATTATTATTGAAATTGTGAGTATTAAAATTTTGATTTTGATTATTATTGGGAGCATGATTAGACGATCTAAGATTTTGATTTTGATTTTTAGACACAAATGCATGTTCATTAGATCTAAGAGTACCAAATTGCAACAACTTAGCTTTCTCTTGACGTAACAAATTTTGAAAAATACTATAAGATAATTGAGTAGACGAAGTAGGAATAGCAAGTTGAGAATGAACATTAGTGATAAATTGTTGAAATTGTCTAGGAAGACATTTCTTTAAAATAATGGTAATTAATCTAATATAAGTGAGAGTAATGCTTAATACAATTAGTTGACTTTTAATATAATCAAATTTAAGTAAAAATTCATCCATAGATTTGAAATCACTATACCTTAAGTCTTCCAAATTGTCTTGTAATTGAATCTTGCGTGATTTTGATGGTCTATCATACGTTTGCTTCAAAATATCCCAAGCTTAATGGGCAATGGTGCAATGAGCAATTAGAACATATAAATCCGGGTTAAGAGATATACCAATGAGGCCAAGGGCTTCCTCATTTTTAGTTTTCCATGCATCTTTTTCATCTTGTGTAGCCGAGGTACCGAGAACTACAGAAGGGTCAGTAGCAACATCTAAAATATGCCTAAATTGAAAAATAAAGGATATATGTGTTTTCCAAGTATGATAGTTAGAGTTATTTAACTTAATCTCAAGAATTAGAGTCGACATGATTACAAGATTAATATACCACCAAAAAATTCTTCTTAGTTAAATAATAATAATAATAATAAAATACTCCTTTTTTTATGTATAGATAAGAAATTAAAAATATATATTAAAGTAAATTAAACTTTCACAAATTACAAACCCTTTTAATTTTAATATATTTATTTATTTATCTGAAGTCTTTTAATTTAAAAAAGTTATAATTAAATAAATAAAAACTGTTAACTTTTTATTTATAATAAAATAATGAATACTTTAAATATTTTGATTTGTAAAAATTTATTTGCAAATCAAATTAAATTATTTCTAATTTAAGGAAAAAGATATAAGGAATTTAATCTAAATATATATTAGTTCAGATTTTTGAGAGAGGGAAAAAGTTATGTAAGGATAAAAACTTGGCCCATGAAACTCTTAAGAATTGAATGAATAAGTTGTCCTTTTTACTTAAATCAAACTTAAAAAAAAAACTATTTAAAAAGTAGTCCTTTCTACTTAAATCAACTGATAAGAAGTGTTGATTTTTTATTTTTATAAAAAATAATTTGAAAAAAGAAAAAGAAGTAGGTTTGACCAAGATTAAGTAGGAAAAAAAATTGAAATAAAAAATACACTGAAGCATTAAAACAAAAGATGGGAAAGACGTTTGAAACGTAACTACTGCAAAAAAATTCAGAGAATAAAATAGTAATGCTAAATATAGAGAAAAGAATAATTAAGGGTTGAGAATAGAGAGTAAAAAAAACAATAGAATGTCAAATACAAAGAATTAAATCTGCTTTAGTTTTGAAGATAAATTACCATGCAAGATAAATTAGGAGGTAAACTAGTAATGATTAATAAAACACTAGCAACCAACCAAGAATTTCTACTTGGGTTTGTCCTTTCTCTAGAAATGAACTGCTCAATATAAAGCATATGAGGGCATTGCAGTTGAGAAATTTGAATAAATTCTTCACAAAATTCCACATCCCTGGTTGGTTTTGCAGCTTCTTGAGTCTGCGTTTCTCAGTAGCATTAATTTAGAATCTTTCTCTAATATTTAACAACTACTATCTTCACTTTTTAAACCTAAACTCCCGCAATTATTTGTCGGTGTCGTGAAGTGTCTATGTGCAACAGAAGGAGTGGCTGAGACTTTCAAAAACCTCAGCAAACAATGGGCAAGAATAAGGGCCAAAAAAAGAGCGATACAAATGTAGAGAATGTGAAGGCTGACCAAACACCAGGAAAGTCGCGTGGATTATGGAGAACAAACCAGAGCTCAAGAAGGGAACTAAAGACTCTTAAGAAAAGATAGTAGCCTCAGGAAAAAAAATAGAGGCCGAGTTGGGGGATAAAAAAAAAAAATGCAGACAACAAGTCACAACAAGAAGCAGATCTTCACAAAGGAAGATCTTAGAAGACTTGATAATGCACTAGGATAAAGGCTAAAAGCCTTATGGGTATAAAAATCATATTAAACTTAATGAGAAGTAAGAGATATATCATAAGGTATATTGATTATTGGAGTAAATTAGAAACTGAAAAAGAATCTATAAGGATTAGCTCACAGAGATAAAACAATTTTAGAAATAGTGAAATATGAGCCAAAAAAAAGTTATAAACTAATAAATGAGAACTAATGTAATAAATAAATATAGCACACCAAATAGAATGAATATGTTGTAAGAAGATGTTTTGATTAAGTAAAAACAAGTTTTAAAGGACTCGAAACCTTTACAACAACAGAAGTCCAGAGATAAACAAAGTAACTGAGTAATAGTGAAAAGTATCCAGCAGCAACATGAAATAGACCTCCAACAAAAACATCCTGGAAGTCACAAAAGACAGAGCTGAAAAAAACAACAAAAGTATAGCAAAGGAACAACAACTGACCAGCTAAGAAGTATTTATCAGGTCAACAGCTTGATCCACCAGAGTTTGCATATTTTCAGCAGCAGCCTTCACCTCGTCCTTCTTACTGATCTCCTCATTCTTCTTAGAGTGAGCACGGGTACGTTTACTTGGTCCTTGAGAGTCAGCCATTGGATGGGAATCCTGGCCCTTATCAGGCTCATTCCTTTTCAAGAGAATACTCACATTATCCACCAGTTGTTTGACCAATTTCTCCATGTTACCCATCCTAGTTTCCAATTTGGACACCTTCCCCTGAATGCTGCTAATGTCCTTATCCATGACCTTTTTTTTAGCTTCGATCACTGGGACCTTATGCATGAGATTTTTCACTTCTTTAGCATTCCCTATAGCTTCCGAAAGCTTTTCAATATGTTGGCCTAAAGTTCGCTCCCCTCTGGAAGTTTTGCTCAATTGTTCCATTTCCTTACCCAACAACTGCATTTGCTGCTTGAGGATACCAATCTACTTCAGAATAGAACTTGGGTTGTCAAATAAACCCTTGGAAGACCCTCTCCCACCTTCAGCTTTATCACCCAAGTCTGACATATGTCCCTGTTCTCCATCATCCTCATTGTCTGAATCCCCATTCTTCTTTGTTTTACTAACCTCCTGTTGCCTTAAGGATTTTCTTTTCCTCTCCATCCGTCGAGCCAGAGGCTCATCATCAGAAGGATCAGAGGTCTACTCTGACAACCTTTGCCCTTTCCTTTGCCGCCACTCTTCTTATTGTAATGATCTTTGACTATTTCCTCCAAAAAGTCACTTTCCCGGTCACAATCAGAATCAACATCCTCAACAGTCTTTTTCTTCTTTTTTGAACTTCCACTTGAACCCTTATTTGAACTAACCATACCCCCTTCAGCTTCATCTTGTGTCTCAGAATCATAGCCCTTTTCCTTAGTGCTCCCTTCCATAATCAACCCCTTTCAAAGTCCTGGGTTTTATAACTTTTTTGGACTTTAACAAATTTATAATCAAAACCTTGAGACCCGCATGGCAGACATGCTCTCTATTCGGGTCATTTTGAACGGCCTGTGTAGAAATACTTAGAGACTGCAAGAGATAAGAAGGGAAATTGATCCTAATATCATGTTGAAAATGATTTACCAACATAAAGTGATAACCATACAATTTTGTGAATCTCCCATCTAGAGTCAAATATTCCATAATCACAAAGAGAAGAAAATGCCAAGGTTGAGAAACAGAGGCCGGGTTATAATACGAGTTATCTATTTTAATCAGTTAATTCCTCTCTTGTTCTGTCTCCACAAAGTCATCAATGGCCTTATCCAAGAGCTTCCTTTCCCTATAAAAATTTATCCCATCCATATCCAACCCTGTTGCCTCCGCAATGACCTCTTCGGTGACCTCCATATGCTGGTTCCCGATCATCACAAAGCCATCCTTCCATGATTTAATGAACTGGTGTGTAATTGCAGGGTTATTTCCTCTGAGCCTCTCCATGTAAACAGTGAAGTTGCCATGCCTTAGAATGTCCCACACCTTCGGTTTATTCTTCCACTCTGCACAACTAGGCCGCTCCACCCTTTTCATTTTACCCCCCATACTCATAGAACCGAAAACACTCGTATTCTTTCTCTGTAAACCCCAAAATTCTCTGTGCACACCATTGCCGAAAAGAGGGAAGGAAAAAACAACCCAGGATCTGTGCGTACTGCCCACCTTTCTAAAAATTATAACCCACTGTAGTGACCCTGCTCAAATTTGATCCCAAAATGTTGATATAGGTTCAAGAAAACACTTTGCATACAAGGGTCATATGACTGATATAAAATTTCAGTTTTTTTTTTATGGCTCTTTCCTTCACTTAGCATCAATAAGAATGTTTGCAAGAAGACTCTGAATTGACTAAACAATGACCTAACATGAATGTGCAACTTATTTTGACAATATTCAATGCACATATGTGACTGAAACTACTTGCAATATGCAGCTACAACAACTAGTAATTTTGACAAACACTTGGGATGCAAAATTACAATATTATTTATGCCAAAAAAAAGAACCTACAGCGAATTGACATTTTGTCAAACAATTGGCATGCAAACTAATAAGCTGATCATGAATGATAAATACATATTCAATTACACTATATCAGACTAGCAAATTATGTCTCTGAATATTTATGCTTCTGGTGAGATTGTGTGAAAGTTTATAGCATCAACGTTTCAGATCATACTACATGATCCATCATCAGGATGAGAGAGCCAAGAAACAAAAATGTCTCTTTTATTGCACATAAAATGTTAACTACAATGTTAGTATGAAATGGCCAAGACTCTTGGTTTACATCCGCATAAATAATGCTTAAATCTGTTACAACATTTCACCTACAGCCTTATCTCTTAATATGCATCTAAATGATAAGAACAATGCATGTAATATCCAAAGAAACCTGATTGTAGATGGCTGTAATATTTTTCTCCAATGCTGCCTTTCTGCTTTGTTTTTTTTTGTTCTGCTTTTTTCACTTGCTTTTTTCAGATTTGCTTTTTCGCTTTGCTTTTTCGAACTGCTTTTTCGGATCTACTTTTTCGGACTGCTTTTTCGGATAGCTTTTTTTGGACCTACTTTTTTGGACTGCTTTTTCGAATTGCTTCCAAAAACTCAAACCCTCAGGTAGTCTGAGTATACAAATTAAGCTCAACTTGAAATAGCTGAATACCACTTCCAAAGTGCAACCCTTCAGAAGATCTTTCACTTCCTCAGTTATGCAATCTCTTGAGAGGTATCGTTGTCAAGGATTATGCTGAATATTTATAGACTATCAAGCTCCACAAATGCTCATAGAAGATGTAGTAGAATCATCAATTCCCGTTTGTCCAAATGAGAGGCCAAGCCCTCTATTTATTTACTTTTTTAAGAAGTTACTAAGGACTTCTACAAGCATCCTTTTCTAAGAAGTTACTAAGAACTTCTAGAAACATCCATAATAAAATCCCATTACAATGCACTTTTATAATTAAATAATTTTATAAAATAAAAAGTGCAATCTCAACTTAAAATTATAACATTTAGGCCGCGTATAAAAAGTAATGATAAAATAATATCTCCAAGAGCATAATAAGCCATCCAATCGTCAAATAAATGCCAGAATGACTTTCTCATCACAACCACCAATCTACGAGAGTCCGTGATAGATTGATCTGGCACACAAAACGATGCCAACCAAAATGAGGACATTATAGTCCACCCTTCCTGAAATTACTTGTCCCCAAGCAATGGCAGAACAACAAACCAGTTGCTCCACCTAGATCCCAAATGTAGTCATGAACTATACCGCTGTCGATCAACGTAGGCTCCTGCAACAACCTCTGAAATATAACCAAGAGTAATCCATGATTGGATCGTGAACCACTGTGCAATTGAACTCCAAATCCACTACTGCCACCGTAAAAAACCCACGAGACACAAACTCTCAAAACATCAAAACCCAAGTAGAGTGAGCAACTCAAACTGCCAACACCATCCACACAACCCACCATGTTATGTGGAATGCACACTCCAACTCTGCTACAATGGTGACCACTCTCGCATGAAACTGCACCAAATACAGAGAATCCACATACTGTACACCTACTGCAATCAGCACAACTCTATAAATCACCGACCACTGTCTCATAACCATAACTCCCATGCACTGCTGATGGTGAATAGTCATTACACAGTAGATAGCAAAAACAAGAGCCCAGACCAAACTTGTCTGCCATCAACTCCTCAACACATGGATCAAAAGCAAACCGATGAACATATCCTGCAGTATAATGCCGATAAAAAGAATCAATCCTAGTCAAAGACTCATCCTGTAGACGTGATACAACCAACTGTGACTAATCATCAGCTAAGTCAAAGGATGATATAGCCAAGGGCACAGAATCAACAACATCACTAGTCTCTGTGCCCTCCAAGTCAAACATACCACAATGCTCAGCTGTAGTGCCCAACTCAGTTGAACCTGCCTCCAGTGGAAATGAACCAAATATGCCAATACTAGTGTCGTGGACAGATATATCCTCATCTCCATTGCCTCTATCAACCTCGACCATGGACATCCTCAGATCACTAGACACCACGGTCTGTGACTATACAAAATCTGGTAAAGACTAAAGTCGTTCTAACTCCATGGTCACCTTAGCTAAATGAAACTGTGACTCCTCGAAAGCCAACTGTGTACTCTCATGAAACTCAAAAGTCACCTCGAGCTGCTGAGTAAGCTCACTCACCTCATCTTCCTTGACCAATAATGCGTCATATACTGTAGTGCCCCACTCCATAAGATAATCTCTGTCGGCTACCAACTGCATATAATTCTGTCTCAGAATCCGGATAGCCTCCCATAAAGAGTGGATCTCAATCAAGGAAAGATAACTGCCTCCCTACTCATCACTAGTAGGAGAACCCCACCCATAAACTGCTAACAACTGACGAGCAGCATCGAAATGCTCACAAGTGATAGAAATGTCTCGCTCGCCAACTCTCAGCTGACTAGACACATGATTGTGTTGATTGGTCGAACTCCTATACTCTACCCCTGGTACACTGTCCAAAGAAGTAACCTCATAATAGCTATCATTTGTAATATTGCCATCCAAATTCTGCAAACCAACTGTTGAACTCGTATCATCAAATGGAGCGACAGAAGCATCAACATCAAAAACCTCCGTATCAAAAGAAACTGCTGAGGAGACTAAGTCCTCAAAACTGTCCACAACATCCCCCTAGGTGTCATCTGTAATAATCAGATCCTGGGACTCTTCTGTAAACTCTGTCATATCTGAGAGATCATCAACCCATTCCAACAAGAATGGTCGATTGGATACATGAACAATGCCCAACACAGGTGTGTAAAAACTAATTTCAGCATTAAACAAGCTGCTAGCATGGATGATAACTACACCTGGCAAACTACTAATCAAGTCCATGATGGTGCAATAGATACTACTACCAAAGAATGATAGATATCTCCGGTCAAAACGATCCCAAGTACTAAGATAAGGATCCCAACATCTAATCCATGAACGAAAACCAATCGGCAATTCAAGTAAACTTCTCACCTGAGTAATGTGAACAATACCAACTGACTTCACGCACCTGTCTAAAATCTCTGAATTCGGAGTGTGAATGCTAGACATACTCATATCATCATCAACATGTGACCCGATTGTAAAAGAAAATTGAATCCCTGCTATACGCGCTAACTCCCGAACTAAACTCACTTCAAGACAAAGCTTGTCCACATGTCTCTCAGAATCCTAGACAGCCAACTGAGTACACACCAAGGAATTTCGAGTATCCTCTAGCTCATGAGAAAGCCGGTCAACCTCCTCCTTCTTCAATGCATCTAAATAGATCCCTGCAAGATTAAGGAGATGATCGCGATCTGAAAGTAGGTGTATGTAACTTACCTTCATTGCCTCCATGCCTTCCTTGATCTGCTGTAAGTTGTCACAAGAAGAACCTGTTGTGACTCCTTTTTGTCTCTCTTGCAGTTGAATCATCCATAAGTAATTCTCAATCAATCCATGCATCCTGTCATGATGAGATAAAGCCGCGACAATATCCTTGTCCCTTGTCTTCAACTGGCTTGCCAAACCAAGTGAAGAGCTACTAGCTTCTATCTTATGTGAAGAAGCATCCAACTGTGCCTGATACTCATTTTCTGCAAAGTCCTCAATGCTCACTTTCTGATCAACTGTACTATCCTCAAACATGACAGTATCCTCAACTGCTATAACTTCATCCAGCCCAACTATACTAGAATCACTATCTGTGTCAATCACGCAATCCGGTGTGCCTATGATATCACCTTCTGATGCAACTGGCTCAACCTACACAACATCTGTAACCCCTTCTGCCTGTGAAGATGATGCAAATAAACCATTACCTGAAGATGTGCTAATGTCTCCCTGTATCGAATCCGCATGTCTGTTAAACTCCTCATACAAGTTTTTGCCTATCATAGGGAAGGTACGATCCTTAGGCCTATCAATCAAGCTCTTTAACCACGTACATGCCATAGGTGACAAATTCCTCTTTTTTGTCCAAACATACCATAAGTCTTCTGCCAAAAGTTTAGAAATTTCATCCTCTCCCTCAAACAAGATTGTGAACATGATGGAGTGCATCGATGCCAATACCCTACTGGGATGAAACTCGCCCATAATATTCCAAAATGTACTAAAGATCCTGCGAATTTCACCAATACAAGCTATTGCCAGCATAATATTTTCAAATTTACACCTTGCAAATACTTCAAGTAATCTTGCCCTCTTTGTGAAATAAGGGTCTCGGATGTTGTCCAACTTTTCGAAGCTTTTTACCATGGCATGAAGTACCTCTCTCATAATTTGATCGTCATAAGAATTAAGGCCAACTATTATCCTCATGATTTCACTAATGCAAGAGAGAGCTGTAAGTCTTATTACCTCATCATGATGTCTCAATAATCGGGGCTTAACCAACGAACCAAATGCTAGAGATAAAGCTCTTTGCATAGCATCGAGTCTTGATTGATCAAACTTGCCTAAATAAGTTTCCAACTCCTCCAAAGTTCTTAGAAGGTCCTCTTTTCGCTGAAATGGACAATCTAATTTCTTCTTTACATTGTGCATTCTTTCCACCAAATCCTTGTCTCCTGTTAAAGCCATACTGATAATTGAATTCAATCTGAAATAACCCAAATCAGGCTGGCAGGAAAGCGCTCTGATACCACTGTAGTGACCCTGCTCAAATCTGATCCCAAAGTGCTGATATAGGTTAAAGAAAACACTTTGCATACAAGGGTCATATGACTGATATAAAATTTCAGTTTTCTTTTTATGGCTCTTTCCTTCACTTAGCATCAATAAGAATGTTTGCAAGAAGACTCTGAATTGACTAAACAATGACCTAACATGAATGTGCAACTTATTTTGACAATATTCAATGCATATATGTGACTGAAACTATTTGCAATATGCAGCTACAGAAACTAGTAATTTTGACAAACACTTGGGATGCAAAATTGAGGTATTGTTCTCAAGAATTATGCTGAATATTTGCAGACTATCAAGCTTCACAAATGCTCATAGAAGATGTAGTAGAATCATCAATTCTCGTCTGTCCAAATGAGAGGCCAAGCCCTCTATTTATTTACTTTTCTAAGAAGTTACTAAGGACTTCTAGAAGCATCCTTTTCTAAGAAGTTACTAAGAACTTCTAGAAAATCCATTATAAAATCTCATTATAATGCACTTTTATAATTAAATAACTTTATAAAATAAAAAGTGCAATCTCAACTTAAAATTATAACATGTAGGCCGCGTATAAAAAGTAATGATAAAATAATATCTCCAAGAGCATAATAAGCCATCCAATCCTCAAGTAAATGCCAGAATGACTTTCTCATCACAACCACCAGTCTATGAGAGTTCGTGATAGACTGATCCTACATGCAAAACGATGTCAACCAAAACGGAGACATTACAGCCACCTCATACCAAATGAGTAATTCTCATAATTTGCTAATAGCATAATAATTAAAGGATTTTTGCTGAGATCTCCATTTATCATGATTGACATGATCGCGGCCATCTGGAGGTAGGATATCATATGACTCCCAAATGATAATGTGATCACTTAAGCATGCCACATTCGAAGCCCAATCAGCTAAACCATTAGCTTCTCTATAGTTATGAGTTATAATGCAGTTTTGGAACGAATTAATAATGTTAAATGCCTTGGAAATAATATTACTAATAGTCCATGAAGGTGGATTAAGTTTATTTAAACAATTAATGATATTAAGGGAGTCACCTTCTATCCATATATTCTTCAAATTCATACCTTTGGCATAAATAAGACCATGAAGAGCAGCGGAAGCTTCAGCAATGTGATTAGTTTGATTCCCTAAAGGTATAGCCATACCACCAACAAAGTCACCATTAGAATTTCTGATAACAACTCCGCATCTTGCAGTGCCCAGGTTCCCTTTTGAGGCCCCGTCAAAATTAATCTTAAACCAATTCAGTGGAGGACAATCCCACCTAGCATTATCCCTAGGATTAGGATCCTTTATACTCATACTCAAACTTCTTATATTCTAGTTATTAAGCACCCCATCTTCCCACTCATTACAAGGTTGCTGTCCAGATCCACAATTTTTAATGTTTTCAATCAAAAGGACCTTGATTTTGTGGAAAACCTAAGTAGGATTGGAATCCACCCCTCTAAAGATCCTATCATTGCGCTTCTTCCAGATGCCCCAACACAGATAAGGAAGGATAAAGTCCCACAATTTAATAATCAAAGCATTTTTTGGAAGGAACTTTCCAACTAGAAAAGAACAACTAGATGGTAGCATGGGAGACCCAATCCCCATTCATTAAACTCCAAATTTTATCCCAAACCACCTTTGTAAAGGGACAATGTAGCATAATGTGATCGACCAATTCCCCATCATTCTTGCAAAGAACACATCGATTAACAATAATGAAGCCTCTCTTCTTAAGATTGTCAAGAGTTAATATTTTATTTTGCAAAAGAATCCAAAAGAAGATATTAACTTTGGGAGTCAAACCTTTCACCCAAGCCCTAGCCCAGCAAGGTTCATCATGATCATCAAAAGAGTCAGCAAAGGCAGAGGCAATAGAGAACTTACCACTGGGATCAGATTTCCAGATCAAAACATCCTCGTCATAGTTAAGAAAGAAAGCATTCAAGCACTTAGCAAGCTCAACCAAATTTTGATCCACCCTTAGAAATTCACCCACAAATCATCCTTCCAATAATCACTCACAAAAGAACCATACTAATTCTTACACTACTCCATATACCCGTTCCACCTTGGATCATCACAAAGAGAGTAATCCAAGATCCAAATGTCTTCCCAAAAAAGAACTTTTCTTCCATTACCCACCTTCCATTTAATCCCTCTCCTTAAAATATGTTTAAATTTCTGAGCATTCTTCCATATCAGAGAACCTCCTTGGTCATCATCAGAAGAAAGGAAGTGTTGAAAATCAAAGTGGTCCCTATTATATTCATCAGCCCAAATATTCCTCCATTCCCCGTCTTCCTTGTGCCATCTCCAAATTAATTTAGCTAGTAAAAGCTCATTCATAGTTGAAATCCTATGCAAGCCCAGCCCTCCCTTACCCCTAGGCATACACACATTCTCCCAAGCAATAAGAGGAAGTCTTTTTTTAGTCTCCATACCAGTCCACAAGAAAGTCTTCTGAATTTTCTCAATAGCAAGGGCAAACTTTCTCGGAATTTTAAAAACACTCAAAGCATAAAGTGGGACACTTTGAAGGATAGATTTCAAAACAATAACCTTCCCAGCCTGACTAAGGAGAGAACCCTTCCAACCAGCAAGTTTTAAGTGAATTTTATCAATCAGGGAATTCTAGAAGCTATCAGGAGGAGATAAACCCAAAGGTAAACCCAAATAGGTTCTTGGCAAGGATCTGCTTTCACAACCAATAATCCTTTTAATCGTTAATTTTCTTGCCTCACTAACATTGATAAAGTAAATCACACTTTTACTCTAGTTTATAGTTTGACCAATAGCCATACCATAATCAGTCAATGCCTTCTTTATGTTCCTAGTAGTTCTCACCGAAGCCTCCTCCAAAACAATAGAATCATCAACAAATTGTTGGTGCGAACACACAAGAGCAAAGGAAGAAGGGTTGAGGCCAACAAAGTCCCCTTACACCACCATATTATTCACAAATCTCCCCAAGCATTCAGCCAAGATAACAAAAAGAATAGGAGAGATCGGGTCCCCCTGTCTAAGGCCCCTAGAAGCCTTAAGGAAAGATGTAGGGGAACCATTTACAAGCACCGAGAAAGAAGCCGAGGAAACTAACATGAAGATAAGGTCCTTGAATCTTTTATTAAAACCAAACGCTTCCAAGCACTTGAGAAGGAAATTCTAGTCCACTCTGTCATAGGCTTTAGAGAGATCAAGCTTAAGAAGAAACCCTTCCTTCTTAGACACCACAAGAGAATGTATATTTTCATGAACTGAGATAATGGAGTCCAAGATCTGTCTACCCGACACAAACACATTTTGCTGCCCAGAGATGATAACTAGAAGAAGAGAAAGAATTCTAAGAGTAAGAACTTTAGAAATAATTTTATAAAAGGAATTACACAAACTGATAGGCCTAAACTGATCCAAGCTATTAGCACTCGGCTTCTTAGGAATAAGGGCAATAAAGGTCCCATTTAATTCTCTTAGGATATTTCTCATGCCAAAAAATTCCTTCCCACCATTACAAACATCAGTCCCAATGATATGCCAATATTTATGAAAGAACAAAAGGGGAAACCCATCCAGACCAGGGGCTTTATCATCCTCAAAGGAGAAAGCGGCCTTAGAAATCTCATCCGAAGAAGGAATGGATGTAAGGGATAAGTTCTGGACCTCTGAAATGCAAGAGGGAATGCTTTCTCAGAACATATTTTTCTTTTCTAAGTTCAAATCAAGGTCACATTGAAGCAATCTACCAAAGAACTCCACAACCTCCCTTTTGATAATCTCTTCATTATCAGTCAAACCTTCATCTGTATTGAGTTTAGAAATCCTGTTAGTCATCCTATGCTTTAAGGTAGTAAGATGAAAGAACTTAGTGTTTCGATCACCTTCCTTCAAAAAGACCTTTCGGGAATGCTGTCTCCAAAAAATCTCCTTGGTAATAATATTGTGAAGTTCAACCAATTTGCTGCTTTCCTCTTCCCTAGAGACCACCTCATAACCATCAATCTGAATCCTATCTTGAATATCTTTAAGCTCCTCCACAATCATTTTTTTGTTCTCAAAAATGTTGCCAAAGGTATTTTTATTCCATATCTTAATATTCCTCTTGACATTTTTCAGTTTGGCAGCCACTCTAAACATAGCTGTACCCTGAACTTTGATACCCCACCACTCCATAATGAGGCTCTCCAAATTAAGATGAAGAGTCCACATTTTTTCAAATTTGAAAGGAAATTTTTTCTGAAAATTAACTTTCTCAGCAGCAAAGAAAATAGGATAGTGATCAGATCCCACACAAACTTGAGCATTAAGTGCACACTTATAATTTAGAAACCAATCATTACTAATAAGAGCATGATCCAACCTAACTTGAATAAGATCCTTACCAGCTCTTCTATTCATCCCTGCGTACCCAATCCCATGTAAATCAAGGTCATGGAGAAGATGAAGATCAATAAAGTTCAATAGATCTAATCTATTGTCCAAATTGGTCTGATTACCTCCCCATTTTTCAGATTCCTTTAAAGGGGTATTGAAGTCCCTTATAATCAACCAATTATCCTCAGCAAAAAGCTTTCTCTGATTAGAAATATCTTCCCACAAAGCCTTCCTTCCCCATTTAGAATTGGGAGCATAAGCATTAGTGAGGACCCAACTAAAATTATCTTTAGAATAAAAAAGCGAACATTCATCATATTTCTGCTTTGAGAAATGAGTTCCCCTTGAATCCATTTGCTAGACCAAAAAACTGCCATACCACCTGATGCTCCATCAGAATTGCTACCAATAACCTTTCCTCCCTTAAAAATAGAAAGACATTCCACCCTATCCTTGAGCATCTTAGTTTCTTGAATAATAAAAATGTTCGGCCTATTATCCCTAATCATATTTTTTAGAATGTTATGTTTAGGAGGGTTATTGAGCCCTCAAATATTCCAAGAAATTATCTTCATAATTTAAGAAAATGTTTTGATTCAAGGATGGTTCTCTAACTACCATCAGCAATGCTCCTATTAGCCTCAGCTGTTCTTTTGTACAAATTGGAAGGGCTTCCAACTAAAGATGGAGACAACCCAACATCACTATTTTTGAGATTAACTCCACCGTTCTTAGATGAAGAACCAAGTTTACCCTTAAAAGGTTTTGAATCCCCATTTTTGGGGTCAACTTTGGTTCCTTTCTTATTATTTTTCACTGGAGCAAAGTCTTCATCTTTTTTACTACATTTCTTCCTGCCTTTCGACTGTTTCCCAACTGCAGTCCAATTGGCCTCAGAACTATCCTCTTCCCAAACTGCTTCGTCAACTTGAGAAACAGTAAGAAGGTCCTCGACTTCACCACTAACAAAGTTACCATCCTTTATAAAAGAATCCCAAGCTTTTTGTACTGAAGGCAAAGGCAAACCCTTCTCCTTGTGAGATCCTTCTTCAGTAGAAACCTTGCCCTCATTAGAAAAGTTCACAATATCTTCCTGATTTCTTTGCAAGCTGTCACTATTAGGAGTCTCTAGTAAGACCTAGGAAGAAGTGATTACACCAGACTCCTTCAAAGGTGAGACAACACCAAGATCTTGAAGGGGAGCATTAGTCTCAAGAAGTTCACTAGAAACCTCCATAGGGACGCTACTAACCTCATCACCCTTAGAGCACTTAGATTGGTCCTTTGGGGGAGCTGACACATCCACCCTCGCACCCTTAGAGAGATCTTTCTTCACCCAAACTTTCTTAATCTTCTTAGCCTTACCTTTTAGAGGACACTTCTTAGCCCAATGACCAGCTTTCTTGCAATGGAAGCAAGCAAAAGGGATAGATTCAGACTCAATCCTTTGGTTCCAAATACCAAGTTTAGATTTCAAACAGATAGATTCAGGTAAATCTACACCACGGGAAACCCCAACATAGAATTTGGCGTAGTTCAGTCTCCTCCTAGAAACAGTCACAGGATCTAAGGAAAGGAGTTCCCCAAAAGTATTAGCAATATCGTTGAACACATCTTCCTCCTAGAATTCAAGAGGGAGGCCATGTAATTTAACCCAGACATGGGCTTGAATATCAGCATCATCCAGAGAGTAGAGGTTGGGGGTCCATTTCTAAAGCAGCAAGGTATGTCTCCCCATAACCCAAGGACTGCTGTAGAGGATATCCGCTTATCCTCCTCACAAGAAAAACAAAAGGAAAGACAACCTTTTGCCATCGCAGAGATATCAACTTGGCCCTTCAAGCACCATTTTTTTCGAACAAAAGCTCGCACATCTTCAATATTGGGTCTAGGTCCAATGAAACGCCCGACCAAAGTAGAGTCCATACAGGAAATATTTCTATCAATAATCTGATCAGGGATTTTGATTGAGAACTTACCTTTATCCTTCACAGAGATATCTTTAACCGGTGGGAAAGTAGACTTTCTAATAGGTCGTATCCCAAATAAACTGGACCATTTTTTAATCTGATTGGGCCCCCCTCTGGAGTCCGCCAAAAACCTGCCATCATCAGCATCCGCAGATTCAACATCCCTAGATTCAATAGGGGAATCCCCAGAACCAAGTACAGAGGAATTCAAATTCCGATTCCTGCCCGAAGTCTCCCCTCTCCTGCTCGCCATCGCATCCCCCGCAAGTTCGGTTTTATATGTTGTAAGAAGATGTTAAGTTAATAGAAACCTACAATAAAATATTAGTTCTAAGTTCCTCTTGTTTTGGTGGCAAGCCTTCCAAAAACAAGAAAAAATAAAAAATAAAAATGAAATAAAGTAGCAGCCCTCTATCGACAAGCCTTCCAAAGGGGTTAGAAGAAACTAATAGATTAAGCAATATAGTCTGCACACACAAGGAGTTAGAATGAGCTAAAGCCACAAAACAAAATTTCTTCTCTCAATAACATCTCCAAATAAGGTGTGCTCCAATGAATGACAACTTTCAACACTAAAGCTCAAAACAAGGATTAGTAACCAAGCTCTAATAGCATGTAAGAAATCAAGCAAAATAAAAACCAATAAAACAATCCAAGATAGCTTAATGTGAAGAATATTACCATAAACCAAATGAGTTTTTCAATGGATCAACAAGAATGGAGACAAGAGATTTTGAAAGGGGAAAACAAAGAAAACCCCTTGTGTAATATTAAGAATGTGGCAATAGCCTAAGGAAGGAGAGAAGAGAAAGAAGGATTGTGGAGCAAATTAGCTCATTACAATAACATCAAGAAGATGTGTAGAAGAAGTATGGAAGAATGAGAGAGACATCTCTTTTATAGAGATGAGAAAAGAGTTGCATGTGTAACTCCCTTTTCTATGAATGCCACCATTCATAATAAGTGTATGCAAAGTGTCAATATCCTCTTAAGGAGGATAAACTAATTTCCTTTATAAAAGGAATTACAAAAAAGATTTATCCTCACATGTGGACTGGAGGACAAGTAAATGACATGTCCTTCACATATGTACTAAAGGATAAAATACATAAGGGATAACTTAGTTTATCCCATTTAATAAATAAATACAACCAAGAAAGATTACTACTTCTAACAACCTCACATAAGTATGTGACATTTTTGATATGAGTGAAAGCATCAATGGATTTGAGGAACATGGTATATCCTAGAAAACAATGAATTATCATGGATCATCAACAAATTAGGAATCAACAAATCAAAACTTGAAATATTCAATCATGATTTACAATTCACAATGCATGTAAGAAAGTAGAATGATCAATCACCTCCACAAGAAACAAGAAAATTGAAGAGTGTTCTATTCCTCCTATCTGTCCAACCATTAGTCATGATGGTGCAACCCTTTTTGATCCACTCCTTTTAGTGGTCCTCAAGCTCAACCTTCATATCCTCTACCATTTCATCCAAGAGGTATCCACTCAGCTTAGCCTCAGCTGGGGCTTTAAACCCCAGACCACAAATAGCAAATAGGTTGCCTAAAACTGATTTTTTAGGAGGAATTACATATGCGACTAGCAAGCTTAGATTTGAATGAACAAGGAGAAAAATGAATAACACATTGAGCGCCTCATGTTTAAATAAGTGCAAAATGTGAGATACTATCTGGCAAGCATGTGGGAAAGACTTCATCCATAGGGCAGCCATATGGAGGTACATGAAATGCGTATGGTGGCATTTTAACTCGCATTTACATGTAAGGGAAAAGCAAACTTATCTTTCTTTTTGAAACTAGATTTTACACCCAATTGCATATGCAAGTAAGATGAGACCTTGCATATGCAACTTGGAGAAGAAAACGGAAGATAAAATGAACAACTTCAAGAATGAAAATCATACAAATTTGAAAATGGAAATGTTAGTGACTTGCATGAACATTCAAACAAATATATACATATGCCTTGGAGAAAATAAGCAAGGAAAATTACCTAAACTCTGCCAAAAATGAGAAAGACAAAAACCTTGTCCAAATCTTGAGCAATTCTAAAAAATCTAAGAGATGTTCGAATTTTAGATTTGTCCAAACCAAGACTTAAATAGATTTTGAAATCCTCATAACATGGTTTGAATTTGGACAAGTGGATATAGTTATAGAAATGCAATGCCCAAAATGTGGAACAAATTTTGACTTAGCAACTCCAAATGCAAAGACATAAAAGTGATGTCTAAGGCAAGAAAATAGCTTGCAAAATGATGGAAAACAAGCATGAGTCCAAAAACCATTACCTTAGAACTTTCCTTGCAAAAATTCAATGCCAAAATGCATAGGTATGAGCCATTAATGATGGAGAATATGCCCTAGATGGGTTTTTTTATACAAAATGCATATGCATTAAAATACATGTAATGCTTGTAAAAATCCCTGCTTGCCGTTGGATGATGAACTCACAGCCTAGAAGGAATTCCTTTGCATATATGTTTTGGGCAAAAATCGCCATCCAAGAAGATTAAGGAGTTTTAAAGTCAAAAACAGGTTTTAGGGAAGTTGTAACATGTTTTTTTTCTTGAAAAAATGCCAGTTCCAGCCTTCTAAAGACAAACACACTATGCATATGTTTTAAAATATCTTTAATGGCAAAGAAAACTGCCACTCACGAATTTTTGGAAGTAATATACATGTTTTGTTTTAAAAACATATGTCAATGGACAAGAAATCGCCACTTTTATGTTTTAAAGTCCAAGACACACTTTTTAAAAGCAAATGCATGAGCATTTACACATGTAATATGATGAAAAATTGCCACTTCCTCTTGAACGCATTTTTTAAGTCATAAACATATATATAAAACATATGTAATTTAGAAGAAAATGGCCACTTTTGCTTGAGGTGGGTTTTATAAGTCAAAATGCATTTCTTATTAGCATTTGCATATGTCCAAAACATATGTAGCTAGCTTTAAAAACACCACTTGAGCTTAAAGTTTAAAGGAAAACACACATTTTGAATTAAAAGCTTATGTTATTGGGACCAAAATCACCACTTTTAATTAAAATGAATAAAGAACTCATTTTAATTTAGCATTTACATGTAAATGGGTTTCTAAAACCCACTTTAAATGGTGATTTAAAACACATGCATTAAGTTATTAAAAATGGTCTTTAAATATAATCACATATGCAATTGCATCTCAAAGCATGGTTTTAATGATGCTGGACTTAGAAATTATTGAACGTGGATTTTCATGAAGTAATTTGCATGTAGATATATGCAAAATGAAATAAAAATCCCACTTATTCACTTAAGTGGTCTCATGTAATTATATTTAATAATTAACTATAATTTTTGATAAAGTAACATCAAAAATAGCCTTGAAAAAGGCTATTTTCATAAAACATAAAAAACTATGAACAAATCAACTTGGAATGAGCTAGAATTTTAAAATGGACCACAAAGTCCACTTTAAATATCAAATATAACTTTATATCGTACAATTTGCTAATAAGAAGCCCACTTTTATTGGTTTTTTTAATAAAAATATGCAGTTGACC
Source organism: Cupressus sempervirens (assembly GCA_028749045.1). Classification (NCBI taxonomy): domain Eukaryota; kingdom Viridiplantae; phylum Streptophyta; class Pinopsida; order Cupressales; family Cupressaceae; genus Cupressus; species Cupressus sempervirens. The sequence goes on from CM053783.1 coordinate 547,939,813, forward strand.
TGAAAAACCCCACTTTTTCCCTTATAACTTGAGTTAGACAACTTCGATTTCAACCTAAGTTAGCTCAAATCGAGTGGAATTCTAAGGGCTATTCACCTAAGGCAAAAACAAAACCATAAACTATTTACAACACAAAGAAAAACAAAGAAAAGACATGAAAGTTAACCAAAAATCAAGCATTTGTTGTGCAAGAAGGAAAACTCTTACCTACAAACAATTGGGGATAATCTCGATAGAAAAATTTCAAAAGAACACATAAACAAGATTACATAAAGAACGATTTAGAGATAATGAATCATTTTTATGATGTCTCATTAATGTGTTAAAACAAAGAGGATGCACCTACGAATCCATGAGAAAGTTGCATAGGGTTGCTTCAAATCACAAAATTGAGGACAACACTCTCAAATCAAAATGCTTTATACACTATTTCAAATTGTGGAATCGTGCAACAAATCATACACCAAACCAAACTGATCTTGGTTTTCCAAATACCATCCTCATCTCTTTTAAACTCTATCTTTTCCATGCCTATCAACTTAGCTTTTATTTGAATAAAGTAATTAATCGCCCTTGTGCATAAAATAACACAACATGAAGTACAATAGATTTAAGGAAAAGGTCCCTTAGGCATTGAACTCAATGGAAGAAATCATGAGTGCTAATTATTTTTTTGGTGCAAAGGGTTTCTACCTTACTCACATCGAATGTATATTGTCAACCAAAACTAGGCTTTGGTAGATAAACATGCATGATCACCCTCACAAAGGTCAAAATGGCATAGAAATACTTTAAAGATAGGAACAGGCATTCAAGATTAATTATGCAATGATACCATATTGGAAAATATGGCAGAGACAAAGAAGCTTAATAATTACGATATAGTACATGCATCATATTTATTCAAATGCAAAGTACATATTTATAGGATTTTCTTATCCTATTTTATAGAAACCTCCTAAATATAAATGAGTTATTTAACTGTGAAGATTCCGGCCACAATTATATGTTGTCTTCATGTTAGTTATGTTGAGATAATTATTACATTGAAAAACCCTGTCTTCTATTCTCTAAGTTTTTATCTATTAATAACTGTAGAGTTTTGTACTGTTGTGTATGTGTTATCAGATTAACATTCACGTGTGTTGCTTGTTATTTGTTTTATCATTAACTTTGCATAAATTTGTAAGTCAATAATGAATACAGTGAAAGCAGACTCATAAAGATAATCTTGACCTCTTTATTTAGTCGACAGCCTTACCAAAAACAAATACAAATTCTAGTAGAGAGAGGCCTCATTGAAAGACTCATATATTCAGATATTTTAACACTGTATATGGTAGAGTAGCCTTTCCTTGGCTTTGTCTGAATTCATGAACCAATACCTTGGCTACCATGATATGCTGGTTTCCTCCAACTGATTTCCCCTCAAAAGCCAGCCGTGCTTCATATAACTTTCACATGGACAAAACAAGTCATTAGCACATTATCTTTATTAACAGCAACACTAACTATTGCCTGGGAGGAAATAAACACCACAGTATGAATTTATGATGGTGCCCTTGTCCCTCAATACGCTCTGTAATCTAATCTGATGGTTCAAAGAAGCTCATGATGGGTAATAAACTGTTGCCACTATCCCCAGTTTCAAGTTCAGGCACGAGATCTTAACTCTGCTGTGATGGCTAAGAGACACCAAAACACCAAGCATTATATGCGATAAACTTAGTGTCCCAGACATCAGAAATATTGATCACTAATATTAGAAATATTGGAAGCCTTTGATGGAATACTCGAATACAACCATCTATAAAGTTCAATGTCCAAATATTAAAGTTTACTTTAAGTACCCAATGACAATAACACAATTGAATATGTCATGTCCCCAACTAGGACTTGACTTATCCAACTAGGGTTTAAATTGTGCATATAAATCAATTTAGTTTAAGAAAACAATGACCAATTCATAATACATTTGGCAGTTCACATATTTAAATCGACTTCTTTACTTCTCTCCAAACTCAACCTAAAGGAGGACAGGGAGTACTTGTCACAGGGCACCTAGATACCAATCTACAAGTGGATTTCCTCAAGGTTTCAGAACACACATTCATACCCATCTTGGAACTATGCCTTCAAGGTTTCTGAACTACATTCCTTAGCCTCTCTTGGTATTCACCTACCTTACGAGAAATTACTCCAGCCATTCCCCACAACCTTCCTATCCTCAAAAGGGGCTATAGCAAGAAACTAAGGGATAGGATATGAATATACCAAATTTAAATAGATTATGAATAATTTATGAATATGTTTATGTTTATATATACATACTTCTGATTCATTAATATAAACTGCTACCAATGCTATTTCGTGTGAAGTGGACCAAATATTGGCCTCTTATTAGCTTTCAAATTTTATATTTTTTAATTAGTATTAAATCATAGGTAAGTTACAACATATTAATGATGTTTCCACTGCCAGTATTTAAATAAGATTTATTTCCCTATGGTCTCTTCCTTGTGATGAACACCAAATATATTTCATATTTTCTAACTCTTACCCCCTTTGTTGGAATGTATTTGAACCTTACCTTATACCTTGCATTTGGAAATGATTGCCTCTAGAAGGACATGTCCTTAATCCTATCCCCTCATTATTTAGATGCATCTCTTCATAACAAGGTAAATCGATTCCCTTGATTTAATCAGATTGTTCCTCTAAATAATGATTGTCTGCCGGCATTCTACTTGTAGTTATCCTTTAATCATTCTTATTGATTATTTATCTTATCGTTATATTCTTCTTAATTGCCAGTATTCATGTACAGCATGTAGTTACACATCTTTACGTTGTTAATTAGTCTCTCCACTCTTATTTTTTCTCCTTATGGATCAATTGTATGCCTTGTCAATTGACCCAAGAAAGGCGACATCTACTTGTATATTTGATTGGTCTTCATACGTAACCAGTTTTTTAAAAATAAGTACATCCCGTAATTATTATGACTTATGTTCTCTGTGTATGTATTGACCATCCTTCCTTGTAATTGAGTAGTGAATCATTTGGGTTCGATAACTATGCTTCAAGTTGGCATTCTTTCCTTTTGGTATTGTATGCTCCTTCTATACCGTTCAGAATTATGGCTGCCTTGGTCAATTGCTGTTTGAATGATAATTTCTTTTAATATTTTATCATTATAATATTTGCAGGTCTTGTGTAGTATTACTATTTCATTTATGTATCAATTTTTGATTAAGTCATATGACTGAGATGCCTTCCCAAGCACTCCTGTTAATTGCTCCTAACAAATTCGGTCTTATTAATTATTACATTGCTGTTGGTTGCATCTTACCTTCACCCTTTCTTTGAACATGAACTGTGTTATTATTGCTGAAATTCTTAATGCGCCATTTTGCAATTTTGTCTCTCCTAGAGACTTTGCAAAATTTAATTACTGGGCTGACGATGTGAAAGGACAGGGACAACAAAGTTAGCTTTTCAAACAGGGGACATGACAGAAATACTCGCTTTAATAGCATCAGACTCACTTAATCACCCAATTAAAATATTTCTTACTGCCTCCATTATGCTAAAATATCAAGCCTGCAACTTTATAATATTAAGTGCTAAAAAGAGCAGTTGATATTATACTTTAGAAATACCTATCACATATTTTAGGAAGATAATAACCTTATTTTTTTTGAATTGAGAATCAATTACCCATAAAAGTGTCTGCATACAATTGGTGACCTAGCTAGTCACAACATCAATGCGTAGGCATCATACATACATAGAGTAGACAAAAGACCAGTATATCCAATCCAAATAGAGTTTATGAATGAGTTTTAAAAAGGCTTAAAGAGTCTTAAACAACATAAAGGTATACCAAGCTGAGAAACATCTAATCTTTATGATCATTATTATTTCCTTCTTTATTCTGTTCATTATCTTTACCTCTTTTCCTTTGCCTTTATCCTCCTCCTTAGGCATGTTCCTGGTGACTTGAAATCAAACCCAGCCTGGAAAAGTACTGGTAGGAGATGAAATCCTCTCCCAGCTCAAGTTGTCAAGATTCTGGTTGGTTGCCTCAAGGTCTTTGACAGCTTCATTCTTTTTAAGCTAATATTGTGTTCCTTATATTACTTGGTCTAACAATTTCGAAATGAAAAAATGATAAGGGATTGCAAATTTCATTGTCATTTATATTCAGCTTTCTGCAAGAAGTGAGAACATTACTTTTGTCACATGAAACATGGATTTCACAATAAAGATGCTTTTCACCATAGATTTCTAATGTTTTTACCACCCTTTGCAATAAGATATTGCAAATATCAAATATCTTTGACTGTTTTCAGAGCATATGCATATCTTCAGATTTATTGAGAATGATATAAGAGGGGTTGGTATTATACTTTTGAGTTTAAGGGAAGAATTGAGATGCTTAACAACATAATGATTAAAAACAAGCTCTTTGTACAACATATGCTGAAGGAGACTAGTATTCTAGATTAGTTTTCCTAGATTAGTTTTCCTGTAGTAAATTGTAATTGCTGAGTTGTCTTGAATAATCTCTTTGAAATTTATATGTCTGTGTTAAAGTGCAGATGGCATATTGCACAGTAATGCATGGACTTGCCAAGGCAGGTAAAATAGAGGAGGCCCAGAAGGTTTTCAATGAAATGAAAGCAAAGGGAATAAAATCAGGTATATATGTTGAAAACTGTAGAATTACATCTCTTACTTTCATCTTTTAGTTTATGGGGTGAGTGAATAGTTACTCAAACCCCTTATTCATTTTGAAATAAATTTTAGAGGACAAACAAGCTCCAAGAATAGGAAAACGAAGAGTTGCCTTCACGCCAGATTTCAAAGTGGCATCAGCATTATTTACTGCAATTTAATGTTCAGGTTTTAAATTAATTTAGGAGTTACATTTGATAAGCAATTTTTGTATTTTGTTGTTGTTGAGGTTCCCTTTCCTTTTCTTTAAGAATATGCATTTGTTAAACTTCATCAATAATCAATAAATAATTTTTTACGACATTTCCTTAAGCATACTTATGTAAGGATATTGATTTAGGGGTGGACAAGTGTTTGCAGGAGAAAATTTGTTATAAACTTGTTTATTTTCTTATTTTTGAAGGATAATTCAAAGATTCTTTTAACTTATTCTTTTAATTTGTTATCCCTTAAGATTGCCTCTTTAGAAGGTAGCTCCAAGAATTGGGTACTCATACGAGAGGCTGGAGATGGACTATTAGGAATGGATTCTACAACAGTGAGACAACGAATGTATAGGATGTAGTTAGTCATGATTCTGAACTTTCTTGTCAATTGAACAAGAGACAAATTGTGAAGATTCTTGAAATATGAGGCAATGGAGTGTTTGTTAATTTGGAAATCATGATATATAATAAGTACAAATTTTTGAGATGGTTAATGCTCCACCAAGATTTAGTGCATAAGGAAAGACTTTAACAAATATGGTGTTATAGATTCTTTATGCAGACCTTGTGATTAGCATGTAAAATCTTGAGAATGTCATTTGGGAATGTCCTATTGTCCATGCCTTTTGGGGTCAGTTTCAAGCTAAATCTAGTTATAGTGTACCCTCCCTTGATGAGGATATGTCTTTTGGGGTTAGTTTCAAGCTAAATCTAGTTATAGTGTGCCCTCCCTTGATGAGGATATCTTTTTGGGGAAACTTGTCGTCTTTGGAAAATCTGCAAAGTTTAATGGCAGACAATTTGGCTGTATTGGACATCTATGAAACCAAGATTGGTGGTTACTTTTGATGTCTTAGCCTAGTTGAGTTGTGATATATAAATTAAGATGACTATCCTATAATGGTCATCAACATATAGATTTAAATGAAGGAAATATGTACCATGATCAGTAGGCAAGCAATTAAACCTGAAGTTGAAGTGAAATTAAGAGCAAATAATAGAACAATTGAAGACACAAATATTTTACTTTGGAGGAATCAAATTTTGAGAGAAACCTTAAGAAAAAGTGAGGCAAATGACTGACTTACTCGCTATGTACTGTGATAACTAGTGTTACAATCTTAAACCTTTTGGGAACACAACTAGACTGAAACAACAAAGTTAAAGCCCTCAGGTCACTTGTAACAGCTCTTTAACCCTCTCTTACTTTTTGTCACTAATGGAGCATTTGGATACCATGGAATCCACTTTTGAATCCTCTAACTGATGCTGAAATTAGAACTACAAGATGTGAGGAAGTTGAAAAGTGCAGAATTAAGAAAACCATAGACAGGTTTTGGCATGTGACAAAGCTACCACTTCAAATAGACATGCAGTTATGTAATTGCCTTAGTGATTGCATGATTGTCCTTGTGATGGAATTGCAATTTCTACCTCAACAACCATTTTCCCATACAATCTTGAAACAAGGTGCCATTGGTTTTGAAAGTGCGATGATTTCCCCTATAGTGGAATTGCAATTTCTACCTCAACAATCATTTTTGCATACAATCTTGAAACTAGGAGGTATTGGTTTTGAAAGTGCATTAAACCTTGAGAGGAACTTGAATATCTAAGAATATCCAAATTTGGAATCACCAAAACATTGTTTTTGATCTTTATTCATCATGGAGTTGTTATGTGATGGATGACAACTCTCTAATATGAAGGCTCTTGGTTCTCAGTTTATATGACTATTTAGAAAATGAGGGACATGAGACTTAAATTATAACTATACAGATCTCTTGGCCGGATCATAATGATGCATTTGGCACCATCCAGAGGTATTTGTCAGAGTTGGAAGAATTGCAATGGTCACAAATGAAGTGGAAAAGTTGTCATGACATTTCGACATTGGCCTTGCCCTACTAGTGGTTACAAAATTAGAGAAGTTCCTTGCATTTGTGCAAGTTGAGTGAGAGTGGGAGATCCTCCAATGCTTTGTATCACAAAGATGGCCCATTGTAGACCGCTACTATGATGTTTGCTTGGCTCCCACCAAGACCCTCCACTACAGAACATGTTTGTGTATACATTTCACTCCATGGCATGGAGGCCTATTTTGGAGACATTTTCTACTAAACGAAGAGGGTGCAAGTTTCTTTGTATGAGGCAACTATAGCTAGAGACAGTGCACTGCAACAACTAGGGGGGACTCAAGGAGAACTGTTTACATCGATCAAAAAATCCCAATAGTAGTTCACCTAGCAAACATTGATCGCCACTACTAAGCAAGAGCGTCAAATGACAGTATAGACCACCATGGCATTGTGAGTGGCCTTGTTGGGTGAGCCTGAGTGCACACTTGAGAAATAAAAGGTGATGTTGACGATTAAGGAGGCTCAGTTGGCAGAGAACCAGTAGGATAATCAAGCTATTGCTCAAGAGTTGGAGCACGCCAAGGGTGATCTAATGGAGTTAGCGCTCATGGTGAAGGAGTCAAGGGAATGCAAACTTGTAGTAGAAGTGGGCTTGAAAATCCTCATGGACTTTGCTCTCCATAGGGTCATTTATGCATGAAATCACCCAAAGACCATTCTTAGCAAATCCAAAGTGCAGATTAAAGAGTTTTTTTCTCATATTACAACCCATTTAGGGCACATTTTTCCCCGAAAATACCTTGTTTTTGAGCATTTTTCCGCATCAAATCTTCAATTCTTTGGCTCAAGGTAAGATCTAAAGCATTGTTTATCATTCCAGATTGCATATAATCCTTTTCAAGTTGCATATAATGCTTTAGATGTCATTTTTAAATATGCAATGGATATTACATATTACTTGGTCAAAACGGTTGCTAAAATGATGCAATTTTAATCTCCAACTTCCTATACTTGGTAAGCTATGAATTTTGACTGAAATTTTGCAAAGATTGAGTCAAGACTTTGTCTATTAAACTCTCAATCTTGCAAGCATTCTAAGTCCATAAAAATCTCTTTGGATTTATTTTCAAATTTTTGCACAAGAGGTTAAAGAATTCTTCCCTTGCTGCTTGAGGAAAAATGTATGAATTCTTTGCCATTTTCATAGGGCTTTGTTGTATCTATTTGTTCTCTTGTTTGTACAAGTCTCTTCATTTCAATTTTTTTATTTACATAATGTATATGATGTGCTTCTCCTATCTTCCTTGTAAATTTTCCAAGTTGCATTTGCAAATGCTTCATCTTGCTTGCATATGAAGTTGGGATTAAAAACCCCATTCTTGAATCAAACTACCAAGAAAAGAAAGCTTATTTTGCAACATGCTTTTGCATCCAAAATGTCCACCTTCATGCTTGCACACAGTGCGTCCGTGCTTGTTATATCATTGCCATGTGACTTAAAACTCATGGTGGTAGTTGCTTGCACACTTGCTTATAATGAAAACATAACAATTTATTATAAATAGATGTTATGTTGCTCATTTTCCATGCATTTTAAATGCATAAAGCTTGCAATCTACACATGCTCTTCCCTCCAAAAACCTATTTTTGTAATGTCCCCAATTTTTAATGTAATAATTTAATTAAATTAATTAATTAACTGATTCCAAAATTTAAATAATATAATTAAAGGACCTTTAATTAGCTACTTTAATTAATTAATATGGGGCCCAAGTTAATATTTGTATTTTTGGTTCCAATTGATTTAATATATCTTAGACCTTTTTTTTAATTTTACTTTCCGTTGGTAAGTGTTCTCGTCGACTATCTTTGTACACCCTCGAAAAGGTTTTCCCCGATGGGTATTTAAGCACGGCTTGTAGTTAGTCGTAGATATGTGATTTGGATTATTTCTTTTGTATTGTGAATTCCCATTGGGATTCTCTAGTGCTTGCCATTTCGGAAGTGAAAGATCTTCCCTACTTGGTTTGTCCGGTTTTGATGGGATTCAACACTCACCCTATTTTGTTGCATGTAATACTTCGCTTGGATGTGGCAAATTGGAGCACCATCTTATTGAAAATATTAATTGAAGGATATTCATGTTCAATCTCCATTCTTGTTTGACTTTCATTTGATGTATTTAGGATTATAATTTTGTTTACGGTTTCAAGATTGAATCCACCTTCTATTTGTACACCATCCACTACCCATGGTTTGGCACAACAAGCAGTGCACTTGTCTGTGTTGCAACATTACCATTCTGTATGGCCATCTCTGCTTGTGCTATATCATTACCATACTGTACAACCATCTTTGTTCGTACTGCAACATCACCATATCATATGACTCCAGGCCACCGTACGTCCAATCAACACCACCATCCTTACTCCATTCCAAGCTACTGTACGGCCACCCAAATAGTCCGTACATTACTGTTCACTCCATTTAGCTATATTGTACGACTATCAAGTAATTGCCTATCAGGCACATGGGACCAACAGGTAATTGGCCATCAGGCACATGGGATCAATGGGTAACTAGCCATTAGGAACACAGGACCAATTGGTAGCTAGCCATCAGGCCCATGGGACCAAAGGATAGCTAGCCATTAGGCACATGGGACCAACGGGTAGCTGATCATTAGGCACACGAGACCAACATGTAACTAGCCATTAGGCACATGAGAGCATTAGGTAACTGGCCATCAGGCACACGAGACCAACGGGTAACTGTTATTAGGCACACGGGATCAACCAAACATTACAGTAGTATCAGAGCAAGTGATTTTGCTAGCTTGTTGGGAGAATAGAGAGCTTTGACTTGGATGACACTATGACTCAATTTCCAACCGGTTGGAGAGCACATTTGTTAGTGGAATACTCCAAGAATACTTTTACATGCCAACTATTGGATGGACAAGTGCAAGATGACAGATACAAGGTGGTTGGCGATATCATTTACCACAAAGACAAAATCTATTTGGTATCTGAATCGAAGATGAAGGAATGGATTCTAGAGGAAGATATCGACACAAATATAATCAAACCAACACCCAATGATCATCTCGATGAAAATTTGAGTTTTGTTAGTGGCCTTCCAAATGAGAAGGTTCCATGGTTGTTCAACTTCCTAGAGATGCTATGGACAATTCCTTGCCGGAGCAACCATAGTTGGTTGAATATGGAGTTTACCCTTCAGTGTCACCTAATTCGTTTATGACTGCAATATTTCCGTGTGAAGTGCTTCCCCATAAAAATAATAGAATCTACATGTGTTGTGAAGTTCTTGAGGAGATCGATGATTACATGAAGATTATGGATCTGGACATCAATATGTTTAATGATTGGCGCCCTTGGGATCCTGGTGGTCTTGGATATAACAATGTTTATATTAGAGTGGTGCAGCGGAGCCCTCATCTCAATTGAATTTGTGATCCTGAAGAAGCATGGAGTTTTTAGCAGATATAGCAATCTGCATTCGCGCATAGTTTGGGATCCTGGAGTTTGTGTATTACTTGAGGACAAACAGTCTTTGGCCAGCGAGGATTTGTAATGTCCCCAATTTTTAATGTAATAATTAAATTAACTTAATTAATTAATTGGTCCCAGGATTTAAATAATATAATAAAAGGACCTTTAATTAGTTACTTTAATTAATTAATATGAGGCCCAAGTTAATATTTGTATTTGTGGTTCTGATTGATTTAATATATCTTGGACGTATTTTTAATTTTAGTTTCTATTGGAAAATGTTGTTGTCTGTAATATCCCCGTCATAACGTAGTTTATTAATCAAATCTTTGTTAATGGGCCGATTAATGTAAAATATCTGACCCATTTTAGTTTTGTTTACGTAGGTAATTGTAGCTGTCGGCTATCTTTGTACACCCTCAGAAAGTTTTCTTGATGGGTATTTAAGCATGGCTTGTAGGTAGTCGTAGGCATGCAATTTGATAATAATTCTTGTACTGCAAATTCCTGTTGGGATTCTCTATTGTTTGCCATTTCGAAAGTGAAAGATCTTCCCTATTTGGCTTGTTTCCGATTTCGGTGGGATTCAACCCTCACCCTATTCCATCGCCTATGATACTTTGCTCGAATCTGACTAATCAGAGCACCTTCATTTTTCGAATTGGTGAAGTCTTTGTGTTTAAATTGATCAATTATTTGTTGTGTAACTAGGTAATTCAGTCTCTTTGTTATTTGCATTTTAACTCTCTTTGTTTCATCATCCTTACCCCTACTCCATTGCCTTCAACTCTGTCCGTCACCCGTACAGCCCAGGCATTCCCCTTCAAGGACACCAAATGACCCAGGCATGCCCCCTTCAGGCACACCGTACAGCCAGGAGTTCCACCCTACATATGGCCTTCCTTGAACTCAGCATACAACCAACTCACCAAGCCACTGTACGATCCACTTAGTCTTCCCCCGTACGACCCACTTAGTCTCCCACCATATGGCCCACTGTGTAATGTCCCTTGTTTCAGCTCTATAGAATTTTGGGATTGTTTACTTTAAATTCAATTGAATGAGACATATCTCTAACCCATATTTCATTTAGAATGCAAAGTTGGAGTCTAAATCAACTATCTAATAATATTTATTGAGCAAAGGATCTATGTGGTACTTGATATCTTTGATATCTTCTTAATGCTTATGTGCTTCTAGATAGGCTGTTCCAATCAGGTGCAACCTGTCCTTAGTAGATTATCACCAAGTGACTTTGAAATGATTTTGTAATAAATTTGATCTAAGTTATTAATAGACATAGTCTCTGTTTCATAATTCTGATATCGCAGTTATATAATCTGCAAGTGCTTCTATCACATATTATTTGTTATGTTTATATCTTTCTCAGATCGTTAATTCAATCTTTATTATACTTCTTGTTCATATTATATGCCCCGAGAAAGTTTGCTTGTTATTCGGTGCTTCACTATGTGAAAATATTAATGTCTGAAAGATTCCATTACTATTGTTGAACACAAGGAGATATCAGACTGAAAATGTTGAGTACAATATATTTCCTGTGAGTTCTTGAAGAAAATATAATCTATGTGGATATTGTCTATAGTAACTTAGACACCCACTCTACTGAATTATCGCTTATTATGTTTGTCTTTGCTCTAGATACCAATCTACTTATCTTCTTATACCGTTATTCTTTCCTCATTGCTATTTAAATTTGTTAATGGTTTGGCTACGTTCCAATTCTTGGTTGATGCTTTCCTTGTCAAGTTGACTGCGGTACTACTCCTTGTCTTCTTTATTCGATGCTCCCAAATTTGTATCTGGCTTGAGGTGATATCTTTTGATCCAATACTCTGTCATGGATGCTTTCCTTAGCTGTTACGATTGGTGAATAGGAGAATTGCATTCATTCTTGATGCCTTCATGGATGAAACTAATTTCTTCTTATATCCGAATTTTACCTAGTGAAGAGGTATATTTATAATCATGTCCCTTGGGGTCTGATTAGAAAATAATCACACAATTGACCGATTCATAATAATGAATTTGTCTCTTCATTGCATTGATTCGAATGGGCTTAGTTAATTTGTTGATCGCATGTAACGCATCGTATGGTAATGACAAGTATTCAACGTTGTATCATTTTATTTATTTGCTCAATACTCTTATTTCTGATTGTGTAGATTACTACATGGGTAGTATCTGATTATTGTGTGGCCGTCTGTCATACTTGATGAAATGACCCCAGCGAATCAAATTTGATATGAACCAGAAAATTTTGATTTGACTAAATAAACAAGTCTGTGTTATTGGTATTAAAGTCTAATTCTGTTATACATGGAAGGATGATTTAATCAACACGACATATGCATGTAATCAGCAGTTTTGCACATTTCCTTTATTCATCAATATGTATAATTCTGATATTACATTAGCCCAAACAAACACATAATAAACTTATCGGAACCTGGACAGTTATAAGTGCCGAAATTCGCATGGAGTCGATAGGTATTGGATCCAACAATGTCTGGTTCCTGCTGCGGAAAACTATAATGTGTAACTCGCTGTGAATAAAGTCCAGACCCGCAAAACCCTTGATCACGCGTCGATATTAATCCTGACTGGGTCGTGGTTGCCGCCTTGCATATTATTTTATCTTGTGGTGAAATATCTTCTGCCTGGCCCGAAACTCGTCTACAAACCGTTGCTAGGAAAGATTTCCTGCCAAGCTTCGACCCCTTCCAAATCAACCCGCGGCCTGCGACTGGGATAAACGTGGGCGTCGGAAATCAGTTGCGCGCGTTCCTCTGTTAGCAGAGAAATTCGTAATTTCGCCTATGAACTGTGATTCCACTTCTCTGATTTGAAATGCATATTAGGCTCTTGTCTGATTCAAATCGAAATTCTGGCTTCTCTTATAGATTTCACCCAACTTACATTTACTTGAAAAAATGGCGATTTATTCCTTTAGGTCAAGAAATCTCCTACTTGGCCTTAGGCCGCAGATTTAAGCCCTGATGAGATGACTGCAACACCACCTCCTGTTTTTGCAATAATTCAGGTGATATCTCACACCCTCAAAATTGCTTATCAATGGGAGTTTTCGTTCCCAAAGATAAATTGAGAATTTGCAGATCAAATGGCTACAAATTGCTCCAACTGAAGAAGAAGTAGAGTCCACAAAACCGCTTGTGCAAATGGGAGCCTCATGTCCTCTATTTATTCACTTTGTTGAGAAGTTACTGGAAGTTTTCCGGAATTGTCTTTAATAATGCACTTTTATTATTTAATCTTTAATTAAATAACTTTATAAAGTTAAAGTACAATCTTAATTTAATATTAGAACAAGTAGGCCCCACTTACTAAATTATTATTCTCCAAGAGCAAGAATGTAATCATCTAAAAATAAAATGACTCTCTTTCCAAAAATATTTGCCTACGAGAGTTGATGATAGGCAAATCCCCGGTAAAAGTTATGTCACTAGAAAGGGGACATGGCACTTGAAGATATATTATTTGTTGACGGATAACTATTTTGATATCAGATATATGTTAGTTATGTGATATATGATATGGTAATTTTGGGTTACCTTTTAATAGTAATTTTTATTATTATTTTATTCTAGTATAAGCATTGAATTATATGATAATATTAGCTTGGTTAAATGCTAATATTGTCTTAGCAAAATATATATTAGTATATCAATAATAGTTACAAAATATACTTTATTTGTATATTTATTTATTAATTTATTATATCACCTATAAATATACAATATTAGCAATAGTTCTTAACTATTATTATTTATTATGATTTCTTGATATGACAATATTTATAATAACTCAATCTTGTATTGATTACTATTAATCATATATTATTATTATTTTTATTATATTTATCAATTATAATTATAAATTAGATTAATATATTATTCTATTGTTAGTTTATTTTATTATAAAAATTTATAAAATATGGGGACATGACACATTGTTTCACCGTACGGCTATATAGCCCCACGACATCAACCTCCCTCTCCATTCACCAATCCATCCATACCATATGAACCTGTTATTATACCGTATGACCTCCCCTCATGGCATTGTAGTCACAGTACAGTAGTGTTTTGCCATTAGGTATTAGCGTACGATCATCATTGATTGACATCTCCAGTAAAAGGTTGATAGTTTGTCAGTAGGGTTGCGATAGAAGCGCAACGGAATATTTTAGTGGTATTAGAGCTTTGATCTTGCCAACCTATGGATAGTGAATGAGAGTTTATAGCCAGAAAAGAAGAAGAACCTATTCTATGGATAGAATGGCTGCAGAACCGGAACCCACAGCTGTTGAACTTGTGACATTACTGAGAGAACTTGTGAGGAATCAGGCATAGATCAACGATACTTAGTAGCTCATGGAAGAAACTCTCAAGAAGTTGGCAAACAATAAAATATCTGGTGAATAAAATGGTCATAGCGCAGACTTGGTGTTGGGTAAAGCAAACCTTCATCTAGCATGCTCCTGACCTTCCGTGTCTTTTCCCCCACGGACGGAGGCACCACATGGAGGGAAGCAACCGACCTTTGAAGAACTACAGGAACAATTGAGATAAGACTGGAAGAATGCAAATTTTGAGGAAGATATATCCTACAAAGATTACATGGATCTGAGAATGAGATATTCGGGAGGTGGAAATCGAGGATATTTTAATGATGATATCAGAAGAAAGTTGAGTAAAGTAAATCTGTCTCCATTTGACAGATTTGGATCCATATCTACGCAAGCATGGGTAATGAAGGCCGATACTTCCAGCTTAATAATATGCCAGAAGAAGAGGCAATTAAATTTGCAACATTACACTTGGAGAGAGTTGCACATGAATGGTGGCATCACAACACCATCACATTGGGGCATGATCAAGTAAATACTTACATGGAATTCACTGAGAGATTGATAGATTGATTTGATGGTAAAGATTCAGAACTCAATTTCAAAGATTTGGTATAGCTGAGGCAAACTGGATTGGTCGACTAGTACATTGCGGAATTCCAAAAACTCTCTGTTTTGGTTATGGACATTTCTGAAAGAAGACGAATAGTGCTCTTCATAGACGGACTGATAGAACCACTGAAAAGTTGGGTAAAGGGGTTCAATCCTACCACCCTGTCGGAGGCTATTAAGAAGGCACAAAGTATGGCATCATCATTGGTGTTACTCTCGAAGTTACTCACATCCCAAACCGTCGACATTTTCGAGGGACAAAGATAATAAACCTCTTCTCAGTAAGTCATCATTGGACAAAGCTACCAAACAGGAGCCCCAAAGGAAGAAACTATGTTTTAACCACAAGGGACCTTGGGGACCTAGCCACAGATGCCTTGGAAAAGGAAAAATACACTACATTGAGGTCATGTCCGATGATAAGGATGAACATGAATAAACTACCGTTGAAGACAAAGGGTTATGGTGATGCTCAATAGTGGAGCCACTCTAAACTTCATAAACTCATCTTTGGTAAAGCAAAGAGGTCAACCTACCAAAACGCACGTAGGATTCCAGGTCAACGTTGTCGGAGGGACTCTTCTGCCCTGCACACACCTTGTTCCTCTGATAAGTATCACAATGGAAAATCACACAGTGACCGAGGATTTCTTCATAGTAGACCTTGATGATATGGAGTTTATTTTGGGCATACAGTGGATGGAGACACTTGATGAATATACTCAGAGTTTCAAACGGATGAACTTCACTTTTGTTGTCGATGGAAAGAAGGTTCTCCGCAGAATGGAAAATGAGGGTCCAAAGGAAGTTTCTGCACATCGGATGGAGGCTATTTTTCGGCGTGATGACATTGCTTGGGCTGCACATTGTTTTATATTGGCAAAACCTATAAAAGGGCAACAGAAACCTCCCTAGGATGATGATCTCTAGAGTATTTTCAGTGAACATGATAAAGTTTTTATACACATTCCTCTTGGCATATTGCCTCATCGAGGGTTTGAGCATACTATCGAGTTGGAAGTTGGAGCCAAGCTGGTCATAACCACACCCTACTACCATCCCAAGAAATTCAAAGATGAGATCGAAAAGATGATTCAAGAACTGCTAGAAAAAAGATGGATTTGTCCCAGTTCTAGCCCCTTCGTGTCATCAGTGGTATTGTTCAACAGGAGGGGACAAAACTCATGTGTGTGGACTACCGTGCATTGAACAAAAAAGAAAAGAGAATAGATATCCCATTCCACGGATAGATGAGTTGCTAAATGAATTACATGGCATAGTCCATTTTTCAAATATAGATCTTTGTTCCGGATAACATCAGATTTGCATGAGGGAGGAAAATGTGAAAAAGATGACTTTTCGTTGTCACTATGGCATTATGAGTTCTTGGTCATGTTGTTCAGATTAATGAATGCACTTACTACATTCCAATCATGCATGAATCACATCTTCAACAAACAATTGCATCAGTACTTGTATTTTTTGATGATATTCTTATTTATAGTAGGATATGGGAAGAGCACTTGAAGCATCTAGACGAAGTCCTACGGATTATGAAGGATTAGTCTTTGTTCGCCAAGTGATCAAAGTGTGAATTTAGTATGACAAAAATATTGTATGTGTGTGTAATGTCCCACGCCCTACAAAACTGGTCGTACAATAGATTAGAACCTTGGAGGACGACTTACCACAATGAATACTAAGGATTTGGAGGTCGTACGCTACACTGAGACCCAGATACAAACCGTACTTCATCTTGGGTGGCCTACGAACAAGATAGAAAGTCCGTACAGGTGGGATGCTAACCGTACGGGAGTTTGAAGTTATCGTACGATGGGCTAGGAAGCCATACGGGCTATATAGAAGGCCGTACGGTGATTGAAGGCCGTAAGGAGTATGGTAACGTACGGGAAAGTGAGAATGCCGTATGGAGTGTCAGGAGGATGGCCGTACGTCTACTTGCACAAGTTGTACGAAAGATTAGAAGACCGTATGATGAGATATTTGGGAGAATTCAGAGCCGCATGTTACAATAGAAAGGCCGTATAGATGGAAGTACAGAGAGAGGGTGCAGCGTGGAATCACACAGTTGGAAAACAATAATGCTCGAACACCCAATAGAGAAGATTATTAAATCAATGACAAACACTATAGATTTGAAGCACCAGATAATATCCGAACAAATATGGAAGAATATTCACCGGATTGATAAGTATTGCAAATAATGAGAGCACTCCAAGTTACTGGATATAGACCAGTTGAACACCAGCAAAATAGGGTGAGGGTTGAATCACACCGGAACCGTGCAAGCAAAATAGGGAAGGTCTTTCACTTTCGAAATGGCGAACAATGCCGAACTCTAGCAGGAATCCATAGTACAGAGAGATATCATCCAAAAGCATACCTACAACTTTCTACAAGCCGCGCTTAAATACCCATCGGGAAAAGTTTTCTGAGGGTGTACAAAGCCGATGGCGACACAAACTACAAAAACTAAATAAAAATGGGTTCGAGATAAAATAAATCAATCGGCCCGTCACAAAGATTAAATGAGTACATTTATTTTATGATGGGGACTTTACAGTCCTCTCGTCCCAAAATTTGTTTGTCCTCAAGCAAGTGCAGTGCCGGGTGTTGGAGGATGTGTTCACCTTCCCACGATGCGTCGTCCAACGGTAGATGTTGCCAATGTACCAAGTACTCCTTGATGGTTCGGTTCTCCAGGACCTTTTCACGCACTTCGAGAATCTCAGCAGCTTCCAAAATGAGTTTTCGAAAGATCGGTAGTGACGGTGATGTTTTGCCCAATAGCCTTCTTCAGATAGGAAACATGGAAGACATTGTGAATGCGGCTACCCTCCGGAACCTCCTGTTCATACGCTAACTCACCAATGCGACAGATCACACGGTAGGGACCATAAAACCGTGGCTTCAGTTTCTCCTTGTTCGCTTTAATGAGGATTGCCGGTATGGCTGACGCCGGAGATAGACTAGATCCCCCACTTCAAAACTCCTCTCTATTTGATGTCTGTCGGCATACACCTTCTGTTGGTTTTGTGCTTGCTGCAAGTTTTCTTTCAAGCTCTTCAAAATGTCCTGTCCCTCCTGAAGCCAATCCTTCGCCCTTGGAGCGCGGCTGTCGCCCAAAACTGTATTGATCAAGGAGAGTGGTTCGTGCCCATATAGAGCTTTGAACGGCGCCATCCTGATTGACATGTGATACATGGTATTGTAGCAGTTCTCTCCGAGATGGATCCATTTCATCCATGCGCGTTATTGTGCCGAGACGTAGTTCCGTATGTAGCCTTCGAGCCATTTGTTCACAATTTCAATTTGGCCATCCGTCTGCGGGTGGTAGCTCGTGCTCGATGATAATTCAGTCCCTGCCATCTGAAACAATTTTGTCCAGAAGATACTAACGAATCGACCATCCGAATCTCAGACGATGTTTCAGGGTAACCCATGTAGGCGAAAGACTTCTTGGAAAAACAGTTCGGCAACTTGTGTAGCCTGGAGGTTCGAGGGAATGGCGAAGAAGTGAGCATACTTTGTCAGTTTGTCAACCACCACGAAGATGCAATTCTTTCCGTTCACCTTGGGGAGACCTGTTATAAAGTCCATTGATATACTTTCCCCCTTATGTTCGGGAATCGGCAAAGGCTGTAACAGTCGGGCAGGAGGAGTGTGTTTGGACTTGTTTTGTTGGCAAACCATACATTCTCTGACATGCTGCAACACATCCCCTTTCAGTCTCTTCAATGAAAATCTCTCCCGAACACTTCTGTAGGTTTTAAGGAAGCCGAGATGTCTAGCGAGAGGGGAGTCGTGCACTTCCTTCAAGATCTTCTGCTTCAGTTTGGATTCTGGTACCAGGTATATCTGGTCTTTATAGTAGATGATATCATCCACCACTCTGTACCAATCATCATGGATGTGGCCATCCATTATCTCACAGAGAAATGTATTCTTGGAATATTCTACCAACAGTTGCACCTTCCAGTCAGCTGAGATCCAGTCTAGTGAGCAGATGGTTTGTTTTTTGGACAAGGCATCTGCAACAACATTGTTCTTCCCTTTTACATATTTAATGTCGAAATCAAAAGACTGAACTTTGCTTACCCACTTTTGCTATCGTTTGTTCAAGTCCCACTGCTCTAGGAAATATCTTAGGCTATTGTGATCCATATGGACAACAAACTTGGCACCAACCAGATACTGTCGGAACTTGGTCAGTGCATGTACGATGACCAACATTTCTTTATCATAAATAGAATGCAAGCGCTCTTTTGGTGTAAGCTTCCAGCTCTCATAGGTAATGGGGTGTCTATCCTGCATCAGAACTGCTCCAATGCCTTCCCCAGACACGTCGCATTCCAAAACGAACGGTCAGGTGAAGTCAGGCAGTGCTAGAACTGGGCAAGTGCTCATGGCCTCTTTTAGCTTATCAAATGTGAGTTGTGCTTCTTCGTTCCACTAGAAAGCCCCTTTCTTCGTTAGATCCGTTAAAGGCGCACTGAGCTGAGAAAAACCTTTGACAAATCTTCTGTAGTAACTGCATAATCCGAAGAACCCTCGCAAATCCATGAGTGATTTTGGGGGAGGTCAGTCGAGGATAGCCTGAAACTTCTCCTAATGCACTTGAACCCTGTATTGACTGATGACATGCCCCAAGTACAATTTCTCTATCATCCCAAACTCACATTTGGACTGTTTGGCGAACATGGACTACATGATACTCAAAACCTCGTTTAGATGCTTCAGGTGCTCCTCCCATGTCCTACTATAAATAAGATCATCAAAGAATAGATACTTACGCAACTGTCTGTTGAAGATGCGGTTCATGCACGACTGAAATGTGGTAGGTGTGTTGGTCAGACCGAACGACATGAGTAGGAACTCATAGTGTCCGTAGTGGTAGCGGAAGGCCATTTTCTCCACATCTTCCCTCATTCGGATCTGATGGTATCCAGAACGGAGATCTATTTTTGAAAAATAGATTGCGCCATGTAGTTCATCCAACAGCTCATCTATGTGCAGCCCACACCACGACATCGTGCCGCAGGATTGCCTCCATTCGATGCGCAGAAACTTCCTTCGAACCATCATTTGTCATCCCTCGAAGGACCACTTTCTTCTTGTCAACCACAAAAGTGAAGTCCATTTGCTTGAAACTCTACGTGTACTCATCGAGTGTCTCCATCCACTGTATGCCAAGGATGACTTCAATGTCAATGAGGTCCACTATGAAAAAGTCCTCTATTACCGTGTGATTTGCCATCGTGATGCTCAGCTGAGGAACAAGGTGCGTGCAGGGCAGGAAAATCCCTCTAGCAACCTTGACCTGAAAGCTTGTGTGTGCTTCTGTCGGGAGATTTTTTCGCTTTACCAAGGAGGAGTTTATGAAATTCAAAGTAGCTCCGCTATCCAGCATCACCGTGACTCTTTGTCCCTGAAGGGTACCCCGCACCCGGAAAATTGTGCACCTCGGACTGCTAGCCAAAGCAATGGATTCTCCGTGTTGTACCCAATGCGACAATCCTCTCCGTACGGTTTAAGTTGGCCATGTTGGTGTCACCGCTAGGTTGGATATCTTCCATTGGCGTTTCCTCTTGTTCCTGTTCGTCCTCTTCATCGGACATTACCTCAATGTAATGGATCTTCCCCTTCCCGAGGCATCAGTGGCCAGGCTCCCAAGGCCCCTTGCAATTGAAACACAATTTCTTCCTTCAGAGTTCTTGTCGGGATGCGTCATCCAATGATGGCTTCTTGGGCGGAGGTTTGTCTCTCGGAAACGTCGGTGGTTTCAGATGTGAGTGACTCCTAGAAGACGAAGATGATGCCAACAATGATGCCATGCTTTGTGTCTTACTGATTGCTTCTGATAGGGTTGACAGATTGAATCCCTTCACCCAACCCTTCAGTGGTTCTGCCAACCCGTCCATAAAGAGCACGACCCACCTTCTCTCGAAGATGTCCGTGACCAACACAGAAAGTATTTGAAATTCTACAATGAACTGATCTACCGATCCAGTTTGCCTTAGTTGCGCCAGATCTTTGAAATTGAGCTCGGGGTCTTTTCCATCAAATCGTTCTACTAATCTCTCCGTAAACTCCACATAGGTCTTAATTTGATCATGCCTTATTGTGATCGTGTTGTGGTGCCACCATTCGTGTGCAACGCCCTCCAAGTGCAACGTGGCAAATTTGATCGCTTCTTCTTCAGGCATAGGATTTAGTTGGAAGTAGGTGTTAGGTTTCATCACCCACGCCTGTGTTGAAATGGAGCCCGAACCATCAAATGGAGATAGGTTCACCTTACTCAATTTTCTCCTCAGATCATCATTAAAGTATTTTCTATTATCGCCTCCGGCGTATCTCATCCTTAGATCTGCGTAATCCTTGTAGGAAATGTTTTCTTCCAAGTTTGCATTCCTGCAGTCCTCCCTTATTTGTTCGAAGGTTGGAAGTCTTTCTTCGTAATGTGTCTCTGTTCGTGGTGGGAAAGTTAGCATGAAAGGTCGAGAGCCTGCTGGGTGAGGGTGTGATCTGCCTGCCACCGAGTCCGCGCTGTGCCCATTCTGTTCTCCAGATATTTTGTTTTTTGCCAACTTCTTGAGAGTTTCTTCCATGAGCTGCTGCATATCAGTGATTTGTGCCTGATTTCGGGCAAGTTCCTTTAGAAGTGCCACAAGTTCAGTGCTCGTTGGTTCTTGTTCATTGACCATTCGATCAATGGAATGCATCCTTCTCTTTCGGCTATAAAGTCTCATTCACTGTCCACAGGATGACAAGATTGGAGGGCTTTGATACCACTGTAATGTCCCACGCCCTACAAAAATAGTCGTACGATAGATTAGAACCCTGGAGGATGACTTACCACAATGAATACTATGGATTTGGAGGCGGTACGCTATGCTAAGACCTAGATACAAACCTTACTTCAGCTTGGGTGGCCTACGCACAAGACAAAAAGTCCGTACAGGTGGGATGCTAACTGTATGGGAGTTTGAAGTTTCCGTACAATGGGCTAGGAAGTCGTACGGGTTATATAGGTCATACGGTGACTAAAGGTTGTACGAAGTATGGTAACGTATGGGAAAGTGAGAATGCCATAGGATTGTCAGGAGGATGGCCGTACGTCTACTTGCACAGGTTGTACGAAAGATTAGAAGACCATACGATGAGATATTTGGGAGAATTCAAAGCCCCATGTTACAATAGAAAGGTCGTACGGATGGAAGTATAGAGAGAGGGTGCAGCGTGGAATCACACAGTTGGGAAACAATAATGCTCGAACACCCAATACAGAAGATTATTAAATCAATGGAAAACACTGTAGATTTGAAGCACCAGATAATATCCAAACAAATATGGAAGAATATTCACCGGATTGATAAGTATTCCAAATAATGAGAGCACTCCAAGTTACCGGATACAAACCAGTTGAACACCAATGGAATAGGGTGAGGGTTGAATCCCATCGAAACCATGCAAGCCAAATAGGGAAGATCTTTCACTTCCAAAATGGCGAACAATGCCAAACTCCAACAGGAATTTGCAGTACAGAGAGATCATCCAAAACCATACCTACAACTTTTTACAAGCCGCGCTTAAATACCCATCGGGAAAAGTTTTCCAAGGGTGTACAAAGTTAGCTGACGACGACAGAAACTACAAAAACTAAATAAAAATGGGTCTGAGATAAAATAAATCAATCAGCCTGTTACAAAGATTAAATGAGTACATTTATTTTATGACGGGGACATTACAGTGTGGCATGTTTTCAGTAAATATGGAGTTCAAGTTCATCAGGAGAAGATTTAGGCTATCCTTGATTGGCCTCCCCCAAAATCGCTCACGGAGTTGCGAGGATTTTTTGGACTGTGTAGTTATTATCGAAGGTTTGTAAAAGGATTCTCTTAGCTTGGCACCCCATTAATAGATCTGATAGTAAAGGGAATGAAAAGGCACAACTCACTTTTGATAGGCTAAAAGAAGCAATGAGCACTTGTTCCATACTTGCATAGCTAGATTTCGCTAGACCATTCATTTTGAATTGCGATGCATCTAGAGAAGGCATTGGCACAATACAGATGCAAGATAAGCACCCCATAGCCTATGAGAGTAGGAATCTTATGCAAATAGAATGCTTATATCCCATTTATGACAAAAAGATGTTGGCCATCATACATGCACTATGTTCTCACAGTATTTGGTGGGTTCCAAGTTTGTCGTCCGTACAAATCACAATAGTTTGAGATTTTTTTGGAGCAACTAGACTTGAACGAGAGGCAACAAAAATGGGTAAGCAAGGTTCAAGCTTTTGATTTTGACATTGAATATGTGAAAGTAAAGAACAATGTGGTTGCAGATGTTTTGTCCAGGAAATTCCCTATCTACTTACTAACCCAAATTTCAGCTGACCACAAAGCACATTTGTTGGTAGAATATTCCAAAAACACATTTTCTTGTGAGCTAATAGATGGCAACACCTAGGATGATCGGTACAAAGTGGAGGATGACATCATTTACTATAAGAATTGGATATTTTTAGTACTAGAATCCAAATTGAAGCTGAAAATCTTGAAGGAGGTCCACGACTCAACCTTGGCAGGACACTCGGGCTTCCTCAAAAATTATAGATGTCTCAAGGAGAGGTTTTCATGGAAGGGTCTTAAAGGAGATGTATTGCAGTATGTAAGAGAATGTACGGTCTTCCAGCAAAACAAATCCAAACATACTCTACCCACCGAGTTACTGCAACCTCTGCCAATTCTAGAGCTAAAGTGGGAAAGTATCTCGATGGATTTTATTACTGGACTTCCCAAGGTGAATGGAAAGGTTTTTATTTTCATAGTACTTGACAAGACTGGCGAGGTACATACATTTCTTCGCCATCCCCTTAGATTTTTAGGCCACATAGATAGTCGATCTATTTTTCAGAGAATTGTTTTGTCTACATGGGTTACCCTGAAACATTGTCAGTGACTGGGATGGACGGTTTATTAGTATCTTCTGGACAGAATTGTTTCAACTGGCAAGGACAAAATCGTCACCAAGTACTAGTTACCACCCTCAGACAGATGGACAAATAGAGATTGTGAACAAGTGGCTCAAAGTTTACCTTCGGAACTATGTTTCGGCACAACAATGGGCATGGGTCAAATGGATACACCTAGGGAAATATTGTTACAATATCATGTACCACATGTCCATTGGGATGACATCATTTAAAGCTCTATATGGGTACTAACACCTTTCCTTCATGGACACAGTCCTAGGAAACAGTCGTGCATCAAGGGTGAGGGACTGGCTTCAAGAGGGACAGGACATCCTTAGATACCTGAAGGACAACTTACAATGGGCACAGAATCAACAAAAGATGTATGTTGACAAATACTGAATAGAGAGGAGTTTTGAAGTAGGATACTTGGTCTACCTAGGGCTTCAGCCATACCAACAATCCTCATTAAAAGAAAAGGGAAAAGAAAAATTGAAGCTACGATTTTATGGCCCTTATTGTGTAGTTCACCGCATCGGTGAAGTTGCTTATGAGTTGGAACTTCCGGAGGGGAGGCATATTCATAACATTTTTCATGTTTTTGCCTGAAGAAAGTTGTGGGACAAAACATCATTGTAGCTACAGACCTTCCACCACTCAATGAAGAAGGAAAGATCATATTGGAAAGAGCAGAGATTATTGAAGCACGTGAGAAGACCTTGCGGAACCGAACGGTGAAGGAATATTTGGTGTGCTGGAAACACTTGTCGCTGGACAATGCAACTTGGGAAGGCGAGCACATTCTACAACATCTGACATTACGGTTGCTTGAGGACAAGCAAAATTTGGGACGGTAGGACTGTAATATCCCCGTCATAAAATAGACTATTAATCAAATCTTTGTTAATGGCTCGATTGATGTAAAATATCTCGGACCCATTTTAGTTTTGTTTTTGTAAGTGTAGCCATCCGCTAACTTTGTACACCCTCGGAAAGTTTTTCCGATAGGTATTTAATTATGGCTTGTAGGTAGTCGTAGGCATGTGATTTGATTATACTTCTTCTACTGCAAATTCTTGTAGGGATTCTTTGTTGTTTCACATTTCGGAAGTGAAAGATCTTCCCTATTTGGCTTGTTTTCAGTTTCGGCGAGATTTAACCTTCGCCCTATTCCGTTGCCTGTGATACTTCTCTTGGATCTAGAAAATTAGAGCACCTTCATTTTGCAAATTGGAGAAGTCAATGTGTCTAAATTGATCAATTATCTGTTGTGTATCTCAGTAATTCAATCTCTTTGTTATCTGCATTTTAACTCTATTTCACCACCCTTACCCCCATTCCATTGCCTTCAACTCCGTCCATCACTCGTATGGCCTAGGCATTCCCCTTCAGGCACACCATATGCCCCAGGTATCCCCCTTCATGCACACCATACGGCTAGGAGTTCCACCCTATATACGGCCTTCCTTGAACTCAACGTATGACCAAGTCACCAAGATGTCGTACGACCCA
This sequence comes from Cupressus sempervirens, assembly GCA_028749045.1. Taxonomy (NCBI): domain Eukaryota; kingdom Viridiplantae; phylum Streptophyta; class Pinopsida; order Cupressales; family Cupressaceae; genus Cupressus; species Cupressus sempervirens. The sequence continues at coordinate 547,965,645 of CM053783.1, forward strand.
CTTAGTCTTCCCCTGTACAACCCACTTAGTCTCCCACCATATGACCCACTATTTCACTATACGATCATACAACCCCACGACAATGACCTCCCTCTCCATACACCAATCCATCCATACTGTACAGACTTGTTATTATATCGTACAACCTCTCCTCACTGCATTATAGTCATTGTACAATAGCATTTTGCCATCAGGTATTGGTGTATGATCATCATTGATTGACGTCTCTGGTAAAAGGTTGATAGTCTCCTAGTAGGGTTGTGATAGAAGGGCAATGAAACATTTCTCCATTGGCTATTTTGGTACACTCTCGGAAAGGTTTTCCTCGATGGGTATTTAAGCACAGCTTGTAGGTAGTCGTAGGTATGTGATTTGGATTCTTTCTTTTGTATTGCAAATTCCCATTGAGATTTTCTATTGTTTGCCATTTCGAAAGTGAAAGATCTTCGCTACTTGGTTTGTCCGGTTTCAGTGGGATTCAACCCTCACCCTATTCTGTTGTATGCAAAGTAACGAGAATCGGAATCGTATCGGAATCAGCACGACCGAATCGAATCGTGAATCGGGGGTGAATCGTCGGTGAATCGGCGATGAATCGACAAATTTGAAAAAACCCTTTAAATGTAGAGATTTTAACAATTTAAGCCTTATTTCATGCACCCTTTATTGAATATAACTTAAACACACTATAACATCATCAAATAGAAGTTGAAACTTAACATATATAAACATGGAAGTTTGTGTTTACCACATGGGGTAAAGAGTTTTTATAAGACAGCTTCACATCCAACACCTACTCCAAGTGCTTCAAAGCATATCACCCCTCTCGAAAGGCTTGCTCTATTGTTCTCTCCACCACAGACACTCCATGCTTGCAACAGCTTCAGGTCTCATCAATTGGTGAGACTTCCCACGACTGATAACTGCAGCGACTGGGGGTCTAGGGGGCAACGCCCCCAGCGGGGTCGAGGGGCAGCGCCCCCGTCGCCAAAACCAAATTTGCACTCTGAAACCCACACAAAACTATATGGAACACAGTGTTTTTGTGATTTTCTTCTGATCCCACACTCTTTCTGGGAACCGCTGATGTTTTACTACCTGATTATGTCTTTCCCTTCCCTTGGGCATCATCCGTTATGCATTCTAAACATTTTTTATTTGTTGTCGTTTTTTTTTTTTTTTTTTTTATAACCTATGGTTCTTTTCTCTTCTCTCTTCTAGTCATGCTTAACAATTAGAAGGCCCTTTAGGGTTATAACAAAGAGGAAAGGTAAAAAAGAAAGCAAAAAACATAAGCGATTTTTTTATTATTTCCAACTAAACATGCATGCTGTTGCCAGCCGATTTTTGGCGATTTCTAATGGCGATTCAGGCGATTTTTTGAGTGAATCGCCGATACATGCGATTCAGGCGATTCACCCGATGAAATCGCCGATCACGATTTCCGACTCCAAAAAAATCGGGGTGCATGAATCTGATCGCTGAATCGGCGATTCACGCGATTTTAGCGCGATTCTCGTTACTCTGGTTGTATGTAATACTTCACTTGAATTTGGAAAATTGGAGTACCATCTTATTACAAATATTAATTGAAGGATATTTGCGTTCAATTTCTATTCTTGTTTGGCTTTCATCTGATGTATTTGGATTATAAGTTTGTTTACGGTTTCAAGACTGAATCCACCTTCTATCAATACACCATCTGCTACCCTTGGTTTGGCACAACATGCAGTGTGTCTGTCCATGCTGCAACATTACCATTTTGTACGACCATCTCTGTTCGTGCTACAACATTACCATACCATACGACCACCTTTGTTTGTACTACAAAATCACCATATCGTACGACGCTCCAAGCTACTATACGACCAATCAATACCATTGTCTGTACTCCATTCCAAGCTACCATACGACCCACCCCAAACAGTCTGTACATCACTGTTCACTCCATTCAACTATACTATACGATCATCAGGTAACTGGCTATCAGGCACATAGGACCAACGAGTAACTAACCATTAGGCACATGGGACCAATGGGTAACTGGCCATCAGGCACACAGGACCAACGGGTAACTGTTGATCTGGCACACGGAACCAACAGGTAGCTAGCCATTAGGCACATAGGATCAATGGGTAGCTGGCCATCAGGCACACAGGACCAATGGGTAGCTAGCTATTAGGCACACGGGAACAATAGGTAGCTGGTTATTAGGCACACGGGACCAATGGGTAACTCGGGACCAATGGGTAACTAGCTATTAGGCACATGGGACCAACGAGTAACTGGCTATCAGGCACTCGGGTCCAATGGGTAACTAGCCATCAGGCACACGGGACCAATGAGTAATTGGCCATCAGGCACACAGGACCAATGGGTAGCCGGCCATCAGGCACACAGGACCAATCGGTAGCTAGCCATCAGGCACACGGGACTAACAGGTAGCTGGTCACTAGGCACACAGGACCAACAAGTAGCTGGCCGTCAGGCACATGAGACCAATGGGTAATTGGCCATTAGGCACACGAGACCAATGATCAACTGGCTATTAGGCACACGTGACCAACGAGTAACTGCTATTAGGCACACGGGACCAACAAAACATTATAGTGGTGCTTGTTGGGAGAATTAAGAGCTTTGACTTGGATGACACTATGACTCAAGTTCCAGCTGATTGGAGAGCACATTTGTTAGTCAAATACTCCAAGAATATTTTTGCGTGCCAACTTTTAGATGGACACATGCTGGATGATAGAAACAAGGTGGTTGGCAATATCATTTACCACAAAGAGAAAATCTATTTGGTACCTGAATCAAAGATGAAGGAATGGATTTTGGAGGAAGATACTGACACAAATATGTCAAACCAACACCCAATGATCATGTCGATGAAAATTTGAGTTTTGTCAGTGTTGGGTGGATATTTTGCATCCGACAGTTTTGGGTAAAAATTCAGTTGCAAAATAGGATGACCAGCCACAGCGTGTGAGACAGAGTCTCTCCTACCTTAAAGGGAAGGCTCCCCCTTCTCACCGTTCCTTGGATCAACTCAAGGTAAGCAAGAAGTTGAGACATCTTAAACAGGGTGTTACTAATATCCTTTCTTCTTAACTTTCAAGAAAGGATCCACTTACTCGTAGAATGAATAATGGGCAAGGTAAATCTCTAACTACACTTCTATCAAGAGTTGGAAACAGTGATACCGATAAATCTTCACTAACTCAAAGGTTAGCTAAAACATACCGGTTTGGCTTTAAGTCCGATCGTACTTCTATATGGTAAAAGTTTTACAATTAGGGCACAAAGACTCCTAAAAGTAAGAACAATCTAACTATTTTGCGAATTAAGATGAAAATACAAACCGCAGACAAAGCTTCTAGCTATGAATTTTCACAATTGTTCCTGGTCAAAGCTCAGGCTTCAATTGTTTCTTAACTCTCTATGCTCTTTTATTGAACACACAATAATAACATGAATCAAGACAATAGGCACAAATTATAGTCAAAGCTTCTAATTTGTTCTATCACAATTGCTTCTTTTATTCACGTTTCTCCCAAATTCGTATTACACAATCAAAGTTATGCTTGCACAAATGTGGCAGAGTTGCATACAACAAAAGATAATTTTTACAATGAGGGGGCACTCTTTGATATAGGCAAAGAAGTTGAGATAAAAGGGGAGGAAAAAGTGGGAGCAACTCAACCAACTTTGACCAAGTTTAACTATAGAAAATAAAGGGTTACATGCAACTGCACGTGCAACTCGCATTACATCGTTTTACATACATGTAACTCGCATTACATGTAATTACACTTTCTCATGTAATGCATCTTCTCCAACTACAAATATGAAAGAAGAAGAAAGAAGACGGAAGAGAAAAGAACAATTCTGAGAGGCCTTGTACTTGACGATGCAATCCTAGATGATAATAGGATTGGGAGTTCCTGTACCTTGTACTGCTGCATTCACGTTGATAACCATAGTGTTGCGTCTTTTGACAACCTCTAGCTCTCTTTGATGAATTGTCCATTATCATGTGGAAACTTGATGTGATCCATCTTTTCTCACTCAAGTTATCATGAATTTTCCTTTGTAGATCAGCACAAACTAGAGTCTTTGACACTTTGAAAACCTTCTTGACGATGTTCGGATGTACACTCAGAACAAATTTCCATCAGCACCTTTAACTCCTTTTTAAAAAAAAAAAAAAAAAAAAATTCGAAGTAAAGTGCTTGGCGCATGGGAATGCGTGTAAATGGAAATTGCTGATTTTCAAAAAGTGACTTGGGCTTTCAAGATGTCACTACACGGAAAATGGATTACATGTAACGGAAGGTGGAGGGTGAAATGAGATGCAAGTGTGAGTGAAAGATACGCTTTACATGCATATGCGGATGAAGGCTAAGATGAAAAGCATGGAAAGATACGGAAACATGTATTTGCTCATGGAGGTGTGAATGCATATGGAGAGGAGAAAATGACATCTTTTTGACTTTTCAAAAAGTGACTTTTAGTCAAAATTTGACCTTTTGGATGCAATTACATATAAGGCATTTCATGTAATCGTGTCGTGCGAATGGAAGCGAAAAATGAGATGAATGAAAACGGAAGTGAAAAATGAGATTACATGCATATGCGGATGGCGAATGGGATGAAAAACATGTAATCACATTTGTCAAATGAAATGTGAGATGTAATGACATGGAAATGGAATGTGAAAAAAAAATGAAATGATAATGCTTTCGCATGTAATGAAGGAAAAACAAGTTTTTGGAAAAAAAAAACTTGCAACTTCTCCAAAATGGAGAAAAACCGGCAACAAGCACACAAAACTAAAACAAAAGAAAAACATACCTTTAAAAACAACTCAAAACATGCCAAGATGCAATGCACTCCAAAGATGAAATTTGAATTTGGAACTTGGAAAAGAACCAAATACATCAAAATGGAAAAGAAATTCATATTTAAAGGAAAAATGCATATTCTAAGGCAAAGATTCTTACAAATGGCATCCATTAAATGATTTCATACATAAAATTAGCAAGGATAAGCATGAATTAAAATGTAAGAAAGAAGAGGTCCACTTACATGAAGAATATGTGCGAAAAATGAAAGAGAAAGAGCTAAAATAGGAAGTTTTATAGTCTTAAGACCAATTCTCCCTTAAATTCAGATTTTCAAACAATCTTTTGACTTTTTCCGCACTTGTATGTAATGGACATTCAATGATCGGATTTGACATGAAAGTGCCAAATAAATGGTCTCTAAAAACAATATCATGCATTTAAAACTCAAAAAAAATCCCTCTTGATCAAAGGCATGGGCTGGAAATGCATTTTTTTGAGTTTTTTGAAAAAAAATATGACTTTTCTATTAAAAATCTAGGCCATTTTTGCAAAAACGTGACTAAAAAATGCATGTTTTAAAGTCATTTTTGACTTGTGAATGCAAAAACGACTTTCCCAAATGGATATATATGGATCAAAATGCAAAAAAGTGACTTCAAAATACATAAAAGTGGATTAAAACCTCAATTTTCCGGGCATTTTAAGCAAAAAACGTGTTTCTCCAAGCAAAAAAAACGTGATCTTCCAAACAAAACGATTTGATGTTTAAACACAAAAATGGTGATCACTATGTGATGTAATCAGCAAATAGAGCCAAAACGATTTGATTCCATACAAAAATGTGATCAAACTTTGAAGATTTATGGAGTTTTATACAAACAACGTACCCTAGCTTGGGAGTTTCAAACACGTTTTTGGGTGCAATAACTTGATTTTTGATGAGGGAAAAATGATCACCTCTCCAAAACATGATGAATGCAACTAATTTCATTCAAATCCATGAAGAGAATCAAAAGTCATGAGCAAAATCGGAGGTTTTTGGAGCAAGAACATGTTTTCTTCACATAATAGGACATTTTTATGTTCATTACATATTTTAAAACATGTAGAAAGGCAAAAGAGGACCTTTTAGAGTCCAATGCATGTTTTAAAATATGTCTTGAGATATAATCTCACTTTTTGAAGGCCCATTACATATTTTAAAATGTGCAAGTCTCCAAAATCTCACTTTTTGGAGTCACTTACATATTTTATAAACATATCTCACCTTTTTCATGTACAAGCATGAAAACTCAACTTTTCATGTTATTGCATCAAAAAGGTCCACTTTTACAAGCATTTGATGTAATGGCATGAAAAAAGTCTTCAAAATGAGTTTTCATATGCATTAGCATGAAAAGTTTCCACTTTTCATAGTTTTTTACATGCATATGCACATAAAATGTCCACTTTTAGACTTTTAAGTTATGCATTTCACTTATTTTTATAAAAATGTCAACGATATGGGTCAAAAATAATATTAATGCATTATATTAATCAATATCAGTCATAAACATTAAGTTAAAGTGACATTTATATAAGTATTTGATTTAAAAATAAAAAATTTAAAAAGTAACTATATAGTTCTATAGTCACTTTAAGTGAAAAATTAAAAAGTAACTTAACTTAAAATTATAACATAAAGTGCACTATAGTCACTTTAAGTTATAAATTTAAATGAAAAGTAACTTCAAAACATAACAAAAAGTGAGTAAAATGTTATATTTTCAAAAAGTGAATGTCAAAATGAAAATATAACATCATTTTTTTAATTCGTGCTGTTGCACCTAAAATGTCCACTTTTGAGGCACTAAAATGACCATATCTCTTGACTGACAACTTCGATTGACCTCTAGGTTAGACCAAATCGAAGGGGAAAACAAAGACATGACATGAGAAAAACCAAAGGACTAAAAACAAACAAATGCAAACTCAAAAGAAAAAATAAAGAACTTTGAAGGCTTCAAAAATCAAGCAAAGGCTCGACAGAAAGCAAAACGAAAAAGACTTGACGAAGGCCTTCAATAAAAGGATTCATTGTATCAATTGGTACCAATTGGTTGATCAATACTAACCAATTAAATAATGAAATAAACTCAGAAAAATGCGGAATTAATTTGAAAAAGTTTCTTACTGTTACCTACATTTTGTAGTGACAAAATGCAAGACAACACTCAGTGGCTCACAAGATGAGAAGATTCCATCAATGGTTATTCAACTTCCTAGAGATGTTATGGACGATTCCTTGCTGGAACAACCATGGTTGAATATGAAGTTTAACCTTCAGTTTTGCCTAAGTCATGCATGACGGCAATTTTTCTGCGTGAAGTGCTTCCTCATAAAAATAATAGAATCTACACGTGTTGTGAAGCTCCTAAAAAGATTGATGATTAGATGAAGATTATGGATCTGGACATCAATATATTTAATGGTTGGTGCCCTTCGGATCCTGGTGGTCTTGGATATAACAATGTTTATATTAGAGTGGGGCAATGGAGCCCGAATGGTAGTCTACTCATCTCAATTGAATTTGTGATCCTAAAGAAACATGGAGGTTTTAGCAGATATAGCAATCTGCATCCGTGCATGGTTTGGGATCCTGGAGCAATCTTTGGCTAGCGAGGATTTGTAATGCCCCCAATTTTTAATGTAATAATTAAATTAAATTAAATTAATTAATTAATTGGTCCAAAAACTTAAATAATGTAATAAAAGGATCTTTGATTAGTTACTTTATTAATTAATATGGGGCCCAAGTTAATATTTGTATTTGTGGTTCCAATTGATTTAATATATCTCGGACCTATTTTTTATTTTAGTTTCTATTGGTAAGTGTTGTCATTGGCTATATTTAATTAATTAATATGGGCCCAAGTTAATATTTGTATTTGTGGTTCCAATTGATTTAATATATCTCGGACCTATTTTTTATTTTAGTTTCCATTGGTAAGTGTTGTCATTGGCTATCTTTGTACACCCTCGAAAAGGTTTTACCTAGCGGGTATTTAAGCACGACTTGTAGGTAGTTGTAGGTATGCAATTTGGATTCTTTCTTTTGTATTGCAAATTCCCATTGGGATTCTCTGTTGTTTGCCATTTTGGAATTGAAGATCTTCCCTACTTGGTTTGTCCAGTTTCAGTGGGATTCAACCCTCAACCTATTTCGTTGCATGTAATACGTTGCTTGGATTTGGCAAATCAGAGCACCATCTTATTGCAAATTATAATTGAAGGATATTCGTGTTCAATCTCCATTCTTGTTTGGCTCTCGTCTAATGTATTCAGGATAATAAGTTTGTTTACGATTTCAAGGTTGAATCCACCTTCTATCTGTACATCATTCACTACGCTTGGTTTGGCACAACACGTAGTGCATCTGTCTGTGCTGCAAGATTACCATTCCATACAACCATCTCTGCTTGTGCTACAACATTACCATACCGTAAGACACCTCTGTCCATATTGCAACATCACCATATCGTACGACTCTCCAAGCTATCATACGACCAATCAACACCATCGTCCATACTCCATTCCAAGCTACTGTACGACCCACCCCAAACACTTTGTACGTCATTGCTCATTCCATTCAACTATACTGTACAACCATTAGGTAACTGGCTATCAGGCACATAGGACCAACAGGTAATTGGCCATCAGGCACACAGGACCAATGGGTAATTGGCGATCAGGCATGTAGGACCAACAGGCAGCTAGTCATTAGGCACATAAAACCAACAGATAGCTGGCTATCAGGCACATGGGACCAACGGGTAGCTGGCTATTAGGCACACGGGACCAATGGATAGCTGGCTATTAGGGACACGAGACCAACGGGTAATTGCTATCAGGTACATGGTGTTGGTAATCAAAATCGCTAGTTAGAAATCTATGAGCCTTGCCTGCTCGATGCTTGGTATTTAACTGATTTTGGCTAACTTGACAGGATTGATTCAAATCCTCTGCACTTTTGGTTCCGCTGGACCAAGGCCTGTTTACCTAAATCTTGGATGACAAAACTCGGACCCAAGATGATTTATAGCGGATTATAACATAAAAACAAACTCCTCAACTAGCAAGTGTCAAGGAAACTTTTTGGATTGTGATTAATAACTATTTATCTTCCAACTTTGATTACTTTATTAAGATTTGTGTGTTGCTGAAAGAAAAAGTTAAAACAAATTACTATTATGAATAAGATTCAATCTCTTCAAAAGAAAAAGTTAAAGAATTGCCAGCATATGGGTTGAAAATCATGAACAGATTAATGATCAGTGCCAAATTTTAATGGGTAATAGAGTCAAACGTATATTTCTTATATACAACTTAATGATATTGATGATATTATACTTGTTAATAACTTAATTATTACGATGCCACGAATCATTACACCTTTGCATATTCAGACTAGTCTGCCATGATTTAACCTTTATTTGGATGCAATAGATACAAATAAAGGAAAGATTATATCTTGCAATATTTGTATTTATCAAATCTGAAAAGCAACAAACAATTCAATGTACTTATCGGAATATTAAATTATAAGCAAATAATCATCAAAATCATAAAGGACAAGTTATACACCTGCTAACTCTAAAACAAATAAAATTCTTACTGATTTTATTGCTGGATAGCTTGTACTAAAGACATTCAAATTCGTTGATGCTCTATTCAATACAACTCAATCGCAGACAACTTAAGTGTTTTATGCTCAACAATCTTCAGTCTCCAATTGCTTTGCGCAATATTTCAACAATTTCCTTTTTGAAGAAATTTGATAATATGAATACTTTAGAAAAATATTATAGAGAACTTCATAACATAGGCTATGTCTATTTTTTTTTACTATTTCCTATGCCTTATATTTATAGAGGATGAAAGGGTGCTTGCTGGAACAACACACCCTTTCACAGCACCTAATCACAACTTAACAAAAAACTGAAATACAGTTGTGATTCATTAATCACCGACAGGTGCATTGTCTTATGCTCCATTAATGAGAATAAACCTTTTTGAAACTCAATGCCTCGACACAACACACAATTACTATTCAAGCCTGCGACTTGTCCTCCAACATATCTATCTGTGTTTTAATATATGCCCATAATTTAAAATATGGCTTGCGATTTTTATATGTTCTAAATTCTTTGGATGGCACAGATCTTGGTTTCGCGAGTCTCTCCAGCATTTTCCACCATTACACATATCCGCTGCTGATCTCCGTCGTTTGGTCGATCAAGTATAATATTTTTTGGACTGTCTTCATCATCAATTACGAGGTCATGTCTTTTATCCCGTAGATATGCTAACTCTTCTCCAAAAGAATGTCTCCGTGAAGCTATGGGTCTTCATCATTACTACTTTATATACTTTGTGCTTTGAGAATGCCATCGCATTTTATGGAAGGTGCTCTTACAGTGTGATATCCATCTTTATGAATGATGATGTGAATGCATCCAGTATCTTTCACTACACATCGTCTCTTTTGTTACACTTGTCTCTGGCTTACGTGACTTTCATATGAATTCAAGTCTTCTAAAATGGCTACTATTACAATCAGACTTCTTGTTATCTATTCATAACGCTTGACTTTATCGGGCTTTGAATTCTATGTACTTTTATCACAGTGGGCTTTCAACGATTTTGCCATTCATTCAATTGTTGTCTTACAAATTCCCGATGGCATTAACATTTCTTTCTACAACATTCTTCATACACTTGGATACACATCTGGACATGATCTACGGTTTTTTCTTTTTGATAAATACATACATGCAGATTCATATTCATGTATCCCTCATTTCAAAAACTGGCTGTTTTAGTCAACACAAATGTTCTGAGGCTGCTTATTATCATTTTCTGTATAACATTCCTGATGTCTGATATCCTGGGTGTCCTGAAACTTTGATTATATCTCTGTGTATTTCATATTGTATGATACGGTATTATGTTATCATTGGCTATGTATTAGTTTCAGCATCTGAAAACTTCTGCCATCCTGCGCACGAAGACTTCCAGATCTGAAATTGGAAAATCACTTCTTATTCTGCTATTGATCATGATCAATGAAGGTAAACATTGCTGAGTGCCAATTCGATGAGTATCATCAATTTTTGCGGATGTAAATCTCTCAAAATTGTAATTTATGTGTGGATGGCTTGGCATCACCGTTGTTTTTCAAATAAATGCTAGTTCCATAATTGACAACAAAATGTCCATTATTAATGCCTCATGAGAAGGCCATAATCGTTTCCAATGATTTTTCTGGATACAATCGAGAGCATCAAGCGACAATAGTTGTGCAATACATTTCCCTCTAATACATTTCAATAACGCACTTTCCTCAATCTTCAGCTGGTATTCTGTCATGTCCCCTAATTTGAGTAATATAAGTAAATTATTATGAATAAATAAATATATTATTTCTTAATGTTATAATATATAAAATGAAATATTGATATATCATTAATGGTATAGTATATTATTAAAGAATAAATAATAGTATATTATTGATATAATAATAATACGTTACTAAGGTAATAAGGTAATATTAAGGGTCAAATCATTATTAATAAATCAAATAATAATGATACCTTATAGAGTCAATATAAGACTAAATAAATAAATAATAATTATAATCATAATAATTATATTGATGAAGTTAAATAAATAATAATAGTAACTTATAAAGTATTATTATCCAAATTAAAATTATTTATAATGAAAGATATAAAATTTAATAAGTTAAACCAATATTACCACTTATTTATTATAACATGAATTATATTTTAAATTAAAGATAATGATAATATAATTATGATATATATATTATAATATATACAATGAAAAGTGTCTTTCCAAAGTACAACAACTATTAAATACGAGCATTTAAAATATTAAATGTAAGAATATATTGTATAAAAGGATTAAAATATAGTATATATTCATGGTTGTAAAGAGAATTGATACCTTGTATTAGTGACTATCGACTAATGTGTAAACCGTATTTCAAAGAGACTTTGGCATTGATAAATGGACGCCTGCGCATGGAGGATTATGCCTTTTATTTATGGCTAAAGCACAATACAAGTATCGCTATCTATATAAGAATAATCAACTTGAATTGAAAGAATTTGAGTACATCCAACAAATAATTAAAATCAATATTTTAGAGACAACTAAGTGGCTAAGGAGTGATTAGTATAAATCATGGAGTGTTGTGATTGAGGCAAGCAAAGTTAAACATACCTATCTTTTGGGACGTGACTTATTACAAGATATAAGGAGACATTCAATATCTTTTAAAGGATCATTGAATAGGAGAATTTATAATATATTGGAGGAGAATGAAATATGTGAAAAAAGATTTATCTAACTATCAAATCATAGCAGGAGATCATTGAAACGGCATGGAATATAAATAGGGAAGGAAATATACATAGACCAATTCAGCGGAGATAGTAACATCTGACAAGGAAGTCAAAAAGACAGAAACCATAGTGAGAAAACTAGGAAATATCAGATATGGAGACAATCACAATGATTCAAAGGAGTCTACAGAGAGATGATTTGGTCAAACAGGAAACAAACAAATATCAGGCAAAGCAAGGAGAGGCATAAGATGATATGCACAGACAATTATTGAAAGTGGAAGTATCGTTATGATAATATCCAACTCGCGACAACTTAATGATGGGGAAGGGAACAAGGAGCATCAAGAATGAATTCAATATGCCTATTCACCAATTGCAACAACCAAGAAAGTAGACACAACAGAGTATTGCATTAAAAGATGGTGTCTTAAGAAAGATAGAAATTTGAGAGCATCGAATAAGATACAAGACAATGAATAAGTACTGTAGTCAACCTAACAAGGAAAGTGGTCAGCCAAGAATTGCAACATAGCCTAGCAGTTGAAGTGAACAATATACGATATCAGTATGTAAATTATATCAACTAGAGAAAATATGGCAAAAGGAATATAATTAAAAGAAAAGTCATAAATAAATGATGGACCCCCAGAAATGGTTCATTACATATTGGATCTCCATGGCCAGGTACCCGTACAGAGGTTTCTTGCAAGCAATGATCATTTTGTAGAAACTGCCCAACTGTTTTGTCATATACGAGATGAAAACAAATGTGTAGATGAGGCTTCCATGATGCCGGAGGTTGCCAAAACTGAAAACATTATCAACTCGTTTTTCTACCAAAATAAGACTTATGTGGTTTGCTTATCGTGAACTGAAGATTGTAAGGAGAAAGGATACACGCAGTGCCTCATATTAAAATACACGATGCCAAAACTCACTACTAGTCTACACTTGAAACACCCATACACTTTGCCCAATCTGTCATGATGACCAACCTCAATCACGGGTTGAGGAACCCCCATCAACCTCAAAATGTTTTTGCAATCTTCATTGTGCTGCTCTGATACCAATTATCATCGCAAGAACTGAATTGACAAGGATCCAAAGGTTAGATATGCATTTATGGCATATGTTGTATGCTGGAATTCCTCTTATAAAATCTGGAACTGCTATTGTTAGCTCAATCTGATCTGGATATACATGAACATACAACCCATGCATACAAACTGACTTTAGAATCTTGGGCTCCATCAGTGGCTCTTTCTAAGGACGTAAACTCCATGTGAGGATAGCGAGATCTCAGTTATCTCTAGAGGAGCATAGCTACCAAAAGATTAGGAGCAATCAATTTGTGAAATAATGCAAATAAAATTTTAAACAATAAAATAAAAGAAAGGAATAATAATAAAAATAAAGAAAATAAAGAAAAGCAGAATAACTTCCCTTTCATGCTTATTGAAAGAACGGCTTAAGGTACTATCCATGGATTGGAAAATCCTGTAGATGACCATCTGTATCCTGCAAAAAATAAGATCGTTCCCCAACTTTTTGAAAAATTATAAATGGTCCGAGCCATAAAGCCTCGAACTTACCATGTTTTCTTTTGTCCTGATCCTTAGCATTCCATTTAAAGACCCAGTCACCTAGCTTAAAAGATCTTTTTGAAGACTTTTTGTCATAAAGGAATTTAACTTGTTGTTGCTTATTTATGTTCTGTTCCTATGCCAACCTTCTTACCTCATCTAGCTCAATCAACGCATTTAACCTATTCTCTATGAAATTGATATCTTCTGATTGTTCTTCAGTAACAAATTTTTAGACAGGCAATGAATTATTCAAGGGAAGCTTTGCTTCTTTCCCATAAACTAAGTTGAAAGGAGAAAACCTGTTGACTTTTTTACTGTGATTCTGTCCGCCCACAATGCTAGATTCAGCTTCGAATCCCAATGCGCGCTTGTTGTTATCCAGCATTCTTGGAATAATCTTCAAGATGTTTTTGTTGCTAGACTCTGCCTGTCCATTGCCTTGGGGATGATATTGTTCGAAGTATCATACTCATACCCATAAGCCTTTGCGATATCAAGACCAATAATTAACGCCTCATATTCAACAATGTTATTCGTACATTCAAAATTTGACAAGAAAGAAAATTTAAAAGTTTTACTTGATGGCGAAATAAATATAACACCAGCCCCATTTCCTTCCTTACTACAAGCACCATCAAATAACATTTGCCAAATGTCATTACAATCTTCTTTTACATAAATTGAAATTGGATTAACAATTTTAGAGGTAGGTTTAGTTATGCTTATCTGGAAGTTATCCATGTCAGAATGGCAAAAGTTAACTTTAGGATCTAGAATATAATCCTCAACCAAATAGTATGACTGGGGTTCTCTCTCAATTTTGATTTCCTTGCCCCCTACAAGTATGGTAGCATAAGACAAATCCAACTATACATGACCACCAACCAAATTCGACCACTGTCTAGATAACAACATGCCATAACTCGCTGATATCTTGACTACTGTAATGTCAGTTCTATATGATATATGCGGAAATGATAGAAAACGAAATTCGACATTTTTAATAATTCCAACTACAGGTACAGATGTATTATCCATGGCATAGCATTTACCAAAAAGAGTATCAACTTTAGGACTTATTTCTTTCATTACATCAGAAGACATGATATTGACTGCTGCGCTAGAATCAATCATACAATTCTTTACCAATTTATTATTTATCAACAATGTTGAATAAAACGGGTCTACTTGATTTGGCTTTTTATTCAATGTTGTTCCTAAATATACAATAGGTGACTCTTCGCTATTTCTAACATCATCCTTAATATCTTGCACATTAGATAATATCTTCAAAGTCTCATCCCTGTAATCAAAAAATTTCATCATTTCCATTAGAGGCACAGTAATTTTTAACTGAGATAAAGCATGATTCATAAAACTATGACAGTCAGATATTTGCTTACCATTTGTGTGCATGGCTGGTTGCTTGGTCAATCTATAAGGCTGATTACCTTCCTTTTGCTTGGCCTGAGCCTGATTACCAGATTTCTTGGGTGCTTCTACCTGCTGCTGATTTCTTGCAAATATACTAGTAGGACTTACTTGATCAGCATTATTTTCTTTATTCCTTCTTTGGTAAGTGTTTTTAGCATGTTCTACCACTGCAATGGTATAAGCTCTTCTTTCTTCTGCCGTTAGTCTACGAAAAGTAGGTATATCCTCCTCATTTGAAAACACTTGTTGAGCACACCGCTGCTGATTAGAGCCCTTGTAATAACAATCAACATTTTGTTCTTCATCCGTAGAGTCATGTCTATCTCTTCCCCACAATGGTTCTAATGATATAGTGTTGACTATAGGTTTCTCTTCATTCTCCTGATTTTCTTTCTCAAAAACAATTTGCGCAACAATACAATGTTTAGGATCATGAGGCAACTTGCAAACATCACACCATGGGCCATCATCAACAATATTGACCTTCTTTAAAGGATCGGGGGTGTCCTTGGTATAACTTGGTCTTTCTGGTTTCTGGTCTTTCCAATTTGTATTGTAGGGCATATCCTGGAGTCTTACCTTGTCATTTCTATGAAAGGGTGGTCTTTTATTTCTATTTGTTTTGACCTTTATTTCCTTTAACATATCCATTATTTCTTTTAGTTCATCCTTCGTAGGGTTTTTATGATTGTATAATTTTGGATCATCCCTCTTGTTGAGTCTTCCTGCTGCTTTCCTATCATTCTCAATTGTCATGGCAATTTTAAACGCTTGTGGCAGTGTAGAAGGTCTTTGAGATCTTATCTTATAGTGGGTTTTACTATCAAAAGCACTTAAGTAAAAGTCAATAAAAAACAAATCCACCAGTCTAGTTTCTCTTGGAATCCAGTTGAGAACTTTGTCAAATCTCTTGTTGAATTTTGATACTGATTCGTTTGAGTTCTTTTTAATGCTTGTTAATTCATGTGATGCAAAGGATGTATCATTGTGGTCACCAAATTGCTCAATAAACTGATCAGCAAAATCACACCATCCAGAAATGGATCCATCCGGCAAGCTTCTATACCATTCTGTAGCATCCTCGGTGAATGATTGAACAAACAGTTTCATGAATAAATCTTCATGATCTTCCTCAAAATCTTCAGTCACATTCTTTAGATTAATTACATGTCTTTCAACTGATTCTTTTCCACTTCTTGAAATTTTTGGAATAGCATTCCTTAAGTCATTTGATATAGGATTCGGATATCCTCTAATCCCATTGAACTCAAGTTGTCTATATCTTTCAATTGTCATAGGTTGCCTTGTTACTTGATTTCTATTGCCTTGATTTTGCATCATATGTCCTTGGATGTTTTGATTATTATTATTCTAATTCAGCCCATAGGGTTGTCTAATGTTTCCACCATTTTGCTGAATTCCTCTATTATGTAGCCCATTGTTCCATGTCCGTTGATTGTTATGCTTATTAAAATTATTATTTTGATTTCTATCTCTTTTGTTCTCATATAATGGATTGTCATGACTAGTAGCAAACTGTGCCTCCAGATTCTTTCTATGAGGTGGGTTATACTTTGGCGGTGTATTTTGATCAGACCTTTCTCCCCTCCATCTATCGGACTTTTGTTCATTACAAGCTTCTCTAGGCGGGGAGGTAATAAGATCTTTTGATATTCCTATTTTTGCAAGGATATCATCTAGCTTCATTTTTAATGTTTTTGCCAATATTGCAATATTACCCTTTTTAGCCATCTTCTTTATTATCATATCGCATTGCATTATTTGTTCTTGTTCTTCATCATCCTCAATACGAGTTATCTAGCATTCTGGCTCTTCATCAACTCTAGGGATGTGAAAAAATGGATTACAATTTTCCTCATCCTTTTCAAGACTGTTATGACTGGACTCAAATATTTCAGGTTGTTTGTTGGTCCTTTCCTGAAAGTTTCTATGTCCCATGTAAAACATTTTTTCCTTTTGATTTTTACTTTTCTTATTTCTTGGCTTTTTCTCAAAAGTTAGTTGTGCAAGTCTTTTAGGTTGAAGATTTACTGATATTCTTCCCCACATACACTTCAAAAGAAAACAATTGATGCTCAGAATATAATATCCAAACAAGATATGAGAATATAATATCCATTTCTTAAGAAAGAAATGAAAATCTAAGTTCTTTATCCAGCTAATGCCAATAACTTGAGAACAATTTTCTGAAAATAACAAAAGAATTTTTTGTCTTAGTTGCTTTCAAGTATTTACGTGAAGTGTAGACAACTTAGATTAAGCCAAAACTTAAGACTTTTGAACACAACTAGAAATCTCAAGAAAAAACTTGTAAATTTTACTCAAATGCTGATAAGAAACCTGAATATTAGAATCTGAAAATTATAAAACAGCTAATGGACCAAGGCCTGTTTACCTAAATCCTGGATGACAAAACTCGGACCCAAGATGATTTATAACGGATTATAACATAAAACCTTAACAACTTAACAAAAAACTGAAATACAGTTGTGATTCATTAATCACCAACAGGTGCATTGTCTTATGCTCCATTAATGAGAATAAACCTTTTTGAAACTTAATGCCTCGACACAACACACAATTGCTATTCAAGCCTGCGACTTGTCCTCCAACATATCTATCTGTGTTTTAATATATGCCCATAATTTAAAATATGTCTTGCGATTTTTATATGTTCTAAATTCTTTGGATGACGCAGATCTTGGTTTTGCGAGTCTCTCCAACATTTTCCACCATTACACATATCCGCTGCTGATCTCTGTCATCTGGTCGATCAAATATAATTTTTTTGGACTGTCTTCATCATCAATTACGAGGTCATGTCTTTTATCCCATAGATATGCTAACTCTTCTCCAAAAGAATGTCTCCGTGAAGCTATGGGTCTTCATCATTACTACTTTATATACTCTGCACTTTGAGAATTCCATCGCATTTTATGGAAGGTGCTCTTACAGCGTGATATCCATCTTTCTAAATGATGATGTGAATGCATCCAGTATCGTTCACTACACATCGTCTCTTTTGTTACACTTGTCTCTGGCTTACGTGACTTTCATATGAATTCACTTCTAAAATGGCTACTATTACAGTCAGACTTCTTGTTATCTATTCATAATGCTTGATGTTATTGGGCTTTGAATTCTATGTATTTTTATCACAGTGGGCTTTCAACGATTTTGCCATTCATTCAATCGTTGTCTTACACAATTCCCGATGGCACTAACATTTCTGTCTACAACATTCTTCATACACTTGGATACACATCTGGACATAATCTACGGTTTTTACTTTTTGATAAATAAACACATGCAGATTCATATTGACGTATCCCTCATTTCAAAAAATGGCTGTTTTAGTCAACACAAATGTTCTGAGGCTGCTTATTATCATTTTCTGTATAACATTCCTAATGTCTGATATCCTGGCGATCCTGAAACTTTGATTATATCTCTGTGTATTTCATATTGTATGATATGGTATTATGTTATCATTGGCTATGTATTAGTTTCAGCATCTGAAAACTTCTGCCTTCCTGCGCGCGAAGACTTCCAGATCTGAAATTGGAAAATCACTCCTTATTCTGCTATTGATCATGATTAATGAAGATAAACATTGCTGAGTGCCAATTCGATGAGTATCATCAATTTCTGCAGACATAAATCTCTCAAAATTGTAATTTGTGTGTGGATGGCCTGGCATCTCCATTGTTTTTCAAATAAATGCAAGTTCCATAATTGACAACAATATGTCCATTATTAATGCCTTGTGAGAAGGCCATAATCGGTTCCAATGATTTTTCTAGATACAATCGAGAGCACCAAGCAACAATAGTTGTGCAATACATTTCCCTCTAATACATTTCAATAACGCACTTCCTCAATCTTCAGTTGGTATTGGATCTCCATGGTCAGGTACCCACACAGAGGTTTCTTGCAAGCAATGATCATTCTGTAGAAACTGCCCAACTGTTTTGTCATATACGAGATGAAAACAAATGTGTAGATGAGTCTTCCATGATGCCGGAGGTTGCCAATACTGAAAACATTATCAACTCGTTTTTCTACCAAAATAAGACTTATGCGGTCTGCTTATCGTGAACTGAAGATTGTAAGGAGAAAGGATACACTCAGCGCCTCATATTAACATACACGATGCCAAAACTCACTACCAGTCTGCACTTGAAACACCCATACACTTTGCCCAATCCCTCATGATGACCAGCCTCAATCACGGGAATCCCCATCAACCTCAAAAAGTTTTTTGCAATCTTCATTGTGCTGCTCTGATACCAGTTATCATCGCAAGAACTGAATTGACAAGGATCCAAAGGTTAGATATGCATTTATGGCATATGTTGTATGCTGGAATTCCTCTTATAAAATCTGGAACTACTATTGTTAGCTCAATCTGATCTGGATTTACACGAACATACAAGCCATGCGTACAAATTGACTTTAGAATCCTGGGTTCCATCACACGGGACCGACAAAACATTATGATTTTGTGGTTTTTCCACCATATAAGTCATATTTTGAGCTAAAACACATGTATCCATTCGCTGTCCCAAAAGTTTTAAGTGTACTTCATATGCGATACTCCTAAGAAACCCTGTTTTTGAGTTTTCCCCCATTTAAAAGGTTGGATTTATGCATTCAAATAAGACAGGGATACGAGGCAAGTGTGATCACATAATGGAGCCCTCAAGGAGGTGAAATAATGATTACAAACATAGAATGCTTTCAAGACAAAATTGGTCAACAAACATTCAACGAAACAATCATGGATGGATATTCATATTCTGGTTTGAGATGCTTCCACGAAACTTGAGCACATCATTCATAAAGGAGAACTTTAGCAACATGAAGACCAAAAGTGATGATGTAATAGAAGTCTTATTTTTTTAGGCATTTAGAAAATTTTCATCATTTATTTGTAATCGACATATTACATGTAATGGGAAAAAAAGATGTAATTGCAAGTGATAGTATTTGTAAGAACCTCAACTAGTTCCAACTCTAACAAATCATCATCTGCTTCACTTTTAAGACATTTGACATTTCGTCAAACACTTTGCATGCAAATTCTCTCTCTTTCTCTCTCTCTCCATATTTTGTTTTCAGATCTTGTTTATTTGTTTGGAATGGTTTTGAGTGATATTGTAATGCTTGTAAAAGTTTACCAAGAAGTCTAGAAAAAGAACTAAGTTACAATGCAATCCTTTTTAACGATTTCAAAAGCATCGATATCATTTCTACATGTGAAAAGTTCAACTATAGCCAATAAACATTAATGCTAACAATTGGCATGAAACCAAAATATCAATGATATGGTTCTTGATGAAGACTAGATAAATAATTATAACAACTTTCAATTAAATTTCAATTAGAATTAGAGAACCTGTGAATAACTACTATAAGGATTAACTTGGATCATATAAATTGATGAAGACCAGATACAATAGTGTGTTCTTCCAGCGCAATGCCAAATGCTGCTATGCATATGATAGATGCAGCTTTACAAGGTAACACCAAGCTCCAATAATGCAGGTCGTGGCTGCCAGGATATGGCCACAACCATAATGCAGACCCATGACCACAATGCCTTTAATGATTGTAATATCCCCGTTATAAAATAAATAATAATTTAATCTTTGTAATGGGCCGATTGATTTATTTTATCTTGCACCCATTTTTATTTTTGTTTTCGTAGTTTGTGTCGCCGTTGGCTATCTTTGTACACCCTCGGAAAGATTTTTCCAATGGGTATTTGAGCACGGCTTGTAGGAAGTCTGTAAGCATGCTTTTGGATTATATCTCTCTGTACTACAGATTCCTATTGGAGTTTGGCATTGTTCACCATTTCTGAAGTGAAAGACTTTTCCTATTTGGCTTTTGTGGTTTTGATGGGACTCAGCCCTCA
This sequence comes from Cupressus sempervirens, assembly GCA_028749045.1. Classification (NCBI taxonomy): domain Eukaryota; kingdom Viridiplantae; phylum Streptophyta; class Pinopsida; order Cupressales; family Cupressaceae; genus Cupressus; species Cupressus sempervirens. Next base: position 547,986,865 of record CM053783.1, read on the forward strand.
CCCTATTCCGTTGGTGTATGTGTTATTTTGATCGGATCTGGCATATTGGAACATTATTTTCTATTTGCATTCAAGTCTCTCTGCTTGTGTGAATTTCCATCTACAAATTCTTTGTGTTTTGTATGTGCAAGTTTGTGTTTCTATTCCAGTTGTTTTCCCTCCACGTACTGCCTTCTTATCATCACCATACGGCTTGTCAAGACATTGTACAACCTTCTACCAGCCATCATACGTCTTCCACTTAGCTCTCCATATGGATACCTACTGCACATCTCAGGTACAAACTTTCTCGTATGGCTATTTGCCCTCACCGTACAGACTTCAAATATCCGTACGGAAACCCAGCTTCCTTCTGTCAAATCTCCTTCGTATTGCCTCTGCTCACTGTACGACATCCAATTATCTTTCTGTATGGCTCAGTTATTCTCACCGCATGGGTCTCCTGTGCTGACATCCCTTACTCCTCTCCATACACTAGTCTTAACCACTGTACGACTCTGTTCTCCTGTTCAATTTCAATCCATACATTTTCCTATCCTGTGCATTTGGGTTCTTTTCGTACGATTATTCCTAGGTACTTGTAACTCGTTAGTTGCTACATTTCAGTGGTATCAGAGCTCTTCGATCTTGCCAGCCTGTGGACGGTGAATGAGAGTTTATAGCCGGAAGAGGACACATTCCATTGATCGAATGGCTGACGAACAGGAACCGATGGGTGCCGAACTTGTGGCACTTCTGAGGGAACTTGCCCAAAATCAAGCACAGATCATTGACACGCAAAGACTCATGGAAGAAACACTCAAGAAGTTGGTGGAGAACAAAATATCTAGGGAACAAAATGGTCATGGCGCGGACTCAATATCAGGTATAGCACACTCTTAGCCAACACGCTCTCAACCTTCCATACCGACCTTCTCATCACGAACGGAAGCACATCACAGAGAGAGACTCCCAAATTTCGAAGAGATAAGAGAGGACTTGAGGAATGTAAACCTTGAAGAGGACATTTCCTACAAAGATAATGCAGATCTGAGAATGAGATAATCAGGAAGCAAAAACAGAGGATACTTTAATGATGATCTCAGGAGAAAATTGAGTAAGGTGAATCTGTCTCCATTTGACGGATTGGATTCCATTTCAGCACAAGCGTGGGTGATGAAAGCCGATACCTACTTCTAGTTGAATCCTATGCCAGAAGAAGAAGCTATCAAATTTGCCGCATTGCATTTGGCGGGAGTTGCGCACGAATGGTGGCACCACAACACCATCACATTAGGCCATGATCAAATAAAGACCTATGCGGAATTTATAGAGAGATTAATAGAACGATTTGATGGGAAAGACCCTAAGCTCAATTTCAAAGAGTTGGCGCAACTGAGGCAAACTGGATTGGTAGATTAGTTCATTGCGGAATTTCAGAGACTTTTTGTGTTGGTGACAGACATCTCTGAAAGAAGGCGGGTCGTGCTCTTTATGGATGGACTGGTAGAACCACTGAAGGGTTGGGTAAAAGGATTCAATCCTTCTACACTGTCAGAAACAATCAGTAAGGCATAAAGTATGGCATCGTCGTCGGCATCAACTTTATCGTCTCGAAGTCACATCCGAAACCACCGACGTTTTCGAGGGACAAACCTTCGCCCAAGAACCCATCATTGGATGAAGCTACTCGACAAGAACTTTGAAGGAAGAAATTGTGTTTCAATTGCAAGGGCCCTTGGGAGCCTGGCCACCGATGCCTCGGGAAGGGAAAGATCCATTACATCAAGGTGGTGTCTGATGATGAGGACAAACACGAACAAGAAGAAATGCCGGTTGAGGATGACCAAGCTAACACCGACACCAACATGGCCAGTTTAAACCGTATGGAGAGGATTGCCACCTTGGTACAGTGCAGAGGATCCATTGCATTGGTTGGCAGTCTGAGGTGCACAGTTTTCTGTGTGCGGGGTACCCTTCAAGGACAAAGGGTTAAGGTGATGTTGGATAGCTGAGCTACTTTGAATTTCATAAAATCATCCTTGGTAAAGCGAAGAAGTCTCCCTATGGAAGCACACACAGGCTTTCAGGTCAAGGTTGCCGAAGGGACTTTCCTGCCCTGCATGCACCTTGTTCCTCAGCTGAGCATCACAATGGCGAATCACATGGTGACAGAGGACTTTTTTATAGTAGACCTTGCTGACATGGAAGTCATTTTTGGCATACAGTGGATGGAGACCCTTGATGAGTACACTTAGAGTTTCAAATGGATGGACTTCACTTTTGTGGTTGACGGAAAGAAGGTTGTCCTTCAAGGGATGGCAAATGAAGGGCCGAAGGAAGTTTCCGTGCATTGGATGGAGGCAATCTTGTAGCACAATGACATTGCGTGGGTTGCGCATTATTTTATCTCGGCGGAACCTATAAATGGACACCGAACACCTCAATAGGATGATGAACTCCAAGACATCTTAAGTAGGCATGAAAAGGTTTTCATGGAAATTCCTCTTGGCATACCACCTCACCAAGGGTTTGAACACAGAATCGAGTTGGAATCAGGGGCAAAACTAGTCATAACCACACCATACTACCACCCCAAGAAATTCAAGGATGAGATCGAATGGATGATTTAGGAATTGCTTGAGAAAGGATGGATCTGTCCCAGTTCTAGCCCGTTCGCATCATCCATGGTGTTGGTCAAAAAGGACGGAATGATGCGCATGTGTGTGGACTATCGCGCGCTGAACAAAAGAACAATAAAGAATAGGTATCCCATCCCACAGATAGATGAGCTATTGGATGGACTACATGGCGCTGTCTATTTTTCAAAAATAGATCTCCGTTTCGGATGCCATCAGATCGGAACGAGGGAAGATGTGGAGAAAATGGCTTTTTGCTACCACTATGGACACTATGAGTTCTTTGTCATGCCATTCGGATTGACCAATGTACCTGCTACCTTTCAATCCTACATGAACCGCATCTTCAACAAAAACAGTTGCATAAGTATCTATTGCTATTCTTTGATGATCTTATTTATAGCAGGTAATGGGAGGAGCACTTGAAGCATCTGAATGAAGTTATAAGTATCGTGGAGGAACAATCCCTGTTCGCCAAGCAGTTCAAGTGTGAGTTTGGTATGACAAAGATATTGTACTTGGGGCATGTTGTCAGTAAATACGGGGTTCAAGTGCATCAAGAGAAGATTCAAGCTATCCTTGACTGGCCTCCCCCAAAATCACTCACGGATCTGCGAGGATTCTTTGGACTGTGCAATTACTACAGGAGATTTGTCAAAGGATTTTCTCAGCTTAGCGCACCTCCAACGGATTTAATGAAGAAGTGGGCTTTCCATTGAAACAAAGAAGCACAACTCACCTTTGATATGCTAAAAGATACCGTGAGCACTCACCCGGTTCTTGTACTGCCTGACTTCACCTGACCGTTCATTTTGGAGTGTGACGCATCCGGGGAGGGCATTGGAGCGGTTCTAATGCAGGATCAACACCCCATCGCCTATGAGAGGAGGAAGCTTACACCAGCAGAACGCCTGTATTCCATTTACGACAAAGAAATGTTGGCCATCGTACATGCACTAACCAAGTTCGGACAATATCTGGCAGGTGCCAAGTTTGTCGTCCGTACGAATCACAATAGTCAGATATTTCTTGGAGCAACGAGACTTGAATGAACAACAACGAAAATGGGTAAGCAAAGTTCAGTCTTTTGATTTCGACATTGAATATGTAAAAGGGGAAAACAATGTTGTTGCAGATGCCTTGTCCAGAAAACCCACCATTTGCTCGCTAAACCAGATCTCAGCTAACTGGAAGGCACAACTGTTAGTAGAATATTCCAAGAATACTTTTTCTTGTGAGATAATGGATGGCCACATCCAGGATGATCGGTACAGAGTGGTGGATGATATCATCTACTATAAAGACCGGATATACTTGGTGCCAGAATCCAAACTAAAGCAAAAGATCTTGAAGGAAGTGCACAACTCACCTCTGGCTGGACATCCCGGTTTCCTTAAAACTTACAGAAGCATTCCGGAGAGATTTTCATGGCAGGGACTGAAAAGGGATGTGTTGCAACATGTAAGAGAATGTACGGTTTGCCAACAGAATAAGTCTGAACATACTCTTCCTACTGGGCTGCTACAACCTTTGCCTATTCCTGAACATAAGTGGGAAAGTATATCTATGGCCTTCATAACATTTCTTTGCCATCCCCTTGGACCTTCAGGTTGCACAAGTCACCGATTCGTTTTTCTGAGAAGTCTTTCGGCTGCACAGGTTACCTCGAAACATCATCAATGATCAGGATGGCCGATTCGTCAGTATTTTTTGGATAGAATTGTTTCGAATGGCAGGGACAGAATTATCACTGAGCACGAGTTACCACCCACAGACAGATGGTTAAACTGAGATTGCGAACAAATGGCTCGAAGGTTGCCTTTGGAACTACGTCTCGGCACAACAATGAGCATGGGTAAAATGGATTCATCTCGGGGAGTATTGCTACAATACCACGTATCAGATGTCTATCGGGATGGTGTCATTCAAAGCTATATACGAGCACGAACCGCTTTCCTTCATCGACACAATTCTGGGTGACAGTTGCACTTCAATGGCGAAGGATTGGCTTCAGGAGGGACAGGACATATTGAGGAGCTTGAAAGAGAACTTGCAGCAAGCGCAAAATTGAGAGAAGGTATATGCTGATAGACATCGGATAGAGAGTAGTTTTGAAGTGGGGGATTTGGTCTATCTTCGGCTTCAGCCATACCGATAGTCTTCATTAAAAGGAATAGGTAAGGAGAAATTGAAGCCACACTTTTATGCTCCCTATCGTGTGATCCGTTGCATTGGTGAGGTAGTGTACGAACTGGAACTTCCGAAGTGTGGCTGCATTCACAATGTCTTCCATGTTTCCTATCTGAAGAAGGCTTTAGGGCAAAATGTCACCGTCACTACCGACTTTCGCCACTCAACGAGGAAGGGAAGCTCATTCTAGAACCTGTTGAGATTCTCGAAGTGCGTGAAAAGGTCCTACAGAACCGCACTGTGAAGGAATACTTGGTACGCTGGCGACACCTACCATTGGACGACACGTGGGAAGGCAATCACATCCTTCCACACTTGGCATTGCAATTGCTTGAGGACAAGCAAATTTTGGGACGGGAGGACTATAATGTCCTCGTTATAAAATAAATAATAATTTAATCTTTGTAACAGGCCGATTGATTTATTTTATCTCGGACCCATTTTTAATTTTGTTTTCGTAGTTTGTGTTGACGTCGGCTAACTTTGTACACCCTTGGAAAGGTTTTCCCAATGAGTATTTAAGCACGGCTTGTAGGAAGCCTGTAAGCATGCTTTTGGATTATATCTCTCTGTACTGCGAATTCTCGTTGGAGTTTGGCATTGTTCGCCATTTCGGAAGTGAAATACCTTCCCTATTTGGCTGTTGCAGTTTCGGTGGGACTTAGCCCTCACCCTATTCCGTTGGTGTATGTGTTATTTTGATTGGATCTGGCATATCAAAACATTATCCTCTATTTGCATTCAAGTCTCTCTGCTTGTGTGAATTTCCATCTACAAATTTTTTGTGTTTTGTACGTGCAAGTCTGTGTTTCTATTCCAATTGTTTTCCCTCCACGTATGGCCTTCTTATCATCACCGTATGGCCTGTCAAGACCGTATGACCTTCTAGCCACCGTACGACTTCCACTTAGCTCTCTGTACGGATACCTACTGCACATCTCAAGTACGAACTTTCCCATACGGCTATCTACCCTCACTATACGGACTTCAAATATCTGTACGGCAACCCAGCTTCCTTCCACCATACGGACTGTCAAATCTCCTCTGTACTGGGTCTACTCACCGTATGCCATCCAATCATCTTTCCATACAGTTATTCTCACCATACGGGTCTCCTATACTGACATCCCTTACTTCTCTCCGTACACCAGTCTTAACCATCGTACGGCTTTGTTCTCCTGTTCAATTTCAGTCCATAAATTTTCCTATCCTATGCATTTGGGTTCATTCCTTACGATTATTCCTAGATTCCTATAACTTGTTAGTCGATACATTTCAATGACATCCAAATTGTACAGGTTTGATTGGGATAATGGACGCCCAATCACATACTATATGCAGATTCAAATTGCTGTCTAACTGTGTATCATTAACAAATAAAATCCAATACCCAACTTTGTAGAATGGATGCTGATTTGCAGCATTGTCATCTTCCGGAAAACTAGTAATCACAGTAGAGAATGACAATAATAATTCTTAGAATTTAATCCACAATACCTCAACTATGGATTAAATACATAACTCAGCTTCAACTCTTTATACCTCAGCAAGGGCACAAAAAATCAGAACTTTAGAAAAACGTCATAAAGACAACAAAAGAAAATAAGATAATCAAATGATCGAATGCCTTTCCCATCAAATGGCCTCATATTTATAATCTCCAAATGGCACAAGTTTCACAAATGAACTTCACTTAAGAAGCATCCACTACACGACATTAAAATATAATAAAATACTATTATAATATAATTTATTAATTCCTTTTGGCTTCAAAAATGACCTTTTCCACCATAACATAATATTCTGATATACAAGGCCACTGTTTTTTGTACCCATGATTTAATACTTTTCATCTTGGTTCCAACGAGCAATGATACCAAGGTGACCAACGTATGACACCAACAAAAATAACAACCTCAACATATTTAGACGAATAATAATAATTCACCCGTCTTGGTAAAACAACCGAAGAAACATCAAAATTAAAATATGACCACCAAAATGATCCTGATGAGAAAAGACGATTAATGAATCAAATAGGGTGACTTACTATAAATAGACACTCCCTTCAAGATTCTTGGAGCCCAAAGTAGAAGCCCAAAATAAAAACTAAGAGCATCACTCAATTCGACTAACTCAACTGAGTTCATTGGAATCGACAACTTGACTTGCTGTCTCAAATAGAGCCAAATCACACTATACGTTGCTAGAAAGCCTATAACCCCACAGCTAAGACCCTTAAATCCCACTGTCAGGTCACGAGGGTCATGATGGTGAACTGACCAATCATTCTTAGATGCATTCCAAAAAGGGGACATTACAATATTGCGTGCAAAGTTGTAACATGTTCTCAAGTCGCAACTGCATTAGGCATGCAACTTTGAATAAGTCAAAGTTATTTAGGAGTTTGTTTTTGAATAAGACAAGGTGGTTTATGGTTTCCCCTTTCCGCTCTACCTTTCTCTCTCTTCTTTTCCTACATAAAGGAGGGAGCTCATTGTAAATAACATTATTTTGACAAGGCAAGAAAATTCTACCCATTTGTATTGTGCACTGTAAGACTTTGTGCTTGGATATAAATCAGATTGCTTTCAATAAAAAAGGCAAATTATTTTGAGATTTTGTGCCAACTCAAACTGTTATGTGATGACATTTTCTGGATATTGATTGTGGGTTTTGGAGTTTTTCTCAAGAGCTATTTGAATTTAATTGTGCAGACTTTTTGCCACCTATTGCATTTCAGAGCCAATTTGAACTTTTGAAGATTTTGTGTTGTAGGAGGACAAATTATGATAGATAGTAGTGTCTGTAATAACTTAGAGATGAAGAGTTTGGGCTTTAGTTGAAGGTATATCTATTAAATTTGATTACTTGTAGGTATATTTATTAAATTTGAGACTTTGTGCCATACTAGTTATTCTATTTGAATCCTTATTTGAGACAAGAGCAGGAGACTTTGGGTTCCTTTATTTGTTTGACAAATTTTAAAAAGTAGAGTGCTGCCCCTAATAATGTTCTTACGTCAATTCCAAGGTCATTGGTATTATTGTAGCAATAGGACCTTTTTGTTAAGTTTGAAAGTCATAGTTGCTTGCAAATCATTCCTCAAAAAAGAGGAAATGATGAAAAGAACTGCCCTTTTTGTAATTCTAGTTAAGTTTCTATTGGAGCCACCTACAAAAAGAAGGGAGCTTCCTCTATTGTTGAGAGGAGAGGGAAACCTCACTACATTGTTGCCTAAAGTCACAATTTTGTAAGTTGTGGTCATAGTGTCTTAGAAAATTTTTACCCAACAAGAAGTATGACAAAAGTTGATTTAGATGTTTTATGCGATTGTGGGGTCATTTCTTCAGCAAAAATGTACTACGATTATTTTATTCTAATGATCAACAAGGAACAAGTTCTTTAGGGGTTAGTGGCTGAAAGTAATGCAGGGGTGGAACAACTTAAAGAGGAAGAGTGCATGATCAATGGGTGTTTTGAAGAACTAACATGCAAGGTAGTTTCTGAAAATGGTGAGCTTCTTGAAGAAGAAAATGTTTTGACAGAGTTCGCAAGAGTTATTTGTTGACAACTTGAGGTGGATAACTTTGACTTCAGCATGACTGATGTACTGACAATCTACAAGATAAGTAGGAGATAATTTTCACAGCAAATCAAATTGTGATATTGCTATCAGGATTTAACTGTGTGACTTTTGAGTCAAACTCATTGACCCATGTTTCATGAGTAGTAATTCAACATGAATCCATCTCTCATGAGAATAAATGGAACACTTAGCACTCATTGGATCTAGGTGATGCTCAGAGGGGTGAAGCACCAGGACTTCCCAGGAGGTCACCCATCCCAGTACTACTCCAGCCTGAGCGCGCTTAACTACGGAGTTTCCTCCATGGTTAAACCCAAAGCTTGCAACCCCATTTGCAAAACCTTCACCAAGTGTTGTGCCTTATGAACCATTCATTAGAAAGCCCCTTAAGCTCATCCATTGATAAGTAGGAGATAATTTCCATAGCAAGTCAAATTGTGATATTGCAATCAGGATTTAACTGTGTCAAATTATGAATGGTTCATTAGGCACAACACTTGGTGAAGGTTTTGCAAATGGGGTTGCAAGCTTTGGGTTTAACCATGGAGGCAACTCCGTAATTAAGCGCGCTCAGGCTAGAGTAGTACTGGGATGGGTGACCTCCCGAGAAGTCTCGGTGCTTCACCCCTGTGAGCATCACCTAGATCCAATGAGTGCTAAATGTTCCATTTATTCTCATGAGAGATGGGTTCATGTTGAATCACTACTCATGAAACATGGGTCAATGAGTTTGACTCAAAAATCACACAGTTAAATCCTGATAGCAATATCACAATTTGACTTGCTGTGGAAATTATCTCCTACTTATCAATGGATGAGCTTAAGGGGCTTTCTAATGAATGGTTCATAAGGCACAACACTTGGTGAAGGTTTTGCAAATGGGGTTGCAAGCTTTGGGTTTAGCCATGGAGGAAACTCCGTAGTTAAGCGCGCTCAGGCTGGAGTAGTACTGGGATGGGTGACCTCCTGGGAAGTCTCGGTGCTTCACCCCTCTGAGCATCACCTAGATCCAGTGAGTGCTAAGTGTTCAATTTATTCTCATGAGAGATGGATTCATGTTGAATCACTACTTATGAAACATGGGTCAATGAGTTTGACTCAAAAATCACACAGTTAAATCCTGATAGCAATATCACAATTTGACTTGCTGTGGAAATTATCTCCTACTTATCAATGGATGAGCTTAAGGGGCTTTCTAATGAATGGTTCATAAGGCACAACACTTGGTGAAGGTTTTGCAAATGGGGTTGCAAGATTTGGGTTTAACCATGGAGGAAACTCCGTAGTTAAGCGCGCTCAGGATGGAGTAGTACTGGGTGGGTGACCTCCTGAGAAGTCCCGGTGCTTCACCCCTGTGAGCATCACCTAGATCCAATGAGTGCTAAGTGTTCCATTTATTCTCATGAGAGATGGATTCATGTTGAATCACTACTCATGAAACATGGGTCAATGAGTTTGACTCAAAAATCACACAGTTAAATCCTGATAGCAATATCACAATTTGACTTGCTATGGAAATTATCTCCTACTTATCAATGGATGAGCTTAAGGGGCTTTCTAATGAATGGTTCATAAGGCACAAAACTTGGTGAAGGTTTTGCAAATGGGGTTGCAAGCTTTGGGTTTAACCATTGAGGAAACTCCGTAGTTAAGCACGCTCAGGCTGGAGTAGTACTGGGATGGGTGACCTCCCGGGAAGTCTCAGTGCTTCACCCCTGTGAGCATCACCTAGATCCAATGAGTGCTAAGTGTTCCATTTATTCTCATGAGAGATGGATTCATGTTGAATCACTACTCATGAAACATGGGTCAATGAGTTTGACTCAAAAATCACATAGTTAAATCCTGATAGCAATATCACAATCTACAAGATTTCATTGAGTAATCTGCAAAACAAGTTGGTAGAGTGTAGTGATGTTACTTATGAAAGTGCAAATGTAATTTGGAAGGTAACAATCATTGCACAACATACAGGTGAACCAGCTGCGACAATTGTACACAAGACTTTGTAAAAGGTTGGGGAATTTGCTGATTCCTTGTGAAGTTTTCTATTAATAGGTGTAGTTTTTATGGAAAATCGCATGTAGAAGCAAATCACTTTGTAAATATAGGAAAACATGTATCTGTATAGTCGCTTCATGTAATCAAGTTGCAAGTGCATTAGGCATGCAACTTTGAATAAGTCATAGGTAGTCTTTGAATAAGTCAAGGTGGTTGAGGGTTTCCCCTTTTCTCTCCACCCTTCTCTCTCCTCTTTTCTTATATAAAGGAGAGAGCTCATTGTAAATAATCATCTTTTATTTTAGGTAATGGGGCTATGCTTGCAAACATTGTATAGCTGAAAACTTTGTGTTTCAAGGTGCAATTTTCAAAATTGAATAAGAGAAGCAAGATTTTCCAAACTATGTGTTGCAAATCTTGAGATTGAATGATGTTTTCTTATGGTGCATTGTTTAATCATTCTTGAGTTCATTTTATAGCTCCATTGTGTGAGTCATTTGATTTTTCAATTTGCCTTTTGAAAGACTTTGAGCTTTAGAAGGGGAATTGCTATAGTTAATAGTGGCTGCAAACTCCCAAAGACTTTGAGACTAGTTAAAAGACTTTGCACCTTACTAAGTGTTTTTGTCAAATTAAAAATTTGTGTTTGTTGGGTGGATACTTTGCAACCGACAGTTTTGGATAAAATCCAGTCACAAAATAGGTAGACTAGCCACAGTGTATGAGACTAAGTCTCTCTTACATTAAAGGGAAGACCTCCCCTTCTCACCATTCCTTGGATCATGTCTAGGTAAACAAGAAATTGAGAGATTTTGTAAGGGGTGTTACCAATATTCTTTCCTCTTAACTTTCAAGAAAGAATCTACTTATCCATGGAGCGAGTAATGGACAAGACGAATCTCTAACTACACTTCTATCTACTAGCTGGAAATGGTGATATTGATAAATCAACACCAACGCAAAGGCTGATTGAAAGCGTACCAGTTTGGCTCTAAGTCCCGTTTGAATAATTTATAAGAAAAATCACTACCATTGAGGCACAAATACTTCCGAAAGCAGGGAAATTCTAACTATTTTTCGTGAATTTGAAATGGCAATACAAGCTACAGCCAAAGCTTCTAGTCTATGTATCATCACAATCACTCCTAGTCGAAGCTTCAGCTTTGATTGCTTCTTAACATATTACACTCCATTATTGAACACACAATAATAACATGAATCAATGAGAGTAGGCACAAATTACAATTAAAGCTTCTAATTTGATCTATCATAATTGCTTCCAATCAAAGCTTCGAATCAAATTGCTTCTTTTATTCACTTTTCTCCCAAATTCATACTACCCAATCAAAGTTATGCTTGCACAAGTGTGATAGAGCTTTCTTGCATACAAAAAAAATGATTTTTACAATGAAGGGGCATTCCTTTATATAGACAAAGGAGTTGAGAAAAAAAGGAGGAAAAAGTGAGAGCAACTCAACTAACTTTGACCCAGTCTAACTAACAAGAGAAATTATTGGATTACATGTCATTACACACGTAAATCCTATTACTTGTAATTACACATTTTTATGTAATACATCCTCTTCAATTATGAATATGAAAGAACAAAACAAAGAAAGATGGAAGAAAAATGAAACAATCCTAGGGATTGTTCTGAAGGGCCTTGTACTTGGCAATGCTATCCTGGATGATCACAGGATCGGGAGTTCCTGTATTTTGTGTCACTGCATTCACCTTGATAATCACAGTGTTGCGTCTTTTGAAGCCTCTGACTCTCTTTGATGAACTGTTTATTGTGATTTGAAAACTTGATGTGATCAAGCTCTTCTCGTTCAAGTTGTCGTGAATTCTCCTTTGTAGATTGGCACATTCTAGAGTCTCTGACACTTTGAAAACCTTCTTGAAGGTGTTCAAATGTAAACTCAAAATAACTTTCTATAAGCACCTTTAACTTTTTTTTTTTTGAAATAAGGTGCTTGGCGCATTCTCACACAAACTCAGGCTCTCGAACAATCCTTTGGAAAATGGAGACTTAAATAATTTCTTCTTGAAAATAAAAGCACGTCTTCTTGATAGGTTATCATTGTCCTTTGAAGAAATTTTAACATATCTTGAAAAGTGCACCGCAACATAGAGACAAAAACATCTTCCAATGAAATTAAATCCATGAAAACCTTTGGATTTGAGTTACAATGACGAATGCATGAGGAGTGGGTATTTGAAGTATGGACTAGATACTTATGGAACATGTGATGGCTGGAAATGAACCAGAAAGTATATGTATTTGAATGGAAAGAGCCAAAGTCAGACTTTGAAAGATGGATTGCATGTGGGCAATGATGGGCTTTCGCGAGTATGGCCAAGAATGCAAGTTGGGATGCATATGAATGTGTGCAAATGATAACTTTTGACTTCAAAAGTGTCACCTTTAGCCAAAAACGGGTTCTCTAGATGTCATTGCATGTAAAGTGGATTACATGTAAAACCAACATGCAATTATGTTCGGAAGATGGTAATGCCTATAAATGGGAACGAAGGATGAGATTGCATGTAAATGTGGATGGAGGGTGAGATTACATGTGGAGAATGAGATGCAGTATATCTTGACATGGAAAGTGGAATTACATGTAATTGCTCTTGAATTGTAATTACATATGAAAGGAATGGATTCAATGTGCCTTGGCATGTAATGGCGGATTTGGAATGAAATGATGGACTTGCACAAAGAGGTGGAAGGCAGAGTGAAGTGAAAGGTGCTCAAGTTCTTGGGAATGAACTTGCAACTTCTTCCAAAAGAAGAAAAATGAGAAAGCGAGCAAGCAAATAATGAAAACAAGCACAAAAGAAACACATGCCTTTGGTCTTAGACTCAAACATGTCAACAAGCAAGTTACTTCAAAATGCAAATTCGAATTTGGAATTTGGTAAAAATCCAAAATTATGAAAATGAGAATATTCATCATGTTTAAAGGAAAAATGCACTATTCATGACGTATATATGAACAAGTGTGCAACTTCAAGCTAAAATATGCATGGAAATAGAAATGTAAGCATGAATTGATGAGAAAGTTTGAAAAATTCCACTTAATTGGAGATCAAAGAGCCAAAATAGCAAGAATCATAGAATTTTGTAATGTCCCCAATTTTGTCGGCATCTGAGTTTAGTGATTGGCCTATTACTATGATCCTCGTAGGCTAATTATTGTGGATAGAGGGTCTTTTACGACGGAGGCTTGGCTTGGGAGGGTCTTATCTTCTCCACATTTCAATAAGCTACAGGTTGGCCTTGGTTTGGCTCAGATCGGACTTCGTTTGGGCTTAGTTTTGTGTAGATATTATTTGTTGTAAGTTGGTGTTGATCTAGATGGACCCTTTCTATTTTTGGAAAGCGCATTTGGTCACATGGAGAAATAATAGGTATGACTCCTATTTCAGATGACATATTTAAATGATGAGTACTTTGGGAGTTATTATATTTTTAGTGGTCAAATTATTATTAATTATTAAATGACTTACTATAAAGATATAATTCAACTTTATAATTTCACTGAAGTTGGAAGTTGAGTTATCATTGGAAAGTGTTATTTATTCATTAGTTAAGCCAAGTCAAGTGAGAGAATTTAGAGGAAGCTTCTAATTAATGTTGTGTGGTAAAGCTTCTTGAGTGAAGTTACATTTTGATAACAAAAGAGAATTTAGAGGTTATAAATACAAGCCCATTTGTTGAGCAAAGCATGCTTGAATATTTATTTTCTTTGTTTTCCTTTGTGGCTTTTCTGAGTTCTGATCTTTTGTACCCTTGCTGATTTATAAGGGTCTGAATTTTGAGATGTTCCATTGGATCTATAGCTGAAGTATTGTAGATTCAAATCTGTGAATTAGTTCTGAGAATTATTCTAACTGAATTGTCTTCCATGTCTGTATTTTTTGTTGCTTTGGAAGAAGATTTTGGTGTTTATATTGGTAGTTGTGGTATGACTAATTGAAGGAATTTTCCCCACTATTTTTAGTATGCTTGGGAAGTCGATCAATTGCTGGAGTTTAATTACATTATTACCTGCACGTTGGAGAGTTTGATCTACATATGCAGGAAATTGCAGTGGATGTTTGTTGTGAAGTTTTCACATCATCTCCCCAAATTTTGGGGACCCCCTTTTTTTCAATCGCCTTGGCAATAAATAATTTTTTGAAGTTGTCCAAAAAATTTCCGATTTTAGAAAATTTTACATCTTGGACACCTTTAGGCCAAGAGGTAGGAGGTTTAGGTTTGTTTTTTCACCCGGTTTTAAGCTTGATTTTCTGGAATGAGTAATTTTATCTTAAGGCCGAACAAATTTCAAAGAACTATACTTCGCAGGAAAAAAATACAAAATTTTGGGTACTTAGACGATTTTTTTTTGAAAATTTGGATATAATTGTATAGACTTGAGTAATTTTCAAAAAAATGAAATTTTTTTTAGATTTGGTTTTTTTTTGGAAAATCTTGATTTTTTTTGGTAAAGAAAATTAAGTTTGTGATGGTGAAATCAAATAGGAAAATTGATTTTGGATTCTAGAGAAATGATTTATTTTGGTTAAAAATTAAAATTGCATGGCAAAATTGATTTTGGATTAAATTGCAAAAAAAAAATTGGCATTAATGGTTTAAATTTGCCTTGAAATTTTTAAGTCTTTAAAGAAATTAGTAATTTAAAATTGAAAAAATAAAATTTGGCTTGCCAAATCCGATTTTTAATTATATATTAATTACTAAATTGTCATTAAATGAAAACGTTTAGCATCTCCAAGGCTTTATTAATTTTATTTTTGCAATTTTGGTCTAATCGATAATTTAATAATGCAAATCTCATTGTGGAAAAATTAATTTTTGGCTTATCATTTAATTGGGATCAGATTGTGCACTAATTAATGTTTTTTATTTTCTTTCCTCTCCTAGGTGCAAATCGGCCAGGTAGGGGAGGCAAGTGAATTGAGTATAAGAAGGCTCTCCTTCCCCGTGTCTCCTCATTCTTCCATCTTCCTCTTCCATGCTTGGAGCAGCTCTTCTTCCTTGGACGATTTTTGGCAAAGGGCAGATTTGCATCTAGGAGCAGCTCTTCTTCCTTGGCATTTTTTTTTTATAGGGCAGTTCTTGGCGATTTTTATAAGATCTGATTTTCCTTGCCCTAAATGATTCTTGATTGATGTTCGATTTCCATAAAGAGCTGCGAATTTTGTGGGGCGATGAATTTTGTGAAGCTATGAATTTTGTGGAGCTGCAATTTTTGTGGAGCCGAAATATGTGGAAGTCTGATTTTCTTGAAGAGCTGCGATTTTGCATCAGATGTGAACAGTATTATTTGGCAAAGGAAATAGGTGATTAAAGTCTGATTTTTTGTCACATGCATGGGCAATTTCAAGTGGGCAAAATTCTAATTTCTTCAGCTAGGTCATCAATATTTGCGAAGGGCTTGAAATTCTTAGGTCTAATTCGAAATTCAAAAAAAGACCCAACCATTGGTAAAGGTAAGTTCAATTCATTTAGAATTGAAAATGATTCTTAAACGGATTTTGCTCTTTTGTTCTTGTCTAGTTTTGCTTCTCTTGGTTCTTCTTGCATTCATCATCCGCCACTTCATCATCCCATCATAGGTTGAAGATTGGAGATTGATAAGTGTAGAATTCATGATAGAGCATTTGGCGAGGCAAAAATAAGCTAGATTACCCTAGGTTGAAGTTGAGATATTTAAGTGTAATCCATC
Source organism: Cupressus sempervirens (assembly GCA_028749045.1). Lineage (NCBI taxonomy): Eukaryota > Viridiplantae > Streptophyta > Pinopsida > Cupressales > Cupressaceae > Cupressus > Cupressus sempervirens. The sequence continues at coordinate 548,003,004 of CM053783.1, forward strand.
TTAAGGTAACGAAGGGGCAGAAATAAGTGGTAGTCCCACCCCTAGGTTGAAGATTGGAGATTGATAAGTGTAGTGATAGGACTTGGCGAGGTAGAAATAAGTGTAGAATCCAACGAGAGAAAGAAGGTTGGAGATTGATAAAGTAGTCCATATTACTTATTACGAAGGGGCAGAAATAAGTGTTTAGGATATGATGCCCAAAACAAAGGTGTAATTTTCTCATTGGCCCACAAAGTTGTAATAGTAAGAAAAACAAATACTAAGAAAAAAAAAGAGGATATGATGCCCAAAACAACTTTCTTTTTTAAAATGAGGCGAATAATTGATACCAATGTCGGTATAGTAAATATGATATAGGTAAAGGGCAGACTAAAGGAAGGACAATTCCCCATGGCAAAGATCTACAAAAATAGAATTGGCTACAAGAAGGAAAGAGAGGAGTTACCAGATCATCAAGGCTCATAGTGGCAGACTTCAAATCAGAATATGGTGATCCCATGGTGCTTCTCAGCTGGATCATGGGCCTAGCTCAAGGTATGCAATCCAAAAACTAGATGTACATCTTTGTTGATGAAATTGCAATTGGAAAAGGTAAATTTGATTGGGCTAGAATTATAAGTGAAAATCTAGAATTACAACTTAGGGCAGTGCAAAACTAGAAGCAATTCCACATGGGGTCCTAGCCCTTCTAGTTGACTACAAGCTGGCAAAGGTTGAAGTGCGAGCTTTGGTGAAGAATGAAATCGGGAGAAGGGCGAATTTGATTGAAAATTAAGATTCAAGAAGCCCCGCAATTTCAATAAAGAGCGGATTAGTGAAAGTGGTTTGAAAATATTTGAGGCTAGGCAAGGCTTGGCTATTCATGCAAACCAAATTCAAAAAGGAAGGTTAGGAAAGACCAAGAAGGTTAATGCAAGGATAATGGGGGAGGTTAAGTTCAATTTCAAGGTAATGGCCAAGAGCAAGGCTCTCAAGTTGCAAAGAAGTTCGCATCTAGAGAAGCCATCGAGGCCAAGACAAGATTACCCCAAGTGCATGAAGACCTCATCGTTTCAAGGTCAGGACATCAAGTACAAGCAAATTCGAGTTGTGATGAGAAAATTTCTAAGGACAAGCTCAAGCATCCAAGGCTTCACCTTATCTCAAGGATTAAATAGATTTATAAGATAAGGTCGATGAGGTGGCACTTTCATGTGCATGCAATCAAATTATAGCAAGTGTCCTATGTTCTCATTGGTTGACAAATTATTGTAATTTTCTCATTGGCCCACAAAGTGGGTGCCCTCGTGTAATTGGTTGAATAATGGTAACCCTAATTAGGGTTTGTAAGATATAATCTTGGCACTTGATTTTGCCTCTTAATCTCGGCCATGCATTGTAATTTGGAGCCTCTATATAAGGTCTTTTTGCTCTCATTTGTGAGGGAGTTATGTTGGAGAATTGTTGCCAAAATACTATCAAAATTTTTCTCTATTCATTGTTGTGGCTTGCATGGTGGATATACATGATCATTTTGGTGTATTGCATGGTTCTTCTCATCTCTCAAATTAAAAGTAGGATTTCATTTCATGTTGCTAGAGTAGAAGTAGATGGCTAATTGTATGGTGATATTAGTAGATGTTTGATAGGGATCTATAACTAGGCCAGTAGCATCCTAGCGGCTTGTTGGGGAAGCCTTGTGTAGTAAACTAGTTCTTTTTCCTTTGAATCATTACATCTATGAGGGTGGAGCCGCTGGTAAACTTTCATTAGATTCGATCCCCATCCATTTGCTAATCTTTCCATTCATAGGAGTAGGAGTAGAATAGCGAGTAGTTGATTAGTCAAGGTTTTGAAGAAGAAGGTTAAGAAAGCATAAGCCATTCGAACACTCACCCTCCATCACCATCAACATCATCTGGCACTCGTACAGAATCACCATTACCATCATCCCAAAATCTAAGTTGTCCTTGAAGGAATAATGTAAGCCCGCCTACATGATTACCAACAAATCACATCGATATACTGAGTTAGTATCCACAGGTGTAAGGAACATTGGAGTTATTCTCATGTCCCATGAGTATTAACTTTACAAGAGAGGATTTGTGTGTTTGATATTCCGTATCAGATATTCAATTGCTAATATGTTATGTGGTATAAAAACTGACATCAACAGTGTTCTCCTTACTATGATGACTGGTTTTGGTGGATGCTTTAGAGCTGGGAGTTCGTGAATTTATTTTTCTTCAGCAAATACGACTGGTCTGCAATTTGATTTTATCTCTGCCCTTCAAATTCTGGAAATGCTACCACATTTTGTGCCCTGAACGTGGTTGCTGCTGTGCGCATTGGGTGTTTAATTTCCCTACCCAGCTGGCTACTTATATGCCTAACTTGGGCATCTTCTGTATGCATTCGAGTGCATGTATTGGTGGCTAAGATTCTGCTTTTGATTGGGACACAACAACCTGTTATTGGTGTCCAACATCCATGTGCATTCCTGAGCAGCTATAGCTGGACTTTTAGTCTGCTGAAGGAAGAATTAAGTGCTTGCAAAATTCTGCTACAGGCTGAACTGAGAGATCATTACCAAGTTTCAATGAATGTTGTAATTCTTTGATTTGTTTAAGTCTCAGTAGCAAAACGATTCTGAATTTAGTATCTCGTATTATTGATTTCATTTGCAAGAAGACTATTGAATTTGACATTAAGTATTATTGGTGAACGATTACTCATGTCTTTGCATCTAAAATATTTGCAAGAAAAGTGTTGGAGTCTTATGGGTACTGGTAATTATTGCAATAGATTTCAGTCTTTGTTCATGGTTTTACATGCCTTATGAGGAAATAATAAACTAAAACATGAACAAACCAAATCCAAGTGTCATCACATTCAACAACATACTTTAAGGGTATCAACAAAGCTTGCTTTCCAAGTGTCTGATGTAATATACCTCCATACGGAAGGGCCAGAACAAGGCAAGATGAGCTCGATGGGTCGTACGAATTGGACTGAGAAACTGTGTGAAACCAATGGAAATTCCATACGATGGAATGGGGAGGGAAGCAGTACAGGTTATTACCCTCTAGGAAGTCCGTACATTACTAAGCAGTGTACAGGAAAAAGGCCGTATGGTGGGATTAGAAAGGCTGTATGGTGATAATTTAGGAGCTGTCCGTACGTGGGATGGGCAATCCGTATGGTGAAGGATGACAGGCTGAGTGGTACGGTGGCTATAAAAGCCTGTATAGTGTTAGTACAGACCGTACGATGGGTGAAAGCAACTGTATGGTGAATGAAAATGTCCATACGGTTGATGTGCAAGGTGTAAGGGATGAATGATCACACAATGTTGCACGCAGGGTACAAACAAGGGATTTGCACATAGTGTTATTGTTCCTAATGCGTGGAGAGTTGAAGGGAGGGTAAAAATGCCAATACAAACCAACTTGATACCTCTTGAAAATGCACAAATTGCAGACATAGCCAAAAGATTCACCAACAGGCACTGATATTCCCACATACAATTAAGTCTTCAATTTGCGAGATACAGACCGGGTTGAACACCATCGAAATAGGGTGAGGGTTGAATCTCACCGAAACCGCACGAGCCAAATAGGGAAGATCTTTCACTTTCGAAATGGCGAACACTTCCGAACTCCAACAATAATTCGCAATACAGAGAACTATAATCCAAAGCATAACTACAAACTTTCTACAAGCTGTGCTTAAAATACCCGTCAGGAAAACCTTTCTGAGGGTGTACAAAGATCGCCAACGGTGACACAAACATTGAAACAAAAAAAAAAATGGGTCCGAGATAAAATTAATCAATTGGCCCGTTACAAAGATTAATTTATTATTTATTTTATAACGGGAACATTATAGTCCTCCTGTCCAAAAATTTTCTTGTCCTCAAGCAAGTGCAATGCCAGGTGCTGGAGGATGTGCTCGCCTTTCAACGCTACGTAATCCAGCGATAGGTGTCGCCAGCGTACCAAGTATTCCTTCACAATGCTGTTCTGTAGTGTCTTTCACGTACTTTGAGGATCTCAACAGGTTCCAAAATGAGTTTTCCTTCTTTGTTGAGTTGCGAAATGTTGGTAGCAACTGTTACTTTTTGCCCTATGGCTTTCTTCAGACAAGAAATATGGAAGATATTATGAATGCGGCTCCCCTTCGGAAGTTCTAGTTCGTACACTACCTCACCAATGTGACGGACCACGCGATAGGGACCATAAAATCATGGCTTCAATTTCTCCTTCCCTGTTCCCTTTAATGAAGATTGTCGGTATGGCTGGAGCCGAAGATAGACCAGATCTCCCACTTCAAAACTCCTCTCTATCTGGCATCTGTCGACGTACATCTTCTGTTGATTTTGTGCCTGCTATAGGTTTTCTTTCAAACTCCTCAATATGTCCTGCCCCTCTTGAAGCTAGTCTCTCAGCCTTGGAGCATGATTGTCACCCAGAACTGTGTCGATGAAGGAGAGGGGTTTGTTCCCGTACAAAGCTTTGAATGGTGCCATCCCGATAGACATGTGATACGTGGTATTGTAGCAATACTCCCCCAAACGGATCCATTTTACCCACACTCATGCCGAGACGTAGTTCTGAAGGTAGCCTTCGAGCCATTTGTTCACAATCTTAGTTCAGCTGTCCGTTTGCGGGTGGTAACTCATGCTTGGTGATAATTTTGTTCCTGCCATCCAAAACAATTATGTCCAAAACATACTAACGAATTGTCCATCTCAATCATTGACGATGTTTCGGGGTAACCCGTGCAGATGGAAGACTTCTCTGAAAAAGAGATCGGCAACTTGTGCAACTTGAAGGTCCAAGGGAATGGTGAAGAAATGTGCATACATCATCAATCTATCAACCACCATGAAGATACTGTCCTTTCCGTTCACCTTGGGAAGACCTGTTATGAAGTCCATTGATATACTTTCCCACTTATGTTCGGGAATTGGCAAAGGTTGTAGCAGCCCGACAGGTAGAGTGTGTTCAGACTTGTTCTGTTGCCAGACCATACATTCTCTTACATGTTGCAACACGTCCCCTTTTAGTCCCTTCCATGAAAACCTCTCCTGGAGACTTTTGTAAGTTTTAAGGAAACCGGGGTGTCCAGCTAGAGGTGAGTCATGTACTTCCTTCAAGATCTTCTGCTTTAGTTTGGATTCTGGCACTAGGTACATCCGGTCTTTATAGTAGATGATATCATCCACTACTCTATGCCGATCATCGTGGGTGTGGCCATCCATTATTTCACAGGCAGATGTATTCTTGGAATATTCCACTAATAGTTGTGCCTTCCAGTCAGCTGAAATCTGATCTAGTGAGAAGATGGTGGGTTTTCTGGACAAGGCATCTGCAACAACATTGTTCTTCCCTTTTACATATTCAATGTCGAAATCAAAAGACTGAACTTTGCTTACCCATTTTTGTTGCCGTTCGTTCAAGTCCCGTTGCTCCAGGAAATATCTCAGATTGTTGTGATCCGTATGGACGACAAACTTGGCACCTACCAAATACTGCCGAAACTTGGTTAGTGCATGTACGATGGCCAATATTTCTTTGTCGTAGATGGAATATAGGTGTTCTACTGGTGTAAGCTTCTTGCTCTCATAGGCGATGGGGTGTCTATCCTGCATCAGAACCATTCCAATGCCTTTCCCGGACGCGTCACACTCCAAAATGAACAGTCGGGTGAAATCAGGCAGTGCAAATACGGGACAAGTGCTCATGGCCTTTTTCAGTTTATCAAAGGTGAGTTGTGCCTCTTCGTTCCATTGGAATGACCCCTTTGTCAGATCCGTTAAAGGTATGCTGAGCTGAGAGAATCCTTTAACAAACCTCCTGTAGTAACTGGACAGTTCGAAGAATCCTCACAAGTCTGTGAGTGATTTTGGGGGAGGCCAGTCGAGGATAGCCTGAATCTTCTCCTGATGCACTTGAACCCCATATTTACTGACAACATGCCCCAGGTACAATATCTCTGTCATACCAAACTCACATTTGGACTGCTTAGTGAACAAGGACTGTTCCTCCATGATACTCAGAACTTCATTCAGATGCTTCAGATGCTCCTCCCATGTCCTGCTATAAATAAGAAGATCATCAAAGAATACCAATAGATACTTACGCAATTGTTTGTTGAATATGCGGTTCATGCATGATTGAAATGTAGCAAGTGCATTGGTCAATTCGAACGACATGACTAGGAACTCATAATGTCCATAGTGGCATCGAAAAGCCATTTTCTCCACATCTTCTCTCAGTCGGATCTGATGTTATCTAGAACGTAGATCTATTTTTGAAAAATAGACCGCTCCATGCAGTTCATCTAGCAGCTCATCTATCCTTGGAATGGGATACCTATTCTTTATTGTTTTCTTGTTCAGCGCATGGTACTCTACACACAAGCGCATCGTCCCATCCTTTTTGACCAACACTACAGATGATGCAAATGGGCTGGAACTGGGACGGATCCATCCTTTCTCTAGCAATTCTTGAATCGTCCTTTTGATCTCATCTTTGAATTTTTTGGGGTGGCGGTACGGTGTGGTTATGACTGGCTTTGCCCCTAATTCCAACTCGATAGTGTGTTCAAACCCTCAGTGCGGTGGTATGCCAGGAGGAATATCCATGAAAACCTTTTCATGTCTACTTAAAATATATCGGAGCTCATCATCTTATGGAGGTGTTCTTTGCCCTTTTATAGGTTTCGCTAAGATGAAACAATGCGCAGCCCACACAACGTCATCGTGCCGAATAATTGCCTCCATCCGATGTGCAGAAACTTCCTTCGGACCTTCATTCGCTATTCCTTAGAGGATGACCTTTCTGTCAACCACGAAAGTGAAGTCCATTAGTTTGAAACTCTGGTTATATTCATCATGTCATGTCCCCATTTTGGAGGCAATTTGATTTAATTAATTAGGTTATCCAAAATAATGAATATTTTATAAGGATGACTAATTAATTATTTTAATTAAATAAATAAGTGGTATTAAGTTAATTATTTATAAAGTTATCAAATAAATAAATATTAAAAGATAACTTTATATTTAATTAATTTAATAAAGTGACTTGAATTATAAAATATTTTATAAAGTCACTTAATAGATAAAATAAAATAATGTTCTAGAAACTTCTGGAGAAAGTGGAGAAAAAGAATAAATAGGCACCCCGGGCTTCATTCTAATCATCCAGTTGTTTATTTCCCTCTTGACATCAAATTGTGATTCAATCACATAGTCTATTATGGAGCCAAGTGGTTTCAGATAGTCAGTTGATATTTGGGAACGAAAACTCCCTTGGATTAGCATAACTGAGGAAGTTAAATATCTTCTGAAGGGTTGCACAATTGGAGGTGATACTTCAGTCACTTCAGCTAGGGCATCATTGGGCCTAAGGCCATTTTCAGCATTTCAGCATTTCAGGAAGCAATTTTAGCAGGGCTGAAATTATTGGAGGTCATTTCTAGTAGGTCCGCAGGCTGAAAAAGCAGTCCGGAAAAAGTAGGCCGAAAAAGCAAAACTGAAAAAAAAAGCAGTCCAAAAAAAAGTAAGCCGAAAAAGCAAAACCGAATAAAAAGGCAGTCCAAAAAAGCAGCTCCAAAAAAAGCAATCCGAAAAAGCTGTTTAAAAAAGCAAATCCGGAAAAAGCAAGTGGAAAAAGCAGATCGAAAAAAAAAAGCAAGCAGAAGGGGCAGCATTGAAGGAAAATATTGCAGCCATCCACAATCAGGTTCTTCACTTCTCATTTGGCATATTTTCTGAGAAATGTAGGTTTTCAGCTGAGTACAAAATATAGCTTCAGTACTTCATTATTTTACATTGTACTTGTCTTTGTTTGCCATTTGGCATTATTGGTATCAAAGGAAGGCTAGGATTTTGCAATTGAAAAAGCATTGTAATTTTTAGACTATCTATATTGCAACCCTAGAGTTGATGATCAGCTTATAAGTTTGCATTCCAATTGTTTGACAAAATATCAATTGGCTGTAAGTTCTCTTTTTGGCATAAATAATGTTATAATTTTGCATGCTAAGTGTTTATATTAATGCCACTTGGTTGTAAGTGCATTAATGCCATCTTAGGTTGCATCCAAAGTATTTGTCTTAATTACTCGTTGCTGTAGCTGCATATTGCAAGTAGTATAAGTCACATATTTGTATTGAATATTGTCAAAATTAGTTGCACATTCATGTTAGGTCATTGTTTAGACAATCTGGAGTCTTTTTGTAAGCATTCTCTTTGATGCAAATCGAAACAAGAGTCATTGCAGCAATCTGAAAAGTTATATCAGTCATATGACCCCTTGTATGCAAAGTGTTGGACAAAATTCTTCGAGCCTTCAATCAGCATTTTAAGGTCGGATTTGAGCAGGACCATTTGAGCATGACCATTATAGTGGTATCAGTGTTTTCTTGCAAAGTGTTTGATGAAATGTCAAACAACTGAAGTATAAAGATTTTTGGTGTTTGAAGGAGTTATAACCTGTTGGGGTTATTACACATCAAGGGTCTCCATCCACTGTATGCCAAAAATAATTTCCATGTTAGCCAAGTCCACTATGAAGAAGTCCTCAGTTACCGTGTGATTCGCCATTGTGATACTCAATTGAGGAACAAGGTGTGTACAGGGCAAGAAAGTCCCTCCGGCCACCTTGACCTGAAAGTCTACGTGTGCTTTCGTAGGGAGACTTCTTCGCTTTACCAAAGATGAGTTTATGAAATTCAAGGTCACTGTAACCCTTTGTCCTTGAAGGGTACCCCGTACATGGAAAATTGTGCACCTCGGATTGCCAGCCAATGCAATGGATCCTCTGCACTGTACCAAGGTGGCAATTCTCTCCGTACGGTTTAAACTGGCCATGTTGGCGTTAATGTTAGGTTGGTTATCTTCGATTGGCATTTCTTCCTATTCGTGTTCGTCCTCATCATCAGACACGACCTCGATGTAATGGATCTTCCCCTTCCTGAGGCATCGGTGGCCAGGCTCCCAAGACCCCTTGCAATTGAAACACAATTTCTTCCTTCAGAGTTCCTGTCGGGTGGCTTCATCCAACAACGACTTCTTGGGTGGAGGTTTGTCCCTCGGAAACATTGGCAGTTTCGGATGTGAGTGACTTCGAGAGGATGAGGTTGATGCCGACGATGATGCCATAGTTCATGCCTTATTGATTGCTTCCGATAGGGTAGACGGATTGAATCCCTTCACCCAACCTTTCAGCAATTCTACCAGTCCGTCCATGAAGAGCACGACCCGCCTTCTTTCGAAAATGTCCGTGACCAACACAAAAAGTTTCTGAAATTCCGCAATGAATTGATCTACCGATCCAGTTTGCCTCAGTTGTGCCAAATCTTTGAAATTGAGCTCGAGATCTTTCCCATCAAATCATTCTATCAATCTCTCCCTGAATTCCGCATAAGTCTTTATTTGATCATGCCCTAATGTGATGGTGTCATGGTGCCACCATTCGTGTGCAACTCCCTCCAAGTGCAATATAGCAAATTTGATTGCTTTTTCCTCTGGCATAGGATTCATTTGGAAGTAGGTTTCAACTTTCCTTACCCACGCTTGTGCTGATATGGAACCCGATCCATCAAATGGAGACAGATTCACCTTACTCAACTTTCTCCTGAGATCATCGTTAAAGTATCCTCCTCTGTTTTCACCCCCTGAATATCTCATTCTCAGATTTGCCTAATCTTTGTAGGATATGTCTTCTTCAAGGTTTGCATTCTTCCAATCTTGTCTCATCTCTTCGAAAGTTGGTTGTCTCTCTCCATGATGCTCTTCCGTCCATGTTGGGAAAGTCGGCATAGAAGGTCAAGAGCGTGCTCGCTGAGATGTGATTTACCCAACACCGAGTCCGCGCTATGACCATTTTGATCTCCAGATATTTTTTTCTCCCCAACTTCTTAAGAGTTTCTTCCATGAGTCGCTGCGTATCAGTGATCCGTGCCTGATTCTGGGCAAGTTCCCTCAGAAGTGCCACAAGTTTGGCACCAGTCGGTTCCCGCTTGTCAGCCATTCGCTCAACAGAATGTGTCCTCTTCCGGCTATAAACTCTCATTCACCATCCATAGTCTGGCAACGTCGAAGCGCTCTGATACCACTATAATATACCTCCGTACGAAAGAGCCGAAACAACACAAGATGAGCTCAATGGGTCGTACAAATTGGACTAAGAAACTGTGTGAAACCAATGGAAATTCGGTATGGTGGAATGGGGAGGGAAGGAGTATGGGTTATTACCCTCCAGGAAGTCCGTATGTTACTAAGCAATACACAGGGAAAAGGTCATACGGTGTTTCTATAAGGGCCATACAGTGGGATTAGAAAGGCCGTACAATGATAATTCAGGAGTTGTCCGTACGTGGGATGGGTAATCCATATGGTGAAGGATGACAGGCTGAGCTGTACAGTGGCTATAGAAGCCCGTACAATGTTATTATAGACCATATGGTGGGTGAAGGCAACTGTATGGTGAATGAAAATGTCCGTACAGTTGATGTGCAGGGTGTAAGGGATGAATGATTGCACAATGTTACACACAGGGTACTAACAAGGGATCTGCACATAAAGTGTTATTGTTCCTAATGCGTAGAGAGTTGAAAGGAGGGAAAAAATGCGAATACAAACCAACTTGATACCTCTTTAAAATGCACAAATTGCAGACACAGAGCCAAAAGATTCACCAATAGGTACTGATATTTCCACATACAATTAAGTCTTCAATTTGCCACATACAGACTGGGCTATACACCGTCGGAATAGGGTGAGGGTTGAATCCCATTGAAACCACACGAGCCAAATAGGGAAGATCTTTCACTTCCGAAATGGAAAACTCTTCCGAACTCCAACAAGAATTTGCAATATAGAGAAATATAATCCAAAGCATACCTACAGACTTTCTACAAGCCGTGCTTAAATACCTGTCGGGGAAACCTTTCTTAGGGTGTACAAAGATAGCTGACGGTGACACAAACTTCGAAATAAAAATAAAAATGGGTTCAAGATAAAATTAATCAATCGACCCATTACAAAGATTAATTTATTATTTATTTTATAACGGGAACATTACATCTGACAAAATGCCAAACTTTTGATTAGTGAAAGAAATCAATGTTATTTAAACTATAACCAATTGGGGGCTATTACAATTTTGAAGGCTAATTCTCCTCCAAATCCGGATTCTCAAACAATAATTTGACTTTTTTGTACTTGCATTGAACAAATTTTAATGAGAAAGCAAGGGTTGAATTTGACATGAAAATGCCAAATACATGATCTCCAAAGGCAAGGGCATGTATTAAAACTAAAAAACAACCCCTTTGATCAAACAGTTGGGCTGGAAATGCCATTTTTTGAGTTTTTTGAACAAAAATGTGCCTTTTCATGCAAGAATCTGTCACTTTTGCAAAAGCGTGGCCAAAAAATGCATTGATCATTTTTTACTTGTGAATGCAAAAATGACTTTCCCAAATGATAATATGTGGATCCAAATGCAAAAAAGTGAATGAAAAATCCAATTTTCTGGGCTTTTTAAGCAAAAACGTGATTCATAGTGGGCATGAAATGAAATGTTTTTTACTTGTAAAGGCAAAAACGTGTTCTTCAATTTTATATATATGGATCAAAACCTCAAAATGACTTCTATTTGAGCCAAAAAGTGATCAAAGCTGCCCCAAATCTGGGTGTTTTTCAGAAAAACCTGGCTCAAAAATGCAAAAATCTGAGTCATTTTTGTCTTGAATATGCAAAATAATGACCCCCAAATTCATTTATATGCATTAAAACACAAAAACGCCCCCTTGTGATGGATTTCAAGCCATTATATGGGTAGAGTTCTAAGCATTTTTGATGAAAAACATGTTCTTGGAGGAGGAAAACATCAAGTTTTTTGCCCTTGAATCTTCAATTTTGGGTTTCTTGAAGACATGCATGGAGTTAAAGACAAGTCACACCTTTTGGTTACAATTACATGTTTTAAAATCACCAAAAAAGACTAAGCAAAATTGTACTTTTTGGGTGCAATTACATATTTTAAATTTTTTTTAAAAATGACCTTTAGTGCAAAATCACACCTTTCAGAGGTCATGCATGTTTTGAAAGCACTCAAATATGCATGTCTCTCCTTTTCGGAGTCATTGCATACTTTAAAATACATGTAATGACATGTTTTAGATTAAGGTAAAAACAGATTTTGAAGGGACCCGAAACCCATAAAAAAAAAAGCAAAAGATAATCTAGTAAGCAGAACCAGGTTTTACAAGGATCTAAAACCCGTAGTATAGAAGTTACAAAATCAGGTTTTACAAAGATTTGAAACTACAAAATAAGACCATAAAATGAAACTAGGTTTTACAAGGACCTGGAACCTAAAGTTTGAACAAAAGGATAAAAAACTAGATAAAAAACCTAGATCAGAGACCAGTTACCAGAACCACCACCAAAACAGAGACTAGTTTCCACAAACACCACTAGCTGCTATTGTAGCTCTTTGATCATTTTCACCACCTCCTTGCCCGCCTCCGTAGTGCTTTGGATGGTATTAGCAGCAGATCCCCTAGTTACCTTAGCCGCCTTCTTTCTTGAGCTCTGTCTTGTTCTTTTTCTTGGTTCGCCAGGAGACATGATTTCCTCATTATTCCTCTTCTCTAAGCTGGCAGCAGCTACACAAATGCTTGAAGTGACCTGCTCCATCTTGTTGCCACTCTCTTTAATCAAAAGATGGAGTTTATGTTCATATTCCTTTAGTTTATTCAGGATATTACCAACCTGAACTTCCATCTGAATGATCTTTTCTCAGTCAGCTTCCTGGTCCTACTGCATCTTTTCCATTTTTCTTTTCAAACTCATTAACTCATTGTACATTCAGGAGTCACCTTGGAGAGAGGAGTCAGCTTTGAGCTTAGCAGTATGAAGGAAAGAAAGCATTGTGTCCTTACTAATAGATTCATCCTTCTCCTTCCCCATTTCTTCATTACGAGTAGACTCATTCTTCTCTTTCCCCGTATCTTCCTCTACATTCATAGCTCCCTGACCAGTGAGGTCCTCCTTTTCCTTTCCCATTTCTTCCTCCAAATTTTCCTCACTCGCTCTCTGGGTTTGATCACTCCAGTTTTTATCCTCTTCTCCAACATTATCTGACCCTATATTTCCTCAGCTTCATCCTTACCAGTCTCACCCTTGCTGCCAGGGTAACCTTCTAGATTTGAACTGAAGTCTCCCATATCCGTATTCTCCTTATTCTCCATATTCTTATCATCATTATTGTCTGAATTCTTAGACTCACTAATCTCCTTTGCATATTTCTGAGGTGAATTCTTAGACTCAGTAATCTCCTTTTGCTTCAGACTTCTCTTTCTCACAGTAACCCCTTCCTCGCCCTTACTCTTCCCAGAGTAGGTTTCACTAACAAAGCCCTTCTTTTTCTCAGAGGGAGGGGAAGAAACAATAGCTTTGTTCTTACAGTAATTCTCAATTAAAAGGATAAGCCCTTCATGTAAAATCGGACGAAAGTCTTTTTTCCTATGGGCTTGAAGACTTTGAAGCAAAAAAAATCTCAAATAAAAAGGAAATGAGATCCTATCCTTATACCAAAAATGATTCAGGAACACAAAATGAAATTTATGAACATGCTTTGCCCTACCATCTAAAATGAAATACTCATGGATGCAAGAGAAAACGTCCTGCTAGATAACTTTTATTTGACCCAGCTCACAAAAGTCACCATTCTTCTCCAGATTCTTTTCCTCCTCTTTAGTCTTCGAAAATTTCTTAAATGCAGCATTGGAGATACTAGTTTCCTTATTGAATTTTATGCCCTCCTTAGGTAGCCTTGTAACATCGGCAATGAAATCTTCAGACAAATGAACCGTTACCCCATGACATGTTTTATGTGTTTTCAAATGACATTTTCTTACAAAATCACACATTTTGGGTGCAATTGCATATTTTGATGAAAATGTGCTTGTAGACATATTATGCACAACTTAAGTGATGAAATAAGCACATGTCAATTTAATTTTTGAAGAAATATTACTCAAATTGGTCATGTTACTTAATTTTAACACGTTAAAATTCAGATATGAAAATTTTATTCTGCTAAAAGCACATTTCATTTGATATTTGAAAGAATATAAATGTCCTTGTATCATTCATTTCTTGAATATACAATTGATATTTTACAAAATAATGAAATGCTTAAGGCAAAGTATTTCACACAAGTCGTGAATACAATTGCGTTTTCATATGTACTAAGAATAAAAAAAATAAAACATATGGGAGAAAGTCAAAGATAACTAGTCATTGCCTTTCAGACTTTGACTGGTTAGATGTTTTGTTGTTGCATTGTCGCCCATAGTGCAGCTCTCGATCTAGTAAGCTCCCGGTTCCTCATTCCCCTGTTAGAGAAAAGAGGTGGGGTTAGATCTTTATGATCTAAGCAATGACTAGTCACCTACAGCTACATTCTTGCACGTTACATTTTTCCTATTCTAAATACATACAAAAAACACAAAGTATAATGTCAAAGGGACATATTATTTTGATACGAAACCTTTCATTATAATCAAACACAGGCATATTCAGTTCATAATAAATAGCTGCAAATTACAAGAAGAAATGGTTTATGACTGTCACGAGCCCGTGCTCGAACATCATAAAATATTCCATTTGTTATGATTGCATCTATTCCATCAAAATAAAGTTTGTGCATATGCTGAATTAAGTGAATAAGAAGCAACTCTCTAAGTAATACAATACAAGGAAATGCAAAGAGCTATAGTAGCAGAGAAAGTTCTGACGTTTCTATGTAACAGATACAGGAAACTATATTGCAAGAAATGATATCTTCCAAAAAATCCAACACAACAGTTACCAGCAGTTACAGAGAAACAACAAAAGAATCTGAATATACTGAAGCATTCTAAACTGAAAAAAGCGGTAAGAAGTACAAAGATATGCACACATACATTGTCACTGTTACTACTGAATGTTCTAAAAGCCTACATCAGACAAAAAGGAATCAAATGATTACAGCATGTTGAATCAATGTGGAAATAAAATGATTTCTATTTGGAAAGAGAAATCTCAATTAATGTACAGGTATTTAATGTACAGGTCAACAATGTATTTTTATGGCATTTCTCTCAGGTACTCACAGCAAAATCTACAAGATCAGTACGATGATAATCACAAAGCATGATAAAAGATGAGCATTCAGTCAAATACATACAGAAATCAGACCAACAAATACCTGTTTTCTTTCATGAAATGGCGATTTTAAGGTGAAAAATGCCCAGATTTTTGTTACAACAGTATTGGTGAACACATGACTTCCAAATTAATGGCAAAACTCTTGTCAGACAGCAGTAAGAGGTGTTTCCATTGCATGAAAAAGTAATAATCTGGAAAGGGAAATGATGAAATTAAAGCACCAAATCGTGCCAGCAGTTAACACAAAATTTGTTTATCAAGCCATACAAAGATTTGCTGCTCGAATCTTCCATATTATGCATGAATGAATAAAGATAACTACAGCTAGAAGTTGCATTTATTAGTTTGAAGTTGAGGGTTGTTTACCATACTGGTAAAGAAATCAATGCATACAAACAATGGAATAGAATAGCAGAATTATATTCCATATGCCAGACATACATTATGCTTTATAATATCCGTAATAGTAGATGATGATTTACAATGATCCCAGACGAGATATAAATACTACTGCCGAACCTTCCCGAAGGAGTCCGTCGGCCACAACATTACATCCGCTACAAACTATTTACCCGTCAGCTACAGAAATACCGCTGGAACCATCCAGTCGGCTGACACCATCCCCCCCAAAAAAAAGTCGTCTCTTGACGACTAACAAAATTAAGAGACAACTTACAGACAACAGAAGAAATACTAGAGAGAAGGGGGCGAAGAAATACTAGAGAGAAGGGGGCATCCCAGAAGTGTGCTACTGGCGACGTAACTCATACACCTACTCTGTCCTGATGCAGAGATCTGTCTGAATCAGAGAATTAACCTCGACGGCCTCCTTTAGAAGAAGCGCCACATCCATAGCCTGCCTCCTAGCTAACTGCATCTCGTGCTCAGTCGCATCCTTATCTCGGACTACCGCCTCTGTACCTTGCCTAGCCACATCCCTCTCCTGCACCGCTGCTGCCATATCTGCCAGTAGTGCTGCCCGCTCTGCGGCCCATACTGCCTGCTGGTTTGCCAAGTCGGCGGCTAGCTTCTTTTTAGCGTCACTCTCAGCTGCCAATGATCTCTCTGCAGCAACCCTGTCCGCCTCCGCACACCGACGACCATAGTAAACATCCTTGTACAATCCCACAATCTCATGTGCCAGCTTCATCAGAGGAGTGTCACTGGGTCCCAACTCTGGCTCAGTAGCCCAGTCTGCCAACATCTCAGCTGTCTCCACTGCTGGCTAGCCCCTGTCTACAAAACAAGTCTGAAATCGTTGAGGACAGATCCCACGGATATATGCTTTGATCAAATGCCACTCCCTCCACCGAGTCAGGGCCTAAATTGCCACATCGTGTCCCTTCTTCAATGCAGATTTCATAGTCTTGAGGTAATCCCAGCACTTGTCCTCATCCGACCCCTAATCCTCCTTGGCGAAGTCCTTCAATGACCATTCCGCATCACTGTTCTCCTCCTCATCAGCGGGAGCCATGCCCACATCCGGTGCCGCCTTCTCTACTGTCGGTGCAACCACGGCATGTGGCATTCCCTCCTCCGAAAGTTGAGGCTCTGGTACTGCCAGTGATGTTCCTGAATGCCTAGGAGACTGAATAGACGGACCCCACTTGGCCGAAGTGAGTCGGAACTGCTACCTCAAAAACATACTAGCTCTATCCATCACCTCCGATTGGTTCAACTGCGCGAGCTCCATGTTCTCCTCCGATACTGGCTGGACTGACTCGGCCTTTGCTAAAAAAGATGACGAAACAGTGACAACTACGTCACAATCAATGACCTCCAACCGAACCTGTGGCTCAGGCTCTGGCGATGGCAACTGTGCTCTCTATGAGACTGGGACGGTGACATCTGCTGGTACAATTAGAATCACGTCCGCTACAGTCATTGGGAATATCTCGGTGACTGTCCGTGGGACAACATCTATCGCTGTCTGTGGGACCATCTCTGTCATTGTCCATGCGACATCTGCCTCCGCTGGAGGAGTCATAAGGACCGGGGCATGGTGCTGACCAAACGGTGGAATGACTGCCAGAAGGGTAGTCAAGTGCACCGAAGTTGACAGCTGAGGAGGGGTAAAGAATGTGGGTCCACTACCCGCTGCCTCACCGCCAACTTTCGCCGATGTGCTTACCTCTTCTTCCATGGACTCAGCCCCGTCACTCACCGAAGTGCCCTCCTGTCCGCTATCTGTCTCTCCGGAAGCATCCAGTCCGCGGAGTACTTTCTTGTGGCCTGCTGCTGATCCTCCTATATCCAAGTGTCGCCAATAGAATATGGGAGGCTCTCCATCTGCCAACTTGCCCCTTGGAGGAGCCTCAAAATCATCTAGTGGAATCTGGCTAGCCGTAGCCTCCAGAAACAGCCCGATGGCATGGTGCGGCATAAAAAATGTTCGGTGCTGAAGTGTCATGAATTCCTCCATCCTGTCGGCAAGCACTGAGGCCCAATCATATACCACTCCCTGCATGATACCATTCATAAACACAATCTGAGGCAATGCTATATCTGAAGCTCGAGTGGCACCTATCAACCTGCTCTTGATGACGTCCATGATACACCGCCAGTGGCCCAATGCACCTATGCCCGCATCAAAATCTATTTAATCTGGTCTACCTCCGGGGTCTGCTGCCACCACTTCCGGTATTCGCTTCCACTAAGACTCAAACTGGACAGTGAGACAAGTGAATTCCTCCTTGGTCTTTTGTTTCTTGCTACTGGAACCGGAGGGGCCTGCAACTCGAATCCCCGATGCCAAAACCCTTGAATTCTTTTCCATATTTGCTGCCAACTGACTCTTCCACGGCTTCCGCTTGCCTGCTGACTCCATGCAAAATGGCTTATTCTTCCTTATATAAGTTTCCTCTGTTTGTTACAAGCACACTCCCCGCAGGGAACACTGTCTTCTATGATGCTCACAATCAGTGAGAGATGAAACCAGCCTCCAAGGATGAGCATAGGGCATTCCTTCTCAATTTCTACTTGCACAAAATTTCGAATTGAAACCTGCACAAAATTTCGACCATTCCTCAATTTCCACTTGCTGGTGGGACGAAACCCCGTACTGCTAAAAATCAAATCTTCCCACGGCAATGACAGCTTTGGTGCGCTCTCAAGGAAGACTCCGTGGAGAAACAAGCCCCTCGTGATCCACCTATATACCTAGGAATCCATTCGAGTTGAGATTCCAGCCAATTTGATGCCCACTTCAATGTATTAGCCTTAACCATTTCTGCCTTAGATCTTGATGATTTTTCTTTTAAAAAAATGGAAGAAATCCTAATCCGCCCGCAGGGAGTGTTATTCCCGCCTATTGGTCTTCCTCTGGATTGAACACAGGAACTGCAGAGCACACAAATTGATCTTGTTCTCCTATGCAGAATCGCTTGAATGTGTTCTAGGAAAACGTGAATATAGCTCCTACGCGAAACAGGAATCATAAAGTTTGAACACAACACTCTGTGGGCTGTGTTATCTCAGAACAACCTTCGCGAGAATACCCTGCGGGAAGAGAGTCAATTTTTTTTTTCAATTTTAAATTTTTTTTTTTTTTTTTCCAAGTCAAATAACAAAGGTACCTCCAGTTGGCGTCGCCACCTCACAGTCCTTTAATGACGACGATGGAAGATTCGACAATGACAAGCTTCTTGCACGGTATATTTTCAATTTAGATCCGTTAACTAACTGAGCCATCTCCTGTCCGTCCAAGGTCGCCAGTTTGATCGCTCCATTGCCGTCAACCTCCCGGATCTGGTATGGTCCAACCCACTGCACCTTAAATTTTCCCAGCTTGATTTCATTGCGACCATCATACTTCAATACTAACTGTCCTGGCTGGAATCTGCTACGTTTCAGATGCTTATCATGCCAGACCTTGCGTCTGTTCTGTGCCACTTCCGTCGCCCACTGTGCCAGCAATCGCTTCTCCTCTATCTTATTCAGATTGTTTAACCGCTCTTGTAAGCTTTCGTCGTCATCCAGCTTGTTTTCCAACACTATTCGCAGACTTGGGATCATGAATTCTGCTGGGACTACCACTTCCTGTCCAAACATTAACTAGAATGGTGTGTGCCCTATCGTCACCTTGTACGTCGTGCGGTAAGCCCACAAGGCAGCAAGTAAGTTTTCCTCCCAATCAGCACTTTTCACCGCGTAGGATTTGTAGATGATGGATACTAGGATTTTATTGGTAGCCTCGGCCTGATAATGATCTGTTCATAAATAAATTTCGCAGTGCTGACAACCGAGTTATTTGGTAACGCACGTGCCTCCACCCACTTGGTCAGGTACTCCGTTGCAACAATGATGTATCGGCACCGTCGAGTCTTGCTCACCCTCAGTGGTCCAATGAAATCTAATACCTATCGCTCAAAAACTTCCTGCGCATGTGAGGGGTGAAGTGGCATGAAATCTCTCTTCAGCGGCTTCCCCGCCCATTGGCAAGTGTCACATCCAATGACTGATTCCTGCGCGTCATTGTAAACCGTCGGCCACCAGAGACCTGTGAGCAATATCTTTCGTGCAGTGGTGTCGGGCCCCACGCGTCCTCCTGCGGGACCCTCATGTGCTTCTTTTAACACCTGCAGAATCTCCTCTTCCAACACACACCGCCGAAGAATATGATCCGGCCCCATTTTGTAGAGCAATCCATTGATCAATTGAAACGTGCGACTCCTGATTATCAACTTGCGCCTATCATTTGGTGACATCCCAGTGGAAAACTGTCCTGTTGACAGGTACTCGCCAATATTTCTATACCATTCTGGCAGTACCCCAATCTGAAATAGCTGCACGTCAGGAAAGTCGTCATTCACACCCTCTGCTGGTTCCCCTATTTTGATCCACGATAGGTGGTCAGCACTGACATGCTTCTTTCCTGGTCGGACAATGATTTTGAAAGTGAATTCCTGCAATAGGAGTAGCCATCTACTGATCTTCCCTTGGATGACAGGTTTATTAATCATGTACAACAGGGCCTGGTGATCAACATAGAACACAAATGGTGTAGCAAGTAAATAATGGCGGAATTTTTACACAGCATAGACCATTCCCAAGGCTTCTCTTTCAGTCGTGCTGTAGTTCTGCTCGGCCTTTGATAACAACCGGCTGGCAAAGTATATTGGGTGATCCAGTCCGTGATTACCAGTCTGTGCCAGGGTCGTGCCGATCGCATAGTTGGAGGCATCCACATGAACATGAAAATCTTTATTCCAGTCCGGATATGCCAGAATGGGTGTCGTAGCCAGTCGTACCTTTAGCCCTTCAAATGCCTCATCCTGCCCTTTATCCCATCTAAATGATTCTTCCTTGCAGGTTAACTTATCCAACGGGTGGGACACCTTGGCAAAATTTCTTCTGTAATAACCTATATGCCCGAGAAAAGATTTTACCTCCATCACATTAGTAGATGGCTGCATTTCAAGAATGACTCTCACCTTGTCGGGATCCGTCTTTAACCCTTCCTTACAGATAATGTGTCCGAGCAGTCTTCCATGTGGAACCATGAATCTGCACTTTTTGGGATCCAACGCTAGCCAGGCTCTACGACATCTCTCCATGCATTCACCAAGTGCTGCCAGGTGTCCGTCCTCCGTGCTAAATATTGACCAATCATCTAGGAAGGCTTTGAAGTTTTCCATGGACATCCTATCGAAGATATGCAGTATAATCCGCTGGAATGTGGCCGGCGCGTTACACAACCCAAATGGCATTTGGTTGTACGCGTAGACCCCATCTTCGACAACAAACGTTGTCTTCAACTTGTCCTCCTCCGCTATAGAAATCTTATTGTATCCGGAGAACTCGTCCATAACGGAGTAGATTTCATGTCCCCCGACCTCCTCCAAAATGCTATCTGTGAATGGAATCGGAAAAGGATCCTTGATCGTCACTGCATTCAGGCATCTGAAATTGACGCATATCTAGATTTGAGTAGTATCCTTCTTTAATGAGATGACTATCGGCAACACCCATTTGCTAGTCTGTACCTTGAAGATGATGCCAGCTTCCAGCATCTGGTTGATTTCCTCTGTAACCCGTGTCGCATAGTTCTTGTTCATCCTGTAGGGTCGCTTTCGTACAGGTACAACTCCCTCCACCAGCGAGATGTAGTGCACACACAATTCCGGCGGTACTCCCATGAGGTCCTTGTATGTCCATGCAAACACATCCTTGTAGTCCATAAATATCTTGAATGTCGCGGCCTTGAGTACTGGATCCCAATTATCTCCGACTAGTATGTTCTTCGGCTCTACCTCGTCCCCCAAATTCATCGTTTGCAGCATAGCTTCATTATACTTGATTGTCTCCCCTTCATTGAATGCATGGGCGGGTGTAACATCTAACGGTGCCTCCCCCTCCTTTACTTCACTAAACTCCTTCGGATATTCATTCTCAATTGACAGAACATTGCAGTTGTGAAATAATTCATAGCCCTCCATTTGCCAATGGTAAAGATCGTTGATGGAATCCAAGTTGTCATCTATTGATCCCCCGTCCAATCGGAGGATGCCCTCCTGATCCGGTTCCATCCGTGGTCTTCCCTCATCCTCCTCTCCCTCAGAATCTGATGACAGGGCCTCTTCCCCTACCATTTGGGTATGCAAATCAATGACAAATCAGCGGCCTTTACTTTCCAGTGATAAGGTGTTCTTCTTCCAGTCATGTCGGGCTCTTGCTTCGATAAGCCACCCGTGGCCCAAGATGGCGTCATACCCTTTCCTCTTCAACGGAATCACCACAAAATCCATCAGGAACGGCTGAGTCCCAATGGTTACCGACTGTGCTATGAGAATACCCAGCGGTTTAATGCCACGTTGATCGGCTGTCAGCAGCTGAAATCTTGGAGGCCACAATGTCGGCTGTCCAAGTTTCCTCCAGCTTTCTTCCGGCAATACATTTATGCCGGACCCTCCATCAACTATTGTGTCTGTGAGAACATGTCCAAGGTCCCCATCTCGATGACTGCAGGGTGCCGTCCGGATGTCAGCGCCAACAACATCTGATCTTCTCCTCCTATAGCAATTTCCTTTTCCTTCCCTCGACTTGGTTCTCCTGATGACTTTTCCTTCCCTTGACTTGATTCTCCTGCAATATTTGAAAGAGCAGATCGAAGTTGAGGCATGGTGAGAAGCAAATCATTTACCTTTACTTGCACCATCATTTGCAAAATTTGTCGTACTATGTTTTGTTCTGCGGGATTCCTCGTTGAAGTGTCGGCAGTGTCTGGAGGTGTTGCTGCTTGGGATACTTTTCCAACCTCCGCTCGTGCTTCCGCAAATTTCCTCTTTTCTTCGGCGGGGTCTGGGTATTCTTTTGCTTGTTGCTGCGTAATTGCCAGAACTTCTTCCTCATGCGCCCCAACAGTGATCAAGTTCACTCCGGAATTTGGACACTTTGAGTTGTCGTGATCGCTGGGTCCACACCATCGACACAATAGTTGAGGTGTATTCGCTGTTGGACACTCCCGCGCAAAATGCCCCCACAAGTTAGATGCGCGGCACTGAATAATCGGCCGTCTATTTGCATCATACTGGATCCGACTTTTTTCTCGTATTGGTATTGTTATTGTTGTTGTTATTGTTCTGTCCACGCCGATTATTCCTGTATCCTCCAGATGTAGCACCAGCGGTATTCGTGTTTCCGCTACTACCCGACGGGGAAGCCTCCTGTGTAAGTACCTGCAAGGATCCTCTGGTCTTCATGTTAAAGGGGCACTCCTTTGTCGAATGGCCCATGATTTGACAAATGTCGCAGAATTGGTTCTTTGGACATGATCCTTTAGTATGACCGTCGGTCTTACAGTCCGTGCACCACAACTCACTGCCTTTTGGCTCCTTCTGCATGTTTTTAAATTCCTTCATCATGCGGATCATATCCCTCTATAGGGCACGGACCTTCTTGCTACTGCCCTCATCGTCACTGCTATCTTCGTCGGAAGGCTCATCGTCATCAGAATCAGAGGAACTAGTCTTCTTCTTCTTTGTCTTGTGCTCACTTTCGAGATTCAATGCTCTGTTATAGGCTTCTGTGTATGATGATGGCGGCACAATTTTTATTTTCTTTCGTAGGTTAAGGCGTAGACCTTCCACGAACCACCTTTTTTGAAGTCCATCCACTGGCTTATTCTCCATTTGTTTATCAGATCTTTTAATTTCCTGGCGTAAATGCGGACAGTTTCGTTCTTTCCTTGCTTGGTATTGAAGATCTCTGCTACAATTTCATTATCGTCCTGCAACAGTTGAAATTCGGCCAAAAACTCTTTTTTAATATTATTCCAATTGTCTAGCTTCTGTGGATCTGTACTAGTAAACCAGTCAATTGTCATGCCTCGTAGGGTTGCCGGAAATTGTCTCATCCAGTCGTCTTCATCAGTTATGCCATTTGCCCTCCAGATCGTTTCACATGTTTTACAATGCCGGATGGGATCGGCCGTACCATCACCATCAAACTTCGGCAATTTCTCTTTTGGTAACACCATCACAATTGGTGTTTGTAAACAAGCGTTGCTCGGTCCTGCAACACTGGCGGACTGGTATTCCACACCGACGGACTCAACTGCTGCAAACCTTGGTGAAGAAGGGTTTTCTGAAGTCGTCCCCTCCGGAAGTATATCTCAGACGAAGAGTTCACTCCATGCTCTTGCTCCTTCGGCACTCCGAGCCATGCGAGTCGATGCTCTTCCGTCTAGATTCTCTTCCCTCGGCGAACAGAAATTCAAAAAGTCCTCCCGTGCTTCTTCCACCAATTCTTGCTATTGTCGAGTCTCCTCCAACAATGCCTCCGCACTCCTGTTTCCGTCAGCAATCCTCTGGAATCTCTGTCGGCGGTCTGCCTGCTGTGCCAGAATTAAATGTTCTTGTGCAGTACGGATTCCATCTTTGCCCTTGGCCTTATTCCGATTCTTGTTAAGTTGATTTGGCATTAATCTTCATTCCTCCCACCTTCCAGATTCATACGGCAATGGCACCAATTGTTTACCGTACTGGTAAAGAAATCAACGCATACAGAATAGCAGAATTTTATTCGCATATGCCAGACATACATTATGCTTCATAATATCCGTAATAGTAGATGATGATTTACAATGATCCCAGACGGGATATAAATACTACCGCCGAACCTTCCCGAAGGAGTCCGTCGGCCACAACATTACATCCGCTATAAACTATTTACCTGTCGGCTACAAAAATACCGCCGGAACCATCCAGTCGACTGACAAGGGTCCAAAGAAGTGGTCAGACTGGAACACAACACAAAACCCTTCAACACATAAGGGCAAAATGTAAGCACAACAAAACCCTGGCTGTCAAGTGGGTTTTGAACACAATGCTACAGGCGGAAATGAGATTAGAACAACAAATCTTTGTATGCAAGAATCGTGCTTCCAGCACCAATGATGTTCACCTAAAAAATACTGATGTATACTCAAAACCCAACAAGATACCTGCAACATATGATCAAATATGGAGCTATTTCAAAAGAAAAAGAAAAACGTGCTTCCAGCACTAATATGAAACGCATTTGTCATAGCGTTTTCCAAATATACCATCAGATGTAACAAATAAAATACATGGCTTTTTTTAGAAGATGGAAAACGTTACCTCTAGCAAGTAAGTCGTAAAAGATCATGGTGACTCCAAAACAAGAGCAAAAGAAGAAAATCGTGCTTCCAGCACTGAGTCACATCATAGAATGGGCAGAACAATGTGATTCCAAGTGCTACGACAGCAAGCCGCACCTAGCAATGGTGACAGACCAAACATTTTCATGGCGTTTTCCTAGGGTTTTCAAAGACCTCTTATCAGCCGCCAAGCTCTCTCTCTAGAGCTTTCGAATGTGAAATGAGAAGAGATTGCTTTGTTTTAGGTTAAAACTTTTGCATTTAACCATTTTTTACATTCCTTTTCAAATCCGCAAAAAGATGTATCGGTATTACCTCTTAATACTTCGAATTACATAATTTCATTTGTTTCATGTCAAATTTAAATAGTATAATAATGTATTACTTTAGCTAAGTAATATATTATTATATTATTTAACTTTTAATGAGTGGATATTTAATTCAGATTTGCAAATAAATTGTAATTAATAGCGATCAATTGATAAAATTATAAATCAATTGATTGTTATTAAGTTGAGCAAATCAAATTTAGTTCAAATAAATCCATTTTCGGATTTAGGAGAGAAAAGGGGAATCTGAGTTAATCTTATGATTAACAAGTCATTGTGACGTGTCTTTTAGACTAAGTCTTAGAGGTTATCTTTTTAAAGACTTAGTAGCTTCATTTAAGGTCAAATTTAAGGCTTTTTGAGTCATTCCAGGACTGTGGGTCGAATTTTGACCTTGTCCTAGCATTTTGAGGCCATGTGTTGACGTTTTGAGTCTTTTAAGGGCAGTTAAAGGTGAGCCATAGGTTCTGTTATGACTTAGTTCAATTTTTAAGCAGTGAATCATCTTTTGATAAGTTTTGACTCCCTTATTGTAGCCTTTTTTCCCGATTTCGACCAGGAGTTTGCTATTTAGTTTTCTGAAACTGTGATACCAAAGGATGGATGGATGCAGTTGTGAAAGTGGAATAGACTATTGTGACATTTTATTGTCCTTTGTATACTCATTTTTCTGAGTTGTATCTCTGAAGTTGATGTTTTTTGACCTCTGAAGGCATAATACAGTTGGCTGGATCTACTTTGGGACTCATTTTCGTGTGCAATACTGGTGATTTGATGTTAATTTTCTGTGTTCTATCAAGAACCTCTAAAATTTATGTCTCATTTTCACACCTATATGTGTCAGTAAAACCTCTATGCATAGGTCATAAGTTGTGCATTTTAATGAAATTATATTGATTATGGTCTATATCTTTTTGATATTATTCATTAAAGCCCTCTTTTGAAACACTTTTATGCAGAGATTTTCATCAAAGTTGTATCATCGCGTGTCATACCATTGTGTTGTTAAACATCAAAATCCTTCATTATTGTCTTTGGTGTATCACCTTTTTGGTTTAAATAGTTTTTATTTTCATACTTTCTTCTCCCCTTTTCCTCACAAGTTCATAGTATAGGTGAAATATCATAATATCATACAGGAACCGGCCTAGAATCCGGAGGTTCAGTCACCTGCATAGTTTACCCACAAACTCGTGATTGTTCCAATGTTTCACCAGAATTTTCTAAGTATTTAGGTGCTTATCTTGAGGGTGCAAATTCTGGTGACAACAAGTCATAAATTATATTTACACTATATAGTTAATATATAATGTGCAAATATCTTTTTAAAAGTAATATTTACTAAGATGTTTTGAATTAAAACTCAAAAATTAAATTAAACTATATAGTTAATATAGTGACTTAAGTGAAAAAATAAAAATATAACGTAAAATGCACTATAGTTATTTTAAATGATAATTTAAAATGATAAAATAACTTATAAACATAACATAAAATGAATTTGTTATATTTTTCAAAAAGTGAATTTGAACTTAAAAATATAACATGATATTTTTAATTTGTGTACTTGCACTTAAAAGGTCCACTTTCTGGGCACTAAAATGATTATATCTTTTGATTGCCAACTCCAATTAAGCCCTAAAATAGATCAAATCAAATGCAAAACCAAAAGCAATAACTTGAGTAAAACCAAAGGACCAAAAGCTAACAAACACACTCAAAAATGAGAAAAAAGACGTTGAAGGCTTCAAAAATCAGGCATAGGCTCAACAAATAGAAAAACTAAAAAGACTTAACGAAAGCCTTCAATAAAAAGATTCATTATATCAATTGGGGTCGATTGATTGAGCAATGTTATCCAATTAAATAATGATCTAACTCAAAGAAAAACAAAACTAAGTTGAATTTTTTTTGTAGTGTTACTTATATTTTGTGGTGATAAAATTCGGGACAACAAAGCTAATTGCAAGAAATGTTGGGTTCCTCTTATTATCCCACCAATATTTATAGGTAACTATTGTCTTAGGAGTTGCTCTTACGTGAACCATTGAGTCACCAATATTATCATAGCAATAGGAGAATTTTGTAGGGATAGAAGTTGCAGTTGTTAAAGTTTGTAGCTGCGATAGAGATCTTTATCTTTCGAAATTTGGATGTTATTACCGTTGTCATCTTTAGCTAAAAAGGACACTTAAGTTTAATTTGTAATATTAAACGTAAATGACATGTGTCATTCACATGCATTGAGGCATGAATATTCGAAGTCATAATTAATTATAGGAGTTATGAGAATCTCAAGAGACCTTCGGTTATTATGTGAAGAGTCTCGCCTATTGTTATATATTCACATCAAGCAAAGGATATTGTACTCTTGAACATTTATTTATCAATAAAGATATATTTGTGTGTTGTGTGGCTGGGTTTTTCCCTTCATTCTCAAAGGGTTTTTCCAGGATAATTCTGATGTTCTTTGTTTTAGTTTTCTCTTTCTTATTGTTGGTTATCTTCATGGATTTTTGGGCTCTAGTTTCAACATGGTATTAGAGCTCTAGTTCAATAACAACATATGAAGGAGTCTTTTTGTTTAAAGTGATATCTATTATAATCCTGGAATTGTTGAATCATCATTGAGGTGTTTCCTTTTGGCATGGGTATTTGGATAAATTTGTCAGAGGTTGTATGTGATTTTTGCTTATCTATGATAGATATCTTCAAACTGTGCTCTTTGTGGATCTTTTTCAAGTACATATTGTATCTTTGCATCTGGCTTCGTTCTTCACCTCCTTCTCATGCGCATGTTTAATGGGAAAGTTGTCAATCTTTGTCATTTTTTTATGTTTATGCCTCATATTGCTTTTGTTCGTATCTTGGATCGAATAAGTCAAGATTATCTGTGTCAGTTTCTTATTATTAGCATCGCACATTACTAAGTGGAATATCATTTTTCTTAAAGAGGGTCAATTTGCCCTCGATTCTTCTACCATTTTTGAGTCTTCATTCTATTCAATGGTCTGAGAATGTGGATTTTGTAGACTATTTGGATCAAAGTCTTTAAAAGGGAGTTGATCCGCAAGTTATTTGTTTAGTAATGTCGCACTTATTTGAAACGTCGAGTTATTTTTTGAGTTGTCTCTCTCATTGCAGTGAGTTTAGTTTTTTTTGGGCCCGACTATTGGATTTCCATATTCATATATGTGATTTGCTGTGGTCATTTTTTTTTTTTTTGTGGATCGCGTTTATTGAAGAGAAGACAATATTTCATCTTTGTAAACTTTATGTTGTCGTAACGTCAAACTCTTGCCACAATAATAGTGGTGTGAGTATTTCTTCCCATCTAGCTATTCATGAGAAGGCTATTTTAGGGTGTGAATATGGCAATGAGTTTGCGATTCTTGAATGGAAGATTGCTTTATTTATCTAGGTGTTTTGGACTTTCATGAGGCAGAAACAGTGTTTTGGAAGGGAGTTGGTTGACTTGTTTATTATAAGGCAGATTAATAATCTTCACATTGTATGGAGTGGTGAGGTTGTATTGACTGTCACAATCTGCTAGTAGTTCCATCATTGGCTGTTTGAAAAGACAAGTCTCAAAGCATTATACATTTGCTTAGATTTTAGATCCTTATTGCAATTTAATTAGGAGCCTGTAGGAGATTGATTTTCTTCATCGGAAGTGTGACTAGGAATTTTTTTGGCATAAGTAGCCTCTTCTCGTAGTAATTACAATCTTCGTGGGAGGTAAAGAGTCATCATGCTATTTAGGTCACCATGGCTAATGATTCATTATGGAAAGCAAAAAGTTTTGGATTCATTCATTTCCGAAGGTATTATCGTGACTTTCATTGGTGCATGATTGGGTTGCATTTATGCAATTAGTGCATGTTCGAATTATTCACTCTCACACCGTAAATGTTCAAATAACGGCAAGAGTGGTTCGTGATCAACGTGTATCTCGACCATAATGCTTATAGTGGATATTTATTCAAAATTGGCAGAATATGTTCTCTACCTCTGTTTCAGAGGACTATTACTGTTGATGAGATGGTATCGTCTCAATTGACTAGCTTCAGGATAAAAGTCGTCATTGGTTTTCTCTAGAGCCATATCAATTATCATGTGAGGGGGTGCGGTGCATCGGGCCTGTTTAGTAATAACAACTCTGCTAATAATATAGAGTTGTGTTGCTGTAGCAGAGAAAGTGTTTATGGTTCTTGAAGTCTCGAGGATGGTTTTTGGAAGATTTAAGTGTTGTTCAACTCGTGTTGCAGAAGATGTATCAACATCCAAATGATGGATAGATTCATTTACATGAGTGTGCTCTACTCTGAGGAGAAAGACACAAAGATCAACTTTGAAATATCAAGAGATAAGTTTTCATCTCAAGTTAAAAATTGATTTCTAATTTATGTGCTAGTTGTTATGAAGAATGGTTTATGCTGGTTTGATTTTTTAGCTTGAGAGGGAGATTTTTTAATGATCAAAATAATTTTGAATTAAGTTGATCTAATCTCTCTTAGTTGCAAGATCCTTTAGCTTCAGAGGGAAGCTTCATAATTTAAGAGGGAGTGTTTATGGAACCCCAATCATTCTCATATATGCTTGTGATGCTTGTGGTATTTATAAAATTTGAGACTTAAAAGGAATCAAGTCTTAGTTTGTTATTGCCTATTTTATTCTTGTGTGAATAAATGAGATTGTAAGATCAGCTATGATAACTCTTTCACTATGCGATAGTGAACGTCATGTTAAGAGTGTCCATGATGTCATCACACAAAGATTCTATGATGGGAGTTGGATCTCATGTTGAGAGATTCCATGACAATTCACATTGAGAGAGTCTATGAATAAAGGCTTAGCTATGAGTCTTACAAATCTTTTCATGTTGCGTGATTCCATGAATATGACTCATTGTTACAAGTTCTCATATTGAGTAACTCCATGAATTATGTTTTGAATTTCTATGATTAGAATTTATAATTGACATTTTTGGTTGCAGCTTTGTGTGACTATTTAGCTAAATATCTCTCTCTTGCCAAGAGGGGGTGTTAAAGTTTGTAGCTGTGATAGAGATCTTTATCTCTTAATATCTGGACATTATTACTGTTATTGTCATCTTCAGTTGAAAATGACACTTAAGTTTAATTTGTAATATTAAATGTAAATGACATGTGTCATTCACATGCATTGAGGCATGAATATTCGAAGAGTCAAAATTAATTATAGGAGTTATGAGAATCTCAAGAGACCTTCAATTATAATGTGAAGAGTCTCTCCTATTGTTATATATTCACATCCAGCAAAGGATATTGTACACTTGAACATTTCATTATCAATAAAGATATATTTGTGTTGTGTGGTTGGGTTTTTCCCTTCATTCTTGGGTTTTCCTAGGATGATTTTGGTGTTCTTTGTTTTAGTTTTCTCTCTTTCTTATTGCTGATTATCTTTATGGATTTCTGAGCTCTAGTTTCAACAGCAGTTACTTGTGGATTTTTCCTGAAAAAAGAGGAATAGATTAAGAGAACCACCCCTTTTGTACAATCTCAATTAAGATCCTATTGAAACCACCTACAGAAAGAAGGGAGTCTCCCCTATTGTTGAGAGGAGAGATTTATCTCACTAGACTGTTGCCTAAATCACAAATTTGTAAGTTGTAGTCCTAGTGACTTACCAAAATTTTGGCAAACAATTCAACACTTAGCAAGCAACAAATCTTGATTGAAAAATGTATTCATTTTAAGAAGATTGAGTCAACATTCAAAGCCTATACAATCATCTTTTTCCAATCTTTTCTAAATCCAAAAATCTCTTGTGTTTATCTTAGGGATTTTGTCGTATGTATTTGTTCTTGTTGATAGTTGTAAATCTTTCATTTCATTTTCAATTTCGTATGTTTTAGTTTGTGTTGTCTCTTCTATTTTCCGTCTCAATTTCTGTAAGTTACATATTTCTGTACCTCATCTTTCTTGCATATGCAGTCAGGATTAAAAACTCTATTCTATGATTGGAGTAAACAAGAAAAGCAAGCTAATTGACATACCATGCAAATGCCTCAGAAAAACCCACTTTCATGCATTCCATGTTCCCTCTTCATACTTATTCCATCGCTGCCACATGACCTTGAGCTTCATGTTGGTAGTTTCTTTCTTGTTCACTTGTAATGGAAATTCAAAACTATATTATAAGTAGATGCCATGCCATACATCTTTCATTCATTTTTCCACACATAAACTTTGTCCACATATGCAATACACCAAGAAAACCTTGTTTTAAAATCCTTTTCCCTCATTTAAAGAGTTTCTTTTGCCTAAAATCCTTCCCCTTTTTTCTCAAAGGCCTTCCACGTATATCCTATACCCATACTCTTCCACATATGAAATGTTCAAGCTTGGAAGACCATGTTATGGCTTTTTATGGTGACTAAAGAATGACAACATACAAAGAAAGTAATGAAAGATGGAATGATTACAAGCATAGAATGCTTTCAAGACAGAGATGGAAAGAAACAAATGTGCTTTCAAGATCAACCAAAATTTTACGACAAGAACGAGCAAGGATGCAAGTTTATGTTCTAGATCAAGATGCTTCCACCAAACATGAGCACATCAATCGTAAAACATCCTTGTAGGATTATGAAGACCAACAGAGGATAATGTAATAGTTGTCATGTCTTGTCAAGCACTTAGAATATTTTCATCATATATTTGTGATTTGTATTCGGCAAATCACATGTAATTGTCAAAATGAATTGTAATTGCATGTGATAGTATCACATGCAAAGCTATAACATCAAAATGAACTTATGTTGCAAGTGTTTTATGCCTTGTAGCATGGAATAATTCAAACTTACTTAATTAGAGAATAAGTCAAAGTGGTTAAGGGTTTTGCCTTTCTTTCTCCACTGTTTTCCATATAAAAGAGGGAGCTCATTGTAAATAATCATCTTTTCAAAAAATTGTGTATGTCAATTTTGAGAGAGCTTTGCAAGCGCTATGGGCTGCAAGATGCTTGAGCTTCTTAGACCCCGTGCAAACTTGCTAGAGTTTGTTGGGTGGCATCTAAGTGTCCTTGCTTGATTTTTTTTGTCTATCCCATGCATGTGATCTTATTTATTTTCTTTTCCCTACATTTATTATTGTTCCTTTTCCTTAGATTGGGATCCCTTAATTCCTTTTCTACTCGTATTATTAGTCTTGGTCTCTCGCCTAGAAAGTCCAACTGGCCAAGACCCTTCTCTGGTTTTTAAACTTGATGGGAAGTGATATTAATGAGCTAGGAAATGGAAACATGGAAATTAATATTGATGAGGAGAACAAAAAAAAAGAAATTATTAATGGAAATTCTAAAAAGGGTGATGCCATTGGAGAGAAACTCACTTATAGAGTTATGCTTGCAAAAGACGCTATTGCTGATTGTCCACCTTCTGCAGGTTTTCGTGGAAAATTCTGTAGAGTTTCTAGAATAGAAGACACATGATTATTGGGGACCAGAAGATACGAAGATGGACTGGGAGGTGGAGGCCTCATCCAAGATGGCAATGCCAAAGGAGGAAAAGATGGTAAGTCCCCCTCTGCTAGTTTGAAAACTTTCTCTCATTGAACAAAGAGATGATTAAAGCAATTAGGAGTGAGCAGGTTTGGCTTAGGAATGTAGTTGTTGTCTTTATTTGGATGGATAGTAATTCTCTCCTCTCTAGGAAATTCTTTGATGATCGGATAGCTAATGTGTGGGGGAGGAAGCTAGGTATTCATGCTACATTCCATCGCATGATTCAAAAGGGCCTCTTTATTGTGTTATTCAAAACCCACTATTTGCAGGAAGAGGTATTAAAGAAAAGTTTTTGGAATGTTGGGTAGTCTCTGTTTAAGGCTCTCCCATGGTCTCTAAAGGGCAAACTTGAGCAAGTGGTCGCTCAGTTTGCTCCCAATTAGGTGGAATTGAAAGGTCTTATTGCTGAACTTTGGCCTTTTGTCCCACAAATCTTGAAGCCCCTTGGGGATGTTATGCAAATTGAAAACTCTAGAGTTACCCTGTCACATTTAAATGCCTTTATTCTAATTGCTTTACACGCAGAAGTGGATTTTCTGGATAGGGTGTCTTTGGATATTGAATCTGACAAATACTCTTTGGAGATTTCATTATGGAGGAATCTTAGTGCATGTTTTCATTGTAAGAAAAATGGGCACACTAGAAAAGAATGCCCAGGGTTAAAAAAGAAAAAAGAAAATGCATCATTTAGCTTCAAGAGAATGGTCTTTTTTGAGAACTTGCCTAAGTCTTTGGGAGGAGGTAATAAGCAGGGAGAGGAAATGGCTTCTACTATTGACATTTCTAATGTAATCCATGCTAGCAGCAACAATGAGAATCCTAGCTTTGATAGTAGGGGTGAGAAGTTTGTCACACTTTCCATTCCCCCTTTCAAGGATAAGTTTGATGTTATCCCAGCTTCTGAGAGAGGAGATAATCCATCCCTTGACCTAGGTGGCACTCTGCCACGTAGTGCTAACTATAGAGAGTCCAAGGTAACCCTCCCCCCCTAGGGCAGGAAAAATGCTCAACAAATAGCCTTAGAAACTATTAAGGAAAGGGCTGAACTATTTAAAAAGACCAATTCCAACTTCTTGTCTCACCCATGATCTTTACAGGGAACTTTGTCTTCCATCTTGGATAAGGATTCTAATACTTTTACCATGGGAGCTAATTTTAGTGTGATACAGAGTGATGGCGAAGAGCCCTTCACTAAAGTTGTTAGTCAAGCTCAAATGAAAAAGAGAAAACTATGGATAAACAAATGTAGTCTGCTAATAATGGTAGCTCTAAAGAAAGAAATCAAGATATCCTAGACCTCTTTAATAGGCTGTACAAGAACTCCTCCCGAATAATTAAATGCCAATGATTAACATAGTTGGAATATTCGGGCGTTGGAGATCCCTGATAGGAAATACATTGTTAGGAGATCATGCAACAAGCTGAGGAATAAAGACTCCATCTGCTTACAAGAAATTAAAGAAATTAAAGTCATTGGTTATTATTCATTTAACACTCTTAAGCTTGTTTGGGACTCTAGTAGTCTTTTTTCAAGGCATGATAAAGGGAAAGATGGTGTTGCCATTTTATTCAATCCTTGTTGAGTTGATTGGATCATTGATAAAGTGGTATCACCTTGCAATTGGGTTATGTGGGGTTCCATCAAATTTGATGATAGAGTAATAGGTATCTACAACCTATATGCTTCAAATGATTATAGGGAAAGGACCTAGTTGTGGGCATGACTGACTAATAATCTACCTAATTATCATGGGATTTTCACAGGGGATTTCAAAATGATTGAGTAGCCTGATGGTGGATCTAAACATGTTTGGAAAGGTAATGAACAATATCTTTGGGATAGATTGAAGAGAAAGTCTAAATTGTTTGATCCCCTAGAAAGGAGCAAAAATGACTTTAATAACATTTGGTTCACATGGTGCAACAATTAGCTGGGTAGCTATAGGGTGTATTGCAGATTGGATAGATATTATGTTGGTGGTTCTTTTTACTCATTTTCATCTCATAATGGTCAAGCTCCCATTGAAGTCCAACCGGTTAGCATGTCTAATCACTACCACATTTTTGCTTCCATTTTCAAGCATGACATGTTACCCTGTGTTAAAGGGAGTAGGTAGCAATGTGCCTTCAAATTTAATGTTTCTTTGGTTAAAGATCCTAATACTAATGATGTCATTAAGACTGGTACTTACCTCATAAAACTCTATAGTAAGGATGCTAGACTAGTTGAGATGTGGAACCTTTTTACTAATGCTTGGAAGAATTTTTTTCAGACAGTTAGGGAAAAGGGAGCTAAAGACATACACTAGGAAGAAGAATATGATGTCCCCAATTTTAATGTAATAATTTAATTAATTAATTGGTCCTAGAAATAAAATAAAATAATAAAGGGCCTTTAATTAATTATTTTAATTAATAAATATGAGGCACAAGTTAATAAAGTAATAAAATAATTAATATTGTCAACCTATTGTAAAGCTCTAGACACTTCTTGTAGGCCTTTACAAGGAGATGGCTGGGCATTGTAATTCATCATGGATTGGATTTGAGTTGTCATGTCCCCAAATTTAATGTTATAATTAAATTATATTAATTAATTAATTGGTCCCAAAATTTAAATTATATAATAAAAACACTTTTAATTAATTATCTTAATTAATAAATATGGGGCCCAAGTTAATAAAGTAATAAAATAATTAATATTGTTATCCTCTTGTAAATCTGTAGATGCTTCTTTGAGGCGTTTATGAGGAGATGGATGGGCAAATTCATCATGGATTGGATTTGATTTGTCTTTGTATTTTTGCATACTAAAGGTTGAGGGATTGTTGTGCATAGTTTTGGAGGTGGAAGAGCCTCCCTATTTTGCCTCTTGCAGTTTCAGTGGTTCAAAGTCACCCTATTCTACCATTGGAATTATCATACAGATATTTCACTTGTGCACAAGGTCTGTCAATCGTCATCATTTGGCAACTGTTCTATATCTTCTAGGGTTTTTCAGACACCTATGTGAATTCAAGTATTGGATCCAAAAGTAATGTATCTTGTGTCATTGGAGTCAGGCGGCTATCTTTGGAGTTTGGTGTGTGTGCGATACATATCACCATCATTATTTGCAACTATACTTTCTATTTCCACTACAAACTAATAATTTATCTTGTGGTTAGCATATCTTCCATGCAAATGTAGCATATATCTTTGTCTGGTCTTTGCATTCAATGATCATTGTTTGTAGTTGGGATAATACCAAACATTAAAGTTGACTCAAGTGTTCAACAAAGTTATTTGTTGGCTTACCCTTCGAATGACCTCCCCATACCTCTGCTACCATGCATGGCTCCAAATTCGTTAACGCACACCCTCCATTTATCATTTCTCAATTTACCGTCTAGTCACCATACGAGTTCTTCAATCCAACATCGTATGCCACTTGTTTTACCACCATATGAATCCATGCCAAACAACAAACACCATACACCTCTCATGTTCATTATACGCTAGAGCATACAGACACATCGTACACCCCTTTGCAACCTTAGTGTGCAGCCTTTGCATCCGTCGTGTGCTATTCTAGCCTCACCATATGAGCAGTCTTCACCGTATGAGCTGTTATGTGCCGATAATGCAATTTTTAATACCTCCAATTTGTTGCCAACCCTAATTTCGTCAAGAACAAATACAACAGTGTCGTTAGGAACATTATAGTGGTACCAAGTCCGTACGGTGGGAAAAGAAGTGGTGTGCGATGTTGGATTGAAAGGCTTGTATGGTGTTTGGATGATGAACTAGACAATGATGAATGAAGCATGTACAATGATGAGTTTGGAGAAATGCATGGTGACAGAGGTATGGGGAGGTTGTTCTGTGGGTAAGCCAACAAATAACTTTATCGAACACTTGAATCAACTTTAATGTTTGATATAATCCTAGCTACAAAGAATGATCATTTAATGCAAAGACCAGACAAAGATATACACTACAATTCCACAGAAGATATGCTAAGCATAGGAGAGATTATCTGTTTGTATTGGGAATAGAAAGTTTAGTTGCAAATAATGATGGTGATATTTGTTGTACACACAATAGATTCCAGAGATAGCCACCAAACTCCAGCAACACAAGATACATTATTTTCAGATCCAATACTTGAATTTACATAGGTGCAGGAAGACTCAAGAAGATACAAAATACTCGCCAAATGATGACAATTGACAAACCTTGTGTACAAGTGAAATATTTGTATAATATTTCCAGTGATAAAATAGGGTGGAGTTGAACCATCGAAATTGCAACAAGAAAAATAGGGAGGGTCTTTCACCTCTGAAACTATGCACAACGATCCCTCAGCCTTTAGCCTCTAGGAATACAAAAACAAATCAAATCCAATCTATGATGAATTACAATGCCCAGCCATTTTTTTATAAAGGGCTCCAAGAAGCATCTAGAGATTTACAATAGGTCGACAATATTAATTATTTTATTTTATTAAATTGGGCCCCATATTTTTTAATTAAAATAATTAATTAAAAGTCCTTTTATTATATTATTTAAATTCTAGGACCAATTAGTTAATTAATTAAATAAAATTATAACATTCAAATTTGGGGACA
This sequence comes from Cupressus sempervirens, assembly GCA_028749045.1. Classification (NCBI taxonomy): domain Eukaryota; kingdom Viridiplantae; phylum Streptophyta; class Pinopsida; order Cupressales; family Cupressaceae; genus Cupressus; species Cupressus sempervirens. Next base: position 548,040,324 of record CM053783.1, read on the forward strand.
TGGGAAAGAATATTACCAGAATTAGTTGATTGATATAGAATTGAATATTCAAAGGCAAGGTAACTCTAACAACTTGGAGAGAATACTCTTGCTCACCAAAAATGATCTTAGGTAGATTAAAAATTATAAAATTAAGGGCCAACGGATAAGAGAAAAAACGAATTGGATCAAGGACAGTGATAAAGGCTCCAAGTATTTCTTTAATATTATTAGGGCTAAGCATAAAAAGTAACTTATTGAAGAAATTTAATTATCACAATGGGAAATCCAGAGATTGCAAAATCATTCAAAATGCTTTCTTTGAATTCCATAAGAATTAATTTTCTTTGGAATTTGATGATAGTAAAACTTTAGCACTAGAGCAATGCATGAAACTGATTCCTAAGATCTCTAAGGAGAATTTTAAAGGTCTAGATGCTGTGATAAGTAAGGAAGAAATTGTTAATACAATTCGGTCAATGGCTAATGGGAAATCACCAGGTATAGATGGTTTTCCAGTTGAATTTTGCAAAACTGATTGTGAGTAGATATGTGATCTGCTGTATGATTTATATTTGGATGCATATAATCAAGGCATTCTAGGGGAATGTTTTTGCAAAGGCATAATTCGATTGTTACCAAAGAGTGGGGATCAGACTCTGGTAAAAACTTGGAGGCCCATCACCCAGTTAAACACCTACAAAATCATTGCAAAATTTTTCGCTAACAAATTGTCTCTTCTTCTGAATACAATCATCTCTATCACTCAAATTGGATTTATAAAGGGAAGGTATTGTTGACCATTTTGCCCCCCCCCCCCCCTCCCCTTACTGAATGCCAATGTTAACCACTCTCATGAGACTCAGGGTGGTGCCCACATTCATTTAACTATTCATTAATGCCTTGCAAGCCTAATAGGGATACAAATAAACCTTATCTATTCTTTTTATCCCTTTGCATCAAATCAGAAAATCCTAGTCGCGACGATGCAAAACCCCTTTTCGCTTAATCGCTTTGATTCATTACTTGACTGTCAAGGAAGTCACAAAGGTGCAACACATTCATTTCAACTGTCATCGCATGGTCGTAGTAGTTAGTGGAAAGGATCAGTAGGCAGTCGCTATGGAGCGATCAATAGTTTAGGATTGTCTTCGCAGCTTCGCAGGTCAGCACGGTCAATAAAGTAATAAAGTGGCGAAGTTGCAATCAAAGGGAATAGTTAGCTTTAGAAGGTTTTCACAACCTCACAGGGTCTGAGCTGCGGTTAAGAGATGGTTGCGATGTTGCGTGTAACATGAAACAGTCGAAAAATACGATTTTGCCTGGTCGCAAGTATCAAAGAGGCAATCAGGTTTTAAGTCGCAATTGTGCAAATGGTGATACTGGCAATTAAGTTCTAAACAATCGCAGGGTCATTGACATTTTATGCCAACCAAGAAATAAGTTGCGAAAGGGCGACAAGGCAAGATAACTATCTTGCAACCTTGCACGTTTAAATAGCAGTGAGGCCCTGACTATGGCGATGGTGCAAATGTATCAACTCCATGCTAAGTGCAAGGTCGCAATAGTTTGGGGGCTTAAGTGATAAATGGTTGCATCATAGCAATAAGGCATAGACAAGGGTAGTTGCGGTTTTGCTAGGCTAGATAGTTAATGAAGGAAGCAGGCTGTGAAGCCGCGATCAGAGGCTATCAACAAGTCAACATTAAGATAGAAGCCGAATGAGATGGAGGGATACTTCAGGGATATTAGGCCACGTGGTGAGGTTGACTATTCAAATAATGATATATTTTACTTGACGTATTGAGAACACAATTAAATGTGGCTCATTGATGGCAACCAGATCTGTTTGATTCTTTGCAACCACTTTTGGTGTTCTTTAGGCCTGTTAAAATGCAATTTGCTTCATTCCGCCGCCTTGATTATCCATCTACCCAATCAGATTGATTATGGTTGCCGCTTTTGTCTCTTCAAATCAGATTTGCATGTAAAAGAATAGATCTTCTGTATGGAGATGCGCATTTGATCATGATTTCCTCTACTTAGCATTTATTGCTCTCCTCTACAATCTAACTTCACCTAATTGAAGTTTGAACTCAATGTAATATCAAAGTTATGCTTGAACTCTATAAAAGGCAGTTGTAAATATATTTTGAGGGTTCTTCTTTGTTCTTTTTTGATTCATGATAGTAGCCTCATGCTCTGTCATCATAATCTTTTGCCTTCCATGAATAGAAAACTTAGCTTCTACCTCATCTTGCTAATCTGATGTATCGTGCATTTTACGCCTTGTATGGATTATTTCATATTTGTTCTTTCATATTTTCATATCATGTGTAGTTGTTGTTGAATGTTGTTTTGTGAGCTTGTCTCCTTGCAACATCTCATTGGTTTTACCTTCATGTAAATCTCAAAAGTGCAGATTTGAGTCAAGATCTGTGTTTAGGTGTTTTTTTTTCATATTTTGTGCATGTATAGGTAGAGTTGTAACCACTATTCTATCTTGGTGCATGACCCCCTTTCCCTTTAAGTATTTTAATTTTTGCAATCTCTCTCCCTTTTCCTCTCAAGCAGTAGTTTAGGTGCATCCTGATAGTAAGCAAGCCAACCTTCTCCAAAGATTTAGCCTCAGAGTGCACATCCCACACTTGGAGGTTGTTTCCATGTTACCCGAGGTCACTTGAGGGTCATACCTCAAGAAAGGGTCCAAACTTCCATGTCAACAGGTATATCTTGGAAAACTTGAGTACTACCTAGGAGAGCATGAAGTGAGCTCAACATAGTGGTCAAAATGTGGCTATGGTATTATTCATAGTAACACGGAGACGCGTCCCCCCATTTTTGCTCCACGTCTCGGAGACTTGGATGCACCGGGGACTTGGGGACTCCATCCCCCTATCCCCACCAGCGCCACTAGATTCTGCCACTGAAAGATCCCTGATGGATCTCTTTTGATAAACTACTGTAATTTTCTGAATTTAAATTTTTGTTTTCATATTTATTAAATTCTCTTGCAGAACTAGATAGAAGTGTAGAAAGGTTTGTTTGTTTTTGATGGTTTTATAACATAGAAAGGAATAGGGAATAGCAACCATGAAACAAGACTGAAATAAATAAGATATTCAGCAAAAATCAGAATTATTGCAAACCTTACCAGGCAGATTTGTTTGAATTATAGAGCCAAGCAATAAATCCAATGTATTTCCCAAAGCTCACATACAAATGTGATGTCAAACTAGAAGGTGAAGATTGTTCTCGAATCCAGCATACATTTGGAGTTGAATACAAGCAATACTCTATACACCACATGGTGTATCTGCTGCAAATGGCATCCCACAAGCTGCAATGAACCACGTCCCAACTGAAAAGATGATATGCCATGCTGAAACCCCAATGAGAATTGATGCCTCTTTCCTTAATCACCACGCACAATGCCTAAGAGATTCGGTGCCAAAGATTGCTGAGGGCTACGTCCCAGCCAATCACTAACCTGGGGTTTGCGTCCCAGACTAGAAATTGCCCATTCAGGGCAAATTCATAAACAAGTTGTCAAATATGCAAAATATGATCCTAGAATGAAGCTTCTATCTCCTTATAACCCCTCTCAATTGCAAATCAAACCCTAAGTGTCTCCAAGTGGCATTGGGTAGTGAAAGTGTTATAATTTCTTATTTTAAAGTGGTCATGTTACTAGAAAATGAACTTTTTCCTCATAGATAGAAATCTATTCATTGAATTGCCCTGAGACCAAAGAGAAAGATTTAGAGAATTTCGAGACCTTTCCAACGAGCTATCACAACATAGGATGTGCATCCAGATGAAGCCAAAAACCCCTTATTACTTTAAAATGGCTAATAACTTAGGCTTATTGAATTATTAAATGCTAACTTAGGAAATATTAAAAATATAACCCAAATAGCCACAAAATTCCCAACTGACATCACAAACCATAAAATCATCTTATCACCTGTCTGTGATTGAAGTCGGAAATCAAGGATCCACTGGCAGTCTCATCCCTAAAATCTAGGGATACTCCTAAAATTTAGGAAACAAGCCCTATCTCTTTGAAACTAAACCCAAAGAGTGATCTCATGGAGACCCAACCCTAGGCAAGATCATACCTCCTAAAAACAAGGAACGTCTCCCAACTGTTCAATAACTGCTAGAAAATCAAGTCTCCAACACTGAATAACCCTATTGGGTCTCTATCCAACCCTGTCAACCTACAAGACCCCATAATAAGTTGACTCACATGTCTCTGCTAGACTGAGCTAAAAGAGGGGACATGACAGTCCTCCCCTCTCAGAGATGCTTGCCCACAAGTAATACAACACTAATCCTCCACTGTCCCAAGCAATCCAAATACAGAGCAGTGATTGACCCCAAACCTGAAGTGTCTCGTCAGGACAAACATACTCCCCACTGTAATGTGTAGAAGTGAAGTAGATCACATTGTCACAATAGAGTATCTACCGCTAAATACCCTCGTGCCCAAGAATCTAAACAAATGGCCATCCTGTCCTCCTGTCAAAATTCAGACCAGTAGCCGGTCCCAAAACAGTCCTATTATGCAACTCGTCCCAAACCTCATACAATCTCCATGGCAAATCTAAGCCACCTGCTCCTGTGTGTTGAGATATTGAGGGACATAGGGTTATGATCAAATCACTGTTACTATCTAAGTCCTAATCAGTAATCATACTCCTAGCTGATCCACCTTGAGACGAAAGTGGGCATGCCTTGAGCACAACCTTCCTTCTCCCAATCATAAACTCCAATTGTCTCGCCTTGAAATCTTGGTTGTATCTTCATTCTCCCCAAGTGTTGCAACCACTGTACACCCAAAACTACATCCATATCCCCTAGATCACACATGTAAAAGTCATCTATCAAGGTGTATCCCTTCATGCCTATGCTCAACTGTGGGATACCCTTTATGCATTGCAGAGTAAGTCCATTGGCCACAGTCACATCAATTCCTGGAAAATTTTGTGCTTGTAGACCACATTGATCTACCATTCTTGTATTTATAAAATTATGTGTAGACCCACTGTCCACCAAACAATACATAGTATGCCCATGGATCATACGCGAGATGTAGAAGACGTGAATCATTGGTGCACCTGACAACATAGCCATAGTCCCATGAGTTGCGACTGCTACCTTAGCATCTTCGAGCTCAATTTGGACACCATCACCTTTGTCATTTATATCCTGAACCTCCTCATCGTTCACATCTAATATGACCTCAATAAGATGTGCCTTTCCCTGTCCAAGGCACCTATGTCCCGGTACCCATGGCTCCTTACAAGAAAAACATAATTCCTCCTCCTTAGTTCATTTCTAAAATCCAGGTCTACTTTGGGAGGTAGAGGTGGCATGTCCTTAGCCTGTAAAGGAGGCCTTTGTGGTGCCTATATATTCCCTGATGGTTTCTTATCAGTTTGATAAGAGGTAGGAGTGGTGTCCAATCTCAATGTCACATCAATAACATCCTTAAAGTGGCCGGTCGGAAAGCACGAACCAATCCCTTAAGCCTGTCCTGCAATCCTTTAATGAATAGCATCACACTACGCTTCTGTGTCATATCACGTACCATAACTACAATGCACTGGAACTCATTAATAAGCTTCTGCATGACCAGTTTGTCTCAGATGAGCCAACTCTCTATAGTAAAGTTCTATATCCTTACGGTCAAACTGTGTAATGAGTCGCTCAGTGAACTCAGCATAGGAATGTACTAAGGCATGATCCTAGGTAACCAATCCATGGTGCCACCAACCATAGGCAATCCCCTCTAGATGCAACACAGCAAATTGAATAGCCTCACGCTCAGGCATCGGCCGTAATGAAAGATATATATCTAGCTTGTGAACCCAAGCTCGTGCACTCGTCTGTCCTGAGCCATTATATGTAGCCAATGTGACCTTCCCAGTAGCTCTATTGAGGACATAGTTCTGTTGTTGCTATGGTGGTCTATAACCACGATCTCCCTCGAACCTAGTTGTATCTTTGCATTGTGCACAATACTGGGGAAGAGGGAAGACATCCCTAACCTCAGGGGGTAGAGCTCTCCACTCAACTATGGTTGCCAAAACTGACTCCTGGAACCCCACCTCTGGTGATTCCACCTGTGCTGGTTGTTCACCTAGTATGAACTGAGGAAGCAATGGTCTATTCGTAGTAGGTGTATGATAGCGATGCCTCCTACTAGAATGAAGGAAGCTCTCAACTGAAGAATGGGACTTATGGCTGTCCTGACTACCAGCCACTAAAATTGATCTACTTTGCCTACCTCTGTGTCCATCCATCTCCAAACAATCAAAGGTATCCTGTAATCTGTCTAAAGCTTGTGCGATCCTAGGTTGAGTAGTGATTAGGGTTCGCACCATCTCTCTCTTCATCATCCTGATTCCCTGCGCCGCCCACCTGTTCTTCTGTCATAACAGGTTCTTGGTCTATTCCAAACCCTTGCTCAAGTTGAGCTCTCCTGCACGTATAAAATCTGTGTATCTTAGCTCTTGGATGCATAGATTTGTATTCAATCCACCAACTAGTGACTACTTAGATGCTAATATGAATTATCAAAACTTTTGATCTAGTACCAAGATGCGAAAATGAATTATCAAAACTTTTTAGCCAGTACCCAGATGCTGAAATGAATTATCAAAACTTTTTATCCAATACCCAGATGCCGAAATGAATTATCAAAACTTTTTAGCCAATACCTAGATGCTAAAATGAATTATCAAAACTTTTTATCCAATACCCAAATGTCAAAATGAATTATCAAGACTTTTGCTGAAATTTGTTGTGAGAATTTCTCACAAACCCTACAGGCTAGCAGGATGTAAGCTCTGATACCACTGAAAGATCTTTGATGGATCTGTTTTGATAAACTGCTGTAATTTTTTGAATTTAAATTTTTGTTTTCCTGTTTATTAAATTCTCTTGCACAATTAGACAGAAGTGTAGAAAGGTTTGTTTATTTTTGATGGTTTTATAACATAGAAAGAAATAGGGAACAACAACCATGAAACAAGATTGAAATAAATAAGTTATTCAACAAAAATCAGAATTATTGCAAACCGTACTAGGCAAATTTGTCTGAATTATAGAGCCAAGCAATAAATCCAATGTATTTCCCAAAGCTCACATACAAATTTGATGTCAAACTGGAACGTGAAGATTGTTCTCAAATCCAGTATACATTTGGATGTGAATACAAGCAATACTCTATACACCTCGTGGTGTATCGGCTGCAAATGTTGTCCCACAGGCTACAATGAACCATGTCCCAATTGGAAAGATGATATGCCATGCTGAAACCCCAATGAGAATTGATGCCTCTGTCCTTAATCACCACGCACAATGCCTAAGAGATTAGGTACCAAAGATTGTTGAGGGCTACATCCCAGCCAATCACTAACCTGGGGTTTGCATCCTAGACTAGAAATCGCCCATTCAGAGAAAATTCATAAACAAGTTGTCAAATATGCAAAAGATGATCTTAGAATGAAGCTTCTATCTCCTTATAACCCCTGTCAATTGCAAATCAAACCCTAAGTGTCTCCAAGTGGCATTGGGTAGTGAAAATGTTATAATTTCTTATTTTAAAGTGGTCATGTTACTAGAAAATGAACTTTTTTCTCATAGACACAAATCTGTTCACTGAATTGCCTTGAGACCAAAGAGAAAGATTTGGAGAATTTCGAGACCTTTCCAACGAGCTATCACACCATAGGATGTGCATCCAGATGAGGCCAAAAACCCCTTATTACTCCAAACTAGCTAATAACTTAGCCTTATTTAATTATTAAATGCTAACTTAGGAAATATTAAAAATATAACCCAAATAGCCACAAAATGCTCAACTGACATCACAAACCATAAAACCATCCTCACCTGTCTGTGATTGAAGTCGAAAATCAAGGATTCACTGGCAGTCTCATCCCTAAAATCTAGGGATACTCCTAAAATTTAGGAAACAAGCCCTATCTCTCTGAAATTGAACCCAAAGAGTAATCTCATGGAGACCCAACACTAGGCAAGATCATACCTCCTAAAAAGTAGGAATTGCCTCCTAAAAACAAGGAACGTCTCCCAACTAATCAATAATTGCTAGAACATCAAGTCTCCAACACTGAATAACCCTACTGGATCTCTATCCAACCCTGTCAGCCTACAAGACCCCATAATAAGCTGACTCACATGTCTCTGCTAGACTGAGCTAAAAGAGGGGACATGACAGCCACCTCCACTGAGGATGAGGGATGTCCCGATGCTGACTATTTGTCGATTTGACTATTTATGTTCAATGTTCAATGTTCCAATTCTATCCAATGTTCAAGTATTTACTCTTTTACATCTTTACATCTTATATTGCAATACATCTTTTAATAACTAGCAATTTAATGTACCATATGTATATAGATATACACACCCCCTCCTATCCCCCACCATTGTTCCCCCATCGTCCCCCCACCATCCCCAAATTAAGGCCCCTCTGTCTCTCGGTCCTGAAAACTTGTCCCCCCCTTCCGTCATCCCCCCGTCCCCCAGGGTGGTGTAATTATGGTATTATTAGACTTTGAGAAAGCATATGATAAAATTGAGTGGCCTTTTCTTATTGGTATGCTTAAAGCTTTTGGTTTCTCACCCTTCTTTTGCAAGTTGATTGCTCTCCTTTTCCAAGATGCTTCTAGTATCATTGATGTTGATGGTGTGCACTCCTTACCCATTTGTCTGGGCAGATCAATTTGGCAAGGATGCCTAATTACCGTTGCCCTATTTGTCATTGCTGCATATGCTTTATCCTTTATCCTTAGGGCTTCAGAATTTTGTCCCCCTATCAAGTGCGTCACTCCCCAAGAAAGAACTGATTAACGAACAATTTACCAATGACACCTTTTGTGTTTTTGGAACTCTCAGAGGCCAATTTTGATAAGATGATAACAAGGTTGCAATTGTTGTGTTTTGCTTCAGGAGCTAAAATGGCACCTTAGGAATCTATAGTTTTGAGATGGGAGGATCAAGCTCCTCAATGGTTATTCTCCAAAGATTGGGGGTGGGATGGACCACATACTATTATGAGATATTTGGGCAATACCCTTTTCTGTAGAACCCTTTACCAATGACATGTGGAATTGGATGTTTTCAAAAACTGGACATAAGCATTAGAAGTGGCAAACTCATATGCTATCCTTAGCTGCAGGACATAGATTGTCCAAAAGGTATTGTCACCTCATGCCTTTTACTTCTCTACATGGCTGTTTGCTAATTATCAGTACACTGTTCTAGAATTTCTTTAAAAAGATTTCTTATGGTTTGATTGCATGGGTTCTAAAAAATGACACACTGTCAATTCAAAATGGTGTTGTAGTCTGAAAGCTCATGGGGGATTGGGTCTAAAAGACTTAAAATATCATGGTTTATCCATAGCTGCCAAATGGATTATCAAAGCTCTGATCAGTAATAAGCCATGAAAGGTATTAATTAGGAGTAACATTTGTCAATCAACTATTTAAAAGGATAAACAATGGAAGCAAATACCTCTCCTTGATTTGGTTTTGGAAGATTTGACCTCAGAGTAGTTGGCTCCTCTATTTTAAAATCATTATGGAAGGCATGGTGTCATGTGAGGAAATCTCTTGGGTGTAGAGAAGCTACTAATATGTCCGACGCTTATGCTATTTTGGGTAGATATCTGGTGGGCAGTCTCTCTCAATTCTAAACCTCTTGCCCTTACTCAATGTTGGTCTGCTAAGGTTTGGAATGCCAAAGGACTCTCTTTGGTCAGGCACATCTTGGTAGATAACCGGTTAAGTTCATGGGATAAGATAGTCAACACTATGGTTTTCCTTCTTCACAAAAGAAGACTTATACATAGATCTCCGAAACTGTGGATAGGTTCTTTCCAAGAGAATTGTTTAGTGATGACTCTTTTCTTAAGCATCTACATTGGAATAATGGCACAAAGTTTCTTGATAATTTTGCTAAACAAATTAGTAATTTGATGAAAAATGATGAAGAGATATCAAGTTTATTAACCAAAGTTGGGGTCTCAAGTGGCCTGCTTCTATGTGGCAATTATTGTTTGATAGAATATGGCACTCCCCTGCTGAACCTAAAAAATCTTTTTTTTGGATGGTTATTTACTTTTAAAGACTTGGTGTTGGGTCTGTCTTATTGTCACTCGGGTTGCCATCCAGTTTGTGCTCAATTTGTAACTGTTTAGAATCATTTGAACATTTATTCTTTGAATGTGAATATGTTGTCAAGTGCAGTCTATGTTTTTTGGTAAACCTATTTTTTGAGGTGGTCATGTGGGATTGCAATGGCAGGAAATTCTTGTTGGTTATGTTGAATCCTTTGGTTCTATGCTCAACAAGTTCTTTTTTTCCTTGCCTATAGAGGTACTTTGGTATCTTTGGTGGAAGAGGAATGAGGATGTTTTTCAAAATAGGAGGGAATTTATTGGATTTAATCTTAAACTAACCTTTTTCAATATAATGTCACAGGTCTCTATAGTGCTCAAGATTCCCAAGGACCATTTCATGATCTTGATTAGAGAGGGAGCCATGATTACCTATAAGGAGGATATCCAGTCAACGAACATTTTTGACAAATATAAGGACATGTTAAACTAGAAGGAACTTGAAGCTCTAAACCAATTTACCAAAGGAAAGGAAAATGACGCCTTTAAAGAGAAGAGAGACCAAGATGGGCAGTCACTCCTTACACCCCTCAAGGTGTAGCTCCACCTCTTGGTTCTTTTGTTACTGATCAAGATGAGTGTAACAACAACATTGTTAGTGCATAGGCTTCGTAGACACTTCCTTTGAATCCTGTTGGTTACTAATATGTTTTGCAAATTCGATGAACAATAGCATGTTTTGTCAAGTTAATTTTTTTGCTATATATGTAAAAAGGTATAAAGCTCTATAAATCGTCTTTATCAGACTTACTACAGTTAGATCTCAACAAGACAATGTGAACAATTAGCATCTTTAGGCAGGCATGATACTCTGATGATATGTAATCAATATTTCCTCTATTTTAACGTTAAAAAAAATCAGCTTTTGTAAGGCAAGAAAATTCTGCTAGTTTTTATGTGCACTCTAAGACTCTGAGATAAGATGTAAATCTGAATTGCTTTTAAAAGGGGCAACTTGCTTTCAAACTTTGTGTTGATTCAAGGTGTTATGTGGCAATATTTTCTGGAAATTGATTGTGAGTTTTGGAGCTTTGCTCAAGAGGGACTTGAATTCAAATGTGTAGACTTTGAGCTGCCTATTTTATTCAAAGCCAATTTGAACTTTTGAAGACTTTGTGCTATAGGAGGACAAATTGTTATAGTTTTTAGTGGCTGCAATTACGTAGAACTAAAACTTTTGAGCTTTAGTTGTAGGTATTTTTATTAAGTCTGAGAATGTCCGGTAAGAGACCTTGTGCCTTATTGGTTATTCTACTTAACTCTTAATTTGGGATAATTGTAGGAGACTTTGGGTTCCTATACTTATTCCACAAAATATAAAAATTAAATATCGTCCTTGGTGTTGTTCTTACATCAATCCCCCTTGTCACTAGTATTATTGTAGCAATAAGGTACTTTTTGTTAAGTTGTAAAGTTGTAGTTGTATGCAAATTATGCTTGAAAAAAGAGGAATTGATTAAGAGAAAATATCGTCCTTGGTGTTGTTCTTAAATAAACTCCCCTTGTCACCAGTATTATTGTAGCAATAAGGTACATTTTGTTAAGTTGTAAAGTTGTAGTTGTATGCAAATTATTCTTGAAAAAAGAAGAATTGATTAAGAGACCTTGTGCCTTATTGGTTATTCTACTCAACTCTTAATTTGGGATAATCGTAGGAGACTTTGGTTCCTATACTTATTCCACAAAATATAAAAATTAAATATCGTCCTTGGTGTTGTTCTTACATCAATCCCTCTTGTCACTAGTATTATTGTAGCAATAAGGTACTTTTTGTTAAGTTGTAAAGTTGTAGTTGTATGCAAATTATTCTTGAAAAAGAGGAATTGATTAAGAGAACTGCCCTTTTTGTAATTTCAATTAAGTTCCTCTTAAAACCACCTACAGTAAGAAGGGAGCCTCCACTATTGTTGAGAAGAGAGAAATATGATGAGACATTGCCTAAAGACAATTTTGTAAGTTGTGGTTTCAACGACTTACAAAAAAATTAGCGAACACTCTCCATTGTCTAAGTGACACCAACTTAAGCTCCCCATTTGATAATGCTCTAATTACCACATTCTTACCTTTATTTTTGAATTTCTAGTACATTTTGTCATAGTTGAAAGTGACCTCATGAAGTGATTTCATTCAAGTCATGCCAAGAATGCAATCATATTCCTCCATGTCAACAACAATTTGTTTTCCAACCATATCATATTCCCCCATCCACAAGTGTTTGTCATTAATCACATAAGTGTTATGCAACTTATGGCCACTAGCTACTATCACTCTAAAGGTCTTGTACCCCTCTGTTTGGAGCCTTGTTCTCTTAACCAACTTCTCTGATACAAAATTATGTGTAACACCTATATCAACAAAAATAATAACTCATTGCCCCTACATCGCACTCCTTGCTTTGAATGTTATTTTATGGTCATCACTTGAGAGCCGTGCAATTATCGTTCCATCAATGTAACCCCAATACTAGGGTACGTCGGGACGGGTGGGAAGCCAGGACTAGTTTCTAGGACTGGGAGAAAATGGGCCTCATTTTCAAGACGACAGGGGGATGACCAAGGGATGGTGGCAAGGGGAGGACGGGGCAGGGAGGGGTGTTATATAATATACATTTAGAGCTTGAAATGCTTGTTATAAAATGATGTTTCAGTAGAACATACCAAATTAAAATACTTGAACATATCAAAATTGCAACATGAACTAGAACAATTGAACATTGAACATAGTAACATATTACAGACCCAATAGTAACATTCAGGAAAAAAAATTCAAATAGAAATCCAAGTACCCATTCCAGCAGAAGCATGGTTGCGGAATGGCAGAGGTGGGGGTACTTGGGTGTGCAAGTACCCAGTGCGGGTACATCTCAGGGACGGGTACTTTGAGGTTTGGGAGGTGGGTGCGAGTCCTTGTGTTACATTGCTTTACATTGCTTGCTTTATCTCTTGAGGCTTTTGTCTCCTCACTGCCCTCTAAATCAGATTGTGCATCATCACCTCTAAAATTAATTCTTGCATTGAAACATACTCTATTTGGGCTGCCTTGGCCTTTACAGAAAACTTGTGAGATTGGTACCACAACTCCCTACATTAGAAGCATAATTTCTTTCTCCTTAGTTCATTGAGTTGTTCATTATCTAACCCTTTTGCTTTATTCTGAGATGGAATGTCTTTTCGAAAAGTTTTGTTATCCTTATCTTTTTTGAATGTAGATGCCTTAGATTGAAACTTATCTTTAGAAGATGAAGGCTCCATGTCCCTAGCTGTTTTGTAAGCTTTATACAATGTGGTGGATTTAGACCCTTAATCCATTCCTTCAGAGGCTCTGCAAGTCCATCCATCAATAACACTTGTAACCTCCCCTAAGAGATATTTGTGACCAAAATTGAATGTCTCTGAAATTCTGCAGTGGAAGTGTCTATTGAGCCCCACTGTTTAAGCTAAGCGAGTTCCTAAAAATGCAACTCAAGGTCCTTGTCAAAGTGCTCTAGTAGCATCTTTCCGAAATTGATATAGGAAGTATTCTGGTTATGGCCCATCATGACCATACCATAATGCCACCACTCATGTGCTAGTCCATCCAGATGTAACGCTGCATACTTGATGGCCTCTTCTTCCAGCATTGTATTCATCTGAAAACACATATCCACCTTTTGTACCCATGTCTTGGCAATATTTTCTTACTGAATCCATGAAAATAAAGCAAAGAAAGTCTACTAATTTTCTTTTGCAAATCAATGTGTTGTCTCCTACCACCTGTCTGGGCATGTGTTTCAGCGTCACATCCATATACTCTTTCAAATTAAATGACTTGCATAAACTCTTTTCCACAACTTTCCCAATCTCTCTTAAACTGAGCCTACGATTCTGTAATCTGAGGCTCTTGTCTTTGCTAAATTGGAAATCTAGGTGGAAAGGTAGGCACAATGACTCTTGAGAATATTGTTCTTTCTGGTCTAGGTATCTGCCCAAAATTATCCTCCACCTATGCTCCTCGGCTGTTTTGCCCATTATGTATCCCATTATTGCCTCCATTATTACCTGCATTACTCCCACCATCATTTCTTGCATTATTTCCTCCTTCATTTCCAGCATTATTATCACCTGCATTCACAGTTATACCCATCTATCTAGCCTTCATTTTTATCAAAATACCCATCCGCTGATTCTGTTCCTGTGCTTTCTATTCAGCTAAGCACTATTTTGTGCCATTGTATCCAATAACTACATAAATCTCTCTTCTTGTGGATCCTTAGCATTCCTGTCCCCCATATTGTCAACAACTGTTCAGATGCAATAAACTGTTCCTCCTGATTTCTCTCTTCTTCACCTACATTTATTCATCCCTGGTTCTTCTCAAATTATAGATGTGTTAACAATTGCACACTCCAATCTGTAATATCCCCTTGTGGTGGCTCAGAAAGGGGGACATTACTGTCATGTCCCCTTTCTAATGACATAACTCTAACAGAGAATTTGCCTATCATCGACTCTCGTAGGCAAATGATTTTGGAAAGAGAGTCATTTTATTTCCAGATGATTACATTTTTGCTCTCAGAGAATAATAATTCAGTAAGTGGGGCCTACTTGTTCTAATATTAAATTAAGGTTGTACTTTAGCTTTATAAAGTTATTCATTTAATTTTATAAAGTTTAATAATAAAAAAAAAGTACATCATAAAAGATAATTCCGGAAAAACTTCCAGTAACTTCTTAGCAAAGTGAATAAACAGAGGACATAAGGCACCCATTTGGACAAGAGATTTTGTGGATTTGATTTCTATTCCATTCGGAGCGATTTGTAGCCATTTGGGTCTGCAAATTCTCAGACTATCTTTGGGAACGATAACTCCCATTGATAAGCAATTTTGAGTGTGTGGAATATCACCCGAATTATTGCAAAATTGGAGGTGACGCCACAGTTATTTCATTGGAGCAGAGTTTTGTGGCCTAAGGCCAGATTTCGTGGATGGTAGACAATGGAAAAAGGAATTAACCAGTGACAAATTGAAGGGCTCGAAGGGAGCTAAAAAACCCTTGTGATTATTGATCAAGTTGCAGACAAACTACCACCTAGTATCACCCGCGTGCAGATAGCTTAACCCGCGCCAGCAAAGAGATAAGTTATATTTGTGGCTCGCATTGTGACCCGACTGTATGTGGTAGCACCGGAATATTTACGGGCTTCGGTTCATTGAGACACAACATCACGCAATAGGACCGCAGAGCAACTCATACAGGGTCGAAGATAGACGGGCGTCCACATTGATTCCTTGCTTAAAAATTAATTGATGAGTTACAAGCCAGGCAGGAGTTAATCAGCCACGCATTCTGAGCGAATGTAATATTCAAACGGCAGCCACGACCTCAGTCTAGAAAAAAACGGAGCATTTCTTGCGGGTCTGTGTAATACGACTTCCTGAAAGTGTCTACCAACTCCGGCGGCTAACTGGGTGTTGTTCGACCCAACAATGACTGTCCAAAATGGCGATTCATACCTAACCAGGTTCCAAACATTCCATAATTATTTGCTCAAATGTCAGTGTTAAGTATTTTGGTTAAATAAATGAGAAGTTTCGATTGCTTAATGTATGCATTTATATCGATTGTAAAATTATTCTCCATCTGAACCGGAGCTTGACATAGTATAGACTTCGCTTATTTAAAGTTTTTTTTAACAAATTCCCTAGAGTGATATCAGTATTGATTTAATTTAGCAAGGCCCATTATAGCAGTAACAGAATTCGCTTGCATACTGTTTGACGGGATGTCAAACCCCTGAAGCGTTAAGAGTTTTGGTATTAAAAGAAGCAATCATCCTGTTAGGGATATTTCAATTACTCTAGCAGCTATGATGTATCATTATGTGCTTCTATTTGTTAAAGGTACCTTTGATTCTTGACAAAAGTTTCTAAATATAGTGGGGCTCATACCTTGGAGATTTCAGATTGCAGTTAGTGTTTTGATAGTATTTGTTTCAGTATAACAAAAAATCAAAGTAAAATATTACAACCAACAATATTGTGTGTTACTCATATTTCATCCATCAAATTTACCATATATAAACAATAATTGCTTTGGAACTGCACAATTTTATTATTTTGATGAGAGCATTAAAATTGAGAAACTCTGCATGTAATTTTTAAAGGAGTAATCTTCTCTCCAACTTGTTCAAAGCATTTGTACGTCTTCTAAATTTTCATATAGTTCACATATCATTGTAGCTCTAAAGTTGGTTGAATAAGGATTTTCAAAGTCTGAGAATTTCATCAAAATTCAACTATGATCAAAGATACTTTTCATTTAGGGCCACCTATATAGAAACCTATTTTGATACAATCATCATTGCCAACAAGAGAATATTTTGAGATTTGTTATTTTTAGCTAGCACCATTTATTTGTGATAATTTTACCGGTCTCTATTTAAAGTCCACTGAATTTTTTGAAAGCAACTATTAGACCATCTATCTTTACAAATTTTACCATACAAGAGATGTGAGTTTTTAGTGTTAGTTTGAAATAATCTATACCATCAATCCGATCAAAGATTGCATTGGTCAGATTTAGAACTAGAGGACTAATTTTGCAAGAGAGCTTGTATTGCATGCAAGTAGTCTATTTTTTAAGATACAAGTTGTAACTTATTATTTACTTTCATACTATGTTTTCTAGCCACTTGCACTTAGATTTATAATTGTGATATTCATGCTTGCTTTTTGCTAAAATTATCATACACCTAGTATTCATTATCGTTGATTCAAAACTATTTATTCATTCAATAGAATTTAGTAACGTCTATCTTGCTATTTTGTTGTTCTTTATCAGTTGTCATTTATTTTGAAATAGACTACATTGTTTTTAGTAAGTTTGCAAAGCTTGTATTGTAGGTTTGTTTGAAGTTAGGAATTATGGATCTTTATCCATCCTTTTGTGAAAGCCAACTTTCAAAAAAAAAAAAAAATCTGCCAACTCGGAGAGATGACTGACCAACAGAAGAAATCACTCAGCAGAAGCAAGCAGCCAAGTGACAGCAGGGAGTGCCAAGTTAGCCCAACACCTATAGTACTCCAAGACTCGGTTTGCACACGAAGACAACTTGGTTGACACTAAGCCAACCTAACTCGGTTAACAAAGGAAACCAAGTGAGCCCAGAGAACTCAGTCAGGTAAGGACTGAGACAACTTGGTTGACACAGTGACTGAGTGAACTTGGTCAACACTGCTAGGTGGAGGATGCTCGATCAGCACACAAACATAACAAAGATCGAGATAGGAGGAAGGGCTCAGTTTTCAAGGGGACCAACCTAGATGATAACCGACTAACAGTCTGGTTTAACCACCATTAAAGTGCAATAGCAAGAATGGAGACTTGCAGCTCAGTTTTGCACAACAGATTAGATATGAAAGAAGATAACAACAATGCAATAGCAGAAGGTGGAAAAACTTTCTTTCTTTCTTCTTTCTATTAAATTGAATCGAAACATTACAAAACTGGAATGTAAACTACAAACCCAAAAAACTTAAACAACTTACTACTACTCCTAATGATGAAACTAAACTTGCAGCTATAAAGTGCTGCATACAATAAGCCTGGAGAAATCACTGCTTCCCAGAGAGAGAGAGAGAGAGAGAGAGAGATCCAACGTGCTGCTGCACACTCTGATATTCCTCTTCTGCTGCTGCTCTACAACTTTCTTCTTCTGCTCTCTATTCTCTCTGCTCTGTCTCCGACTTCTCTGTCTCTCTCTTACTAAAATGGAAGACATACCTTCTATTTGTCTCCTCACAAAATTCTTCCCTCTTATTTCAAATTTGAACTTACCTGCTGAGATAAATGCTCTGTTGGGCAGGTGAGTGGTTGGCTTAAGGAGCAAAATAGTAGTTCAATATTTCAACACTTCTAATTTAATTTACCCCAGGATTTGTGTCTTATGCTTAAACCTAACCAGTCATATCTACTTTCTAATGAACATTGTAAATGTGTAACAATTGTAGGATTTTCTTTCAGCCAAAAAGAGTAAAAGTATTTTATTCAAATTGAAGAGTGTGTTATTGCCTTTGGTGAAGCCAAATATGTACATCTCAATTTCCATTCACTAGAGAGTGAACCACCCTAAATGATTTGTATAAATTGGAAGCAATAATATATTGTTTAGATCAAGTTAGTTTTGTTTTCAAGGAGATTTGTCTTCTAATTCAAACAGCAGTTCTACAACACATCTGTTTTATCCTACTTAGAAAGCAATCAATTTATCTACAATAATTATAATATAGAAAGATGTGAACTCATTAGGTGGATTTTATAGATACAAGGAAACTATTTATAATTTTATACATTTTTAGGGCACATCACATGTCATATAGATACATTAGGGATGTCGGAAAGCACAAAAAACCCTTTATCTCCATTATTATAGATTGTTCTACTTAGTTGAAACATAAATAAGGTCTAGATTTCAATAATAGAGAGATGGAGAAATGTTTAGAGGTATCCATGAGCACTGTATTGTTTTCTCAATTTTTATGTATCAAAGTTGATTTGTTCTATTTCCAATTTAATTTTTCAATCAAAAGTTCAACTCACCATTATGTGCCACAATGTATGTTTTTTTCTCATTTACTATCAATTAGTTTCTTGAGTAATCCATTACGCACTATGGGTTTTGCAGATGGGTATTCATATAGTGTGATGATCTCTTCTTATTCTAAGAATGGCAATTTTGAAAAGGTAAAGAAGCTAGCTATGGAGATGGAGAGTATAGAAGTTAATTATGACTTAGCAATGATGAATACATTATTGAAGGCTTATTCTAGAGTAGGTGACATGGAGTGTGTCATTCAAACACTCAAGAAAATGGACAAGTTAAAAATTTCTCCTAATTGGATAACATTCAGCACCCTTATTTCCTATTTTTGTGAAGAGAAGTTATATGATCTTGCATTAAATACTCTTGAAGACATGCAAATTAAAGGGCATCAACCAACAAAGGTATGCACACTTCTGACTGACATGTATTATTTCTCATCCAAACAATATGCTTTCGGCTACAATATATATCATATTATATTGATGAATGAATTTTTATGAATACTTGTTTGTTACCTGATTTTAACTTTTCAGTGAGTTTTTAACAATTTCAAACTAGTACTGACTAGGTACTTGGTTAGGCTAAACCTTTGAATGCATCATGCATGAACGACTTGGATCAAAGACTCCAGAAACATTGTTTTTTAACTGTATAAGCATTTTTTTACCACCACTCCTAGACCCACCCAAAGCTATGTAATATAAAGCCAAGTCACACAATCTTAGATACTTCTGACCCTCAACATGTTGCTTTTGAAGAGTCTTAAAGAGAGTACACTTTTAACATGAGTGACGATGGCATTGCTTGTGGTTCTTCAAGTGCTCCTACATTCCTACATCTAATATTATGAAAATTGATGTTGATGATCCTTAGAAAATCCGTAGGATTCTGAAAACTGATTGCTGAGCTTTATACTGTCATTTTAATATTTTACTTGAAGTTTGAAGTTGAACAATGAATATTTCATGATATTCATAGTTTCTATTTAAATAACATTCAAGTTTATGATGGTTTTATTGATTAGATGATTCTCTGTGGCATTCTTAACTTAATTCATACTTTTAGGATGTAAATATATATCTATATAATTATGATTTCTACATGCTTTTTCTTTGAACAACCCCAAAATGATCCCAACCCCCAAACTTTGTTTTTCAAGATCTATGAACCAAATCTATGAACTTGAACCAAGAGTTGAAACAAAATGAACTTAGTTTTAAAGCCATCTTAATTGGACAAAGAGCAAGTGAAAATAAATGAATTTGTAACATGAAATTTGAAATATAGAATTTTCTCATCAATTTTGAGATCAATGATAAAAATCATTGTAATATACATCTCTTTAACAATGTGAATTAACAATTGTATCAAAATTATAATGAATCCTTCATGAAATAAAACACATCTAAGGTAAATGTGACTGTTAATTTTGTTCTCCTTAATAATCAATTCCAAGAGACCAATCTATATAAAAAATGGCAACTACAATTGAAAATAATCTCCCTAACCTCTTCAAATACCTCTATATTTATGGTAGTTGGAACATTATGCTTGCCATTGCAAGGCAAAGCATTTCATATTTATCATTTTGATAAGCAATTTTGTTGGAAATTTGTTCAATGCTCCTCTTGGGATTCATGACAAGGGCTTAACGGCCTCTTGTTTAGTTTAAGTTGAGTGGTTGTAGCGGGGATTGACAGATCAGTCTTCTGGTGCAATGGCAATCCTACTCTAACAAAGGGTATCAGAGCTTGGTCATAGGTTCAAATCCTCAAGCCCTCGGATAACGCTGAGGAGGAGATTGTTGGAAATTTGTTCAGCGCTCTCCTCGGGATTCATGACAAGGGCTTAACTGCCTGTTATATACTATAAGTTGAGTCGTTGTATCGAGCATTGGAAAATCAATCTTTTGGTGCAACGACAACCCCACTCTAACAATTTTTTCATATACTGTTTTTTGATTAGATAAGCAAGGTTTTGTAAGGACCCTAAATCCTTTTACAAAAAGATCATTTTACATAAAGATAGGGGTGAAAAGAAAAGCAGATCAAACCAAGAACAACTTAAGAAACAGCCACAAAATAACCATAGAACAGCAAGGCGTCCACCCAACAAAGGGTGCCAACTGAACTTTCAGCAAGGAACCAAGTGATACAAGAGGAATTATGGAGGTTTAAAAAGGTGATTAAGGATTTTTTTTTGTTCATTGCAGTACTAGGGTCCTCCCCCAAACTCCTTAAGACTAGTCTCTTTGTAAATCTTGCTATGCTGATCGAAGCCCCCCAAACATATTTTCTTTTAACAATCCTCTTGCATATTCACAGCTTTAGGAAGAGAACTTTCTGTTGTATCCACAATCTATTTAGCAGTATACTGTGTTGCAGAATGCACTTGATCTTTTTCCCTCCAAATAATCTTTAGAAAAGTGAATAATTGAATAAATTAAAGAATTCATTTACATATAGGAGACATAGCTAGCCAAATAAATAATTAAAATAATTATTTAATTACACCGAGAGTCATATTATACTCACAAAATGAATTGAAGAACCTCTATCAATAGAAACTCATGTGATTTAGATTGACATCCATCTGATTTTTAGACATTTATTTATTTTAAATTAATTTTTTAATTTTTCAAATTATTAATATATTATTAATATTAAAAAACATGCTATACTAAAAAAATTAAAAGAATGATATGGATAGCATCTTTCCAAAAAAGTAGAATTTTCTTTAAGACTTGTTAAACAATAAATTGTTGGATAAGGAATTAAAGAAAAGTTGAGAATAGTATTTTCTTTAAAATTTATTTTCTATAATGTTTTGATTAAGTAAAAACAGGTTTTAAAGGACCCAAAACCTTATTTTCTATAATGTTAATGACAGTATTGATTACCATTAATTGTAATGCTAATAATGAAACTACTAAACAGTACACCGATCAAGAGTGATAGAAACTCAATAGTGAAAGGATATTGCTAATCTATGATCATAAGATTACTAATCACAAAAGGATATTTATATCAAAAGATAGTGATGACATCAAAATAATTGTTGCCAATTGTCGTCTGTAAATATTATGTAGCCGACAGGGTGTTGTCGTCGGTAAAGATTTTGTAGCCGACGAGATCATGTCGCCGGTAAAGATTTGTAGCCAATGGATAGATTAGTATTGTTATGTGGCCGACGGACTCCTTTGGGAAGGTTCGGTGGGAAGTATATATACACCCTCTGGGGAACCATTGGAATCATCATCTGTATGTATTTTCTTGGCATATGCGAATAATAAAAGGAGATCTGTTGTTCTTGTTCATTGTCTGTGTGCATTAATCCTTAATCCATTGATCCATGCGATAAACATTCGGCGCCGTTGCCCAATGGACCTAGAACAAAGGCTGACGAATGACGACTAATGCTGAATCAGTTAAACAAAAATAAGAATAAGCTGAAGGAAAAAGATGAAATCCGCATAGCTCAACGAAATTTAATTTTGGCGCAACAAACCGAACGCAGACGAAGGCTTCGGAAGATTGCCGACGGACACTGAAACGCCGAGGAATTGTTGGAGGAGACTTGACAGCGGGTGTAATTGGTGGAAGAAGCAAGGGAGGAATTTTTGAACTTGTATTTGTCGAGGGAAGAGAATCCAGACGGAAGAGAATTAACTCGCACATCTCGAAGTGCCAAGGGAGCACAAGCGTGGAGTGAACTCTTCGTCCACGATACACTTTCGGAAGGGACAACTTCAGAAGATCCTTCTTCACCAAAGTTCTCCACTGTTGCAAATAAGACACCTGTACCAAATAGCGACAGTGTGGGAGCACAAAGAGTTGGTGCGGGAGTGCAAAGCCATGGTGTGGGAGTGCAAAGCACCAGTGTGGGAGTACAAAGTGTTGGTGTTGGAGTGAACAGCACCAGTATTGCAGGACCGAACAATGCCCATGCACAAAATCCAGTAATAATGGCTGGACCGAAGGAAAAGTTGCCAAAGTTTGATGGTGGTGGAATGGTGGATCCAATCTGACACTGTAAAACATGTGAAACCATTTGGAGGGAGAATGGCATAATAGATACAAATGAATGGGTCTGGCAATTTTCAACAACCCTACGAGGTGTCGCAATTGATTGCTTTGCCAATATAGATCCCCAAAAGTTAACCGATTGGGACAACATTAAAAAGGAATTTATCACAGAATTTCAACTATTGCGCGACGACAATGAGATCGTAGCGGAGATATACAATACAAACCAAGGGAAGAATGAAACTGCCCGAGTATATGCCAAGAAATTAAAAGACTTAATAGGTAAAATGGAAAATAAGCTGGCAGATGGCTACAAAAAAGATGGTTCGTTGAAGACCTACATCCGAAATTGCGGAAGAAGATGAAGATTGTGCTGCCATCATCATACACTGAAGCATACAATCAAGCAATGAACTTAGAAAGTGAGTAGAAGAAAAAAAGAAAAAGAAGAGTAGTTCATCCGATTCAGATGATGACGCATCCTTGAGAGAAGATAGCCGCGATGATGAAAACAACAGCAAAAAGGTCCGAGCTCTCCAGATGGACATGATTTGCATGATGAAGGAATTTAAGAATATGCAGAAAGAAACGAAAGGAAGTGAACTATGGTGCACAGAATGTAAGGCGGGGGGTCACACAAAGGGATCTTGTCCAAAGAACCAGTTCTGCGAGATCTGCCAGATCATGGGACATTCCATAAAAGAATGCTCCTTCAATATGAAAACTAGAGGACCTCACAAGTGCTCCTGACACAGGCAGCTTCCACGTCAGGAGGGAATGGAAACACAAACATTCATGGTGCCACTTCAGGTGGGTATAGAAATAATAGCAGAGGGCAAAACAACAACAACAATGCAAACAATAACAATAACAATGGTAGCCGAAGTCGAATTCAGTACGATGCAAACAGCTAACTAATGGTTCAATGCCAAGCATGTAATTTGTGGGGCCACTTTGCCTGAGACTGTACAAGGACAAACACACTGAAATTATTATGCAAATGGTGCAGACCCGGCGATCATGAAGATGCCAAGTGCCCGAAGTCCAGAGTGAACTTGATCACCATTGGGACAGACGAAGAGGAGGTTCTGGCGATCACACGGAAGCAAGAAAAATTGTACCATGACTTGATGGAAGAAAAGAAGAGGAAGTTGGAGGAGGCACGGGCGAAAATTGGAAAAGCAGCACAGGCAGAGACATCTCAGTCGAAGAACACCACCAGTACCTCAGCAAGGAACTATGTGGAACAAAACATCATACACCAAATATTACAAACTAAGGTACCCATCAAAATGGGCGATCTGTTGCTCACAATGCCTCAACTCCGATCGACACTCACAAATATCGTGCCAACTGCTAAGTTACCAGGAGAACCAGGAAGAGGGAAGGAAATTGCCGTAGGTGGAGAAGACCCAATGCTGCTAGCCCTCACATCCAAACGAGATCTAGCGGTGGTTGAGATGGGGATTCTCAAAAATGTGCTGACAGATACAATTGTCGACGGAGGGTCCGATGTGAATGTCTTACTCGAGGATACCTGGAAGAGGTTGCGACAGCGTGGCCACCTACATTCTAGTTGCTAACAGTAGACCAACACAGCATTAAACCTCTTGGCGTCCTGATGGCACAACTGGTGACGATTGGAACATAGCCATTCCTGCTTGACTTCGTCGTGATCCTATTGAAGAGGAAAGGATACGATACCATTCTAGGTCGGTGATGGCTCATACAAGCCAGAGTTAAACACAATTGGAAGAAAAACACTCTATCACTTGAAAGCAAAGGGCAGAAATTCGTCATTGATTTACACACACAAATGGTAGATGAGGAGGCAGCGTCATCAGACTCAAAAGGTGAAGGCGAAAGTGATGATGAAGGAAAGAAGAGAATGGAACTGGACGAAGGAGTATTAAGACTAGAAGGAGGATTGAATGACAATGACCTAGACTCGGTGAATGGCCTTTTCCACTGGTAGATAGAAGACTATGAACTCTTTCTAAGTTGTAATATGTTAAGGGTCGACAAAGGTGAGAAAAAAGAGGAAAATGAATGTTCGAAGAAATACAGAGAAGCGGAAGAAGGAAAAGAGGTTACGGCTGAAGCTGAGGGGAAGAACATACAACACGAACCCAAAAAAAGAAAAGATTGCACCGTCTGGTACACGGTGAATGGACCACACAGGAAAAAAAAATAC
The DNA here is from genome assembly GCA_028749045.1 of Cupressus sempervirens. Taxonomy (NCBI): domain Eukaryota; kingdom Viridiplantae; phylum Streptophyta; class Pinopsida; order Cupressales; family Cupressaceae; genus Cupressus; species Cupressus sempervirens. The sequence goes on from CM053783.1 coordinate 548,065,321, forward strand.
ACCGCACCATAAAATTAGTTGAAGGGTGCCGATAGCAAGGAAATAATCTAGATGAGCGACGACCGCAGGCACAATGGGCCACGGAGGTGACATAGAACAGACGCAAAGCGTGGCGTGATAAGCACCTGAAACTGAACAGGTTTCAACCGGGGCAGTTGGTGTTGAAGTATGACGGAAGAAATAAACTAGGCAAGTTTAAGGTCAAGTGGGTCGGGCCATTCCAGATCTGGGAGGTAGGTGACAATGGAGCAATAAAGTTGTGGACATTAGACGGACAAGCAATACTGGAGGCAGTCAATGGTTCAAAGCTGAAGATGTACCATGCTAGAATGATCCCCTCATCGTCAGAGAAGGACGAAATTTTGAGGGAGAATTAGATATTAAAAAACAAATTGAAAAAAAAGAAAAAAAAAAAGAAAAAGAAAGAAAAGTGAGGCAGGCCATGGATAGTGTCTTTCCATGGGGAGTTTTTTTAAGGCCGCGCATTCATTTCCGCGGGTGTCTTTTATTTCCATGGCTTGCACTCCATCTTCAGCAAAAGTGTTATCAGTTCGGCGGTCAATGTCTCCTCCCGCGAGTTTGCCTGGAAATGGGCGCGGGTTATCCTCTGCATTTCCATGGACAGTGTTAGACTCCAACAGTGTTTTTCCACGAGATGGTGTTAGTATTTTAATCTCTATGCCATGAGTTGTTCATTCCAGCGATTGAGGGTTATCTTTTAAATCCTCCGCAAACAGAATAAATCGCAGTTCTGAGCATCCATGCATAAGAGGAAGGAAGAGACAACTTCATTGCAGGCATTAATAGTTGGTTCCATTCATTGGGTTCTTCAGGGTGCAACAACACTTCCGCGGACTAGTAATCCTCCACCCGTTAGCTGGAAGGAAACCGTGGGAAAAAGTAAGAGGCATCAAAAAAGAAAAATTATATCTCGAGGCATATTATCTGTGAGAAGGCAAAAGCGACAGAGGAGAAATCCTACATTATAGAGGCAGAACAGATGAAACAGGTACAGCAAGGGACGAGCAAAGGAGGGAGCAAGAAAAAAAAAAGACGATAGATTGAAACAGTTCGAAATGAGTAATGCATAATGCCAAAGGGAAAAGAAAACATAAGCGGTTGCCAAAAAGAGTGTGGGATCGAAAGAAAATCACAAAAATAGTGTGTTCCATGCCCCTCAACCCCGCCCTGTATCGCGACAGGGAGCATGCCTAGGGCGCTGCCCCAGGACCCTGCTAGGGGCAATGCCCCCTAGTCAATGCGGTTATCAGTCGTGGGAAGTGTGACTGGTTGATGAGACTTGGAGCTACTGCAGGCATAGTGTGTCAGAGGTGGAGGGAGCACTGGAGCAAACCTTTTGAGAGGAATGTTATGCTTTGAGGCACTTGGAGTAGGTGTTGAATGTGAGGCTGTCTTGGTGGATGCATAGAGAGCTCGGGAGGAGCTGATCATCCATTTGAAGGCAATACAACGACACTTGGTTCAGGGTATGCAAGAGTTGGAAGCAGAAAAAACAACACGAGTGGCTATCAAGGTTAGCTTGTTTAAGGAGACAGTATTGCATTAGTAGAGGCTGCAGATGCAACGTGGTTTGCAAACCAGTTTGGTGCAGGCATGGGATGAATGTGAAAGTGATGTGACAGAAACATATCTATCTTATTGTAGTTAGTTAGTTAATGTATTTTGTTTGTTAATTTGTCTTGGATATTTTGTAATTATCGTCCAAAGACAACTTTTTCTTTTGAGGGGGATGATGTCATCTATAAATATTATGTAGCCGACAGGGTGTTGTCGTCAGTAAAGATTTTGTAGCTGACGGGTTCATGTCGTCGATAAAGATTTGTAGCCAACGGATAGATTAGTATTGTTATGTGGTCGACGGACCCCTTTGGGAAGGTTCAGTAGGAAGTATATATACACCCTTCGGGGAACCATTGGAATCATCATCTATATGTAATCTCTTGGCATATGTGAATAATAAAAGGAGATCTGCTGTTCTTGTTCATTGTCTGTGTGCATTAATCCTTAATCCATTGATCCATGCGATAAACACCGATGTTTGAAGATTCAAAGTTGCCTTGGAATCAATACATAGAAGTTAGAACTATCCCAGACTCTATCATGTCCCTTTTTCTGGAATCTCTATGATTAAATAATTATATCAGCAATTTTTGATAAATTAACTATTTGAATGGTGCTTGATTCCAAATGCATACACTGATTCAAAATGATAATGATTACATAACAATTAAAATAACAATATAGGCTGTTTCTGATATACAGGTAATTATATGCACAATTGAGTGTGATATCAATACCTGTTACCGCTCATTGTGTCTGATATGTCATTGATAAATACAGTCCATTTCTGGTATGACAATAATATTCTCTGAATATTGTGTAAGTTGTGTCTGATAGAAAAATGTTATTATGCTCTGAATGATACTAAAGCCGTCTCTGATATGACAATATTAATTTCCTCCAATAGTGCTTCCATATCTGACTGATTCTTATATGCCCTTGCTAATGGTTGTCAAAGGCAATATGCTCTAATATAGAGCAATCCTCAAGGTATGCAAAAGAAAATACATTCTGCAAATCATGATTTGAGTGATTGGTTAGTATGTCTTCTTATATTGTCTTTCTTGGATGAAGAGTTACAATAAATGAGACATGTCTTATGTCCCTTAGTGATCGCTTCTTTTCATAATGATGATTAATCACACTCTTTGGTTAGAATCTTTTACTCTTAATTGGTTTCTTATGATAATCACACCTTTGCATGGTTCTTATCAATTAGATTCTACCAACCACTACTTCCAGATGTAATTCATTCCTTTTGTATCTTATTGATACACACTTATCTTTATTAGATAATTATTATTAACAACTAGTGAACTGATACTTTATGTTTTTGTTGACAACCACCCATCATATCGACTTTTTGTCAATGGAAGAATTCTTAGTGGTGTCCACTGTCAATCTATCATTATTTATGCATACAACATTTATTATGTAAGACTTAAATCTTATTGATATATGACGCTTGGTTATCATATTAGATATCTCTGCAACCCTTATCTATTCTTCATTTCATTGTCTTATGTAATTTAATGTAAGAGTTTGGAATATTATAATGTCTCAGTTTATAGAAAAAGGGACACTACAAATTGGTATCAAAGCTAACGAGCCTGCCAACCAGTGGGGAACATATTTCGGATTAAAGAAAATGGAAATAGAGAAGGAACTAATATAAAAAAAGAGGTTAAAAAATGGGATAAAATGTAAAGTACCCAATGGCATACCTGACTTTTCCACCACATGTCATGTACAACTGTACCTGAGAGAAGCACCCAAGGCCCAAGGGAAAGCACCTGAGGGAATTGTTGATTTGACTTTAAGACTACCAATGACAAAATGTTTTTGGATGCTTTCTAATTTCCTTCACTTGCACTTTGACATGCCACTCCTCCAAATCTCACTAGAATTGGAGGGAGGGGGAAGGATTATATAGTTGATCGCCACCCACCCCCACCACCGCCCCCCCCACCCCCACTTCAAGGCACAACCATAGAGGACGAGTTTCAAAACTAGTAGACTTAAAAGGGACTTCTTAGATTCCTAATCTTATAACTGCTTCTAGACACCTGTTCTAAAGTAGGGAAGAAGCCCCCCAATCTCCTTCTATCCTTTTTGTTCTACAAGTATTCTTGCTGAGCTTTTTGTGAAGATCAATAATTCCTAAGTACTTGTATTCTTCTACCATCTCCAATGAGTTTCTCTCAAAGATAAAGTTTACCTATTGCTTCTTCCCTTTCAAAGAAAAAAATCATAATTTTGTCTTACATGTGTCCTCTTGCTTCTATACCTCTTGGCAAAAGAGTTTTAAAGGTTTCAATTATATTCTTTTGCAATGTTCCCTTCTTGCACCTAGCTCGATTTGAGTTTTCATTAGCCTATTCCCAAGTCCATAGGCTAAATGGACATGGTTAGGGGACTCATTGTCCTAATATTTTTTTAGTGTTTTTCAGTTTGCTATTTTTGGCATATGGTTATTTGAATTAAGTACTATTTTTACCTCTCCATAGTTTCAATTTCTTCTTCATTTTAGTGCAATGAATTTCAGTTGTACTTGGTGACTTATATTGTTATTAGTGCAAAAAGTTTTTTTTCGAAAAAGTGAAAAATGGTGAAAAACAAAGAAGTGTTTTTCCAAAAATGTAATGCTCCCACAACACACCCAAGCATTTGAAACATTTTGATTGCACACATTGTTCTTGTTAACACACTATACGGTTGACATGTTTTACCAATTAACATGTATGGTTCTCATGTCCCCTATTGCTTAGTAGTTGGTAGGTAGTCAGTGAGGCCAGTCCATCGTTGTGATCCTCATGGTTTGAGGCAAGTGAGTTTCAAGCAATACAAAATTATACCAACCACTATCAAAGGGCCAAGGGAGTTTCAAGCAATATAGAATTATACCAATCACTACCAATTCCTAACATACCCTAGGAAAGTGTGAGCATGGACTTTGTGCTTCGATTGCCAAAAACACTAAGGGGATTCGATAGTGTGTTTGTAACTGTGGACATATTTAGTAAAACGGCTCATTTTGTGCCATGCAAATGCACAAATGATGCACCATATATAGAAGGGCTCTTTTTCAACATCGTGTCTATTCATGGCTTGCCCTTAAATATTGTCACAAATAGAGACTCAAACTTTGTTGGGTACTTCTGGAAGACCCTATGGAAAAATCTTGGAATACATCTTTCTCTTTAGCCTACCATCATTAGAGTGATGGATAGATTGAAGTAGTTAATAGGTCTTTGGCTAACCTTTTGAGTTATCGTACTATACAAGATGGTGTGGCTTGGGACTTGGTCATTGGGCGAGAAGAATAGGCCTACACTGATTCAATCAATAGGAGTATAGGAAGAAGTCCATTTGAGATAGTGTATGGGTTTCACCCCAAGGGTATACTGGAACACAAAGATCTACATGTTTTGGAGAAGTGAAGTGCACAAGGTGAAGACTTTTCCATTACTATGAAGAAAGTTCATGATAGTGTTAGGGCTACATTGGAGAAAAATGTGGCTAAGGTAGAGCAAATCTATAGAGGAGAGATGTGCAATTCAAGGTTGGGGACTTCATGATGGCTTATCTCAAGAAGGAGATATTGCCAAAGCGGCAACCAACCAAGTTGTTGATGAAAAAGGTTGGACCTTGCAGGATAGCACACAAATTCGGTCCTAATGCATATGAGATTGACTTACCTCTAGATCTTGTTATCTCACTCATTTTCACTGTGTCAGATTTGTTTCCTTTGGAGTTCAAAGGCTGCAAGTGTTTGTACAAATGATGGTGCTGTGGTGACAGAGGATGATTGGGTATAGGTCTTCCTCCAAGAAAACATTTATAGTTGGAGCACATCATTGATTCCAAGGAGGTCAGCAAATGAGGAAAGGCACTTATAAGGAGTACTTGGTCAAATGGGCTAGTTTACTAGATTCAGAGGCAACATGGATGTCTAAGAGTGATATCTTGAAGCATGGTACCAGTTTACAACAATTGGCAACTCAAGGGACTTGAGTTTTCTTTGTCCCAGGGAGTATGGTGCAGGGTACCTAGGAGGATGACCAATTTGTTCATATGGTCCTATTTCTCTTCTATTTTGTGGCAATATAATAAGGCCTTCGAAGACCATGGGTTGGGGGAGTCCTTTGGTATCATGTCCCCATTTTAAGATAGAATTTTAATAGTAATTAGATAATATGATATTAAATAAATATTGATAATAAAATCATATTTAAATTAATCTAAAAATATATAAGTAAGAAATAAAAGTAAAAAATAATAATCTATCATTAATAAAATAAGATTTAATATAAGATTTAAAACAATTAAATAATAATAAAGTTACTGCGTGAGTAAATAAATAATATTAAATACAGAAGAGAATATTCTAGAAAGTATGTTACCTTTCTAAATAGGAATAATAATAAATAATAATAAACAAAATAGAAATAAGTAAATAATTAATATAATATAGAATGATACAAATTAACTAAATCTAATGGAAAGTCGAGATATATATAAGGAAAAAATGTGACTCCTTCAAATTAAGATATAAAAGGGAGGAGATTTAATTTTAAAGAGGAAGGAAGAAGAGGAGAAGATAGAAGTTAAAGAATGGTTAATGGAAGTGGAAAGGAATGAGAAGAAAATAAGGAAGTTCCTTTTTCAAATGGTTACAATGACAAAAGGATGTGACTCTTTGAAAGGGTTGTAATTATGAATAGTTGTGACTCTTCAAAAAGATTGTAATTATGAAATGTTTTGACTTGTTGAAAGAAATGTGATTATGAAGGGTTGTGACTTTTCGAGAGGACATATATGACAAAATAAAGCAAGATTTATAAATTACTTAGAATGGTGTCAAAAGAAGAAAATAGAACAAGGTAACAAAAGAGATCTAATCACATACCTGTTGACATGTATTTTACGTGAGAAATAAGGCAGCTCTAAAAGGTGCTAAATGCATCAGAAAAGTATGTTATGCATTTATATCTATCTATCTATCTATCTATATATATGACTAGATTATTGTCAATCCAAAAAGAATGATTATTGTATGAGTATTTAAAATTTGATATTGTATTCATTAAATGAATACAAAGAAATAATAGATTAAACTCCCATACTGTCAGTGTAGGGATTGTGCTCCACTCTATATAAATGACTAAATTCCAATTTAGGGATTGGGATTATCTCTATATAAAATGGGATTAATGGAGTCTCATATTACCAATGCAGGAGATTTGCATATCCTCCGTATAAATGGTGAATAGTGCTAGTGCAAGAGAATAACACAATTCTCGTATAAATGGCTAGATGAGAATGAATATACCTCATAGTGCTAGTGTAGGAGGTTGGTACAACCTTCATATAAATGGCTTATAGAGCTAGTGCGAAAGGTCAGTAAACCCATGTAAATGGTTAGATGAGGAAGATATATGGCAAAAATATTCTGTTGATATCAACATTTGAATATGTGATTAGGGCCTTGGACTTCTAGGAAGAACCTTAGAGGGAGAACTATCCAGAACACGAAGAAATAACTAAGGATAATACTAGAACCGATGGTATATCGTTCAAGACTCGGATATCCTCATGAGGGTTATTAATGTATATCTTGAGATGTCTTTAAGGTTTGGGGGTTTAAGATAGAGGGTAGAATAGTATATTTAGAATTGTTATTGTTTATTTCTAACATTTATGTTGCATGTAATATTTGTACCAAGCTAACACTAATAGTGGGGACATTACATTTAGTCTAGTAGAGTGCAAATTAGAATGCAACATGAGGTCACAATTTGTTAACATGTTTATCAATGTTGTTTTGATGTTTTAGGAGCATATCTTCATGTTTCAAGATCATACAAATTTGTAATAATGTCAAACTAGTGTAACATCTACATTTTGCAAGAGGGAGTTGTTACTAAATTTCTACATATGCTGAAATTTAGTTTTGATTGCAAAGGTTTCATACAATTACATAAGCATTTTACATCTTAATTCAGTTCATGCATATTGAGATCATGTCCATTATGTGCCAAAAGAATAATAAATGTCCTTGTTTTATTTATTCCGAATATACAACTGATATTTACAAAAGAATTGTGATAATCAAAGAATATTGAGAATGCTGAAAATAAAAATTTTCTCACACAAGTGACCATGAGGGTAGTCCCTAATTGCTGATATATATCCTACTATGCAAAAGTAAAAAACATGAAAGGGGAAAAGAAAGAGTAGAAAGTCATGGGCTTGACTAGTTGGCTTCCGTACATCCACTTGCACCCATCCGCTGCCTCGAGTTGCATTCCATCCATGCATCCAAACCTTGCGTTAATAATGCAATTTTTAGATCCAATAGATCTAAGCAATGCAAAGCATCTCATTTCATCTCAGTCAATTCCTATCATGCCATTCATTTTCACAACATTAAAACATATATCAGCAAGTAAGGAAAATTATCACACTGATATGCTTCACTTCTAACATAGTTGTAGCCTGTGCAGTGTTGTCGATAAAGTTATAAAATAGCCAGCAAGTAGATTAGCATGTAATCAATAATTATTATGTAGCCGACGAGTAGAATTAATTATTTCCGAATGGGCACTGTTGGTTGGATATTTTGCAACCGACAGTTTTGGGTAAAAATTCAGTCGCAAAATAGGATGACTAGCCACAGCGTGTGAGACAGAGTTTCTTCTACCTTAAAAGGAAGACTCCCCCTTCTCGCTGTTCTTTGGATCAACTCAAGGTAAGCAAGAAATCGAGAGATCTTAAACAAGGTGTTACTAATATCCTTTCTTCTTAACTTTCAAGAAAGGATCCACTTACTCGTAGAACGAATAATGGGCAAGGTAAATCTCTAACTACACTTCTATCAAGAGCTGCAAACAGTGATACTGATAAATCTTCACTAACTCAAAGGCTAGCTAGAACATACTAGTTTGGCTCTAAGTCCTGTTGTACTTCTATGTAGTAAAAGTTTTACAATTAGGGCACAAGGACCCCTAAAAGTAAGAACAATCTAACTATTTTGCGAATTAAGATGAAAATACAAACCACAGACAAAGCTTCTAGCTATGGATTTTCACAATTGTTCCTAGTCAAAGCTCGGGATTCAATTGTTTCTTAACTCTCTATGCTCTTTTATTGAACACACAATAATAACATGAATCAAGACAATAGGCACAAATTATAGTCAAAGCTTCTAATTTGTTCTATCACAATTGCTTCCAGTCAAAGCTTCGAATCCAATTGTTTCTTTTATTCACTTTTCTCCCAAATTCGTACTACACAATCAAAGTTATGCTTGCACAAATGTGGCAGAGCTTTCTTGCATACAACAAAAGATAATTTTTACAATGAGGGGGCACTCCTTTATATAGGCAAAGAAGTTGAGAAAAGGGGGGAGGAAAAAGTGGGAGCAACTCAACCAACTTTGACCAAGTCTAACTACATGAGAAAATATAGGGTTACATGCAACTACATGTGCAACTCGCATTACATCGTTTTACATACGTCAACTCGCATTACATGTAATTACACTTTTTCATGCAATGCATCTTCTCCAACTACAAAAATTAAAGAAGAAAGAAGACGGAAGAGAAAAGAACAATTCTGAAAGGCCTTGTACTTGACGATGCAATCCTAGATGATAACAGGATTGGGAGTTCCTGTACCTTGTACTGTTGCATTCACGTTGATAACCACAGTGTTGCATCTTTTAACAACCTCTAGCTCTCTTTGATGAATTGTCCATTATCATGTGAAAACTTGATCTGATCCATCTTTTCTCACTCAAGTTGTCGTGAATTCTCCTTTGTAGATTAGCACAAACTCGAGTCTTTAACACTTTGAAAACCTTCTTGATGATGTTCGGATGTACACTCGAAACAACTTTCCATTAGCACCTTTAACTCTTTTTTTTTTTTTTTGAAGTAAAGTGTTTGGCACATGGGAATGCGTGTAAATGGAAATTGCTGATTTTCAAAAAGTGACTTGGGCTTTCAAGATTTCATTACACGAAAAATAGATTACATGTAAATACAACATGTAACGGAAGGTGGAGGGTGAAATGAGATGCAAGTGTAAGTGAAAGATACGCTTTACATGCATATGCGGATGAAGGCTAAGATGAAAAGCATGGAAAGATACGGAAACATGTATTTACTCGTGGAGGTGTGAATGCATATGGAGAGGAGAAAATGACATCTTTTTGACTTTACAAAAAGTGACTTTTAGTCAAAATTTGACCTTTTGGGTGCAATTACATGTAAGGCATTTCGTGTAATCGTGTCGTGTGAATGGAAGTGAAAAATGAGATGGATGAAAACGGAAGTAGAAAATGGGATTACATGCATATGCGGATGGCGAATGGGATGAAAAACATGTAATCACATTTGTCGGATGAAATGTGAGATGTAATGACATGGAAACAAAATGTGAAAAAAATGAAATGATAATGCTTTCGCATGTAGTGAAGGAAAAACAAGTTTTTGGGAAAAAACTTGCAACTTCTCCAAAATGGAGAGAAACCGGCGACAAGCACACAAAACCAAAACAAAAGAAAAATATACCTTTGAAAACAACTCAAAACATGCCAAGATGCAATGCACTCCAAAGATGAAATTTGAATTTGGAACTTAGGGAAGAACCAAAAACATCAAAATGAAGAAGAAAACTTCATATTTAAAAGAAAAATGCACTTTAAAAGGCAAAGATTCTTACAAATGGCATCCATTCAACGATTTCATGCATAAAATCAGCAAGGATAAGCACGAATTAAAATGCATGAAAGAAGAGGTCCACTTACATGAAGAATATGTGCCAAAAATGAAGGAGAAAGAGCTAAAATAGCAAGTTTTATAGTCTTAAGACCAATTCTCCCTTAAATCCAGATTTTCAAACAACATTTTGACTTTTTTCGCACTTGCATGTAATGGACATTCAATGGTCGGATTTGACATGAAAGTGCCAAATAAATGGTCTCCAAAAACAATATCATGCATTTAAAACTCAAAAACAATCTCTTTTGATCAAATGTATGGGCTGAAAATGCAATTTTTTGAGTTTTTTGAACAAAAATATGACTTTTTTATTCAAAAATCTGGGCCGTTTTTGCAAAAACGTGACTAAAAAATGCATATTTTAAAGTCATTTTTGACTTGTGAATGCAAAAACGACTTCTCCAAATGCATATACATGGATCAAAATGCAAAAAAGTGACTTCAAAATGCAAAAAAGTGGATTAAAACTCCAATTTTTGGGGCATTTTAAGCAAAAATGTGTTTCTCCAAACAAAAAACGTGATCCTCCAAACAAAACAATTTGATGTTTAAACACAAAAATGGTGATCACTATGTAATGTAATCAGCAAATAGGGCCAAAACGATTTGATTCCATACAAAAATGTGATCAAACTTTGAAGATTTATTGAGTTTTATACAAACAACATGCCCTAGCTTAGGAGTTTCAAACACGTTTTTGGGTGCAATAACTTGATTTTTGATGAGGGCAAAATGATCACCTCTCCAAAACATGATGAATGCAACTGATTTCATTCAAATCCATGAAGAAAATCAAAAGTTATGATCAAAATAGGAGGTTTTTGAAACAAGAACATGTTTTCTTCACATAATAGGACATTTTTATATTCATTACATATTTTAAAACATATTGGAAGGCAAAGGAGGACCTTTTAGAGTCCAATGCATGTTTTAAAATATGTCATGAGATATAATCTCACTTTTTGAAGCTCATTACATATTTTAAAATGTGCAAGTCTCCAAAATCTCACTTTTTGGCCTCACTTACATATTTTATAAACATATCTCACATTTTTCATGCACAAGCACGAAAACTCAACTTTTCATGTCATTGCATCAAAAAGGTCCACTTTTACAAGCTTTTGATGTAATGACTTGAAAAAATCCTCAAAATGAATTTTTATATGCATTAGTATGAAAAGTTTCCACTTTTCATAGTTTTTTACATGCATATGCACATAAAATGTCCACTTTTAGGCTTTTAAGTTATGCATTTCACTTAATTTTATAAAAAAGTCATCAATATGGGTCAAAAATAACATTTATGCATCATATTAATCAATATAATACATAAACATTATATTAAAGTGACATTTATATAAGTATTTGACTTAAAAATCAAAAATTTAAAAAGTAACTATATAATCAATCTTATTAGATTTCCACAATCCATTAGAGTATAATTTTTGCTTCTGGATTTGATTGTGTCAATTTTTTTAGCATCAACGTTTCGGATCACACTCTGTGATCCATCATCAGGATGAGAGAATGCAAGAATGAAAAAGTGAAAAATTAAGTGAAAAATTAACTATATAGTTCTATAGTCACTTTAAGTGAAAAATTAAAAAGTAATTCAACTTAAAATTATAACATAAAGTGCACTATAGTCACTTTAAATTACAAATTTAAATGAAAAGTAACTTCAAAACTTAACAAAAAGTGAATAAAATGTTATATTTTCAAAAAGTGAATGTCAAAATAAAAATATAATATTATTTTTTTAATTTGTGTTGTTGCACCTAAAATGTCCACTTTTGAGGCACTAAAATGACCATATCTCTTGACTGACAACTCCGATTGACCTCTAAGTTAGACTGAATCGAAGGGGAAAACGAAAGGCATAAGATGAGCGAATTCAAAGGACCAAAAACAAGCAAACACAAACTCAAAAGCAAAAAACGGACTGTGAAGGCTTCAAAAATCAAGCAAAGGCTCGACAGAAAGCAAAACAAAAATGACTTGACGAAGGTCTTCAATACAAAGATTCATTTTATAAATTGGTACCGATTGGTTGATCAATACTAACCAATTAAATAATGAAATAAACTCAGAGAAATGTGAAACTAATTTGAAAAAGTTTCGTACTGTTACCTACATTTTGTGGTGAGAAAATGCAAGAAAACAGGCACGACGGTTGAGTCACCCCTTCGGAATGGTATATGCACACCGTCTGTAATGGACTTTCGATCATTGTTGTAATCATCATTGGAAGCACTATGTAATCTCTTCGGCATATATGCAAATAATAAAAGGAGTACTTTTGTGTTACATATTCTTGTCTATTGTTTGCATGCATTAGTAAACCATTTACCTTGTACAGTAAACATTTGGCACTGTTGCCCAGTGGACCTGGAATGTAGGCAGAGGGATGAAAACTAATGCCGAATTAGCTTAACAAGGATAGGAATAAGATAAAGGAAAAAAATAAAATACGCACCGCACAAGAAATTTTAATTTTGGCACAACAGGCCAAACACACACAGAGATTTCAACAGATTGCCAACAGACACCGAAGCACTAAGGAATTGGTGGAAGAGACTCAACAGTGGTTGAATTTAGTGGAAGAAACAAGGGAGGAATTTCTTAACTTGTATACGCCGAGGGAAGAGAATCCAGATGGAAGGGAATTAACTGGCATGGCTCAAAGTGTCGAGGGAGCACGAGCATGGAGTGAACTCTTCGTCCGTGATACACTTCTGGAAAGAACAACTTCGCTTGAGGAAAACCCTTTTTCACCAAGTAACACAGCTGTTGGAAATAAGACAACTGTCCGAAATAGCATGGGTGTGCAGAATAGTGTGGGTGTGTAGAATAGCATGGGTGTTAAGAACAATGCAGGTGTGTGGAATAGCGCAGGTGTTCAAAACAACGCGGGTGTGCAGAACAGCACAGGTGTACAGAACAGTGCAGATGTACAAAACAGCATGGGTGTGCAAAACAACGCAGGTACACAACAAGTACCTCCAACTCAAATAGTAATGGCTGGACCAAAAAAAAAATTGCCAAAGTTTGATGGTGATAGAACAGCCGATCCAATCAGACACTGTAAGACATGCAAAACAATTTGGACGGCGAATGGCATAACCAACACAGATGAGTGGGTTCGCCAATTTCCAGCAACCCTAAGGGGTGTAGTAGTTGATTGGTTTGCCGATATCGAACTCCAAAAATTAACTACATGGGTGGGAGTTAAAAAAGAGTTTATCACCGAGTTTTAATTACTACGAGACGACAATGAGATCATAGCAGAAATATACACTACAAAGTAAGGGAAAAATGAAACAATCTGTATATATGCCAAAAAACTAAAAGAATTAATAAATAAAATGAAGATTGTGTTGCCATCATCATACACCGAAGCATACAATTGGGCGATGGACTTAATGAGTGAATAAAAAATGAAAATGAAGAAGAGTAATTCATTCGACTCAGATAACATGTCTTCCAAAGAAGATAATGGTGATGAAAAGGATAGTAAGAAGATTCAAGCTCTCCAGAAGGATATGATCAGAATGATGAAGGAATTTAAGACTATGCAGAAAGAGACGAAGGGAAACGAGCTATGGTGTGTTTACCGCATGGATAAATAGATTAATGCATGTAGACAATGAACAAGAACAGCAGTACTCCTTTTATTATTCGCATATGCCAAAGAGATTACATAATGCTATGATGTTTTACAATGATTCCAGATGGGGTATAAATATTTCCCGCCAAACCTTCCCAAAGGGGTCCATCGGCTATAACAATACTAATTTACCCATCGGCTACAAAATCTTTACTGACAACATGAGCCCGTTGGCTACACAATCTTTACCGACAACATCAACCCGTCAACTACCCAATTTCTACCAACTACATCATCCCCCCCAAAAGAAAAAGTCGTCTCCGGACGACAATTACAAAATATCCAAGACAAATTAACAAACAAAATACATTGACTAACTACAACAAGATAGATTTGTTTCTGTCACATCACTTTCACATTCATCTTCCGTCTACACCAAATTGGTCTCCAAACCACGTTGCATTTGTAACCTTTGCTAACGCAATACTATCTCCTTAATCAAGCTGACCTTGATAGCCACCCATGCTGCTTTTTTTGCTTCCAACTCCTAGGTATCTTGAACCAAGTGTTGCTATACTGCCTTCAACTAGATGATCAGCTCCTCCCGAGTTCTCTATGCATCCACCAAGATAGCTTCACGTCCAACACCTACTCCAAGTGCCTCAAAGCGTAACATCCCTCTTGAAAGGCTTGCTCCAGTGCTCTCTCCACCTTTGACACACTATGCCTATAACAGCTCTGGGTCTCATCAACTGGTCATACTTCCCACAACTAATTAACCACAACGATTGGGGGTCTAGGGGGCAACGCTCCTAGCAGGGTTGAGGGGCAGCGCCTCAGGCGTGCTCTCTATCGCGATACAAGGCGGGCTCAAGGGGCAGCGCCCATGTCGCCAAGACCAAATTAACACTCCAAAACCCACACAAAACTACATGGAACACACTATTTTTGTGATTTTCTTCCGATTCCACACTCTTTCTGGCAACTGCTTATGTTTTCCCTTCCCTTTGGCATTATGCGTTACTCATTCTGAACTGTTTCAATATGTTTTCGTCTTTTTTTTTTAATTTGCTCGTCCACTGCTGTACCTCTTTCATCTGATCTACCTCTCTATAATGTAGGGTTTCTCCTTCATCGCTTTTGCCTTCTCGTGGATAATATGCCTCAAGATATAATTTTTCTTTTCCGATGCCTCTTACTTTTTCCCACAGTTCCCTTCCAGCTAATGGGTGGAAGATTACTAGTCCACGGAAGTGTTGTTGCGCCCTGAAGAACCCAACGAATGGAACCAACTATCAATGCTTGCGATGAAGCCGTCTCTTCCTTCCTCTTGCGCATGGATGCTCAGAACTGCAATTTATTCCATCCGCAGAAGATTTAAAAGATAACCATCAACCGCGGGAGTGAGCAACTCATGGCATAGAGATTAAAATACCAACACCATCCCATGGAAAAACACCGTCAGAGTCTTAACACTGTCCACAGAAATGCAGAGGATAAGCCGCGCCCATTTCTAGGAAAACTTGCAGGAGGAGACATCGACTGTCGAACTGATAACACTTTCACCGAAGATGGAGTGCAACGCTGTGGAAATAAAAGACACCCGCAGAAATGAATGCGCGGCCAAAAAAACTCCCTACGGAAAGACACACTGTCTGCTAAAGGACGTCAACAGAGTAGCCCAGGAGACAAGTGTCCACGGAACTGTCCGCAGGACACCCTATCCACGGGATAGTGTCCGTGGCCTGCCTCACTTTTATTTATTTTTTTCATTTTTTTTTTAAAATTTTTTTTCAATTTTTTTTTAATATCTAATTCTCCCTCCAAATTCCATCCTTCTTCGACAACGAGGGGATCATTCTAGCATGGTACATCTTCAGCTTTGAACCGTTCACTGCCTCCAGTATTGCTTGTCTGTCTAATGTCCACAACTTTATTCCTCTGTTGTTGCCTACTTCCCATATTTGGTATTGTCCCACCCATCTGACCTTAAACTTTCCTGGCTTGATTTTTTTCTATCCGCTATACTTCAACTTAATCTGCCATCTCTTCTGCTTGTTTTGTGTAACTTCCATGGCCCATTGTGTCTGCAATCATCGCTCTTCTAGTTTATTTCCTTGTTGTTGGCACCCTTTTACTAGTTTCATGGTGTGGTGTATTCTTTTCTTTTTGCGCGGTTCGTTCACGGTGTATCAGACAATGGAATCTTTCCTTTTTTTGGGTTCGTACTGTATGTTCTTCCCCTCAGCTTCAGCTATATCCGCCTTTCCTTCTTCCACTTCTCTGTATTCCTTCGGGCATTCATTTTCCTCTTTTTTCTCACCTTCGTCAACCCTTAACATATTACAACTCGGAAAGAGTTCATAGTCTTCTATTTGCCAGTGGAAAATGCCATTCACCGAGTCTAGGTCTTTGTCATTCGATCCTCCTGTTGGTTCCCAAAACCGCAAATTGGAATCCTACAAGCTTTGTTTGCTCGATGCTGGGAAATCCAACTGGTTAAGGCCAACTTGACGAGATTGATCAACATGATCTAAATCTCCTACGTTTTCGGCTCTGTAAAACCAAGGCGGGTGTACCTGATCCTAGACAAAACACTTAGATCCAAGACGCTTATAGCAGATTGGTTAGAACGCGAACACAACAAAAGCTTTAAAAATGGCAAGAATTATTGAAAACTTCAAACTTTGCGATTTGTAAATAAATGATTGTATAAATGTAATAATGTTTCAAAGAATAATTATAGATTAATGCAATAGATGAATATATTATTTCTTCAATGGAAAGAAAATGAAATAGTTGCCAGCATATGGATTATGGATCAAGAATAAAGACTACTGCTTATTAAAATGAGCAATCAAAGTCAATATTATAATTTGAGACGTACAACTTTATAAAGTTTTATATAATTTACACTATAAACAATTTTAATAATTCTGACACGACGAATCAATTATATAAATGCAATTTTTAAATAGTCTAAAATGCACTTTAACTCTTGCGGAGACAAATTAGACATAAATACGAAAATAATTAAATATTTCCAATATTTATGTTTATCTAATTTAACATGCAATAATGACCTAGTCCACTTATCCGAATATTAAAATATTTATAGAAAATAATTTAAAAAATTTATAAAGGACACAACCTATTAATAATTTAAAACTTCAAAATATAAAATAAATAATAATGTCGAAAATAAAATCACAATAGAGACATTCCTTACAGAAGATCCATCTGTTGCGAACATATCCAGGTTGCACAAAATCCACCAACTCAAATCCATGGGCTTAGTTCAAAAATTTATTTCTCCGCAAATAAAAGAATATAATACATCATTGAGCATGGTATAGGTAAAAAAATTTAAAATGTGAACGTAGAATTGTATATTCATTTGACTTTACTTTACATATATTTATACAGGAGGAAAAGACATTAGTTTCCTTCCCAAACATCGCACCTTTTCTTAACACATAACCAGCCCATTACATAATATATCACCTAAACTTAATATGTCCAGCACTTAATTGTATTTTAATTAATGGCATATTTAGTTTAATATAATATAAACTTTCTCTCTTCAGAACTTTAGCGTAGCCTTTTATTTCTTGCGCTTTGGCATCTTCCGAATATAAGCAAAGACATTAGAGATGAAGAATTTAATCAATGCAGCCTCCTCCTTTTGCCTTCATTGCGCACAACATCAAAGTGCAGGTGTTTGATATTGTGGATGACACCGATCAGTGATAGTGGAAGCTTTCTGGACGCGAGTTCCTCTCTATCACGTGAATCATCCTGATGTCTTCGGCTCCTTCATAAATCAATTTCAGTGATATCTCCAGGCACATAGCAAGCAAGCATCGTCCTATCCTTGCGCATTTGAAAATACCTGCGAGAGACACACAACACTCAATCAGGTTATAATCGATAAGCATTAAATACCATGAGACTTCATGTAATGATCTTCAAACAAACTCTTCAGGTCCACGTCATTTCCTATTGTTGCTTGTATCCATTTCGTTTGCCATCTGCTATCCACGCAGAAAGATATGTATAATATGATAATCTACAGCTTGTAGTTTTGGCTTCAGATTAATTCTGCTAGCATATAGATGAGGATGCGGCAGAAAACAAACATCCCTTTTTCATTCCATACTGATACTGACTCAATCTTCAATACTTCTAATCATCACTTAGGCATAACTTTAATTATATTATGTTTCTTGCACAGATGAATTTGAAACTTATGATGACTCATATTGATTGCACCCAAAGTCGATAGGCTTTCATTTGTTTTTGTTTGTGTGAAGAAACCCCTCCATGGTTGACAAAAAATCATATGAATTGGTATCTAATGCATATTCGTTACCATACATAGAGTCCACTTTTACCTATGCTACAGTTTTACTGTAACAGCATTGCTTCTTTACATTCTTTGAAATTTCTAAACTGGTGCAGGTACTGTCTTGAGATTGAGATTCACTGGATGACCAAGTGCAGAATGCTTCTTTTATGTTTTTGATCACCCAGTCCAATACAATCTGGTTTGAAGTTCTGTATTTCCTTAAGTGTGCAGGCGTTCTCCTTTTGTATGCTTGCTTCAAAATAGGCAACATAAATGCTTCCTTTGGATACTGTTACTCATTTTGAACAGCTTGAAAGGTACTGTATTGGAATAGATACAGCTGATCTTTCTACTAAAAGAATTTTGACAAGAAAGGTACATGCTGATAGTGTAATCAGAAACTTTGTTACTTTTGCTCTCAAGTTCTTCAGCAGACCCCAGTAACCAAAGGATTCCCACGAACAAATTTACTTTCAGCCTCAATCTCTTTTCTCATAATGCAAACATTTCTGCCTCTGAGGATACAATCCAAAATTTTACATCAGATCAATGCTACACATCAAATGCTTTGAACAGATTTTTAGAATATCTTAACAAGACTCATCTTGAATCCATACTCCATCTTGTGGTGAACGATCTCTATAAAAATTGAAGCATTAGTATCCTTGCCTCTGTTATATATTTTGTATGATAACTCCGCCTTTGCCATGTCATGCATTCTAACTTCATATTTGGTCACTTCCTCTTTTGTATACATGAAGACTCATGAATATCATATATATGAATTGTTTGGATTATACACTTGAACAATTTGCTGTCAATAGGTAGTATAGTGACCATTATTTCTAGACATGCAATTTGACCTGTTCTGTCAAAATCTTTGACTCTATACAAATGCCTTAACTATTTGCTGCATAATGTTAACAAGCCTAAATAATGACAGAATGAATTTAGATCTATGTCTTCTCTTTATCTGCTATATCTTGGTAAATTCTTGGGCACCAAAGTCTGCCTACTCCAGATAGAGACAACCTTCAAGTATTCTCCTGGTGGTATAGCAATTGTAGTGATAAGGGTTTGCTTGGGCTTCTGATCTTCTCTGTCTATGATAGTCTTTACCAAAGATAACACTTAATACTCCCTGTATATACCAATGCCACATGCAAAATTTTACATTTGTAGAGTGTTCATGTAAGAATCTGCAAACAAGCTCTTGTTTGAAGTGAGTAATCCTTATTATGATCTGAAAATAGAATATTGATCTCCAACATGCTTCACGAATGGAAGCTCTAACTCCTATGAAAATCTAGGCTCTAGATTTCATATTGCTCACTCTTCAAGATCAAAAATGGAAGCTAGCATTTTGGGCTCCATCACCTCTTAGTCTCAATACTCCTTCTTCGTCTGGTTTCATTCTCTTCTTTCCTTTGTCATCACTTTCGCCTTCACCTTCTGAGTTTGACGACACTGCCTCTTCACCTACCATTTGTGTGTGTAAATCAATGACGAATTTCCGCCTTTTGCTTTCAAGTGATAGAGTGTTTTTCTTCCAATCATGTTTAACTCTGGCTTGTATGAGCCATCCTTGGCCTAGAATGACATCGTATCCTTTCCTCTTTAGCGGGATCACGACGAAGTCAAGCAGGAATGGTTGTGTTCCAATCGTCACCGGTTGTGCCATCAGGACGCTGAGAGGTTTAATGCTATGTTGGTCCATTGTCAGCAACTAGAATGTAGATGGCCACAACATCGACTATCCCAACCTCTTCTAGGTATCCTCAGGTAAGACATTCACGCCGGACCCTCCTTCGACAATTGTGTCTGTCAACACATTTTCGAGAATCCCCATCTTGACGACCGCTAGATGCCATTCGGATGTGAGTGCTAGCAGCATTGGGTCTTCTCCACCTGCAGCAATTTCCTTCCCTCTTTCTAGTTCTCCTGGTAACTTAGCAATTGGCACGATATTTGTGAGTGCCGATCGGAGTTGAGGCATTGTGAGAAACAAATTGCCTATTTTGATGGATACCTCAATTTGTAATAACTAGCGTACGATGTTTTGTTCCCGCAATACCTTGCTAAGGTACCAGTGGTGTCCTTCGACTGAGATGTCTCCACCTGTGCTACTTTTCCAATTTCCACTTGTGCTTTCTCCAACTTCCTCTTCTTTTCTTCCGTCGGGTTGGGGTACAGTTTTTCTTGATTCTGTGTGATTGCCAAAACCTCCTCTTCGTCTGTCCCAATGGTGATCAAGTTCACTCCAGACTTCAGGCACTTGGCATCTTCATGATTGCCGGGTCTGCAGCATCTACATAATAATTTCAGTGTGTGTTGTTGTACAGTCTCAGGCAAAGTGGCCCCACAAATTACATGCTCAGCATTGAACCCTCGATCGGCTGTTTGCATCGTACTGAATTCGATTTCGGCTGCCATTGTTATTGTTATTGTTTGTATTGTTGTTGTTTTGCCCTCTGCTATTATTTCTGTACCCACCCAAAGTGGTACCATCAATGTTTGTGTTTCCGTTCCCTCCTGACATGGAAGCTGCCTGTGTCAGGAGCACTTGTTGAGGTCCTCTGGTTTTCATATTGAAAGGGGATTCTTTTATGGAATGTCCCATGATCTGACAGATCTCGCAGAACTAGTTCTTTGGACAGGATCCCTTTGTGTGACCTCCTGCCTTACATTTTGTGCACCATAGTTCACTTCCTTTTGTTTCTTTCTGTAATGTCCCCTTTTTAGCATTTATAGCATGATGTTGTTGTTAGCCTATTTCCCCACGGTCCCGTAGGCTAACTAGGACATTAAAGGGACTTAGAGGCCATTTGGCCTAGATAGTTTCAGCTGCAAGTCTTTCTGTGGGGTTTTGAGGCAACTTTGGGCATACTTACTATTTATAGTAAGTCATCTTGGATATGGTTGGACATCCAGTGGCAACGGTATGTCGATGGTAATTGTTTAAAATCGACAAGAAGACTTGTTTATCATTGATAAGATTTGTTATGCATTGATAAAGCTATTTCATAAAGTTAAATTTAAATATTTAACTTTATTAATGCATAGACTATAGTTTGTGAGAAATATTTAAATTAAAAGTCCCCTTTATTTTATTACACATTGGAGACATAAGTTACATAAAGGGAGTGATGTTTTATCCCACATGGAGAAAAAGAAATTGGGAAATTTTCTGGAGATTATGTCTCAATAATTTGAAGGACGAAATCCCTTCAAGCTGGAAATCTTGATGCCATTGAAAGCTATGGTCTTGAGATTTAACATGGTAGCAGTCCGAAAAAGTAGATACGAAAAAGCGGTCCGAAAAAGCAGAACCGAAAAAGCAAGTTGAAAAAGCAATACGTAAAAGCAGTCCGAAAAAGCGGAACCGAAAAGGCAGGCTGAAAAAGCAGTTCAAAAAGCTGATTCGAAAAAGCAAATTGGAAAAGCAAAGCAAAAGGGTCAGCATTGAAAGAAATTATTACAGCCATCTACAACCAAGTTCCCTTGTTAGTATTGTTTTTTAGGGTATTATAAGTTTCAGCTGTAAGTGTGCATTATACCAGTATTATCATTTTGTAATCCATGTAAATGCCAAAAGTCTTGGCCATATTTCATGAGCATTGTATTAGAAATTTCATTGCAATTAAGAAGATAATAGTTGTTGGTGTCATTTAAGCAATTCAATATCATTATTTATCAACTAGTTAGTTTGCATAACAACTGTTTGTAAAAATGCCAGTTGGTTGTAGGTATTCATTTCTCATGCTTAGATCATATATATGCATTGAATATTGTCAAAATTAGTAGCACACTCATGTTAGGTCATTGTGTAGTCCATTTGGAGTCTTCTAGCACAAGATTCTCATTGATGCAAATTGAAGAAAGAGTCATTTAAAGCCAGCTAAAATACTATATCAGTCATACGTCCCTTGCATGTGAATTGTTTGATGAAATTCCTTGAGCTTTCATCAGCATTTTTGAGAGCAGATTTGAGGAGGGCCATTACAGTGGTATCAGAGCTTGCTTGCAAAGTGTTTGACGAAATGTCAAACAACTGAAGTATAAAGATTTTTGGTGTTTGAGGGAGTTATAACCTGTTGGGGTTATTACACTTTCTGCATGTTCTTAAATTCCTTCATCATGTGAATCATGTCCTTTTGGAGAGCTCAAACCTTTTTGCTGTTGTTTTCATCATTGCTGCTACCTTCTCCCAAGGACGCGTCATCATTAGAATTGGATGAACTACTCTTCTTTTTCTTTTTTGTCTTCTGCTCACTTTCTAAGTTCATTGCTCGATTGTATGCTTCAGTGTATGATGACAGCGGCACAATCTTCATCTTCTTCCGCAATTTCGAACGTAGGCCTTCAACGAACCATCTTTTTTGCAGCCCATTTGCCAGCTTATTTTTCATTTTATTTATTAAGTCTTTTAATTTCCTAGCGTATACTCTGACAGTTTCATTCTTCCCTTACATTGTATTGTATATCTCTGCTACGATCTCATTGTCGTCACGCAATAGTTGAAATTTTGCGATAAATTCATTTTTTAATGTTGTCCCAATCAGTTAACTTTTGGGGATCTATATCGGCAAACCAATCAATTGTGACACCTCGTAGGGTTGCCGAAAATTGCCAGACTCATTCGTTTGTATCTGTTATGCCATTCGCCCTCCAAATCGTTTCGCATGTTTTACAATGTCAGATTAGATCCGTCGTTCCATCACCATCAAACTTTGGCAACTTTTCCTTCGGTCCAACCATTATTACTTAGTTGTGTGGACGGGCGCTGCTCAACACTCCCACATTGGCGATCTGCACTCCCACACCGGTGCTCTCTCCAACAGTTGTCTTATCTCCAACAACTGTGTTCTCTAGTGGAGAAGGGTCTTCCCATTTTGGAAGTGCATTGCGGACGAAGAGTTCACTCCACACTCATGCTCCCTCGGCACTCCGAACCGTGCGAGTTAATTCCCTTTCGTTTGGATTCTCTTCCCTCAACGAATACAAGTTCAAAAATTACTCCCTTTCTTCTTCTACCAATTCCACCCGCTGTCGAGTCTCCTCTAACAATTCCTCAGCGCTTCGGTGTCCATTGGCAATCTTCTGAAACCTCCATCTACGTTCGGCCCATTGCACCAAAATTAAATTTCCTTGAGCTGTGCGGATTTCATCTTTGTCCTTCAGCTTATTCTTATTTTTGTTTAACTAATTCAACATTAATCATCATTCCTCAGCCTTTGTTCCAAGTCCATTAGGCAACAACGCCAAAAGTTTACCACATGGATAAATAGATTAATGCATATAGACAATGAACAAGAACAACAATACTCCTTTTATTATTCGCATATGCCAAAGAGATTACATAATGCTATGATGTTTTACAATGATCCTAGATGGGGTATAAATACTTCCCGCCGAACCTTCCTAAAGGGGTCCGTTGGCTACATAACAATACTAATCAACCTATTGGCTACAAAATCTTTACTGATAACATGAGCCCATCGGCTACAGAGTCTTTAATGACGACATCAATCTATAGGCTACACAATTTCTACCGACTACATGGTGCATAGAAGGTCACACGAAGGGATCCTGCTCAAAAAACCAGTTCTGTGATATCTTTCAAATTATGGGACATTCCACAAAAGAATGCCCCTTCAATATGAAAATAAGAGGGCATCAACAAGTGCTCCTGACACAAGAGGCTTCTGCGTCAGAAGGGAGCAAAAACACCGGCAATGATGGTGCCACGTTGGGTGGGTACAGAAATAATAGAAGAAGGCAAAACAACAATACTAGCAA
The DNA here is from genome assembly GCA_028749045.1 of Cupressus sempervirens. NCBI lineage: Eukaryota > Viridiplantae > Streptophyta > Pinopsida > Cupressales > Cupressaceae > Cupressus > Cupressus sempervirens. Next base: position 548,089,442 of record CM053783.1, read on the forward strand.
TAATACCAACAATAATAATGGGGGTTGTAGCCGAATTCAGTACGATGCGAACGACCGCCCGATGGTTTAATGCCAAGCATGCAATTTGTGGGGCCACTTTGCATTGAACTGTACATCAGCGAATACACCAAAGTTGTTATGCCAATGGTGTGGTCCTAAAGATCATGAAGATGCCAAGTGCCCAAAATTTGGAGTGAATCTGATTAGCATTGGCATAGACGAAGAAGTTTTAGCAATCACCCGTAAACAAGAAAAACTGTACCCTGACTCGACGGAAGAAAAGACGAGATTGGAAGAAGCATAGGCGGAAATTGAGAAAGAAGCGCAAGAAGAGAAATCACAATTGAAGGACACTACCAGTATCTCAACGAGGAATTGCATAGAACAAAACATCATATGGCAGATATTACAAACTGAAATACTAGTCAAGTTAAATGATCTGATCCTCGCATTGCCTCAACTACGGACAACACTTACAAAAAAAATAGCCTCAACTACTAAACTACCAAGAGAACATGGAAGGGAAAAGGAAAGCGGAGCAAGTGCAGTGGACCCAATGCTGCTAGCCCTCACATTTGGATGGCATCCAGGAGTCGTAGAGACGGGTATATTAGGAACGGTCCTTTTAGACACAATTGTGGACGGAGGTTTAGGGGTAAACGTCCTACCAAAAGATACCTAGAGGAAGTTGGGATAACCGACATTGTGGCCACCTATGTTCCAATTACTAACGGCAGACCAACACAGCATTAAACCTCTCAGTGTCTTGATCACACAACCAGTGACTATTGGAACACAGCCATTCCTACTCGACTTCGTCGTCATCTCACTAAAGAGAGGATATGACACAATTTTGGGCTGAGGATGGCTAGTACAAGCAAAGGTTAAGCATGAGTCGAAGAAGAATACACTATCAATGGAAAGCATAGGATGAAAATTCATTATTGATTTACACACACAAATGGTGGGCAAAGAAGCCGTATCATCTGATTTCGAAGAAGAGGATGAAGGAAAGTAGCAATTGGAACCCAATGAGGAAGGAGTCCTACGGTTGGGAGGTGGATCAACAGACAATGATTTGGATTTGGTGAACGACCTTTTCCACTGGCAGATGGAGGATTACGAGCTCTTTCTGAACTGTAATATGTTAAGGGTCAACGAAGGTGAGAAAGAAGAGGGAAATGAATCTCTCAAGGAATACAAAGAAGCGGAAGAAGGAAAGGCAGTTATGACAAAAGCTGAAGGGAAGAACATACAGTACAAACCCAAAAAAGGGAAAGATTCCACCATATAGTACACAATAAATGGACTGCATAGAAAGAAAATGTTATGTTGGACCACGGATATAGTAGAAAAGTGCTAGCAGTAAGGAAAACACATCATACAGTCTGCACAGGAAACAAAGCGGAAGGGTTTAATAAAAGCTTTAACAGTACGGAGTAAAGGTTCTAAAATCAAGAATACAGTTATTGACGGCAAGGGGTGGTAGCCGATGGAATATGTGGTACTGAGTTTCAAGAACAAACTGGGTGATATGGAAAACCTGAGGGAGAGATCATGTAACTTAAATAAACTTGATGAGCGATGATTGCAGGCACAATGGGCCACAGAGGTGACACAGAACAGGAGCAAAGCGTGGCATGATAAGCACCTAAAACTGAACAAGTTCCAACCAGGACAACTAGTGTTGAAGTATGGCGGACAGAATGAAATTAAACTAGGGAAGTTTAAAGTCAAATGGGTCGGGCCATACCAAATCCGAGAAGTAGGTGATAACAGAGCAATAAAGCTATGGACATTGGACGAGCAGGAAATTCCAAAAACAGTGAACGGTTCCAAGTTAAAAATATATCATGCAAGAACTGTTCCCTCTCAACAGACAATGAGAAGCAATAGTTTCAAAAAAAAAAAAAGGAAAAAAAAAAGAGAGAAGAGAGATCACCGTACGGACACCATACGGCAGCACCAAAACTATTGATCACCATACGGTGTTTAAAGTCTGTTCACCGTACGGCAAAAAAGCGAGAGGAGTGTTTAATAAAGGACATCGTATGATAAATCATGAAACAGAGGATATTGCTCCCACCGTACAGACAGCATTCCACATTATACAAGCACCAATGACCAGACCGTACGGATGCTCAGATTTCTTATACCCAATACGGAAACTTTCAGAGACACAACCATACAGTGAAGGAGGATCCAAAATACCATGCTGAGGGAAGGAAAAGTGTTCATACATCAATGCGGAGGATGCACTGGAGAGGAGCAAGGAATGCCAAATGAATGAGGCTACACAATATCATTGAAAGCAAGTATAACTATAGTAGCAAGGACAAACAAGGAGAAGTCTTCATGTTAACCATATGGTGTACGGCAGTAACAAAACCAGCGCACAGGAGATCGTACGTAAGGCTGTTTAGAGCAAGGGAGGGCATATTGTCCACACGATTCATGCGAATAGCAGAGAAGGACAACCGTACGGCCGTATGGCGTACGGAGAAAAGTTTAAATATATATATATATATGCTTGTTTCTGTACGGTGGCCAGGGGTCAATATGATTGAAGGCTAGGTTATAAATGAGGGGAATTTTTGCAGTAGACAACAAGCCATACAGACTGCAGATCTCACCGTACTAGAACCCAGGAGAAGCCGAACCAGTCATGCCTCTAATAACCAACAAAAAGAGAAACCATTCACAAATTCACAAGGCATTGAAGGAAGACCGTACGGATCCGTACAGACTCCACGGAAGGAAAAGAATTTGTGTGTGCAGAGGGATAACTAACTTAATTAAGCAGAAGAGCAAATGGAGTCTACGGGAAAGAGGAAGTGGAAGAAAAACTTAGAGGATGAATCTATAGCTATAAAAACAAACGACGACAAATCAAAAATGTTTAGAATGAATAACGCATGATGTCCAAAGGGAAGACATAAACAGGTAGTAAAATATAAGCAGTTGCCAAAAAGAGTGTGGAATTGGAAGAAAATCACAAAAATGGTGTGTTCCATGAACTTTTGTGTGGCTTTGAGAGTGCCCTAGGACCCCGCGGAGGCAATTCCCCCTAGACCCCCAGTCGCTTCAGTTATCAGTCGTGGGAAGTATGACTAGTTGATGAGACCTGGAGCTGCTACAGGCATGGAGTGTCTGTGTATCAAAAGTGGAGGGAAAAACAGAGCAAGCCTTTCGAGAAGGGTGATACGCTTTGAGACACTCGGAGTAGGTGTTGGACGAGAGGCTGTCTTGGTGGATACATAGAGAGCTCAGAAGGAGCTGATCATCCAGTTGAAGGTTGTACAGCGACACTTGGCTCAATGTACCCATGAGTTAGAAGCAAAGAAAGCGGCATGGGTGAATATTTTGTAATTGTCGTCTAGAGAGGACTTTTCTTTTTTGGGGGGGATGATGTCAATAAAGTTATAAAATAGCCGACAAGTAGATTAACATGTAGTCAGTAATTACTATGTAGCCGATGAGTAGAATTAATTATTTCCGAATGGGCGCGACAGTTGAGTCACCCCGTCGGAATGGTATATGTACACTGTCCGGAATGGAGTTTGGATCATTGTTGTAATCATCATTGGAAGCACTATGTAATCTCTTCGGCATATAAATGAATAATAAAAGGAGTACTTCTGTGTTACATATTCTTGTCTATTGTTTGCATGCATTAGTAAACCGTTTACCCCATACGGTAAACATGCAGCATCCTGTTTCTAGCAGATACACAAATATGATGGTAGACTCCCACAAGGGTTATTGAGCCCAATGTAACCGTTAGAAATAGAATCTAAGAAGCTGATCAAGACAGTAAAACATAAAAGTATAATATTAAAGGGACATGTATTCATCATTCACGAAACCTTTTATTATCACATTGTAGATCATACAAAAGATAAATCATCTAATCATTTTAAGGAGAAGGTATTATTTGATTTAAAACCCTTCAAAAGAAAGTAAAATACTACAGGATACAAGAAGGTTTTTACCAACCGACAGATAATAAATCAGCGAGAACAAGATGGAGGTATTAGTTTTTAATAAGGAAACAAATAAGCAGCAGTAATAAAGCAAAGGTTGTGCAGCATAATCTTAAAAAAACACTTGAATACCAGATCAGCAAAATGCCATCAATTATTCACTTATAACACCTCCAGCAGATGCATAAAGAGAAAGGGGAAAATTTCTAATAAAATAAAAGCATAAGTGTTGCCAAAATGCTGTTTCGCAACTTCTTTCTTTATGAGGGTTGTACTTCAATACAAAATGCAAAGTGATATGGCATATAAGACATGTATGAGGCTATGCAAAGAAGACTACAATGAAGACGTAAAGACAACATGCAATATATCAGCTATAAAGAAAATTTTGACATTATTATTCAAAACACAGAAGTTGACAAAAGCGTTTTGTGAACAACATTGGGAAATCCTTTTAGTTTCTGCTTGAACCATATCTTCAGTTCAAGGCCATTAAATCAGACGATGTTGCAACACTGGTGTATACAAGTGGAATGATTGGGACTCCAAAAGGTGTTTTATTACATATAAGAATTTTCTGCACCAGATTATGCATCAAAGGGATAGAATGATGTTTCTTTTTTGGGATAACAATGTTTGTAAAAGATGAAATACCGTGAAGTTCTCATAGCACCAGATTTACCAAAACAAAAGGAGCAAGTAAATTCATGTCATAGTTAAGGGTTTGAATTATAGCACAGTATCTATTAATGTCGCAACTGTATTTTGGAGTCACAGGAAAGATTTTAGTAAAGTTAATATTCAAGCAGCCTTTTGAATATAACTAGTAAACATAGATTTGAACTCATAACTCTAAGTCAGAGTTTTGAAAGTTAGAAAGTCTCAATATAGCGAGACCCATTTTGGGGTTTTGAAAATAAACTCAATGAGTGAACGGGGTCGTGAAAATTAGCCCTCGAGAACAATGACAAAACTACTACAGCAGTCATGGATATCACAGCAAATGAGTCTACAATAGGCGTTCAATATAAATCCCAGAATATCCTCAACGCCTAGATTTGCCACAATACCAGAATATGCAAATGGAAAAATGGCAAACAGCGACAAAGTAATGAACCCTCATTCATGGCAGCATCAATATAATGAGCAGATTCCAAGGCGTAAAAAATAATAGAACAAAAGAGAATGTAAGCTTTTTATCAACAAACTCTAGTTAGGCATCTTTCCAAAGGAAGGCATATGTAAAGCAACAACATGCTGAAAGTCATTAATAGTCACTTGCGGCTACAGCTGTAGCGAACAATGACATAAGAAGTCTGAAAATCAAGTCCTATTGATTGAATGAACCCAGCCGCAAGATAAGTTCCAGCCACGGCTAGAGTAAAAAAAACAAAGAGAGCCTTTAGAAACAACAGAAGGAAACCATCAAAGCCCTTCAATGACGTCTCAAACTCTCAGTTATCTACAGCAACAATGAGCAAAATTCCAGAAGGTCTTATCAAGTAAAAATTCCAAACCCTTAAACAACAATAGTAGGATATGCAAAACCCACATCGAACTCAAAAAGAAAAAATGTTCAGAATGATTCAAAGAAGAGATTTATCTCCATAAGAGATCAGTAGAACAAAACTCAGACATCTCCAATATGGCGGCTAGAAGTCAAAATGTTTGGAAAATGGCATACTTGAGCTACAAAGAGATCCTCTTCAAACCATGGTAGCAGTTGATTCTTGGACTCTCCAGACTTCTCACAACAACAAGAAAATACGGAAATAAAAGAGAAGATGCTGCTGAAACGACAAATCTCACTCCAGATTTCCAAGAAGCCAAATACAAGAATCATGGCAAAGCATTCAATAGTAGAAAATGCTGGCCAAACACCAGGAATGTTTCCAAAAACCCTATACGCTTCATTCCCCTCAAGCTCTCCAAAAAAAAAACATAGCATGCAGAATGAATGATTTTAGGGCTATCAAATGAAAATATAATGCCCTCAATCATATTGTATAAACACTGAAATCCGAGAGGTTTTAGTGGGATTTGTGTTTTTTGTGTTTTCCTTATTCCATAATGTGTGTCGAGGGGGGTTTTCTTTTTAAGTGCCTAGGATGTGTGTTTTTTCCAAAACACCTAGGTATTTTATTTTAAGCCTTCATATTTATGCTTCAACATTGTAAATAATATTAGCTAAAATGATATTTTTATAAATCAATTCATGTTAATATTATCTAATAAGTATAAATGTATAAACTTGTACTTTGTCTTCATAATGAGCTCCCTTTAGAAGTGCGATTTTTTAATTCCAAAATCAAAATTTGCCATGTGTACAATTGTTGGAGTTAATTTATGACGATTTTGACCAAGCACTTGAATCGGTTGGAGTCATATGCAGGGAATATAGGAGCTTGCTAAGTCAAATCTGACTTGGTTTTGGCAATTGGAGGGGTCTTTATGACCTTTTTGAGTGTTTTTTGGTCCGCTTTGAGTGAGTCATAGGGGTGTTTATGACCAAGTGGAGTTTTTCTAGGGGTATCGGTTGGAGTCATATGCAAGGAGTACAAGAGCTTGCTAAATCGAATCTGACTTGGTTTTGGCAGTTGGAGGGGTCTTTATGACCTTTTTGAGCATTTTTTGGTTAGTTTTGAGTGAGTCATAGGGGTGTTTATGACTCAGTCAAGCTTTTCTAGGGGTAGGACTTTATTTTGGAGGTTTCTAAGCCCTCTTCTTTAGGCTATTTTCTAGCATTCGACCCAAAAGGTTATGGGGTGTATTTAGTGAGTTTTTGCTCATTATTGTATTCAGTTTTGATTATGCAGAGAGGAATTCCGTGACAGTTTTGTGTCCTTGATGTATTTTCTGTATACTTTGTAATTCATTTTTGGGATACTTAATATATGGACTAATCATCTTGCAACAATTCTTTCCTTCTGTTTCTATGTGTGAAAATATTTAATTGATGAGTGCACAATAAATTTTAGGATTCCTTATCATTCTGTCTCAGTCATCACCTAGCTATAGTTTGTACTTTGTTTGCAAGTTATAATTTGTCTTTTATTTTTGGGATTGTTATGTGAATGTCCTTAGTTTCCTTAACTCTCATTGTTAGGACCTTGTTATAAAATATTGATGCAAACCAATATAGGATCAATGTGTTGATCAATACGAGAAGTTTCACTATTTGTTAGCAGCCATATTTTTAGTATCAATAAGTTTTTGGTGCATCACCTACTAGCTAGGTTTAGTTGTAAGGTTGTAATTTCTGCATCTTTCTCCCTTTTCCTATCAAGTTCAGTTCATTTTAATTACAAGAGCTTAGGTAATTATCGCAAGGAGTTGGCCTATAACCCAGAGATCCACTCAATTTCATAGAAAAATCCCATTGCCTATGAGTGGTTCAATGTTACCTAAAATTTCCAGTTCTTTTCGGTGAATCTGGTTGGGTGCAAGTTTCAGGACTTAACAGGATTATAGGCTGCTTGCGAAATAGCAAAAGTCTCACTATTTTGCAAATCTACTAGAATGCACTTTTCAAAATTGTGAAATGTTATTCCCCAACAATCATTTGGTTCAAATGTTTGTTATGATAGGTTGGAGCGTAGTTAGATAGGTGGGGTGAAGACCTATATGATCAACTTGAGTTGTTCGATGTTAAGTTTGGAGAAGTTCAATGGAATAACCAAGTTATTCACGGTTTTCCTATGCATTCTGTGTTTCCAACATCTATAGTATTTGTTTATGCATTGTTTGACCTTTGCAACTTATAGTGTATGCAAGTAGACTGAGTTAACTTTTGTTTACTTTTGGTTTCATTAGATTTAGTGAAGAAACAAAGTGGAGAACAACCGATCTTTAAAGGTCCAAAACCCTGATCAACTAGGGTTTTGACTAAAAATAATGTATAACTCTTCATTCCACCATTAAAAAAATCTCGTTCTTGGTGAAATGAAGAGTTTCCTTGTAGCAATAATGTCCATTGTGGTTTTGGGTGGGTTGGTGCATGCCATAGAGTCTTTGGTTGAGAATCGAAGGCTAGACATCTCTATGTGGCTAGCTAGGTTGTTTGCAAACTAGTAAGTATGATTGTACAAGGTGAACAATCAAACTAAGGGTGGATTCAGTGTTTGATTGGTTGTACAGAGCTTTCTATATACTTGACTATTGGAGAAACTCAATCAATACATTAATTGTTTTGTAAACTAAGCAATTAGGCCTATTAGGGTATTAAAGTGAGGATTTTGTGGTTTAGCACCAAGGAGTCAAAACCCAAATGCAAAATTTTTGAATGCTTAATTGGAGGAAAAGGGTATCTGAAATTGTAATTTAATCTAGTGGTTGTGAAGGTGGATTTTGAAAGAGATCCAAATTATTCAATTAGGAGGCCTAATTACTAGTAGGTCTAAAACTGGTTGCCTTACATTGAAACCAAGTGTTCAAGCTGGACAATTTAAGTTCTGAGAAAATTAGATAACTTGTCTACAAGTCTTGGAGTGGGAGTCATGGGTGTTTTAAGAACTGCTTACAGATAGTGCACACGAACTCGAACAGCAGAACACTTCTTTTATTATTCGCATATGCCAAGATATTACATGAGGTACTGATGATGATTACAATAATTCTGAAGGGAAATATAAATACTGCCCGAGGAACCTTCTTGAAGGTATCCGTCGGCCACATACAACATGCCAACTACAATAATAGAACCTTTTGGATACATCCCGATACATGTCGGCCTGACGGCACACATCCCGATACACTGACAGAAACCTCCCGATACACCGTCGAGAACCTCCCGATACACCATCGGGAACATCCTGAAACACCATCGGGAAGCTCCTGATACATCGTCGTGAACATCCTGAAACACCATCGGGAAGCTCCTAATACACCGTCGAGAACATCCTGAAACACCATCGAGAAGCTCCTAATACACCATCGGGAACATCCTAAAACACCATCGAGAAGCTCCTGATACACCGTCGGGAACCTCCCGATACACCGTTTCGTGACAACATTATCTCCCCCAAAAAGAAAAGTCATCTCCCAACGACAAGACCACAAAAAACCCACACTATATACATTATTCTTAAAACAAAAACATGGATGTATACATCATCAACCCGAAGGCTGAGTCTCGAACTATGACGACCAGCTGCGTCGAAGCTGGTACACCTGTTCTGTCCGTATTTGCAAATCAGCTCTGATCTGTGAGTTCTCTTCCACCATTTCTTTCAGCATCAATGCAACCTCCTGACACTCAACTTCCTTCTGATCGTGAGCCTGTTGCGCTGAGTCCTTCTCCTGACGTGCTATTGCCAACTGCTGCTCGGTTGCTGCTAGTTTCTGCTCCACTGTGGTTAACTGTTGTTCTGCCTGTTGTTTCCCTCGCGTGCTTTCCTCGAGCTATGCTAACAGCGCTGTCTGTTCCGCTTCCCATGCCAGGTGTTGGGTGGTAAGTTGGTCGGCCATCTCCTCCCGAGCCTTCCACCCAACCTCTTCCTTTCTTCGCTCTATCAGCACCATTTCCACTATGGACTTGCTTTGCTCTGCAATGACAGCCAGGCGAGAATGAATATCCATGTCCTCCGTCTCTGCTGCTAGAGGATCTAACGCTTGCACTTCCGTGGCCACTTTCTTGGTTGCCGCTGCACTCTGATCCTCCCCTTCAGGTGATGTCGGTATCTCGACTATCTCACTGTTGGACCAATGGGCCTCCAAGGGTGTGAGTTCTCTCATGGGAGACTGAATGGAATGACCTCTGGCGACAAGGGCCAGTAGTCGGCGCCTCAGGTACTCACTTGCTTAACTTGCTACACTTGTTGCTAGAGCCTGGGGTGCCGCTTCAGGGATACTGGAGTGAGCACTTTGATCCTTACTTAGCAGAGTGTCTGCTACAGTGACCGCATATGACCCAATCACTTCCAACCAAACCTGCTCCTGCGTACCTCTCCCACTGACTCCTTCCTTTGTCACCGGCTTCGCCACAGGAAGTGGCTGAGGCAAACTCTCTAGTATAGGCATGGGAGCCGGTTCGTGAACTTCTGGCTGCGTACTCGTGCCCACAGGTACTGCTGTCCGCTGGCGCACTGCTGACTGCACAGGTGCTACTACTGTTCGTGATGCAAGATGTAAAGTAACCGGGGTCATCACCACTGGACGCCGAAACTGACCAAACCCTAGGATGTGAACATCTGCCATGGTGTGAATGTGGGGTGCTGAAATTACCAGGGCTGAAGTGATAGTCACAGGTGCAGGTGGTCGCGGAAAGCGAAGTGGGACTGCTGAGACTATGCTACCTTCCTCATCTTCTTCCTCCTCTTCCTGTTCTACCTCTATACCTTCAGAGTCATCATCCTCATCACCAGAGGTGTCCTGATGGCCACTATCAGTGTTACCTGATTCCTCCATCTCCTGTCGTGTCCTCTTCTGGCCCCCGCTCTTCTGACCTATAGGTGTATCCAAATGCTTCAATTGCATTATTGGAGGCTCGCCAGGTATTGTCGGAGTCGGCTTAACTTCTAGCTGCTCATGGGGTATCATCCTGGCCGTGGCGTCCAAAAAGAGTCCGATGGCATAGTGCGGCATATAGAACGTTTTGTGTTGTAAGGTCATGAACTCCTCCATGCGCGTGGCTAACAATGAAGCCCAGTCATAGACCTTACCGTTCATGATTCCATTCATCATACTGACCAAGGGGAAGGAAATGTCAGATGCCCTGCTGGATCCTATAAGCCTGCTTTTAACCACATCCATCAAACACTTTCAATGTCCTTCACGAATCTCAGACTTCCGCAGCCCTCTTTTCTTCGATGCATCCATGAGAGTATCGATGTGCTTCTGTACTTCGTTGTTACACACCATTCGTATGAGCTGCAACTTTGTCTCCTTGCTCATCTTTTTGGGTTTGCCATCAATCTTGGCTCCACCTTGCGCTGCCCCTGGTATACCAAAGACTCTCGTAAAATCAGTTGGCCGAAAGGATACCACTATGTCATACCCCAAATATGGAATTGAGCATTTTCGAGAATGCCTGTCATAAGCCTCAATCATCGGCCGCAAAACGCCCTCAAAGTCTCTAATGCAAAAAAGTGGCCTCCGGATAGCCCACTCCACCTTTGCCTTTCTGATGCTTGCTTTAACCAGGTGAGTATCGGGATGTTCCTCCCACCATTTCCGACAATCCCCTCCATTCAGCCCTTCAAAAGATACAGTTTGTGGTGTCGCATGGACATCCAGCTGAGTCTATACCTTTTCCCTATGCTTGCTTGTCTCCTTTCCCCGTGGCTGTGCTTGTGAGGGTCCTGCCTGCACCTCTTGATTCATGATTGAATCCTATTCCAAGTGTTTCCTCCAAGCTCTCTTACCGGCTAATTGCATACTATGCCTTTTGTATGTTTCTTGTGCCTTTCGTACAGCCGTACGGATTCCCAAATTTCTCACGTATTTCCTACTACTTGAAATTTGCCGATCCAACGTATAACTGTTTCAACAGCTCAGGACGATAGGATGACGTGTCTTGCCCAGCTTGAAGGAAAATCCACATGAAACCTCATACCGCCTGATAGAACCCAAGGGTCTGTGCAACCATCTTCATCCGTTTCGGCCTCTGAACACTGTGACTCCTCTTGTAAGTGCCTTCAGATGAAAACCTTGCAAGTACTACTTCCAAGCTACGGTCTAGACGGCTTCCAAATATTCACTAACGGTACTCAATCAGGTGCAGAGACCTTTGAAGAAACCCTCTAATGACATTGTTATAGGCAAGGGTAAGAACATATGCAGAATGTGGTCTGCCAAGTAGCGGAATGGAGTAGAGCTGATGATAATCTGCAAACTCTTCTCCGCATTGTTTTATTCATTCACCACGTCAAGGGCCTTGATGAAGCCATAGCTCAGCCAAATGAAGAGAACTCAAATCTCGAGAGGACTAATGACACTTCATGTAAGGATGGTATCGTTCAAACTATTGTGACATTGATCCCTCTACACCAATGAGTCGAGTTCAGGCACTGGAATTGAAAAAAACAACGAATGCAAATTTCGTAGAGCAAAACCCTAATTATAATAACTCAATCCTCCAATTTTTCAGATTCTTTGGAAAGAGCTAGAGCATTCGCAGTAGAGGGCCAGAAAGAAAATGGGTTTCAAGGGGACGAAAACGGAGAAGAAGCCGATCTACGACAAGAAGATATGCGAGATGCTGGAGGAGTATTTCACAGGTGCTAGTGTGCCTCGCTGACAATGTGGGTTCCAAACAGGCGCATTTCATTCGGCAAGGCCTCTGCCTGGACTCCATCGTGCTCACGACAAGAACGCCATGATGAAGAGAACTCATGTAAGGAGGTTCCTGTCGGTTTGCTACTTTTCCCTACGCCCTCTCTCCTAATCCGCAAGCAGTGTGTTGAGAACAGCTGATTTGAAAATGGTCTTTGTGTTCATCTTTCACTCATCTCTAAGTCGAATGGCTTCTCTACGCATTTCATCCTCTTATATAACCAAAATAGGACCGTACAATGACATGGACAACACTGTACGGTGACAGTGACATGGAATAGCCTGTCGTACGGTGACCACCGTACAGACCGTACGGGAACCACCGTACGGTGCTTTTTTTATTTTTTTATTATTATTTTTTTTTGTAACACGGCAGAGTCAGTTTTCTCTTCGACCGTCAACATCGTCAGTCTGCGATGAGGTCATCCGAAGGTCATTTTCTGACACAAAAGTCTTCTGACCATGGTATACCTTGAGCTTCGAGCCATTTACCGCCTAGGGTACTTCCTGTCCACATAAGTTAATTAAAAAACGCACACAGACAATGAATACGAACATGAACAGAAAACAGCAGAACTCTTATTATTATTCGCATATGCCCAAACAGTACATTATGCTTGCATGATCAGATATCATATGATGATTACAATGCTTCCTGAAGGGGTTATAAATACATTCTGACGAACCTTCCCGAAGGTATCCGTCGGCTAGATACATCATGTCCGCTACAAACTATTTACCGTCGGCTACATAACAAGAACTTTCCCGAAGGGACCCGTCGGCTGATACACAATTTCCTTTCCGAAGGGACCCGTCGGCCGATACACAATTTCCTTTTCGAAGGGACCCGTCGGTCAATACACAATTTCTACCAATGACATCATCCCCCCCAAAAAGAAAAGTCATCTCCTGACAACTACAGAACAAAACTCAAACAACTAATACAACAATATCACTTTCACATTCATCCCGTTGCATCTATAGCCTTTGCTAACACAATACTAACTCTTCAAGCTGACCTTGATAGCCACCTGTGCTGCTTTCTTTGCTTCCAACTCCTCGGTACCCTGAGCCAAGTGTCGCTGCACTGCCTCCAACTGGATGATCAGCTCCTCCCGATCTCTCTACGCATCCACCAAGACAGCCTCACGACCAACACCTACTCTCAGTGCCTCTGGTACATAGACACTCCATGCCTGCAGCAGCTCTAAGTCTTCTCAACTGGTCAGACTCCCACGACTGATATCCGTAACGATTGGGGGTCCAAGGGGCAACGCCCCCGGCGGGGTCGAGGGGCAGCGCCCTCGCGGGGTCCTGGGGCAGCTCGCAGTACAGGGCGGGGTCGAGGGGCAACGACCCTCGCCGTCAAGACCAAATTAGCACTCTGAAACCCACACAAAACTGCACGGAACACACCATTTCTGTCATTTTCTTCCGATTCTACACTCTTTCTAGCAATCACTGATGCTTCCCCTTCCCTATCGCATCATTTGATACTCATTCTAAGCATTCTTGATTTGTTGACTTTTTTTTTTTTTTTTATATTTTTTTAGAAAACCTCCTGCCACCCTCTGCCATGTTACGCCAATTCCTTATGCAATAACCTGGAATGCCATTCAAAATTTGAATGCAATAACAGGTAGAAGTCATACGCCATATTTATCATTTATGCAAAACCCGTACACCATATTATACTGAAAATCCGTACATTGGCTGCTTCAGAAAATCTGTATGGTGACCATGTTGGAAAATCCGTACGATGGCTGTTTAAAAAATCCGCACAGAGACTCAAATTCCGTACAACAAATAACATATAAATGGGAAAATTCGTACGGCAAGCTTTTTAACAAAGTCGTACGGTAACTCAACCTCCAAAATCCGTACGGTGACAGACTCAAAAGCCGTACGGTGACTGCATAAAACCCGTACATAGCCTGCATAAAATTCATACACTGCATCTTCATTAGAAATCCGTACGTTGTTAAATCATTAGAAATCCGTACATTGTCTCCACAATCCGTACGGCAGCTGTGAAAATATCCATACGGGAACTATCTCCAAAATCCGTACGGTATCTGCCCACTAAAAAACCATACGGTAGCATTTAAAAACCGTACACTACTTTCTTATTATAAAATCCATACAGTGAACCATTAAATTTCGTACACAACCTCCAAAAACCGTATGGTGAGGAGGTTAAGAATCCGTACGGTGCTTCAGAGTTTAATTTCAAACCGTACATCAGCTCCCAACTAAAAATCGTATAACTCAAAAACCAAGTGAAAACCGTACGGTGAACAAACAAAATCCGTATGGTACTTTTTTACATTTTTCATTTTTTTTGAGGAAAATCTCACTTCTGGAACAATTATATACAATACTTACAGTCTTCTCTTAGTTGTTCGTCCACGGGGGTGCGTTGCTTCTTCCATGGTGGACATTCAACTTCAACCGATTCACTGCGTCGGCCACTTCATTTTCATCTACTGTCGATAACTTCATCGCTCCATTATCACCAACTTCTCGTATCTAATATGGTCCGACCCACTTAACTCTGAACTTTCTTGGGTTGATCTTATTCCGTCCATCATCCCTCAATGCCATCTGTCCTGGTTGAAACCTGCTACGCCTATTCTGTGTCATCTCCATATCGCCCAGTTTGTTCCCGAAGCTCTGTACCATGGACTCCATCAACTGCCCCTTCTGGCTGTGAATAACACGTCCACTCCGTACTGCTGCAACTTTTATTAAACCCTTCCTCTTTGTTGCCTGTGCAGAGCGTATCGTGTGTCTTCCTTGCTGCCAGTACGTTTCTGTTATATCTATGGTTCGATGTAATACTTTCTTTCTGCGCAGTTGTATAGTAGAAACTTTCCTTCTTTTAGGTTCGTACTGTATGTTCTGTCCTTCAGCTTAAGTCATAGCTGCGTTTTCTTCTTCGGCTTCTCTGTGTTGCTTCGAACAGTCATTTCCTCCTTCGGCTTCTCTGTGTTCCTTCGGACATTCATTTCCTTCTTCTTTCTTACCTTCATCGATCCTTAGCATATTACAACTTGGGAAGAGCTCGTAATCCTCTATCTGCCAGTGGTAAAGACCATTTACTGAATCCAGATCGTCATCTCCTTCCAATCGTAAGACTCCCTCCTGATCGGGTTCCATACTCTGCCTCCTCTCATCCTCTTCTCCTTCGGAATTCGACCACAGAGCTTCTTCTCCAACCATCTGAGTGTGTAGATCGATGATATACTTTCGGCCTTTGCTTTCAAGTGATAAAGTATTTTTCTTCCAATCGTGCTTTGCTTTTGCTTGTATCAACCACCCCCGGCCCAGAATAGCATCGTACCCCTTCTGCCTGAGAGGAATCACAACGAAGTCCAACAGGAATGGTTGTGTTCCGATTGTCACTGGTTGCGCTGTGAGTATTCCCAATGGCTTGATTCCATGTTGATCGGCTGTTAACAGCTGGAAGGTAGGTGGCCATAATTTCAGCTGTCCCAACTTTTTCCAAGTATCCTCTAGTAGCACATTGACACCGGATCCTCCGTTGACAATCGTGTCCGTTAGCACAGTCCCGAGAATGCCCATTTCAACAACTGCCAGATAGCGTCCAGATGAAAGAGCTAACAACATCGGATCTTCTGCACTTGTACCCCCCTATTTCTCATTGTCTTGCTCTACGGGTTGCTTAGCACTCAGTACTATATTTGTGAGGGTCGTACGGAGTTGAGGCATAGTTAGCAACAGGTCATTTATCCTAACGGGTATCTCAGCTTGCAATATTTGTCGTACCATGTTCTGTTCTGCACAGTTCCGGACGGAGGTACTTGGCAGGTCCTTCAGGTGTGCCGTTTCTGCCTATGTTGCTTTCTAGATCTCTGCCCTTGCTTCCGCCAGTCTCTTCTTTTCTTCCGCTGGGTCAGGGTATAGCTTCGCCTACTTCCGAGTGATTGCCAGAACTTCTTCGTCTGTCCCCACGGTAATCAAGTTTACTCCAGACTTCGGGCACTTAGTATCATCATGATCGCCAGGTCCACACCATCAGCATAGCAACTTCGGTGTGTTCGTCGTTGTGCACTCTCGGGTGAAGTGACCCCACAAATTGCATGCGCGGCATTGAACAATTGGCCGACCATTCGCATCGTACTGAATTCGACTCCTTCCTCCATTGTTGTTGTTGCCACCATTGTTGTTATTGCTGTTGTTTTGACTGCGCCAGTTGTTTCTGTATCCACCTGATGTGGCACCTTCCGTACTGGTGTTCCCGTTCCCTCCTGATGGGGATGCCTCCTGTGTCAGGAACACTTGCTGTGGTGTTCTTGTTTTCAAATTGAAAGGGCATTCCTTTACCGAGTGTCCCATAATCTGGCAAATCTCGCAATATTGCTCTTTCAAGCAGGATCCCTTTGTATGGCCTTCCTTCTTGCACTCCGTGCACCACAGTTCATTGCCCTTAGTCTCTTTGTTCATGTTCTTGAATTCCTTCATCATCCGAATCATGTCCTTTTGAAGGGCACGAACCTTTTTGCTGCTGCCTTCATCATCACTGCTATCTTCTCCTGAAGAGGCGTCGTCATCTGAATCGGATGAACTATTCTTCTTCTTCTTCTTGGTCTTCTACTCACTTTCCAAATTCATTGCCCGGTTATACGCTTCCATGTATGTCGATGGTGGCACGGTCTTCATTTTCTTCCGCAGCTTTGGGTGAAGGCCTTCAATGAACCATCATTTTTGTAACCCGTCATCTGACTTATTCTCCATCTTATTGATCAAGTCCTTCAATTTCCTTGCAAAGACTCGGATTGTTTCATTCTTCCCCTGTTTAGTATTGAATATCTCTGCTACAATTTCATTATCGTCGCGCAGAAGTTGAAATCCGGTAATGAACTCCTTTTTAATGTTATCCCAATTGTTTAACTTTTGTGGATCGGTATCAGTAAACCAATCAATTGCAACACCCCGGAGGGTTGCCGAAAATTGCCTCATCCATTCATCTGTATCCATTATGCCATTAGCTCTCCAAATCGTTTCACAGGTTTTACAATGTCGGATGGGATCAGCTGCTCCACCACCATCAAATTTAGGTAACTTCTCCTTTGGTCCCGCCATCCCGACGCCCACACTTGGTATTCTGATGCTCACACTTGGTATGCCGACACTCACACTTGGTATCCCGACAGCTGTGTTTGGTGAAGAAGGGTCTCCGTTAAGTGAATCTATTCTTTCTGGAAGTGGATCCTAGACGAAGAGTTCACTCCACGCTCTTGCTCCTTCGGCACTCCGAGCCGTGCGAGTCGATTCTCTTCTGTCTGGACTGTCTTCCCTCGGCGAACACCGATTCAAAAACTCCTCCCTTGCCTCTTCCACCAATTCCACACGCTGTCGCGTCTCCTCCAATAATGCTTCCGCACTTTTGCATCTGTCAGCAACAATCTTCTAGAATCTCTTTCTGCGTTCAGCTTGCTGCGCCAAAATCAAATCGCCGTGTGCTGTGCGTATTTCATCCTTGTCCTTTACTTTGTTCTTATTCTTGTTCAGCTGATTTAGCATTACTCTTCATTCTCCTGCCTTTCCAAGTCCATCGGGCAACGGCACCAAATGTTTTAAGAACTGCATACAGATAGTGCACACGAACTCGAACAACAGAACACTTCTTTTATTATTCGCATATGCCCAAACAGTACATTATGCTTGCATGATCAGATATCATATGATGATTACAATGCTTCCCGAAGGGGTTATAAATACTTTCCGACGAATCTTCCCGAAGGTATCCGCCGGCCAGATACATCATGTCCGCTACAAACTATTTACCATCGGCTACATAACAAGAACTTTCCCAAAGGGACCCGTCAGTTGATACACAATTTCCTTTCCGAAGGGACCCGTCGGCCAATACACAATTTCCTTTCCGAAGGGACCCATCGGCCGATACATAATTTCCTTTTCGAAGGGACCCGTCGATCGATACACAATTTCTACCAATGACAATGGGTAGATCCTAATTGGCAAGGGGTAGGGTAGAGTGTTTGGTGACCTTAGGTTGTGGAAGGATTGTGTGAATGACAAAGGTAATCCACTTGTGAACCAAGGAAGAAAGTTGGCTGTAGGGAACTTGGATGGAAGGTTCCTAGTGTGGTGTGCAATTTTGTTGGGTTAGTAGACAATAGCAAAGTACTCAAATCCCTCTGCATCAAGTAGTATCTTTTTCCTTACATTGAGTAGGCTCTAAATTATATTGTGGAAGAAGTTAGTGTGAATGCCTTGAAATTTTTGGCAGCACCATCAAAAATTAAATTACTAGGAAAATGGTTAGTGATTGGATCAATGAAGCATTCCGCTCCACAATTGTGTCATCCTAGCCAATCTGCTAGAAGGTTGTCTATCTTTTTTATTGCTGTAGGTAGTTAGAGTTTATAGCCAATTAATTCTTATGTTTACATTTTCTTTGTAGAGATCCAACATCTTTAACTTCAGAGATTGATTTATTGTTATGTCTAAAATCTCCAATGTCAAGAAAGACATTTCATTGAATCCTAAGAAAGGCCTAGAATTCACAGTGTTTAGAGGTTTTAGAAAAAGGAAAGCGTCAGAGAAAAGTTAAGCGACTCCCAGCTTCTCAGAAGCTTGTTGAACCTACTTTAAATTCAAATAATGTTTATTTTTCTAATAAAAATATACCTACAACAGCTGGTTGAAGAAGTTGGGTATATTTGTACTGTCTCTTCCATAATAGAGGTTGGTTGTAGAATGGTTAATCTCACTGTTTATACAGGATAGTACAATATGGATTTAACAGTACCAACATATTATTCTATTACCAGGGTACCCAGAATGCAAGGGAATGTTATTATTTTATTGATACCAAAAACCCATGAATACATCATCAATAGTCCAACTTATAAAGGAGTTGGTTGGTTGGGCAAACGAACTGATGCTTTCTCTCACTACCTAACTACACCACTTATACAAATTTAACAAATGATAACCATTACTTTATTTATGCTCTACATCTACCCCCCCCAAAAAAAGAAGTTGTCTTCCAGATGACTGCCCAAAGACTAGAACAACTAAGACTTCAAGAAGAGGGTTGGAAAGACATCCCTGTACTCAGGGTACCACAGAGTTGTTGTAGCTCTTGCTTGAATGCCTTTTGTTTAGTCCACACTCCTTGTAAAACTCATAAGGCATCCATCTTCTTTGCTTCAATTGCTGCAATTCCAGCTTCCAAGGCAGCACTTTCTATCTCCAAGTTCTTTCCAACACTACCTTTTATGCCGTCCATTGTTCTACTAATGTAGCCTTTTCCAATTCCTATTCTTTCGCCTGCCTTTGTGCCAAACTCTTTTCTTTCTGAAGTTCAAAATATGTCTTCCTGAATGCAATTTCCATGTTTTCAAATGTGTGTATGAGAGATGGTTTTTCCTAGGCTAGAGCGATGGTGCATGGCTTGAGCCAATCTATAGCAAGTTCCTCACGTTCATACCCACTTTGCTGAAGTAAATCCCAGTCTTTATGACAACCTGTTGATTAACAGTTTATCTTCCTTAATATATTGGTTTGTACCTTGACTCTTTGTTTGTCGTATGGCTTATGGAAAACACACAGTTAACAACAGAATGGGTCAATGTAGTAATCTATTTAGAGACCCCTGAATGGAAAGGTACAGCTCCCTTGTAAGTGCAAGATATGCAATGAATTTGTTTATGTGATTTATGGGGTATGCTCTTAACCCGAGAGCAGAAAAGGCAAAAACCCAATTGCTTAAAACTTTAAACAACTCAGGCAAGAAAAGGAGAACTAACTAAATGCACTCTACTTAAAATGGCAATGCAGGATGTTGAGAAACATGCAGCAATAAAGAAAACGGCAGGAAGAGAGGAAGAGACCATGAAATAGGTAATTCCCGGATTACAAAACTTAGTTGATTCTTTGATAATACCCAGATTATCTATTATTCAACCACTCCAATGATCAGTCTCTGACTTCCAAATGCAATAAACTAACTAAAGACATGGACCAGCAGAAATAATAGAAGACATGTATATGCTGAATAGAGTAAAGCACACCATTCATTAAATAAAGGGAATAGAACCAAGTTCATTCACACTTATTCAATTTTTAGCATTAACACATTCATTCAACCAATTCCTCTTAAACTAAATGAACAACAAAATCTAATATGAACTCAGAGTCTCACACAATAGTCACAGCTACAGGGGTTTGCCCAAAGTAAATTTTGTTGATCTCATTAACTTATTGAAAGATTACATATATAGGCCTTCTCAAAATGGCCGGTTACATTGGATGATTGCTTAGCAGAGCATCTCCGAACAGAAATACTATTAATAGAACAAGCTTCAATCACTTTCCTATTACAGAGATTAACAAAACACCAAGAGTGGCTACAAAAAGAAAGAGAAGAAATAAGAACGACAGATGTCAAAGACAGTTATCTCTTCTTCAAGGTAACCGATTTTTCTTTATATGCTTTCATGGCATCCATTACATTGTTCAGCTCTTCAGCATTTGAAATGATAATGTTGTCAACCCAGACCATCCAGTAGTCATGCATGTCTGTCAACTCATCCATTTTGGCCAATATGGATTTATACTTCTCTGTTTCTTTAATAATGACCGCATCTGCTGCTGAGAACTCTTGGATTTTAGACACTTGGAAATTGAGAGGGTCAATGGCCTCATTGACAAATGTCAAGAACTTTTACCTCATTCTCTCAATGTCCACAAGCTTACCATTGGTAGATACAAAAGACTCTGTTTGCAATATTTTCAACTTGCAAAAGCTTTTGTCAATAACCTTTTGCACCAAGTCACATACATTGCCTAGCTTATTTGCAAACCTCGCGGAGCTTTCTATGAAAAATTCTAAAGATTGTTTCCAATGAAATAACAGCTTTGTGCCCGTCTTGAGGATCCTGTGAGTAATTGCCACATTAGTCTTCATGTCAATTACCACTTGTAGAAGGGCTAATTGCTCTATCAGTCCATCAGTCGCCTTTTGTCTAGTCTTCTCATGGCCTGAGGTTACCTCTTTGAGCTTGTGTACATCCAACACCAAGCTTCCCGAATTTTCCAGTAGTAGGTTACCTTGAATCTTCAATTAGTCTATCCATGTCCTTCCAACTTGGCTGAACTGCCTTTCATGTTGCAAATTTCTCAGCAAGTTCTTATTTTCTTCTGCATTTTGGTCAAATCGACATAGGGACGTGCTTCCAAGGGCAGACTTAATGCATTCCACTATCTCCTTGTTTGAAGCCTTCAACACTTTCTGTGCTCTAAGCTCTTCCAACTTATCCTCTATTTTCTTATCGGTAGATTTCCAGATGCTTACCATGGAATCGTGAACAAGGATACCAAGATCCTGAGTTCTGATTTGGAAATCATCTTTTGAAAGCTTGTGAAATCTCCCATCTTTCTATAGCTTAGCGATTTTGATCAGCATGTGACTAGTGGAGGAATTTGTTGCCAACACAACAATTGTCTTTTGCTTCTTCGTCTTTTTGGATGGCTGAGAAGAGGTAACTTGTGTGACCAAGTCCTTTTGATCCTCTTCTTTCTATCAATAGTCTCCTCGAGCCATGACTCTGTAGAGAGTACATTGATAGCTAACTGTGAAGCAGTGGGGTGGAACAACTTCCTTGGCATTAAAGGAGTTGTGTTGTCTTGGGAAGCAATGGGGAACACAGCTACCTTAGTTACTGAAAGGGCTAAGGTATCTCCTTGTTGGGATACATCTTGCTCCTGACCATCCATAGGATTGGTGTCACCATCCAAATTGATGACTTGAATGGAGAGGAAGGTTTAGCCACTGATTTTTCCTGCTCCTTCCCCTTATCTTTGTCATCGTGCTTTTCTCCAACATCTCCAGTGTCTGGAAGAAAGCCACTTCCACATGTAGGAGTTATTGACACGTTCTTCTCCAGAGGCTGATCTCCTCCTAGCCCAATGGATTGAGCAAGTTTTGCAACACCTGAAGTAGTAGTTGTGGTGTTCGTTGTTGCGGCGGAATGAGCGGCCCGAGATGAAATTCCTCCTGTGGAACCAGTACTTCCCGTTCTTTTCTTCCTTGCTCGAGTCCATTCAACCTACTTATTGTCTATTTTAATTATCCCTTGCATCAGGACCTCCATTGTATCAATAACTAGGCCAGCATATGGGGTGGACAAAATCAAGGTGTTCTTGATCTTTCCATATGATGTGGGATGCATGAAGCCTCCATCATCTGCAAGGTCAGAGACATCAACAAAATTGTTATATACTTTAATTTCATCAACAGTAAGTCGTGACCAAAATCTCTCTTGAGTTTGGTACTCATTGAGATACCCTAACCAATAATCCTCAATTTCTGGGACATTCCTGTAGGCATAATCCAATTTCAAAACCAACTGGATCATTCTGGGGCTTGAGCACCTCATAATCTAGCAACTTGATCTTGCATTCAAAGCTTTTCACCAGATTTTGGGCATCCGATCTGGAGGCACAAGAATACGAGCCAAAGACTATAGGAAATGAAATTCTAGCAATCTTCTTTACATTAGAACAGAGAATGTTAACTTCTAGGATCTGTCGACACAACTCAAATAACACCACTTTGTCCTTTGGATACCTTGGTAATTTCTTAGGATATCCATCAAAAGCTCCTATCCGTAAATAGGAGAAACTCGGGAACTCGATGAATAAACATCCGAATTGACTTATTGCTGAAATTGCCTTAGGTGAGAATCTCCTCTCTGGGCATCCTGGCAATTCACGACATAGCCTCATTGTGAAGGCATCATTAATTGCCACATACTCATAACATCTTTGTAGTTGCAGATGTGGGTAAAACTCATAGACTTTTGTGTTCTCATGGTAATCCCAAATGCAAGGGAGGCTTGGCCACTTATGGTGAGTCGCTAGGGCATAAATCAAATAAGAAGACATGTAGAACTGCATGAAGCCTCTGGCTGAATTGAACCATGCCAAGAGTTCAATGCAGATGATCTATGCCCAATCTATGTGTATATTTTCTGCACAAATTCCTTGCACTAGAAAGAAATGATGCTCGACAAACTCCAATATCTCTTCTTTTCCTTTTAGCCTGAGAAGTGTGAGGATGTCTACAATTTCTCACTTTAGATTTATGCCAAACAAAGTTTTTGTCATCTTGCTCTTCTTTGAGCGGGCGGTCTCGAAATAGGTCTTCTGCATGTCCTCACACATGAGAGTCTTCTTTTTATTGAACATGGACGTAGAAGACATGGAATCTATGTCACAATACTTCTCCTTGACTGGGATGCTGAATGTGGACTGCATCAATGCCTTGTCGATAGACAGGAGAGACTAGTTAGGAAATAAAATTTGCTTTGTTTTCGGGTCATTTCGTCCTATGCACCAAGTCGCATACATCGCCTAGCTTATTTGCAAACCTCACGGAGCTTTCTATGAAAAATTCTAAAGATTGTTTCCAATGAAATAATGGCTCTGTGCTCATCTTGAGGATCCCGTCAGTAATTTCCATCTTCATGTCAATTACCACTTGTAGAAGGGCTAATTGCTCTGTCAGTCCGTTAGTTGCCTTTTGTATAGTCTTCTCATGATCCGAGGTTACCTCTTTGTGCTTGTGTACATCCGACACAGTTTCCTAAATTTTCCACTAGTAGGTTACCTTGAGTCTTCAATTAGACTATCCATGCCCTTCCAACCTACCTGAACTGCCTTTCATGTTGCAAATTTCTCAGCAAGTTCTTATTTTCTTCTGCATTTAGGTCAAATTAACCTAGGGACGTACTTCCAAAGGAAGACTTGATGCATTTCACTAGCTCCTTGTTTGAAGCCTTCAACACTTTCTCTACTCTAAGCTCTTCCAACTTATCCTCTATTTTTTCATTGGTAGATTTCCAAATGTTTACCATGCAATCGTGAACAGGGATACCAAGATCCAGAGTTCTAATTTGGAAATTATCTTTTGAAAGCACATGAAATCTCCCATCTTTCTATAGCTTAGCGATTTTGATCAGCATGTGACCAGTAGAGGAATCTGTTGCCAACACAACAATTGTCTTTTGCTTCTTCGTCTTTTTGGATGGCTGAGAAGAGGCAACTCGTGTGACCAAGTCCTTTGGTGGAGTAGCATCCTCTAATCTCCTCTTCTTTCTATCAATAGTGTCCTCGAGCCATGACTCCATAGATAGTACATTGATAGCTGACTGCAAAGTAGTGAGGTCGAACAACTTCCTTGGCATTAATGGAGTTGTGTTTTCTTGGGAAGCAATGGGGAATGCAGCTACCTTAGTTATTGAAAGGGCTAAGGTATCTCCTTGTTGGGATACATCTTGCTTTTGACCATCCATAGGATTGGTGTCACCATCCAAATTGATAACTTGAATGGGGAGGAAGGTTTAGCCACTGATTTTTCTTGCTCTTTCCCCTTATCTTTGTCATCGTGCTTTTCTCCAACATCTCCAGTGTTTGGAAGAGAGCCACTTCCACACGTAGGAGTTATTGGCACGCTCTTCTCTAGAGGCTGATCTCCTCTTTGCCCAATGGATTGAGCAGGACCTGCAACACCTAAAGTAGTAGTTGTGGTGTTTGTTGATGCAGCAGACTAAGCGGCCCCAGATGAAATTCCTCCTGTGGAAACAATACTTCCCATTCTTTTCTTCCTTGCTCGAGTCCATTCAACCCACTTATCAGCTCTTTTAATTATCCGTTGCATTAGGACTTCCATGGTATCAATAACTAGGCCAGAATATGGGGTGGACAAAATGAAGGTGTTCTTGATCTTTTCATATGATGTGGGATGCGTGAAGCCTCTGTCATCTACAAGGATAGAGACATCAACAGAATTGTTATATACTTTAATTTCATCAATAGTTAGTCGTGACCAAAATCTCTCTTGAGTTTCGTACTCACTGACACACCCTGACCAATAATCCTCAATGTCTGGGACATTCTTGTACGCATATTCCAATTTCAAACGATCCTTTACAAAATCAACTAGATCATTCTTGGACTTGAGCACCTCGTAAGCTAGCAACTTGATCTTGCCTTCAAAGCTTTTCAATAGATTTTGTGCATCCGATCTAGAGGCACAAGAATACAGGCCAACCATTATAGGAAATGAAATTCTGGCAATCTTCTTTACATTAGAACAGAGAGTGTTAACTTCTCGGATTTGTCGACACAACTTGAATAGCACCACTTTGTCCTTTGGATACCTTGGTAATTTCTTAGGAAATCCATCAAAAGCTCCTATCCATAAATAGGAGAAACTCAGGAACTGGATGAATCAACATCCAAATTGACTTATTACTGAAATTGCCTTAGGTGAATATCTCCTCTTTGGGCATCCTAGCAGTTGACGACATAGCCTCATTGTGAAGGCATCATTAACTGCCACATACTCATAACTTCTTTGTAGTTGCAGATGTGGGTAAAACTCATAGACTTTTGTGTTCTCATTGTAATCCTGAATGCAAGGGAGGCCTAGCCAGCTGTGGTGAGTCGCTAGGGCATAAATCAAATAAGAAGACATGTAGAACTGCTTGAAGCCTCTGGCTGAATTTAACCATGCCAAGAGTTCATGGCAAATGATCTGTGCCCAATCTATATGCATATTTTTTGCACAAATTCCTTGCACTAGAAAGAAATGATGCTCGAGAAACTCCAATATCTCTTCTTTTCCTTTTAGCCTTAGAAGTGCGAGGATGTCTACAATTTCTCGCTTTAGATTTATGCCAAATAGAGTTTTTGGCATCTTGCTCTTCTTCGAGTGGGCAGTCTGGAACCAGGTCTTTTGCATGTCCTCTCACCTAAGTCTTCTTTTTATTGAACATGGACGCAAAAGACATGGAATCTATGTCACAATATTGCTCCTTGATTGGGATGCCGAATGCAGAGTGCATCAATGCCTTGTTGATAGACAGGAGAATAGACTATTAGGAAATAAAATCTGGCTTTTGGCCGGGTCATATTGTCCTATGCACCAAGTCGCATACATCGCCTAGCATATTTGCAAACCTCGCGGAGCTTTCTATGAAAAATTCTAAAGATTGTTTCCAATGAAACAATGGCTCTGTGCCCGTCTTGAGAATCCCGTGAGTAATTGCCACATTAGTGTTCATGTCAATTACCACTTGTAGAAGGGCTAATTGCTTTGTCAATCCATCCACCGCCTTTTGTATAGTATTTTCATGGTTCAAGGTTACCTCTTTGAGCTTGTGTGCATCCAACATCAAGCTTCCCGAATTTTCCACTAGTAGGTTACGTTGAATCTTCAATTAGTCTGTCCATGCCCTTTCAACCTGCTAAAACTGCCTTTCATGTTGCAACTTTGTAAGAAAGTTCTTGGTTTCTTCTGCATTTGGGTCAAATTGACCTAGGGACGTGCTTCCAAGGGAAGACTTGATGCATTCCACTAGCTCCTTGTTTGAAGCCTTCAACACTTTCTCTGCTCTAAGCTCTTTTAACTTATCCTCTATTTTCTCATTGGTAGATTTCGAGATGTTTACCATGGAATCGTGAACAAGGATACCAAGATCCAGAGTTCTGATTTGGAAATCATCTTATGAAAGCTCGTGAAATCTCCTATCTTTCTATAGCTTAGCGATTTTGATCAGCATGTAACTAGTGGAGGAATCTGTTGCCAACACAACAATTGTCTTTTGCTTCTTCGTCTTTTTGGATGGTTGAGAAGAGGTAACTTATGTGACCAAGTCCTTTGATGGAGTAGCATCCTCTAATCTCCTCTTCTTTCTATCAATAGTCTCCTCGAGCCATGACTCCGTAGATAGAACATTGATAGCCGACTGCAAAGCAGTGGGGTCAAACAACTTCCTTGGCATTAAAGGAGTTGTGTTGTCTTGGGAAGCAATGGGGAACGCAGCTACCTTAGTTACTGAAAGGGCTAAGGTATCTCCTTGTCGGAATACATCTTGCTCCTAACATCCATATGATAGGTGTCACCATCCAAGATTACTTGAAAGGGGAGGAAGGTTTAGCCACTAATTTTTCTTGCTCCTTCCCCTTATCTTTGTCATCATGGTTTTCTCCAACATATCCAATGTCTGGAAGAGAGCCACTTCCACACGTAGGAGTTATTGACACGTTCTCCAGAGGCTGATCTCCTCTTTGCCCAATGGATTGAGCAGGACATGCAACACCTGAAGTAGAAGCTGTGGTGTTTGTTGCTACGGCAGTTTGAGCCACCCCAGATGAAATTCCTCCTGTCAAACCAGTACTTCCCATTCTTTTCTTCCTTGGTCGAGTCCATTCAACCCACTTATCAGCACTTTTAATTATCCCTTGCATCAAGACCTCCATGGTATCAATAACTAGGCCAGCATATGGGGTGGATAAAATTAGGGTGTTCTTGATCTTTTCATATGATGTGGGATGCATGAAACCTCCGTCATCTGCAAGGTCAAAGGCATCAACAAAAATTTTATATACTTTAATTTCATCAACAGTTAGTCGTGACCAAAATCTCTCTTGAGTTTGGTACTCATTAAGACACCCTGACAAATAATCCTCAATGTCTCGGACATGCTTATAGGCATATTCCAATTTCAAATGATCCTTTACAAAATCAACTAGATCATTCTAGGGCTTGAGCACCTCATAATCTAGCAACTTGATCTTGCCTTCAAAGCTTTTCACCAAATCTTGGGCATCCAATCTAGAGGCACAAGAATACAAGCCAACCACTATAGGAAATGAAATTTCGGCAATCTTCTTTATATTAGAACAGAGAGTTTTAACTTCTAGGATCTGTCGACACAACTCGACTAGGACCACTTTGTCCTTTGGATACCTTCGTAATTTCTTAGGAAATCCATCAAAAGCTCCCATCCGTAAATAGGAGAAACTTGGGAACTGGATATATGAACATCTAAATCGACTTATTGCTTAAATTGCCTCAGGTGAGAATCTCCTCTCTGAGCATCCTTGCAATTCACGACATAGCCTCATTGTGAAGGCATCATTAACTGTCACATACTCATAACTTCTCTGTAGTTGCAAATGTGGGTAAAACTCATAGAATTTTGTGTTCTCATTGTAATCCTGAATGCAAGGGAGGCCTTGCCACCTGTGGTGAGCCGCTAGGACATAAATCAAATAAGAAGACATGTAGAACTGCTTGAAGCCTCTGGCTGAATTTAACCATGCCGAGAGTTCATAGCAGATGATTCTTGCCCAATCTATGTGCATATTTTCTGCACAAATACCTTGCACTAGAAAGAAATGATGCTCGACAAACTCCAATATCTCTTCTTTTCCTTTTAGCCTTAGAAGTGCGAGGATGTCTACAATTTCTCGCTTTAGATTTATGCCAAACAGAGTTTTTAGCATCTTGCTCTTCTTCAAGCGAGTAGTCTGGAACTAGGTCTTTTGCATGTCCTCCCACGTAAGAGTCTTCTTTTTATTAAACATGGACACAGAAGACATGGAATCTATGTCACAATACTGCTCCTTGACTGGGATGCTTAATGCAGACTGCATCAATGCCTTGTTGATAGACAAGAGAATAGACTATTCAAGAAATAAAATCTGCTTTGTTTGCGGGTCATATCATCCTATGCACCAAGTCGCATACACTGCCTAGCTTATTTGCGAACCTCGTGGTGGTTTCTATGAAAAATTCTAAAAATTGTTTCCAATGAAACAATGGCTTCGTGCCCGTCTTGAGGATCCCGTGAGTAATTGCCACATTAGTCTTCATGTCAATTACCACTTGTAGAAGGGCTAATTGCTGTATCAGTCCATCAGCCGCCTTTTGTATAGTTTTCTCATGGTTCGAGGTTACCTTTGTTTACCGCATAGGTTAATTAAGAAACGCACACAGACAAAGAATACGAACATGAACAGCAACCAGCAGAACTCTTATTATTATTCGCATATGCTCACAGTACATTATACTTCGATGGTATAATATCATATTTACAATGCTTCCCGAAGGGGTTATAAATACCTTCCGAAGAACTTTCCCGAAGGAGTCCGTCGGCCAGATACATTATGCCCACTACAAACTGTTTACCCGTCGGCCGATGCACAATTTCTACCAACGACATCATCCCCCCCAAAAAGAAAAGTCGTCTCCTGACGACTAGCAAAATTAGGAGACAACCCACAATCAAGAAAAAGAAATACTAGAGAGAAGAAGGAGGTGTCCTAGAAGAGTGTTGTTGACGACGCAACTCATACACCTGGTCAGTCTGGATGCGCAGATCTGTCTGAATCTGTGAATTAACTTCTACGGCCTCCTTCAGTAGAAGCGCAGCATCCATAGCCTGCCTCTTGGTCAACTGTAACTCATGCTCTGCTGCATCTTTATCCCAGATAGCTGCGTCCTTCTCCTGTACCACTGCTACCATATCCTTCAATAGTTTTGCCCGCTCTACTGCCCATGCTGCCTGCTTGTCGGCCAAATCAGTGGCTAACTTTTCTCTTGCCTCTTTTTCAACCACTAGAGATCTCTGAGCTACAACACTGTCTGCTGCCCTATCTGCTTCCGCGCGCTGCCACGCATAGTAAACCTCTTTGTACAGTCCCACGATCTCATGTGCCAACTTCATCATCGGAGTGTCACTCGGTCCCAACTCTAGCTCAGTGGCCCAATCTGCCAACATCTCTGGTGTCTCAACTGCCGGCCACCCTCTATCCACAAAACAAGTTTGAAATCGCTTAGGACAAATCCCACGAATATACGCTCGAATCAAATGCCACTCCCTTCGCCGAGTGAGAGCCTGAATCGCCACATCATGCCCCTTCTTCAATGCAAACTTCATAGTCCTAAGGTAGTCCCTGCACCTATCCTCATCCGACCTGTAATCCTCCTTGGCGAAGTCCTCGAATGACCATTCGGGATCACTATTGTCCTCCTCATTAGCAGGAGCCATGCCCACATCCGGTGCCGCCTCCTCTGCTGTCGGTGCAATCACAGCATGTGGCATTCCCTCCTCCTGAGACTGAGGCTTTGGTACAGGTGCTGCTCTGGAATAGCTGGGGGACTGAATGGACGGGCCACGCCTGTCAGGGACGAGTCGGAATTGCTGCCGCAGAAAAACACTAGCTCTATCCATGACCTCTGGTTGTTCGAGCTGCACTGGGTCCGTACACTCCTGTACTCCTCCGTCTGATACGTTCTCTACTGGAAGTGCCTGGGCTTCTGTTGACTGTGCTACTATAACAACTGCTGCTGGCTGACTTATGGCAGGCGCCACGGGTGCTGCTACCGGAAGTGCTTCAAGAGCTGTGAAGAAGTTTCTCGGTTGACGGGTGCTGTCAGGTGGGCAAAGCCGACTGCAAATCCTGTCCCCAGCCGGACAAGAGAAGGCCGTACCCCGTGTTGCCAGGGTGCGGCTAGTGTGACTGCCTGGTGGGATCCTCCAGTCATCAATATCGGTCGCCGAGTCTGTCCATATCTTGGAATGTGAGCCATGTGTAGACCTCGGGGTAACAACTCAAAAGTCATAGGCACTGTAGTACGCGGAAATAGCAAGGGGGTAGCCGTGACAATCTGAACCGCTTCATTATCCTCGCCCTCCCCTTCTTCTTCCTCCACACTATCCTGCTCAGAAGATGTCTCCTGTCGGCCGCTGTCAATATCATCTGCCATGTCCATCCGAGGCCTCTTTTGACCTGCTGAACCCTTCTACCCAGAGATTGTGTCCAAGTGCTTCCATTGCATGATAGGAGGTTCTCCTGGAGCCAGTGGTCCAGGCTGTGCCTCTATCTACTCCGTTGGAATCAACCGTGCTACAGCATCCAGGAATAGACCAATGGCGAAATGGGGCATATAGAAGGTCTTGTGCTGAAGAGTCATGAATTCATGCATCCGTTCAGCGAGCACAGACGCCCAATCATACACTTTCCCAATCATTATGCCGTTCATCATGGACACCTGCGAAAATGTGATATCCGATGCCCTAGAGGATCCCGTGAGCCTGCTTTTAACCAAGTCCATCAGACACCGCCATGGCCCTTCCGGAATGTCAGTTTTCTTTAAACCCCTTCCCTTCGATGTCTCGGCTAATGTCGTCTGTTCTGCTTCAGTCAAATCTCCACATACTAATTTGATTAAAAATAGCTTTCCGTCCTTTGGAATTTTCTTCGGCTGAATCGTTCTGCCCTGCTGCCCTGGAATGCCCAAAACCCGTGTGAAATTTGCTGCTTTGAATGATACCACTAAGTTCCGTCCCAGATACTGAAATGTGCTCCTGCGAGAAGCTTTGCCATATGTCTCAATCATGGTACGCAGATACCCTTCATAATCTCAAATGCAAAAAATCGGCATCTGAATGGCCCATTCAACCTGCGCTCTTCTGATGCTTGCTTTGACTGGATGGTCATCAGGGGTTTCTTGCCACCATTTTCAGCAATCCATTCCATTTAATCCCTCAAATTGTATAGTCTGTGGTGTGACTCCAGCTGCTGCAGGTGCTGCAGTCTTACGCTTCTCCTTGCTGCTACTCGAGCCTTCATTCAAATTACCTGTACCTGCCATGCTCTTGCCTTCCACAAGTTTGGACTGTGCTAATTGTTTTTTCCACTGCCGTTTACTTGCAAACTCCATAAATTATATTTATCTTTTCCTAACGGTCTCCCAAATCCGTACAGTGAAGAATTCTTCCAAGTTCGTACGGTGAATTGCAACCCTTGGAATGAGAAATCCGTACGTTGGAAAAGTTGGAAGGAAAAATCAAATTTTTTTAAAAAAAACCGTACCAACAGAAGACCACAATACCGTACCACAGTTTGCCTTCCCCAAATCCATACGGTGGTAATTTCAATACCCTCCACTGATCATGGTATACCGCCTTGCTTACTGGTGAACTCCGTACCTTAACCTGGAAGATCTTGCATTCAATAATCCGTACCCTACTCTTCAGAAGGAAACCGTACACTTGAAATGCTGGAAGCCTTCAGTATGGTTGGTGTTTTAACAAGCCGTACAGTGCCCTACAAGTTGCATATGATAACTTGACCCTTCTGTGATGAAATCCGTACGGCTTCCAACTTGACGCAATCTGGATTTCAATCTTCTTGGAAAGCCGTACTTGCAATATCCCACCTGGTCTTGAAAATTCGTACAATGGAAATTACAACTCTTGGCACCAAATTCTGTACGTTAATCTTCTGAGGCTTCTTAAAAAAATCGTACAGTGGTCTCAGTGTTAGAGAATGCAACTTGCAGGGCAGACGACATTATGCCCGCTACAAACTATTTACTCATCGGCCGATGCACAATTTCTACCGACGACAACCTCTTTGAGCTTGTGTGCATCCAACACCAAGCTTCCCAAATTTTTCACTAGTAGGTTACCTTGAATCTTCAATTAGTCTATCCATGCCCTTCCAACCTACCCGAATTGCCTTTCATGTTGCAACTTTGTCAGCAAGTTCTTGTTTTCTTCTGCATTTTGGGTCAAATTGATCTAGGTATGTGCTTCCAAGGGCAGATTTGATGCATTCCACTAGCTCCTTGTTTGAAGCCTTCAACACTTTCTCTACTCTAAGCTCTTCCAACTAATCCTCAATTTTCTCATTGTTAGATTTCCAAATGTTTACCATGGAATCGTGAATAGGGATATCAAGATCCAGATTTCTAATTTGGAAATCATCTTTTGAAAGCTTGTGAAATCTCCCATCTTTCTATAGCTTAACGATTTCGATCAGCATGCGACCAATGGAGGAATCTGTTGCCAACACAACAATTATCTTTTGCTTCTTTGTCTTTTTGGATGGCTCAGAAGAGGTAACTTGTGTGACCAAGTCCTTTGATGGAGTAGCATCCTCGTATCTCCTCTTCTTCCTATCAATAGTCTCCTTGAGCCGTGACTCCGTAGATAGTACATTGAGAGCTGACTGCAAAGCAGTGGGGTCGAACAACTTCCTTGGCATTAAAGGAGTTGTGTTGTCTTGGGAAGCAATGGGGAACACAACTACCTTAGTTACCAAAGGGCTAAGGTATCTCCTTGTTGGGATACATCTTGCTCCTGACCATCCATAGGATTGGTGTCACCATCCAAATTGATGACTTGAATGGGGAGGAAGGTTTAGCCACTAATTTTTCTTGCTCCTTCCCCTTATCTTTGTCATCGTGCTTTTCTCCAACATCTCCAGTGTCTAGAAGAGAGCCACTTCCACAGATAGGAGTTATTGACATGTTCTTCAGAGGCTGATCTCCTCCTTGCCCAAAGGATTGAGCACGACTTGCAACACCTGAAGTAGTAGCTGTGGTGTTTGTTGCTACAGCGGAATGAGCGGCCCGAGATGAAATTCCTCCTGTGGAACCAGTACTTCCCATTCTTTTCTTCCTTGCTCGAGTCCATTCAACCCACTTATCAGCTCTTTTAATTATCCCTTGCATCAAGACCTCCATGGTATCAATAACTAGGCCAGCATATGGGGTGGACAAAATCAGGGTGTTCTTGATCTTTTCATATGATGTGGGATGCATGAAGCCTCCGTCATCTGCAAGGTTAGAGACATCAACAGAATTGTTATATACTTTAATTTCATCAACAATTAGTCGTGACCAAAATCTCTCGAGTTTGGTACTCATTGAGACACCCTGACCAATAATCCTCAATGTCTAGGACATGCCTATAGGCATATTCCAATTTCAAATGATCCTTTACAAAATCAACTAGATCATTATGGGGCTTGAGCACCTCATAATCTAGCAACTTGATCTTTCCTTCAAAGCTTTTCACCAGATTTTGGGCATCTGATTTGGAGGCACAAGAATACGGGCCAACCACTAAAGGAAATGAAATTCTGGCAATCTTCTTTACATTAGAACAAAGAGTGTTAACCTCTAGGATCTGTCGACATAACTTGAATAGCACCACTTTGTCCTTTGGATACCTTGGTAATTTCTTAGGAAATCCATCAAAAGCTCCTATCCGTAAATAGGAGAAACTCGGGAACTGGATGAATGAACATCCAAATTGACTTATTGCTGAAATTGCCTCAGGCGAGAATCTCCTCTCTGGGCATCTTGGTAGTTGACGACATAGCCTCATTGTGAAGGCATCATTAACTGCCACATACTCATAACGTCTTTGTAGTTGCAGATGTGGGTAAAACTCATAGACTTTTGTATCCTCATTGTAATCCTGAATGCAAGGGAGGCCCGGCCACCTCTGGTGAGTCGTTAGGGCATAAATCAAATAAGAAGACATGTAGAACTGCTTGAAGCCTCTAGCTGAATTCAAACATGCCGAGAGTTCATGGTAGATGATCTATGTGCATATTTTCTGCACAAATTCCTTGCACTAGAAAGAAATGATGCTCGAAAAACTCCAATATCTCTTCTTTTCCTTTTAACCTGAGAAGTGCGAGGATGTCTACAATTTCTCGCATTAGTTTATGCCGAACAGAGTTTTTGGCATCTTGCTCTTCTTCGAGCGGCCAGTCTAGAACGAGGTCTTCTGCATGTCCTCCCACCTGAGAGTCTTCTTTTTATTGAACATGGATGTAGAAGACATGGAATCTATGTCACAATACTACTCCTTGACTGGGATGCCGAATGCAGACTGCATCACTGCCTTGTTGATAGACAGGAGAATAGACTGGTCAGGAAATAAAATCTACTTTGTTTCTGAGTCATATCGTCCTATGCACTCTCGAACAAGCTCAAGTGCATGTACAGCCATAGGAAATCCAGCTGCCTTGACTAGTACACTATCTTTGAGTTTCAGAGTGATTTGGTGAAGAGGTTGAGAATTAAGCCTTCTGTGAAGATCGCCCAAATCATAGAATTTGAAGGATGTGTTTGACAACTCTTTTAGCTCACTCTCTAGGCCAATAAGTTTATCGTAACAAAAAGCTTTGATTCCCATTTGCCAAATAATTACACAAGATGCAGATTGTGATAAATAGCCATTTTAAATATACTTGAATAAGGGACATGCCAGCAATCCTAGTGAAATAGGTAGATGAATTCGAACGTTGGCACCACACGAACAAAATTAAGTTTGGCCAATGTTCACAATGGAAATATTTGTATTTAGTTCTTTGAGTAACGGCTATTTAAATTTCTATTATTTGCACATCAATTATAACATTTCCAAAAGCACTATTACTTTACTAGAGTGATGACTTTGCATGAGTGTTTTATCTTTACGGGGAGTGTCGAACTTTCCATCAAAGTCTGGAATGTACAAATATTTAATAGCCTTATGTATGCGGGAGAAAGAGACACACTTAACTTTTCTGCAAGTCGCTTTCCCTTTGTCCGAAAATACAACATGGGCAGTAATCCTTTGGTAGCATGCACACTTCATTCTTCTTCTTCCCGCCAAAAGCTTTTAGTACTACTTTCTCTCTATATTGGGGTCACCTTTTATTATTGACATTTTTGGAAGCATCTGATAGGAGTGTCCGAGGAATATTCATATTTAAGGACATCCTTACTTTACTCTTTTTCACACTATTCTGAAAAATGGCTTCTTTGTTACCTTAAGGAGGAAAATGCCCTTTATGACCGCATTTCTCGATCTGAGACCCAACAAGCAGCCTTTTACCTTTATTTCTTTGTGGAGTCCTCGATGCTTAGTTTTTTATCACATTTTATCAATTGCAAGTCATTGTACTGTCCCTCAGTCATTAGAGTAGACTTGTATCTTAAATTCATGTGGCATCAAAAGTAGAGACTAACGACTCCATTTCCGTCAATGTGCAATAGATCAACCATAAACTCATAATACTTGATACATTTAGTCTTATTTCTCCGAACCTTTAATGACCTTTGCATTTGCTTCCGTCCATAACCTTGCAAGCCTCTGATTTTGACAAAATCACATTTGAGACTTATCAGCAACTGCCATGGCTCTGTTCTTCAAATCCGCACTTGATGTGGTTTGCTTGAAGGGGAAAAGTTGCTTGAGATCTCTGAAGCCGTGGAATACGAAATGTTAGAACTAGGTACTTGATAATGAGGTGAAGAACAACTTACTTCTCATCAGCAAGATGCTAGAGTAACCAATAACTCCTAGATCACCTAAATCCCGCGTGCATAAAACAAACAGGAAAGCCACAATGGGAGAAAGTAGATGGCTTGGGAAATATGAGAAGCAAGTTACCTAAGACACACCTAGACATACTTCATTTATTTCACATTCTCAATCTAACCAAATACTTCAATCAAAACAAGAATGGGCAACTAAAACTTGGCAACACAACCTTGTTGCATAAATGTTACTAATGACTCAGCTAGCTGAACTATGGCCCCTTGCAATGTTCGGAATAGTTTTGGTAATGGTCCTAAAAGTTTCGGAAATGTTCTCGAAAGGTTTCTGCTCTGATACCATTGTAATGTTCCGTTCTAGAGTTTCCTTATGAAGTCCGGTAGTATGCTTTACGTATTCTTGTCGTGTGCTTCAAGTAGTCTGGCTGTGTGCTCCAAGTAGTATCCCTCAGTGCTTTGGGTAGCTAGTGCTTCAAGTAGTGCTTCGGGTCAGTGCTTCGGGTAGTACAATATTATCTTGATGTACGGTAGAGTGTAATGATTTGTTCGCCTTGAGTGCCTGATAGCGAGTTCTAGAATGCTAAATGTCCATATGGACAAGGTTGCAGGAAGGTTGTACGGTAGGAAATATGACCATACGGTGTCTAGGGAAGGTGTACGGTAGGCAATTGTTGAAGTAGATGGTGTACGGATCTTCTGTTGTTTACCTTGGTGACCGTACTGGAAGTTAAGAAGTCCATACGGTGAAGCTAGAGGGCCGTACAGTATGTGAGGGAGCAGATAGGTATGGGGAGCAGCAATGGATGAAGCTGTACGGTAGAGATGGAGGCCGTACGGTTGCACTTGGAGGTCCTACAGTAGGCTTGTGAGGTTGTATGATTGAACTTGAGGCCTTCTAAAATGTGGAGATCAAATTTTATTTGATATCTAGCCAACACACTCACCAAATATGCTATAAAATGATAGAATAAATGATTCAATACAATTCTAGATATATATATGTATCAGCTACAAAGATAGTGCTCCAATTTGCCAGATTTGAGCGAAGTATTACATGCAATTGAATAGGGCGAGGGTTGAATCCCACCAAAACCGAAGAAGCCAAGTGTGTTTACCGCATAGGTTAATTAAGAAATGCACACAGATAATGAACACGAACACAAACAGCAGAACTCCTTTTATTATATTCGCATATGCCAGACATTACATTATGCTTCCTAAGATAAATGATGAATAATGATTTACAATGATCCCAGACGGGACATAAATACTATCCGCCGAACCTTCCCGAAGGAGTCTGTCGGCCACAAACATTATGTCCGCTACAAACTATTTACCCGTCGGCTACAGAAACACCAACGACAATCACTCCATTGGCTACAGAAACACCGACGACAATCTAGTCGGCTGACACCATCCCCCCAAAAAAGAAAAGTCGTCTCCTAACGACTAACAAAATACATTAACAAAGTGACTACAACAAGAAAAATCTACTTCTGTCACATCAATTCCACATTCATCCCATTACATCTGTAGCCTTTGCTAACACAATACTGTCTCCTCAAGTTGACCTTGATAGCCACCCATGTTGCTTTCTCTGCTTCCAACACTGGGTCCACTGAGCTAAGTGTCGCTGTACTGCCTTCTGGATGACCCACTCCTCCTGAGCTCTCTATGCATCCACCAAGACAGCCTCTTGGCCAACACCTACTCCCAGTGCCTTTGGTACACAGACACTCCATGCCTGCAGCAGCTTCAAGTCTTCTCAACTGGTCACACTTCACGACTAATATCCGCAACGACTAGGGGTCCAGGGGGCAACGCCCCCAATGGGGTCGAGGGGCAGCGCCCTCGCAGGGTCCTAGGGCAAACAAAATTTTAGCTGCAGATAAAACCTCAATGGCACGCAGAACCTCAGTTGAAGCCTCGATGATGGATAGAGCCTCGATAGTGAGCAATGTCTCAATGGCGACAAACATAGCTATTGCAACTGATGCATCCACAATGACGGACACACAATGATGACGGACACAACCATGATCTCGTCAATGGATACAACTACAGCGACGAATACACCCTTAATGACAGATACATACTTGACGTCAATGATGGACACAACGAGATTGACAGATGCAACGACAGTGGCAAACATGATGATGGACTTGGCAATAGACACGGCTATAGTGACAACAATAGACACAATGAAGATAACACTCATGACGACGATGGCAATGTCAGACATGGCAATGAACACAATGACGATGACGGATATGGTGACAATGACAACATCGGACACAATGATGGTGATGGACACAAACTCGACGACGGATATGAACTTGGTGTTGGTGACGGACACGACGGTGACAGATACGAACTTGACGAGGGACACAAACTCGACATTGGTGATGAACATGATAGTAATAGACACGAACTCGATGATGGACATGGACTCAATGTTGGTGATGGATACGAACTTGACAAGGGACACAAACTCGATGTCGGTGATGGACACGATGTTAATGGACACGAACTCGATGACGGACACGGACTCAGTGTGGGTGACAAACATGACAGTAATGGATATGAACTTGACGAGGAACACGAACTCGACATCAGTGATGGACATGACAGTAACGGACACGAACTCAACGACGGACATGAACTCAACATTGGTGATAAACACAACAATGGTGACGAACACAAACTTGACAACAAACACAAGCTTGATGTTGGTGATGGACATGATAGTGATGGACACGAACTCAACGATGAACACAGACTTGGCATCGGTGATGGACATGATAGTGATGAACACAATGGTAATAAACACAATGATGGTGACAGACATACAATCTCAGCGACAGACAAGACCACGATGATGGACATAGCTTCGGTGACAGACAGAAAGCCTCGGCAACAAGCACAACTTCTATGGTGGATACAACTTTGGCAACTGATTAAACTTTCTCAACGAATAGTGCTTTGGTGATAGGCACAACTTCGGTGATGGGCACAACTTGATCCGTCCATGTCTTCACAAGATCCGTGCAAGCAACCTCTTCATTTTTTTGTTCTCCCCATGTCGATGTAGTAGAAAGATTTTGCAAATCCTCCTGAAGCGGCCCTGTAATCATGCCTTCATTCTCCTCATGTAAAGCATCACCCTTATCATTGTCATCCATTTTCTCCCACTTGTGCAAGTGAGATATTAGTTTTTCTTCACAATGCTTGAAAACATTACTGACCAATCTATATGCTGCTATAGAGGGGATACATTCTAGATTATGAACAGCCCATAACATAGATGTGATGGGTTGAGATATCTCATCCATCTCTTCAATGTACGAAATTATAAGACTCTCCATAGCAAATAAAATCTTAGTATCACGATCTTCCTTGATGGTGACCAAGAAGTGATGAAACATATCATGGACCAAATTTTGCAATTCAAGATCTAAGAAAAGGTTACTTTAACATTTGCACAGTTCTCCAATATTGTAAATCTCCTACAAAAAGGGTCACTACTGAAGTCATTGAGACTCTGAAAGCTGTCAACTATCAATTGCAATATCTCTATCATGGTGTTATCATCATATGATGGTTTAGGAGCCGAAATTCTCAAGACCTCGCTAAGATATGCTGCAACTGCCAATCTTTTATCTTTGTCAGGGTGTCTCAAAAGCCTGGGTTGACTTAAGGCCTCCTCAATCAGCGAGAGGATTCTCTATATAAATCTTGAAAGCAATTGGTTCACCTGACACAAACAAACTTCCAATATATCTAATGGAAGATCAATACCTTCGCTGAGCTCTTTCCTAATCTTTTGTAGTGCCTTCAACCACCACTCTCAATCGCTGTCCTGCGCCATAGTGTGATCCAAATACCAAAATCTCACAATCATCCCAATAGGCTAGCAAGATCACCAGCTCTGATACTATTGTAATGTTTTGAACGGTTTCGGTAATGTTCCCGAAAGTTTCAGAGATGCTCCTGAAAGGTTTTTGCTCTAATACCACTATAACATTCCATTCTAGAGTTTCCTTATGAAATCTCATAGTATTCTTTAGGTATTCTTGTCGTGTGCTTCAGGTAGTCTGGTTGTGTGCTAGAAGTAGTATCCCTCGGTGCTTCAGGTGACCAATGCTTCAAGTTAGTGCTTCATGTAGTGCCTCAAGCCAGTGCTTCAAGTCAGTGCTTCAGGTCAGTGTTTTAGGTCAGTGCTTCAGGTTAGTGCTTTGCTTGGTCAATGCTTCAGGTTAGTGCTTTAGGTCAATGTTTCGGGTGGCTAGTGCTTCAAGTAGTATGGTATTATCTTGATGTACGGTAGATTGTAATGATTTGTTCGCCTTGAGTGCTTGATAGTGAGTTCCAGAATGCTAAATGTCTATACAACTGGGTTGCAGGAAGGTCGTACAATGTTTGGGGAAGGTGTACGGTAGGAAATTGCTGAACCAGATGGTGTACGGATCTTTTGTTGTTTACCTTGGTGACCATATGGAAAGGTGAGAAGTTCATAAGGTGAAACTAGAGGACCGTACAGTATGTGAGGGAGTAGATAGGTATGGGGAGTAGCAGTGGATGAAGTCGTACGGTAGAGATGGAGGTTGTACGGCTGCACTTGGAGGCCATACGGTAGGCTTGTGAAGTTGTACGATTGAACTTGAGGCCTTCTGAAATGTGGAGATCGAACTATATTTGATATCCAAACAACACACTCACCAAATATGCTATAAAATGATAGAATAAATGGTTCAATACAATTCCAGATATATATATCTATGCATCAGCTACAAAGATTGTGCTCCGATTTGTCAGATTTGAGCAAAGTATTACATGCAACGGAATAGGGTGAGGGTTGAATCGAACCAAAATCGAATATGCCAAGGAAGATCTTTCACTTCCGAAATGGCAAACAATAGAGAATCCCAACGGGAATTCGCAGTACAAAATAAATAATCAGAATGCCTGCCTACAACTACATACAAGTGGTGCTTAAATACCCGTTGGAGAAAACTTTTTCGAGGGTGTGCAAAGATAGCCAACGGCAAAACTTACCAAC
This sequence comes from Cupressus sempervirens, assembly GCA_028749045.1. Taxonomy (NCBI): domain Eukaryota; kingdom Viridiplantae; phylum Streptophyta; class Pinopsida; order Cupressales; family Cupressaceae; genus Cupressus; species Cupressus sempervirens. The sequence continues at coordinate 548,130,729 of CM053783.1, forward strand.
GAAAACTAAAACAAAAATAGGTCCAAGATATATTAAATCAATCAGAACCACAAATACAAATAATAACTTGGGTCCCCATTAATTAATTAAAGTAACTAATTAAAGGTCATTTTATTATATTATTTAAATTCTGGGACCAGTTAATTAATTAACTAAATTAGATTATTACATTCAAATTTGAGTACATGACACCCCCATATTTTGATTTTTTGCCTGTGTTATCATTTCTTTTGTGGAATGCTCTACAACGTGCAATTCTTTTAAAAACATGGTAGCCCTATCTGCAAAGGAAGATTTCTTAGCCAATTCTACCCTCTTACTCTGTATTTCTGGGAGACCATCATCTTCTATGTCAAGAGGGTTTTCTGAAGGTGGAGAGACCATCCCTCCTTCCTCTAATAGTTTATTAGCTTCCCCCAAAATATTATCTTCTACTGGCATGTTTGTGGTGATTGCAGTGTCTTCTACTTGCTTCTCCTTTTGAGTGTTTATTTGGTCTATGGATTGTACTACTAGAGCAACAGGATGAACCACCTCTTCTAAGACGATGTTTGTAACCTCACCTTGTGTGCGCATTTTTTTGGCAACAAAGATCTATTACCTTAGTGTGGGGCTCCAAGTTTGATGGAATTAGTTGTACTGCTCCAGGAAAGGATAGGCACATGGCCCCCCATTCCAAGATGTGTTATTGAGGCTTATGGTTGTCCCTCACCTAACTATGCATTTTCCCTTACCATCCTCAACTACAGTCGAGCTTGCATTTCCCATTCCTCCTTGGTCACCTAATGCGGATGCCTATTGGCCACTGGTTTGTCCATTGGCTTGCTCGAACTAGGATGGTGAATTTGAACATGCTCTAGCATTTCTGTAGGCAATGGTCCTCCTACCGGTGATAAGAATATAACATCACCAGGTGTGCCTTGTAGATGACTTAGGCGAATCTCTTCTTCCTTGAGACTCTGAAGATGTGTCAGAGCTACTTTCCCCTTCCTCAGATGTCTCCTCTCCAGTCTCTCCCTGGCTTGAGTTATTTGATATTTGAACAACTATCTTCTCTTCCAATCTCTCCCTAGCTTAAGTCCTCTACTATCTGAACAGCCGTCTGTTTTTGTTTCTTCTTCCGAGGCTCTCTTCCGCCTCCTCCACAAGAGTCCAAGTGTAGCCAATATGTCATTGCTGGTTTATATGTAATGTTCCTATTATAAAATAAATCATTTATCAAACTATTGTTAATGGGCCGATTGATTTAATATATCTTGAACCCATTTTTGTTTTTGTTTCATAATTTATGTCGTCATCGGTTATCTTTGTACACCCTCGAAAAGTTTTTCCAAAAGGTATTTAAGCACGGCTTGTAGGTAGTCTTTAGGTATGCATTTTGGATTATTTCTTTGTTACATTGTTACATGTCATACTTTGCTCGGATCTAGCAAATCAGAGCATCATCTTTTGGCAAAGATTAATCAAAAGGTACTTGTGTTCTAATTTCCAATATTATTTGTTTCTATCTGATAAATTTGGATCTATAAGTTTAGATTGCATTATTGAGTTTTTCTTCCATCTGCACACCCTTCATCATTCCGCACTTCAGGAGAATAATCAAACAAAACAAGATATCATTGGACGGCATCCTTGTGTTCCATACAACTTTCCTATGTTGCATAATACAATTGACCGTATGACCCTTCTATTGCATAGTCTCTTGACCGTACAACCTTCCTGTTCATCCACGCCATACTTCTTCTCCACCCCCTCCCCACCATACAAGAAGTTGCTCCACTATACAGCCACCATACAACTTGGTAGTTGGACCGCCGTATGGCCACCAAAGCCTCCTCACCATACAGCTACTCTGCCCCAATCCACTGTACAGCCTCTTCCTTCATCCTACCGTACAGCTATCAAGGATATCTTATGGCTCTGCTACCATATACAACATCCTCGTTCACTCTCACCGTACGACCACCAAGTATACTGTAGGGCCTTGATTCCATCTGCTTGTTGTCACCATACGGTGCTAGTATCACTCTTCTGCTGTACAAACCCAACCCATCCATTTTTGTACACATTGCATATCGTACAATATTGTTTGAGTTACATCCAACTAGCATCCGATGGTCAAGAACATTACAGTGGTATCAGAACTTCAATCCTTTCAGCCTATGGACAGTGAATGAGAGTTTATAGCCGGAAGAGAGGAAGAACCCATTCTGTTGATAGAATGGCTGCCGAACTGGAACCCACAACCCCGAACTCATGGCACTACTGAGGGAATTCGCGAGGAATTAGGCACAAATCAATGATACTCAATGACTCATGGAAGAAACTCTCAAGAAGTTGGCAGATAATAAAATATCTGGTGAACAAAATGGACACAGCATGGACTCGATATTAGGTAAAGCAAACCCTCATCCAGCACGCTCTCGACCTTCCATGCCATCTTTTCCACGACACAGAGGGAAACAACCAACCTTTGAAGAAATGCAAGAGCAGCTGAGGGAAGATTGGAAGAATGTGAATTTTGAGGAAGATATATCCTACAAAGATTATGCAGATCTGAGAATGAGATATTCGGGGGGCAAAAATAGAGGATATTTTAATGATGATCTCAGAGGGAAGTTGAGTAAAGTAAATTTGTCTCCATTTGACGGATCCAAATACATATCTGTGCAGGCATGGGTAATGAAGGTTGATACTTACGTCCAACTTAATCCCATGCCAAAAGAAGAAGCAATTAAATTTGCGGCATTGCACTTGGAGGGAGTTGTGCATGAATGGTGGCGTCACCACCATCACATTGGGGCATGATCAAATAAATACTTATGCAGAATTCACTAAAAGATTGATAGATTGATTTGATGATAAAGATCTGGAACTCAACTTCAAAGATTTGGCATAGCTGAGACAAACTAGATCGTTTGACTAGTACATTGTGAAATTTCAGAAACTCTTTGTTTTGGTCACAAACATTTCCGAAAACAGACAAGTAGTGCTCTTCATGTATAGACTTACAGAAGCACTAAAAGGTTTGGTAAAGGGGTTCAATCCTACCACCCTATCGGAGGCCATTAAGAAGGCATGGAGTATGGCATCATCATCGACATTGTCCTCACAAAGTTTCTCACATTCCAAACCGCCGTTGTTTGCGAGGGACGAAGATAATAAACCTCTACCTAAGAAGCCGTCATTGGACAAAGCCACCAGATAGGAGCTCCAAAGGAAGAAACTATGTTCCAATTGCAAGGGACCTTGGGAACTAGGCCACAAATGCCTTGGAAAAGGAAGATCCATTACATTGATGTCGTGTCTAATGATGAGGATGAATAAGAAGAAATACCCACCAAAGACAACCAACTTCACAATGACACCAACATGGTTAGTTTGAACCATACGGAAAGAATTGCAGCATTAGTATGCCACAGAGGAACTATTGCTCTAGCCGGTAGCTCAAGGTGCACAATTTTTCGTGTACGAAAACCGTTCAAGGACAAAGTGTTATGGTGATGCTCGACAGCAGAGTCACTCTAAACTTCATAAACTCATCCCTAGTAAAGCGAAGAGGTCTACCTACAGAAACACACACAGGATTTCAGGTCAAGGTTGTCAGAGGGACTCTTCTGTCATGCACACACCTTATTCCTCAACTAAGTATCACAATGGCAAATCAGACGATAAACTTGGATATCTTCATAGTGGACCTTGATGACATGGAGGTTATTTTGGGCATACAGTGGATGGAGACACTTGATGAATACACTCAGAGCTTCAAATGGATGGATTTCACTTTTGTTGTCAATGGAAAGAAGGTTGTTCTCTGTGGAATGGAAAATAAGGGTCCGAAGGAAGTTTCTACACATGAAATGGAGGCAATTTTTCGACGTGATGACATTGCTTGGGCTGCACATTCTTTTGTTTCCGCAGAACCTATAAAAGGGCAACAGACACCTCCCTAGGATGGTGATCTCCAGAATATTTTAAGTAAACATGATAAAGTTTTTATAGACATTCCTCCTAGCATACTACCTCATCGAGGATTTGAACACACTATTGAGTTGGAAGCAGGAGCCAAGCCAGTCATAACCACACCTTACCGCCATCCTAAGAAATTCAAAGATGAGATCGAAAAGACGACTCAATAACTGCTAGAAAAAGGATGGATTTGTCCTAGTTCCAACCCCTTTGTGTCATCAATGGTTTTGTTCAAAAAAAGGATGGGATGATGCGCATGTGTGTGGACTACCGTGTGTTGAACAAAAAAACAATAAAGAATAGATATCCCATTCCAACAATAGATGAGTTGTTGGATGAATTATATGGCTCAGTCTATTTTTTGAAAATAGTTCTTCGTTCCGGATACCATCAGATCCGCACAAGGGAGGAAGACGTGGAAAAGATGGCCTTTCGTTGTCACTACAGACATTATGAGTTTCTAGTCATGTTCAGATTGACAAATGCACCTACTACATTCCAATCATGCATGAATCGCATCTTCAACAAACAATTGCATAAGTACTTATTGGTATTTTTTTATGATCTTATTTATAGCAGGACATGAGAGGAGCACATGAAGCATCTGGATGGAGTCCTAAGGATCATGGAGGAGTATTCTTTGTTCACCAAGTAATCCAAGTGTGAATTCGGTATGATAGAATTGCACCTGGGGCATGTTGTCAATAAATATGGAGTTCAAGTTCATCAAGAGAAGATTCAGGTTATGCTTGATTAGCCTCCCCCAAAATCACTCACAGATTTGTGAGGGTTTTTCAAACTGTACAATTATTACCAGAGGTTCATTAAAGGATTCTCTTAGCTCAGTGCACCCTTAACGGATCTGACAAGGAAGGGCTCTTTCCAGTGAAATGAAAAGGCACAAATCACTTTTGACAAGCTAAAAGAGGCAATGAGCACTTGTCATGTACTTGCATTACCTAATTTCACTCGACCGTTCATTTTGGATTGCGACACATCTGGAGAAGGCATTGGCGTGGTACTGATGCAAGATAGACACCTCATAGCTTATGAGAGCATGAAGCTTACATAAATAGAATGCTTATATTCCATCTACGACAAAGAAATGTTGGCCATCGTACATGCACTAACCAAGTTTCGACAGTATCTGGTGGGTGTCAAGTTTGTCGTCCGTACAGATCACAATAGTTTGAGATATTTTCTGGAGCAACGGGACTTGAACAAGAGGTAACAAAAATGGGTAAACAAGGTTTAGGCTTTTGATTTTGACATTGAATATGTGAAAGGAAAGAAAATTGTGGTTACAGATGCCTTGTCCAGGAAATCCGCCATCTGCTCACTAAACCAGATTTCAGCTGACTAGAAGGCACATTTGTTGGTAGAATATTCCAAAAACACATTTGCCTATGAGCTAATGGATGGCAACTCCCAGGATGATCGATAAAAAGTGGTGGATGACATCATCTACTATAAGAATCAGATATTTTTAGTGCCCGAATTCAAATTGAAGTAGAAAATCTTGAAATACACGAATCGCCTTTGGCAAGACACCCAAGCTTCCTCAAAATTTACAGAAGTCTCCAGGAGGGGTTTTCATGGAAAGGACTTAAAAGAGACATATTGCAATATGTAAGAGAGTGTGCGGTCTGCCAACAGAACAAATTCGAACATACTCTAACTGTCGGGCTACTACAACCTTTGGTAATTCCAAAACATAAGTGGAAAAGTATCTTGATGGATTTCATAATGGGGATTCCCAAGGTGAATGGAAAGGATTGTATTTTCGTGGTGTTTGACAGATGCAAAGTACACACATTTCTTCTTCATCCCCTCAAATTTTTAGGCCGCACAAGTTGTCGATCTGTTTTTTAGAGAAATATTTCATCTGCGGGTTACCCTGAAACATTGTCAGTGATCGGGATGGGCGATTTATCAGTATCTTCTGTACAAAACTGTTTCGATTGGCAAGGAGAAAATTGTCACCAAGTACTAGTTACCACCCTTAGATAGATGGACAAACGAAGATTGTGAACAAGTGGCTCGAAGGTTACCTTCGAAATTATGTTTCAGCACAACAGACGTAGGCCAAGTGGATACACCTAGGAGAATATTGTTCCAATACCATGTATCACATGTCCATCGCGATGACACCATTCAAAGCTCTATACAGGTACGAACCGCTCTCCTTCATCGACACAGTGCTAGGAGACAGTCGCGCACCAAGGGCGAGGGACTGACTTTAGGAGGGACACGACATCCTACGATACCTGAAGGAAAACTTACGAGCACAGAATCAACAAAAAATGTATGCCGACAGACACTGAATGGAGAGGAGTTTCGAAGTAGGGGACTTGGTTTATCTTAGGCTCCAACCATATCGACAATCCTCATTGAAGGAAAAGGGAAAATAAAAATTAAAGCCACAATTTTATGGCCCCTATCGCATAGTTTGTCACATTGGTGAAGCCGCTTACGAGTTGGAACTTTCGAAGAGAAGCCGTATTCATAACATCTTTCATATTTCATGCTTGAAGAAGGTTGTGGGGCAAAACATCACAATATCCACAAATCTTCCACCACTCAATGAAGAAGGAAGGCTCATATTAGAACCAACTGAGATCATCGAAGTACGTGAGAAGACCCTGCGGAACCGCACAGTGAAGGAATATTTGGTGCATTGGAAACACTTGCCATTGGACGACACAATGTGGGAGGGCGAGCACATTCTCTAGCACCTGGCACTACATTTTCTTGAGGACAAGCAAAATTTGGGACAGGAGGACTGTAATGTTCTCGTTATTAAAAAAAGCATTTATCAAACTATTGTTAATGGGCCAACTGATTTAATATATCTCAGATGCATTTTTTTTACATAGTTTGTGTCGCCGTTGGCTATCTTTGTACACCCTCAAAAAGTTTTCCTGATGGGTATTTAAGCACAACTTGTAGGTAGTCATTCGGTATGCATTTTGGATTATTTCTTTCTACTGCAAATTCCAGTTAGGATTCTCTGTTCACCATTTGGAAGTGAAAGATCTTCCCTACCTGGCTATTCCAATTTCAGTGGGATTCGACCCTCACCCTATTCCGTTGTTGCATGTCATACTTCGCTCGGATCTAGCAAATCAAAGCATCATCTTTTGGCAAATATTAATCGAAGGGTACTTGTGTTCTAATTTCCATTATTATTTGATTCTATCTGACAAATGTAACAAATGGTTTTTTTCATATCGAAAACAAAGACTATTTAAAATTTCCAATGTTCATAATTATACAACTGAATCCATTTCACATGACATTAACAGCTTTTAACATTTAACAGAAAATAACCAAATTCATGATCAATTGAAATAACTGGATTAATGATAAACAAATCATAACTCTATTTATGATCAACTAAATAACTAGATTAACGACTATCAAATCATAACTGTATTCATGATCAACTAAAATAACTTCATTAACAATTAACTAATCATAACTAAATTCATGATCAACTAAAATAACTAGATTAACAATTAACATATCATAATTGTATTCATGATCAATTGAAATAACTTGATTAATGATTCAAATAAAATAAATGCTTAACATGAAAAGAAGGATTGGAACATACAAGAATCGTCGAAGGATCTTTAACTGGTTGTGCAAGCCTCGACTTTGGTGAGAGGAGAAGCATTGACATAGGCTTAACCTTCCAACCTCGGACCATAATTATCCCCACACATTCTATTAAATTATAAAAGCCCTCCCTACCTCGAGATCGGGCTTGGGATGTTCTTAAGTCCAGCCACCTGAGCATCCTAGTGTTTTGAACATCCGCTCGGTTATGAAACGGACACGCTTACATAACTGGCACTACTAATATCAAGTGATCATTAGATACCTTAGCCAAGGATTTTCAATGGGTTCAACGACCCGTTCACCACCGCTTGACTTGACAACAAGATTCATTAAAGGGATGAGCATGAGCTATTAAGTATATTTCATTTAAGGTATTCATGTCTGATTTCTCTTTTGTTTTCTTGCAGATTTATTTCACCTCTTCACCATACTTGACTACACAGCCAGTGATTCCCTGCTGTATTAAGATTATGAGCACTCTGCCCTTTTACACCTCTTCACCATTTCATAGTTACAATGCTGGTGATTCCCAAGTGTATTAAAAGATTATGAGCATTTTGCCCTTGATTTCTTCCATCATGAGTTGTGACATCTTATTCTTGAGATCAACAACAGTCATACAAGTTCTTATTGTATTTAGAAGCTCTTCTATATGGAATACTATTTAACTGGATATAAAGAAATAAAGAAGTTCTTTATAAATCTTCAAGGTTTATATAGTAAGTTAAAAATAAGAAAAATAAGAAATTTTGATCCTAGCTGGCTGCTATAGAACTGCATTTAAAAATATGGAAGGTTAATTCATGACCTATTAAGTATCTGATATTGTTCTGAAGAACTCGAACTCTATTTGGTCCTCACTGGTCACGGATCTTTAGCTGGATTATTTGCACGGCAAGGAGCAAAGATTTGAACTGCTTGACAAGGCTTTAATGGACGATATGGAAGATATGATGGGCATGAGGAGGCAATGAACTTTGAAAACTTTGCATCAGATTTGGAAGTTTGTTCTCCTTAAGACACTACAGACGTATCCACTACAGAAATGACTGGGTGTATTCGGCAGGGCTGTTGCTTGCAATGGACAATTAGATTGGTAAAAAGAAGGGACTTCCAGCTCACGGAATGGTGTGTAACCAGTGCTAAAGGTGGCAGAGAAAGTAAGGTATGTGGCCGAGTGAGGAATGAATGATCCTGACTCCTCTCACGGCTCTTATTTAAAAGTCTAGCCGTGACTTCTTGGCTTCCATCGGTTAAAAGACTATATATCATTCGAAATTCCAAGTATTAAATTGATTAAGAAAAGAGAGGGAAGAAAAGTAAAATAAAAAGTTGGAAAGAAGAGTTGGAAATATTATAATTTCAATTGTTATTATAATATATACTTATATATGTTCATGTAAGTATATAAATGCGGTGACATCATTAAATTACGTTATAATTTATTGGTGCCATTTCATTTTTTTAATTTTTTAATTTTTAACCTCAGCATTTGTGGGTCATAGTCCAGTGCCATCAAAACCACCCAGACTACCATCCAAACCAAACTGAATCTTAGGTTTTCCTTCTTTGGGAGGAGAGTTATGTCCTCTTCGAGATAGTGCATACTTGACACAAATCTCTTGTTGTCATCCATGATAGAAAATAATGGATCACATACTAACCACTAACATCTGATTTGGAGCCCAATTCCTACAAGTTGGCAGGAAACCGCTCTAATACCACTATAAAAACCCTTAGCTGACTATACCCTTAACAAACATCAATTTGCTTAGCTAATCAGGGGTTTGACATTTCGTCAAGAATTTGGCAAACAAACTGTTAACACTATAAAAAATGTTGTAAATCTTAGTCACTGTATCAGAAGATGCAATTTACATGTTTCCATAATAAATACCAAACAACAATATGCAATTATGAAATAATGATCAGCTTACAATTGAAACTGATAATGATCTCATGATGGGTGTCCAGCTACACCATGAATTTCAGCCTCCAAATGATGTTAATCTAGGCAGCCAAGCGCTCAAATAAAAGTTGCAAAATGTTGACCAATCACAGGAAATTTGAATGCCAACAAGGAAAGTAGTTGCCACCTCCAATTGTAATGCGAAATTATGTCCAATAGTAGACTCATGTCAATGTTGTATATGCAGTCAGCCATCCAAGGTGGATAACATAGGTAGTCAAGATGTATGGCCGACTTCAATTCCCACATGACCTATCGGCATCAGCAGTAGCTTCAAACCCAAATCACAACCTTTAGTTGCTCACGTGGATGGAGTCCTCATGTGTCTACTAGTAATCCATAGGCCTTCACAACAGTGCTGCACAACCTCCAGCAAATACTCTCGACCAATGGATCAGTTATAGGTGTCTAATCCGTAGTCTCCAGTCAAGAAATCGGGTTCCAATCTTAATTCAATTCCCTCCACTTTCGATACCACAGGAAAGCGATATTTATTTCACACTGATTTCCCCTCAATAATCAACTAATGACAACCAATTTTGAATCTGCTAGACACCGTAAGAAATAGTAGGAGAATTTCCAATCTGTTATACTTTAGCAACAAATTGCAACACTGGTAGAAACCCTCAGCCAGTCAAAATTCAATATTCCAAATTATTCTCCTTAGCCACAGAATTCACAGTAGGAGATGTTGGCCAATTGTATACTTCAGCACAATTGCCAAGAACTTCTCAGACGAGACCCTTATACTTTAGCAAGGGCTCACAAGTCAAAAATCAGGGAAAACTACAAAGGCACAAAAGCAAATATATTTTCAAGCATGTTTTTCCCAATGCAATGAGCTCTAATTTATAAGTTTTTGTTGGCCAAAGTTTCCTTAAAACTCTACTTCAGAAATTGTGAAAGTTTTCCAAAAGAACTCAATACTAGAAACTTTCCAACTCGCTTTTTAGAAATATCTCTTAAAGTCATTACTATAATAATATAAACATTATTATAATAATGCAACTCAATGATTAATAAATAAATAAGAGCCCAAGTAATTATTACTTAATTAACTGTAGGTGATGACCAACTACTGAAGCAACCCACCACACTGCCAAAAATAGACTTACTAAAAATAGTAAGTCCACAACTGAGACCCCCAAAGCACCCTGTCAGCTCACAAGGGTCGCTATGATGAGCTAACTCCATCAACTGAGTAGAGCTGCCAAAAATGGGGACATTACAATTGATCTTCACAAAAGGCTCAGCAAGAGTACTTGTAGAGCAAAAAGGATAGAAGGAGGATGGGAGTTTCTTGCCTACTTTAGAACAGGCGTCTAAAAGCAGTTATAAGATTAGAAAACTAAGAAAATCCATTATAGTCTACTGGTTTTGTCAGTCATCCTTTATGGTCGTGAGACTTGGAGGAGTGGTATGGCATAACTCAAGTGAAGGCAATTAGAAAGCATCCAAAAACATTTTGTCATTGGTAGTCTTAAAGTCAAATCAACAATTCCCTATGAGATCCTTTTGGCTGAAGTTGGAATATTTCCAATGGAAGTATTAGCTGTAATTCATTTATTGAGCTACTTTAAAAAGGTTAAAAGCATGGATAATCACCACTGGCCCAAAATGGTTGCTGAGGAGGAACTAGACTACAAGGAGGAGACATGGATAAAGTAGAAACAAGTAGATAATTTGCAAGAATTTTTCTAACACTAATGCAGAGATAAAGAAATTTGTATTAGAAAAATTCAAGACTTCCATGTGGACAAAACAAATTGGTACAAAAATGCACACTATATCTAAGAGTTCAACCCAATGGGAGAACATAATGAAAATACCTTTTTGAGGTCTGCAATTAAGGGAGAGGCTAAGGTTCTTATCATCTTACATGTGTGATGGCCAATGTCCCCAAGGAAGATTGGGAAGAGTGAACTTGCATTGTCTGCAGCAAAGGGGTGATTAAAACTGAATGACACTTAATCATGGAATATGCAGTGTATGAAGATATTTGTGTTCAGTTTGAGAACATTTTACAGGTAGGCAGCCTGAATGGGTTATTTGAGAAGGCAAAGCTTCAGAAAACAACAGATTTCTTAATCAAGATTCATAAGAAAAGAGTCGATATTGAAAAAAACTTGCAAATGTGTTAGTATTGTGTCTCTTAATCTCTTTCTTAGGCCACTTGGTCTCTCAGACATCATTATAATTCCCTCATCCAAAAGACAAAAGACTTTCTGACTTTTGCAAAAGGATTAATAAAGTATACTTTGAAGAACATTTATTTGCTGCCAAAGGAGTAACTTAAGAGTTCTCATCATAATTCTTTTGTCCCTATCTTTGGACTTGTTCACTTGGTATATTTATAGTTTGAATTTGTTTGTTGTACAGAAACTCTGTTCACCACTTATTACAGGACTACGAGAAAGTGGGAAAACTGAAGAAGCTTCGAACGTTTATAATCAGCTGAAGTGCAGTAATCATCAGTTGTCGAACACCTTTCATGAAAATATGTTGAATAGTATTAATTTCAGGGAAGATTCTTAAGGACGCACATATAATCATGAAGGTAAACAGAGGTAATTTTGTAATGATATTTTCATTTGTGATTATGAGCTATTTTTTGCTTAAATTATTTCCTTTCTTAGGCAGGATAATGTAGAGTACATCTCTAAAACACGTCAAATTTTGATACAAATATATGTACGACATTGGAAGAATTTTAATTCATATGTCATCATAGGTTGACTGATTAGCGAATAACAAGGAAATTATGAACTTTTGGAACTTTCATTGGTTAATGGTATTCTCGTAGAAAAAGGATGCACTGTTTGAGATTTGTATTTGTAATCTGAACTTTTGATTAAGAATTTTGGATAGTAACTGTCCTAATCAGGCGCTGTTTTTTAACCACTTGCAGAGAATTTTGGATACTGATCTTATATAATATATTCAGCAAGTCAAGAAATGTGATTTGTTTAAGCTACTCAAGTGGATGCAATTCAAAGTACCTTATTCCACAGTAAATTCCATATTGAAAATGCTACAGGAAAAAGCTCAACCAGATACAGCAAAAGTGTTGTCCATTCCCACCAAATATCCTCCACCGTGGAGCTCTTGGTAATGAGAAGAGAATGCCCATTTTCATTCATGGAATTTGTTGCTTCAAATCTTAAGCTGGAAGATTTGAACTCAAATAAAGCGAAACAAACATAAATATGTTTCTAATTTGTACCATCTCCAAACTTCAGGTTGAGATCAATGCACTTGAATCAAATAATTGTTATCAAATATAAACTCCATTGATTGTAGAAATAAGTTCACAAATTGTTAATGGTGTCATATAATTTTTCAAAAGAATTCTGAAAAATTTAATCAGCATGTATTTGTTGAACTTGATAGATTATGGTTTGCAAGCTTGCATTTCAATTTATAATTTTTGAAAATAAGGTGGAAAAATGTAGATTCATTTTATGATTTTTCTTAGAATAGAAGTATGATGAATGGTGCGGGGTTAATTTGTAGCATGTAGTTGAAATTGTCTATCTCAGTGAAGATAGAGCTCTGAGCTTAACTGGAAGACAGTCTGAGTTCTTAACGACAACACCGTTTAAATAACTCCTTTTGCATTTAAGATAATTAATAATATTAATAAGATTATTAAGAGCTTTATATTATTAGCACTTTTTATATATTAATTTTACAATAATTCTAATATGCAAAAGAGAGTTTGATTTTGCAATTAAAATAATCGATTATATTATGTGTTTTATACTTTCAACACATAAATATATTGATTTTACAATAACTTTAATCCAATAATCAAATATATTTATTCATTAAATATAATTATTTAATAAATATTATGGAAAGGCAATTTAATTGTGAATAAAAATATAAGATAAAATGTCATTATTATTATTATTATTATATATTAGATGATAAATAAACAATCATTTAACATATATAAGTAATGATGAAATTTTACAAAAAGACAATGCTTCTCCTTACATTGGGATTCGAAATGTTGCAATATGTTGGATTTTATAAAAGATTAGGGCTCTAGGTATGTAATGAAGGGGGAAAATCCCTAAATGATTTGTTTCAGTTGCATTTTTTTATCTCACTCTCATCTAGACTTTTCTATGTTGACATTCTTGTTGGCTAAAACATTTGTGTATCACTAACTACGACTTATTTAATTGTGACTTTAGGCAACATTTCATGAGATCTCTCTCTCCTCTTAGCAATAGGGGAGACTCCCTTCTTACCGTAGGTGGCTTCAATAAGAACTTAACTAAAAGTACAAAAAATAATGGTTCTCTTGATCAATTCCTTTTTTTTTAGGAATGATTTGCCTACAACTCTAACTTTCAAACTTAACAAAAAAGTGTCTTATTGTGACGATAATACCAGTGACCCTAGAGTTGACGTAAGAACAACACTAGGAGCAAAAATTTACTATTTATATTTTGTGAAACAAAAACAGGAACCCGAAGTCACTTGCACTTGTCTCGAATGAAGATTCAATCAAAATAACCAATAAGGCACAAAGTCTCTTACTAGATACCCTCAAATTCAATAACAACACTTATAATTGAAACTCATAGTCTTCAACTCTTAAGTGATTGCAACCACTACTATCTATAACAAATTGTCATCTTGTAGCACAAACCCTTCAAAAGTTCAAATTGGCTATGAATGCAATAGGTAGTTCAAGGTTTGCATGATTAAATTAAAACCCCTTTTGATTAAAGCTCCAAAACTCAATCAATATCCAAAAAATCTTGTCACTTAATAACTTGAATCAACACAAAGTTTGAAAGCAAGTTATCTCTTTTATTGTAAGAAATTTGAATTACATCCAAGCACAAAGTCTTAGAGTGCACAATACAAATTGGCAAAAAATAATTGCCTTGCCAAAGATGATTATTTACAATGACCTCCCTCCTTTATATGGGAAAATAGGAGAGAGAAAGGTGGAGGAAAAAGTGAAACAACTTCAACCACCTTGGCTTATCTCTAACTAACTACTGACTTTATTCAAAGTTGCATGCCTAATGCGATTGCAACTTAACTACATGAGCTAGTTGTATAGAGGCATGTTACTTACAATATAGATGCTCTTTACATGTAGCTTTCTTAGTGTTATTCTACTTAAAGCATATGAAAATCAGATTTGAAGTATTCACATGGTATCAACTAGTGCTCCAAACTTCAACAAGGACTCACATACAACTATAGCATCTAGTTCACTATTGTGTTGCAAGATCATGTAACTTTCATGAGTATGTTTGCTACTTTAAATATCTCTATCACAAATCTCCATTTGATTTTGCAAATTCTTTAATGAATACTTCTAGCTTGCCAATATATCCAACACACTAATTGATGCATTATGTTCAGTTTGTTCCTGGGAATGAGCATGTTGATTTGATGGTTGAGATGCTGGTGTGGAAGATTTGCATGGTGGTTTTATTGTCCCTGTTGAGGTGGAAGCCTTTGGTGAAGATGAAGATGGTTGTAGATCTTTCTTTTGGTGTCAAAGTGTGGGACACACTTTTCTATCTACCGGGGGAGTCTGATGCAGGAGCATCTTGCATGGAAAAATTATTGAAAAAAAAAATTAGAAAAATATATATATATCTGGAGGAGAGAGAAAGTGACGAAAATTAGAGGAGAAATAATTTTAAAAAATAAAATGGAGAAAAAAGGAGAAAAGAAAGGAAAAGGGGATTTCTATTTTCGAGGTGCATAGGTGGCATAATAGAAAAAAATAAATAAATAAATGGTTGTCATTCCATTTATTGAGGTGTGTGGGAAGAATTCTAGAAAATTATGGATATTGTAGAAAGTTGTGGATGTCGTAGAAGGTTATGGAAGTTGTAGAAAGTTGTGGATATTGTGTAGGTGGAATTCTAGAAGGTTGTGGATAAGTCATGCATTGGGTGGTAAGTGCCTATTTAAGCAAGGCATATGAGCATTTCTAAATCAAGCTCGAGGAGTAGAAGCTCAAGGGGAAGCTTGAGGAGTAGAAGCTCAAGGAGTAGCTTGAGAAATGGAAGTTTGAGAAGTAGAAGATAGAAAGTGTGAAAGCTTCAAGGTGTGAATGAGAAGGAGGAAGTGAAGAGTGAGTTTTCCTGAGTCTGTAAATAGAGCGTCGAATGTGAGGCAGTTTACAGCAGGATTGTGATGGACTTGTGAGTGTGTAGACAGAGCGCCGAATGTGAGGCAGTTTACACCTGGATCTTAGATAGAGTTTGTGAGAAGAGCTAGTGGCTGCAGTTTAGAAACAAGGAGGTTGCTTGGTGGCTTGTGAGCACAAGTTGAGATCTCAAAGGTTTCTACCAGAGTGTGGATCTGGACTAGCTTGGGTTTGGATTAGATCTTGAGAGATCTTGCAGAAATCTTAATGTAATTGGTATATGAGCATATGAGCAAGGCATATGAGCATTTCTAAATCAAGCTCGAGGAGTAGAAGCTCAAGGAGAAGCTTGAGGAGTAGAAGCTCAAGGAGAAGCTTGAGGAGTGGAAGTTTGAGAAGTAGAAGCTAGAAAGTGTGAAGGCTTCAAGGTGTGAATGAGAAGGAGGAAGTGAAGAGTGAGTTTTCTTGAGTCTGTGAATAGAGCGTCGAATGTGAGGCAGTTTACAACAAGATTGTGATGGACTTGTGAGTGTGTAGACAGAGCGTCGAATGTGAGGCAGTTTACACTTGGATCTTAGATAGAGTTTGTGGGAAGAGCTAGTGGTTGCGGTTTAGAAACAAGGAGGTTGCTTGGTGGCTTGTGAGCACAGGTTGAGATCTCAAAGGTTTCTACCAGAGTGTGGATCTAGACTAGCTTAGGTTTGGATTAGATCTTGAGAGATCTTGCAAAAATGTTAATGTAATTGGTATTGGATTTTCAAGTATAATACAAGTGTTCTTTGGGAAGCATTTTATTTTCTCTTGGTCTTCATATTGTTGGTTGTGATTTGGTAAGGGTGGTGTGGCCCTTCGTCAGTGGTATTAGAGCAGACCGTCATTAGTGGTATCAGAGCGTATCGTCATCAGTGGTATCAGAGTAGGAGTTCCTGAGTGTACAAGCAGATCACCGAAGTGTGAGGCAGTTTGTACTAGGACCTTGGTTGGTTGAAGTTTATTAGAGTGGGAGTTCCTAAGCGTGTAAACAGATCGCCGAAGTTGAGGCAATTTGCACCAGGACCTTGGGAGGACATGCAGATTAATCGATGGATGTAGAGTTGGAAGACTAAACTTGTTGAGGCACGATCGCAGAGAGCTTGTGGATTGCAAATCCGTGGTCCTAGACTTGTGATGTGGTTCCTGATTGTTCGTGCGAGGTGGCAGGTTGCAATCTGACTTGCAAACAATTTGGTTGTCACAAGTAGCGTGGGAAGGATTTGTTGCAGAAGGTTTACGAAGATCTTGGGAGATGGATCCAAGAGGATTGGACCCTAAGATGATTGCAAAAATCCATGATATAGTGGAGAGGAATTTTTCTAAAATGATTTCTCAGTTGGATGCTAGATTGGCTGATCAAGCTAAGAAGGTCAAGGTGGAAGAGGTTGGTTTTGCTGATCAGTTTGTGGAGTCTGATGTAGAACCTACAAAGCAACTAGAGGTTGTTGCTGAAGATATTACTAACGTTGTTGATGTTGGGACAAAGGTTGGTTTTCATGATCAGTTGGTTGATTCTGACATGGAGACTGTAGAGCATTTGGTTGTGGATGATCTAGTTGTTGTTGGTGGTGACTTGTATCTTGCAGAGCATCTTGTTGTGAGCAATGAGGTTGCTGGTGTTGAGAGTTTGGCATGTGTTGATGGAGATCTACATGTGGTTGTTGATGTGGGGTTTGTTGCTATGGGTGTGAATTCACTAGTTTCTGATGTGGATGAGAGTTTTTTGTTGAAGCATTATGTTCAGTTTGTTCTTGGGAATGAGCATGTTGATTGGATGGATGAGATGCTGGTGTGGAAGATTTGCATGGTGGTTTTATTGTCCCTGTTGAGGTGGAAGCCTTTAGTGAAGATGAAGATGGCTGTAGATCTTTCTTTTGGCGTCAAAGTGTGGGACACACTTTTCTATCTACCGGGGGAATCTGATGCAGGAGCATCTTGCATGGAAAAATTATTGAAAAAAAAATTGAAAAAAAAAATTGGAAAAAATAAATATATATCTGGAGGAGAGAGAAAGTGACGAAAATTAGAGGAGAAATAATTTTAAAAAATAAAACGGGGAAAAAAGGAGAAAAGTAAGGAAAAGGGGATTTCTATTTTCGAGGTGCATAGGTGGCATAATAGAAAAAAAAAATAAATAAATGGTTGTCATTCCATTTATTGAGGTGTGTGGGAAGAATTCTAGAAAATTATGGATATTGTAGAAAGTTGTGGATGTTGTAGAAGGTTATGGAAGTTGTAGAAAGTTGTGGATATTGTGTAGGTGGAATTCTAGAAGGTTGTGGATAAGTCATGCATTGGGTGGTAAGTGCCTATTTAAGCAAGGCATATGAGAATTTCTAAATCAAGCTTGAGGAGTAGAAGCTCAAGGAGAAGCTTGAGGAGTAGAAGCTCAAGGGGAAGCTTGAGGAGTAGAAGTTTGAGAAGTAGAAGCTAGAAAGTGTGAAGGCTTCAAGGTGTGAATGAGAAGGAGGAAGTGAAGAGTGAGTTTTCCTGAGTCTGTGAATAGAGCGCCGAATGTGAGGCAGTTTACAGCAAGATTGTGATGGACTTGTGAGTGTGTAGATAGAGCGCCGAATGTGAGGCAGTTTACACTTGGATCTTAGATAGAGTTTGTGAGAAGAGCTAGTGGCTGCAGTTTAGAAACAAGGAGGTTGCTTGGTGGCTTGTGAGCACAAGTTGAGATCTCGAAGGTTTCTACCAAAGTGTGGATCTGGACTAGCTTGGGTTTGGATTAGATCTTGAGAGATCTTGCAGAAATGTTAATGTAATTGGTATTGGATTTTCAAGTATAATAAAAGTGTTCTTTGGGAAGCATTTTATTTTCTCTTGGTCTTCATATTGTTGGTTGTGATTTGGTAAGGGTGGTGTGGCCCTTCGTCAGTGGTATTAGAGGAGACCATCATTAGTGGTATCAGAGCGTATCGTCATCACTAATGTTGAAGTTAACTACTTCAAGCTATAAGTGGATGGCCTTTACAAACTCTGTGAGAACATCTTGATTCTTGAGTTCATTGTCTTTAGTGATAATTTTGCATGATAGCCCTCTAAATGCCTTTCTTATCATACTTTCTTGGTTAGTTATCTTGGCTACTGTTGCCTTTGCATCTTTTACAAGTCCTTGTAGAACTTGCTCTTTGTTGGTCATCACATGTGCATAATCATGGTACATCTCAATAGACATGATGATTTTGTACTCACACAAGTTGTCCAAATCAATCTCCATCATGTTGTTCTTGGCACCAAGATTCTCATCCAACAACTCGAGTTGATGATTGAGTGACTTGAGAATGTCATTCAATCCAATAGTAGTCTATTTCTCTTTTGTTGGTGTAACTTCTCTTGGCATTTTTGAATGGTGTGCCTACGCAACTGTTATATGAAGGTTCCATAGTGTAAGAACATCATCATATGAGGAGTCCATAGCAAGTTGGTGTTGTGAAAGCATAGATTTTAGGCAGGTTGAATGGATGAAATGGTTGTGGATAGTAAATAAACAGATGGATCAAGCTCAAAATGGCTCAAAAATGGTTAAAATAACCAAAAGTGGTCTTTTTTTTTGGAGTCAATTGCATATGTGAACAACGAATTATAAAATATGCAAGTGAATGAAGTGTAATGAAATGAAAACACAACATGCTTAAATAGGTGTAAGATACTATGTATTCGACAAGCATGTGGAAATTATTTTTTAGACATAGGGCATCCATATGGAGGTTTGTGGAATGCATATTGGTAAGACTTGCACTTGCATTCTCATGAGGGGAAAAGAGGGACTTGCTTCCATGTTAGAACAAGTGTTTACCTCCGACCACACATGCAAGTAAATGAGACCTTGCATATGCAACTTGAAGAAGAAGATAGAAGAAAAAGAAGTGACAACGTATATACAAAAACACGTAGATCTGAGAATGGAAATGATGAGACCTGCATACACAACACAACAAATATATACAATAAAAATCTTATGAAAACTAACAAAGAATCATGCCCTTATATCAAGAGGCAAGAGAAGAAGTCATTTTAAACACTCGTAAAAATTTAAAAATGCAATCAAAGAAATTTCTTGGATTTAGAAAGATTGCAAGATGAAGTATTAAATAGACTTAGAATCTTGACTCGGTCCTTGCAAGAGATGAGTCAAAATTTGTAGCTTGCCAAGTGTAGGAAGTTAGAGAAAAAAACTGCATCATTTTAGCAACCATTTTGACTAAGCAATGTGCAACATGCAAAGCATTTGGAAAATGGTGTCCAAAGCATATCAAGTGATTTAGAAGACTTGAAGCTAAGAAGGATAGGAAATGCTTTCAAACTTATCACCATAAAACACCAAATCGATTCATCCTTGTGCAAAAAAATTGATAAAAAATGGATTTATTTGAAGTTATCTCTGGAAACATGCCCTATGATTGAGCTTTCAAAAATGATTTTCAGCATGGTAAATCCATTTTTGATGCAAGAAAACTCATTGCCAAGCAAAAATGCCTTCAATGGAGAAGATCTCGTGCAAATCAACCTAGAAAATCTCTCACAATGAGTAAAATTGGATTCTTGGAGAGCAAAGGCATTCATTCTTTCAAAATTGGGCCTTTTGGGATGATATGCATGTTTTAAGATATGCTTTTGGTCAAAATCGGACCTTTTGGGATGACAAACACATTTTAAAAACTTGTATCAAGGCAAATCAGACCTTTTGGAATGAATAACATGTTTTAAAATATGCAAGTGATTAGAATCACACCTTTTGAAGGGAGATGCATGTTTTAAATTATATCTTGTATTTTGGATGCAAAGACACAAAAACTTACGTTTTGATGTAATGAAATAAAAAAGGTCCACTTATGTTTTCAAGTTGAACTTTATATGCAATGAGATGTAAAATGTCCACTTTTGATAACTTAAAGTCATTTACTCAACTTAATTTCATAAAAATGTTACTTAATGGGACATAAAAAAACATTTATATATCATATTTAAAATACAACACATAAATATCATTTTAAAAGTAACATTAAAATGAACATTTCATTTAAAAATCAAAAATCAAACTCAAACTATATTAGTTTATATAGTCACTTTAAGTGAAAAATCAAAAAATAACTCAACTTAAAATTATAACATAAAGTGCACTATAGTTACTTTAAGTAAAACTTTAAATGATAAAGTAACTTAAAAACATAACACAAAGTGAATTTAAGTTATAATTTTCAAAATAGAATGTCAAATTAAAAATATAACATGATATTTTTAATTTGTGTTGTTGCACCAAAAAGATCTACTTTTGAGGCACTAAAACAACCATATCTCTTGACTAACAACTCTCATTGAGCTCTAGGTTAGACCAAATCGAAGGGGAAACTAAAAGTCATGACATGAGCAAAACCAAAGGACTAAAAATCAACAAATGCAAACGCAAAAGCAAAGAAAAAGATAATGAAGGCTTCAAAAATCAAGCAAAGGCTCAACAAAAAGCAAAACAAAAGAACTTGACAAAGGCCTTCAGTAAAATAACTTGATATATGAATTGAAGTAGATTGGTCGATCAAAATTAAACAATTGAATACCAAATTCAGCTTAGAGATACATGAAACTAACTTGAAAAATTTTCATGTTGTTACCAACAATTTTGTGGTGACAAAATGCAAGACAACACCCTAGATGGGTTGAGAAATGAAAAAAACACTCACCAAACTTTTTAGTAGCCCAATGTGTTCTTTGGGTGATTTTAAGCAGAAATGACCCTTAGGTTATCAAAAACAACTAAGAAATGCTCAAGATATGAACATTTGAAAGCTGGAAAACCCAGTTTTGGAGAAAAATGTCCATAAAAGTGAAGTTTTGAGAGCCAAAAACATGTGTTTTTGGGTTTAAAATTGTTTCTTTTGGGTGTTGATTGAAAAGACTCATGTTATAAAGTAAAAATGTACTTTTTGGTTGCATTAACATGTGAAAAATGTGCCCAAAAACCCTCCAAATGCAAGCTACAAGTTAAAAATAGGATTTCCTTGTGCAAATGAATATATTATAATGCATGCAATGTGCTCCAAAATTGCCACTTGTATTTTTCATTAAGGACTTAGTGAAAAACGCACTTTTAGAGACCATTTACATATTTTTTAAAGACATGCAATTGAGAAAAAGATCACCACTTTCCCTTGATGGGGTTTTAAAACATGAAACCACATTTTAAAATGTATGTAGATGGGCCAAAAATTGCCACTTTGGCTTAGGCTAAGTGAAATGGGTTTTTAAATATTACATACACATCAAATCAACTCAGAATGAGCTGAAATTTTTAAATGGACTACAAAATCCACTTTAAGTACCAAATATAATATTATGTCATGCAATTTATCTGAAAACCCCCACTTTTTCCCTTATAACTTGAGCTAGACAACTTCGATTTGGACTTAAGTTAACTTGAATCAAGTAGAATTCCAAAGGCTATTCACCTAAAGAAAAAATTATTTACAGCGCAAAGAAAATGCTTGAAAGTTTAACAAAAATTGAGCATTTGTAGTGTGAGAAGATAAATTCTTACCAACAAATAATTGAAGATAATCTCAATGGAAAACCTTCAAAAGAAAACATAGACAAGACAACACAAAGAACAATTCAAAGATAATGAATTTTTTTGATGATGACTCATCAATGTGTTAAGAAAAGAGGAAGCGCCTACAAATCCATGAGAAAATTTTGTAGGGTTGCCTCAATTTTGTGATGCCAAAACTGATGACAAGAATGTTGCACTTCGAGTTTCACTATTTTTTGCAAAATCACCATGAAAGTTGTTTATCTTTCTTGTGTGGCCAGAAATGGCGGTGAGGGTTTGAAGAGTAGCAAAAATTTCTTGTATGGTAATGGTTGACCATCCTGTTGTAATCACTTCAAGATATCTGTTTTGTAGATTCTAACCTAAAAATATATTCTTGTGATATTTTTATTTAGAGGCTTCAAATATTAACTCTTTCAAGAAGTGAAATTTGTACAAATTCATACATGTATGACCTTTGTTCACAACCTAGTCTTTGTTCATTGTTGTTGGTAAATCTACATATTTTTTGATATGAAGGGGGTCCTTTGTTGGTGTGTATACTTTAGGGTTTATTTTCTTTAATCTTTGGATGAAAAAAATATCATGACCTACATGATGGCTTTCTTTGTGTACAAACAACATTCTAGTAGCTATGATGTTGACTTCTATCTCATGGCTTTTATGATAGTATACCTTCATTTTTATACTACTTAATAATTAATGTAGATTTTTATATATATAAATTCCATCTTAATGATAGACCTTGTATGGATATAAATATTCTCTTTTCCTTTTTATTTATCCATATGTGATTATTGTAAATATCTACTCTTTTTCTTTCTTTAAGATATCTTGCAGCTTATCGATATTTTTCTTTATGATCTTTTATTTCTATTAGTTGTAGAAGAAAAATCTTCATATTTGCATTGACTTATATACTTGTACCTTTTCCTTTGATATTTTTTCATGTTGATCTAGCACTTCATTTTTTTGTCTCTTAGCTTCAAGATATGTCTTCATTACCAATTGTTTAGAAATCCTTGTATGCATAACCAATTCTTACAACAATGTCTTTAAATTCTTTAGTTCATCATAACATGTTTGATAAATTTGTGAAACACTTTTCTTTATGTATCATGGTACTTGTTGTTATATATAATATCATTGTTGAAATGCATTTCCTCCTTTACTCACTTTAATCCTTTGGAGGTGTTGCTCACAACTGTTAAATACACTCTTTAAGGATTCAATTACTTACTGATCCATATTTAGAGGGTATATGAAAGTTGAAACTTCACTGTCCTAATGTCATAATCTATGCATCTATGCTTTAAATGTAACTCTTATGGATTAATTGATTGAAGATTTCATTCATGAACTTTACTAGTTGTACTTTTGACAACCTCTTAGCCGAATGTGGGCTATTTTTGTTGTTGTTGCCATTTTATTTTTTGCAAAAATATGATGAAAACATATTGTTGAAATAAACTAGTGTGCACATATATCCATAAATCAAGCAATACATCTTCAATTTGCATGAAATTTAATGGTTTCTTTTTTCATTTTCTAATTTTCTATCTCTAGTTAAAATTTCAGCCCAACCCAGATCGTGAATTGAGAGAAAAAGTAAAAACACAACCAATTGTCTTATAGGTGGCTGAAACTGACATTGTATGATTTCCTTTGTGATTTGTAGCATCATGATTTTCTCAGTATACTTAACTTTCAATTCTCTTTGATTGGTACTTCATAATTGTTGCACTCCATCTTAATCATTACTTTTGAATGTGCAAACCCAAAAAAGAAGTCATGTCACATAATAGTATGTTGAAGATTATCTATCACTTTTCTATTATTTGCACATCGACCCTTGATGAGGTATATGCCAAGTAATAGCCTTATATTTCTTGATGAACTTACCATATATTATTGAAATCTAACCTATTTGAACACTTGGTAACATTTTATAAACACCACTTGTAGTCCTTAACAATATGGTCAAAATTTTGTTTAAAATGTGAATTCATTGTAAGATATTTCTCCTTTATGTTTAGGAATTATTATGCCTAGATTTTTCATTGATAATGCTCTGCAACAATTTATAGCCAGCATAAAGTACCATATCTCTGATTAAACTTTTTACCTATAATTTTTCTAGCATCTGATTGAATTGAATATGCCACCATCTCTTCTCTCATGTAGCAATCATAAATATTGTGTTGATATTTTGATGCTCTCAAATGTTGATTACATCTCGTATATTTTCCTTTTCTTACTCTTGTATGAAACTAGCCAATCCACCTAAGAACATGTTGATCTTTTTTTCCTTAAGCCAAAACCAAAAGTAAATGTGCGTACTATAGCCTTTAAATGCACCGATATCAAAATTCCTAATGGATGAAAACTTTCACAACTTTAGTAATTGTGTCCCTTCAACAACCTCTCATCCAACTTGTATGTCTTCAACCGCTCTAAGATTTATCTGAAAGGTTTCATACCAGTAATTTGTGTAGATCCCTTTAACAGTCTCCTCTTAATCTCTAGTCTTCACCCTACCTAATTTGACCATAGATTCTATGCTTATAGTTTATGTGCCCCTTCTATGATCACCTCAATGTCTTCAATTAGCTACTTTGGTTCAACTGGAAGGTCCCATACTTGTAATGAATGTATACCCCCTCTACAGTCTCGCCAAAATCTTTGGTCTTCATACTTCGGTCAACACATGGAACAAACTTATTATCATAAAATCTATTTTCTTTATGTTTCTTCCTCTCCCTTGTATCTTTTAATGCATTTTTTAAATATGTATGTTGTACTTGGATAGAATGTAGTAGAGATATAAAGGAATAATTTGCATTTCTCAGTTCGTATGAATTGATCCCTTCCTTTACAATTATGCAGGTAGCATCGGAGTTGGATATAGGCCCAGGTCTAAGTCAAAGTTCAATTCAACAATATTCCTGTTAGTGAATAGATTGTCCTCCAAAGAAATACATACAAATTAACCCTGAATACCCAAGTGAGAAAACTAATCAACACTAACAGTTGGATAGGTTATTATTGGATTAATAACCTTCCTCTGAATTCTATCGGGTATAGCTCCCCGTATATGATATACAATGAATTAAATATGGATGATTTTTAACCAAAAAGCACAAAAGGTTTACAAACATCTATATGTAAGCACAATATAGATGCAAAGAAATTAACTAATTGAATGGAAATAAACATCAAACGACACCAAGTTCATTTGCCCAATCATTACATTATAGAAGAAAAGTAGAAATAAAGATGAATGGTTCTTTCCAAATGTATGAATAACTAAGCCCAAAGTCTACAGGTAATCATAGCAACAATTTACAGGTATCAAATCTATATTTAGAGATAATCAAGATAACTCAAAGATTAACATTGATTAGAAAATTTGATCAGCAATTCTAGGTGATTTTCTTGGTCTGGGAGGCTTCTTTGGTTGCCTCGCTTTCCAAACTGTTTTCTTTCCAAGTTCCAGTGTCCTCGCTAGTTTCTCTTTCTGAACACTTCTGTTGGTTTCACATCCTTGCTTGACCTGGTTTAATTGTACTACTAGTTTCAGGTCCGTTTAAAACCTGGTAGAGCTTCATGGTATATCTTTCTTTTTGATGTAAAGGGTTTCGGGGCCCCTTCAAAACCTACTTTTACCTTAATCTAAAACATTGATTAGAAAATTAGCATGTAAACACAAAGTATTGATATAATAAATTCTCCTCCTCTAAACACCACAAAACAACATGGACCTGTTGATTGACACACATAAAAATCACTATCTAGAAAAATATTCCCCTTCTCTTCCTACATTACAATTTAAATCCAAAGCTATCTTGTAGCACCCAGTCTATAGAAAAGAAAAAAAAAATGGAATTCCCACCTCTTCTTCTGTTATTTGCAATTAATAGGTATGGATCGGTGTTGTTCAGTTTCCCTCTGTCTACTTGCCTTCATATCAGATTTACATAAAATTACATATCTTATTGCCTTTGGAATGGTGAAGTGTCAAGGGTAATTATAATGTCTTATTAAACATTATAATATTGTTTTCCCTCTCCCAAATTTTTTCTTATTGCCACCTATTATTTGAATGATCTAGTTTTAAACAAAATATTCAAGATGTTGGGTGGAGTAGAAATAATTTTGACAGTAAAAATAGGTCTGATTGTGGGGGGCATAACTAATTATTGCACCGTTGGACCTTGCTAAATTTTGGGTATGTTGTCAAAATCCTAGTTTTCCACATTCTCATTGAAGTGATTTTGAAAATAATGTCTTAGTCAAAAGTTATAGGTCACTGTTTAAGGGTCTATATGATTGTCAGAAAATCAGAATTGTAAAGTTGACAGCAAGAGTATTATATTTTTCATCTTTGCTTATATCAATTTGGTGCATTTATAATGCATTCCATTTGGTATTGATTCATCATTGATATGAATTCTACGCTTATCAAGCTGGGGCATTATGCTAAACAGTTCACATATATTGCCTACATATCCAAATCAACATTTTCACTAAACTGATCATCTAACACTTCTTCATGTGAGACTTGTATTCACGTTCCCATTCCAAACATTAAAGTTTAGATCTAGGCTTTTCTTTAGTTTTTTCACCTTGAACCTTTTGAACTAAACCTTTGAATTTGTGAATTGACAAATTGCATCTCTAAACTGGAAATGAATCACCGAACCCAGACCATTGAATTGAATATGTGAGCCTCTTCAAAATAAACCATTGAACCCAAATTATGAACCAAGATTGAATTCAAGTTTTAATTTGATCATGGATTATAAACGTTCTAAGTCAATGAATCTGCATTTTGAACCATGAGTCTGAACTTTGCTCATGTTGAACCTATAGGATGGATCATTAGAACCATTGAACCACTATGAATCTTCTTATGTAGATTGAACCATTGAAAGAATGCACTGAAGATTCCAACCATAACCTTGCACCTCTGATAACTATTCTCTGAACATGTTTGTTATGCCATATTGAACCAGCAAACTTGTAAAATCATTTGAACCTATTCCAGTTGAACCAATTCAAATTGTCAAACTATTCTGAACCACCTTGAACTGATTCGAACTGCTTTGAACTTCTTTGAACTACTTTGAACTTTAGTTTAAAGTAGTTTGAAAACATAAATTACAAGTTTTAAAACTGCATCCATATTGGTTACTAACACTTCCATTCTGGAAATGGAGGCCTTTCCTTTACGTCTTCTTCATTTTATGCATTTAAAATTTGTCTATTCAGATTATGTGTTTTAAGTTGCCACAAGTTGTGTAGATTCTGAATACAATGTGAAATTCTATATATGAAATCTAAACACCTTGTATATTAGTTGAATAGTTTTGAATAATACTCAAGATAATTATATTATTTTGTACTTATATCTCAGTTTTGAATAGTATTGATCAAATTTTCATAATTTTTAAACTTTGTAGTCACTTTTTTGCATTCAAATTACCCTACAATGTATAACATCAGCAACTTAAGACATAGAGCTCAATGCATAAGAAAATTCCAGACTTAGCAATTTAGGTGTAGGCTAAATTGGTACCAGCAATCAATGAAGAGGCCTAAGATGGGTTGCAAGTGGGTAGAAATCATAGGCATTTTGGTTTAGAAAGTGTCAGAATTCTTTTAGGATAACTGAGAGGGGGGGTGAATTAGTTATTCAAGATCCAAATGCCCTATTAATACCTTTTTAATGAATCCATACCCTTTTCATATGTTCAAACTTAAATCAGTCATATAAGCAAATTACTGTAAATCAACATGCAAAGATAAAACATTCAAGATCAACACATGACACAATGATTTACGTGGAAACCCAATTTGGGAAAAACCACCAGTAACATGCTACTTGATTCTCACTCTTCTGAAGTGATGCCCTGTTAAAAGCCTGCTCTGTTAAAGGCTTACAACACACTGTTAAATGTGACCTTGTTAGAGGATTTCACCAAACTGTTAGGAATGGGCTTGGTTAAAGGTCTTTTAGAACATTCACTTGGAATGTCACCCTGTTAAAGGATTTATCTAATGGCTATTAAACCAACTTAAGTCCATAGGATTTATCTTACTGTTACAATTGCTAGAAAGTAACGATAATGGTCTTTTGATCTAACATAACTTACAACATACTTTGCAGATTTCAGATCACTCTTTTAGTTCAATCCTTATGCTTGGTTTCAATCACTTTAGCTTTGACTGCTTGTCTCCCTCTCAAGCTTCGTCTCCTTGAGTCTTCTTACTCATTCTGCCAATGCAATCATCCTTGTGGTCGTCTATCCAAACAGAGTTCCTGTGCTATCTTCTCCTTAGCACATTCTTCAGCATTTCATGCTTTTATGCTTGACCACGGCTCTCTCTCTCACTATCCCCTCTTTTTACACTTTTTCTTCATTAACTTATGTCTTCTTTAATAGAAGTTTGATTTTCCTTTTGCCGCTCAATTCTCCCTTTCCAATCTTAGGGTTTCAAAATGGATTAGGTAGGATACAATGTATCTACCCCATATCTTGTTCTCTTCTAGAAAATTTGCCAGTTGTATCTTAAAAATGTTCTACATGGTGTTCTGTGCTGCCAACTCGTCATTCTTATCTTCCTTTTAATTCACAGATTTCCAGATAACAACTTTGTCGGCTTAGATCTGACAAATCTTCATTTTTCAAAATAATGCAACAACTCGGCATTATTGAGTTACTGGTGCTCAGCACCTCTGTGTTACTTGGCACCTATACCTGCTCGGTACTTGGTTCTACTCGGCACTTGATTCTGCTCGGCACTTGATTCTGCTCGGCACTTGGTTCTGCTCGGCACTTGGTTCTGCTCGGCACTTGATTCTGCTTGGCACTTGATTCTACTCGGCACTTGGTTCTGCTCGGCACTTTAACTAGGAATTTTCTCGGCTCTTACTAGCTTGTTCGGCTCCTTCTCTCTAATGAACTTAGTTTGAGCTTTACAAAAGACTTAGCTAAAAACTTTAGATCTTTGATATCTTTCAGTGTGCTCATTCTTTGTATCTTTTAGTATGTCATCCAATACACTGTTTCATCAATGGCTTAACTGATCCTTGTACTTCATTACAACATCATAACTTCAACCTTTCTCTAGGTGTTCTAGTTACATCTTATTGATTGCCTCCACCTTGACAATCAACTAATTGATAGTATTTGGATCACTAAGGCAATTGTCATCCCTGCAAGTAGCAAGTTTGACATCAATGACAAAACAATGATTGAGGACATTCTTTACCAGTTCCATATATTATTCCAACAACTTTTCTTATGATCATTTCAATCATTTCCAACAATCTCCCTCTTTGGCATTGATGGCAAACCAAACTGATCGAGTAATAAATTCAGTTACTACCAAGATTGTATACGTTAGCTTGCTGCATTTTCACTACTGTACTGATCTCATATATCTCCCTCTTTCTTTGCATTGATCAGTTTTCTGCATATTTCTCCCTCTTTGACATAAATGCCAAAGATGTAGCATCTTTATCATACAAAATATAAACTTTGGCTTCTTGTTGTTTTTCTCCCTCTGTCACCATGCTTGTGACTGATTTGGAGTTTCTATTCCTGCTGTCATCCTTTGCATCAACCTGTTAATATTTCAATGATTTATTCTTGTTGATGCAAGGCAGCTTCCTTGTCACCTTAAACTACTTGACTTAGGAGTATAACCCCCAACTTGCCTCTAAGATATTCATAGGCATCCTTGGGCAATGGTTTGGTGAAGATATCTGCAGTTTGTTCCTTTGTGTGAATATATTCCAACTTCACTTGTTTGTCTTCTACCAATTCTCTG
The DNA here is from genome assembly GCA_028749045.1 of Cupressus sempervirens. Taxonomy (NCBI): domain Eukaryota; kingdom Viridiplantae; phylum Streptophyta; class Pinopsida; order Cupressales; family Cupressaceae; genus Cupressus; species Cupressus sempervirens. Next base: position 548,160,843 of record CM053783.1, read on the forward strand.
ACATAATGATACTTGATTGCAATATGCTTGGTTTTTGCATGCATCACTGGATTTTTGGATATGTTTATAGCACTTGTATTATCACAATACAATATCACCGGTTTTGTTACTTCTTCTTTCATTCCATTCAATAGATGTGTGAGCCATACAATGTTTTTACAATTGACTGCAGCTGCCACATATTTTGATTCTGCAATGGATTGGGATATACATGTTTGTTTCTTGCTAGTCCAGGTAACCAGCCTTTTGCCTAGAAATAATGCACCTCCACTTGTACTTTTTCTGTCATCAATGTTTCCTCCCCAGTCTGCATTTGTATATGCATTGAGTTCAAATTTTCCATTCTTTTTGTAGTATAGACCAAAGTCATTAGTCCCTTTGAGATATCTCATTATTCTTTTTACTACTATGAGATGATTTTCTTTAGGATTAGCAAAAAATCTAGCCGCTATTCCAACTGCTAATGCTATGTCTAGTCTACTATGTACAACATATTGTAGATTTCCAATCATGGATCTATACATTGTTTGATTGACTTCAACTGACTCATCATTTTTGGATAGCTTATTTCCTGTGGCCATTGGTGTGCTGACTGGTTTGGATTCCTCCAATCCAAATGTTTTAAGAATTTATTTGATGTATTTTGATTGTGTAATAAATATTCCATGTTTGAGTTGATGTACTTGCAATCCAATAAAAATTTTGATTTCTCCAAACATAGACATTTCAAATTCATGTTTCATTTTGTCAGCAAAGCCTTTGCAAAGTACTTCCTTGCCTCCAAACACTATGTCATCCACAAAAATTTTAGATCTTTCAAATCCAATTTGCACTAGATACTTGTGAAGTCTCTCATACCATGCTCTAGGTGCTTGTTTCAAACCATAGAGTGCTTTATGTAACTTACACACCATATCCCTGTTGTTTTCATCAACAAATCCTTCTAGTTGTTCAATGTAGACTTCTTCTTCTAGTATACCATTTAAGAAGGAAAATTTTACATCCATCTAATAGACTTTAAAATCTTTGTAGGCAGCATATGCAAGTAAAGTTCTTACTCCTTCCATTCTAGCAACAGGAGTGAATTTTTCTCCATAGTCTATTCCTTCTTCTTGAGCATAACCCTTGCATACTAATCTAGCTTTGTTTCTCATAATCTCACCATTCTCATATAGTTTGTTTCTGAATACTCATTTGGTGCCAATCACATTCTTGTCAGTTGGTCTGGGAACCAAACTCCAGGTTTTATTTTTTCTTATTTGATCAATTTCTTCTTCCATAGCTTTATACTAGTCATCATCTTGTAATGCACCATGTACTATCTTGGGTTCAGATTGGCTAATCAGACATGATTCATGTCTTAGTCTGTTCCTTGTCATTGGTCTTTCATCTTTGTCACCAATTATCTGTTTAGTAGGGTGATGTCTTTTTACATATTTGGATAATCTTGGTTGTGTTCTTGTTTCCATGTTTGATCTTTCGGATTCAGGATCACTATGCACTTCATTTTCAGGTTGTTCTTCATCATGTATGTTGTCTTTAGAATCAGATTGTGCATTTTCTTCATTTTGTAACTCGGCTTCTGAATGCAACTCAGCATTCACTAGTTGTGAATCGGCTGAAATTGACACTTGTTGTTGATTTTCAATTTGATTGACATCATCCTCATCAGCAGTCATTCCTTCATAAGAATATACAAAGGTTCTTTATTCTTCCATCTTCTTTGGTATTTCAACTTGGACTTCTATGTGCTCATCAAAATTTACATTTGCACTTTTCACAATTTTGTTAGTGTTGATATTCAAACACTTATATGCCTTACTTCTAGTGGAGTAACCAAGAAATATACCTTCATCACTTTTTGCATCAAATTTTCCATTTCTAACATCTTTAAGGATAAAACATTTGCAACCAAACACTTTGAAATGTTTTACATTTGGTGAGTAACCATACCATAATTCAAAAGGTGTTGTATTTGTACCTTTCTTGACTTGTACTCGGTTCAGTGTGTGAATAGCTACGCTTACAGCTTCTCTCCAGTATTTTAGAGCAACATTCTTTTCCATCATTAATGTTCTGGCATAGTCAATTACAGATCTGTTTCTTCTTTCAGCAATTCCATTCTGTGGGGGAGTTCTAGGAGCTGACGTTTGTCTTTTGATTCCATTATCATTACAGAATATCTCAAATTCATTTGATGTAAATTCACCACCTCTATCTGATCTTAGGCATTTCAAGCTTTTACCAATTTCCTTTTCAACTCTAGCCACATACCACTTAAACATTTGAAAAGCATTAGATTTTTGTTTTAAGAACATAACAGTCATCATCCTGGAATAGTCATCAAAAAATAACCTTATGTATTTATCTCATCTATAGCTTTGTATTTCCATTGGACCACATAAGTCAGTGTGAACTAACTCAAGTATCTCTTTAGATGTATAGTTTTTGCTTTTGAAACTTGACTTTGTCATCTTTCCTAGCTGACATTGTTTACACATGATATTATCAAGCTTCTTCAATTTTGGTAGACCTCTAACTTTCTTCATTCTACTGATGTTGACTAGATTGTCAAAGTTGACATGACATAATCTTCTATGCCATAACCATTCATCATCAAATTTTGCAAGTAGACAAGAAACATCATCCATATCAAGGTAAAACAAATTACTCTTTGTTTGATCTCCTTTTCCTATCAGTTTACCTTCATTGTCATAGATTTTTGCAGTTTTGTTTTCAAATTCCACTTTGCAACCTACATTGCCTGATTGTGAGACACTCAGTAAATTGTAGTTTATTCCTTCAACATAGTATGCATTGTCACATGAAATTTGTTCTATGAGCTTAATGGAACCTTTTCCTTTGATTTGACATGGAGCATCATTACCAAATCTAACACTATTTCCATCATACTGAGTAAAGTTACCAAACTTACTTTTGTCTCTTGTCATGTGATGTGAGCATCCACTGTCTATGATCCATCTGTCATTCTTGTTTATACATGTCACCAGTGATGTGGCTTCTTCTTCATCAAATTGGTCCTTCATGGCTACATAAACAACTTCATCATCATTTTCATCAAAATTTTCTTCAACAATATAACACTTCTTACCTTTTTCTTTGTAATCTCTCTTGTCATCATCTCTTCTGTTCTTGTATTTGTTGCCTTCCTTGGAATCCTTTTTCTATGGACATCTTGCAACAATATGACCTACTTCATTACAATTGAAACAAATGATAGGCATCTTACCTTTGAATTTTCCTTTGCCCCTGTGAAATCTTCTAGCGAGCAATGCTTCCAATTGTTCCACATCTTCCTCATCAGTGCTACTGTCACTAGATACATACTTCATTTTTCTTTTTTTCCTTGATTTCACCTATTCAACATCTTTCAGTGATAACTTGGCCTTAAAAGTAGATTCAACATTTTCAGGTTTGTAGTTGTCAAAGTTAGATAACTCAAATGCAGTGAGTCTACCTATTATACCTTCAAAGCTTAGATTATTTTCTGGTATACATCTTAGCTCTTGTATTGTTGATACTCTAATAGCATAGATAGGGAGCAAGGTTCTTAAGAACTTACTATTAACAGTATTTTCATCCAGTTGACCATTCAAGCATCTTATTGCACTTACCACTTCCTTTATTCTTGCACCATACTGAGCAGCATTCTCATTTTTTTCCATTTTCATGTCATAAAATTTTCCTCTGAGACTTTCTCTTTTTGCTCTTTGTACATTCTGATCTCCTCCATAGATGTCTGATAGGTCTTTCCACATTTTGAATGCAGTGTCACATCCTTTGATATCATCAAATTCAGCATAGCTGAGTGCAGAGGCAATTTCTAGCATTGTCTGGTTGTGTTCTTGCTTGTTTTTTATGTCTTTAGCAGTAGGAGCACCTGTTGGATCTACATGTTTAGTGATGATTAAATTTTGGGCATAATCTCCTATGGATCCAAGATGTAGTTTCATCAAACTTTTCCATGCAACAAAGTTGTCTTTGTTGAGCTTGAGAACTTCTCTCTTTGGCATTTTGATCTTTTCTACTAGTAGTCCCTTTAAACTGAATCACCAATCAGGCTCTGATACCAATTGTTAGAATTCTTTTAAAAAAACTGAGAGGGGGGGTGAATCAATTATTCAAGATCCAAATGCCCTATTAATACCTTTTTAATGAATCCATACCATTTTCATATGTTCAAACTTAAATCAGTCATATAAGCAAATTACTGTAAATCAACATGCAAAGATAAAACATTCAAGATCAACACATGACACAATGATTTACATGGAAACCCAATTTGGAAAAAATCACCAGTAACATGCTACTTGATTCTCACTCTTCTGAAGTGATGCCCTGTTAAAAGCCTGCCCTATTAAAGGCTTACAACACACTGTCAAATGTGACCTTGTTAGAGGATTTCACCAAACTGTTAGGAATGGGCCTGGTTAAAGGTCTTTTAGAACATTCATTGGAATGTCACCCTATTAAAGGATTTATCTAATGGCTATTAAACCAACCTAAGTCCATAGGATTTATCTTACTGTTACAATTGCTAGAAAGTAACGATAATGGTCTTTTGATCTGACATAACTTACAACATACTTTGCAAATTTTAGATCACTCTTTCAGTTCAATCCTTATGCTTGGCTTCAATCACTTCAGCTCTGACTGCTTGTCTCCCTCTCAAGCTTCATCTCCTTGAGTCTTCTTACTCATTCTGCTAATGCAATTATCCTTGTGGTCGTCTATCCAAATAGAGTTCCTGTGCTATCTTCTCCTTAGCACATTCTTCAGCATTTCATGCTTTTATGCTTGACCACGGCTCTCTCTCTCACTATCCCCTCTTTTTACACTTTTTCTTCATTAACTTATGTCTTCTTATATAGAAGTCTGATTTGCCTTTTGCCGCTCAATTCTCCCTTTCCAATCTTTGGGTTTCAAAATGGATTAGGTAGGATACAATGTATCTACCCCATATCTTGTTCTCTTCTAGAAACTTCGCCAGTTGTATCTTAAAAACGTTCTACATGGTGTTTTGTGCTACCAACTCATCATTCTTATCTTCCTTTTAATTCATAGATTTCTAGATAACAACTTTGTCAGCTTAGATTTGACGAATCTTCATTTTCCAAAATAATGCAGCAACTTGGCATTATTGAGTTACTAGTGCTCGGCACCCCTGTGTTACTCGACACCTATATCTGCTCGGCACTTGGTTATGCTCGGCACTTGATTCTGCTCGGGACTTGATTCTACTCGGTACTTGATTCTACTCGGCACTTGATTCTGCTCGGCACTTGTTTCTGCTCGGCACTTGATTCTGCTCGGCACTTGATTCTACTTGGCACTTGGTTTTGTTCGGCACTTGGTTCTGCTCGGCACTTGATTCTGCTCGACTCTTGGTTCTACTACGCACTTTAACTAGGAATTTGCTCGGCTCTTACTAGCTTGCTCGGCTCCTTCTCGGCACTTGGTTCTGCTCGGGACTTGATTCTGCTTGGTACTTGATTCTACTCGGCACTTGATTCTACTCGGCACTTGATTCTACTTGGCACTTGGTTTTGTTCGGCACTTGGTTCTTCTCGGCACTTGATTCTGCTCGGCACTTGGTTCTACTACGCACTTGAACTAGGAATTTGCTCGGCTCTTACTAGCTTGCTCGTCTTCTTCTCTCTAATGAACTTAGTTTGAGCTTTACAAAAGACTTAGCTAAAAACTTTAGATCTTTGATATGTTTCAATGTGCTCATTCTTTGTATCTTTTAGTATGTCATCCAATACACTATTTCATCAATGGCTTAACTGATCCTTGTACTTCATTACAACATCATAACTTCAACCTTTCTCTAGGTGTTCTAGTTATATCTTATTGATTGCCTCCACCTTGACAATCAACTAATTGATAGTATTTGGATCACTAAAGCAATTGTCATCCCTGCAAGTAGCAAGTTTGACATCAATGACAAAACAATGATTGAGGACATTCTTTACCAATTCCATATATTATTCCAACAACTTTTCTTATGATCATTTCAATCATTTCCAATAGGAAGTGAACTCTGATTGTGTATAGAAATTGAGAAGAAGTAATTATTTGTTCTAAGTAATAAGAATATTAATAATTTTTTATAAATGTTTTCTTGACATATTGTTAAGGTATGTGGTCTTCTTAGTATTTTATTGTTCTATTTATTTTCTTTGTTATATATTTACATTGGTATTGCAAAGTTATTTTATGCTCTCTTTTTTTGTAACAAGTGGTATTAAAGCAATTATATTTTGGAGTTAATCTATTAGGATTTGGCATTTTTTTTGCAAGATGAATCGAAAAACTTATAAGTACAACATTCAAGGTGAAGAAATTTAATGGGAATAATAAATTTGAATTCTAGAAGCTCAAAATGTTTTATTTTTTAGTGCAAGAAGGATTGTTCAAGACATTGTTAGGGAAGTCAAAAAACCTATGAGTATCTTGATGAGGATTAGGAGGATTTGAATAAAAGAGCTCTTAGCACAATGTGGTTGTTTTAGGTAGATGATGTTACTCAATATTGTGCGAGATGAATACTAGCATGCTTATGGAGTAGAATGGAGTCTTTACATGGCAAAATCCTTGACAAAGCAAATTTACTTGAAGAGACAACTATGTATCTTGTGAATTAATGTACTATTATTTTATCATTAGCATATATTTGATACTTTTATATGTCAATTATCTAGTACCAATATAAAAATTGTAGATCAAGGCAAGGTATTTATGTATTGTTTCACTGAGAGGGGTAAAAAATTATTGAAATGCAAAGAGATACAAAAGAAAAGAAAATATTGATAGAGAGATCTATAGAATCTTATCATGACCAACAAGTTGATAAAAATATGAGATAAATTACGAGGCAATTTCCCATTATCAATAATATTCTAATCCTCCATGTGCATTGAAGATCATTTATCCAAATAGTTAGCAACATCATTCCATTCTCAAGTGATGTGTGTAAAGATACCAAGAGATTTGCACAACTAGAGAATTTGATCAATAACCAAAGCCAAGCGTCGAGTAACATCCTTAAGCTCTTTCTTAGTAAGTAAGTTTACAACCATCTAAGAATCATCTCACAAATAATTTTGTGTGATAATGCACACAACATTATTCCATGACAAAGCAGATGATAAGAGACTCCATAAAATTATTAGTATGAAAGCCCTCATAAATAAAGAAAGAAATTGAACTTCATGATAACTATTGTGGCTAACTCCATCAATGCTAGAAGGTCTTAGATTCCCCCAAGAAGAACCATTAATGTTGATATTAAAAATTTGAAGATAAGGAAGAATACAATGCCCCTCAAGATTGACATGTTGCAAAGAAAGAATGGGCCTACTATTATATTTTTGACCAACAAACACTAGAACCCCTCCCTAAGTTGGAAAATTTTTGTAATTTCATATATCAACATCTCCAAAATCTATGCCTCCTTCAACTCACACTTGGAAAAAAAAATTTCACAGAGAGTGTGGATAATTTTCTACCACAAGTGCATGACCCCAATCCGAACATCCTAAAAAATTCTCTTTTTTTGCTCAAACCATAGATGCTAAAGAATAAAGGATGGAACAAGAGCACAAGAAACCTAAAGAAATGAATTTTTAGAAGGGGAGTACCCCAAGTGGTCCCAAAACTCAGACAATGAAGAGACATGTCATCAAGGGTGGTGTCAAGAACTCCACTAGAAGTGCCAAAATTTGTGTGACAAAATAAGACTAAAAGAAAAGATGAGAAACAAACTCCTCACCTTTATGGAATAAAACACATACTAAGAGACCTTGAAATCCATGCTTATATTATCCTAGGTGGGGAAGTGACTGTGAACTACTAGCCACATGACAATATTACACTCAAGCATATAATCCAAACCTGCTTCCACCAAGGCACCTCAACATCTCCAAATAATTGTCTAATCAACTCTAAGTACCCTACAAAAATACAACATATCCTAGATGAAGCACCACCTTGAGATAACATATCAAGTCCAACCAAGGAGTTGCACTTCCTAGAAGCAAGAATTTATATAACAATGTTTATGTATTGTGTTCATTATATGAAACCTAGAATTACTTAGCCACTTTGATTATCTTTAGCACATTTAAAACCCTTGAATTTGATTATGTTATGTATGGTTTGTTGGCTAAAGAAGTAAAAAGGAAATATCCAAATCTAATTCAAAAGGAAAAAAGAATAAAGGAAAATGTTGATATTGCAATAAAATGGACATCTCAATAAATAATTTGAGAAGAGGAAGTAAAAAGGATGAATCTAGAAAAGAAGTTATATTGTCCTCAAAAATTAGCATCCATGATTGGATGCTTTATTAGGCCTCTTTTTTGTGATTTTGAGATATGATGTCTATTATGCTTGATCTTAGCTACCTGATTCTTCTTTTCTGACACATGTTCTACCATCCCAATACCCAATTCCAATTTTGGCTCAAAACCTCATGAACATAATGGCTGAGATGTTATGTTCCTACTTGTTTTAGCCCAAATTAATTACAATTATTTTTAAACATCTGTAAAGTGATCATTTTTTCCCTCCCAACTATTTACATTTAGATTAATAGGAAAAATAGTTTTCACCACAAATTAGTCTTGAAAGTTCACAAAGACTTTCTATGTTTTAAAGGCACAACTCCCTTCTACAATAATTTATTAGTATGCTCTTATTGTAAATGAATTATAGTACTTTCTCTTTTAATCTAAAAGAACTTACAGAAAGAAAAAATATATATTCTTATATAACCACAAAAGAATGTTGTAGATTCAACATTGATATTTGATACATGTCACACAACACATAATTAAAGATTCCATATTTGAGATCAAGCTCACCAAAATAAATAAAATAAATTTTGCAACTTCAATAGGATTAATGAAACATCATGAATGCATGAATGAATTTCATACAAAACTATTACCCAACAAGCTAACTAGATGATTATCAATAGATGCCCAAGAAATAACCATACAATTAATTCTATTATCATTAACTTACTATCTTAAGCCAAAAGGGAAAAATAGCTAACTTAATCAAAATAACATTAGTATCTTAATCCAGGGAGATGACCTTTAGGTCGATTTAAAAAAACATATATAGCCATGCAGAACTTTTTGAATTAGTTTTTAAAACTTAGTCTATAGAGCCGACCTTTAGGTCGATTAAAAGAACACTTATAGCCATGCAGAACTTTTTGAATTATTTTAAAAACTAACTCCTTAAGGAGTTTCCAACTATTTCAATGGAATTGAGTCTTAAAATGAAGCTAACTAAAACAAGAAAATAAGACATGTGGCCCCTTGATCATTTCCTAAGCTCTAGCTATATCACTAACATTGGCACGCATATCCTAGGAGTTAGAGAAACTAAGCACCATTTTATCTTCAAGCCTTGTGTGTTGTGAGGAAATTGATCAGTTCCTATTGTTGCAAGATGTCAAGTTGTTCCAGGCGTAGCTTCCACATCTTCATAATCCTACAGATATGATCAAGCTTTTTATCCTAAACATCCAAATGGTCTATGAAAATTATCATCATAAAATCTACTCTGGCAACAATGGTCAAGTCCTTGATTAAGACTTCATTTATTTCTTTCAACAATTTCACCTTGGAGAAAAAGGTTTTTTCCACCTCTTTCAGGAGTTTCTCATTCCAATCCTCATTTTCCATAATTTTGACATCAATGCACTTAATGTCAGCTGCTAGGATTTTTTTTAGACACCCAAATTCTTTTAATAGTTCAGAGCATTCTTCTAACCCCTATTCAATCACTATATTCCTCCATTCTAGATTAGCTCAAGTGATGAATAAAAAAACAATATCGAATTTAGCCTCTGATTTTTCAATCAAGAACCTGTCAATGTCATATGCTTGGACCACTAAAACATCAATTACATATTCATCTCTTTTAATCTTTTTAGATTCCCAAGCATTCATCTCTGATTCTAGAGCAGTCATCAATTTATTAGCTCTTGCATTAGTATTTGTAAAGTGAGAGAAATAACTAGTTACTTGGGCATGAACCACATTCAACCACTCACCATAGGTTTGGGAAATAGAATGATCCCTCTTGACCTATTCAATAAAACTCTTATTTAGTGGAGATGTTGTTACAAGCTAGAGTTGTCATTGTAACAAAAGATCGACCTATTAATGCCCAGTACAACCACTAGACTTATAGAACATAGGAGGCAGTTAAGCCATGTTATGAATCCCAAAGGGGAATGATGGCAGTTAGTCCAACAATTCTCCCCTCACTATTACCTAAGGAGATTCAAACCTATGACCAAGCTCTAGTACCACTTGTTACAAGCTAGAGTTGTCATTGCACCAAAAGATCAACCTATTAATGCCTAATACAACCACTAGACTTATAGAGCACAAGAGGCATTTAAGCTATGTCATGAATCCCAAAGGGGAAGACTTGGAGTTAGTCCAATATATGCAACATCAATGAAAAAAATGGCAGTAGGCAGAGCTTCTATGTTTGGATCATGGATTTCATGAATTTATTTTGCTATTTTTCATAGTGACTACTTCAGTTCCTATTTATCCCTCTAATCCTTCCATATATGATGAGAAATCCTAGAGTTCCTAGTAGTCCATATCTTCATATCTGCTTCCCTAGAAGTAGGAACAAGGACTATTTTCTCCACTAAATAATCTTGGAACAGTATTTCATCAATACCCTTATCAGTTGTTGGTTTTATCACTTTGGCTACCCACTACCCTATATTCTCATCAATATTCAGTACAGTCTTGATTTTTTCCTTTTTAGCTTTGGGAGTCTTCCTAAGAAATTTACTTACCATGTCCCCTACTAGAAGATTTATTGGCACTATGCTCCTTTTCTTACTCATGGACAACTCGAACCAATTAGGAACATAAGGATTCTCTTTAGGAGGATGAGTTTGCAGGATGTGTGATGAACTAAGTGCCATTGAACTCAAAGTATTGGATCCCTCTATTACTTGTTGATTCCCTTATTCCATCTCATCACCTAGGGTTCCAATAGAATTTTCTTCTCTTAAATCAAGATGAATTGTTATTGACTTATCACAAGTCTATTTCAAGATGCTTGACTAATCATGTTTCTTTCTACTACGAGAGTGAGTCCACATGATAAGGAGAGAGTTGAATTGAACCTTGAATAGGGAGTTCAAGTTCAACTCTTGACTTTAGTTTTCCTATAGTGGGAGAATGAACAACTTCATTAGTATTGAGAACAACTATGGGTGAACTAGGGCTAACATGTACTCTTTGAAAACTATGAGCCACCAATTTTGATTATCTTTTGTTTATGACCCATTTTTTTGTTATGGTTAGGATAAGCATGATTCTTATATGTAGTTAATCCTCCTTTGGTATTGTCTAATTAATTTTTGGCAATGAGTAAGCTTCCACTTGTTCAATATAAGTTGGGTTGATAGTTTCCTCATTTTCTCCTTCAATTACTCTAGATGTGTCTAGCAAGAGATTAAATCCTTGATTTAGGCTAGTGACAATCTAGATCATAACCTCTTCCTAACCTCAAAATCATCTTGATAGTTAGCCCAAAAATCTTCTAGATGGGGAACATGGAGAGCAAAGGAACCTATCTTGGAGTACCTTAGGGAAAATTCTTGGTTGTCAAAGTTAGGTCTAGCAGTATAAGTTGACAATTTAAAGGATTTAATTTCAGCTTTAATCTTTAGGTCATCCTAGATATTTTTGCATTTTTAATGCCCTAATTCAATAGGGAAGGTGTAGTTGGAGCCTTTTCAAGTTTTACAATTCTTTTCTACCTCTTCTAGTTGTCTACATATTTCAATCAACACAAAATGATCCAGGTAGTGTTGAGGCAACCTTAGAGGCTTTCCTTAATATCCTCCAACCCTCAAGTATGTGAAATTTGGAAATTAATAATGAAACTACATTAGATGTCAATTAATTAAATGGCTTCCTTTGTTATCCTTGAGTTCTCTTTCCCTTGAAGCTCAAACACTAGCTTGACCAAGAAGGTGTCTTGGACTATTTTGAAGCCTTCTAGGTTCTTAATGTTCTGTAAGAGAGGATAGTATTCATAAATCAACATTCTTTGATTCCATTCTAGGTGTGGTAGACCCTTCCATTCTCTACCACAAGCCAAGATATAAAACAAATAGGAATACATATAAAAACCAGAAATTCCAAAACTTGAGAAAGTTATTCATGAAACCTAGTAGCTATGATATCTGCCTAGTTGATAAATTTATTTTCCCCCAAGATTGTTTTAATGAAAAAATACATCTAGTTCTCCAATGAAAGGTATGTGAGTTCTCCTTCACTCAATTCAACAATGTAATGAAATCTTTAATCTTAAGGATCATATGTTCTCTAGTTAGTGGACGTGGAAGGTGGGAACCTCCTCTCTCAAATTTGAAAAGTTGGCTTTTAGCAATTGTATTATTGAATTCAGTGATATCCATAGAGAATTGCATGTAGGAAGAGTTGATAGTCTAGTCCTCATAGACTTTGTGTGGAGGAATCCTCAATGCACCCATTGCAACAATTCTGTTAACATACACTAGAATTTCACCATTAAAGGCATAGATACTTTTTTTAGCTATGTCATACCTATCTCTACATGCTAGGACCAATTTAGGATAGGGAAAGCTTTTGAGAAAGAAGAAACTTGTAACAACCCACTATCTGAAACCTTTTAGGATATAGAATTAGGCTTTGGGTTTTCAAATCTAGCCAACAATTTACCCATGTCTTATTTTGCAAGGAATGTGTCTTCAATATCAAGAAGGACACTACTTATAATAGACTCCTTGAATTTATCAGATAACTTAGGGTGAAATATAGCCATGGTAGGAAAGTTAACTACAATAGAACAAGATGAAAAGAAATCATAGGCCTTCGAATAATGCAGGAAAAGAAATGACACCTAATAATGAAGGGTGAGAAACTCATTGAGGCGGGTGTATGCAAGCCTTGTTGAAAGAAATTCTTAAGCTACTTTTGTGTATCTCTAGACAAGACTAGACAATTCTTTACTTAAAACAACAATGGAAAAAGGAATGGAAACAAGATAACTTCATTTAAAGCATAAAACTCATATCAAAAATCATGCAAATGGTTGACAAGACTGGTGGTAGGACAAGTACTTTCAAACATTAAAATATCATTCAATCTCTGCACATATTGCAACATGTCTTTCCATTATTACCATTAATTCCTAATTAATATGTATCTTTCATAGATTTCGGTAAATAAGAGTTACTTTTTCACTCGAGCACTTATCTAGATATGTTCCACTAATGGTATTAGCCTATCTGACCAAGCAAACATGAACCATTGAACTAGAAGAATGGTTCAATGTTCAAGTTTAGAAGTCAAGATATGTTGAAAACTATGCTCTCTAAACAATAAACATTAGAAATGAAGGTGAACTCATGCACTTTGAACCTTGAACAAAATATTCAATTTTTCATGTTCAACTTCAACAATGGGCAAATATATCTGTGAGGACAAACGACTTCTTCAACTTTGAAATGACTCAACCAAGAAAGACTAATGAGCTTATGAACCATGAACCTTGAACAAAGTGTTCAATGTTCATGTTCAAGAGTTTGTTCAACCGAAAACTTAAAATCATGGTTAACCTAGCTAGTGTTCACAATGGGAACTTCAATAGGAGATCTTTCCTTAACAACAAGCTTTAAACTCCCATGATCATGCAAAAGAGAAAATGTGGACCATTCATGGGTAACAACATCAATATTAGAGTGTCTTGCGATAAATATATGGCTTAGCATGGAGGTTTAGGGTTTAGGTAGAGCGTTGGCAGCTATGCTCATGATGTCTTCAGGAAGGATTTCAAGAGGGAGAAGGGGCATATTAGGGTTTTTTCTTATACATCTCAATGGAGAACCCAATGGCCCTTTTCTAGACAAAATAGATAGCCTTCTAAAAGATGGCATGGAGGTTGGGAGAAGTGGTAGGATTTCTAATCTATGATGATGGGTGTTAACCAAAATGGGGATGGGAGGATAAAAAATTAGATGCAAAATCCTCACCTAGCACAATGATTTAAATAAAAAAAATTGAGGGGGAGAGTGGACTTTAGCATAATAGCTCAGAAATTTTGGAAACCAAAGATAGTTAAGAAATAGAATGAGGAGATGATAGAGGACTTGATAGAGGTGAGATGCATAGTAAGTATCTTGAAAGTTGAGATCCAATCATGGTAGGAATCAATGGGGAGGATAATGGCCAGCTATGAGGAATATCAAAGAGTGGTGTGATAGATAATGGGATCGAGTGAAAGATTTCAAAACTCTAGGAAATGGCTATTTTATGATTACAATGGATAGTGTTCTTGATAGAGATTGGATTCTGAATATTGGCCCCTATTTCCTAGAGGGGAAATCTTTTTATATGAAACCTTGGGAACCAAATTTTGATCTTCTTAAAGAGGCCATTCAAACTTTCCCAATATGGATAGGTTTGAAGAATCTCCCCCAAGGATATTGGAATAATTATTGTTACCAACTAACTAGGAACATGTTGGGATCCTTTGTTAAGGCTATTGAGATGGTTGATAAGGTATCCTTTCAGATGTTTCATTTCCTTTGTATCCTCTAGAATGCATGTCACCCTTTACCAAAAGTTGTGGAGCTACACTCATCAGAAGGGGTGTGGAGACATGCTCTATATATAGAAGAGGAGCTTTAGGTATGTGTGGGCTTTTTGAGTGAGGAGCATAATTCAAGTTATGTGATCTCAGAGGAAAACAAAAGGATTTGTAAGTAGGTAAGCTTCTCAATAGACAAATGGCTATTTTAGAATTCTTATCTCTCCAAAATAAGGGTTTTTGTCAATAAATATTAGCAAAGGTAGTAACATGAGAATGTGAAACCATGTTAAAAGTTGAGGAAAATATTTCTAGGGAGGGATGGAATTTTGGGATGGATATTTATGAAATGAATGGAACAGCAAAGTCTATTCAGTTGTTAGCTTTAGCTAGAGATAAAGAAAATGTTGTTGTGGATAGGTTGAGTCTATAAGGAACTAGCATAACTGAAGAGGATAGTAGGATTAGAGATGAAGGGTGGAAGGATGGTATGGGTAGTTTGAAGATAGATGAGGACCAAACTCACTTAGGAGAGAGTTATATGGAGAATAGGTTGGACTCTCCACAGCAATAAATGGACCAAGAAGAGGTGCAAAGTAGTGAGGTTAGATTTTATGGTAGAATGGAGAAAGTAGAAAAAGAGTTCATGTTGTGTATAGAAGAGATGGATGTTGATAATTAGGTGTATTGGAGCATTGATGAAGGGAAGGAGGAGGCTCGTGTGAAACATATTAAAATCTCATCAATAAGGAATTTAGAAATCTCCTTTAACTCAGAAGGGGATTCTAGTGAAGAGTCAAAAGAGACTGATTCTGAGGTATATAAGGAGGACCAATAGGGTATTTTTTGAGCCTATCAAAGAATGTGGTGTTGACGCAAAAAACAAATTTATCCCAAACAGATGATAAAAATCAAAAGATAAAGTTTGGGGAAAAATAGAAAAGAGGATGAAGAACTATTAATGCTTTGATCTAGATTACTGGTAGTGCTAAAGGTAAAAGCAAACTAAAATTAGGAAGAGGGAATGCCTATTCCTAGAGGTGATAAAGCTTCTATCGTGGGATGTCAAGGGTCACAATGCCCCTAAAAAGATTTTCTTGATCAAGAGAGTGTTGGAAATATTATGAAAGGCTAAGTTACTAAGAAGGGAGGGGTAAATCAACAACTTATCAAATTTAATCCTTAATTAATTAATCCTTCATGTATATTATGATCTAATTGCATGCATGAGAAACTAAAAACATTGAAGCATATGCGACACTTTTGACACACAATTTGGTGACACAGAAACTTTCAAAATAGAAAGTAAAACTGGGGTGAGGATGATACCCACAAGCTTTAGTACTACAGTATAAATTTGGCTAGTTAAGGCTTACAATGATCACTTCCAATGATTTGCACTATTAGGAGCAATAAGGACTGCTAGGTCCACCTTGTAAAAGGATTTACAAACATACAATGAAGTATGCACTCGGTAAACAGATTTACATAAGACTGTTAAGTCTACCTTGTTAAAGGATTTGACTGATCCACCTATTAGGATGAAGTAGTTTTTGATCTTTGATTTGCAACTTGGTTTGTTGAATGAGATTTTGTTGAGTGTACAAATCACTACGCTGTGACATGTGAATCTTCCTTGCTCCTTATACTATTGTACCCTTTTTAATTCACTCTTCTGCACTTCTCTACTTGCAAAAATTACATTATTCCATCATACATTGGATGTGATACAATACATTACATATATACCAATCTAATTACAAAATTACAAAGCTGGCTACAATACAAGTTTACACAAATACTGCAAATTCAGCCAAAGTGTAGAAGCTTGGGTTTTGAAGACTAACTTGGTGAGGTTCTCATACACGACATCCACTATCAATGCTTGACAGCATCATGCTCTCAGTAGAAGTAGAAGCTCGGTCCATACTGATCACTTTCAAGTAGTCTTGAACTTGGTCTACACTAGTGTCTTGGTGAATACTATGAAACTCGGCATATAAACTGAATCATGTGATTCTCACTGCATAGCTCAATCAATGTTATCACTACGAGTTTGGTATAAACTGAGTCACTTGATTAACATTGAGTAGCTTAGTTAACACTAGACTTGCATCACATCAACTACAAACTCGATAAGCACTGCAGAACTCAGTTTGCACAGGTAAACTTAGCATATACTAAAATGCTTAGTTTACACTATTGATCATCATCATAGTAGTAACTACTCAGTATAAATTGAAATCTATCCAAAAAACTTGGTAGCAACTATAGAACTCGGATAATACTATTAACTGTACAATATGCTTGGTAGATACTTACAATCTGAACAAGTGTATGTCACTAATAACAAAAATGACTAGAATGTCAATAGAGAGATCATGATCAAGTAAGGCTAGATGTTATTATTTTGCAAGAAACTAAGATTAAGAATGAAAAATTTAATGTTATGAATAGATTTTTTAATAGAGGGAAGTGTGTGTGGTTGGGTGCTATGGGGAGTTCAAGTGGTTTAGGTGTAATGTGAAAGAAAGAATCTACTTTAGTGGGTAGTGATGCAGTAGGCACAAAATTGGCAATGGTTAAAGGTGAGTCCTAAGAAATTAGGAATATAGTTTAATGTGTTAAATGTGTATGGACCTATTCAAGATAGGGAAAAAAATATGTTATGGTATTTATTTTATAGGGTGTTAGAGGTCTTGACTAAGAAGATGGTTATGTTAAGGGGACATTTGAATGCAATTCTCAACCCCTCAAAGAAAAATGGTGGAAGGGGTTGATCATTAGCAAGTTGGGCTGATTTTACAAAGTTTTTGGTAGGGAATGGGTTGTTTGAGATCCCTTTCAAGAGAAGATAATTTACTTGGACTAAAAAATGACCAAGGTTTGTCAATTTTGCAAAAAATCTAGATAGATTCTTATTGGAAATTGATTGGGTAAGTGAAAATTGGATGTGGAAGCTGAATTCCTCCCTATCCATGGGTTTGATCATTTTCCAATTGGACTCAAAGTGCAAGAGGACTCTTTGCCAAATAGATCCCCCTTTATTTTTTAAGCAATGTAGTTTTGAGATAATGGTTTTAAAGAATTGGTTGAGCAATGGTGGTTTTCTGCCCCAATCTATGAGGGGAAGAAGGCTTTCATCTTCTTTAAGAAAATGTGATTTTTTAAAGAAAGTTGACATTTTGGAATAGGGAAACCTTTCAAAACATTTTTAACAAAAAGGTGGAGCTAGAAGATTCTCTTAATAAGCTTAATGATAGGTTTATAAGGAATATGATGCGAGAGGAAGATTGTATAGAAGAAAAAACTTTTAGTAAAGCACATGATGAGGTGTTAGAGAGAGGATTTTTTGGCAATAGAAATATAAAAAAACTTGGCTAAATGAGGGTGATAGGAATAAAAAATTCTTTCACAACTTAGTAAAGATGAGGTGAGCTCATAATAAGATCTTTTTTTATTGAAAATATGGATGTGAAATTCCTTAAGGATGGTAAGGAGATAAATGAAGAAGTTGTTAACTTCTTCAAAAGGAAAGGAACAAAGGAGTAGTGGTGATGAACATAGTAGGAGTGCTCTCATACATCCTATAAAGGATCTCTGGTGATCATGACATGATTTTAAATGCAAAGTCTCTTGGGATGAAGTGAAAAAGGCCCTATGGGCTCTTGGTAAGTACAAAGCCCCTAGCCCTAATTGTTTTCTTGGACATTTTTTAGAAAATTGTGGGATTTTTTTGCTACTAAATTATGGGATATGGTGGAGGAGTCTAGGAAACAAGGGTTTGTGCTTAAAGATCTAACTAAAACCTATATAGATCTAGTGCCTAAGAAGGATGAGATTAGGAACTTTGAGGACTTTAGAATAATTATTTTATGCAATAGTTTATATAAGATCATAGAAAAAGTAATAACAAATAAACTAAATAAGGTTCTAAATGAGGTGGTCTCTACTGAATGGAGTGGACTCTCTCCAAGACACTCTTTTTATGAGGGGGTGATTATAGTACATGAAATGATTCACTCAATTCGGTTGAAGAAGCTGGAAAAAATGATGGTTTAAATTAGATATTAAATAGGCATATGAGGACATGGATAGGAGTTTTGTTTTGAAGGTGTTGTTGAAGTTTGGTTTTGATCAAATGTGGGTAAATTGGGTGGAGAGTTGTGTCATGAACCCTTGCTTCTCTATTTTGGTTATTGGAATCCCCAAGGTTTTTTGAGACTGAGAAATGGATTAGACAAGGGGACCCTCTTTTACCTTTCCTTTTTATTAGTTTAGCTAAGAAATTGGGTAGATTGATTTGTAAAAGAAGTTTTTATCATTTTAGCTAAAGTGTTGGGTAGATTTATTTGTAAAAGAAGAGATGGGTTGTGAAAGGGGGTGAAGTTTGTTGAAGGTGTGGATGTTGTTTCACATCTCTAGTTTGTTGATTAAACTTACTTACTTGGGAAAGCCTCAGAGAGCGAGGATAGGGCAATGAAATAGATGCTTGATTAGTATTCAAAGGCTTCAGGCAAAAAATTAATTGGAATTTATCTAAAATTTACTTTTTTAATACCTCTTTTATGTAAATAAAGAGAAATTAGCCAAATCTTGAATATAAGGAATGAGCTTTAGGAAGCAGATATTTAGGGATCCCTTTTTCTAGGGCAAAAATGAGACTGACCTTCAAAAGGGTTTGGTGGAGAAATATTTGAAAAAGTTGGAAGGATGGAAAGGATGGTGGATGCCTTCAGTAGGGCACATCCTAATGCTTAAATCTATTGTGTCTGATATTCCCATCTTCTCAATGATGAGCTTAAATATCCCAAAAAAAGAAGTGATCAAAATGGTGGAGCAAAAATTATGGAAATTCTTTTGGAATGGAAAAGAGGAAGGAGATAAGCTTTCTTTTCTTGCATGGGAAATTTTTTTAGGTCAAAGAATTAATGTGGAGCAGGCTTGAGAGATTGGAGCTTGATGAACATAACATTAGGAGCTAAATTGGTGTGGCATCTTTAGAGAAGCCAAAAACATATGTGGCTTAAAATACTAAGGTCTAAATATTTAGACTCTAGTGATGTAGAAAGTATTCTTACTATCCCAAACCACAAAATGGATAATCTATTTGGAACTTTATATTTATTTATTTTTTAGGAAAAAGTGGCAAGCCACTATATTATTTTATTATTTTATAAGTTTTGATTCAACACGGTCAACTGGGAAAGAATCAGAGAAGAATACCTAGCATCGTCCCTAATACATACAAAAGTATAGATAGTTTAAACAAATAATTACAAGAGGTATTTCAACTACCACCTCATCGTAAAATAGAAATTGTCATGGCATTTTGGCAGCCTCCAAGCATTATCTTCATGACAATGACCAAGCAGAAAACACAAATCTTACAAATCTATCCAATCAGATCCAAAACCACCTTCAAGTGACCCTAGCTCACTAGGAAGAGGGCCCAAGCTAGTACAAAAATCTGAGGAACATTGAGTCTAGTCCAAATCCAAGTAAACCTGATCAATTAATTCCCAAAAAATCTATTCAATCAGCAGCACTGAATCTACATTCATACCCTTGGAAACTAAGGTAGTAGAAACCATCTGTAAATCAAACAAAGCCTGACCTACTAACTTAATACGCTCCACCAAGTGAACATCCATTAAATTTGGTGCAGAGGGCAAAGCATATTTCAAATAATTAAAGCTGCCAGTGTCTACAACTTTGTAGAAGTTGATAATGTGAGAAAAAACCACCAAGTAAGGCCACTCCATTCCATAAGTCATACTTTTGCATAGCCAAAATCATTTTATTATCAACCAAATAATGAGGATGGACTACCTTATGGGCCAATGTTTGAAGCAAATCAGGTGACTTTATTAAATCCATAACATTAGAAAGGAAAATTGAAATAAACTGAGATGGATATAGAAACATTAGTGTCGAGGAGCAGAAGAACTCTTCACCCATAATATGCTTAATAGCTCTTCGAACTGTGGTTGAATAAATTAAAAACATTTAATCCATCACCTCATCCATAATAATGTTTGGTAACACCTTTTCCTCCAAAGATGAGGATAAGCAAATACGAATTTTTTTGGCAAGATGGCATGGTGCTGTTTGTGACACATATCACAAGCCTGAGCGATATCCCATCCATAATTCATCTTGTAACTAGATGACAAAATTGAATTCTTGCAAAAAATAACTAAAGGCTGAGGTAAATAAAGATTACAATCCTCACGTAATAAATTATACAGTGCAACATGCTAAAAGCCATCTATGTTCACACAAGAGAACGTCCTTGAAAGAGCTGAGAAAAGTACTAGCACCAGTGTATTTTAATGACTCAAATTTAACCACTTGAGAAAATCAAATCCCATTATCAAAAAAATTCAATGTCGTCAGGGAATAATCAAAATTGAAGCACTTAAAATATATTGTGTAAATCATGTCCTCATAAATGTTTTTGAGTAAATCATGTGACATTTATTAACGTGAACTCTATTACTAGGGAAACTCAGCACTTATTCAGCAACTGAAAGCCTTAAACTTAGCACCAAACTTGGCACGTACAAATTTTTACTTAGCAAAAAAAATATTGCTCTGCATCACTCCACACCTGATACAATTCTGAACAACTCGGCACCTGATACCAATTTGGACAACTCAGCACCGCATACAAATAATGTCAAATAGGAACTTCACCAAGTAACTGACATATAGCTCTGCATCACTCCGCACCTCTAACTAACCAGCTCGACACTTGATACATTTCTAAACAACTCAAACTAGCACTACTCCAACTAACTGACCAGTTCGGCACCTGAAGAAAATCTAAACAACTTGGTTCCTACTACAATCTTGGACAACTTGGCACCTAATGCAAATCTGGATTACTCGGCATCATGATACAAATCTAGATATCTCAACACTTGATACGACTCCAGACAACTTGACACTTAATGCAAATCTGAATTACTCAGCACTTGATAAAGCTTGGTCTACTCGGCACTAGGGACGTCTGATTATAGTTCACAAAACTCAACAGCCATGGCATCTACTTGACACCTGATAAAGCTTGGTCTTCTTAGCACTAAGGGACATAGTTAACAAAACTTGGCAGCCATGACATCTACTTGACACCTAAAATATGAACTTTAGATGCCAAGTGGGTAGATGTAGATTCATCCAAGTCTTCTTTTGAAGGACCTTGTATTTCTCAATAAAAGGCAAAGAGTGAAGAGTAGAAGTAGTAATCCCTGCACAACCCAAATAAATGCTAATATCGAGACATTCATCAAGAAGTCTCCAAATCTAATTAAGAAAAAATTTTAGTTTCCAAGAAATGATGCGCCTATGGATACAAGCATCAATAATAACTAACAAATCCCCTTCTATATGTAGCTTATGGAAACAATCTTGTTTGGCTAGAATAAGTCCAGCCAATAGTGCATGAGCCTCTGCAATATTATAAGTGTCAATAGGCAAAGGAGAAACTATAATAGCCACAACTTGGCCAGAAGGATTTCTAATACATGCTCCAAAACCCAATGGGCCAGGATTTCCTTTTGAAGCTCCATCAAAGTTCAACTTCCAAAAATCATAAGCTGGAGGTCTCCAAAAATTCTTTCTAGGTAAGAGAGAAGATGGGGAATAGTTAATTTTCCAACCATATGGTATGAACAGATGTTTCCATTTTTGGACAATTTAAGAATCCCATTGGGTCATAATCGGGTTGATTTTAACCATTTTTGGACTATAATTAGTCACTTCTGAGATTGATTTTTCAATACTATTCAAAACAATGACTAGAGGGAGTGATTCCTTTTTGAAAATATGCTTGTTACATTCCCACCAAATAGCCCAAATAACCAATGCTGGTATGCATTTCCAGAGATTTGCAAACAAAGATTTTTGATAAAGAACTGGCCAGGCTTGAAAGAGATCCCAGAGATTGTTTGACAAAGGAGTATAATAATTGAGTTTACACAAAATAAAGCACCAACATTGAGAAGCAAAGGAACATGTAACAAACAGGTGATCCATGAATTCTTCATGCTCTTCACAAAGAACACATTTAAAAGTAGGAGCAATATTTAATCTAGTCAATTTGTCACTAGTTAAAATCCTTTTTTTAAGAGCTAACCATGTGAAACAACCTACTTTAGGAAGAACAACCGAATTCCAACAGAATGAGAAAGCTCTTGAAATAGGATTTTGCAGACCATTCTGTCGTAGAATTTTGTACCCTTCTTTCACTGAATAATTACCATCCTTAGCTGGAGCCCAAAAAATCCCATCTTGGGTTTCAGAGAAAAAAACTTGTCTAGAAGACAAAATATGTTGAAATTGACTAATTTACTGAGGAGATAGAGGTAACTTCATGGGATCCTTCCAAACTATTTTCTTAGAAAATTCACAAACATGAACCACATAATGAAAAAATTGAGACCCCTAGTGAATCTCAACAACTTGGATAACATTCACTGATATTCCACTCTTGGAGAGTGGAATTTGACCATTCCAAGAATCATTCCAAAAGTTAATACTAAGACCATTATTTACTTCCCAAGTGATGAATTCAACTATGATTTTGTGCGAAGCTATCATGAAGTCCCAAATAACTAAGCCTTTTGGAGGATTTGAGATAGTGAGGATTCTATAGGGATCATTATTATCAAGATATTTTTGTTGCATAATTTTACACCACTTGGACTGAGATTTACAATACATGTGCCAAATCAATTTCCCACTAAAAGCTTCATTTCTAAAGGATAGATCATGAATACCTGCCCCTCCAGCACTGGAAATTTGTGACATATCTTGCAAAGAAATGAGTGGGATCTTACAAGATTCATTCAAATTACCCGACCAAAGAAAACCCTTAATCAATTTTTGAATTTTTTGTAACACTTTGGAAGGGATCTTGAGAATAGCAATGAAGTAATTAGGAATTCCAGCTAGAACTGATTTGATTAGCAATATTTTTCCCGCCAATGAAAACCATCTAACTTTCCAAGAAGCAATTCTACTTTGAATATGTTAAATAATCGAAGACCAATATGAAGATCCATTTGAACCCATGAAAAAAGGAATACCCAAGTATATTGAGGGAAGAAAATCTTTTGAGAAACCCAGGATTCATTTAACTTTATCCGAAACCAACTTCTTAGTATTGAAAAAGTAAATCTTGGATTTTTGAGCATTAATAACTTGGCCAGACACAACTGAGTAGAGATCAAGGGTGTAAAGAATTTGGTGAGCTTCCTGGACATCTAAAAATCCAAACAATAGAGTATCATCCACAAAAAGAGAATGTGTGATAGATATGTTTGTTCTTGAAATAAGAGCTCCTTTCCATTTCTGTAACACATGCTAGTGTGAGATTGCCCTGCTAAATGCTTCAGCCATAATAATAAAAAGGATTGGGGATAAAGGATCCCCCTATCTAATCCCTCATGTAGAGGGAAAAAAACCCACTAGCTTACCATTAATGATCAAAGAAAACCAAGCTCCCAAAATGCATGCCTTAATCCATTTACACCAGTTTTTGGAAAAACCCATTTTATCAAGGACTTGAAGTAAAAACCCATTTGGAACTTTATATTATTATGCCGACATGTAATTACTTACCATGTTTCATGGGAAATAGGGGATGGTAGAAAGGAATTTTTTTGGGAAGATTCTTGCAATGATTAGCTAATTATTAACAAGGAATTTCAAGATGAGGATATGAAAAGAATTATTTAGGCTAGATGGGGGGTGAAGGTGAGGGATTATTTGGTGGAGGCTCAAGGACCTTTCGGAGGGGAATGGAAGTGGAAATATTGGAGAGTTGGGGGTTTATCTTATCAGTAGCAAGACTCTTTAAGAAAATTATTTTTTAGTAGGAAAGTATGCTTAATTGATGATGAGGACAAAGTGAGTTGGCGTGCCTCCTCCTCAAGAGCATATTTTATTAAGCTAGGATATGATTTACTCTCAAGAGGTAGGAAAGAAGCCTTTGATTCAAGGGATTTGTGTTGGGATAAATAATACCTTCTGAATGTAGGATCTTTTTCCTCACTTACCATGCAAGGAAGGATCCTTATAGGTGAAAGAAGAAAAAGGATTAGATTTCAAGGCCTAACCAAAAGTGTTCTGTGTAATAAGTTTGAAGTGTCGTTGAACTATTTAGTATTGAATTTTTTGGTGGAAACCACTTGTTGGCAAATGGTGCATAAAAAATTAGGATGACAGGGTCCCTAGATGGCAACTATGCACAACTTCTAAGTTAGTTGAGGATTGGGAAGGGTGTAATGTTATCTAGTATGTGGATAGTGATCCCTTCTATTGTGTATGAGAGATTTAGAAGCAAAGGAAAAGATGAATTTTTCAAGATAAGGTGGAATCGATTGAGAGATTGGAGTGGAGGATTAATCATTCCATAGAGGAGGTAATGAGTGTTGTAGCCCTTAGACATAACTCAAGGAATGAGGCTTTCTCCAAAGATGATGGAGAGATTCAACAAAAATGGCCACAGATAAAAATTGAAATTTTTGGGTGCAAGAAGCAAGATAAATCAGATGCAAATTGAAAAAGTTTAGTTAAATGGTGTGCCCCTAATGATGGTTAAATTAAGGAAAATTTTAATGGGGTTGCAAAGGGTAATCCAAGAACTTCTAGAATTGGATTAATTACTAGAAATCAATTAGGAGAGACTCTGGCCTTTAGAGGGATGATATTAATGGAGGGGTCTAATAAATGTGCAAAGATGAAGGTAACTTTGATGGCGGTTAAATGTGCAAAGGATTTGGGAGTGCGACAACCTCATTTAGAGGGATATTCTATGGTTGTTATAAAAGTCATTCGATCAAAAGAGACAATAGCATGGATTTTGGAAAACTATGTTATAGCTATTAGAAAGGAGCTATAAAGTTTGGTAGACTTCAAAGTTAGCCATGTTTATAGAGAGAGAAATGGGAAGGCAGATGCTTTGTCTAAGTGGGCTATTAATTTTCAAGAAGTGAGTGAGGTTGTCATTTTGAATATTGTAACCATTGGAGTGACTGCTATTTTAATTAAATTTGAAATTATTTTTGTTGTTGTTTTTTGATGGGGATAGGTTTATTTATAAAAATGGAATGGACTACTCATAACTTTTCATGAGAAAGAAAGATGACTTAGGTGCTTAGTGAAAGGACATAGGAGATCTATTGAAAAAGGAGATCTTTAAAATGATGATGTTCGGCATGTGTAAGTCTAATGGGGACAGGCTATAGTGTTAGATATTAATTATGCAAGGCTTTTTTAAGTGCAAAGCCAGAGGTGGTTTGGAATAGGGAATGGTGTTGAAAGGTGGTTTTATTTCATGGAGCCAACTTTCACTTTCAAGACATGTATGCAATAGAAATCCCTTCTTGGGACTTTTATGGAGAAGTTTTTGAAGCTTCTTTTACTATGCCCAACACTTGGGGTGATTAGTGGTATCCAATGAACACTAGGTTTCCTATTTAAAGAGGTGATGCGTCATTGGAAGGTGCAGGAAGATGTAGTGGAAATGGTTATGGCTTGGGGGTTGGAATTAAATGAGGACACTTTAGTGGTTAAGTGGATGATGAAGGCTTTATTCCCAAAGGATTTTATTGTGGGGATTGATTCAATTGTAGAGTGGGATTTCCTTGATTGTGGCTTCAATTATAGTGAATTTTTTTCTAATGAGGTACAAGGGAATGAGGTGGGATGGTATTCCTTTATGTGGTGTTGTGAGTGAGTAAATCAAGGAGCCTATAAGGATGAAATTGTTGAAGCCTAGATGCAATTGAAGGAGGAAATTCAATGGTTTCAAGAGGATCATGGTCATCATGTAACAAGGTTTCTAGTGGCTCACTCAAGAAGGTGATGGTCTGCTACTCCATGGTGAAGGAGAGATGGTCTTCCTGCAAAATTAATTTGTGGATGGGATTTTTCAGTGTAAGCATGGGTATGTGTGAAGTAGTTATGAATTGAAGTTTTAAGGTTTTTTAATATATCAATTTCTATACAAGGAAAAATTATTGTGTATAATAGGTGTTAAGGGTTGCTCAGAGTTAATGGAAGGATGTTGAGAAGAAGATGTGAAAGTGGTTTTTTGCAACAATGATTGTTTTGAAACTGACAAGGAAATGGTTTTTTTGTGAAGGGTTTATAAGGAAAGTTATTTTAGTGGGAAGGTTTAATGGTTGTAGGATAATAGCAAAGAGAGTCAAGGCCCATTTTGTGAGAAGCTCAATGGATTTGAAGCAGAAGTGGTGAACACATAATAGCTCTAAGGTGAATTATGAATATGTCTAAGGTTGTAGATAGGTCAAACTGATGGTTCTGGTGCTAATATTTCCAATTGGAATGTTGGAAATTTGGTTCAAAGGAGTCTAGTTTTAGGAGCCTTGTTATGTAATGATTAAATGTATGTGGTGTCCAATTAGATGTTTTAGGCCTTATGAAAGATAGCCAATTTTGTAATATTTCTATGTTATGTAAATTTCTATATATTAATAAAATAATCTTTAATTACCAACCAAAAAAATTAGAGTCTCTCCTAGATAGATAGATAGATAGATAGATAGATAGATAGATAGGAGTGTGTGTGTGTGTGTGTGTGTGTGTGTGTGTGTGTGTGTGTTGTCAATAGGAAATAGAATCTTGGAAGATCATTTGTTTTAAGGTAACATAAGGTTTTCTTTTGAGTAGACAAGTATAATTTATGAATTATATTTTAGTCATGGAAGTGAAGGTTTTGGAAGTCTGCAAGAAGATAGATCTATCAAAAAAAAATTGCATTGTAAAATTCAAGAATGTGAGAAATTCAAGCAGTTGTTGTAATAGTACGACATGTTTCCAATGAAGTTTCACATTTATCTAAACTTATTCATTATTTTATTTGCAAAAATTGATCAAAAAATTATCACCAATTCAGATAATGAAACATTTTACTGATGGCTCTCATCAAATTTCTTTTGTTTTTTTAGTTTATGAGCCTATACTTGATTTTTGAGGCCTTCAAATTCCCTTTTGCAATTTTGAGTATTTGTTTTGACTATTTTTCCCTTTTTTTCCTTCAATTTCTTGCTTTGGGTCATACCGTTGATTCAAGAAATCTCGAGGCTTAAATAAAGTTGTTAGTCAAAAGATATTAAGTGCTTAAAAAGTAGGGCTTGCAACTTCAATTGCATATTTATATTGTTGACTTTATATTTTAATGTTGAGTTTCACTTTTGGAAAATATAACTTAAAATCATGTTATATTTTTTAAGTTACTTTATCACTATAAATTTATCACTTAAGTGATCAAAAATCAATATAGAGCACTTTGTGTTATAATTTGATGTTGAGTTATTTTTTAATTTATCTTTAAGTGACTTTATGGACTTTATATTCTAATTTGATTTTGATAATTATTTTAATGTTTTAACCAAAAGTAATTAAGTGGTATCTCATTTTTTGAACATATTTAAACAAAATATTTTAAATATGTTAGTGTAGATATGTAATGGGACCTCTATAGTAAGATTCACTTAAGTGAATCAACTAGACATGTGCCAAATAAAAATCTTAAGTGATGCAAGTCCATTACATGTTATATTTGAAATGAGATACATGTAATGCATCCTCCAAAACTTGATTTTAGTCTTTGCATGCATTTTTGTTGCATGTAATGGCACTTCTAAACCATGATTTTCCAAAGGATTGCATATGCAAGTAAATGCAACTCATTAAAATGTGGAATGACTTCCAAGAAACCTTGTCTTTTCTTATAAGTGACTTCATGTGAAAACATGACATATTTTAAATGTGCATTCAACTTCTCAAAGCCTAATTTTGGTCTCTTAAAAAAAAAATGTTACATGTAAAGCACCTTGAGAAACCTTATTTGGGTGTAAAGGAAAAGACACCCATAAAGAGGGCATTTTCAATTTACATTCTGATGCAAAAAGATAAGATGGCCAAGTGCATGCATTTTTTAATGCAATGGGTCTCGTAAAACCAAATTTTGGCTTAGAAGGGAGAACATACAATGCATTGCATCTTGCAAAGCGTGATTTTGGCTTGCATGCACATGTGTAGCACATTTAAAACATGTGTTTGGACATGTACAGATAGATTTCAAAGGAAAATGGCAAAACATTCATTAAATTGTCTTTTGCATTACATATAATAGTCTTCTAAAAAAAAATTTGTCTTAAAGAAAAAATTATCCTATGCATTTGGCTCTCCAAAGCATGATTTTAGTTGTCATTTCATATTTTTAAAACATGCAAACCTTGATTTCCTCAAGACGTTGGTAGAAAGAGCCATTTGTAGCATTTTTTTGCTTAGTCATGCACATGTAATGCAAGGTTCAAAACCTAATTTTCTCTTGGGAAGGAATTTTCAAATAGAAACATAATTTGGAGAAATGCAAACTACATTTAGAAGGGCATTTGCATCAACAAACCATAATTTGGAGTTAGAGTTTGAACTTTTCAAAGCACTTGATCTTTACATGCATTCACACTTCCAAACCTCAATTTTAAAGAAAAGAATTCCATTTCAACTTCCTCTTGCTCAAAGTTTTGTTCTTTTCTCTCCAAGTAAGTGTAAAAGTTGGATTTTGATTGCATTTCTTGATCATATTGCTTGTTTCTTGAACTTTATTACTCTATCTTCTATTTGTTTGAATCTAGCCCTAAATTTTTGTTCTAGTTTTAAAAATAAGTTTAAAACTCTTTTTTCTTGCGAATACAAAAGGATCTCTAAGTTAAAATGGATTTTCATGTGAATGTGAAATTTTGAAATTTATAATGTTTGAGTCAAAGCAAGAGATATGTTTTTCTATCTTTTCTTTTCTTTTTTTAAATACTTTTATTTGTTATTTTTATTTGTTTTTCATTTGTTTATGAAGAAAAATTGGAGATCTTCCCTCGTAGAATGCAAGTATTCTTCATGTTTCCATCATTAATTCATATCCAATCCATCATCTAATTTCACCCAAACTCCACATTTTCCAAGCATGTAATGGGACTTCTAAAACCCAATTGCATATTTATACAAAGTAAAATTATGAGTTTCTCACCACATGTCATTGCATCTTCAAAACCTTATTTTGGTAAAAAAAATCATTATTTTAACATAAAAACTCTCATCCTACTTACATCCATTTTCTTCTAACTTTCATTCATAGTCACTCAAAACCCCATTTTGCCTACATGCAATCCATCATCCAAACCTTGATTTTGGCCACTTTTCCAAAAATATAAGCTATTTCATTCATTTATAGCCATCAAAAGAATTCAATAATTATTTGATCCATACTCTAAACACTTATCCTTTATAGATCCATCATTGAGGCTTGATCTCAAAATATTTCATGGGTTCAATCTCGTCAGATGATGTTTTCATTATTTGGAATCTTCATGTTGTAGCGAACTCCTCAAAGACATTTCTATATTTATTTAAAGAATAGAGACAACCTGTCAAGAAGACATGTTTCAAACCAAAATAAGTGATAATTAATTTGGTCTCCATTTTTCCAATGACTTCCCTAAACCTAATTTCATTTGGGAATGTGTCAAAGCACTTGAGAGAGAGAGAGAGAGAGAGAGAGAGAGAGAGAGAGAGAGAGAGAGAGAGAGAGAGCAAGCGAGAGATGTTAATGGGATAGTTGTTTTGAGTCTACATCTGGACATCATTGAGAAGATCTTCAAATTGTTAAAAACTCTAGAATGCAAAAATTTGACAAAAAAGAATTCACAAGTGTGAAATGATAAAAAACTTGATTATATCAAGTTTTCAAATGACAACTAGAAATTCATCAAAGAGAATGTAGTGATGTAGAATACAAGAACTCCAAATTCAACAACTATCCATGATTGCATCATCAAGTATAAATCCTTTGTTAATAATCTACAAGATTGATTCAACAATTTTAACTTTTTCTTCAAAAATATGTATAGTTTTGTAGTTGTAGAGATAGATTGCATGTAATTTGATTAAGTGTTGTAGTGCCTCTCCCATTTGATTTTTGTGATTCATCCTAATAGATGCAACCTTGTTGGTCTTTCATTGTGAAGAGATCATGATTGGGACCATGAGTGGTCTACACCCTTGAGGTGATTGGATTTATGTTAATTGTACCAATTGCTTTGATTATGCTTCTGGATGATTTACAAGATTATGAATTGGTAGATGATTCACTAAGGTTTGTGCTAGTGGTTACTGGGATCAATGAGTTATCATGATGTTGTTCCATGATTATTTTGAGATGTATGTAGAGATTGCACTATGTACTATTACTTTGCTACATTAGACTAGGTTCATGTAGCAATGGTTAGTCATGTTTATGATTGTGTTCACTTATGTTTTTTAAGTGCCTTTTTATGTTATTCAAACATCCATTATTAAATGCTTAAATAACTAGAAATGGATTGTCCATGTTGAATTCATTGGTTATGTGTTGTAGATATTTACCTTGTTATATTTTGATCCAAGAGATATTTGTTACTCATGTTATGTTTTTCATTTGAGATGACCCAAGGGTTAGATGTTATACTTTGATTTTAGTATCATAAGTGTTAGACTACTATGTTGTTTAGTTGATCATATTTGCATGATGCTACCATTTTGAGATGATAATATGTTTTATGATGATATCTAGTTGTCCAGTATTTGGACATATCTCTGATTATGTTATGTGATGGATTTAATGCTATGGTTATTTACTTCATTCTTGTTTCATTATGTTAAATGAAAATATGAGTGATGTAAATAGATTATTTTAGTACAATTTAATAAATGGTTAAATTATGTGATTTAATACATGATTGCTTCAGCTAAGTTATTATATACAATTGTACTTGATTGTGTATTTTAGTGTGCAGGATTTATATCCTTGGCAATGGCACATAGAGTTAGTGATTCAACTATTCATATTTTACCAGTGTCATCCATGTATGGTCAACACATCTTATTTAGTTGTTTAATTAAATCTTCTAGTGATTTGATAAATTCAGACTCATTTGCATTATGTGATTAGACCAGTTAATGTGTCTATGTATTTAGAGTTTTACATTGTTGTGAAGTTGTTAAGGCTTTCTGTGATTTTTGATGTAAGGTTTTTTGGGCTTTATTTTAATTGATTTTAATTTCTACTAGCTTTGCCATAGATGAATTCCAATTATTTGGAATAGCTTGTTTTTGTTTTTGTTGATTCAGGATTTAACTAGTTCTCTTGATTATTTTTCCTAATCCATTATTCACTCAAAAAGTTAATAAGTATCTAAAAAGGAATTTAATTCCTCACTTCTCACTTTTCAATTAGAAAGTTTGAGATTAAAACCCAAAATCCTCTTCACGAGAAATTACTGCTATGTTCATTGTGGTAGCTACGAGTGTGGGATCATCGTGAGGTCAATCTCATTGAATCTAGCTTGGGGAGACCTTGGGTTGTTGAGATTTTGGCTACTTATGCAAGATTTTTATTTTATGGTTCAGATTCTTGTTTTGCCCTTTTGGCTGTGAGGTAGGGCTCTCCCATTTTATTGTTTCAGCTATGTTTCTACTTTAGTTTTTGGTATTTGTTTGTTAGGAGGCTAAGAACTAGTGTTCCCCTTTGTTTCTGTATGCTAGCTCTACCCAGTTGGCTGGGTATGAGCATTTCTTTGATTTTTAGGATAAGGGCTTGGGGTTTCACACATTATGCTAACCATTTTTTCATATGGGTTCTGAAACCAAATTTTAATGGATTTTTGTGACTTATTCATCCTTGGGGTGAATGGCTTTTATTTTTGTTGATTTTTGTCAACGTTGGGTTTTTGAGGTTTTTGCCTTAATTTGCATATTGCCCAGTTCTCTTGGGTTTTCTTGGCATGATGTTGGTTGTGGACTTGGATTATCTATAGGATTTCAATCAGACCATTGTTTCACTTTATGTTGCATTGGGATGTGTGTCACATCCATACTCCTGACTTTGTGTTTGATTGGGTGATTGTATACCTAGTGTTATTGTTTCTTTTGGACCCTTGTTATTATTTTGCAGACACTAGGATTCGTGTAGAATCCATACTCTCAAATTGAGGTTGGTTGAGTGAGTTTATGATGTTTGATCTTGTTGTATCATTGGGTTTCATGTAGAATTCATACTCCTGGATTGAGGTCAATTGAGTGAATCCATGATGTATCCATGATGTATGGTTTTATTGTTCTTGGGATTTGTGTAGAATCTATCATCCCAAGTTGCTTTTGGTTGAGTGATATTTTTCTTGTGTTCTCATCCATTCCTTGTGATATGATCTTTATGATGGTGATACACTACACACGAGCATGTGCATATGCATTTGTGGGTGACTTGTGAGGTCTGATCTTTCGTGGTACTTTCAAGAGTTATGATTATTTGGAGTTGGGTTGGGAATATGCATGCCAACATGCACTCATTGTTAGATGAGCATGGGTAGGGTAGGGTAGCATTGTTAGATTATTGTGCCCAAAGGGTTGGCAAAGGAAGTTTTAAATAAGTGATAACTAAATAAAATATTGGGTGGTAATAAAACTTCAGATAGTAAAAAGATTTAGGATGTGGTCCTTGCATTGGGAAGTGTGAGCTACCAATACTAGCTTGGGCTTTCTAATGCCAAGAAACTCTCCATGATGTCAACCCCTACATAGTAACCCTTTGAGTGTTTGACCAGGATTTGTAGTACTCGCATTGTCTCATGATCTTGGTTTCGGTCATCATTATTGTCTCGTGTGAGTGTTAGCCATGGACATTTTATTTATGTGTGTTTTTCATTGGATCATTGCCTCCATTAGTATGGTGGGAGTGGACCTATAGTTTCCACATGGTTGGGAGGCATAGATACCTTCACCACTATTGGTGACTAGTGTACAGAGATGGTATATTATCCTAGTGTGACTGTTGCTGGATGTTTTCACTTGGCACTTAAGGTTTCAGAGTATGTCTTCTTGTGATTTATGCTTTCATTGGAATGCTTGGATATCATGTTTAGATGATGTTATTTTACTTTAAATATTCTCTTATTATGATTTTTAGCATATGTGTACACGGTATATTCATGTATTCATGAGACTTTAATGCAGAGTGCAGATAAAATGACAATGAACTAAACTAAACCCAAGAAATCATTGTCAAAATGTAAACTCCATGACCATCCCATGTTTCCCTAACTACAACTGCTAAGAAAGCTCTCAAACTAGCATCTTAGTGATAGTTCTAGAATGGAAGTATGCTTAAAATGTAGATCTACAAGAAAGTATGCAAGATCTATGACTATAAAGCAGATTATATGCAGGTAAAAACTCTAAAATGCTAGTAAATAGATACACAATGAGAAAAACATGTGCTAAAATTATACTAAATAACATGAAAACAAATTTAAAATGCTATCAAAATGACATGAAACTTGCTATAGTAATAATGCTAAAAAGATGATAAATCAGAATGTTCCTATAGTGCAGATGCCTAAAACTTGGGTCCTTTAGCTCTTGAATTTCCTTCCTATTTATAGGATTTCGGAAGGGGTTGGGGTAAGAATCAAGATTTTACATTTGACTAGAGCATGGAGGTGAAATTGAAAATATCTCATAAGAGACCAGGAAGAAGAGTCTAACAAACTTAGATTTGAGGATAAGTGAGGATTTTTCCAATTTCTTAAAATGAAAAAGGGGGATTTTTACTTTTATGAGTATAAATGACTTTATTGATTCAATAAATGTACTATTTGTTTTCAAAAGTTTTTCTTTTTCCTTCTCCCTTTTTGAATTTCATTTTATGATTTTGAATTTTTTTTTCTCTTTTTAAAGTTGATTCAGGTCTTATTGATTTGGTATATGATTAATGACCTGATGTGATCCTTGGTTTGAAAGTATGTTGTGTTCCTTTGATTTTATCCTTAATTTGTGTTGGTTGATCAAAATTGTGTAGTTTAGGTCTTTTCCAATTTGTGTGTGTCTACAAATGCCCTTCTTTGAGCTAATATGCAAAGCATATTAGTTCAAATATTGTCTTGATTCTATAATTTTATGTCAAATTCTAATAATTGAATGTTTGATCGATGATATTTTGATGTTCCAAGTTGATATGGTGTCTGATTATCAATGAATTGATGTCTAATTGTCATTGATTTTGTTGATTCAAAGTTTCAATGTTGTGATTCTTTTTCTTGGATACCCTAGTTTTATTTAACATGATGTTTGAAATTTTGGCTAGGGTAGAATGTTTTTTATTTTTCAAAAAAAAGTGATGCCCTAGTTTGGTTACCTTAGTTTGATATGGATATACTTCCCCCTCATAAATGAAATTGGAAAAAAAAATTAATGAGCACAATATATGGAGGTTCCAATTTTATTTCTAAAATATTTGATAATTGACAGATGAAGATGATCCAGTTGGTTTAAGACAATACCTAATTCGTGAAAGTAAGAAAAAGGTTCCAATGTTGGGTAAATAGAGCAAAAGGTGATATAAATACCCCTAAGGAGGGTTAAATAGGTCTCAAGACCTTTTACCCTTGTCATTTTTACACTCCCTTTTACATTTAGTGATTTGGAGCTCTAAGCGAGCAAGGATGGTGGTCCCTTTATGAGAGCACGGATTGAGAGGGGTTGCAGGTATGAGCATCCAGCTAACTATAGTGCCCTAGCAGGTCATCGAGATCCTCTATGTTTAAGGTTTTTGCAGTTGTACTTGAGTTTTTTGAATTTTGCACAAATTTGTGTTGTAAATGTGGTAGTTTAGATGTTTTAGCACATTTTCCTATTCTTTTAGTGCATTTGAAATGTTATAGCACATTTTGAGTATAGTTTAGTGCATACATAGGATGAATTAGCATAGTGAACCCCTACCTTGGGAGCAAAATAGCAGACACAATAGAATAATAGCACATATATAGCTTTAAATAGTGCATCCAAATGTTTAGATGCATTTGATTGATCTTGTAGTGCATATGAATGATATTTTAACGTTTGTAATTTTGATAGTGCTTATGCATTTTGAAATAGCGCATATGATCATTCTGATAGCACTTGGCCATCATATAGCACATCCAATATATGGAATAGTATTTTTTAGTGTTTTAATAGCTTATATATCAATTTTAGTGCATCCACTTCATCTAGTCATGCATATGTCCCAAGAAATAGTGCAAATGAATTTTAAAGCACATGTGCTTGTTAAAATGGCACTAATAGGGACTTGAAGGGAAAAAATTGATTGTGAATCCCTAATTTACTATAAGATAATGTAAAAGACTATATTTTAGGTTTGTCGAATAGTGATTGGTCACAACAAGCAAACAATATCAATCAGGTAGTCATAAAGTGATGTCTTAGGATCAATTTGACAATACATAGAATGATGCCCCAACTCTAGATATAGAGTAGGGAAAACAAACATGTCCGGCTCAAGATAGGGAAGGACAATTAACAGGTCCAATATAGAACTAGTAGCTCATTAGCTAGATATTGATAGTAGACTGATGTATGATGATCACTTGGGATGAAAAATAACATTGTTGTTTAATCATTTGATATAAACAAATATGTGGGTGAAAGCTCATGGTGTGAGGACTATATCCATGGCCCCTAGAGTCTATAGGAAAATTGTCGATTGGGGAGCTGTAGGTTATTGATAGATGTGATTTCACCTATTTAGTATCGATACCCTAGTTCTAAATGAATAGAGGGCTATTGAAAGTTGTGGTCAAGTGATGGCACTCAGACCACAAAACCTTTCACCTACCCATGGGTGAGATGACTGTGATGCCAGAGAATGTATATCAATTATTATAGATCCCAATAGTAGGAGACCTAGTGTACTATGACTAGACTGCTGATGGCATTGCATTCAAGGATTTGTTTGGAGATGATAGTATTGATGATGATAGGGTATCAGGGTTATAGATGTTGCAATATGATCTATTGTTGACATTTTGTATGAATGATTAATGTAGTAGGTAGAATAGCATGATATGTGGATAGTGAATGCAATAGTTGAATGACATAAATGAGTGAAATGTGTTAATGAAATGTGTGAAGGAAATTTTAAGTAATGAGATGCATGAATGAAACAAAATGTAATGAATGAAAATGTAATGTGATAGTATGAATGTAATGAAATATGTGTAAATGAAATGTAATGAAAGGAAATGAAATATGGTGGAATGAAATTTGATGTAATGCAATACGATATAATAATATGAAATGTAATGAAAGAAGATTCATGTAATGCCAATTGATGTAATAATATGAAATGTTATAAAATGAGATTTGATGTAGTGCAATGTGATGTAATAAATTGTGATGAATGAAATGTAATGGAAGATATGTGACAAATAAAATATGATGTAATTAGAGGAAATGAAATGAAATGTGTAAATGAACGAAAATGTCAGAAAATGTAATGGAAGAATGATGTGAAAAAATGGGATGTACTGAAATGAAATGATGATGTAATGAAAATATTAGAAAATGTAATGGAATGAAATATGATAAAATGGAATGTAATGACATGCAATGAAAATGTAATGAAAATGTGATAAAATGTAATGTAATAAATGAAATGAAATAAAATGCAATGAAAATGTGATAAAATGTAATGGACCAGAATTGGTTAAAATGGAATGAAATGAAAATAAAATGAAATGGAAACATGATAAAATCTAAGGAAATGAAATGTGGTAAAATAGAATGTAATAAATGAAAATGTGATAAAATGGAATGCAATAAATGAAATGGGAATGTAATGAAATTTGTAAAGGAGATGTGAAAATGAGGTGAACATAATGAGATAAAATGAGGTGAATGAAAGTGAAAAATGGAAGGAAATGAATGTGTTAGAGATGGAAAGACATGGGATGGGACTCAACCTTTCAGATTCAAAAGCCATGAAATGAAACTTGAGACCCTAGTAAGAATAGATGAAGAAGGGAATGCATAAGATGTGATGAATGGTGTAATGAATTAATGACCATGATTGTTTAAGATTCGAAAGCCACATAATGTGATAGGTGACATGGTGTAAAGAATAGGGGAAATTAGTGACCATAATCATTTGAGGTTTGAAAGTCACATAATGCAACAGGTGGGCTAAATGATAGGCAAGAATGAAGTGTGATGCAAGGTGGTAGTGTTATGATGAGATTGAGTCCATAGTAGTAGAGTATTAACCACACACGAGTTGGTTGGTTTGTGACCTATTGTTAGATAGTTTTACTCAAATTGTTTAACTTTTTTGTTGATCATTGTTGATGAGACATGTGTTGTGTTATCCTAACTTATGTGCCAACCGTGTGTTTTTAAGGGACCCTAGCTGAAAATTCAAAGTAAATGAATGCAACTATCTGTGACTGTTATTGTAAAGGGATACAAATTAACTATCATCATAGAGTGTTTAATAAAGAGTGACCGAGTACAACCACCACTAGCTCAGCTATGGTGATATGTATATTGTGTCATCCCAAGAAGTACCACCAAACACAAACAATGTACATGAAAAGTATGACAACTCCTAAAAAACAAAAGTTATAGTCATAGTAATTAAAAGCAAGAATGAAAATAGTCACATGTCAGATAAAAGACCTCACCAAAGATATTGTACAAAATTGGTCGAGGTACACATGGCCTTCCAAATGAGAAGAGGCACTTAAAATTGAACACCAATAGTGCATGAAATTAGAGGATCATTAGAGTTGAACAATGAAAAACCAAGGAAAATAAAATATCGTGACTTCATCCTAGTACCTCCAGTTTAGTACATTATCGAGGTACTAGAAGTACATAATAGTAGAAAAACCTATTATTTGTAGACTAGGAGTGTTGATAGTTGTGTGCAATAGCGTCAAGTTTTCTCAATTCTTCTTGGAAGCAACTGTTGTACAAGTCAAATAAAAAAATGGGGGATGTGTCAGCAATTATTTAGTAGTAAATTCTATTTGGTGATATGTGTCGACATGAATTAGGGTGTCTGGGTGTCAAAGCAAGTGTCAATCATACCTAGTATTGGTATGGTAGGATGTAGAGAGCGGACGCGCGGTAAAGTAAGTAAAGAATTAGTCTTGGTGAACGATGATCATAAATAGGAAGATAGCATGGAGATGGAATGAAGCAAGGAAAAGAGTATAACATGGTCATTGGGTTTATTGAGAAGTTTGAGGAAGTGTGTGAGTGAAAGCATGTTAGGCTTGCCAGATCAGTCACAACAAGAGGGTGACGCTAGCCAAGGAAGGTGGATTAGGCAAGGGCAAAGAGTGAAGTGTAGTTAGCAGACCTCTAGGGAACTGGTGTATTAGTCTAATCTTCGAGCATTAGTTCAAGAGTAGGTGAATCAAGCCATGTGGGATAGGGGTCAACACAACCTAAAGATGTGGGGTTCAAGGTAGAAGAACCACCCTTGTCAATGTTAATGATTTTGTTGGGGACTGTAGCACAGTAGGCATTGTAGGTGGTATTGGATGATGAGCTAATGATGGAGGTAGAGAATAGTATGTCTAGGATGATGAAGAGCATGTCAGGAGCAGTAGAGAAGGTGGGGGAGATAAAATCTCCTAAAAAATCTGTGGGAAAAGCTCTAATGGAGGTGAAAGACATTAGTATGGGTGAGGTGATGAGTGGAGCAAGTCAATTGATTAGTCTCAAGAGGCTAGGACAAGGGTTAATGGAAGGAGAAGCAAGCAGTGTAAATGTAGAGAAGAAATGGCTAGAGGCAAGGGTGGAGATCAATCATCAAGTGACATGGAAGAATTACAAAGAATGTTGTCCATAGAGAGAGTCCAGGCAGAAAATATAGAGCAAGAAGTTGCATTTTTCCTAGGGTTGATGGTGAAGGCATGGGAAGATGGAGTGTAAACAGAGGCAAGACAGCTCTAGGTGGTGGTGAATACAAAGAAAGCATAGGTGCAATCATTAGAAGTAGAACTGCATGTGGAGCAATTGCGAGTAGAGGGAAATGATACAAGAATGTGGACAGAATGGTTGTGAGCTCAGAGATTGTACAAATCCCTAAAGATGGTGCAAGTGGGTTTGGAGAGCATGCAAAATAAGGTGGTGTTACTACAGTCATAGTCTGAGTCATTTAGGAAGGCCATTGCAAAATCAAACACCATGTCATTGAAGCTGTAGGAGTGGTTATCATTGAGTGAGTCAAAGGTGAGATAGTTGCAATAGTGGTTCGATGAGACAAAAGCAAATGTGGAGCATTGGAAAATGGAAACTGATCAAATGCAACAGGAGTGGGATGTGGCCCAACAAGTGATCATTGTACCAAGAATAAAAAATCTAGTGGAGAATGTGTTCATGGATATGTAACAGATGACGAAAGTACACCAAGAAGCCACTTATTATATGGGCCTTTATCAAGTGTTACCTAATGAGAACCTGTGGGAGATGTAGTTTATGGATAAGGAATTACACAACTATTAAATGTATAATTACGTGGTGGTAGGTTTTTTATTCCCATGGATGTGGTGTGGGTACATAAAGGATTAACACCATGGGCTTCATCTTCTAGAGCTTGGTCTAAAGAAATGCCATTGATTGGATACCTTGTCTTGCCACCTCCTCCAAGAAGGTTAGAATAAATGATCCATCACATGCTATTTGAATGTAATGTTGTCACTATTGTCACAATAGAATAAAAGTTGTGTTTGTGTTTGTGGTAGGAAAAAGGACAATTGGTGTTGATGTTACTATGTTGGATGAACATTGTCGTGTTTGTTTTTGATATTTTTGGAATATATTTGGATTTTTTAGCATTTTAAGGAATATGTGGATATTTTTGAGCTTTTTGATAAATATTTGAATATTTTTGGGATTTTTGATAGATATATGAATTTTTTTTGGATTTTGGAAAATATTTGGAAAGGTGTCAATCACCGTAAAAGTGGGAAACAATACTATATGTAGAGGGAGACAGACCTTCACTTGTATGTGGGGAATTAAATGTTTATGTGGGCTTTGAATGAAAGATGAGTACAAACTTGTGTAACATTTGGAGAGACATGGCATTTAAGGTGGAAACAGTAGGAAGTGCTAAACCATGAATTGTGAGTCACAATTTTGTATATGTTGATAGTCGTTACAAACAAGCTTAAGACCATAGTTGGAATTTTTCTCTAGGTGTGTGTCGAGATGAATGTCCACGATGCTTGTGAAAAGGTATTAAGGCCTATGAGAGGTGTTGATGGCTAAAATAGGCCAAGTGGGACCTTGAAAAAGGTGCTTGAGGGTCTGGAAGGGATGTTTGGGTCTTGAGAAAAGGCATTGGGAGCCCAAAAAGGCATTTCAATGGCATAAGAAGGCATTGTGGGAGCCTAAAAAGATAAAACATAGCCTTGAAAAAAAAGGCATTTGGGCTTTAAAAGGCACTTTGGGGGCCTGAAAAAGGCACTTTGGGGGCCTAAAAAAGGCACTTTGGGCCTAAAAAGGCATTATTGGGCCTTTGAAAAAGTCATTTTGGCCTAAAAGATGTTTTAAGGGGCCTAAAAAGGTACTTGAGGGCCTTGAAAAAAGTCCTTTGGCCTAAAAAGGCATTTAAGGGCTTTGAAAAAGGTGCTTGAGGGTTGAAAAAGGCACCTTGAGGGCCTAAAAGGAGAGGAGATTGTGATGATCTCTAAAGCTTAAGCTTACTTATTATGTGCTTCCTGTTAGGTGATGATTAAAGAGTTTGACGGATATCTGGGTCTTTTGAGATAGCATTGATATATTTGTTAAAGGGATCTAAATCAACTATGGCCACTATAGCATAAATAAGAC
The DNA here is from genome assembly GCA_028749045.1 of Cupressus sempervirens. Classification (NCBI taxonomy): domain Eukaryota; kingdom Viridiplantae; phylum Streptophyta; class Pinopsida; order Cupressales; family Cupressaceae; genus Cupressus; species Cupressus sempervirens. The sequence continues at coordinate 548,202,246 of CM053783.1, forward strand.
TAATAATCTTTCACAAATTATCTTTCTTGACAAGAGGAGGGAAGTGGGGACTCTACTGGAGCCTCTTACACTATTCATGTTGTGCCAAATTTTCCAAAGCCCAACGAGATGTTTCAAGACACAACTAAGTTGCTTCTTAATGTCGTCGAGGAAAATTTTATTGTTTTGCCCAAGGTGATGGGGCCATAAAATATGTCATAAAATATTTAAATATTTTTCAATATAGTAGGCCTCACCATTAATTTCATATGAAAGTGGTTGAGGTATGCAAACCTGTCCCAAAGGAGTAGCAATTATAGATAAACACTAGTTTGACATGAAATCAATGGATCATTAGTTTGAAAAATACATCAATAATTTTTGCATTACTAAATAGGCCATTTGAGTTGAAGTGGACCATGTTTGACTAGAATTTTGGGTTGTTGTTTATTTTTCAGGATTTTTGGCTATTTTTGGCAATTATTAGCCCCTTTTGAATGTTTTTGGAAATTCTTGATAATTTTTTAATGTTTTTTTTTTTTTTGACAATTTTTCAACTGATGGGAGTAAAATGAGGATGTGAGTGAGATTAGTTGGACTGTGGAGATAACCAGGACCATGTGGAGGCACCTAAAGAGTGGGCTCAGGGAACTACACTGGAGATGATGAAGGCAAAAAAGGATCCTCAAAAGATCCAAAGGATTAGATAGAAGCTAAAATGGATATTGGGAATTATTGGCCATGGCAGATAGTTGAGGTGTGCACTGATTTTCCTATAATTCATGTTTGTGGTATCTCAATACATAATCTAACTCCATGTTTCTCCTAATCTATTGTACTTCCCTTTGGAACTATTATATTGACTATCTCTACTATTGTGAATTGTGTCTAATGCCAAGAAACCATTGAACTGTAACCCACAAGTGTTTCTCAATTGGGTATGTGTGAAATTAACTCAATTGTGCTAAGTAAGCCACAATCAAGCAAAATTTGCCTCTAAGGAAGTTTCTTGAGTTCTATCTTGATTAGCTTTATGCATTCAAAGGACTTGTGTTGTTTAGGGAAGTCTAAAGGTGCTATCTCTTGCTCCTTTTGAAACAAATGGTGGCATTTCTCATTTCTTTTGTACCAATTTTTTTTTATAAATGTTTTCTAGTGTTTTTATTTTTTTTGGTATTTTCAGTGATGAGGTGTTTCTCAAAGCTTTAGACATAAAATGTTTTGAGATGGATGTTGTTGATGGTTTTTTCTAGGTCTTCACCATCACAATTTGAAAGTTTGTAAGTACCAATCCAAAAATATTTTGTGATAATATAAAGACCAATCCAATTGGCTTCCCATTTTCCTTTCTTTTCTCTAGTAGCTTGGTTCTTAGGGTTCTCTTAGAGCATTAGGTCACCAACCTGAAAGACATGAGGTTTGACCTTTTTGTTATAATGCCTTGATAACCTATTCTAATACACTTTGAGGTGTTCATTTTTTCACATTGATGTTCTTCTAATAATTCTAGCTACTCTAAATGGACCACTCTATAGTCCTCATTTGATAGGATGTCATAGGGAGTAACCCTCAAGGATGGGATCTCAATCTCTAAGGGAAGAATGGCTTCACAACCATAAACCAAGGAGAAGGGTGTTGCACCTATAGGTGTCCTAACACTTGTCCTATAGGCCTATAGGGTGGGATTCAACTGTAAATGCCAATCTCTACAAATATCATTAATGGCTCTTTTGAGAATGTTGATAATGGTCTTGTTGGTGGCCTTTTCTTGGCCATTGCCTTGGGGATAATAAATTGATGAGGAATGGTGTATAATGTGAAATTTCTTACATAATTCATTAATTATTTGATTCTTAAAGTACAAGGTGTTTTCTATGAGAATGGCATGAGGTATGCCAAACCTGTAGATGATATGGTTTAGAATGAAGAAAGAGATTTGTTTTCCCATAGAGTCGGTAAGTGGCACCTCTTCAACCCACTTGGTGAAGTATTCTATTGCGATGATAATAGATTTATGTCCATCAGATGAAGGTGGGCAGATGGCTCAAATTAAATCAAAATCCCACTAATAATAAGGCCATGGTGTGGCCAAAGGGTTGAGCTCTTGAGCTGGTGCGTGAATAGGGTTACCATGGATTTGACACTTTTTGCAAGTTTTAACATAATCAATATAATCCTTTTTCATGGTTTACCAAAAATAACCCATCCTAAGAATATTCTTTGCTAGTGTAAACCCACTAGAGTGTGACCCACATATCCCTACATGGACTTCTTGCAGAGCAACTCTCAACTCATTATTTTGAAGACATCTAAATAAAGTACTATCAAGACCCTTCATATACATTGTATTAGCCACCAAAGTGTAGCACATGGTCTATCAAATGTAATTACGTCTTTGGTTGCATGAGAGATTGGAGGGGATGGTGTTATCATGGAGGTAAGTGATGATGGGGTTATACCAAAGGGAATTGGAAGCATCTAAATGGAAAATAATAAGGGAATTAGGTTGAGTAAATGTGGGTTGAACCACCTCTTCTACTAGTAAGAACTCATACTAATCATGTTGCTTTGGTAATTGAAGCAAAGAGGCCAAGGTGGCCATGGCATATGTTGCTCTGTTCTTATCTCTAGGAATTTTTTCAAAAGTGACATGAATAAAACATGCCTTAAGTGTGTCAACCATATGTTTGTAAAGAAATAACTTTTCATCTTTGGTCTAATATGTGTCAATGACTTGCTTGATGATCAGCTGGGAATCTCCATAAACTTCTAGAACTATTAGTTTCCATTATAAAGTCACTTTGAGGCCTAAGACCAAGGCTTCATATTCTACCATGTTTTTGGTGCAAGGGAAAAGTAGTTTGCAGGATTTGGGGATGGTAAATCTTAGAGGCGTAATGAACAAAATACTAGCACTTGAACTATGGTGTGTGTAAGAACCATCAAAATAGAACTTCCAAGTTATTGACTCTATTTGAAGAATGTGCATATCTAGAAAATTAGCTAAGATAGGATTTGAGCTCTCTATAGGTGCATCTCCCAATTGATTGACAATGGCCTATCTTTTTATTATTTTCCTATCGACATACTCAATATCAAATTCACTTAGGATCATCACCCACTTGGCTAATCTTCCTATTAATGTTGTTTTGCTAAGAAGATATTCGATGGGATCAATCTTGGAGATGAGCTTGACCTTATGTGTCAAAAGATAATGGCATAGCTTTTGGAAGCAGAAACTAGGGCTAAACAAGCCTTTTCAATAAAGGAGTAATTGAGCTCATAGTTGACTAGGGTATGACTGATGTAATAAATGGCCCTTTCTTTTCCTTGGTCATTTTCTTGTGCTAAGAGGGCTCCAATTCATTTATCTATTAGGGAAATATATAGCAACAATGGTTTGTGTGATACAGGAGGCACCAACACGAGTGGATTCATCAAGTAGTTTTTGAGTAATTCAAAGGCCTTCTAACACTGATCATCCCATTAAAAAATTATGTCCCTATGTAGTAAGTGGGTAAAAGGCACACACTTTTCTACTAACTAGAAAATGAAATGATAGACTAATTGAAGTTTTCCTTGAAGAGAAAGTAGTTGACTCAGGTTCTTCAGAGTTTACATGTTGACTATGGTCTGTACCTTTTCAAGATCAACTTATATCCCTTTGTTTGAGATAATTTATCCTAGAAGCTTGCCAGATTTGATGCCAAAAGCACATTTCTTTGGATCTAGCCTAACGTTGAATGCTTCTAGTTGGTTAAATATCTTTTCCAAAATGGGGATATGTTCTTCTCAAGTATGATCTTTGGGAAGGATATCATCTACATAATCTTCCATAAAGATGTGCATCATGTCATGAAGGATAGTGGTCATGGCTCGTTGATAGGTGGCCTCAACATTCTTTTGCCCAAAGAGCATCACATTCTAACAAAGTGTGCCCCACGCACAAGTGAAGGCTTCTTTCTCTTGGTCCTCTAGTGCTATCCTAATATAATTATACCCTAAAAATTCATCCATGAGTGAAAACATGGAATGGCCCACTATCAGATCTATAATGGTGTCAATATTGGGAAGGAGGAAATCATCTTTAGGACATGCTTTATTTACATCTTGAAAATCTATGTAGATGCACATGTTACCATCTTTCTTTGATATAGGCACAATGTTTGATATCCATGATACATACGGTAAGGGCTAGATGAAGTTGGTGCTAATCAATTTCTCTAATTCTGCTTTGACTAGTAGAGCTATGTGGAGATGCATTTGCCTAAGCTTTTGCTTAACCAGCTTGAACTTGGGAGAAATGTTGAGGTGATGGAGGATTAAAGTTAGGTTTAATCCTGACATATTTGTGTAAGACCATGCAAATTTTTTATTTTTCTTTCTTTGAAGAAGCAAATGAATGTGCTTCTTTCTTCTATGTTTAAAGATTGTACTAAATAGATGATTATTGGTTCTTGCTCTATACCAATGTTAACCTTTTCTATTAGTTCAATTAGGATAGATGATCTTTCTTCTAAATGCTTGGGTAAGGTATCAATCATCTCATCCATGGGTTCCACGGTTGGGTTTTCACATTTGGATGCATAATTTCTATTCATTTCTATTTTTTCTCAAGATTAGCTACAACCTAGTGATGACCGTTAAGGCTTGGAAGTGCTCAGCCTATTCTAGTGTGACTAAGATGATCGATATCAGATCTAACTATGTGCATTGCTTCTATTCTTTGTGAATGAGATGGTTCAACCATGTTAAGGTAGAAAAAGACATTGTGGTTAGTATCAAAATGGGGAATATGGTGAGCTTAGTTGTATTCTAGCTAATGAGTTCGAGATGGACTAGGGAGAGTGATTCATAATATAGAAAGGGTTCGACGAGGTTTAAAGACATGATCTCATTAGATGGCTCATATGCTATATCAGTTAATTCTATGACATGTGTCTCCTCTAAAGTATTAGGAAAATTAGAGTTCATGAGTCACTCATAGTAGTCATTTTTGACTTCTACTAGAAAGAAGTCAAGAAATAGAGTTTGAAACTAAAACCCTTCAATAGATTCATCATCCTCATATTATGTGATGTGATGTGTCTATTTTGTATCAGCCTCTGAGTTTTTTTATTTCCCTTTGACTCTTGGTGAAGTAAAACCCAAATGAGAGGTTGATCCTTGTGTAGTGAAACCATTAGATGCAGGAACATGAACAACATCACATTCTTTATGATGAAGTACTCTTTGAATAATGATTCAAATTCTCACTTAGTGGAATCATCATCATCTTCATTATTAGAGGTTTCTATGAGTGGTTCTCTTGTGTGATGTGAACCTGGGAGGGATAGATTTACATTTATAATGTCTATTATTTTCTAGTTACTACCATTCCTTTATTTAGGCAGCCATACCAAAGTGGAAGAAGAGGAATCATTGTACTTGGGATGAGACTCAACAGTGATTTGTGCATTATCTTGTTCATTGTATCCCATCCCTATTTTGGATCTATTGGATTTGAACTATGCTACTAGGGGTCCAATGAGGTCTTTCCCTTCCCCTAAGGGACCATCTCTTGTATATCCCATATTTTTCATTAAATCAAAACCTTTTCCATATAAGTGAGGGGAGATGTTAATATCTTGTTCACTAATTTCTTCTATAAAGCGTGGAGGTACTCCATTTGCTTTGACAAAATATGCATGGTAAGGTCTAGTGGTGGATGATGGTTTACCATGAGATCTTGGAGAGAGTGAGGGATCAAATAATGAGACTAAATATTCACCTACTCCTTTGTGTTTTAGTTTTCACTTCATATCAAACTCCTTCATCAACCTATCCATTTCTTCATAATGTGACTATTTCGAGTTCTTTCGTGATGATGGTGAAGGAATGGAAGAACTTGAACAACCAAATTTCTCTTTTTCCTTAGTTGATGTAGATGAGTGGTCATTATTTTGGCTAGTAGAATATGTAGTGTCTATTGATGTGGATCATCTGATGTCATCTATCAGGGTACCAGTTTCTTCCTTGTTATGAGGAACAAAGGCATTATAATATTGGGCAAGGTTCTGATCCTTGGGTATGGTTACTTCTTGACCCATGTATGAAAATTTGAGATATTGATCGTAAGTGGAGGGAATGACTTGTGTGTCATGAATCCATAGTCTCCCTAATAGGATATTATAAGCTAATTGTAGTTCTAAGACTTGACAAATATTTTCTTTCACAACCGATCCTACCTTGATCAGTAGAATAACCATGCCCTAGGAGGATCTCTCCTCATCATCATAAGCCTTGATGGTGATTTTCCTTTTGGGGTCAACAACATTCTTTGTATACCTTAAGGCTTTTACCAAGTTCAGTATACAAATGTTTAGTCCTGCTCTACCATCAACCAAAGCTCTTTTAACTTTGTTTCTATGAATGAACACTTCAGTGTGTAATTGGGAGTTTTGGGAATGAATAGCTGACATGTCATCTTGAGTGGAAAAGGATACACAGTGAGGGCCAACAAGATTGTTGACCAGGTTTTGAAATCTACTAACATCAAGGTCATTTGGCACTAGGGCTTTGGTGAGGATTTCTTTATGCTCTGAGGAAATTTACAACAATTTAAAAATAGAGATATGGGTGGGAGTCTTAAGTAACTAGTTGACTGAGTTGTATTTGGGCAAGGAGGAGCTCATGTGCATGATCAAAATTTGTCATGGGTCTTGGTAAGATGACTTTAGAGGCCTGGCCTCAGGTAACAACATTTGATGATTGTTTTCTATTTTTATCCTTAATTATGTTGACATTTACGATGTCATCCAATCCAGAGATCATGTTGATGGTGTTATTGTAGTGATGTACATAATTAACCTTATCGTGAGGAGGGGTATTCTTATTAGCTCTAGAGGGTTCACCCTTTTCATGACTCATGAAAGGGTTCTTGAAGGTTGTATAATCTTCATTGTTACTAAGGTTATTCACTTCAATAGTTTTATCATTGATTAGTTTTTGTATGGCCCCCTTAAGGGCAAAACTATTGTTTGTCAATGCCCTCTATTTTGATGGTAGGCACAAATGTGTTTGTCATTCCACCACTTTGGCTTGACTTGAGGTTCATATGGTTTGTCCTTGGAGAGTACAATGAGTTTTTCAGCCAAGAGGGTTTGTAAAGCAATCTCATAAGAAACCCCAATAGGTGTATACTCCTTAGGTATATTGGAAGACTAATATCTTCATGGAGGAGGAGCTTGATTATAAGTGGCTTGCTAATTAGATGTTGAGAGAGTTGCTATGTTATGTCAGTAAAGTGGACGAGTGTTATCTTGTTGAGGTGTGTTTGGATTAGAGTTTTTGATGATAGGATACAGCTGATTTGGATGGGGTTGAGTTTGCAATTTAATATAGTTAGCTTCAACCACCCCATCATTGATGGTGTTTTTGTGTTTCTCCACCATGAATTTTTTTATTAGTGGACTGATTAGAGGAATTGTGAGTCTGCATGGAATTGTTTGCAAAATGAGTTTGCATGGAATTGTTTGAAAAAACCTTACCATCTTTTGATAATTTAATAATGTCATTATTTATCAAGGTTTCTTTTACCTTAGTGGAATTCTCTAAGGTAGTCTTGATTTAGGCCCTTGGAGCTAGGGCTAGTAATTCATGGGTTTTGAGAGGCTGTCAAATGAAGATGTCTATCTTCTCTTTGTCTAGTATGTTTCTATGATACTTGGCAAATGTGTGTCTCCATCGTTGTAGGAAGACCTTGAATGATTCACTGAGAAGTTGTTTTGTGTTACACAAATTGATCATCGTAACTTCCCTTTCAATATTATAGGAATATTGGGTGATGAAAAAAAAGCTAATTGGTCAAAGTTTTTAATGTTAGAGGGTAGCTTGGAGAACCACTCCATGGTTTGCCCTCTAAGGCTTCTAGGAAATAGGCACATTAGGTATGTTGTGTCATGGAAAAATTCCATACTTAGTGTATAGAATTGTCTAAGATGATCTTGGGGATCAAATGTAGCAAAATATTTATCATATTTTGGTATCTACACATTTTGAGGGAAAGGTGCGAAGGTAATTCTTTTAGAAAATGGAAGAGGACACACCTTTTTGAGGCTAAATTCTATAGGTTGTATTTTTCCTTACTTCATCCTTTTCATTGCCAATTGTAGATCTTCTAATTTTTGTGTGACAATATCTAAGGGTGACTCTTCTTCATATTGTCGTAGATTGGTCACATCAAAGTTGGACAGTAGTTTCACACCTTGTTGTGCTAATGCTAGTATGTAATGTTCTTTATATTTTTCAAGTATCTTGTCCATGATGTTGACAAGTTCATGATTTTGCTGAAAATGTTCAATTTTAGTTTCAATACTCCTTTCATTCCACATGTTGGATGAACCCATTTTGGCAAAGGGTTCTTAACTTTTTTTTAATAGGGGTGACTCATGGGTAACTTTATTTGATGAGCAATCTGTTAGCATAACCGGTTCAATAATATCTAGAGATTTTGTGCATTTGATGGTTTTTTTGGCTATTCTTTCATTTTAGTTTTGTGGCTACATTGGTTTTATGCAATGGCATGAGATTTGAATAGGATTCCTCTAACTCTTACATATTTTTGCAATATGAGGGCTTCTATTGAGCATGATTCATTTGGAGTAACAAGCTAGGTTGGACAGGGCGTTTGGTAATGTTGATAGGGTAAGTTCACTTTCACAAAGTCAGGTAGGGAATCAATGTGTGTCTCTAAACCTTTCTAGCTTGATATGTGAAGTGAAGCAATAATTATTGTTGGATTAGGAATATCTAAAGGGAACTTGTAGCTTTTCTCATTTCAAAAATGTTTACGATCAATTTTAGGGTCTCTCAGTCTTGGAAAATAGAAATCAGGGAAAAGAGTATCTGAATCTGTTGTTTGTTTACAAGTGTCATGTACGTAGACAACATCTATTTTAATTTTTTCTCAGATGCATCACAAGATTGATCAAATGCACTATTTCATTGATTATATTTTCTATCTAAATGTTCAAATGCATTATTTTGTTTGTTATATGTGTTATTTTTTAGGATTTAAATACATTGTTATGTAGGGAAAGTGCATTATTTAAAGTTTTAGATGTGTTGTTTTAAAGTTATATGTGCTATAACAGAGTTTGAATGCATCATAGAATGGGACTAATGCATTATTTTGAGTATTAAATTTTCTATTTTAGGGTCTTTCAATAGTGTTCTTGTTTTGATCTTGGTTTCTCATATCATTTTATAGTTACGTCTTCTGGAAGGACTGTAATCTGAACTAGAGTTTCTTATTAAGTTTTAAAGCACATCTACACACAACATTAGTAGAAACCACAATAAGGTATAACACCACACGCACCTAGAAAATTGAAGAAAAGGGCTTCCTAACAAGGTTTTCTAGAGTTGGTGACAAGTGGGTTTTAGTTTTTAACTAACAATGTTCAAATTTACCTCTCTTGTGATAGAGAGCTTCCCACCAATGCTAAGGAGGTTTGGCACAATCCCTTATAGGACTACTAGAGGAAGGCTAAATTTTGAACATGGGTAGGTTGCATTTGATTGGAAATGCAAGATTGGGAGGCATTCCCTCTCACCAGCCCTACTAAAGAAACTCAAGAGGTAGCCTTTCTATGGTTGAGTAATCCTACCTAGTAGAAAGCAAGAAAAATGGAAATAAAAAATAGGTCTAGGAATTTGATCACTCTAGAAGAGTGAGAGCATATCCCTAATATTTTGACCCCCCAAATACAACAAACACCATTGTTCAATTACAACCCCTTATACTACAGAAGACAAAGGGGCTCCTAGTTAAGCTATGTTTGGGTTCATTCCTCGTTTAATTTTAACTAATCTTTACAGAAGGTTGGGCATTCTGATTAACTCAAAATATTTGAGAGCATAGGCCTACTCCCATTTAGGTCCAAAAAATCATACATTTCTATTAAACTAAGTGTTAAACTTAGAAATGCCACACTTTGAATTGAAAAAAAGGGTTGAGGTCCGTGTACCTAATTCAATGTTAGCAAAGGCTAGGTGAATTTCTGAGGGTCTTCATTCTTATCATGTGTTGTATGTAGTATGGGAGTTCTCATGAGCTTGGAAGAGACCTGTAAGCAACTGATAATCAGATCTAGAAGTTAGATTCAACAATTTGTAACTTTTATTAGATCTGCTACAAGAATAAGCATTTGTGTTACAGAATGTATCATATGCACTATTTAAATTAGCAAATGCACTACAGAAAGTGGCAAATGTGTTGTGGGAAACTTTAAAAGCACTATAGAAATGTTTAAATGTGCTATATAAATCTTTAAAAGCACTACATAAAGATTTAAATGTGCTAAAAAAATTCTTAAAAGCATTAGAACAAAGTTCATAAGTGTTATGGCATCAAAATATTGTAGATCCAGCCTTTGTGTGTTCAGGGAAGCCTTTGAGAGTTTGTTATCACTATTATGAAGCTTCCAAAATGTTGTAAACTTGTAACCAATCAAATCTACACAAGAAACCAACAAGAAACATAGATCTACACTAAAAAAAAAGAAGATTAGAAAGAAATATTGAAGAATGGAGAGGCTTTGAGTTTCAAGCCCCATGGTGGGCACTAATTTGTACACAGTATATTCACGTATTCATGAGACTTTAATGTAGAGTGTAGATAAGATGACAACAAACTAAACTAAACCTAAGAAATCATTGTTGAAATGTAAACTCTATGATCATCCCATGTTTTCCTAACTATAACCGCTAAGAAAGCTCTTAGACTAGCATCTTAGCGATAGTTATAGAACTGGAGTATGCTTAAAATGCAAATCTACAAGAAAGTATGCAAGATCTATAACTATAAAGAAGATTATATGTGGGTAACAACTATAGAATTCTATTAAATGTATATGCAATGAGCTAAACATGTGCTAAATGATACTAAATAACATGAAAACAAAGTTAAAATGCTATCAAAATGACATGAAACTTGCTATAATGATAATGTTAAAAAGATGATAACTCAAAATGTGCCTATAATGCAGATGCCTAAACCTTGGGTCCTTTAGCTCTTGAATTTCCTTCTTATTTATAGGATTTTAGAAGGGGTTGGGGTAAGAATCAGGATGTTACCTTTGACTAGAGGATGGAGGTGAAATTGAAAATATTGCATAAGTGACTAGGAGGAGGAGTTCAAAAGACTTAGATTTGAGGATAAGTGAGGATTTTTCCAATTCCTTAAAATGTAAAAGGGGGAATTTTATTTTTGTGAGGATAAATGATTTTATTGATTTAATAAATGTTCTATTTATTTTCAAAAGTTTGTCTTTCTCCTTCTCTCTTTTTGAATTTCATTTTATGATTTTGAATTTTTTTTCTCCTTTTTTTGAAGTTGATTTAGATCTTATTGATTTGATAGATGATTATGACATGACGTGATCCTTGATTTGAAAGTTTGTTGTGTTCCTCTAATTTTATCCTTAATTTGTGTTGGTTGATCAAAATTTTGTAGTTTAGGTCTTTGCCAATTTTTGGGTGTCTACAATATGATTAGATGATGTGATTTTTTTAGTTGGATTATCTATTGCCTATTGGATTAGCATGTTAGATATCCTATTCTTATTATGTTACTATGCTTTAGTAGTGATGACCTCATAATATAACTTTAATTATCTAGTCGACAGTTTGGAATATTACACATGTCAGATTGCTAGGGCCTTTGAGGTCTTATGATGTTATTATAGTTGGGAGGAACTGTGCACAAGTTTGAGTTGAGTTGGTGCTTTATTGTTTATGTTTTCCTTCTTATGATGTTTGGTTTATGAACCATGTTTGTACATTAGGATGTTGCTTTCTGCATGTTCCTTCATATTCTGTTGTGGATTAGATGGATAGTTTTATTTGTCTCCCTATTGCATAGTGTTGCATATTTCTTGTGTTTGAGTGTCCAAGCCTTGATTAGTGGATTTGATACTCCTCGGTGTGGAGGAATTATCTTTTCTAGCTTTTTATCCTTTTTTTTTCTAGTGTGATATTATGGTTCCTCACGTGAGATTGAACTTCCTTGCATGAGATTTTGGAAGCTTTGCATAGGACCTTTTATTTCCTTATGTGGCTCCTAACACTTCTTCGTGTGAACCTCAGCACTAGTGTAGTGACTTTTGGCTACTAAACCCAACACTTCCTTGCATGAGATAGTGTTTCCTCATGTGGCTTAGTGTTCTTTCTCACACAAAGAGGTAATTCCTCATGCGATATTGTCAATTGATATTCTCTCACATGAAAAATAGGGGGAATCACCGCTATTTTTTGGAGAATGCAATTTGGAATTTTGAGTACCCTTTAGGAATGCTAGTGGTTCCATGCTTTGATAAATCCATAATTTTTTGTTTTAATGTCATCTTTAGTTTTCATTCTTCAATTTGATTGTGTCAATTAGGTAGTGGCATTTGGAGATTCATTGGTTATTGGGATTGTTGGTGAGGTCTTTTGTTGTGATCTTTCTAATCCTTGTATGATGTTGTTAGGTGCATTCATACTTGTAAAAAATATATCTTGGATTTTATTTATCCTTGTTCTAAGGATCTCTGGGTGGGGCATTACATCTAGTATCAAAGCCCATGTTCAAACATTAGGATCTATGTATATGTTGCCCATATGGTTGATATTGCATTGTGTGAGTGTGAGTGTCTTGGTGAGAGCTCATAATTTTTGTTGCTTTGATATCTACTTGTGATGGACTTGCTTGTCTAGTACATCAAAGCAGAGCAATGTGAGGACAAGGAAGTAATTATTTCCTTATTTTGTAGATGGAATTGATGTGCCTTTGTTTATTTCATTGTATGTGCGACCCTATTGGATGGAGTTGTTGATTGGTGTCGATGTGTAGGCTTTGTGTGCCTCTTTTTGTTTCTCCTAGTGGAGTAAGGTGCATTGTTTCCATGTTATCTCCTATTTGCAAGTAAATAAATGAAACTTATTTTTGATTCTATGTTATGTCAATATAGTAATGAAATGGTTCCTCTCATTGAGAAATGAGTGTTATTGTGAGTCATTGCAAAGGAGTAGGTTTTTCATTAGATCCTTTGGGTTAATGACTTAAGTCCCCAATCTAATTTCTTCATAAACTTATGGAAATTGTATTAAAATTGATGGATATCTAAATGTTGCTTTGCATGGAAAATAAATAAGCAAATTATTGTAGTTTGCATATGCATGAGGTTATTGATGGTATACTACTTGATGTGTGTGAGTGTGTTCTCTAACGCTGCTAGGATGACATATTCATTAACATTGTGTGGTGGTTTATCCCTCTTGTTTGATTGTTCTCAGTCATCACATGAAATGTGATTTTATTGATGCCTTATTTTATTTGGATGGAGGTACTTTCCTCATGTTATCAGGTTAGCATTAGTTTTTCACTATTTTCCTTTCTTGGAATAGTCATCAAATTTTCTCTATCACTCTCTTTGTGGTTTTTGTCTCGCTTGAATTATTGTTGAAATGAGCTCTTTTGTGATTTACTGTTAGAGTTGGCAATTCCCCATTTGGGCTTTTTGTTTTGGTTCATGATGACTATTCTGAATGTGTTTTATTGATGCCTAGTCTTGTGTTGCCACTCTATCATGTTCATCTTGAACATCTAGTAGTACTTACAAGGGATAAATAATATCATAGAGAACATACTAGTGTGTCTATCATAGATGTAAATTTTTTATTATAATCAAATGGTCTAAATATTTATTAGATAAGATGTTATTATGGAAAAAAATTGAAAGGATATGTACTAGTTTTATGGTAACTGACTCTTGAACCCTTGTTTTGAAAACCTTTCAGTTTCATTATGCATTAATGCTTGTGTTATGATTAATTGATGAAATTATGAAAGAGAAGTAATGATGGTTTCAATGTGTGAATTACATTTCATTTCATGTCTTATGTTCATCTAAGCATGTGTGCTCTTAGGTTGTTTTGGACATTTTGTTGGTTGCTTGTCTTGGTAACCGAGATGGTTTGAGTTTGCCTACGAGGTTATATCTTGAGTGGTGATTCAAACTCTTATGTCTTAGGAATGTCTAAGCTCCATCATGTTGTGGGCCTTGTTGATATCTTTTTGACTCTTTTTGAACGGAGCCAATCAGAGTCTGGATGTGAAAGTTATGGCCTCTAGAGTGAAGGCAATTTTTGTGTTGATTTGAAATTCGTGCGAGAAACAAGTGGTCTTGCCTTTTCTCACATGGTTCTTTGCATTATCTTGCTTGGTTTGGTGAGAAACCTCACCTAAGAGTCGGCTAATGTGGAATGTCTTCATAGGAATGACAGGTACACTTTCACACTTCAAAAGATGATGATTGATGTTCCAAGTACCCTTATTGAGTAGAGGCCAATTCAATCATGACATATCACATTTATGGCCATTCGAGAAGTTTAAACCTTCATGTTATTTTTAAAGAGGAGTTAAAAAGCCTTCATAATCTACTAGGTACTTAGTTGGGATTCGTGCTTGGCTTTGTGTGTTTCTTATAACATTGATCCACCTTTGTGAGAAGGAGTGTGGACTCTAAGCATTCCTTGCTTGAGGTTGATGTTGCCTTGTCATTTGGAAGTGACTTGATCTTGTTGGTGAATCTTGGTCCTCCTTTTGGACATTGACTTTGGTACATCTCTACATTATTTTCTCTCTTAAGGAAGTAGGCTAGTGTGGTTATGCCCCTAGCTTAGTTAGTGTTCGATGAGTATTTTTATGGTTGGTGGAACTATGAGTTTCCCTAATGTGTCTTGGGCTGATTTAGTGCATAGGTTGAGAGAGACTCCCTCTCAGTCCTAATACTTAGTAGTTTATTTCTCTCCAATCTTATATCTTCTAGAGGATTGTCTCAGTCAAGTTTCTCATTGACAGTTGACTTGAGGCTGGAGATTGAGTTTAGTTGTAGGTGGGGTGTGGTATTCCCAGCATGTTGCTAGAGGGACATGGTATCGTTGGGCACATGTTAGCATCTTATGATTTGGTATGAAGTATTACATGATTTTCTCCACTAATGACATTCTTTACAACCTTGTGGAAAAGTGATATCTTGTTTGGTTGGGTTATGTAACCCAACTTCCCAGTGATAGTTGAGCTTTTTGTATCCTAGAGGCTAAGTGCTCCTATGCTTGGTGGTTAGTAGTGGTCACTATCCTTTTTGGAGTGTGTAATTTGTTAGTACTCTGTCACCATATATGTTTGAAGGGTAAGTTTACATGGACTCAAGGATGCCCAGGTGTGGCATGATAATATTCTTGGGAATTTTGGATGATTATTCCTTCATGATTCTAACACTTTTTGGAAGTGTGTAGTCTTTTGACTTTGTTTTGTGGTCATGTGGTAGGTGCATGTTTAGTTGGGTGCCTGTTGACGAAGTAGAGTGGCTTTTAACTTACCTTGTATTGTTCACTTTATGCCTAGATGGGTTTTCCTTGTGCATAGGAAGTTCCTTATTCGAGGACCTTATGTTAATGTGACACCTATTCTCTTGTGGTTAACCTATGTGGGGGTTGACATGATGGTCCGAGAATGTTGGAGTGATTTGGTTGGACTTGTGAAGAAGTTGGTGAATCATTCCTATTGCTCAATTTTGACTTCACACTTGGTGTGTTTTGGTTTCTATTCTTGGATTGTAGGCTTCTAGGAGTAAGCCTAGTCTTTGGGGTGAATGATGTAGTGCATCTCCCATTTGATTTCTGTGAGTCATCTTGATGGATGTAACCTTGGTTATCTTTCATTGTGAAGAGATCGTGATTGGGACCATAAGTGGTCTACACCCTTGAGGTGATTGGATTTATGCTAACTATATCAATTGCTTTGATTATTCTTATGGCTCATTTACAAGATTATGATTTGGTAGATGGTTCACTGAGGTTTGTGCTAGTGGTTACTAGGATCGATGAGGTATCATGATGTTGTTTCATGATTACCATAAGATGTGTGCAGAGATTGTACTGTGTACTATTACTCTACTACACTGGACTAGGTTCCTACAGTAGTGGTTAGTCATGTTTTGATGGTGTTCTCTTATGTGCTTTAAGTTCCTTTTTATGTTATTCAAAAATCTATTATTAAATTTTTAAATAATTAGAAATGGATTTTCCATGTTGGATTCATTGGTTATGTGTTGTGAATATTTACATTGTTATATTTTGATCCGAGAGATACTTGTTACTCATGCTATGTTTTACATTTGAGATGACCCAAGGGTTAGATATTATACTTTAATTTCAATATCATAGATGTTAGACTACGATGTTGTTCAGTTGATCACATTTTCATGATGATGCCATTTTGAGAGGACAGTATGTTTTATGATGATATCTAGTTATCCAATATTTGGAAATATCTCTGATTATGTTATGTGATGGATTTAATGCTATGGTTATTTATTTCATTATGTTATATGTGAACGTGAGTGATGTAAATATATTATTTTAGTGTAATTGAATAAATGGTTAAATTAGGTGATTTAATGCATTATTACTTAAGATAAGTTATTATATGCAATTGCACTTGATTGTGTATTTTAGTGTGTAGGACTTATATCTCTGATAGTAGCACATGGAATTAGTGTTTCAATTGTTCATATTTTACCAATGTCATTCCTCTATGGTCAATGTATCTTATTTAATTGTTTAATTAAACCTTCCAGTGATTTGGTAAATTTGGACTCATTTTCATTATGTGCTTAGACTAGTGAACATGTATGTACATTTAGAGTTTCACATTGTTGTGAAGTTGTTAAGGCTTTCTATGATTTTTGGTGTAAAGGTTTTCAGGATTTATTTTAATAGATTTTAATTTTTGGCAGCTTTTCCATTGATGAATTCCAATTACTTGGAGTAGCCTATTTTCATTTGGGTTGATTTGGGATTTAACTAGTTCTCTTGGTTATTTTCCCTAATCCATTATTCACTCAAAAAGTGAATAAGTATCCAAAAAGGAATATAATTCCTCACTTCTCACTTTTGATTGCCATGATTTTCAGCTACTTCTACGGGATTTTTCTTTTATGGTTTAGATTCCCATTTTTCCCTTTTGGCTACAAGGTAGGGCTCTCCTATTTTATTGTTTTAGCTCTGTTTCTAATTTTTTTGGTATTCATTTTTTAGGAGGCTGAGAACTAGTGTTCCTCTCCATTTATGTATACTATCTCTACCTAGTTGGGTGGGTATGAGTATTTCCTTGATTTTTGGGATGAGAGTTTGGGGTTTCACACCATTATGCTAACCATTTTTTCATATGATGTCTAAACCCATATTTTATTGGATGTTTGTGGCTTATTCCTCCTTGGGGTGAATGGGTATTATTTTCACTAATTTTTGTCAATATTAGGTTTTTAAGGTTTTTGCCTTGATTTCTGTGCCACCCAATTTTCTTGGCATAATATTAGTCGTGGACTTGGATTATCCATAAGATGTCACTCAGACCTTTATTTCACATTTATGTTTCATTTGGATGAGTGTTGCATTCATACTCCTGACTTTGTGTTTAGTTGAGTGATTGTATACTTAGTGTATTGTTTCTTTTGGACCCTTGTTATTATTTTGTGGATACTAGGATTTGTGTAGAATCCATACTCCCAAATTGAGGTCGGTCAAGTGATTTCATGATGTTTGGTCTTTTTGTATCATTGGGATTCATGTAGAATCCATACTCCTGGATTGAGGCCGGTTGAGTGAGTCCATGATGTCTAGTTTTATTGTTCTTGGGATTCATGTAGAATCCATCCTCTCGAGTTGTTTTCGGTTGAGTGATATTTTTCTTATGTTCACATCCAATCCTTGTGATATGATCTTCATGATGGTGGTATGCCACACACAACACTAGTAAATTTGAACTCAATTTTTGACCAACTTTGGTCAAAATGTCCACCCAAGTTGGTCGAAATTTTGACCAAGATGTTCATTGAAGTTTTTCTCATCGAAATTTTGACCAACCTAAAATTTTATCAATACATTTGTCAAAAAAATTATTTTTTGGTGGTCCTAATTTGTCAATGTTGGTCAAAATTTTGACCAATCCATTCGTTGAAATTTTTTTTATTGCTCAAAATTTCCACCAATCTATTCGTCAAAAAAAATTTGATTGGTGAAAATTTTGACCAATGCTTGGTAGAAAACTAATAAGCATTGGTTGAAATTTCCACCAATGTTTGGTCAAAAAATTTTAGCATTGGTGGAAATTTCCACCAATGGTTAGTCAAAAAAGAATTTAGTTGGTGGAAATTTTGAACAATGCTTGGTAGAAAACTAACAAGCATTGGTCAAAATTTCCACCAATGTTTGGTCAAATTTATTTTTTATGTTGTATCAAGCAATTGTTTCTTATCTAAGCCATTTAATTTGAAACCTTTTAAATCTCTACAAAGATAAAGTTGGAGCAGAAAAAATTTCTTTTCAAAGGTGTCCTCTGATTGTAAAGCGTCCATTCCATTATCTTGTTCAACAAACAAGACATATCTAGTTCAACAGATAATGGAATGGATGCTTTACAATCAGAGGACACCTTTGAGAAGAAAAATTCTCCTGCTCCAACTTTACCTTTGCAGAGATTTAAAAGGTTGCAAATTAAATGGATTGGATAAGAAACAATTGTGTGATACAACTGTTAAGTTTCAGGATTTGCACCCTACTGAACTGGCAATGTTCAGTAACCCTTACTTAACATGGGAGTCATTTCATTATGTGATACTGGATAATGAAATGAAACCTTTGGATTCTAGGCCAGCTCCTATTAGATCTTTCAGTGAAACACTCTAAAACTTAATGAAAAATTAGAGGAGAAAAGGTAAGAAAGTGTAGAAGATAAACCTAAAACTTAAAGCTTAAACTAAAAAAAGAGGTGATACACCAAAAGTTACTATGAAGATGTAACACACATGTAAAAAAGAGGATTATATAGCTCTATGAAATATAGATAAAGCACATCTTCCTATAAAGGCTTGCACAAGTGATTTATGATAAGGTTTCAATACTGAAACTAAAAAAAAGAGGATAAATCACTACCTCACTTTGACTAATTTCACCTATAAACACATATCATAACTTGCAAGAAAACTTACTTTTCTACAAAAGGTGTTGGAATGAGACAAAAAATAGGGAATAACGTAAAAATTCATAGGTTAACTTATCAAATCATTCAAAAACACACGTAGAATTTGTAGAAAGGAAAAGAGCTTAACCATTTACTTCATAAAGCATAATCACACTGCTGTCACTGGCATTATTTCTTCAAAATGTTGAATTACAGACTCTGTAACAAAGCTTAGGACTCAAAAGATGTCTCAAAACTCTATCCTAAAATTAGAACTCTCCTAAAATGAGTTTAAAAAAACTCATTAAGTACCATCCCAACTCCTTGGGTCGAATGCAGAAATAAAGCTTGGAAATGAGGGCTTAGAAACTTCAAAAAATAAAGTTTCATAACTTATTTGACTCCACTAACTTATAACTGCCCCCATGACTCATCAAAACCTCCCTAAAAATGCTTCAAAAAGTCATAAAGACCCACAAACCGACTTGACAAAGCCAAATCCGACCCCCTATATTCTCTCCACATGTTTCCCAACTGATTCCCTTCTTAAAGACCATTACATGAGCATACAAGATGACTTATTTTCTTTTGCATGACAAATAGGAAAGAATATTCAATGACTTATAATTACATCATTTAAATATTTCTCTTTACATTAACACATATGCAAAAGAAATGATTTAAAATAATGTTCTTGCATTTTAGAATAAGAAGATAATATTAAATGATTAGAATTAATCATTTAAATATTATTTCTTTATCATTAATAACAAGTAACATTATAAACTTTTGAAAACAAACTTCTAAGACATCAACAATTAACTCTCCTCACCCATCTCAAATATATATAAAAAAATCAAAAGGATGTAAAATCCCATGAAAAACTATGAATCTCAATTGTTTATCAAGAATAATAAAGGATATTATATCCTTCCTCAACCCTAAAAAGGTATTCATTTTGTTATCTTCTCATTCGAGATGAATCCGGAAGAGAAATGAGGGTAAAGTAAGGGTTTCAACCGCCATGAGAGGATTTTACTTTATGCTTGAATGCTTCTCTTTGTTCTTCAATGAAGGGAAATCTTGAGGTCAACATCCTTGTACTTGCTAGTATCAGAGACAAAGCTCGGATTTCTTCGTTCTTTCAGCAAAAATCCACGAGCATATGAGGTTTTTCTTAAATTTCTTGAACATGTTTATTTCAATCACCATAGTTACTTGAAGATATGTTTTAAAAACTTGTCATGAAATCAATTTCTTGTTGTTTTTTATATTGTTTCTCAGATAACATAACATAGTGGCTTTTCTTGCTGTGATTGGGCTCCATGCTATGATTTTTCGTTTCTATATAAAGAAATTGCGAGTCTATCTTAAGAACCCGAATGGGGTTTTCTTGCTTGTCATTATATGATCTTTTGCTTCTGCTGGTTTGATACAAACTCATTCTAGGTTTGTGTGATGTTGTAATAATAGAGCTTGCTAGAGTTGGAAAAGCTCGAATTTAGAAGAGTTTCACTGGTTTTAAAATGTTGTCATGAATATAAAAGGTATTTTGCTGCATTTTCCAATTATTGTTTCCTCCTATGTCAACCTTTTTGGCTTTTGAAGTGGGTGGTCAAAATTAGGAAACAACAACGTACTGTACAAATGAGTCTCTGGAGGATTATCTAGTGTCTCAATAAAATAAACAACACCATTAATCTCATCTACTCCAGCAACCTGTTCAACCATTCACTCACCCTCAGTAATGGCACCTAAGCAACAACCTTTCCCATCATAAACATACAAATGCTTGAACCCAGATCTCTCACTAGCCCATATAAAGCCTTCTGCAAAATGATGCAGACCCTAGCTAAGTATTCTTCCTCTAAATCATTTTTTTGTTCAATCCACAGGATAAATCCATCCAAGAAATGTCACCACCAGTTGCTTTATCTTGATGCATGATCCTATAAAAAGGTATTTCAGAAGCATCAACCTATGCAAATGCAATATATTTACTATCTGGTGACCACCAGAAACCATTTCTTCTCTCCATCTCTTCCTGGGCAATATATTCAGCAATGCCATGTGTCTTCCCTATTCCTCGGGATCCAAAAGTTATTTGCTTCAGCTCTTCACTAGTGATAGATAAAACATAGATCTCATCATCTTGTACATAGGTTATCATGCTTCCATTTGGTGACAATTGAGGATCAAGAAGTGGAGAAGATGGTGTGCTCTCCAATCTCAAGAGTAGCTCCATACCAGGAAGATTTTGAACATAAACCCACACTATCTCATAAGCATATAGTCCGAATTTATTTAAATGTGTGTCAATAACTCCAAATTTTGTTGATTTTCTGAACTCTTATAGTTTCTGCAATGCTAATGAGGCCCAGCTGATTAGATCTGCACTTCAAGAACCCTATGTTGTCAAGTGACCCCAATACTCTATAAATGACAGTGTTTTCCTGAATTTAGTGAATGATCTTTAATTTGAAGAAAATCCATAACAGTAGTCTATTTGCTTCATGAAATTTATTTGCATATGATCTTTCAGCTATTACCTCTTCCTTTTTCTTATACAGTACAACACTTCAATAATATGATGAACGCATCGTTTTGTTCGCATTATAGCACAGTCTTAAACTTTGAATGTGCATTCTTCTTTCAGCTTTTATTTCATGTGTTACAGATTCAAATTTTTTAATCAACATTGTGATGGCAATCATTATTTAGTTGATGTAATCTTGTAGCATCTTGTTCTATGAGGTTCGAGCACGGGCTCGTGACACTCACAATGACTTTTATTTCTTTCTTTTCAGTTTGCATTCTTTTGAAATGCATCAACAGATAGAATATGTCATTGTAGAGATAGTTAGTCATTGCTTACATCGTTTGGGATCTAACATCAGTTGCTTCCATGTTTTTGTAGATGCTTGGTATCATGGAGCTCGAAGCTGGATGAGTGTGCCAAACAGAGGGTTTATAACCAGTCAAAGCAACAGGCAATGATTGGTTATCTCTACTCCTCTTTTCTTTCATTCATAGGTATCTGTTTATATATTTTGTTATGAAAGAAATTTAATACAGTGAGCTATACTCATGGTTTGTGTGAGATTTTTTCCTGTTCAGCATATCATTTCATTTCATTGTTTGAAAACATCAATGTATATTTGAAAGTAAATAAATACAAAGACATTTCTATTGTTTGAATGAAATGAAAAGCACTTTAAACCATTTTCACTGCATGTATACTTAAAATTTTACACATGTGCAAAATTTTGGTAACAACAGCATGGAACAAATGGACATTTATGCATAGGGCACCATCAACTATTTTATCCTAGAAACCCATGCAAAGTTGTCAATGCTAACAATTTGTCAATTACCAATACAAAATCTTATTCCAACACTACAAGGTAAAATTACCCCAAAACCAACCTACTTTAGACAAGAAAGTTAAAACTATAATGCCAATGAATCCTTCCACTTTAAGGAACCCATGTACACATGCAACCAAACATAGTCAACATAACTAAAAAACTACAAAAATCTAAAGGACTACTCCCTACACAGAGCTGCCAACTGAAAACCTCAAACTAGGACTTCAATTGCACCCACTAAAGCTTCCTCATACTTAATAGGAAGGAACACATTTTCCACTCCCAACAGTACCCTAATTAAAATTTTAAATAAACTCATTCACATTTGCATCTAGAACCCTAGCCTCCAATTGGGTAGAAGCTCTAGTCCAACACAATACCACACTACCAAATCCATCTTGTCCAAGGACTAGCTTAACCAAATCTGTGAGTATGTTGATTGGGGACAAAAAAAAGTATTTATAGATGGTGATTGCAAACATAATATCCATTATGTGAGGATCAACATTCGAAAAGGGCCAAATCATCAAAACACAAAAATGCAACTCAAACATTCTAGAGCAAGAGACAAGCCTCACCTCAAAAAAAGCCACTCACACACTCCAAGATGGAGCAGCCACCTATCACACACACTAAAGGAACTTTAATATAAATGTGACAAAACCATTAAGGCACTATTAATTCTTATCAAGGCACTATTAATTCTTTAATATAAAGGCACTATTAATTCTTATCAATAAAAATGCAATACCATTATTTAGCAAAACCTTGAGGCAAGATTTTACATGAATGAGTCTAATGATCAAGAAAGGCATGCTTAAACATCAAATTTAATGCCATATGATGAAGACCTCTGACCTGTAGATTGTAACAAACACTTCAAGAACAGTTCTAGCAAATGAGCCAATTATGTATGGACTATACTTGACATTTGTAGCAACACTAGCATAGTTAAAAATAATGTAAGGAAATGGTGAGATTCTCAAAAGAGCAACAACTCAAAACTGATGGAACTAGTTTCCTTCTCCTACTAGCCTAATTAGTGCAGATTTCTAAGGCCACCTTTCAAGCCATTTCTGTGTTAGAAAAGAGATATTGACCATTATAAGATAGCCTACAAATTCAATCAACTGAATTTTATCAACATGGAACCACAAGATGATGGGCAAAAATTTATATGTGTTTGGTTGCGAAAGGCAGACCCAGTGAAGTAAGGCAAGGACATGCCAATACTGGTTCCTTCCATTATTATCAGGAATCCAATGTTGTATCCAAATGTCATTCCAACTAGCCACATTGAAGGTGTAGAAGGTAGTAGAAAAATAGGAAACAAACCCATTGACCCAATAAGCACAAATACAAGTGCTTTCACACTAAAAGTTGCTTCTTCCCAATCCAAGATTGTTATAATCACCTACTGCAAGGAACAACATAAGACTTTTATGAGAAGAAGTTTTCTTTTTTAGAGCAAAGAAAGGCAACATCTATGTAATTTGTCTTCCAACACCAATGCAAGAACAAAATTAATTCCAATCTGGCTAGTCACAAACAAATGATCATAAACTCTAGCAAAAGATGTGGAGCATTCTAAACTACAGATATCTTGCTCCTCCATCTACTTCTCCAATACTTTCAAATATATACAAACCACCTAGAAAATGATAGTGACTCACAATCATTTTCAGCCAAATAGGCAAAAACAACAACAAGCATACATGAATGTGCATTCGCATTAACACACATAGAGAAATGTCAATGCTTCCCTCCCTCTAGCTTATTCTCATATTATTTTCCATATAAAACTAAATTATGTCAAGAAAAATCATCAATTACAGTGGATAAGTCAAAAAACTATCATAATGTTACGTACTTGAAAAATAATGCCATCTCAATTAAGTTAGATGGTATACCAAAATTATCAATGATGAAAAGAGAATGAAAAGTTAATTTTATAGATCTCCAAATGAAAGAACAAGGAGTTGAAACATTTCAAAGCCTGGTCAATTAGAATTGGCATTCCCCAGATGATGAAAGTAGCTACAAGTTCCAATAGAGAAAAGCATAATAAAACCACCTTAATCTACCAACATATGCAATACTTGTCTGGTTTTTTCAGAACTTGCAACCTCCCAAATTCCTAGGGCTCTGGTTCATCTAAAAAACCTAATCTAACACAATTAGTTTTTTCCTGACATGTCACCTACCTAACATTCCGAATGACTTCCCTCATTGATTCAATGAAAGCAATGGACAACTTCTTGTTCTTATCTTTATTATGAACAGGCCAATCTAGTTACATGTATCTGTACACATAGATCACAAAAGGAAAGGTTAATGAGAATGATTTATATGACCATAATTGTATGTAAAATAGCTTAGTTTAACTTATTTCAATAGATCAAAATGTTATAAAAATAGCACATCGTGATCCTACAAAAGAATTTAGAATAATTAAACTCAAGGTGAATGCATGTTGTTGTACAGATTGCTTTTTCTGGTTACCATTGTATGTCATGACCAGTCTAATACCCTCCAAGAAGTTCATGTGTGGAATGATGGGGTCTTGATCTAGATATTTTGACCCAAAAAACCAAAATATTCAAGTTAATACAATTCAAAGATCTTTACCACCTTATCACAGCTTGCAATTAATAACTTGCTAAAAGAAAAGTCAGGCCAGATGGAATGTTCATATCAAGAAGAACCACATGAGTCTAAAAGAAATTGTGAATTTTTTAATCAAGTAATGTTTCTTACTTGTAAGAAAACCTTAGAAACACAAAAGTCGATAATCTAAAAAGTTCTCCACAATTGTACATTAAATAAATAGCAATAGATCTGCAAAATATCTACATGAAACATCTACCCTTGCAAGATCTACTAAGCACTTTATAATCCTCAAAATTCTCTCCTCCTAATAGATTTTTGAGGTCAATTGTTGCTAAGGCACCTCGTCACTTTTCAACATTTTCTCTCCCAACCAACATTGAGGGTCGACTACTACCCAAATTAAAATTCAAAAACATACAAACATGACACTAACATTCTCTACATTTGAAAAAAAAAATCCTTACCATAACAAATAAACCAATTGTAATGTCTTTTCCTTCTAGTATTTCTCAATTATGTTTAGGGAATCACCATTTCCATCTTATCTAAACCTTTGTATAATAATTTCAAAGCATGTTGCCATCTTTTCCACCAATTATGATTCAAGCTAATCCTTTTAGACAATAATTTTGAGAACCATTTAAAACAACATTCCATCCCTTGCACCACAAAAAAACATTTGAACTTCTAGATTTGCAAACCACATCTCTCTCAACATATATCATATTATCATCTTTAAGATTTGCAATGCCCACTTACCACACAAAAATATCTCCAAAAATCTACCCAAACACATGTTGGTCACTTGAGATAATCTTATGCCTTGCTCATCATCTATGTACAATAGTCTTTAATTCTGTTTTCCAAGAGAGCATCCTTGATTGGATCCTTTCTACAACCCATGTTAGCAATTGAGGACTTCTTTTTTAATTCCTATTTACTCCCCCAAACTGTCTTGAACGTGTATGGGCATTTAAATTACTTATTTCTTCGTTAGTTACTAACTCTTCTGCAAGTTGTCATCCAATTTCCAATATCAGCAAAGATTGTTCACTTCCTAGTATCATAGCATATGGTTAAAACAATCCATCTTCAAATTAATTGAACTTTATGATGTCCATCTCCAACCCACTATAGCAATATAATTTAATTGAATTAATCTTAATAATTCCCAATCTTGCGCAGCTCATCTTGAAAACCTATCATAAACTTGACCAACCACATAATAGAGCATTTACAATTCCAGTGGATCTTGGGCTTAATAAAGCTAAACGGAAAACGTATAATATTTGTTAAAAAATTGTATTATGAATAAATCTGTTGTAATCACATATATTTTTAAAGAAAAACTAGTAGACTTCTACTATAGGGGAAGGCCAAGAATGAATTGATTTTCCAAACCAATTTGTTTTGCAGCTAGCTTTGCAAAAAAAATGGTGGCTTGCAAAATAAAAGGTTCCTAATAATGGTTTAGAAATAGAATAATATTTAATTGACCTCTTTTTAAGAATTAAAAAAATGAACTTTGACAACCTGAGACAAAATTTGTAATCAATAGAAGAGCCAAAGACAACAAACAAAACATCATGGATACATAACAAGTTTGTAACTCAAACATATGAAGTGTAAAAGGCTTTATACAACTATGTTGATCAAGTTATTAATAGATATTACTAGCTATCTCAAACACAAAGAACATTCAACCTAGCCAAATAGAAGCAACTCAGAGAACTTTCATTGTATACAAGAAAATTTTCAAAAAATAATTTAAGTGTTGTGTAAAGTCATATTTGTATAATAGATAATATTGTTTTTATTATAGATAGTACTATTTCTGCATTAAAAAGTTCTGAACACAATTTCACAGATACCAGAATTTATATTCAATGAAATAGTTTTGAATTAAAAGGTTATCATAGGCACTTACTTGGCCAATTCTGAAACTTGTCTATGTTGCTTTGCGATCCATCTGAGTTGCAGCACCATTCTCGATCACTTGTCTTCATTTAGTTGTCATAAGTTCTGAAACTTAAGAACTCATTTAAAAGTGGAACGCATTTAGAAACGTTGCCTTATTCACTTGTCCTCAGAGAATGCTAACCCAATAATAAGCCAGTCTAGCATGCCCTCTATCATCTAGAAGATCTGAAGCATGTTTTAACTACACAGTAAATAATAAAAAGCAGCATCTAAAAAAAAGTGCATTAATCAATGCATATATAATTGCATCCTGCAGTCTACATCTTCAGGCTACTTCTTAGTCAAGTCAAAGAAATTTGTAGTCTGATATTAGATAATTCATAACAAAGCTTTCCTTTTCAATCATTTTGAAGGCATTATGCGTCCAAGCATGAAAGTATAAGCTCAAAGTTTGTACCTAATCTTCATCCACTATTTATGTTGCCTTTCTTATTGCACCAACCCTAAAATAAGGCTTATGTTCACAGGAATAAATTATGTTATATATATCATACCGACAGATTGAATTAATTCGAGCAACCATTCTAATATCTTCTTCCATGTAAATAAAAAATGTCCTGAATAATTTTGTTTATCCCCAACCTTCGACTCACCTAGTAATTGTGACCACCAATTAAATATATTACACTCTAAAAATTGGTTACACAAAATATGCAAGATTCACTTGAAAATAGATATTAATAACACAACCAAAATATATTCTTTTAATATAAAGATTGGATGCTTCTGATGAACACACCCTCTCAAATGATGAAACTTATGGATTATATATATTATACTTCCACAAGCAGCTCAATTAATATGGCTTCTCTAGAGAAAATAAGTTATGCAAGCATGAACCAAAGATACAATAAAATAGTATGTCACACTGATATAGACAAACAAATAATAAAAACCCCACACCACTCCCAACATGATTTGTTGTAACTATTTGTTGTATGACATTTGTTCTGCCTGCTGAAACCCTCATTTGAGTAATAACCAATTAAGCATACTTTCAACCATCTCTCTTCTCTTTGTAGCCAAGCAACTCCACTGCAAGAACATCCACCACACTGACTCACTGATTATCACCTAAAGACTAAAATCTTCACAAGCATTGTTTTCTTACAATATACAAAATCCTAGAATGGTAATCAGATAACATGCACAGTACATTTTCATCCCATTTGCTACCATGAGATTCCTTTGTGCTTAGCTCAACTCTTTTTGAAGGTATATAAACCTCAAAAGTCACTAATATACTTAGTATGTCCAATCATGCAATTACACCTTGTATTGTCTGCATTGATATACAGTGTTCTTTGAGAACCATAATACCAAAAATATGAAGTCCGTTTATTTTGCACCAATAGCATGTTTTAATATATGAAGTTCCCTTGTTTTGCTCTCAAATTATCTTCCAAATTTGTAGAATTGCCTAGTAATTAGTGCTTTAAACATCTAATAATTGGCAATCCATATAACCTAATTAATTAATTATTACATGAAAAGCACAAAGAAAAAGAATTTTGTTTTAACCACACAAGGATTCTTTTCTCATCAAATATTTCCCTACATGGCAATCTCCGGCCTTTTATTACTTCTAGATAATATATCATACATTACATTAAATTGTACAATTTTTACGTAGTAAGAAGCAGAAAGTAATCTGCGTGATACTTCAACAAAATAGCTCCCACTATACATTAATGACAAATAAATATGCCAAATTTGTGTTTCTTCTATAGAGGAATATGTCATAACCTGTAGCATAATTCAGCATTTGTTACTTATTACTGCCAAGTAGTAACAACTGAAACAATTTACCACCAAACAATTTACCACCATCTTCATGGTAGCTTGAGATTGAAGTAGATATAATAACCTTAAAAAAAGCACTAACATATAAACGATTTCACAACATTAAAAATCATACAGTATTAGTGAATAATTTAAGCCAAATGTTCAGAGGAGCATAAGGGCATACTTTGCTGGCGAATACAATATATAAAATAACCTAATTACCAATCACAGTTCTACAAGAACATCGATTGAAAGTGCCATCTGTAGACAAAAAAAATAGATCACCCTGTATCATGGATTCTATAAGGATCCGTTTCCATTTCTTCTTTGAGAAATACACGATAGTGCAGAAAACAGGATACACTAATAACAGATGTTTAACCAATTACGTATTGAGCAAAATACCCAACACGCCTGCTCCTTGCAGAACTCTAATAGAATGTTGTAGAAAGTGGACAAATGCAATCTTATAATCTTCCAAGTACTATCCCCCTTCAACTATAGTAGATCATCACATTCCTAGCATTAGTTATCTACCAGAGGAGACCAGTAGAATTGTAGAAGGAAGGTATTCTTACAATCACCATGCAGACCAATCTTCTCGTCTGATAATCAAAATCATAATAGCTGAATCAAGATACAAGATATTTAGGTGGTCTGTGTTGTGGGAATAATTTTGGAACCAGCACTAAAGCTGCTCCCTAGTAGCACAATCTAATATAAATACAAACTATTTGGAATTCTCAAATTTGTTTGCAACACATTAGGAAGATAGTAATTACTAATAACTGAAGCAATGATGTTAGTGTTGTTAACACTTGCATCTAACATGCTGCTTTTTAACCTCTATATCTACAAACCCATAGATTAAGATTTCTTTTGTCACCTCAGAAATGATTTATACTAGAAAGTGCTAGAGATTTCTCAACTCTAGTAGGCACTAGTTGATTTTTGCTTCTTGATTCTTACATTACTGCAAAAAGATGCATTTTTGCGATATCCAAGTCTCGTTTAAATAGAGCCAGTCTAGAAGGGGAGAAAGACCAGCAAACAGGAAATTAGCAAGCAAGGTAAAGCTTAGAGAGTGATGAAAACTAGTAAAAGCAAGTTGTCTTTGATCCATAAGTATGCTAAATCTAGAAAACTCAAAGGTGCCTCTGACGTCAACATCAAAGACAAATGGTAGGAGCTACTGTATCGTAATAGGAGAAACTAGGAACAAAATGACATGTCGATCAACTGGAGATATAAAAATGAGGTTCCTCGACTTTATTTTGTCATCAAAAGCAATAGTCTATTCCGGGAACAATTATCAAAAAAAAAACATGCTCAGCATGAAATGAAGCGACCAGCATCCCTAAATCTGATTGCTTTTGAGGGGGCAGAGGAGGGTAGAATTGCAATGTCTCTTTCCATTCAGCTATGTGACCACAACAAAGAAGGTCTATTTTGTCAAAGTCACCTACAGATTGTAATCAGCACCAACCATGCACAGCAAGAATTGAATGTGGTGAGCTCTTTCAGAACTACAAGATACTATATTTTGTTCTATAATGCTTTACAAGAAGATTGCCAAATGCCTACAAAGAAAATGAAGAGCTGTTCAAACATCACAAAACTTGTTTAACATCTCGAGGTAGATTATTTGACTGGCTCAGTGATTAGTTCATGCCCTGGGTACAATGCAATCAACATGGAGCGATTAGCAAAATAATGAAGAATTAGGAATGGAAAGAGCATTGGAATGAACTCATGAGATATGGGTTATAGATGCTAACTCAAATACTAAATGAGATATGGGTTAATGTCAAATATGATGTCAGGATGTAGAGATTGGCCATCTATATAAGGAACTAGGCCCATTAGAGATGGAACATTGTATGAGTGACCACTCATGACAGCTTAGAGAAGCCATGTTCCTATTGTCAAAGATGATATCAAACATTGTTGTACCGTTGGAAATCATGTGTTTGGAGAAATTTTTTAGGGACTGAGGTAGTGCAAATGTTTTTCTGAACCTTCATTTTATCACTCTTTATTCCAATGGTAGAAGACTTTGTATTTCTCCTATGTAGTAATGATTAGATGCCTCTTACAAGTATAGGGTAGTCTTATATTAGTACAAGTTCATAGGCAAAAAAAAAAAAAAAGATTTGCAACAGTATTAAAGGCAACAGTAACCCATACAAAATTGCTAACCAAGCATATGGGAAAATATATCAAATTCAGTTAAACCTAACTAATTTTATGTAAATATATAGGAGCATTAGAATCCTTCAGACAAGTGCTCTAAGTAAGTTACCTTGATGGTTTATGAAACACAACTAAAACGCAATAAGCAGTGAGGTACCAACTACATATGCTTTATATTTGTATACACAACTTTATTGCAGTATTTCTATGGGCAGAAAGAAAGCGAAATCACATCTTAAAGGTCTTTATAGTTAGCTGGGATGATTTGGTGGTAGGGGAAAATTGCTCTAATTATTAATATCTGATTTAGAAAAGTTTCTTTGCTTTTCGAATTCTTTTAGTGAGCTCCACAAGATATCAAGTTTAACCACTCTATTGAGAAGTACAATGGCATAGCTTAAGCTAAATTTAAAATATAGCATGTATGATTCTTAGAGGTTTTATCAGTTTATATGTATAAATTTGGCTACACTTTTCTTACCTAGATGATATAATACTGTTATAATTATAAATAAAACTGTTCAATGATAATAAAAAATTAAATTTGTGATCAATATATTTTGCTACATTTCTTGCAACTTTTACTTATGCACTCAAGGAACTTGAATGAACCATAGCTATACTGGAAGAATAGATGCCTCACTTGATCATGGAGTGCAAAAACATTCAAATTCAAATCAATTTTTTGTGTCAAGGGGCAATCCTATCAAATATTTTGAATTTTCTATCATTGGTGGTGGAGTGATTGGTCTTAGGTATGCTCTTGAAGTTGCAAAACATGGGTCTCTGGCAGTCATTACAAAAGCTAAACCTCATGAAAGCAATACCAATTATGCATAAGGTGGTGTCAGTGTTGTTCTAGATCCTTTTGATTCCATTGAGAATCATATAAGGGATACAATTGTTGCTAATGCATACTTATGTGATGAAGAAACTGTTAAGGTGAGGTGCGTGATATCTTTGAGTAGTTATCTTGATTTAATTGGATGCACTGAACTTTAGTTTGATATGAAAATATCAATTGTTAATACTAAATAGTATATGTATACTTAATTCAACATGTTTATGTCCACATAAAGTAAGCTTAAGGTTTATGCACCAAACCTTTATGTTATGTTGTTTCTCATTCATATTTAATTTATTTTAAACTTTGATTACTTAAAGATTTTATACTTCCTTGAATTCTATTATTATGGCCCATGGGTGTCACTTAAATTGTGAACCTAGAACCAACAAGATTAAGAGCTGGAGATAAGAGAGTAAAAACATTTCTAGTTTGATTTAGTTTCTATCTGGGTAGAGGTTATTGACTCTCCCATAACCAACACTCATAATTCCTCATCTTAGATATACCCAGCCTTAATATTTATAGGAATACTCTTGGTAGCTACTAAAATTCCTTGCAATTTTACCAATTTAGGTAACCTTGATAGCAGTGTTCCATAGGGATACATGATCCCTAAATCTTGTAATTTCTAAGAGGATGGGATCCTCAGAAGGCCAATATGCCAAGGAAACGACATCTCCTCTCCTAGGATGTGTTCCTCAAAGATGGGATATTTCTAAGGTGCCCTCCCCTAATGATAATATTTAGAAATAAATTTGCAATCAATATGATAATACAATTGCTTTTGCAAGTGTGTAATATTGGTACATGGAGCTAGATATGATGAGGAACAACAGAGAGCAAAGAATACTCAGGAAAGACTAGTGGAATGCTCAAAATATAGACAAATGAATACTAGGTGCACAATCTTCTTTACATATAAGGTGCAAAAAAAAATCCAAATAGCTTGGAGTGTTCCATAGACCCATAGAGCTTCAAGTGTATGGACATCATCTTGTACAATGTTTTTGGTAGGAAATTTATATAATAGTAATACATATTTATCATTTTTACTAACCATTATTATATATTGTAGATTATAATTTATTTATTTTATTATCATCATTACCATATTATATATATATATATATATATATTGTGTGTGTGTGTGTGTGTGTGTGTGTGTGGGTGTGCCACTGTCGCAATTTACATCTTTGATTCCCCTTCCAACCATGTCCTTATTGAGAAAGAATGTGAATCCAACAATTATCCTTCTTAATTTGTTTAAGATCATAAATCAGTCAAAAAGTTTAGTCACAAAAGCATTCTAACCACATTCTAACTCTGGTTTCATTTTTGACATTTGATGGAAAATGTTTCCTCTATGATTATATTTGTGATCCTCTAACACCCACTGCATTCAAATGGAAATTGATGAATACCACAGGACATAAGTGTCTTAAGCTTTCTGAAGGAAATATCAAATAAGTAAGGAACACAGGTATGCAATCAAACAAACAATAGAGAACTAAGTATCACAAATCTTTGGACGTGGTGAGGTTGTAATTCAGAGCACTAAGAAATTTTGATATGATAAAATATTTAAAAAGTACTATGCAAAAGGAAAGTCAAATATTATCTCATTAGAATAGTATGTACACTTCCCTACCTATAGTAGCACTATTTGTGTGCTTCCTTGAGATCAAATTTGGAACTATTCACCCTAATCCAGTTGATAGCACCTTCACTCACAACATCATAAAAATTAAATCAATTCAGTATTTTCTCAAGCATGACCCCATATGAATGAGACAAAGATGTCTTTACCAAAATCACTTCCATTAAGGACACTGTATTCCAAAGTTGAAGCTAGAAATATACAATGCTAAAGTAATTGTCTTACTTACAGTCATAACAATAAGTGCTCTAAGAGTACTAGACAAGACAATAGACTTTGGATGATGCATTGCCATGAGTGCAACAATAATGAAAGTCTCATCTCCAATCTTGTAGGGAAAAAACATGTAATCAGCATACTAGAAGTCTTAAACATCATACTACAAGAAGCAATTATGGTGCAATGATACCAGTGAATTCAATTTAAAAGAAAAATGTTCAAAAACAGAATACTACCTCACTAACAATGATCATAGACAAACTTGCAAAAAAACCATCAAGAACACCCAGTCTAGGGGACTCTAAAGCACCATTAATTATATCTGGCTTCTCCATAATCAAGCCCTTTTGCATAAAGTCTATATCCAACTGCAAAGTATCCATCACAAATCACATTCAAAGGAAAGAGAAAAACAATGGTTTCATTATATCATCAACTAATATATGAAGGTAAGAGCGTTGAGGGAACCCGCTTGTAGGCTATTTCATGCCTCCTTGGCATAGTAAATCTATCATCCTTCTTAAGGTTAGTGACTAGGAGAGAAGTAAGGAATTAGGACATATGTATTATGAATCAATGAATGTTCATTAATTTGATTTAAAAGCATAGTGACATATGATTACTCATTGGGAATTGGAATTTTCTATTAGAGAATGTCATGAAATGTCATTCCAAAGTGATCAAAAGCTTTTTTTGTATTTGAGTTTCAATACATTCTATGCAATCACCCTCCAAAGGACACTTAATAAGCAAGGACACTTAATAAGAAATCCATGAAAAACATAAGGCAATCATTAGCATATAAGCACAAGTTATGTTAGAAGTGGGATCTTGATCAACATATCGAATGTGAACATTATTGATTGTTACTTGAATGTTGTCAATAATCTAACCAAGATGCATAGACATAAATCAGCAATAAACCTTGAAGACAATAAAATATTTAGATAGTACAAAATGTTCCAAGAAATGAGTGGTGTCTCAAAACTACAGCAATGATGACCAAAAATTATTTTT
Organism: Cupressus sempervirens; assembly: GCA_028749045.1. NCBI lineage: Eukaryota > Viridiplantae > Streptophyta > Pinopsida > Cupressales > Cupressaceae > Cupressus > Cupressus sempervirens. The sequence goes on from CM053783.1 coordinate 548,236,949, forward strand.
GCTCACATACTATATGGAGATTGTCAAAAATGAATAAGCATAAGTCCTAAACTCACCTTTGCTGAAAGTTGGGAAATGAAAGATCGGCTAGCTTGATTATCTGATACAATCAAACAAAAAAATTAAAGATCTTCTCAAAAGTAAAATAGGTATTTGAACATTATGTATTATCACCCATATTATTAACCCAATACCTTCAAAGATTTAATTTCATAACCTCACTACCTTTGGAGCTATGAATCAACCACAATTTATCCTCACTAAGAAGAATGTTAAAAATCAATAAGTTGTAGAGTCATTCCAATTTTCCATAAAAATGACTAATTCAATGAAAACAGATTTTCTCAAAGAAAATAAAATGCATTATGGGCACCTCAACAGCTTTTGTCAAGCACACTAGCCCTTTTTTAAAGGAATGGCCAATAGACCAAAGCAATAATACCACAAACATGTCTTGACAACTTTGCAAGCTCTGTTGCTGCAAGATTTGCTCTCTTTCCAGCCCATTCTCTAACCTCCATAGCCTCTGCACCCCACTGTGATCATTCTAGAAATCACAAATGTAATTGAGAAACATTTTGAGAATCTAACATATTCCTAGTCTTTAACCTGGCAGGATCATTGCTAGTTGCTACAGATTTGTATCCAAAATATTGCAGCACTATTAGATCTACACTTCCATACAAACAAATTATTCCAAATGTATCAATACTTTCACAAAGTTACAAAGCAAAATCTATCAAACAACACCTTTGAATCACTTCTTTTGCAAGTACATATGAATACATCATCCAAAGCAATCATTATTGGGTCCCAACCAAGTTTAGTCTAGGGAATCTCGATGCTCAATTTCCCAATCACCCCTATCAGCCAAACCATGGTCAAATCTTTTTCAATTTCTTTAGTAGGAAGGAATTTATAGTCAAAATCTCTTACATGCAAAAAGATAAAATTTATAATGTCATTCAAGTGCATGTCAACAGATATATCCTATGACAGGGATGAGATTTATTAATAGACTCTTGACATTGACTAGTAGTAGCATAATAGCCTTTAAATTATCAAATGTCTCGGTGTTGATTACAAAAGAATTTCCATCAATTTCTGATAATTATCCATTAAATTTACAAATAAACAGAGAGTAGTATGGCTATATTTTCAATATAAAGTTAAAGCTTTTCCTAGAAATACTGTTACTTTTTAGCAAAAGAACCAATAAAAACATGATGATTTAACCAAAAAATGTAATTGGCAAAACATAATGTATCACCATAACACTATAATTTCATGCATTTTGTCTTCTAGTCTTCTTTAAGACCACTCTTCTAGGAATTTGCAAGGTCAATTATATCAAAATTGAATAGTAGTAAAGGTCAAGCATACAAACAAGCTAGGTTTTATAATTTATTTGAACTTGCAATAGAAATAAAAACTAAGTGTGTTTCCTTCACACAATTTTTTTTCATTTTCATCCATTTTTGCAAAATTGAGAAATAACAAAGTTGTATCCTCAACTATGGCTTCATCTTATGACGATGTGATTGAAGGTTATCAATTGAACCTTAGCAATTCAAATATATTTAATGTCATATATACGTATCCTATGGAACAACATGTTGTTCTATTAGTAGATAGTTTGAACAATAAACTTTTTTCTTCTCTTTATTATGGAGTTAGCACCAATAGTCATTTAGGGCATCTTGAATTGCATAATTTTGTTTTTATAAAGGAAAGTCATACAGTTAAGCCCTACCTTACCTATATCTTTCATATTGGATTAGTGTGTAAATATCTCCTCTTGTTCTACTTTGTAGGTTTACTTTAGCTATTCATTTAGCAGTTGTTCAAAAAAATGCAATCCAATTTATTGTGGTACTTAGGATTCTTAAAAGTATGCCTAGTTAAATTATAAATAGGAACAATGAAGAATGTCATAGAGTAATTTTAGTTTTTAAAATATTTCTATTAGGCTTATGTACTATTTTGGTCCTCAAAATTTCATTCCCATTTTGAGTGTCCATTCCAAATTTGGAGTCACTTTGAGCGCTTATAAATGCATTTTCTTACTTGAGTACCCAACTGTCATTTTAAGGCCTATAAGTTTTTTTATGTTTCTAACACCCTTCATTCAGCCTATGCATGTGTTCTATAATGATTAAATGACATTTTGAATCATTCTACGAAGTCCCATTTTGAGTAGTCTTCAGTTCTGCATTTTCTGCTCAAGTGTCAAACAGCAACAGAAGGCCCAGTTTGCCTTTGAATATCTTTCACTTGGTTATGTTTCGTGATTCACCACTTTGAGGATGTTTATTATGCATACCAAAGAACCTATGTTCCAAGTTTCAAGTCATTTTGACATATTTTGACAAGGTTTTGAATGTCTCAAAGTTGGTCAGTTGCCTCTATTGTAAATCTACATATTGTTCATATTTTCAGGTAGCCCTATTTGACAAGTTATAAATTTTGACCAATTGACCCAAATAAAAAAATTCATTTTACATCATATTTTAGAAGTCAGAGACTTTTTATGCTCCAGTTTTGAGCTTATGAAAAATCTGTTTGATCAGTTTTCAAATGTGATTTTGTTTGCAATTTATAAAGTTTCATTGGTATTCAAAAATGCAAATTGATCAGGAGCCCTGCTCGAGATGTCATATGTTTGAGTCCATGACAGGTGGGATCAAATAGACTATACCACTATGTTCTATACTGGGAATATCACAAGTGTGTCAGTTTTCAAGTCTTAACGAATCTGTTTGCACACTTTACCAGGGTCATTTCACTTGTAAAAATCATTATCTTGTCAATGTCCCTTGTCCTGCAAATCTAGGTAGCCCACTTTGCACACTTTCCAAATGCATCTCGTGATTTTTCATGAGTCCAAATCATAGAATTAAATTCTCCTAATGACAATTAACCAATGCCTCAATTTTTAGAACCTCAAGTGCCCACCTGCCCAATTTTCAAAGTCAAAATCGAACCCATTTTATTGTTTCTAACATGTTTGATTTGCAAGATAATTTGAAGTAGGCATGGTCAGATGTCAAAATATTTTTACCCTAATGTCGTCATGAGCTACAATTTGGCAAACTGATTAAATATGTTGGAAAGAACAGAAATGCATTGTTTCGAATCTCAGACAGGTGCTTTCATCAATTTTTAAAGCTAGGCAACATGCCTCTTGACATGAGGTTCACAATGGTGCAGAAATGATTTAAAATAAGTTTTTAATGGAAAATTTATGATCAAATTTGAGTCTAGACAGTTCAAGATGATTAATGGATCAGTCTATATGTCAGTTGTTCGAAAATGAAATTTTTTTTAGACGGACCCACTTTGGAGCCCAACTGATTCCATCAGATCAACAATTTGTTGTGAAGGACAAAATGACTCAAAAGGCATCTTCCAAATGAATTTTATGCGAAAGCAATTTAAATTATAGTTTTATAAGTATCATAAGTGATGCAGAGCCACACCTTGGAAAGCTCAGGAGGAGAACTCACTCAACTGAGTTGCTTCAAGGGGCACGACATCAATCAGTCGGGATCGAACTCGAACCAAACTCAAGATTGGATTAATCAGAATATATAAATCTCCATAGATTATCTTCACCCGCACACCAAGATCTTTAACCCAGAATGTCCTCAAAGAAAATATATTTGTACTTTTACAAGAGAGACCAAGATCGAATTACTGCCAAACTCCATAGTCGATTATCTATATCCTTTCTAAGGAAAAAACTGAAAGTTTCTCTATTACCCAAATTCGAATGCCTCTCTTACATAGCCAACCGGCTTATTTAAAACTGACTCTCCTTTTCTAATAAAAGGATGAGAAATGGTTTTTCGTCTTCTATCCAAGAAAAGGATAAGAATCTGAAACTGCCTACTACCTATTATTGGAATCTGACAATCATACAGTAGGCCACATTTTAAATATCCACGTTTTTTTTCATCTTCTATCCAAGAAAAGGATAAGAATCCGAAACTGCCTACTACCTATTATTGGAATCTGACAATCATTATCTACAAATTAAAACTATTCTAATTTTAAAAACCTATACCTAGTCCTAGGTGGCTATATCTGGAGAGTTCATCGAACTGCTACTCTAGGTATGCCACCACATGTAGGACGTTTATTGAAAACATTAAATTTAAATATTGAAAACATAAAACATTTCTTATTTTATTTCCCGCTCTGCTACTGCAGCATACTCCCCTGTAGAATGAATCTCAAGTCTTCTTGAGATGATGTGTTGTAGAAATGAATCTCATTCTTCTTTCGAACTTTCCAATTTCTTTGAACTAGGATGAGCATATCTACAAGAAAAACAAAGATAATATCCAACTTCTTCACATTGTAGCTTTGATTCTTTAATGCTGTAAAAGTCACAAAAAATTCTCCAGCATGATTCACTATACATGAAATCTGCATCACTGCATAAACATTATTAGAAGAAAACGTATCGTCAGCATTAAGATTATTTGAGTTCTCTTTCTGAATATGAGCTTCCTTATACACCATGTAATGTGCATCATATCTATCTTCATCAATAGTAACCATAAACTTATCTGCTTCTTGACATTCAACTAGTTTCACATCTTGAATCTTAACAATCGTATTTATCTCTTCTTCCTTTATTAAACACTTAACATCATTTTGATCTTCTGTAGTAATCTCACTTTCAAATATCTCTTTCTTATTACAACTTTTCTCAAGAACAATAACAGTATTGCACTCTTTCCTTTCTTCTTCAAGCTGAGTTTCCATACTACCGCCATGCCTTTTCCATTCTCCCACGATGGCTGCAAATTTTTTCCATAAATCAGATTTTTTTTTAGAACTTGCTATTACACATTCCTTAGCTTCATCTTCATGCCATTCCTCTTGACATTTTTCTTCATTATGCATATTTAAGGCTTCATCAGTTGCCTCCAAAATCTTTTCCATAGGATTACCTTCCAACATTGTACTCTTCTCTATTTTTAAAAGACATGTTACTGTTCCAACCACAAATTGTTCACACTCAAATCCCATAGGACTTTCCTCTTTATTCTTCTCATCAACATTTACTTGCTTCAATTTATCTTCTTTTTGCTCTTCAGGTTCTTTCCCTTCCAAAGGACAACTTACATCTATCAATGTTGAGATTTTTGTACCAACTTCACATACATCTACACTCTTTATGGCTACCTTCTCTGTAGTTTCATTTGCCTCTACCAAAACTTCTTTCACTTCCTCTTTCACTTCATCATGCATTGGAAATGCTATCCTATCAATAAGACCTATACTTCTTGATTCCTTCCATGTTGTATCATCCTTCAATGGAAGCAAAACCATCTTCTTCCCATTCTTGTTGACGGTATATGTGTTCTCTCTACAATCATATATAGTTGACCTGTCATATTGCCATGCTCTTCCCAAAATCAAATGACAATCTTTTAAAGGCATAATATCACATTTAATGGTATCAAAATATGGTCCAATGTTAAAAGAAACATATGACTTTTCGAAGACATCAATCCACTATTCATCTCCTAACCCATAAGCTCTGTAAGGTAAATCATGAGGTACTCTTCGAAGATTCAGTTTCTCAACCATTTCTACTGAGATTATATTTTCAAAGGAACCACTGTCAACTATAACTTTGCATACCTTATTCTTGCATTTGCACTTTGTTCGGAATATAGAATGTCTTTGGCTATAGCTTTGTATTTCTGCTTCTTCTTCTTCCATTATTCCTCAGCTAGGTTATTTTCTTCTTATCTAGTCTCTTGGACTTCATCTCAGACTATTTCTCTCAATCTTTCACAATCACACAAACATATACACAACTACTTTTTCCCAAACCTTTTGCTGAGCTCTGATACAAAAAATGATGCAGAGCCACACCTTGGAAAGCTCAGGAGGAGAATTCACTCAACTGAGTTGCTTCAAGGGGCACGACATCAATCAGCCGAGATCAAACTTGAACCAAACTCAAGATTGGATTAATCAGAATATATAAATCTCCATAGTTTATCTTCACTCGCACACCAAGATCTTTAACCTGGAATGTCCTCAAAGAAAATATATTTGCACTTTTACAAGAGAGACCAAGATCGAATTGCTGCCAAACTCCATAGTCGATTATCTATATCCTTTCTAAGGAAAAAATTGAAAGTTTCTCTATTACCCAAATTCGAATGCCTCTCTTACATAGCCAACCGGCTTATTTAAAACTGACTCTCCTTTTCTAATAGAAGGATGAGAAACATTTTTTCATCTTCTATCCAAGAAAAAGATAAGAATCTGAAACTACCTACTACCTATTATTGGAATCTGACAATCATGCAATAGGCCACATTTTAAATATCCACATTTTTTTTCGTCTTCTATCCAAGAAAAGGATAAGAATCTGAAACTGCCTACTACCTATTATTGGAATCTGACAATCATTATCTACGAATTAAAACTATTCTAATTTTAAAAACCTATACCTAGTCCTAGGTGGCTATATCTGGAGAGCTCATCAAACTGCTACTCTAGGTGTGCCACCACATGTAGGACGTTTATTGAAAACATTAAATTTAAATATTGAAAACATAAAACATTTCTTATTTTATTTCCCGCTCTGCTACTGCAGCATACTCCCCTGTAGAATGAATCTCAAGTCCTCTTGAGATGATGTGTTGTAGAAATGAATCTCATTCTTCTTTCGAACTTTCCAATTTCTTTGAACTAGGATGAGCATATCTACAAGAAAAACAAAGATAATATCCAACTTCTTCACATTGTAGCTTTGATTCTTTAATGCTGTAAAAGTCACAAAAAATTCTCCAGCATGATTCACTATACATGAAATCTGCATCCCTACATAAACATTATTAGAAGAAAAAATATCATCAGCATTAAGATTATTTGAGTTCTCTTTTTGAATATGAGCTTCCTTATACACCATGTAATGTGCATCATATCTATCTTCATCAATAGTAACCATAAACTTATCTGCTTCTTGACTATCAACTAGTTTCACATCTTGAATCTTAACAATCGTATTTATCTCTTCTTCCTTTATTAAACATTTATCATCATCTTGATCTTCTGTAGTAATCTCACTTTCAAATATCTCTTTCTTATTACAACTTTTCTCAAGAACAATAACAGTATTGCACTCTTTCCTTTCTTCTTCAAGCTGAGTTTCCATACTACCGCCATGCCTTTTCCATTCTCCCACGATGGCTGCAAATTTTTTCCATAAATCAGATTCTTCTTTAGAACTTGCTATTACACATTCCTTAGCTTCATCTTCATGCCATTCCTCTTGACATTTTTCTTCATTATGCATATTTAAGGCTTCATCAGTTGCCTCCAAAATCTTTTCCATAGGATTACCTTCCAACATTGTACTCTTCTCTATTTTTAAAAGACATGTTACTGTTCCAACCACAAATTGTTCACACTCAAATCCCATAGGACTTTCCTCTTTATTCTTCTCATCAACATTTACTTGCTTCAATTTATCTTCTTTTTTCTCTTCAGGTTCTTTCCCTTCCAAAGGACAACTTACATCTATCAATGTTGAGATTTATGTACCAACTTCACATACATCTACACTCTTTATGGCTACCTTCTCTGTAGTTTCATTTGCCTCTACCAAAACTTCTTTCACTTCCTCTTTCACTTCATCATGCATTGGAAATGCTATCCTATCAATAAGACCTATACTTCTTGATTCCTTCCATGTTGTATCATCCTTCAATGGAAGCAAAACCATCTTCTTCCCATTCTTGTTGACGGTATATGTGTTCTCTCTACAATCATTTATGGTTGACTTGTCATATTGCCATGCTCTTCCCAAAATCAAGTGACAATCTTTTAAAGGCATAATATCACATTCAATGGTATCAAAATATGGTCCAATGTTAAAAGAAACATATGACTTTTCGAAGACATCAATCCACTATTCATCTCCTAACCCATAAGCTCTGTAAGGTAAATCATGAGGTACTCTTCGAAGATTCAGTTTCTCAACCATTTCTACTGAGATTATATTTTCAAAGGAACCACTGTCAACTATAACTTTGCATACCTTATTCTTGCATTTGCACTTTGTTCGGAATATAGAATGTCTTTGGCTATAGCTTTGTATTTCTGCTTCTTCTTCTTCCATTATTCCTGAGCTAGGTTATTTTCTTCTTATCTAGTCTCCTGGACTTCTTCTCAGACTATTTCTCTCAATCTTTCACAATCACACAAACATATACACAACTACTTTTTTCCAAACCTTTTGCTGAGCTCTGATACAAAAAATGATGCAGAGCCACACCTTGGAAAGCTCAGGAGGAGAATTCACTCAACTGAGTTGCTTCAAGGGGCACGACATCAATCAGCCGAGATCGAACTCGAACCAAACTCAAGATTGGATTAATCAGAATATATAAATCTCCATAGTTTATCTTCACCCGCACACCAAGATCTTTAACCTGGAATGTCCTCAAAGAAAATATATTTGCACTTTTACAAGAGAGACCAAGATCGAATTGCTGTCAAACTCCATAGTCGATTATCTATATCCTTTCTAAGGAAAAAATTGAAAGTTTCTCTATTACCCAAATTCGAATGCCTCTCTTACATAGCCAACCAGCTTATTTAAAACTGACTCTCCTTTTCTAATAGAAGGATGAGAAACATTTTTTCATCTTCTATCCAAGAAAAAGATAAGAATTCGAAACTACCTACTACCTATTATTGGAATCTGACAATCATGCAGTAGGCCACATTTTAAATATCCACGTTTTTTTTCGTCTTCTATCCAAGAAAAGGATAAGAATCTGAAACTGCCTACTACCTATTATTGGAATCTGACAATCATTATCTACGAATTAAAACTATTCTAATTTTAAAAACCTATACCTGGTCCTAGGTGGCTATATCTGGAGAGCTCATCAAACTGCTACTCTAGGTATGCCACCACATGTAGGACGTTTATTGAAAACATTAAATTTAAATATTGAAAACATAAAACATTTCTTATTTTATTTCCCGCTCTGCTACTGCAGCATACTCCCCTGTAGAATGAATCTCAAGTCCTCTTGAGATGATGTGTTGTAGAAATGAATCTCATTCTTCTTTTGAAATTTCCAATTTCTTTGAACTAGGATGAGCATATCTACAAGAAAAACAAAGATAATATCCAACTTCTCCACATTGTAGCTTTGATTCTTTAATGCTATAAAAGTCACAAAAGATTCTCCAGCATGATTCTCTATACATGAAATCTGCATCCCTACATAAACATTATTAGTAGAAAACATATCATCAGCATTAAGATTATTTGAGTTCTCTTTTTGAATATGAGCTTCCTTATACACCATGTAATGTGCATCATATCTATCTTCATCAATAGTAACCATAAACTTATCTGCTTCTTGACTATCAACCAGTTTCACATCTTGAATCTTAACAATCGTATTTATCTCTTCTTCCTTTATTAAACATTTATCATCATCTTGATCTTCTGTAGTAATCTCACTTTCAAATATCTCTTTCTTATTACAACTTTTATCAAGAACAATAACAGTATTGCACTCTTTCCTTTCTTCTTCAAGCTGAGTTTCCATACTACCGCCGTGCCTTTTCCATTCTCCCACGATGGCTGCAAATTTTTTCCATAAATCAGATTCTTCTTTAGAACTTGCTATTACACATTCCTTAGCTTCATCTTCATGCCATTCCTCTTGACATTTTTCTTCATTATACATATTTAAGGCTTCATCAGTTGCCTCCAAAATCTTTTCCATAGGAGTACCTTCCAACATTGTACTCTTCTCTATTTTTAAAAGACATGTTACTGTTCCAACCACAAATTGTTCACACTCAAATCCCATAGGACTTTCCTCTTTATTCTTCTCATCAACATTTACTTGCTTCAATTTATCTTCTTTTTTCTCTTCAGGTTCTTTCCCTTCCAAAGGACAACTTACATCTATCAATGTTGAGATTTATGTACCAACTTCACATACATCTACACTCTTTATGGCTACCTTCTCTGTAGTTTCATTTGCCTCTACCAAAACTTCTTTCACTTCCTCTTTCACTTCATCATGCATTGGAAATGCTATCCTATCAATAAGACCTATACTTCTTGATTCCTTCCATGTTGTATCATCCTTCAATGGAAGCAAAACCATCTTCTTCCCATTCTTGTTGACGGTATATGTGTTCTCTCTACAATCATTTATGGTTGACCTGTCATATTGCCATGCTCTTCCCAAAATCAAGTGACAATCTTTTAAAGGCATAATATCACATTCAATGGTATCAAAATATGGTCCAATGTTAAAAGAAACATATGAATTTTCGAAGACATCAATCCACTATTCATCTCCTAACCCATAAGCTCTGTAAGGTAAATCATGAGGTACTCTTGGAAGATTCAGTTTCTCAACCATTTCTACTGAGATTATATTTTCAAAGGAACCACTGTCAACTATAACTTTGCATACCTTATTCTTGCATTTGCACTTTGTTCGGAATATAGAATGTCTTTGGCTATAGCTTTGTATTTCTGCTTCTTCTTCTTCCATTATTCCTTAGCTAGGTTATTTTCTTCTTATCTAGTCTCCTGGACTTCTTCTCAGACTATTTCTCTCAATCTTTCACAATCACACAAACATATACACAACTACTTTTTCCCAAACCTTTTGCTGAGCTCTGATACAAAAAATGATGCAGAGCCACACCTTGGAAAGATCAGGAGGAGAACTCACTCAACTGAGTTGCTTCAAGGGGCACGACATCAATCAGCCGAGATCGAACTCGAACCAAACTCAAGATTGGATTAATCAGAATATATAAATCTCCATAGTTTATCTTCACCCGCACACCAAGATCTTTAACCTGGAATGTCCTCAAAGAAAATATATTTGCACTTTTACAAGAGAGTCCAAGATCGAATTGCTGTCAAACTCCATAGTCGATTATCTATATCCTTTCTAAGGAAAAAATTGAAAGTTTCTCTATTACCCAAATTCGAATGCCTCTCTTACATAGCCAACCGGCTTATTTAAAACTGAATCTCCTTTTCTAATAGAAGGATGAGAAACATTTTTTCATCTTCTATCCAAGAAAAAGATAAGAATCCGAAACTACCTACTACCTATTATTGGAATCTGACAATCATGCAGTAGGCCACATTTTAAATATCCACGTTTTTTTTCGTCTTCTATCCAAGAAAAGGATAAGAATCTGAAACTGCCTACTACCTATTATTGGAATCTGACAATCATTATCTACGAATTAAAACTATTCTAATTTTAAAAACCTATACCTGGTCCTAGGTGGCTATATCTGGAGAGCTCATCAAACTGCTACTCTAGGTATGCCACCACATGTAGGACGTTTATTGAAAACATTAAATTTAAATATTGAAAACATAAAACATTTCTTATTTTATTTCCCGCTCTGCTACTGCAGCATACTCCCCTGTAGAATGAATCTCAAGTCCTCTTGAGATGATGTGTTGTAGAAATGAATCTCATTCTTCTTTTGAAATTTCCAATTTCTTTGAACTAGGATGAGCATATCTACAAGAAAAACAAAGATAATATCCAACTTCTCCACATTGTAGCTTTGATTCTTTAATGCTATAAAAGTCACAAAAGATTCTCCAGCATGATTCTCTATACATGAAATCTGCATCCCTACATAAACATTATTAGTAGAAAACATATCATCAGCATTAAGATTATTTGAGTTCTCTTTTTGAATATGAGCTTCCTTATACACCATGTAATGTGCATCATATCTATCTTCATCAATAGTAACCATAAACTTATCTGCTTCTTGACTATCAACCAGTTTCACATCTTGAATCTTAACAATCGTATTTATCTCTTCTTCCTTTATTAAACATTTATCATCATCTTGATCTTCTGTAGTAATCTCACTTTCAAATATCTCTTTCTTATTACAACTTTTATCAAGAACAATAACAGTATTGCACTCTTTCCTTTCTTCTTCAAGCTGAGTTTCCATACTACCGCCATGCTTTTTCCATTCTCCCACGATGGCTGCAAATTTTTTCCATAAATCAGATTCTTCTTTAGAACTTGCTATTACACATTCCTTAGCTTCATCTTCATGCCATTCCTCTTGACATTTTTCTTCATTATACATATTTAAGGCTTCATCAGTTGCCTCCAAAATCTTTTCCATAGGAGTACCTTCCAACATTGTACTCTTCTCTATTTTTAAAAGACATGTTACTGTTCCAACCACAAATTGTTCATACTCAAATCCCATAGGACTTTCCTCTTTATTCTTCTCATCAACATTTACTTGCTGCAATTTATCTTCTTTCTGCTCTTCAGGTTCTTTCCCATCGAAAGGACAACTTACATCTATCATTGTTGAGATTTTTGTACCAACTTCACATACATCTACACTCTTTATGGCTGCCTTCTCTATAGTTTCATTTGTCGCTACCAAAACTTCTTTCACTTCCTCTTTCACTTCATCATGCATTGGAAATGCTATCCTATCAATAAGACCTATACTTCTTGATTCCTTTCATGTTGTATCATCCTTCAATGGAAGCAAAACCATCTTCTTCCCATTCTTGTTGACGGTATATGTGTTCTCTCTACAATCATGTATGGTTGACCTGTCATATTGCCATGCTCTTCCCAAAATCAAGTGACAATCTTTTAAAGGCATAATATCACATTCAATGGTATCAAAATATGGTCCAATGTTAAAAGAAACATATGACTTTTCGAAGACATCAATCCATTGTTCATCTCCTAACCCATAAGCTCTGTAAGGTAAATCATGAGGTACTCTTGGAAGATTCAGTTTCTCAACCATTTCTACTGAGATTATATTTTCAAAGGAACCACTGTCAACTATAACTTTGCATACCTTATTCTTGCATTTGCATTTTGTTTGGAATATAGAATGTCTTTGGCTATAGCTTTGTGTTTCTGCTTCTTCTTCTTACATTATTCCTCAGTTAGGTTATTTTCTTCTTATCTAGTCTCCTGGACTTCTTCTCAGACTATTTCTCTCAATCTTTCACAATCACACAAACATATACACAACTACTTTTTCCAAACCTTTTGCTGAGCTCTGATACAAAAAATGATGCAGAGCCACACTTTGGAAAGCTCAGGAGGAGAACTCACTCAACTGAGTTGCTTCAAGGGGCACGACATCAATCAGCCGGGATTGAACTCGAACCAAACTCAAGATTGGATTAATCAGAATATATAAATCTCCATAGTTTATCTTCACCCGCACACCAAGATCTTTAACCTGGAATGTCCTCAAAGAAAATATATTTGCACTTTTACAAGAGAGACCAAGATCGAATTGCTGCCAAACTCAATAGTCGATTATCTATATCCTTTCTAAGGAAAAAACTGAAAGTTTCTCTATTACCCAAATTCGAATGCCTCTCTTACATAGCCAACCGGCTTATTTAAAACTAACTCTCCTTTTCTAATAAAAGGATGAGAAACATTTTTTCGTCTTCTATCCAAGAAAAAGATAAGAATCCGAAACTGCCTACTACCTATTATCTGAATCTGACAATCATGCAGTAGGCCACATTTTAAATATCCACGCTTTTTTTTGTCTTCTATCCAAGAAAAGGATAAGAATCCGAAACTACCTACTAGCTATTATTGGAATCTGACAATCATTATCTACGAATTAAAACTATTCTAATTTTAAAAACCTATACCTGGTCCTAGGTGGCTATATCTGGAGAGCTCATCGAACTGCTACTCTAGGTATGCCACCACATGTAGGACATTTATTGAAAACATTAAATTTAAATATTGAAAACATAAAACATTTCTTATTTTATTTCCCGCTCTGCTACTGCAGTATACTCCCCTGTAGAATGAATCTCAAGTCCTCTTGAGATGATGTGTTGTAGAAATGAATCTCATTCTTCTTTCGAACTTTCCAATTTCTTTGAACTAGGATGAGCATATCTACAAGAAAAACAAAGATAATATCCAACTTCTCCACATTGTAGCTTTGATTCTTTAATGTTGTAAAAGTCACAAAAAATTCTCCAGCATGATTCACTATACATGAAATCTGCATCCCTGCATAAACATTATTAGAAGAAAACATATCATCAACATTAAGATTATTTGAGTTCTCTTTTTGAATATGAGCTTCCTTATACACCATGTAATGTGCATCATATCTATCTTCATCAATAGTAACCATAAACTTATCTGCTTCTTGACTATCAACCAGTTTCACATCTTGAATCTTACCAATTGTATTTATCTCTTCTTCCTTTATTAAACATTTATCATCATCTTGATCTTCTGTAGTAATCTCACTTTGAAATATCTCTTTCTTATTACAACTTTTCTCAAGAACAATAACAGTATTGCACTCTTTCCTTTCTTCTTCAAGCTGAGTTTCCATACTACCGCCATGCCTTTTCCATTCTCCCACGATGGCTGCAAATTTTTTCCATAAATCAGATTCTTCTTTAGAACTTGCTATTACACATTCCTTAGCTTCATCTTCATGCCATTCCTCTTGACATTTTTCTTCATTATGCATATTTAAGGCTTCATCAGGTTCCTCCAAAATCTTTTCCATAGGAGTACCTTCCAACATTGTACTCTTCTCTAGTTTTAAAAGACATGTTACTTTTCCAACCACAAATTGTTCACACTCAAATCGCATAGGACTTTCCTCTTTATTCTTCTCATCAACATTTACTTGCTGCAATTTATCTTCTTTCTGCTCTTCAGGTTCTTTCCCTTCCAAAGGACAACTTACATCTATCATTGTTGAGATTTTTGTACCAACTTCACATACATCTACACTCTTTATGGCTGCCTTCTCTGTAGTTTCATTTGCCTCTACCAAAACTTCTTTCACTTCCTCTTTCACTTCATCATGCATTGGAAATGCTATCCTATCAATAAGACCTATACTTCTTGATTCTATCCATCTTGTATCATCCTTCAATGGAAGCAAAACCATCTTCTTCCCATTCTTGTTGACAGTATATGTGTTCTCTCTACAATCATATATGGTTGACCTATCATATTGCCATGCTATTCCCAAAATCAAGTGACAATCTTTTAAAGGCATAATATCACATTCAATGGTATCAAAATATGGTCCAATGTTAAAAGAAACATATGACTTTTCGAAGACATCAATCCACTGTTCATCTCCTAACCCATAATCTCTGTAAGGTAAATCATGAGGTACTCTTGGAAGATTCAGTTTCTGAACCATTTCTACTGAGATTATATTTTCAAAGGAACCACTGTCAACTATAACTTTGCATACCTTATTCTTGCATTTGCACTTTGTTCGGAATATAGAATGTCTTTGGCTATAGCTTTGTATTTCTGCTTCTTCTTCTTCCATTATTCCTCAGCTAGGTTATTTTCTTCTTATCTAGTCTCCTGGACTTCTTCTCAGACTATTTCTCTCAATCTTTCACAATCACACAAACATATACACAACTACTTTTTTCCAAACCTTTTGCTGAGCTCTGATACAAAAAATGATGCAGAGCCACACCTTGGAAAGCTCAGGAGGAGAACTCACTCAACTGAGTTGCTTCAAGGGGCACAACATCAATCAGTCGGGATCGAACTCGAACCAAACTCAAGATTGGATTAATCAGAATATATAAATCTCCATAGTTTATCTTCACCCGCACACCAAGATCTTTAACCCGGAATGTCCTCAAAGAAAATATATTTGCACTTTTACAAGAGAGACCAAGATCGAATTGCTGCCAAACTCCATAGTCGATTATCTATATCCTTTCTAAGGAAAAAACTGAAAGTTTCTCTATTACCCAAATTCGAATGCCTCTCTTACATAGCCAACCGGCTTATTTAAAATTGACTCTCCTTTTCTAATAAAAGGATGAGAAACATTTTTTCGTCTTCTATCCAAGAAAAGGATAAGAATCTGAAACTGCCTACTACCTATTATTGGAATCTGACAATCATGCAGTAGGCCACATTTTAAATATCCACATTTTTTTTCGTCTTCTATCCAAGAAAAGGATAAGAATCCGAAACTGCCTACTACCTATTATTGGAATTTGACAATCATTATCTACGAATTAAAACTATTCTAATTTTAAAAACCTATACCTGGTCCTAGGTGGCTATATCTGGAGAGCTCATCGAACTGTTACTCTAGGTATGCTACCACATGTAGGACGTTTATTGAAAACATTAAATTTAAATATTGAAAACATAAAACATTTCTTATTTTATTTCCCGCTCTGCTACTGCAGCAATAAGTCTACTGTGTAGTATCATATCAATGTGAGGAAGAGTGGTGCTTTGATATTTCCAATTGGAGTTTGAAATTCAAGATGGGTCTGTGAGCTTGAATAAATAAACATTTGTATAATGATTGATTTGGAAAGCTTATATTCTCTGGGATGGTTAGATGATCCATCATTGTTGCTTATTTCCATTTCAAGAAGATCAATAAAAATGATACTTCCCCATCCATGTCTGCAGTTACACTGATTGGATAGTCCTCTTCACAAATGTTTTAAGCTGTTGCATTTTGTTTTCCCTACCTCCAATTTTATTCTCCCCCTCCTCTTCTCATCTCTGTCGATTCTTCTTGCATATTGAGGAGCAGGAGTGCCAAATGAAAACCATGACAGCAAGGGAAGTATGGGAGGAAAGCGAAATAGCTGGAGCAAAAGCTCAACAGCGGCAGCGAATTAAAAATGAAACCAAGCACCCCACGTTTGGAAGGCATGTCCATGGCTATAGGCTAGTCCTTTCACGTGAGCATGAAGCTAGATAAAAATCGCAGCTTGTAAGAGGAATAGTAGCAATCCACGTTTTGAAACAGGAAGTCCACGGCTTCATAATGGCAAACTGGCAGGTGCTTCAGTGTCCATAGGAGCTTTCAACGTATATGGCTTGGAATTTCAACATCTACAACAGTCCATGCAATGGGGAGGCGGCATTATAAAAATTTCCACTCCTAGCGGCAGCAAGTAAGGTGAAGAGGGGCAGCCCACACATAGGAAGCTGAAGCCGCAGCAGCAAAGGTAAGTCCACATGAGAAGGCACGTTGGATGAAGGAGGCTCTCAGCAAAGAGGGAGCAGAACTGGATGCTCCGTGTACATACCAGATCCCCCATAGTCCACGCAATATGAGTTTTTGTTGGGCACGTTTGTCCCACATTGGCAAAGTGGGTGGAACTTTAACCATTCAAATACTCACGTACTCATATTGAAAAGAATGAAAGAAATGTCTCTTTCCAGACTGGCTTCACGGGAAGGCCCCCCCATCCTTTGGTAAATACTAGGGTCAATGAAGTTTTTACCCGGTAAATACTAGGGTCAATGAAGTTTTTACCCCCACCCTGTGATCAGGGGAAGGATTGATGCATAAATTTTGAGGGGCTTGAGTTCTACGATTGTGTTGTGTGAGATTGGGAAGTCAAAGAGATGGGTCCGTGATGCTACGATGGGAGGATGTGCGATGATATGATGGTGTCATAAAATCGTAGATGGAAAAATAAAAGGCTCTGATGCTATGTAGGATCGAGGCATAAATTTTGAGGGGCTTGAGTTCTACGATTGTGTTGTGTGAGATTGGGAAGCCAAAGAGATGGGTCTGTGATGCTACGATGGGAAAGGTGGTCGTAGGATTGAGGCATAAATTTTGAGGGGCTCGAGTTCTACGATTGTGTGAGATTGGGAAGTCAAAGATATGGGTCTGTGATGCTATGATGGGAAAGGTGGTCGGGAGATCGAGAGGCCCCGAAAAGGTGTCATAAAATAGTAGATGGAAAAATAAAAGGCCCCGATGCTATGATTTTGAGGGGCTCGAGTTCTATGATTGTGTGAGATTGGGAAGCCAAAGAGATGGGTCTGTGATGCTACGATAGGAAAGGTGGTCGGGAGATCGAGAGGCCCAGGAAAGGTGTCATAAAATCGTAGATGGAAAAATAAAAGGCCCCGATGCTATGATTGTCGTAGGATTGAGGCATAAATTTTGAGGGGCTCCAGTTCTACGATTGTCGTGAGATTGGGAAGCCAAAGAGATGGGTCTGTGATGCTACGATGGGAAAGGTGGTCGGGAGATCGAGAGGCCCAGGAAGAAGGCATAAGATATTGCAAAATTTATGAAATAAGCTTGTCGTAATATCATGGAGGGGGATAATTTAAATTTTCAAAATGCATGAATGGTGATGGCAAATGGTATTTCAACAAGTAGCATTGATTGATTGAGAAAATGGAGGATGAAAATAAAAATAAAATTCAGACATGTTTCTAACGCATTGAAATGTTGAAAGATTTAAATATTTTAATGTTTTATATAGTTTCTGACTATATGGAACCTTTAAATTTTTTAATTTTAAAGCTCTGTTCAATCCAGGAGCCAGATTTTTGAAATGGTCTCAAGGGCACGTTTTCAATCCGAAATAGGCATTATAATATACTGTTGGAACCAAGAAGAAGCAAATTTTCCATTTTTGCTATCAGATTTTGCACGGGTATTAACTAAAAGCAGCTACAAGCAGATTTGTGTTTCCAGGGGCTTCTCAATCAAAATTGTAGATTTATGTTTTCAAAAGGAAATTGGTTCAGATATGATTAGAATTGCATCATGTATGACTTTATCAGCAAGTTTTGAGGATGATTTGATTGTTTTTTGAGGTAGTTGGAAGTAATTAAGTTTTATTGACAGTACAATTGAATTGGTTGGCAAAAGCAGAAATGACAAGCAAAGATCAAATTTTCAAGTTCCCAAGATAGTTTATGATGTATCTGATATTTTCTTCAAAGTGAATATTTTGCTAATTGTTTTAAAATGAGATATATCAGATATTTTGTTGCATTATTTATGGTTTTTGGTTGCAAGTAGTTGAGGAAGTTCAGTTTTAGCAACTTCAGATTGAAGACATTTCTAAGGGGATAGATGTCAATTTCATATTACAATCCCTGAAATATCTTCTCTTCTATATATTCTTCCTCTCTACTCTTTGTAAGGGTTCCAGTTTTTTGATATTTTTCATTATACTGTAACTACTTTGTGGTTCTAGTCTGGTTGAAATTCTTTCCCATTACTGTGATACCATTTTTCTCACTGTTCCTCTATTATAAACAGTAGTATTGTATTTCTTTTGAAGCATTGTTATATTACACAATCATTCTTTGTGTATTTTCTAAGTTTTGACATGTAGATATGTATTGGTTTCAATGAGATTAATGCAAGAATTTCATTTTCCTTAGTTTCATTCTGATTCTCATCTCCTTCTATTATTTGCAATCTTTTGTGCTTTGAGAATGAAGAGCTGGAACTCAATTGCAATCCTTTCAGGTTGTATGTCTAGATAAATTTGTTGTTGGAACAAAAATCCAAGTAAATGCTTGTTTATACTAACAGGGTTGTAGGCTACACTAAGAGGATATTACCATAAGTATGAGAGTTTTTATAAAGATTGACGTTTGTTTGCAAGTCAAATAGATATATCAGATGTTTGAGTATAGGAGTATATTAGGATATCCATCTATGTGTTAAGGTTTGGTTGATGCCCAATGGATAAGGGACTGGTAAGCTTAGAGATTACATGTTCTCTATTGTTGCATACTTGGGTTATGTTGAGATCCAAATTATCAATTGAATATCTTTCCCTTTATGTTTAGGGCTTAAAAGTGTTTTCCCTCACTTGTTTTATCAGATTCATATGCTCTGTCATTAGCTATTTCACCCATGAATGCTTGCATAAACATAGAAGATTAAGGGATTTTATCTGTTCTCCATATTCATTTGTATGCCTTTACACTAGTACCATATAAAGAATTTGAGATCCACCCACCTAGGTCTTACAGAGCCTAAAGAAGAAGAAGAAATTATCCTTATAGTTGGCCCAAGACTGCAGTCAAGTGCATCCATTATAGGAATTTGCTAACCTTAGATGTATTGGTCTAGTTTCTTGGTTATTTTCAAAATTGTTAAATCAAGAGCCAACATACTAAATACATTATTTATTTGGACACTCTTCCATGATGAAACATACAATTGGCCACTTTGTTTTCACTTTTATTATGAGAATGTATATTTGTGCATGAGAGGTGTAATTCATGATAGATCAATAACTTGTGTTCTATCTCCACATTCACTTCAGAGGGGAGGGAAATACATGACATTTGGTAAATCAATATCACTGAAAGAACTATTTTTAGCATTGGTGCTCATCCAACTATTGTTTATATTTGGCCAATTTGGACAATATTTGGTCTCATAAATATTTTTATCTGTTTCCTTTATCTAGAGAGAGGTCTAGATGTTTACAAGGAAGTTATCCTTTTCTACTATTTAGAATATTTAATACCACATATTTTTCTATTTTGGGTTTTGAATTGAAAAAGAGAACTTCTAATTTTTATGACTGACCCATTGTTGTGAGACTGGAGTACTTGTTTAACATATTTTTGAGCTCTCTTGTGTCCTATACCCCTCTTTCCCTGAACACCATTGTGTCATCAGTGAATTCCTAATGAGTGATAGGTGTTATTTCCTTCATCACTTTTATCCCCTTAATTTGATTTCTTTTCTAAGCTCTAGCTTAAGATTTTTCGAGTGCTTCTACCATTATGATGAATAAAAAGGGTTAAATTGGATCATGTTGCCTTAATCCTCTAGATATACCAAAGTGGCTTTCTGATGATCCCTTAATCAAAATTGAAACTCTTGGGCTAGTATTTCATTTATAACTAAGGTTTAGCCACTGTTTTGAAAAGCCAAAAGTCTAAGGATTCACAAAGGAAGTGTCAGTCTACTTTAGCATAGGCTTTTGTAATATTTAATTTTATTAATATACTAGGATTTTGATTTTGTTGAATGGTGTGGATTACTTCATGTGCTATTATTACTCTGTCAAAGATGGATCTTTCAAGGACAAACATTGCTTGTTCAAAAGAAATTTTATCTGGGAGAATTTTCTCAATCCTATTGGCTAGGGCTTTAAGTGAATATTATTTTATAATGTTGCATAAAGAGATTGGTATGAAGTCATCAAGTTGTTTAGAGATCTCTTTTTTGGGGATTAAGGTGATAGATGTATTATTGATCTCTCTTAGAATTATCCCTGAATTCTTCATATTTCTTATTACTTCTACTAGCTCAACCCCCAAAAATGCCAATATTTTGAAAGAAGAATGCTAGATAACCATTGGGGGCCTGGAGCTTTGTCTGGATATAATTGATTCACTAGATTCACTACTTTTTCTATTTCTGATTTTGCGAATTTATATTTGAGCATCTTGTTTTGTTCTACTATTTTTATCTTGGGGATATTTGATAACATGTCCTTTTGAGCTTCTAGATCCGACCCTTCCCCATTCAATATATTTTGGTAGTAATACACCATCTCTTTGGTTATCTCTAAAGGCTCGTCTTATTGATTCAATTTATTTTTCTTCTTTTTTTCCTACCTCTAGCCAAGGTTCTCTAGATATTTGTGTCTAAAAAAATTCTTCTTTGGCTAATATGTCTTCATACCTATATCAGAGTTGTTTTTTCTTTCAGCTACTTATTATGATCTATACCTTTTTTTATTGCCTCATTGTTTAACTTCTCTATGTCTTCTTCAATTTGTTCTTTTAATTCAAAAATATTTTTCAAACTATTTTTAATGCTAGATGAGCATCTTTTTCTTCATATGTTTTAGTTTTGATTTAAAAATAAAAAATCTTGGATCCCACCAACTTTTATCCTCTCCACCATTGTTCTTCTGTTTTGATGAAACTCTCATCTCTCAGCCACATGTTCTCAAACTTAAATGGGCACCTAGTGAACTTTTCTCTCATCTTTCAGCCACATTTTGGCCTCTACTACCCCGAGTCCTCTTGGATTTGTTGTGGGTTTTCCCAAGTTCACTCTAGCAAGGACCCGAGCTAATCCACAGTCCAAACTAAGGACCCTACTTCAACCCGTAATGAATAGGTTTGGATGCAAATCCAGACCTGTGCGGACCTGGACCTAAATCCAAGCAACAGGGGACAAATTTGGCTTCTTAGATAATAGTTCTACGAGCATATATGCTATTCTAACTCATTTTGGAGATTCACTTGTTTTGAATGCTTTAGTATTAAAATTGGGTTGCCATTCTAAAAATAGGAAGCTGTCACCTTCAAAAAATACTAGTTTTCCACTTAGAAATTCATTTTTCATTGATTTCTTTTTGCAATCTATTATTAAAAATTACCTGGAAGAGTAGAGTGATACTTACCTAGCTTGAGAACACACATTTCCACCATTTCACAATACCATCTATTGATTTCCCTATCCTACTCCATTTGGCACATATCCTATGCTTTCTGGAGGTATTCCATCTAGCTTCTATAACAATACTGTGGATGATAAATGCAATGTAATCTCCTCTTTGGGACTTTCTAAGGGGACTTTTGAGGGGTTCCCTCTTTTAATGCCAATTGATTGCTTTTGAAATGTTGCCACCATGGATAGGGTTTCAGATTGCTGATCTTTTTAATATTGCAATTAATAGTGTATGGATGGAGCTACCCATTGAACTGGGGTTGTCATTTTAAAGGCCATTGTTATGATGTAACTTTTGAACAACTGGTATTTCCTTTTTGATGGGCTACTGCATTTTGATAGTAGTTTGCATTTGTCTCCCATAGCTATCTCAGAAGGATCTTGTTAGCTCCTGTTGCATACGAGGAATAACTAATGGTATCCTATTTTCTCCAATAGCAACTAATCCTGTATTATGGTTACAATGGTTGTTTTCTATCTTTGCCAGGCATTTGAGTTTCCTCCCCAACATGGTTTTCCATTCCACATTTGGGAAGCTCGCGGGAGGGAATCAAGCCTCCTATAATTAATTTTATATTATGCTCATTGTTAGCTTGTTGACTTTCACATTATTTAGAGTTGTAACTACTTCCACATTGTTTTCAATAGTCTCCTTAAATTTAGTGTAAATTTTTTGTAAAAAATTAGTAAATAGCAGTCAAGGAAAATGGCACAGTACCTGGCTCACACCTGGTACAAGACTTTCAATTCAAGAGATACAAAACTCTATAAGATGCATCTATCCTTAAGCTTACAGTGCATATATAAAGTTTCAAAGCTTTCAAAAAATAAGAGACACGATCTCTCATCTTATCGTCTAGAAATGGAAGAGATCTAGTAAAACCCCTGAAACTCTCATTTGTGACTTTTCATTTCTACCTAATTTAAAAGATGAAGGAATGTTTCTAGTGATATGCATGCCACTGCCCTAATAGCGAGCAAAAGGGAGAATTTGGGAGGCACAAGCGACAAATGCAGAACAAAATAATGTGAATCAAATGCCAAATTAAGAAAACCCTTACACCATGCTCTAGCTTCAACTCCTTCATGTGCTCCATCAAACAATCAAATTGAAAATTATTTTTCATTTCAAAGTTAAGCCCATGTTGGTCGAAATTTTGACCAACATGGGCTTAGATTTTTTTTTTAAATGAAAAATTTCCTTTACAATTCAACCAACCTAAACCTTTTTAATTGATGGACAAAATTTTTGGTAGAAAAATGAGGTCAAATGTAGTAGTGCAAGCATGTGCATGTGCATTTTTTGGGCGACTTGTACGGCCCGATCTTCCATGGTACTTCTGGGAGTTATGATCATTTGGGGTTGGGTTGGGAATATGCATGCCTACAGGCACTCATCATTGGACAAGAATGGGTAGGGTAGGGTAGTATATGGAAAGGGCTTCTATCTCACAATCTAGTGATCATTGTGCTGAGAGGGTTGGCATGGGAAGTTTTAAATAAGTGATAACTAAATAAAATACTAGGTGTTAATAAAACTTAAGATAATAAAAACATTTAGGATGTGCTCATTCCATTGAGAAGTGTGAGCTACCAATATTGGCTTGGGCTTTCCAATGCCAAGTGACTCTCCATGATGTCACCCCCTACATATTAACCCTTTGAGTGTCTAACCAGGACCTCTAGTACTTGCATTATCTCATGAACTTGGTTTCAGTCATCATTACTAACTGGTGTAAATGTTAGTCGTGGACATTTTCTTTATGTGTTTATGTGGTTGGATCATTATCTCCATTAGCACGGTGTGAGTGGACCTATGGGTTCCATGTGGTTGGGAGGCATAGCTACCTTTACTACTGCTAGGGATCGGTGAATAGAGATGGTCTACTGTCATAGTATGACCATTTTTGGATGTTTTCACTTGGTACTTTAGGTTCTAAAGTATGTTTTCTTTTGATTTATGCTTTCATTGGAATGCTTGGATATTACGTTTAGATGATGTTAGTTTATTTGACGCATTCTCTTATTATGATATTTAGCATATGATTAAATGATGTGGTTTTCTTAGTTGGATTATCTATTGCTTACTGGATTAGTATGTTAGATTTCTTGTTCTTATGATATTATTATGATTTAGTAGTGACATCCTCATAAGACAACGCTAACAATCTAGTTGGCAGTTTGAGATATTATGCGCAAGGGATGGCTAGGGCCTTTGGGATCTCATGATGCTATTATGGTTGGGAGGATCTGTGTATGATTTTTGGTTGTGTTGGTGCTTTATTGTTTTTTTTTTGCTTCTTACGATGTTTGGTTTATGAACCATGTTTGTACATTACGATGTTTCTTTCCTCATGTTCCTTCATATGCTATTGTGGATTAGATGGATAGTTTTATTCCACTCCCTATTGCATGGTGTTGCATATGTCTTATGTTTGAGTGTCCAAGCCTCAATTTGTGGATCTAGTACTCCCTGATGTGGAGGAATTATCTTGTCTAGCTTTTTATCCTTTGCTTTTCTGGAGTTTTGTTATGGTTCCTTGTGTGAGATTGAACTTCCTTGAGCGAGATTGTGGAAGTTTTGTACAAGGCCTTACATTTCCTCCTGTAGCTCCTGGTACTTCATCACACAAACCTCAACACCAATGTAGTGTTTTTTAGCTACTAAACCCAGCACTTCCTCATGCGAGATGGTTTTTTCTCACATGACTCAGTGTACTTTCTCACGTGAAGAGGTACTTCCTCACATGAGACTGTCAGTTGTTATTATCTCATGCAAAAAATAGGGACCATCTCCACTATTTTTTAGAGAATGCAATTTGGACTTTTGAGTACCCTTTAGGAATGCTAGCAGCTCCATGCTTTGACAAATTGAATATTTTGTGTTCTTATGTTGTCTTTGGTTTCATTCTTCAGTTTGGTTGTGTCAATTAGGTAGTGGCATTTGGAGATTCATTGGTTGCTAGGATTGTTGGTGATGTCTTCCATTGTGATCTTTGTGATCCTTGTATGATGTAGTCAGGTGCATTCATACTTGTAAAAATGATCTTGGATTTTATTTATCCTTATTCCAAGGATCTCCAAGTAGGGCATTACAGGTATAATAAATTTACATGAACCTTCAGTCATGTAATCCAATAAATCTTTTTTCTTAGTTTGACTCAATCAAGGTGGTTAAGTCTCTTCCACCTTTTTCTCCTTCTTTTTCTCACTCATTTTTCCTATATAAAGAGTGCCCCTCATTGTAAAAATGGTATTTTATAGATGCAAGAGAGCTCTGTCAAATTGTGCAAGTATAACTTTGATTGTGTAGTATAAATTTAAAAGAAAAGTGGATAAAAAGAAGCATTTGGATTTGAAGCTTTGACTGGAAACAATTGTGGTAGAAAAAGTGGAAGTTATGACTGTGAATTGTTGTTATTATCTTTAACTCATTTTATTATGGTATGTTTACTAGACCATAGTGAGTACAAGAAATAATTGGAATCAAAGCTTTGACTAAGAACATTCATGGTAACATAGAGTAGAAGCTTTGACTATAGTTTGTGTTACTATCTCATATTCATGAGAATAGTTATAATTAAGTTACAACTTAGAAATCATCTACTTCTAGAAGTTTGTGTGCCCCACTCGTAGAAATTTTTCTTATTAATGAGGAAAACTAGACATATATCTAAGCTAGTACACACTCAATCAGCCTTTTAGTTGGTGTTTGATATTAGTATCACTATTACCAACTATTAGATAGAAGTGTAGTTTTAGAGATTAAACCTTGCTCATTACTTGCTCCATGAGTAAGTGGATTCTTTCTTGGAATAAGAAGACAGAATATAGGTAACACCCCTTTACAATATCTCTTAACTTTTTGCTTACCTTGAGTTGATCCAAGAAATAGTGAGAAGGGGGATCCTTCATTTTAATGTAGGAGAAAATTTGTCCCATGTGTTGTGGGTGTTTTGGATGGTCCACCTATTTTGTGACTAAATTTACAAAAAGAGTCAGTTGCAAAATGTCCTCCCAACAATAATTAATCTCTCCTTAGAGTAGATTGGCAGATGGTCTTCTATCACTAAAAGATATAATGTTTGTGGAAATTTGAGATGTATAAATCATAGGGAAGGATTTTAGTGGAAGATGGATCAATGGAATGAGTGCTTGAATATCCTAATAAACAAGGAAGAACTCAACTCGTGATATTCAAGGTAGCCTCTTGGTGAGTGTCATTATTGCATGACAACAATGACATATACTCTTGTAAATTTCTCTCTTGAAAAGTTAATAATTACCAACTCCAAGGTTTTGCTAGACTATTTTTTGACCACCTAGATAACTCAATTGAAGACTAAGGTTTTTGTTCACAAGGAGGCCTTTGCTAGTTTTGAATTGAATCTATAACTCTACAAAAATTGTAAACAACATGGAAAAACAATATTTTTGTATTTTCTAATTTAGAATAAATGCATTTTTTATCATACAACTACCAATGATTTCCTAACGTAATAGATTTCAATAAATAAATAGAAAATGAGATTAAGGTAATAAGAATTTAAAGAAAATCGCATGGGAAGTAAACCTAAATGGACATAATCCACAATGGCAATGCATTTGTAGATAAAACCTTTAAAGGAAATGAGGGAAACTGACAAAATTTAGAGTAGTACAACAACAATCTCACAAATGTAATCTTCAAAGGAAATCTTCAAAACTATAATATTTTCACAATTCATCAATATGATATAGGTACCTCTAACATGCATGCACATGAGACAATGAAAATACTGCTGAAATTTCCCTTTTTGGTTCATCACAATAGAGGTATTATTCATTTATGTGTGATAAAATCTACTAATATTAAGATTTGCACAAGCATTCAAACACAAAAAAATAATCATCACTATCATAACTCATGAAGACACAAATTCAAGCGGGCTTAACCATGTAGAGGATAGGAGCTCTAATTGCATAAACTTTATTGCATTAAATATTGACCTGTAAAACATTGTACAATGTTCTTTATACAAGAACCCTCTTGAAAGATATGATTTTTGGAGGTAGGCTTATTTATATGCAAAAAGTGTCAAAAATTATAAATTTATATCTAATTATATGCAAATATGTCCCCTAATGTGATGCTAACTAGGTCTACACTCTTTATTTTCAATTTTTTAATGTACATGGACCTTTACATGGCGTGATATGTGCAAAATAAGAAGAGAAAAGAAGAAGTTAGAGCTCAAGCTACAGTGAACATCAAAATCATTATTTAATCCCAAAACATGGCTTTTAAAAATATAATGTATTATTCCTTTGTAGCCTTCATATAGTTAACTGGAAGCAACCTTATCTCACTCAAAGTTTGCATGTGAATCTCCCAAAAATTACCTTTGGGATTGGAAACTGCAAAAACCCATCGAAAACCAAAAATGTTTGAGGTTTGTGTTGTGTTTGAGCATTGTAACTATCTAATTCTTAAGAGTTGTCGGTGCCCAAAAAATTTAGAGTTGGAGCCCAAAAATTACAAAAAAAAAAAAAAAACCAAAAGTGAGAGTCTCCAAAATTGAAAACCCATGCTAGATTTTGCTCAAAAAAGGTCTGGGAGTATCCTTGGATGCTTATTTCTAATATTTTCTTTAATTTCCCAACCCTGCTTGGATTTGGCAACTCTTCTACTTTAATCTTCCTTACAAGTTTTCTCCTAGTGCTTCTATCTTTGTTGCAACGTCCCAAAACTTATCCTTGCTATAAAATAACTACTAGAGAGCTTCATCAGATGAAATGGCCTCAAATGATGCTTTGAATTTTTTTAGTATCATATCCATGGGATAGAGAGATTTCCTTTCTTAATCTTCAAAAATATCCAAATTGAGAGTGTTGAATGTTCTCTCAATGTATGTTACTTATCTCTTGACCTCTTCTCTACCTTGATCTCTATGAACATCATTTTTTAGTTCTTTAGCACTGGATATTGTTGACTCGATCCATACATTAAATTTATCCAAATCATCAATTTTATATAGTTCCAAGATCATTTTAAGTCTCTACTTCTTGGTAATCTACAACTATTTAATTTCTCTAAAAGGGACTGCAACAACTCTATTTCTTTTTTAATATACACTTTTCCAAACTCAAAATTTATCTCACCATTGTATGCATACCTGTACAAAAGAATTATAATACACCACCTTAGTGGCCTCCATACATTTCTGAAGAGCATCTTTAATGATGCTTCTAGATTTGTTAAGTTAATGGGACATGTAATATTATTAACAAAAACTTTAGAGTCGTGTTTTTCTCTCTTAGGGCTTAGATCTCCACTTCATTGGAATCCATACAATTAAAACTGAGCTTTTCAAACTCATCATAGACAAGGCTTTGCCTCCCTCTCTTGTTGGTTGGCCCAAATCAACTTCTTCAATTGTGTAATCCACTAGCGTCAACTAAGCTCTTGTACTCTATGGAGGTGGTACATAAATTTGTGTCATCCAATGAACCTATTGATCTAATATCACATATGAAATTTTGTGACTCTCTTCTACTATTGTTAGTATAAAGGAATGGGCAATAGTAGATATGTCTACATCATCTTTAGTGATGTAGGCTCTTTTTGGTGTCTCAGTTACCTTTTATAACCATGTGGGCATGCCAGACTAGGTTGAAGTCTCAAGAATGAACACCTATATAAAATTGGATGTAGTAGCTACAATTGTCTCTACTCTCCTTACTTCTCCTATATTACTCTCTTCTACCCTAACATCATGAGATTCCCTCATTTTTTGCAATTTTACCATAGCGATGGAAGGTATTTATAGTCTTAACTCATGCATTAACTCTATTTGAGGCATTTCCTCAATTTGTACATCCTTCTTAGGTTCATGTTCTATAGGAGGAGGAGATAGAGTAGGAATTGTCTCTTTTGGTGGAGATGGTGGCAGTGGAACCTATGGAATGGCATAAATCTCATGCAGGGACTTCATTTTAGGTTGTTATTGGGAGTCATTGCAATTTGGCTCCTTCAACATAGGGTTCACTTCTACTTTGATTTCTCCTTATTCTACTACCTTCCCCTTTTCAACCTTAGGGCTCTCCTCAATAACTTAGGGCTATGAGTATATTTTCTCCATGATTCTTGAAGGAATGACCCTTGGAATCTACATTTCTTGAGTTGATTATCTTTGTGTCATAGGCACCTCCACCATATCTATCCAACCTAAGTAAGTAAGTTGAAATCATTGACATATAATTCACTGGACATAATCTCCTTTCTTGTAAGACTTTCTTTCTTATGGTTTGTCAATTCTTCAATCTAAACTGGTATGTTTGTGGTGCAGGAGGGTTCTTTGTTTGACTTCTTCTTCGAGAAATAGTGGTATTATGCCTTGTCCACTTGATGAATGGGACATTGTCTACAAGGTCCTCCTCTTCTAATACCATCTACACTATAAGAGATGTAATTGTTCCACTCTTCTTTCTTTCATATATCTGGTTACTAGTTGACTAGGGTGAAGGAGTGACTGCAACCTATGGAGTTATTTTCTTCTTGGATTCCCTAGCATGCATAAGCTATTGTGGTTGTTTCTAAAGTTATTCTTCCTCTTTTTCCCTTCTTTCCTTTCCCTTTCCCTTGTTTTGAATGACCTCATAAGAAACTTCACACTCATGATGGTACACAATAGTAGGATTTTGTGGGGGAACCGATGCCCAAGTGGGGATAGTCACCTTCTTTCCTTTTCCCTTCTCTAGCTTTTGCAATGCGAACAACTAGGTTGGTAGAGGATCTAGCTTGAATGGCTTGGAAATCCATTTGCATGTTAGATCCACCACATGCCTATCCCTATTCTTGATGTCATCAACCTCCAGATTTTTGACCTACATGTTGATAATTGGACATAAATAAATTTTATCTTGGTTATACATTGGGTCCATTATTGCAAGAAAATGATACGACCTTTCTTTGGTGGGTATCTTCATTTTAAACACAACTTCTACCAACTCCAAATTCATTTGGCAATAATCCCTTATTTTGACATCATAATCATTAGAGAAATTTATTTAGTGCTCCTCCAAACAAGGTTCATGCATGTATTCCTTTCCTTTCACCTATTGGCATAACCGATTTAATGATAATGATATTACTTGACAAAACTCTCTATAGTTTAATGAAGAAGATTTTTAATATGGTTGTCAATGTTGGAAAGTCACAAAGGATCTCTAAAAAGAAGTTGATTCAATAGGTGAATAAGTTAAGAGAACAAGAAAAAAGATAAGTTATATTGGAAAACAAAAGACACTATCAAAAAATGAAAGAAAGGAGAAGTGTTATCAAAAGACTAGAATAGTATTTGTATAAAGTAACACTATCAGAACAAAGGAACAATATCAATGACTAGAATATTGAAAAACAAGTAAATGAGGGAACAACTTTGGAAAATCATCATAGTAAGAGATTCATTAAATATTGACAAAGAGGAAGTGAAGGACGTAAGACAAGGAATTATGGAAAATGTTTCATAAAAATAAGTGAAGTGATTTGAGTGTTGAATTTGAGGAAGAATTAGCAAAGGAAAATAAAGTTTATCAAGGATGACATCTACAATCAAAATGGTTCATACACAATTTGAGAGGAATTATCATAGACTAATATATAAGTATTCAAGTAGATAATGAAAATGATATGAGAGATAACGTTGAGTAAAACAAGTGAAGAAAATAATTATATAATTATGGAGCAGTCATAGAGAAGAGAAGAAGCATATGAAAAGGAGGAGTTGAATAGATCTAAAAAGCTTTAGTATAAAGAAATTACATATCAAAATTATGGTTGATTTATTCCTGGCAATTTATCAACAAGATTGTGAAATCCTTTAAGTAGACAATCATTAACTGGACTTAGAAGTTCTATTTGTGAACTTATTATAAATCCTTTAAGTGGGTGAAAACTGCATAAGTGGAATAAAATATATTAACATAGTACTCTCTAAAAGGATTGTAAATACTTCGAATAAGGTATCAATCACTCCTAATAGGGTGAAGTCATTTAGAAGATGGAAGTATTGTAAGCTCTTAATTAGGCACCTTGTTATTGTAGTGATGATTTGTTTGTGTCATCCCCACCACATTTTTTTCCCTCTAAACGATGGTTTCCTACTAGACCAAATTAATGAGTGATGTGTTATATGTGTGATTTTTTATGTCAAAAACTTATTACTATACATTTTAGTAATAGGTAGCAAGTTACTTAATATTGGTAAACTAGTCAATGATACATTAGAATCTGGTGAAAGTAATTTACAATTTATTTATTTATAGTTAAAAGGTTAAATCTAAGAAAAATGTGTGCAACTGATTCACCCCCCTCCCTTAGTACATTACATGAATATTTCAAACAATTAATACTAGAGTACAATACTTTGGGAGGAAAAGTCAAACATCTTGAGAGTAGATCTAGGGAAATGGAAAGTTATATGTATTAGAAGCAACTAGAGGAAACCCTAGAGAAGTTAATGAGAAGATACAAGATCTAATAAATAAATTAAATACCTCATTCTCAAATAAAGGAGTTGTCAAAATAGTTGCAAAGAAGCCTTGATGACCTTGAAAAACTATTTGAGGGACGTGTTGATTCAAAGGAAGGTAGTGTTTCTATAGAAAACCTATTGAGAAAGAATAATGAACTACTTAAAGAGATTGGTTAGAAGAAGAAAGAATATGAAGGGAAAGTTATAATAATGACAAAAGTATTGGAAAGGATGAGATATGTTGAAAGTGCCAAAGAAATCCTTGAATCAAAAAAGAGAAATGCCAAAGAAATAATCAGAAACTAAGAATCACTCTTGAAGAGAGAAAGACATGAGATCCAAGCATACATTTAAAAGTTAGAAGGAATAGGAGACAAGAATCTACAGTTACAAGTAAACAAAATTAGAAACTAAAGCAAGAAAAATGAAGAGTTGGAGAACAATCTAGAAGTTGAAAAGGAAAATAATGAGATTCACAAAGTTTGAACAAAGCATGTAGAAGATTGATGAGCAACTAGAAAGTCAAACGAAACCTAGTGAAATAATTAGATTAGGATATATTGGTAACAACAAACTTAAAGCTAGATAATAATCAAAGTTTGAAACTGAAAAACAAGAATATATGCTTGAACAATCCAACCACATATAAGGTTGTAAAAAAAAAAAAAAAAAAATCTACAATTTTGGAATTTTTGGTCATATTGAAAATGTTTGTAGAAGCAAATAAGTAAATTGTGAGAGGTATATCTTTCGATGGTTATTGTTACAAGTGCAATAAATATGGTCACAAATCCTATGAGTGTAGGTCTAGAACAATTAGTAGAACATATAGGAAAGCTTTGGTTGATACTATTATAAATACAATCACTATGGGCATAAAGCTAATGTAGAACTCAGACGCCACCAACAAGGAAGTTTAACAATTTGGAAATTTATAAGAGAAAAGGAGGTAATAATCCTATGATGTATTTCAAATGTGGAAATATGAGACATCCAACATTGAACCTTGGAGAGGAATGGGATTGCCATGTTATCTATTAGGAATTTGGTCATGCAAAATACTATTGAGATCTGAGTGAAAAGATCATTATTGAAGAAGATAAATTGTTTGCAAAGAGGGAGATTGTTGTTAAAGAATGTTTTCAATCATTGTTTTGTCACTGATGTCAAACCTGCTATTTGTTAGAATGACAATTTCTTATAAGATCCAAGTACTATCACTTAGTTGATTGATGAAGAGGATTTAATCAATAAGATGTAGCAAAGGCACCTAAAGGAAAGGTTGAGTTATCCTTTTGTAATGAAGTACAAGGATCAGTTAAGACAATGGTAAAATGATGTATTGATAATACACTTGAAGATATAGAGGTTGGCTACACTTAGAAACTCTAGAAGAAAAATTTGTAACAAATCTTTCTACAAAGCTTGATTAAGTTCATTAGTAGGTGTCGAACAAGCTAGTTCATGCCAAGTAGATTATCAGTAAGTGCCGACCAAATGCAAAATCTAATGTGTGCCAAGTGAAACAAAAGGAGCCAAGCAACTTCAAGTGTCAAGCAAGTAATAGGTGTTGAGCATTAGTAAAAACTTAGTTGATGCTAAGTGAATCCATAGTAGGTGTTGAGCATCAGTAAAACACAATAAGTTTCGAGTAACACAGTATGTGTCGAGCATCAAAATTTTAATAGTGCCAAGCTACTGTATTATTTGAAAAGTCAAAGATTCACTAGATTTGAGCTAACAAGTTTGTTAAATTGAAGTTTGTGAACCAGATGGAAGATAAGAATGATGAGATGGTGGCAGAGAATTTTAGGTAAACCATTTTTGGGAAAATACAGGTGGATTCATGATGTTTCTAGAAGAAGCAAGATTATGGGTAGATTCATTGCATCTTACCTAATCCATTTGAATTGAAATTAAAAGTTGGAAGACTAGAGAGAGAAAAGTATTTGAGACTTCTATTTAAGGAGCTACAATTCAAGAAGCAAGAATTCTTGTTGAGTGGTTGGTTGCATGTCAAGGTAAAGAGAGGAAGGAACATAGTACATAGAATCTACTTCAATAGGTGACCTCAGAGAAGATTGCACTAGTACATTGAGCATGGGGACTCAATGAGATGAAGCTTGAAAGGAGGACAAGTTGTCAGAGCTACAAAGACTGAATGTCAGGAAAATTCATGAGTTGAATCGAGATCTAAAATCTACAAGTTATGTTGTGAATTGTATCAGATCGAAAGCCCTTGTTGTTACTCTCTAATAATTGTATCAATTAGGGTAAAATCCTATGGACTTAGGTTGGTTTAATAGCCATTTGTAAATCCTTTAATAGGGTGGCATTCCAAGTGAATGTTCTAAAGTCCTCTAACCAGGCCCACTTCTAATAGGGTGGTTGAAATCCTTTAACCAGGTCACATTTAAGAGTGTGTTGTAGCCTTTAACAGGGCAGGCCTTTCACAGGGCATCACTTTAGAGGAGTGAGAATTGAGTAGCATGTTATTAGTGGTTTTTCCCAAATTGAGTTTCCATGTAAATCACTATGTTATGTGTTGATTCTTCATGTGTTATTCTTGCATGTTCATTTTATAGTAACTTGCTATGTAGGAAAGTTTAAGCTTGGATGCATGATTAGTTAAA
Organism: Cupressus sempervirens; assembly: GCA_028749045.1. Classification (NCBI taxonomy): domain Eukaryota; kingdom Viridiplantae; phylum Streptophyta; class Pinopsida; order Cupressales; family Cupressaceae; genus Cupressus; species Cupressus sempervirens. The sequence goes on from CM053783.1 coordinate 548,271,411, forward strand.
TGGGCTCACTATATTTAGTGAAAAAGTTTTATTGGTACATTTGGACCTTGAGTAACTAATTCACCCCCCTTGGTTATTCTAAAGCATTTCTAACAATTGGTATTAGAGCCATCTACTGATTTGGTTTAAACATACTAAAAGCAAGAAGATCAAGATGTCCAAGAGAGAAGTTCCCAAGCTCAACAGAGATAACTTCACTACATGGAAAAGTTTAATTAAGTTGCACCTTGGATCAATAAGTGACCATGCACAAACCTTAATTGAAGTGGAACATGTTGATCCAGCTGCACCCACTACACAAGATATGAAGAAAAAGAAGGAGCACAATCAATTGCCTCTGCCTTCAACTATGTTGAATTTGATGGCATCAAGGGATGTGACTCTGCATTCAAGATGTGGAAAGCCTTGAATGATATTTATGGAGGAGATCATAATGTTCAAAGAAAAAAAATAGAAAGCCTCAGAGCAAAGTTTGATGACATGAGAGTGGAGGAAGGTGAGAACAATGCTAAATATGCCTCTAGAATAAAGGAAGTAGTAAGTGCAATAATAAGTTTGGGTGGTCATTTAGATGATGACACTATTAATAGAAAATTCTTAAGAACCTTGCTCCCCATCTATCCTATTAGAGTTTCAGCCATACAAGAACTAAGATGTGTACTAGGAAACACACTAACTCTTGAAGGTGTAGTGAGAAGACTCACTGCATTTGAGTTATCTAACTTTGATAACTATAGACCTGAGAATCTTGAATCTGCTTTTAAGGCCAAGCTATCACTAAAAGATATTGAGGAGGTGAAACCAAAGAAGAAGAAAAAAAAGGTTAAATATGCATCCAGTGACAGGAGCACAGATGAAGAAGATGTGGAACAAATAGAAGCACTACTGGCTAGAAGATTTCATAGAGGAAAAGGTAAATTCAAAGGTAAGTTGCCCATCATATGTTTTAATTGCAATGAAGTAGGACATATTACTGCAAGATGCACATAGAAAAAAAACTATAGAGAAGGCAATAAGAACAAGAACAAAAGAGAAGATGATAGCAAAGATTACAAAGACAAAGGTAAAAAGTGCTATATTGTTGAAGAAGAGGAATCTGATGAAAATGATGATGTGGTAGTCTATGTAGCCATAAAGGATGAATCAGATGAAGATGAAGCAACATCACGAGTAACCTATGTGAACAAGAATGACAGATGGATAATAGACAATGGATGCTCACATCACATGACAGGAGACAAAAGTAAGTTTGTTACCTTTACTCAGTATGATGGAAATAGTGTAAGATTTGAAAATGATGCTTCATGTCTAATCAAAGTAAAAGGTTCTATTAGACTTACAGAGAAAATTTCATGTGCTAATGCATACTATGTTGAAGGATTGAATTACAATGTATTGAGTGTGTCATAGTTAGGCAATGTAGGATGCAAAGTAAAATTTAGAAACAAAACTGCCAAAATCTATGATACTGATGGAAATATGATAGGAAAAGGAGAACATACTAGAAGTAATTTGTTTACCTAGATATCGAAGATGCATCCTATCTTGTTGTTAGATTTGATGATGTGGGGCTATGGCACAAAAGGCTATGTCATGTCAACTTTGATAATCTAATTAGCATTAGTAAATTGAAGAAAGTTAGAGGTCTACCAAAACTGAAGAAGCCTAACAACACAATGTGCAAACAGTGTCAACTAGGAAAAATGATCAAGTCAAGTTTCAAAAGCAAAACCTACACTTCCAAAGAAGTATTAGAGTTAGTCCATACATATTTATGTGGCCCATTAGAAGCGCAAAGCTACAAAGGAGATAGATATATAATGTTGTTTGTTGATGATTACTCTAGGATGATGACTATCATGTTCTTAAAATAGAAATTTGATGTATTTCAAATGTTTAAGTGGTATTTGGCCAGGGTTGAGAAGGAAATAGGAAAGAGTATGAAGTACCTAAGATCAGACAGAGGAAGAGAGTTTACATCAAAAGAATTTGAGACATTTTACAATGACTAAGGAGTTGAAAGAAAAACATTAGCACCAAGAATTCTCCCACAGAATGGCATTACAGAGAGAAGGAATAGATCAGTTATAGACTATGCTAGAACATTAATGATGGAGAAAAATGTTGCTCTAAAGTACTAGAGAGAAGCTGTAAGTATAGCTGTCTACGCCCTGAATTGAGTACAAGTCAAGAAAGGTACAAATGCAACACCTTTTGAATTATGGTATGATCACTCACTCACCCAATGTAAAACATTTCAAAGTATTTAGTTGTAGATGCTATATTCTTAAAAATGCTAGAAATGACAAGTTTTATGCAAAGAGTGATGAAGGCATATTCCTTGGATACTCCACTAGAAGTAAAGCATATAAGAGTTTGAATACTAACACTAACAAGATTGTGGAGAGTACAAATGTAAATTTTGATGAGCACATAGAAGTTCAAGATAATGAACCAATCGAGAAACCAGAAGAGTACAGATCCTTTGTATACTTCTATGAAGCAATGCCTACTAAAGAAGAAGCTACCAATCAAGTTGGGAATTAGCAACAAGTTTCAATATCAACTGAGTCACAACCAATGAATGTCGAGCTGCATTCAGAAGCCAAGTTGTTGAAGATAATGCACATTCTAATTTTGAAATTGATGCACATGAAAAAGATGTTGAAATACCTAAAAGAAGTGTGCACAATGACTTTGAAGCTGAAAGAACAAACATGGAAACAAGGATAGTGCCAAGACTATCCAAGTATGTGAGAAGACATCACCTTGTATAACAAATCATTGGAGACAAGGAAGCTAGACCAATGACAAGGAACAAACAAAGAAATGAATCATGTCTGTTGAGCAAGATTGAACCCAAAACAATAAAAGATGCACTGTGAAATGATAATTGGTATAAAGCTATGGAAGAAGAGATTGAACAGATAGAGAAAAACAAAACCTGGACTTTAGTTCCAAGACCAATTGACAAGAATGTGATTGCTACCAAGTGGATATTTAGGAACAAGCTAGATGAGAATGGTGAGATCACAAGAAATAAGGCCAGATTAGTCTACAAAGGTTATGCACAAGAGGAAGGATTGGATTATGGGGAAACATTTTCCCCTATCGCAAGGATGGAAGGAGTAAGAACACTACTTTCATATGCTGCTTACAAAGGTTTTAAAGTCTACCAAATGGATGTAAAGTCTACTTTTTTGAATCGTATACTAGAAGAGGAAGTCTACATAGAACAACCAGAGGGATTTTTTGATGACAATAACAAAAATATGGTTTGCAAACTACATAAAGCACTCTATGGTTTGAAACAAGCACCTAGAGCATGGTATGAGAGACTGCACAAATATCATGTGAAGATAGGATTTGAAAGAATAGATGACAACAACAACCTGTATATCAAGTAAAAAAAAGCTAAAGATATTTTGATATCTAAAATCTTTGTTGATGATATAATATTTGGAGGAAAAGATGCCATATGCAAAGACTTTGTTGATTAGATGAAACATGAGTTTGAGATGTCAATGTTTGGAGAAATCAAATTCTTTGTTGGATTGCAAGTACATCAACTAAAACATGGCATATTTGTGACCCAATCAAAATATATCAAGGAGACACTCAAGACATTTGGCTTAGAAGATTCAAAACTAGTTAGTACACCAATGGTAACAGGACATAAGTTATCCAAGAATGATGAGTTAGCTGAGGTAAACCAGACAATGTATAGATCAATGATTGGAAAGTTATAGTAAGTTGTGCATAGTAGACCAGACATTGCATTAGCTATTGGAATAGTTGCACGATTTTCTACAAACCCAAGAGAAAATCATCTTATGGCAGTTAAGAGAATAATGAGGTACCAAAAAGGAACAAATGACTTTGGCCTATACTATAAGAGGACTGAGAAGTTTGAGTTGAAAGCCTATACTGATGCAAATTGGGGAGGCAATATTGATGACAGAAAAAGAATGAATGGAGGAGAACTTTTCTTAGGTAAAAGATTGGTCACTTGGACTAGAAACAAGCAAAGTTACACCTCAAAGTCCATAGCAGAAGCTAAGTATGTTGTTGTTTCTATCAACTGCACCAATATTGTATGGATCAAGCACCTATTGAAAGGTATGAAAGAAGAGGTAACTAAACTTGTGATACTATATTATGAAAACACAAGTGCCATCAACATATCAAAGAATCATGTGATGCATGCCAAAATAAAGCACATTGCAATCAAGTATCACTATGCAAGAGAATTGGTTGAATACAATTAAGTGATGAAATGGTATCTTAGAGGTAAGTTAGGGGTGATACCTCTATATAAGGTTGTTTAAGTTAGAGCAAGGTTGTCCTACATCAAATGAGTTGCTTGCTAAAATGATATAAATTAATGTAGAGGAAACTTACTTTAGGTTTTTGCCTGAAGTAATTAAACTATTGAAATTGTGAAGATGGAATATGTCAACTCAAAGGAACAAATTACTGACATCTTCACAAAAGCATTACCTAAATATGCATTTGAGTATCTTAGAGGTAAGTTAGGGGTGATACCTCTATATAAGGTTGTTTAAGTAATAGCAAGACTGTCCTGCATCAAATGAGTTGCTTGCTAAAATGATATAAATTGATGCAGAGGATACTTACTTTAGGTTTTTGCTTGAAGTAATTAAAGTATTGAAATTCCAAATCAGTCACAAGCAAGGTGATAGAGGGAGAAATTGGAGTTCCTAAAAATTCTACACTTGCATGAAAAGATGTTGAAATAGTATGTCTTTGGCATTGTTGCCAAAGAGGGATAAATAGAAGAAACTAATCAAATCTATAGAATCAAATGAGTAAAGGGAGAAATAGCAATCAAAGTGATAAGCTACAAAAAAGAGGGAATCATACAAAAACTGGTCAGACATGTAGAGGGAGAAATGTGCAAAGGGAAAATAACAAAAAACAAGAAAAGAAAATAGCAGCTAAGAGGGAGAAAACAACGCATCAATTAGGATGACAAGATCAAAGAGGGAGGAGAACAAACAAAAAGGGAGAAGATAGTGTATTAGCAAAAGAGATATTCCTAATATTTTGAAAGAGGGAGTTACTGACAGAATTCAGAGGGAGTCACAAGCTAGCTTATGTTGCTAATAGAATGAACATTTCTTGATAAAGTTTTCTTTTTGGCATTTGATTTACTATTTTAACCTAGTTAGCATTTTGATGACTTGGTTGATCAGTTTGGTTTGCCATCAATGCCAAAGAGGGAGATTGTCAAGATCTACTTGAAAAGATCATTATTGAAGATGAGAGATTATTTGCAAAGAGGGAGATTGTTTTTTATAAGAAAAATAGGTTTTATAAGGATCCTGAAACCCAAAACTTAAAACTAAAACCAAGGTTGATAATAAGCATATAAATCTCAGCCAAACACAAAGGCCAACGAAAAGGCCAGTTCAACTTACATCCAAAAAGTTAGAACAAGAAAAAGCCAACTTGACAAAAAACAACAGTAAACTAACAGCAAAAGATAGGAATAAATAAAACATGATTACTCTTTTGTCTTTCATTTGAGCTCCTGCATCGTCTAAGCTGCTTCATAGGCTTTGTGAGTCTCCTTAGTAATTTTCTCCTAACTCTTTGAGGCTTCCTAATCTAGGTTGCTGAAAGTAACTTCTATCGTCCCATCCTCTTCCACCTTGGCTCTTTCCCTTTCCTTGTCCTCACTCTCATCTAGCAGGCCTTTGGCTTTTAACATTCCAGTAAGGGACAGAATGTTATCATTGATAGAATTGAGGATGGAGATCATTTGATTCACCATATTGTGATTATAGTGTTCAGGATTCTCTTCTCAAATAAATTGATTCTATCCTCCTTATTCTTCTGATTACCTGGACATGGCTCCTTCCTATTATTTTCCATTTGGCCAATTTTTACCCTAACCTCTTCCAATTCGTGGTAAAGCCATTTGATTGACCTGAAGTTATCAATCATGCTATTGCAAGCATTATTCAACAGATTCATGCCCATTTCCCTAGCATTATCTGTTATTGCCACCATAGTAGGATCGATGAGTTCTTCAAACTAGAGTTGGCCCTATTTTTCTTCCAAAATTTGGAGATTCATTGTCTCTCTAACAATCCCCATCTTGGATCTTCTAACATTAAAATTTCTTCATGCATTTCACCTATCCTTAATAATCACTTCTTCACCCTCTCCTCCAATTTTCCCCTTCTCCTACTCCTGGGGAAGAATAGGGGAAAGAGGAATAGCAAAGATATATGGCCCTGACCCCAAAACCCCCTCAGCATTCATCTATTTTCCCCTCTTCCTTTTCTTTGTAGTTGGTTCCTCCCTCTTAATTTCCATCTCTTCCTCCTCATCATCATCAAATTTAATATCCTCCCCTTCCTCCTTGTTTTCTTCATCACCCTGGCCTGTAATTTTAGGCCCATGTCCTCTAGGGCTCTTCCTGCTGGGGATAATGGGTGAGGGCAATTTTTTCTCTAATTCTTGAGCCTTCTTTCTAGAGGAAACATTTTCCTCCCCCTCCAAATTGATACTTTCAATATCCTCTGAATTAGAGGACAAACTAGAGTTGTCTAAGTCCTCAGAGGCATCTACACTAGGTTGAAGAAATTTACTTAAAGTCTAGGCTTTAAAATTATCATAAACTAACAACAATAATCTCTCATGTAGGGTAGGATTCACAGAGGGTTTTTTCTTGTAACCTGTGATAGCATTGCTCATAGAAGCAAATAAATAAAAGGGAAAAGAAATCTTGATGCCATGATGGAAATGGTTGAGAAAAACAAAGTGATGAGTTCTCACCTGATCAAATCTAGTATCCAACAAAATATACTCTATAACAACTCATAAAACATACCTCCAAAGTTTTTTGATGGAATCCATTTCATAGTACATTTTGCATTTTACCAAATCATTCCTCTCCTTTGTTTTCTTTGCAAAATCCTTGACTGCATTCACTGACAGCTTCTTGTCTCTATAAATTTGAAGCCATCCACTAGAATTTTAGACATAAGAGCAATGACTTCCTCTGTAATCTAAAATGAAACACCATTCACTTTAACTCTCTCGTCCTTCTAAGATTTTACCGTACTATTCGTTACATCTAGGTCAAATCCATGGAGTTTAGCAATGTAATTTGCTATACCTCCCTTCTCCAATTTCTCCCACACTTTTTCCCTTTCTTTCCATTTTTCTACTTCCCCCATAGGCTCCTTCCTACTTTATTCCCCCGCCATTTCTACGCTCTCCACCCCTACAATTCTCATAAATGCCAACCTTTGCAAACTCTTCTCAACCCTTGAAAGCTCTGGTTTTCATGTCTCTAAAAAGAACCCAAAAAAATTTCTATACTCTAGGAAAAAAGAAAAATGAAAATATCGACCCAAAAAATGTGTCGATATGACACTGATAACCTCACCTCCTGATTGCATATTTTGTAGATGCCATTATTACAATAACTCACACCCCAACTTCCATAAATTAACATTATTACATTAAGATCTCCACTGTACTTCCCTAGATTTTTTTCAGTTTGATAAGACTCCTCACTTCTGCCAGAATATTCCCACCAGATTTCCAAGTCATCACCTTATCTTGCCTGACAGCTTCTTTGGTGAACTAGTCTACCACAGGGTTAGCTTCCCTATAAACATGGGTGACATGGACACATTCAAAATTTTGAAGGAGATTTTGGGTCTCTTCAATTAAATTAGCAATAGACCATGAAGGTTGACTAATTCCTTTAATACATCTTATAATATTATTAGAATCCCCCTCCAACCATAATTTTTTAATCCCCATGTCAAAGGCCAGTTTAACTATATGGCAAGTAACACTAGCTTCTGCAAAATGGTTAGTTTGGAAACCTAATAGATGAGGAAAAGTTGCCACCCCTCCACCATAATTATTTCTTATGATTCCTCCACAACCCAAAGGTCCAAGGTTACCTTTTGATGCACCATCAAAATTTGGTTTATGCCAGCCCTCGAGAGGGAGCAACCATTTCACATCCTATCTTTTGATCCTCTTGTCCTTTTCTTTCTCCTTCTTATTGCCACCATTTTAAATATCTCCCTCCTTCCTTACCTCATAGTTTTCCTTTATGCTCCAATAAATCTTCTATCCTAGAACATAAGTAGGTTCTTCTCTGTCTCTAAAAATTCTATTGTTTCTTTCCTTCTAGATTCCCCCAAAAAAATGAGGCAAAGTCCAGGTACTTAAATCCAGCAAGTCTCAACCCTTGAACATGCTTATCTAATGGCAAAAGAAATCTAGTAGATTACCTTTTTTACACTAGCTTACCCCAAATTTTTTTGTTATGTTGTCCGAGACTTCCCTTGAGAAGGGGCAGTGTATAAACATATGATTGATTGATTCCATCTAATTCTTACAAAGGATACACACATTAGGCATAATATGACCTCTTTTTATTTAATTATCCTAAGTTATAATTTTTTCTTACAAGGCCAGCTAGTAAAAAGTATTAATCTTTGGGGTAAGCCCAGGTAACCAAGCTTTCGCCCAAGGGGGTTTCTCTTTTAGGCTCCAAAGGGAATTGTAGCCCGAAGCTATCAAGTAACAACCATTAGGATTGTCACCCCATATAACTTCATCCCTCTTGTTATTAATAACCATAGCATTCAACATAGTCATGATCGGCTTGAGATCCTCAGAAATGACAAATAGGTCTTTCCATCCCTGGTCAGTTCTATAATCACTAACTTTCAAACCAAATTGCCTAATACAATCATTACCCCACATTTCAAATGTGGGATTATTAATAAGAGGTCCTTGTAGCAGCCAATGATCAATCTAGAAGAAAATATCCTCCCCATTTCCCACTTTCCAAACAACCTTAGCCTTGGCTAGCTCTCTTGCTTTAAGAATACCACTCCAGATAATAGACCCACTCAGGATATCCTCATTGTTAAGAAAAAACTAAATTGAAGGTATTCTTAGATACTTATAAACAAAGACATCTCTCCATTCTTCAGTACTATTAAAGATGTGCTAGATCTATTTGGCTAGAAGAGTCATATTAAGATGCTTTAGTTTCCTAATACCCAATCCACCATAGCACTTTAGAAGACAGACATTATCCCAAGCCACAAAGGGATATCTATTTCGCTCTTCAAGACCCAACCACAAAAAAAAATACTCTAAATCTTTTCCATTTTCTCTACAAATTTAACTGGAATCCCAAAAAGGCTCAAGGCATACATTGTGAGATTTTGAAGTGTGAATTTAACCAAAAGGCATTTTCCAGCTTGAATAAGAGAAGCCCCTTTCTAGCCCACTAGCTTCTTACTAAACCTATCAATGATCCCATTCCAGAAGGAATCAGGAGGCTTGGTGCCTAAAGGAAGTCCAAGATAAGTATAAGGAAGCTTTCTGACTCCACATCCAAGGGTCCTCGCAATTTTTCTCTACCTATCCTTTGGAGTATTAATAAAGAAAATTGAGTTTTTTTCCAAATTAATAAGTTGTCGAGATCCTCTAGTGTACAAATCAAGAATCTCCTTCATAACCTTAGCCTCCTTGACTAAAGCTTCCTCTCCCATGATTGTATCATCCACAAATTGTTGATGAGAAAAAGGATCACACCTAGAAGATAGTTTAAACCCTTTTAGCCTTCCTACACCAAAATAATGAACAAAATAGGTGAGAGGGAGTCCCCCTGTCTAAGTCCTCTCAAAGGTTTGAGAAAAATAGAAGGAGCACCATTAACCAAAATTGCAAGAGAAGAAGTTGAAATAAGCTAAGATATGAGCTTAAAAACTTTCTGATCAAAGCCGAAGCTTATAGCACTAAAGTAAGGAAAGTCTAGTCCACCCAATCATAAGCTTTTGAAAGATCCATCTTAAGAAGCATTCCATCTCTCTTTTCAGCTTCCATTGAATGGATAACTTCATGCACCATTATGATCAAATCCAAAATCTATCTACCAAGGAAAAATCCCATTTGTTAATGAGATATGATCAAAGGAAGAATTCTAATCATTCTAAAGGTTAGCACCTTTGAGATAATATTATAGAAAGATTTACACAGGCTGATAGGTCTAAATTTATCCAAAGAGTTAGCCCCAAGAGTTTTAGGAATGAGGACCAAAAAAGTAGAATTAATATCTTTTAGAATACTTCTAGATCCAAAGAATTCCTTAATAGCCTTCACAACATCTTCCATAACCACTTGCCAATAAATTTGGAAGAAGAAGATAGGAAATCCATCTGGGCCCGAGGATTTATCTGCTGGTAGGGAAAAAGGAGCTTCTCTAACTTCCTGAGCATTTGGTATAGCTATCAACATTTTATTATGATAGAGTTGAATAATCTATGGAATACATGAGATAATTTTAGTCTAATCCAACTTCAATAACAAGGGGTCCCATGACAATAGATAGGAGAAATAGGAAATCACCTCAGCAACAATTTCATCTTCTTTTGTCAACATATCCTACCTCTTTATTAAAGCATAAATTTTGTTATTATCTCTATGCTTTAGAGTCAAAATGTGGAAAAACCTTGTGTGTCGATCCCCCTCTTTCAGCCAGTTAATTCTAAATCTTTGCTTCCATAACTTTCCTTCCTTATAATATTATGCAAGTCAAATAGAATAGACAACTCAACATTTATATTCAAATAATTGTACCCTTCCTTTTGAATAGTATCTTGAATGGAGGTGAGCTTGATAGACGGATCATCTTTATCATGAAAAATATGACCAAAATCTATCTTATTCTAGACTTTTATCATTCTCTTCACATTACTCAACTTCTTTGCTACTCTAAACATGGCAATACCTTCCACTTCTATCCCCCACCAATGATATACCTTATTTAATAAATCAAGATGTAAAGTCCACATCTTTTCAAACCGAAAAGGGAAGTTCCTTCTTGGTTCTAAAGAGACAAACAAGAGAGATATAGAGGAGTGATTAGAGCCAATTCTAGGAAGCAAAGATAGCTTACAAGAAAAAGACTACAACTAGTCTAGAGAGATAAGAGCTCTATCCAACCAAACCTAAATAGACTCCCTTCCAGTTCTTTTATTTGACCAAGTAAAAGCTCCTCCCGTCAGATCTAGGTCCAAATAAGCCAAGCTATTTATGAAATTGGAGAGGTCCATTTTACTTTCCCAATCAAGTGCCAAAACTCACTTCTTCTCCTCATCCACTAAGGGGGTATTAAAATCCCCCATTATAATTACTTTAGTTATGCTACTAGTTTGAACCAAATCATAGACTTTGGACCAATAATTCTTTCTCTCCCTGTTGGAATTAGAAGCACAAACATTAAAAATGAACCAAAAATCATTAGAGTACATATGGAACACTTTGAAAAAAAGGATATTACCATCATTATACAATGTAGTGAATATGAACTGCTTATTATTGAAAAGAGTCAGCAATCCTTCAGACACTCCTTCAAAATCCGAGGCTTCCCCACTCATGTTATTACAAAAAGATATTTTACCCAAACTCTTTTTCTTCATCTTAGTTTTACTGAATCATCAGAATATCAGATCTCTGATCTCTAATCATATTCCTAATGATTTCATGCTTATGAGCTCCATTAAGGCCCCTTATATTCGAAGAGATTATCTTCATTTAAAACTAGGGAAACACTCTAGAAGTGTTCTTTGGCTTCCATCCACCAAACTTCTTCTGGTCTCATCTTCTCTGACTTGGCTAGCATGTCTCCTTCCTCTCAATCTTGACCTTATACCAAAGTTTAGTTTACTATGACTCCTGGTCTCCACTAGTGAAATTGGGGAGGGTTCCTGATTACTTTTCTTTTTAGCCTTTGGAGATAAGGATTTTTCCCTTTCTAATCCCTTTTCCAGATTGCATGAAACCTTTGGATCCTTCTTAGGAGACGAGGGGAGAACCAAGACATCCTCTTGATTTTCCCTCTCTAACTCCCCTTCAAGAGAGCATTTTTCACCCACTTCTTGCATTTGAGTATCTGACACCATCATATCCTAGAGTTGGCTATCCTCCTTTGCCCTAGTCTCCTCCCTCATAATTGAGCAGTAATTGATTGTGCTTCATTTGCCTACTTATCTTTTAAAAATCTAGAATTAACCCTCTCTCCTAAAAATCTAGGATTCATTGTTAGATCTTCCTCCTCTCTAACAAACAAAACAATTGTCTCATCTTCCTTTGGTTCTCCAAGGACTGTCTCTTTTCTTCCATTAGCAAAGATTTCCACTATCTTTTCTAGTTCTTCCACTGTCCTTACTGGTTCTGTAGGCCCATTAATATTTAGTGTTGGTTCAACCAACACATTAATCTTTGTTCCTAACAGGACATCCTTGTCTACCCTAGAAGTTGTGCTGACCAATTTATTTCCTCCTTTGATAGGATCATTGACCTCAGCCTTCTGGCCACCCTTGAAGTCCTTCCTTTTCTAGATCTTTTTCTCCTTTCCTTGGGAATAAGAGGGAATCTTTTTCTTTTCAACTTTAACCTTTGGGCATTGATTCACCTTGTGTCCAAATTTTAAATAGTGAAAACAAGCAAAAGGGATATTTTCATAGACAAGCTATTGAGTGTGTGTTCCCAGCTTAGAGTGAAAGCTCACAACTTCTGGCATGTCATCCCCTTCTCTGACATTGATACATATCCTTGCATACATTAGTATGCTTCTAGAAGTTGTCACCAGGTCTATTGAAAAAAGTTTTCCAAAGGAATTTTCTACTCCCACAAACACATCCTCATCCTAGAATTCCAAAGATAGCTCTGGAAGTCTGGCCCAAATTGGTGCTTGCACCAAAAATGATTCATTCAAATCTAGTTTTGATGACCATTTCTGAAGCACAAGGGTAGACCAACCTATACTCCAAGGTCCTCCACACAAGATGTTAGACAAGTCCTTTTTATAAGTAAAATCAGAAGGCAGGAAGCCTTTTACCATAGCTGTAACATTGACCTGTCCTTTAAGCTACCATTTCATCTGAGTGAAAGATCTCGCTATGTCTATGTTTAACCTTTGCCCAATAAACTTTCCCATTAGAGTGGAAGCCATTGAGGCAATACTATGATCAACCAGCTCATCTAGAATAGTAATCTCACAAGACCCCTTATTCAAGCTAGAGAGAATCTTAATCAAAAGGAAGGAAGACTTACCAGAGGATTTAACACCAAAAAGAGATGACCATTTCACCAAAAGACCTAATTGGTCCACCTTGGGTAGCATAACAGATTTTTTTGGACCTCTTCTCTTATCATGTGGGTCCCCATCCCCATTCTCCACTTCATCTCCAATCTCTACAGTCCCTTGACACTCTACAAACCCCTCCTTCATTTCTAATTTATGATTTTCTCCTCCTTGTGGAATCCTGCCTAGGACATGTGTCAAATTTTGAAAAGGCATGCTACACCGTCCTTTCCCCTACCTACTTCCACTCCCATTCACCATTTGTATGATAAAGAATGTTTTCAATCATTGTTTTGTCACTAATGTCAAACTTGTTATTTGCTAGAATGACAATTTCTTATAAGATCCAAGTACTATCACTTATTTGATTGATGAAGAGGATTTAATCAATAAGATGTAACAAAAGCACCTAAAGGAAAGGTTGAGTTATGGTTTTGTAATGAAGTACAAGGAACAGTTAAGAAAATGGTAAAATGATGTATTTATAATACACTTGAAGATACAAAGGTTGGCTACACTTAGAAAATTTGGAAGAAAAAGTTGTAACAAAGTTGTCTATAAAGCTTGACTAAGTTCATTAGTGGGTGCTAAGCAAGTTAGCTCATGCAGAGTAGATTATCAGTAAGTGACAAGAAAATGAAAAATCTAGTGTGTGCCAAGTGAAATAGAAGGAGTTGAGCAACTTCAAGTGTCGAGCAAGTAATAGGTGTCAAGCATCAGTAAAAACTTAGTTGATACTAAGTGAATCCACATTAGGTGTCAAGCATCAGTAAAATACAGTAGGTGTTGAGTAACACAGTATGTGTCGAGCATCAAAATTTCAAAAGTGTCAAGCTGCTGCATTAGTTGAAAAGTCAAAGATTTGCCAGATCTGAGTCAAAAAATTTGTTACCTTGAAGTTTGTGAACCAAATGGAAGATAAGAATGATGAGATGGTGGCAGAGAATTTTAGGTAAATCATTTTTGGGTGAATATAGGTGGATTCTTCATGATGTTTCTAGAAGAAACAAGATTATGGGTAGATTCATTGAATCTTACCTAATCCATTTGAACTAAAATTAAAAGTGGGAAGACTAGAGTGGGAAAAGTATTTAAGACTTCTATTTAAGGAGTTACAGGTCAAGAAGCAAGAGTTGTTGTTGAGTGGTTGGTTGGATGTCAAGGTAAAGAGAGGAAGGAATAGATTAAAGAGACTCTACTTTGATAGGTGACCATAGAGGAGATTGCACTAATACATCAAGCATGAAGACTCAAGGAGATGAAGCTTGAAAGGAGGACAAGCTGTTAGAGCTGCAGAGACTAAATGCCAGGCAAATTTGTGAGTTGAATTGAGATTTGAAATCTGTAAGTTATGTTGTGAGTTGTATCAGATCGAAAGCCCTTATTGTTACTCTCTAACAATTATATCAGTTAGAGTCAAATCCTATGGACTTTGGTTGGTTTAATAGCCATTTGTAAATCCTTTAATAGGGTGGCATTCTAAGTGAATGTTCTAAAGTCCTCTAACCAGGCCCACTTCTAACAAGGTGGTTGAAATCCTTTAACCAGGTCACATTTAATAGTGTGTTTTAGCCTTTAACAAGGTAGGCCTTTCACAGGGCATCACTTCAGAAGAGTGAGAATTGAGTAGCATGTTATTGGTGATTTTTCCAAAATTGGGTTTTCATGTAAATCACTGTGTTATGTGTTGATTCTTCATGTGTTATTCTTGCATGTTGATTTTATAGTAACTTGCTAAGTAGAAAAGTTTAAGCTTGGATGCATGATTAGTTAAATGGGCTCACTATATTTAGTGAAAAAAAATTATTAGGACATTTGGACCTTGAATAATTGATTCACCCCCCCGCCTCCCACGCCCCGCCCCCTTAGTTATTCTAAAGCATTTCTAACACATACAATTGTAGATATTGATTCTCTATTGACAAGGATAAAAAGGGAAAAAGAATTACAAATCAAGAACAACTCAAAGATGAAATGAGGAAAATATGGATAAAGAAGGCTGAAGATGTTACTTCAGGGGAAGATCTTGAAATTATGGGTGTTGCACACATTGCATAATATTGTTATATTGTATTGTTTTAGTTGCACCTAGATAGATATGCAACATGTAAAGATTTCCATGGGATATACTTGATGATTTTTATTATAACATTGTGATAATATTTCATGTAATTATTTATTATTGGGAAAAAGAATTAAAATTTTAATATTAAATGTGGGGTCAATGGGTTAGGTAGCACATGGTTTATTTAATACCACTTGGTGGTTTTGTGAGACTATATAAGTAGCCACAAGAGTAGTTATTGGTGTGAGAAGAAGAAGACAAAAGGAAAAAAAGAAAGAGTTGAGCAGGACAAGGCTTGACAGGTTAGCCAAGGGAGCATTTGTGAAGGTTGCAAGCATGGGATGGGATGTGTGGATTCATTCTTGTTTACATGGATTGCTCGATTGTGGCTATGGATTTGAAGGCTTCCATGGTTGTATTGAAATGGTATTTTTTGTTGAATAATACATGGTGATAGATGTTTTTGGAGGTTGGATTTTTCCCTCAATGATGGTTTTCCGAGGTATTCTTGTGTTATACTTTTGTGAGTATGTTGTCTATTCTCTTGCATGTGAATTTTAATTCTATATTTATTTCAAATCTATTATGAGTTATGTGAAAATGGTTATATTCTTTGTTGCAAGTTTTCTTATAAGTGGTATTAGAGCTATGGTTTTACTATTGTAACCCTAGATTAAATCCATGGGAATGCATGAGAGGATAAAAGAAAAGAGCAAGATATATGAAATATTATTGCAGATCTAAGGGTTTTGGATTTGCTGTTATGATGGAATATTGGTAGATTTAGAGCATGTGAAATTGTTGGACAAATGAATTTTTTGGATGTTTCATTTAAATGAGGATTTTAGAGAAAAGATTGCAGAAAGGACCTCTTAGGTTTAAACAAACCCCACTATTGGATCTGAATCAATGTTTCCATAAATTATGATATATAAATGCTCTAGTTTGGCCATGTTTAGATGAAATGAAAGATTTTTTTAGTTTCAGCATGTAATGGTCATCAAATTTAATCCCATCAAAATTTTTGCCACAAAAAAAAATTGTAGTGAAAATGGTAAAAAGATTGTCTTAGTAAAACGGTCATAACTTTCTCTCAGAATATCAGATTTCAGACTTCTTATAAGCATTGGAAAGATAATTCAAAGAACTACAACTTGGTATAGGTTTAGTTCTATGATTTTGATATTTCGTTATGGTTTAAGAGCTGAAAATTTAGATATTATTTATTTTGAGCATAGATTAAGGCATTAGTTGGGCATATAGAGTCAAATTTTGGACTGTAGTCAATAGAAAGTTCTTGGAGAGCTTACACATTGGTTTAGATTTGGTGTAAGTTTGGCATGATTTATTTACTAATATATTGATCTGAATAGTTTATGATATAGATTTAATTTGGTAGCATTGTGAGTTTATGACATTGTATATTTTGAAGATTTAGATTTGATGTCATTGTATCCTCAATTCATATTTCATATTGGTCTCCTAATGATATGGTTATTAGTGTATGGTTTGAATATGTATGATGACTTGTTGGATCTACAAGTTATGTAGTGTTGTAAGTGGTCTATAATTACAAATTACATTTCTAACTTAGTTATGGGTTGTCTTTGCCCATTGATCTTTCATTATTGATGCATATTCAGTTTGGTGGCTTGGATTTGGGTTGTCTATTCCCTAAGTCACATGATTTGTTGATTTTTCTTGATGTAGAAGGGATGAGATATTATTACCAGGTACAATCATGGTGAAATATTTTGGTTGACTATTTTATGATGACAGGTTGGACACAGTGAGAGTTAGATGCTTAGCTCATGGATGTGATCATGGTGCCATGAATTTTGGCATGACATGATTGGATATATAGGTACATCCTTGATGTTTATTTGTTTGAATTTTTGATGTGGTTATGCTGGTATATCTTCTTGGTTGAGGATCATGGTTATTTGGTTTCTTTTGAGGAGCTCATGATGTGCACTTTGAGTTCTTTAATACTTTGATTCCTTGGTTGATTCTAATGGTTAGAGGATGGCTTTTCATCATGATGTCATTGATAGCTTGGATACATGATTTAGTGGGAGATTGTGACAATGATGAGGTGACAATGTAGGATTAGTTCCTGGTTTGGTTTGTATCTTCTTGGTTTCACTTGGTGTTGACACCTTGGTTGTGTGTGTAGACCTAGAGGATCTTCATGTAGGAGATGGATTTTATGATGCCATAGGTGACTTGGTACAATGGTTGAATGAGAGTTGTTGGCATTGATATATTTATTGAGTGTTTTTATATGTTGGAGGTTTGTCTTAGATCCTATTGTTACAGAAGAATCTTTGACATTTGTGTGGTGCACTTATTATCTTCATAGTTTGTGAAGATGGTTAGATATTGAGGACTCATGGTGTGTGGAGATGGTTGCATCTTGAGGACTAATGATGTTCTTGGTAAAGGTGTGGTTTATGCTTTCATTTGACATGTTATCCTTGGTGTTACAATGGTTTCATTATTATTTCATGGTATGCTCTTGATATGCATTTAGAGTTTTGAAATGTTATGGTATGTTCATATGGAGCATGTTATCTCTTTAGTTGAGATGGTTAGATCATGTTGTCATGTTTATGTTCCTCAGACCATGGTTGAAATTTTGACAATGATCTTGGTTAGTTTCTTGGTATTGAGTACATTGATCATAAGCTAGATACTTCATGATATTGCTTGGTGCATTTAGAGTTAGCATAAATTGATTGGTTACAGGTGCTCATGGATACTTAGAGATGGTGGTGATGTTGATTTTTCTTGGATTAGAGAAGTATTTGTTGGGATAATTGTTTGGTTTTAGCAGGAAGTCTAAGGGGCATTCAGTTGATATGGACTTGAGAGGAGATTATTCTTAGACGAGTCTTGGTTGGAGACTTGGATATCTTGATGAGCATTCTTATTCCCCACTCTTGGTCTAGTTGATAGTTTTCTACTTGAGAGGTATATCATATTCTTTCTCTTAGGTGCATTATGTTTATGCTTGTCTTTCATGGATATGGATCTTGAGCTATAGTACTTGAGTTAGTTCTGGAGGGTTCATTTGAAAGGTGGATTAGCATTGGTTATTTCCATTTTCATATGTTTTTATGTTTTTGAGTTTGGGAGATGATTTTATATTGGGCATATTCCTTGGATTAGGAATGGTTTATGAGTTTGATCTTCTTCTGAGAGGCTTACATCCATGATTAGTTATATGGTATGGTTTTGGTATTGTTGTGGCTTCTTGTTGGAGTTTTATGGAGGAGTTAATACTTGCATAGTTTATATTTGGAGGTGTGTGTAGAAGAACATGATACAGGTTATGATTTGCATGGTTTCTCTTTGGTCTTGGTTATCTTTTTGGATGTTTGATTTCACTTACATTGGGTTTGAGATTGGTTGGAGATTATGATCACTAGTTTGTGTTCATATATGTCATGTGAGAGATGACATGGTTATTCATTTATCTTTTTTCTCTATTGGTTTTGGAAATCTTGGGAGAGTGTTGGAGACTTGTTATGAGAGTTGTTCTTACAGGTTATTGGTTTATGTGTTGTGGATTTCCTTGATACTATATAGATTCACTTCTTTGAGATATTGCAAGTGGATTTGTTATAGATCTGGCATTATCTTTTGTAGTGGGAGCTTCTTGGTACATATGTGGTAGGTATTGCTTTTGAGGTTTATGATTGCAAGTTACATATTGGATTTGTTGATGATTGCGAGATTCACTTAGTATACCTTTGGAGGTATGGATAGTTGGATGGGTTTGGAACTTGATGTGGGTGCTATTTTAGCTATAGATATTTTGACAAGTATGTATTCATGTGATTACCTTTGGATCAATTTTTTTGTGCTTGGCATTTTAGTTGGTACAAAATTTTATGATCTTCTAATGTGATAGGTTGGGTGGCTTTCTCTTTGGATGGATTCTATGTATGTCTAGTGGTAGTGGCATAATAGGAGGTGAGATCATTCATGTTTGAGATGTTGGATACTTTGATTTTTTTGTGAGTATTAGGATGGAGCACTTCATGTACTTTGACCTATGATGGTGGATTTGCTAGGAGGGATTATTCCCTTGTTCATTTATGTGGCTATGAATTGACCCTATGCAATATATACAAGAAGTGGGAGATTGTTGAGATTATGGGTTTGCACACATTGCATAATATTGTTATATTGTATTATTTTAGTTGCACCTAGATGGATGTGCAACATGTAAAAATTCACATGGGATATACTTAATGAGTTGTATTGTAATATTGTGATAATATTTCATGTAATTATTTAATATTGGGAAAAAGAATTGAAATTCCAATATTAATTGTGGGGTCAATGGATTAGGTAACACATGGTGTGCCTTGCCTTGGTTTACATTTTTTTATTATTGCCAAACTATTTTAGGCCAGTTTATGCTTGATGTTTAGTAGCATTATTATTGTTTCATATTTAGTTGATTTTATGATGAGACTACTTGGTACTCTATACTTCATGTATCAATGATGATTATTACAGTGATTTTGTTTATTGATGGTGATTAGTTAAATGGATTATCATATGTGTTTTCTTATGGATACTTACCCCATACTGCATGTGTATGGTGTGTGTGTATATTTTATTTGTGCATGACATTTTTGATGTGGTTAAGGAAAGGAGTCATAGTCACCTGCTAGTCCAGATCTACACGATGCACCACTTTTTGCCATTTCTTGTTTAGCTTAGTATATATGTGTTTGTACATGTGTGGAGTTTATGCAAGTTGTAAGTACCAGGTATCGACTTCCCTAAATTATCAGGATGAGCGTACCCTATCACATTATCTCAATGGTAAGATTGGAAATAAATTCTTGAGTCTGAATCCTAACCTTTAAACCCATTTATCCTAGAAAATTAGGACAAATATCTGAGTTTATTACCTTTTGAATGTGTTGTATGACGTAAATTCATGATTTAATCCTTTAGTTTGATTTTGTATGTGGCTTTCTATGATGGGTTTTCATATTTCGTCCTAATGGTCTTTAGTGATTTTTCTATTAATTAAGTCTAATTAAAAGATTTAATTAATGATTTAATTTAATGAAAAATATTATGATATTTTTAATATTTAATTAATTGGGAAATTAATTAAATAAAAAGAATTAAATTTAAAGATAAAATTATAAGTTTAATTTTAGAGCATGATAATATTTATTTAATTTATTAATAATATATTTAGGAGATCATTTTTAAATAAATGCTAAATATTATTATTACTTAAATAAATAAATATTTTATAAATTAATGCTTCAAAAACAAATTAAAGAATGGAAAAGGTATTAATTTATTAGAGTTTTAAGATTGCATAAAGTATGCATGAGATTAAAATTTAATAAATTAATTAAAAAAGAGAAGTCAAGCAAATTTAAATAAAGATACTTTATATTGCATTAAACGTGCATGAAAACATAAAAGAAAGATAATAAAGAGTTAAAGAGTTGTGAGCAAGGAGTCTTCTCGAGTGATCGCATAATTAGTGCCCCGAATTTAGGAGAGAACTCCTTATGAACAATTAAGGGTTCATTTTTTAGGGACCGCAAATTTTGGAGAAGGAATTTTTAGAGAGAAGGTTTTGAGAGAAGAAATTTCTCTCACAAATATTTTAGGTGTTTGCAATTTTAGCATCAAAACTAGCTAGATTCTTATGTTTTGATTCACCCAATTAATTACGTTCTTTATTATTCCTATCTTCTTCATGACTATGAATTGTTTGTTTGAATTTCCCTACGACAAATCTTTCAATATTATATTTTGAGTTTACTGGAATACTTGTGGATTTCTTCAATATAAATGGAGATTAAAGTATCATTAAATCCCTCTTTCAATAGATTTAAATGGAAAATTAAATGGGGAAGGGTTTGAATGGAATAGCAATTTTATATTGAAGTTTTCATTAGTTTTTCGTATTTTCCCTCTCAGAGAATTGCTAGAACTTTTATTTTAAAAATATATATTTATATCAAAATATTAATAGAGGGGGAGGTTTTTAAAACAAATCATATTTAAAATTTAAAAGAAAATAATTTAAAAATATATATAATATAATAATGGGAGGAGAGGCAGATTTTACCCCACCTCCCCCCCTTGCCCTATTGGCAGTTTTAACCTACCACTAACCACAGGGTACTGCGACAGTGACAATATAGAGTACTGTCGCGACCGCAAGGTGGTTGCATGCCTTTTATTAAAGATCAGTGGGCCTTTTAAAACAAATGCGCTTTGTTATATGTTAATTTTTGTAAATTTGTTTTATTATTATTATTTTAATTAATAATTTTTATTATTAAGTTAATTTATTAATTATTAATAAAATATATTTAAATTTAGTTAATTTATTTAATGAATTTATTAATAAATTTATTAATTATTATTAATTAATAAAATATTAGTTTAGTTGGTTATTAATTAATTTAATTAAATTTAATTAATAATGAGTATTGTTTAAATGAAGTTATAAATTTATTTTATTATTAATAATAATATTGGTTTTAATAAAGTTGTAATTATTTTATTTAAAAATCAATAATTATTATTTTAATCATTTAAATAAATAATTACCCCTTGAATTATTTGGAATAATTAACTTGTAATCAAATAGGGGTAGTTATGCAATTATTTAAATATAAGAATGGGGTAAATAGTAAGGGTTAATTTGTAAATTGTAGGTATTCAAAAATTTACATTGAATGAAAACTGAAACCTTGCTGTTAACTCAACTATATGTTTTCAAATCAAACCAAACTATGAGACTACTCTGTTATCTATATGTTGTCTAAGCTTTGGGTTTGGTTGACTAGAATGTTGACTAGTTTTAGGATGTCTACCAGAGGCTTGGGAGTTTTGTGTGTGCGATGTTATGATGAATTGATCTTTGGTCTTTTAAACTCAACCATGGTAATGTGTTGGTATGCTCTATGATGAGTTTGATTATATTGTTCGTTATTGCTTTCACTGTCCTTGTGGGATAATGAGATGGATGTTATGACATACTTGACTTAACCATTTTGAGTCTTTGATCAATATTTCTAAGATAATTTCCAATTGCTTGTAGAGAACTAATGGGTTACTGTGAATTATCTTTGATACTTTCCAGTCACTTGTCTAAGACTGAGGTGAAATATTATGATTATTTGATTTATGCTTTTATGAGCTTAGGGTAGGTTATCTATATGTAATGTCAGGAAGTGGCTTGCAATGGAGGTCGGGGCCCTAAGTGGTTACGAGGGTAACCCATTGCAATTTGTTTAATAAGTGAAAACACTACACTAAATGAGAGTAAAATGAACCTAATAAGAGTCTTTGTATGTTCTCACCCATGCCTCGAGTGCTAGTATAGACTAGGATGGGAGAAGAGAGAACACTTGGTTGCAACCATGCATCGTTAGTATGCCTTGTTAGTACCAGAGAATACTAGTACCACATAGAGTCACTAGGGGGTCGAGGTCAAGCTAAACTGTCAAGGTAACTCTAGTGTTGATTCGTGCAATGACATTTGTCCCCTTACATAGTAGGTTTCCTATGTGTTTGTGTTTTCCTCTAGGTCTAGATGTCGATTTATCTTGAAACCTTTGAGTTAGATTACTTCTAGGGTTTCCTAGACTTAGATATTACTTTTGATTTTTTGGATTGATATCATGCTTAGGACTTGAGACTATCTCCTTAGTGTGGTGGGAGTGAGCCTTTTTGGGTTACCATGCAATCAAGTGGTAGTGCTTTTTACTCTTACCATTGAGGTCCATTCGTTGATGTCGTGGCTGGAGTTCTTTGTCTACTTTTCCTTTCATTCTATCTTTGTGTATTACAATGGATGGTTATATCATTATGATGGATGGTTATATCTTTATGATGGATGATCTTTACTTGTTGTATTGTACTTTGTTTCATGGATCCAAAAGGGATGATGCAACCTATTTTAAATGTATATTCTTTTAGCCTTTCATACCCTATGACATGTACAATGGATGATTGAGCATTCTAAATTTTATTGCCAAGTGGCATTTGAAAAAATGTATATTATTTAAATGGACTCAGACTTATACTTATTCTTTCATGTGGATGTGGTAGTTAATAGACTTAGTATTATTTAAACTCAAATGTGATTCAATGTCTTGGAATCCTTAAGGAATGTAATCTGTTATGTTTCCTTCTATATGATTGTATGTTATTGCTTCTGCTACTTTATGTTTGATGTGTATGTTAGTCTTTCTTTAAATAAAAAATGTTTGGCAAACTTAGTAAAATTTTAGGTTAATTCTTTTGGATCCCTTGGCGGGGTGTTACACATGGTTTATGTAATACCACGTGGTGATTTTGTAGGACTTGCTACTATATAAGCAACCACAAGGGTAATTGTTGGTGTGAGAAGAAGAAGAGAAAAGGGAAAAAGGAAAGAGTCAACTGGGACAAGGCTTGACAATTTAGCCAAGGGAGCATTTGTGAAGGTTACAAGCATGGCATGAGATGTGTGGATTCATGCTTGTTCACATGGATTGCTTGATTGTGGCTATGGCTTTAAAGGCTTCCATGTTTGTAATGCAATAGTGGTTTTTGTTGAATAATACATGGTGATGGATACTTTTGGAGGCTAGGTTTTTCCCTCAATGAGGGTTTTCCGGGGTATATCTTGTGTCACACTTTTGTAAGTATGTTGTCTATTCTCTTGCATGTGAATTTTAATTCTGTATTTATTTCAAATCTATTATGGGCTATGTGGAAATGGTTATATTCTTTGTTGCAAGTTTCCTTATAAAAAATCCTTTGTCACTAGACATGGAGAACTCATCTACCCACTAAGAAAGTAATTAAATACTTATGGAAATAGAATTTTATTAAATTACCAATCGCTCCCTTAATTTATTTGAGCTATAATACCTATCATCATAAATAGATGTACTAGTGATTAGAACTATATAACACAATAAGTAAGACAAAATTTATGACTATAGAGTCATAAGAATTGACTGAGAAAAGTAGAGAGAGAAAGGGGTGTATTTAAAATATCCAATGAGAAGTGTACATCTCATTGTGAATTGAAAGGAAAAGTAAAAAAAAATGTGTAAACTGTGTATGGAACTTAGCATATTTAATGAAAAGGGTAGGATCAAATGGTCTAACAGGGTTGTATGTCCAATAGTCAATTCCACAAATTTTGCACCTTGTGGTGTCTTTACACCCCCATGATATAGTACCCATTTACCATGAGAATGGTTTCAGAATGTTCTAGGATAGGTCAAGTGGTCTAGCAAGTGTGTAAATCATGTTAGCCAACCAATCCAAGACAAGCAAAAAGAGAGAGTGGTTGGCCCTGGAAAATTTTGGCATTCTAGTGTACTCTATATGTGTTTCTTGAAATAAATGAAAACATAAAAAACAAGGGGACCATGTATTCCCCCATTAAGATGGAAAAATAATTGCTTATTTTAACATCTTAAGGATTTGATGAAGAAGGATAAAACAATTTCAACATTCAGATAGTATCCACAAGAAACACTTAGTCCAAACCAACGAAGTCATAGCTCCTATGAGGTCATGGAAGGATAAAATATGATGAGACACCATACAAGCAGTGAAAAAGAAAATCCTTGCAAAGGATAACACACTATTATAAAAATCCAAGGTGAGTGGTCAATCTACCATGGAAATTCAATTACAAATGATATAAGATCAAATGTCACATGATAAAAAAAATAACACACAACCAAAGGAAATAGTGGATCCTTGGGAGAAGGAGAAATATGAATAGGGTTCCCTTTCCTCCCAATTGTAGGAACAAAGGATAAATAGGAATTTTTTATGCTACTCACAAAGCCTACCATGCATGACAATGAACCCCCAAAAGAGAAGCTAACAATGTTCCATGTCATAGAGAAACATAATAGGGACTTAGATGTTATTTAAAGAAATAATGATTGAAATAGAGCTCATTATAAGGAGATATATGAATAACCTCATTATTAATGAGTTGTTGAATCTTTTAATGTAAAGCTTGATTATCATTAGTAGAGCGATCATGATAACAATGATATGTGCAAAATATAAGATGTCTAAGTTTTTTACCATGTTCCTTTCTATGTTTAGTTATAGTAATCACCTTAGCACGAAGAAGTTGAGGAAAAACAAGTTCTTGATTAATTGAAGAGGATATGTTAGATGATAGATGAGAGGATATGGACAAATATTGAAATTCACCACTTTGTTGCACACATCCTAATGTATGATCAACAATGGTGTTGAAAGAATTCTTACACCTCCCATTGCCTCAAGGAATATGATTTTCTTGGTGTTTCTTACTAAAGCTATTCTTAGTGAATCCATAATGAGAAGCCATATCACTAGGTTTGATAGATTTGTCATGAGTGAAAGTAGCAAAAAAGTTATTATAAAGAGGAGTTGGTCGATATTTCATGAGTGAAAGATCAATAACTTTGTAATTTCCAGTAAAAGATTGATTAAAATATAATGTACCCTAATCATCTTCTAATAGAGTAGTAGAAGAAGGTTTTTCTTTCTCGTTACATTCATGTTTAATCTTGGGTTCCTTCACGACCTATGTAGATGGAGAAAATTTAGCATATTTTGTGTTTAAACAAGGGTTAGGTGTATCATCAACATGAAGGACATACATAACATTATTATAAACAAACATAACCTTGTGATGAAAAGAAGAAGGAACAACATGCATATCATTCAACTGAGGTCTTCCTAAGAGAAGGTTATAGTTGAGGGGTCGAGGCATAATATGTACAGGAGTATTCGATACTATCGAACCCACCTTAAGCTTTTGGAGTCATAATACCCAAATTTCGATTAGAAATGTTATCAAATCCTTGAAAAGGGATGTAATTAGGTTGAAAATATATGAGATAAACATTCATAGCCTCTAACATATCCATACTAAAGAAATTCAAACCATATCCATTATGAATCAAAGTTAGCATATGATATTTGTATTAATAGACACAACTACCATAAGAGGGCCATAACAATATTTATCCTCTTTAGGAGAAAAATCATCGTGAGTAAAAAAAATTGGAGGTGGGACATGGGTAGAATTCATATATTGTAAAAAGGCATTGATTTTATCTTTATTAGGAGGTTATAAAATTGAGTAATTAGATAAATCTTTTTTCAAGGCTAAATGATATGTAAGAGATGTTTGAATAAGTTCTTAAAGAGAAATCTTGGTAGGGTAATTACGTAATTGTGATACCAAATCATACGTGTTGGTGTAAATAAGTATTTACTTATTACACTTACTTAAGTTTACTTAGGTTAATGCATTATTTAATTATTTTTCATTATTTTATTATTTATTTAGGTGAGACACTTAGGAGTTTGTGTACTCTCATGAGTTACACAACTCTAATTATGCACATGGTGTCTACAACGCAGGAGTTCCCACCATTCACTGAGTTGTCATGATGACAACACAATTATCCACACTCCTCATTTAGCACATGTTGTCTACACCACTAATTTTCATGCTACACCATTGTAGGCTTATCCTCACATCATCGCACTTAATTTCGTGCTTAATGGAGGATAACCCATATTTGGTGAACATGTGCCTAGTTGTATGACTTATCATGTTGCTGAATTTTATGCATTCTAGAAGCTCTCCTGAGGCCTTTATATACAGGCACTCCTAGTGTACTCTTAAGCTGGCATATTGAATGAATATTGTTATTATGATCATACTCTCTTTATTGGTCTACTGTGTGCTTGTGTTGAGCTCTTTAGTTCTTGGGTGAATTCTAGCCTAAGCCAAATTCTTACATGGTATCAAAGCTAAGGGAGATTCTCTACACATAGCCATTTGAGACCATTCATGCCTCAACACCTCGACACGAATCCAAAGAATTTGCAAAAATTGAGAGCATCTAGAGCCAGATCTGACCTCATCGTTGTGTCTAAAGCATCAATTTAGTGAAGATCGACTATAAATTTTTCTATAGTGGGTGAAAGTTGATCATGAGGCAAAAAAAATTGCAAATCAAAACTTGAAGGCCCTAATTTACAATTTAGGTATGATTTAATTCGATCTAATTATTTGCATTTTTTAATCTATTATTTCTCTATATTTTCTGAATTTGGTATTTTCAGATTTATTACATAGGCAAAGAAATTTTTTTTGGCCGAACTGGACAGTGACACCCTAACTTGGCTCTATATTTTTTGGTGGAATATTGTATTATTTTATTGCAACTTGTATTTATATTAATATCTATGAGCATCTATAATTTTTGTACACTTTTGTGATAGTCCACAATCATAGGCTACATAAACTAATTTTCAATGGGCATCAATCAAATACCGATGAGTACATTGCCATCAGCCGCTGGTGAACTTACCTCCCATGGCAGACTAATCCTCCTGCGCCTGCCACACAACCACCAGTGGTTGGTTTGCCTTCATCCTACAGCATGAGGTATTTAAGCGACCTCAAAGTTCCAAACCCCACAAATGTGGGATTAAATTTGTTCATCTTGGCAATCGTTAAATTAATCCAGCCAGCAAAACTCGTTTACTGACAACATTTTCTATGAAGTCCAATAGCCCCGTGCTATGCAAGACCCTGCAACACATAGCATCAAATAAGTCTTCCTTCATGCCATGGAGTGGATTATGACAAGCTCATACTATGGCTCAAGTCACACCTATGACTATAGAGTCACCATCTGAATCACTGCCACATAGCCTGCACACGGGGTATAGTGCGACCAATCCCTACCATCCATGTGGTGCACTGCCACATCAGTGCCTACAAAATTAACACCTATGTTAGCATCTAGCTAGATGCCAACTGTACTAGACACACTATCATTTTTTGTACAGTTTTGTACGATCATACAGCCATACTACAACGTCAGCAGGGGGCCTAATTTGGTTGACATCATCATTTCACTATCTTAAAATTGATGGTTATCTAACTGTCATACACAGCCAAAATAGAAATACTACAATGATTGTATGACTGTCAAATGTAACACCATCATTCACTGATGCAACCCCTCTCCAGATTGATTTTGGTTTTTGCAGTCCAACTTCAGGAGACCATAACTTGGACATCTAAACTCTAAATTAGGTGTAATTTTTTTTGAAATTGGGTAGAATTTCTTAAATATTTTAGTGGTGCAGCTATTTTCTGGTTTTGGTGCACAAATTGTTCAAAAATTGCTTTTTTTGGCAACTGTACCTACATAATCTTGCATTTTGCAACTTCAAATGCTCTATACGGGCACATCTGGAGTTGAAAATAGGTTCTATTTTTTTTTAAACTGATTTTTTTTTGTCTACTTTCCAAATTTGCAGTCAAATTGTAGTGTTGTGTGGACAAAAGTGTCACTTTCAGCAATAGGGCCTTTCTTTGCTCTATAATGCTTCAAAATTGTATCACATTGTAAAGTTCCAGATTTGAAATCCTGATAGAGGTTGTAATAAGAAAAATCAAAAGTCCATGAAGGCTAAAATTGGCAAGTGGCCCATTGTAATTGCACTACTGATAAAGTGTCCAAAGCATCTATTTTGGGGGGGTTTCTTGATTTAGTGAAAGGGGGGGGGGGGGGGGTGTTCTTGGTGTTGTGTTCTCTCTTTGCTACACTTTTCTTTCATTTTTTGCATTATGGGCAACTTTAAGTTCCCTAAATTAACTCCTCATAACTATGCTACATGGTCCATCAAAATGTGGTATCACTTAATGCATAATGGAGTTTCACACTATGTAGATGGTACTCTTTCTAAACCAGCAAGTGATATTTCAAATTGGGTAGCAATGGATAGGAAAACCCTAGGTGATATATGTTTGGGGGTTGATGATAAGATCATGTATCAAATCAAGAAGTGTTCTACATCCAAGGAAGCTTGGGATACCCTCAAAAACCTTCATGGTAAAGTGTTTGAAGAGGATGTTTTCAAAATTGAAGATGAGCTTGTCTCCTTAGATCCTAAGTCATATGAATCCATACATGATTTCATCATCAAGGTGAATGAATTAAGGACAAAGCTTATTGATTGTGGGAGTTCTATCAAAGATGAAAAATTGATATCACTATCTCATTCATAACAAGCCACCATCAGAATATTCCATATTTGTATCTTCTTGTAACACCTCAAAGACTACCTTAGGATCTTCCTACAAGAAAGTCACTTTTGATGAATATGCTAAACTGTTGGATGATGAAGAAAAGAAGTTGAAACCAATGGGGATTCTCAAATCACCTAAGTCTAAAGCATTGGTCGCCAACAATGAGGGTTCTCAAAATTCAACTAGACAATCTTCAAATAAAGGAAAGGGTAAGAAGAAATGGAAGAGAAAATCAGAGGATGCAGAAAAGAAAACACCATCATCCAATCAACAAGGCAGGTCCTCAAATTCCAACAAGAAAGGGGACAACAATAAGGAGAAGAAAAAGTGTTCCTATTGCAAGAAATCAGGTCATTAAGAGCATGAGTGCTATCTTAAGAAGATTGATGAATTGACCAAAATCATGAAGAAACATAATGTTCCATTGCCTAATGCTTACAAGGAGAAAGGGTCTTCTTCAAATTGCAAGGGCAAAGGGCAAGCACTCATGGCTAATTCAAACTCTTCAAAGGAATGGATATTTGACTTAGGTGCCTCATATCATATGGGTTCTTCAAAGGAGGATTTTTCTTCAATGATGCAATCAAAGGTACCGCACATTTTCATGGGAGATGATAGCAAAATGGAAGTTGAAGGGAAAGTAAATGTGGAAATGGAAAATGGAGAGTTTCAAGAGGTTCTCTATGTTCCAAACCTAAGTTCAAATCTCCTATCAATCTACCAAATCACTCACCTCAGAGATGGACATAGAGTTGAGTTCCTTCCAGACTCAATATAGGTGCACAGTCTTAAAGATGATTACTTGGTTGCCGTGGGGAAAGTGAATCATAACAAGAGGTTATACTCTTTCTCCCATTTTGTGCCCAAGTCTCCTTCAAAGGCCTTGTTATCACAATCTAATTCAAACATACAATTATGGCATGAGCAGTATGGTCATCTTGACTACCGCTATCTTTAGCAACTTTGCACAAATCGCATGGTCAAAGGTCTACCTCAAATCAACTTTTCTAGGGTTGAATGTTCAATAGATTTAGTGGATATGCATCCAGAGGGGAAGTTACAAAGACAAAAGTCTTCTAGAGTAACAGGTGTTCTACAAATGGTTCACATGGTATTAGCAGGTCCTTTTGCATTTAGCTAGGGTCACTACATACTTACCTTTGTTGATGACTTTTCAAGGTTCACTTGGGTCTATTTTCTTCATAACAAGAATGAAGTGTTGGACACATTTCTAGACTTCAAGATTCATGTAGAACGAAAATCTAGAAAGGCCATCAAAGTTCTTTGAATGAACAATGGAAGCATGTATGTGAACAGAAGACTTAAGGACTTTTGCAGACTCGAGGGAATTGATCTTTAGACTCTAGTAGCATTTAGTTCGCATAAGA
The DNA here is from genome assembly GCA_028749045.1 of Cupressus sempervirens. Lineage (NCBI taxonomy): Eukaryota > Viridiplantae > Streptophyta > Pinopsida > Cupressales > Cupressaceae > Cupressus > Cupressus sempervirens. The sequence continues at coordinate 548,302,160 of CM053783.1, forward strand.
CAGATGTTGTAGCATTGAGGATCCAAACTCTTAAGTCTATGACAAGTTGCATGATTCAAGCCAAGTCTCTAGATCCATCATTAGAAGTCGAAGTGATTTCTAGTGCCACTCACATTCTTAATCATTTTCCTCATCTAGCCTTAGATGGAAAAACTCCTTTTGAGGCATGGTGCGGTAGAAAACCCATTATGACACACTTCAGAGTCTTTGATTGTCTTGCATGGGAAAATAGATCTTCTAGGGGATGCAAGGCATAGTCATCTTGACCTTGTACTTTCATTGGCTATGAAGATGGTGTGAAGGCATATAGACTTCTAGATCTAGAGACACATCACATTTTTGTGGAGAAGGATGTATACTTTGAGGAAACTTCACCAAGTTTGTCCTCTCATCCTCTTTGCACATCATATAGTGTAGAAATTGATAGTGACACCAGCGATAGTGCTTCAACAGATTCAAACATGTGGGGTTCTATCGATAGTTGTAGTGAGAGGTCACTACATCGGTTCAATCTGCATGCATACATAGCCACAGTGATAGGTCCAGAACAGGAGGGTACATCTAGTCTTCCAGATACAGGTTTAGTGACAGATTTGGGGGATAGTATTGATGATATGCCTCTTCTTCTTGATGCAAAATTACCTTCTTTGGTTGTCATGAGAGTTCCATCTAACTCTCTTGTTCATTCTCTACATGATCGATCCTCACAGGTTGAAGTGTGTGTGGATACTTATGATCAGTAGTTGCAGCAGGGTTCTTCATTAGTTGCAGAGACAGACAGTTGTTTGGGATAGCTTCTTTAGCTAGTTGAGCAGGTTTTAGAGACATCATTTATCCATGGGATTCTTTCCACACACAGTGGAAGCATCTCATTTTTACCCTTGGCATTGTTTCTTCCTAAGGGGAGGAACACCATTCTGCAATCTTGGATCAGCTTCTTCATCAAAGTAGTCACTATTCAGCATTCTTCTTTGGAGGGGAGCCTATTCTATCTCTCTACCTCTTCTCATCATTCTCTTATGTATATATTGGATGTATGTCGTAATGGGGGGGTCTTGATTACTCCATCCATCCATCCATCCTTATTCATCTCTCTTTTTGGGGGAGGGTTTTTCCCATGAGGTTTTCCCTCTTTCCATGCTTTATGAGAGATTGCATATCATTATGTACATGGGTACCTAATATGGCCTAGTAGCCGAGACCCATTCTGCATTACATCCTAGATGTCGTAAACTTAAGGGCATTCCCCTAAGTTGCACTTAAGGGGGGGTGTTGGTGTAAATAAGTATTTACTTATTATGACAAAATGACAAAATGACATGATGACAAAATAGTTATCTGCACTCCTCATTTAGCACATGTTGTCTACACCACTAATTTGCATGCTACACCATTGTAGGCTTATCCTCACATCATTGCACTTAATTTTGTGCTTAATGGGGATAACCCATATCTGGTGGACATGTGCTTCATTGTATGACTTATCATGTTGCTGACTTCTATGCATTCTAGAAGCTCTCCTAAGGCCTTTATATATAGACACTCCTAGTGTACTCTTAAGCTGGCATATTGAATGAATGTCATCATTCTAATCATACTCTCTTTATTGGTCTATTGTGTGCTTGTGTTGAGTTCTTTAGTTCTTGGGTGAATTCTGGCCTAAGCCAAATTCTTACAATACGCCATTTCCATATTCTGAGAAAGATGATTTGGAGGAGGAAGAATGGGTTGAGAAGGTGGGAGAGAAGTGGTAGGTTGAAGATTAGTCCTTGTAGAATACGTGTGAGATACTACATGATAATCCAAAGGATTACTAGATTTCCCCTTAATAGTTATTTGACAACAACATTTAAAATGAGAAGATGTTTATTTAATAAAGGATAAACTTTGACAGTGAGGATAGGTTGAGCAACGTTAACTTGATTAGGATCTTTCTTCTCCATAGAATCATTAATAGGAGGGAGAGCATTAATGAGATTTCCATTGTCCTCTTTTTCCAAGGAAGTCATGAATAGGGATTGTGGATTTCCATTAATGGGTCCTCCCTAGCAGGAGTGTTAAATAAAGGCAAGGTCACAGTCAAGAAAGTATTTATAATATCTTCTTCTTGTAATAAAATGTCGCTAGGAGGAGGATATGTGTTACCAGAAGAAGAAACATCAAGCTTGTCTTGTTAAAAAGAAAATGCATCAAACATTAAGTTAGCTTTTTCATGAGGAAGAGAAAGCCTATGTCATTGTACAAGGGTTCATCCCAAATAGGAGAATCATCAAAGGTAAGATTATCTTTATCAAGAAAGAACACCATAAAATAAAAATGAGAATTATCAAAGGAAGGTATAAAACCATCCTTACTAAAAGTGTTCTTATAGATAAGGTCTATTTTAGGAGAAAAGTTAACATCAATTCCCAAGTCTCCCTCACAAAGAGAAAGAGCATTAAGGGAGATGTTAACATCATCTTCTTGTGCTAATAATTTCTTATATGGGAATGTAAGAGAAGACAAGGAAACATCACATACACATAATTGATTCCTTTTATGGGAAAATTATTTTTAAAGAAGGATGTTATTTTATGGTAAAGGGAATAGAGTAGTGGTGGAAAATGCATTAAAAAAATTTTGCAACATGAAGGAAATGTATAAAAGCTATATCTAAACATGAAATGCAAAATAAAACTAACTAGATTTACAAAGAAGAGATAAACCAATCAAAGTTCACAAGATAATAAATCTTGACTTGGAAAATGCAAAAAAAGTTTCTGCAAGCAAGTTCACCAAAATGTATAAGGTGAACACACAATAGAACACAAGGAGGAATCTAACACCATAAAATAAAGAGTTGACACAATTGAGTTCACCAAAATGTATAAGGTGAAATGTAAAGCAATTGGAATAGGTCTCAACTACTTCACAGTTTGAGGGTTGATTAACCTTGCACCTCAAAGGAAAATTAAGGAGATTGATCCTTTCAATTCCAACTCCAAGTTAACTATATCTAAGAAGATTAGTGCCAACCAAATGATGAAAAAACACTAAAAATAACAAAGATCTAATGGTTATAGAGTTGGAGAAAGAATGTAAAATCCTTAAAGCCCTATTTTAGCAAGAGCTATGAAATGTAGAAATGAAAGTAGATGTGCAATATAAAGTTGAATGTATGGAAATAGAAATGCATATTTAAAATGGAGAAGGAAAGGAAACTCATCTTGCAAAATAAAAACTTTAAAATGGGTCATCAAATGATCTATGTAACTAAATCTCATACTCTAGACTGCAAATGATGAAATCTACAAAACCCATACATTGTTTGACTATATGTCAGGGTCATAGTGCATCCCCACTCAATAGTGTCCAATTGTGAAACAAATTTTGAGTCTTCAAAGTTATGTGAAAAGGGTATCCTAATTTGTGCTTTGATTTTCCTTCTAAGATCCCCAACCTACAAGAAAAATGGTTTTGTTTTGTTGATGGGGGATTTGCCTTAGTCAAACCCCAATTTAGGATTAACCCTGAAATTGAAATATTGGAAATGTAAAGTAAATGCATGAATTCAACCTACAATAGTAGGATCTCCCAAATAAAATAGAATATGCTCACTTCTCCAATGACTTGCAAAAGGATCTCCTCGAATACACTTGAAGATGGCTTGAATGCTTGAACACTTGAACGCTTAAAGACTTCAAGACTTGAGTGCTTGAGTAATAGTGCATGATGGATTCATGGATCTTTTATGAGGTGGATTAATTGATGCAAAATAAGTTAAATAAATGGGGTTCGAGTGAAATGTCTCCTACAGGCTAATTGTACTTCAAATTTTTCACCCTAAATTAATCTGACTCGAGACCAAAGAAGTAGAACCAAAATAGGTCCCAAGTAGGAACACATTGTGTCCCTAATTGGGCCAACAAGGATGCATTGTGTTCCTACTAACTTGGCCCTAAAATATTTGGAAATCCCTTTGGGTTTTAAAATAGGTCTCGGTCTTTAGAAATCAAGTACAATTTTTGAGAGAAACTAGTTTCCATGTAGAAAATAGATTCCAATGGCAGGAGGAAGGCAAGGGATGACCCAAGCAGATAGATCCTACCTCAAGTTTTATGCCTTGAAATGAGAGTACTAAGGAGGACCTATTAGGTCCTACCCTAATTCCACCTATGAGAAATGAGAATAAAAGGGGAAAATATACATAAATGATGACTCTACATCAAATGTGTGTTAAACCATCATTAAATTGAAATTTTTTCAATGTAAGATGTTTCAAGTAGAAACGATCAACATATACTCATCAAGAGAAAACCTTAATGCTTTCTCGATGATCACACTCACTGATCCTTATTGTAACACCCAATCACCATACTTATGCTTGGCAACATACTAGGAACACTAGATCACTACTTGACATTAACAAAAACACAATAATTGATTACCGTACAGAAAAGTCATCACTCATCACACCATCATAAATTATACCAAAAAAATTCCAAGCTATTTCTTGGATTTGGAAATCCAATATTGCCTTATTCTAGAAGGAACATGTGGTGTTTATCTTTGAAATATAATTGCTAACAATTTTTTTGACATAGATCAGTATTATTACTTTCATATTTTCAATGCTTTACAACTAGGTAGTAGAGAATAAGGAACTTAGGGTAGATCTCCATGCAACTACTGATCTTATTTTAGCTAGCAACCACTCCTCAACATACATAAATTTTAGGAATTGGTGGCCCCATGGATAAAAAGTGGTGTTGCTTATTTTTAAGCACTCCTCTTTAATAATATTTTAAAATAAACTTTAAATATATTTTTAGGAAAAGAAAAAGGATTAAGCAAATAAAAAGGAGATCTAAAATGATGTGGTGAAGACATGTGTCATTTTCCCAATAAGTAGTTGCTACTTATTTATAGCCCCCCTTTTTCAAAGATTAATTTTAGTTTTTAAGAAGCTATTGCTCCACTAAAAGAGGAAAAGATTCTAATTTATACTTTCTTCCTACTTGAAAAATCACACGAGAATACTCAAGCTGCTTAAATCTAAGCACAAATTGTGGGTAAGAAACTACACAGGGAAATGGAATTAGAAGTAGTTCTTTAAAAAAATTGGAAGGAACTAATTTTTGTGTGACTATTATTTTTTATTAGGTACAATTATTTTCAAGCAAATATTAGCAAAGGTAGTTTTAGGAATTGGTTTCTTTTGTCTGCATCTTCCTAACCTTGAATGATGGTAGGATAAGATTTAGTGCTCTATATAATGAGCTTAATAGTGGAAAAAAAACCATGCACATTCTCTACTCTTAGGGAGTGAACATAACACAATAGGATATTTACTCTCTTTTTAGAAATATTAAGTTTCTCAAGAATCTCATAGAGCTTTAAACAAGGCTAAAAGGTAGAAAATGAGATACATGCCTTATGCAATGCATATTATTTAGTAAGATGTTTAATTGCACATTTATCTCTTCTATTTAAAGAAAAAATATTGAAATAAATTTTCTTTATATAAAATTAGGTAGAAAGCAAACTATAAACTTTTCTCAAGTTGTAATGTTTGGATTTGCATGGAATTTTTATAGTAGGGTCTCTGGTAGATGCAACAAGAATATTTATTTTCTAAAATAACATTAGAGTAGTAAGCTTTTATCAGGAAAATAGGTTTTGAAGGGAACTTGAAACCTGAATACGAAGCTTTTACAAGGCTAGGCAACCAACAAACAAACTAACAAATGTGCATTAAGTTCTATAAAGAAGAAACATGAGATGAAAATAATAGGACACATACCAAAAAAGGCGGATCCTAACATTTCATCACCCCCGCACACCCTAGCTAGTGGTCAAAAGGAATAAGCTCATAATAACTTGATCGCCCAATTTTTATTTTTTTTTAAAAATCCAAAAGAAATACAAAAAAAGTTAAGATTTCCCCTTAGCCCCTAACTTGTGGGCAAAAGGAGAAGATTTTGATAAAAACTTCTTTGAGTATTTTCCTTTTACCATAATCCATCCTTCCTCAATCTTTTCAGCCATACAATGTTAGGCCAAAGAATCAAAAGAGTTGACGGTTTCATTAGCCCCAACAACATTAATGATAGGGCTTGTAGTTTCAAAATTAGTGACACCAAGTCCACCATTCAGGATGGGTCCATTAGCTTGAGATCCTCCCTTAGAGACCACATAATTGTTATGGGTGGATGCACCATCATTGATCTTATTAAAATCAACAAATGAAGTAATTCAAGGGTCCACACAACTATCCATAGGAAGGACAAAAGTATCAACAACCTCTTGACGAATACCATCATGATTAGGAGAAGGGATGTCAACCAATCCTTCTTCAAAATCAACAATAGACTTAGTGAGATCTTCTACCATAGAAGACCATCCCTTGGTCACTAAATAATGTTGCAATAAGGCACCCTTTCACCATGAGGAGGGTTTTTTAGATTTTACCTTGTTTGCCTCACACTTTTCTTCAACATGTCAAATATTGAAGCAAATATTACACCTTAACAAAAGACCTGTGTAGTCTAAAGGACTAAATCCAAGATCCAATTGAACTACATAGTTGGATCTCGATCAAAAGGCCTTTAGACACATCAATATCTACAAGAATTCAAGCATAGGTAGAATGAAAAACATCAAATGATTCTAAGCCCACTAGTAAAAATTCACCTAAAGCATCACCTACTTCCTCATATACCATAGATGAAGAGGGAGATTAGGAAGTCATACCCATAAAGGCATTTTACAGAAAAAGTCAACAGTAGGATTGAACTCTTTGTGCCTAGGTTTCATCATTAGAGGAAATTGGTTCTCCCATGTGAAAAAATGGTCACATAGGAAAAAAAAAATGTATGCTCTTCTACATCAAGTCTAGAAACAAATAAACCTTTCACCATTGGAAATATTTGAACACTTCTAGGAAGAAATGATTCCTAGTGCTTACCAATCCAAGCATAAAGATCCTTAAGAGAGGGCCAAAAGACCATTAATCAACTGAATAAAAACATCCTCCTCAAGGGCCACAACCCTTTGCTCAATCTTTGAGACTGTATTTTCCTCCATATCAATTGCTATGGATTGACAGGTTAGGAAGGCAATATAAAACTTTTTGCTAGCTCTCAAATCCCCACCTTTGACATGTTAGGCATAAGAGGGCACATTCAAAACCCCTAAACTCCACCCCAAAACCTATTTCCATGTCAAAAATTCTCTTAGGATTTCTTCATCAATAAATAAATGAGATAACAAGGATCTGAAGAGAAATCCTCTTGGTTCCTTAGACCCAGCAATCAGAGATGAAACACCTCACTCCATAGTAAAAGGGGAATCTTGATCTATAGATCGCATAGTCAAAGGCTTGCCCCTAGAAGGTCTGCCTACAACAACACTACCATAAATCTCTACTGATGACTTCAACGAGGATGAGGGTTGAGACTACACACATGCTAATGATTTCAAATTCACCATTGTGCACCCAATTTTTTCTCTCAGCTCCTCTTTTAAAAGCTCTCTTTATGTTAGAGTAGTAATTTTAAACTAGGGTCAAGGAAAATTTATTCATACTCCTTAGACCTTGAAGGGTAAAGTAAGAGAAGTAATCTATTAAGATGAAAATGTTTATTTTCATAATAGTAGAATGATAATTAAAGTATTGTTCAAGTAGTATTTATGTTAATTACATGATCATGATTCATGTAGGGTTACATGGGCTTGCATGTTGCTATTTAAGTAGAAGGAAAGTACTAATTGTTCATATTCAAGAGTATAGAATCTTATGGGATTCCTACTATGAATAATTAAGAAACTATAAATAATGAAAATTAAAATAGAAACCTAGTGGACAATGTCTAGTTGATACTTAACGAGACAATTTTCTAGAAGAAACAATATGAGTTAATAGGAATATTTAATAAATTAATATTTTAAAAGAGTCTTATGTTTATTGAAATAAACTTCCTTACTAAATGGAATTTTCCAAGAGGGCATAGGAAATTTTGTCAATATTTAACAATGAATTTGTATTTCCTTATATGCACAAACCTCCCTAAATCATGAGTAACTTAAGGCTGCGAGGTCTTACATGCAACCGACCAAAGTTAAAAATATGTTGGTTCCATTTGCTTAGATACATAAAATAAGGGTAGAAAATTTAAGTTTGAGAATGCAATAATGCACTACTTGTGGTTTCATGCCATTTCTTGCTTAATCCATATCATGAGTCAAAATAATAGGTCTTTTTTAGGTACCCAATTCAAGTAAGGGTGAGTGAGAACAATCACATTTCGTGTTAATTGTATAGAATAATATCTTGGCCAAGGTTATGCAAAGTTTTGCATGCATCTATTTAGCTCAACATGTCTATATGTATAGTCTAGTCAGTTGGTGATGCACAATTTGCAAGTGTATATGGATGTATAGTTGATCATATCCTTTGATTGATTCCCTTATTTTTACCCTCATGAAGAATACTTCTATCAAAAAAATGGGTGGGGAACTACAAGATAAGTGGTTGTAGGAAAAGTTCTTTAATAATGATCCACCTCTTGGACTTCCACAATTTGTTGTCCAACGTGTTGTTGTTGCACCTTTCAAATTGCCAAAGACACTCACTAAGTATTGAAAATATTTATTTTGATGCTAATTATTTTTCAATTGCTATAAGTTCAAAGTGTATTCCGACCCACGGATGATAATTTTAGATATTTGGAGTGAAGGAAGAACTTACCCAAGAATTCTTTGACTGTTGGGTTTGGTGTGTGGAAGCTAACGATCTGATTTCCTTTGCTGTGACCTAGAAAATGAACCTGTAAGGTTGATTTGACAAGCTAATGACTCTTTTACTTTCTAGAACTTGTGTATCATGTTTGAAAGGTAATTACAACCTTCTTTCCCATGTATTCATTAATGTTATTGATTGTTGAGAAATATTTCATAAGTATTAATGAATGCATGCAAATACTTTCTTCTAATACCTTGTAATCAATATTTTGTATGAGTAATTGAATCAAATAAAAAATTAGAACAATGCATTAGCAATTAACCATATTTATAATTTCACTCATTTTATAGTTGATACTACAATTTCCAATATTATTTCATGCTAAACATTGCAAAGCTTTTTAGAGTGCTCTTTGATGGTGCATGAATACTTTTGACTAATTAGCCTACAAAACTACTACATTGGCATTCAAAACTAATAAAAAATTACAAAAAATGTGTAAGAATAAGGTCACACTCTGCATATTGTAGCTCCATAAAAGATCTTTCAAAAAAGACATAGTTTGTGATTCAAATTTAATCATGTTCATTATTGGTTATTATTGCAATTTCATCATTTGATTTTTTCAATAATTTCCAAATTTCTACCTACTATTACAAGACATTTCAATTGATGAAAACACACATTTGGGACTTCAAATATGTTTCCTTCTATGCAAATCAATGGTTGATCTTTATTTTTAGTAATTTTATGCTATAAATATTTAGATATATGTATCATGTTCATCACCTTGGAACATAAAAATGCATATTTAATGCAAGTGTTAGTCCATATTTTTGTGACAAATAGTCATTGGTTATGAAAAAATCAATTGTCTCAATATAAAATTATTGATGCTAAAACCTTTTTGTAATACATCCATAAACAGACACACAAAATACTAAATATGTGCCTTTAAAAAGTTGAATCACTAAATTTTTTTAATGTAGTATTGATCTTACAATATCTAGTGTATCATAATAATAATTGTAGTTTTTATTTTGAAAGTACTTCTTCCCACTTTTTCCATTATAGCACTAGTTTAGACTAAGTTTTTGGTGAAGCACAACTAGAATCTAGTCATCTCTTGAGGTTGACCTGTAATTATTAGAGCCTAAATTCTAAGAGGTTATCCCATGTTTTAACAAGTAGCTAAGTTGAAAGCTTGGCCAAGTTTGTAGCGCATTTAACTTCTGCAATTCATCTTGGTGGATGCAACCTTGTTGATCTTTTGTTGTGATGGATTGTGTTTGGGACCATGAGTGGTCTACACCCTTGAGGTGATTGGATTTGTAATGCCCCGCCAAGGGATCCAAAGAATTCACTAATTTTACTATAAAAAAAAAAAAATTTAAACATAAAAGTAAAACCATTCGTAACATTCGCGGAAGCAATAGTAACATCCAACTGAAAGTAAACATAACGTAACATAATAGATTACAAACTTTAAGGATCCCTTAACGTTGAATTACATCTAATCTTAACCATTCATCTAACATCACATCCTTATGAAATAAACATGATACATCCAACATTCTTAAACCATATACAAGTGTCTTTACAGAATTACATTTCAAATTGCTCAATTCATCCACTGCACATGTCACAGGGTGTGAAAAGCTTAAAAGAATATACATCTATGTAAATAAAGTACATCATCATCAAATACTAATCCATGATGCAATAACATAATGAAATCATGATACATCATCGCAAAAGATATAAACATCCATCACAAAATATAACCATATATCACAAACATAAATAACTAAGTGCACAGTTCCTCCCAATCATAAATAGCATCATTAGACCATCATGGGTCCTAGCCATCCCTCCGTGCATAACATTCCAAAGCACCGAAGAGATCATCGGCTATTAACATAGTAAGAATGTCACTCCTAAAACATCCTACTAACATGTAAAGTAAAACATAGGATACCATTATCTAACATATGCAAATCATCAATATAAGAAACATACCAGTAAATAAATCTATTATAAGTTATATTATCTATCATAATGCTCCAAGAACAGAATGAAGATAAATACCAACCAAGAATACTCCACCCACGGTGTCTCGAACGGATCTCAAATAATAAGAGTGGAAAAACACTACCACCCGACCACGTGGAACCTAAGTGGTCCACTCCCACCATGTTGAGGAGATAATCTCAAGTCCCAAATAGGCTATCCAAAACACAAAGCATAAATCTCTATAAGTCCAGGGATCCTAAAAGTATACTAACTCAAAGGTTCCATTCACACAAAATCGACATCTAATTCCCAGAGGCACATAATGACATGTAAGAAACCTACTCTGCAAGCAGGAAAGTGTCATCATATTTATCACGTACAAGTTACCCTGGCAGTTAGCTAAACTCCACGGGTCCATACTGATCTCATGCAGCCATTAGTATCCTCTCATACTAACGAGGCATACTACGGAATGCAAGGTCGCAACCATGCGTTCTCACTAGTCCCATCCTAACCTGTAAAAGCGCTCAAGGCATGGGCGAGAACATCAAAAACTATCTTTTTAAGTTCATTTAATCCTCATTTAGTGTGTAAATGTTATCACTTATTAACCAAACTTACAATGAGTTACCCTAGCAACCACTTAGGGCTTCGGCCCCCACTGCAAGCCACTTTCCGACACTACAAGTATATTACCTACCCTAAGCTCATGGAATCATAAAATCACCACAGTCTTGTACAAGCGACTGTAAAAATACCAAAAGATAATCCATAAAAAGAATCATCAAATATCTATAATAAAAGCATCAAATATCCATAATAAGAATCATCAAATCACCAAGATAAGAATCATCAAATCTCCATGAGCATCTGGAAAGCATCCATAGAAAATCATGACCACAACAGTTCTCTATTGGCAACTGAAGGCATCACTGATAATCATAAGTATCAATTGGTTCTCAATAACCAAAATCTATCTCAAGATAAATCACAATATCCATTGGTTCTCAACAAGCAACCAAGAATGTCTCAAAATCATACTAATCGAAGACTCCAAAATGGTTGAGTCAAACATGTCACAACATGACATCATCAAGAAATAAATCCACATTTCAGTCCCATCATGGCGACTAGAAAATAATCCAAGGATAACTGATCGATGACTCAAAAATGATTAGCTTAAGTGTCTCATACACATACATCTCAGCTTCACACATGAAGACTGATGAACAATAACAATTAGTAAATACAAACATTTCATAGAGCATACGATCACATTACCATGGTTGGGCTTATAAAGATCGAGACCAAATAAGATCATCATGCCATCATATCTCATAAGCCCTGAGCCTCTAGTAATAACCTAAGACTGGTCAACACTAGTCAACCCAAAACCCAAAACAAGAAGCATAAAGAATACACGATGCAAACACATGTTTTGGTTTTGCTATAATCTCATAGTTGAATAATGTGTAGGGGTTTCCAGTTTTCTATTTGCAAGTATATTTTCAAGTGTCTTAAGTTTCATTGTTTGACCTACAAGTCAACCCAATTGTTCCCCGATAGTATTATCCTTCCATTATTAAGAATTACATTCTAAGAATCATTTGTCTCTTAATAAAATCAATCACTTTATTTTACTGAGATTATTAGTTGAATAACTCTTTCTTAATGTTACTTCAACTTTCAATGTAATCAAAGAATCATTATTCGTTTATAAAAGAACCAATTACTAGTCTTTGAATAAGAAGAATATAAATTTATTAAAATGATCAATTAAATCAATAGGTACACCATTCATGACCTATTAACATTCTAATAGTTTTCAGTTCAATATTACTAAGTCTCACCATTAAAATATCTAAAGTCGTTATTCAAGTCATAAGAATAAGACCTATCAACTTGATATCAATATTTCTACAATCTCATTAAAAGAATTATATCAATTAAATCTCTATTACATAACTTAATTATTAATTAAATCTAATTAACTCTCATTAATTGATTTAATTAATAATTGCATAACCATAGCAATGTTCTAATTAATATCAGTTGACTAATAACTAACTAGAATTCTGTAAGTTAAAAGTCAACTATAATTCAATACTCAAATGATCATATTAATAATTCAATAATAATAACTTGTGAATATTAATAACAAGCTATATTAAAAATCTTAATAATAATTTCGTATGAGCACATTCGTCATCTTTCAAACAATACCAACATTCTCTTGATTAATTTGTATTAATGATAGTCATTTCAAGATAAATCTCAATCGCATAATATAATTATATTGACAACCCAATGAATATTAATTGATTAAGAATAAATCATACTTCAAACCAAAAACTAATATTTTTTTACAAAACTTTAATCATTAAATAATCTCCACAAGATTAACTCTAATCAAATTTGTTGATATCTATTTAAACTATTATTTATTAATAGTTTGCTAGTCCTTACAAATATTAATAAATAATAAACTCCTCAAACTATAAATACTCAATCTATAGAATCCTTCCATATATTCATTAGTTAATATTTGACTAACTCTTAACACAATTAAGGTAAATCGACAAGTTATCTAATAATACATAACATAACAATTCTACTTATAGTAATGTTATAATAATAACTCCATGTCAATTAATCCATTAACATTACATTCTCTTCATTTAAAATTATCATTTCTGAAATTATTTAATATATATTAAATAATATTTAATAAACATTAAATAATTAATATTAAAAGTCATCCATTCTCTATTGAATTCAATATCTCTATCCATTAGCTCTATCTACAAACTTTCCATTAAAAATCTCTATTAATTCACTTAGAACATTCTTATTAGTCTTTAAACTAATTAAATAATTATTAAATTCTAATTATATTGCTTTGATATATTATTTTTGTGAAGTTTAAGCATAAAGAACTCTTGGTTATGGGAAATGAAGAAATATATGTCTTTGAATAAAACAGTCCTAGTACGACAATCATATCTCCCTAATGAACCGTTGGATCGGATTGAAATTGAAATATGTTGGAGAGGGCCAAGTTGCACCACTTCTGACCGGAGCGATCGAATAAATTAGATCACGATAAAAAGTTATGAATGACTGAGTTTGGGTCTATCCAAGGGGCAATGACAGGACAATTTGTGATGAATTAAGAATTTCTCCTAAAAGGTAACTGTTCTCTAAATTTACCCATTCATTCATCTAATAGGTTTGTCCATATGCATCTGAAAATATAATTTGATAGAAAGATTACATCTAACCATTCAAATTTTTAACTTAGAATGTCTATTTTAATTTCAAATCTAGTCTATCTAATTTCACAATATAAATTCAAACCCAAATCTGATTCAGGTCTAATTTCCTTCTTAATTGGATCTAAGATTTTCTAATGTTTTCTTTTAAACCAAATAACATACTTAGATTCCAATTTAATTGTAGATTCAATCACAAGGAGTATTCATACACATATAACAAACATGATGAAGACAGGAAGAGAAATAGTGCAAAGAGAATATGTGAATATCACGAGTGCACCTGGACACTGATGCTAATCCGTCATGCCTCAAAAGTCCATAGAAAATCTCTTCCTTCTCCATCATTCGCAATTCCTCCAAGATCCAAGCCAACCAAGAATCTCCAAGTGACTAGAAGTGCTAAAAGGAGCATAGAAGCAAGTAGAAAATATATGAGCATATGAATCTTCTTTAATGCATGTAAGCTTTGAAGCTTCCATTTTAGCTTGAAGCTTGTAGTTTCCATTAAGCTTGTAGCTTGTAGCTTCCATTCAGCTTGTCCAAACACACTAAGAAAGCCTCAATTTAAAGGCTTCTAAGATGCATCTAGAGTGTTTCTAGAAACAACTAGAAGATAAGCATGACAACCAAGCATGGGTCTTCTCCAACTTTCTAGATGAGTCTTAAGGTTGTAGACACCATGTGCTCAAACAAAATGCTAACTTCTGAGTGTAGACAACTTAGTGCATTCTTAGAGTGCAAACTTCTGTGTTGTCTACATGACAACTTCCGAGAATTTGTCAACTCTTATGTGAGCAAATATTAATATAATATTTAATTTACTCTTTCCAGTTTAATTTATTTATTTATTAAATCTTATGCAATAACTTTAATAATTTCACTTTTCAATTTTAATATATTTATATTTTAGTCACATGAAATCTAGAATCTTTTAATAATTTTAATATATTTTTCACTTTTAAATTTCATTTTTCAAAATTTAATTGGTAAAATATTTGTTAGCTTTAATAATATTATTATTTAGTCATTTATTTAAAAATGAACTCCAAATATATTATTATTAAAATAAATATTGTCACATTCTAAATTTAAACTTTTAACTTTTATTTTCAAATTTAATTATTTTATTTAATTAATTTTTCAATTAATTAAATAAAATAAATATTAAAATACCATATTAATTTTTCATTTAATTAAACTATTAATTAAATCTTTTAATTAGGCTTAATTAATAGAAAATACTCCAAAAACTCACAAAGGTAAAAATATGGAAACCCATCATAGCCAAAATACATACAAAATCAAACCAAGGGTTTAAATCACGAATTACGTCATCTGACGCATTCAGAGGGTACTAAATTCAGATACTTGTCTTAATTTTTCAATTAGAACAAATGGCTTAAAGGGTTGGGATTTGGACTTGAGAATTTATCTCCCCTCTCTTATCATTGAGATAATGTGATAGGGTACGCTCATCCTGGCAATTCAGGGATGTCGATACCCGGTACCTGCAACCTGCATAAAAACTATGCATGTACAAACACAATATATACTAAACTAAACAGGCAATGGCAGAAAGTGGTGCATCGTGTAGATCCCGACTAGCAGGTGACTATGACTCCTTTCCTTAACCACATCAGACACGCCATACAAAAGCAAACACGCAAAGCAAACACACACACCATACACATGCAAGTATGGAGTAAGTATCCATAAGAAAACACATATGATAATAAATCATCTTACTTATCATCATTAATAACTGAAAGCAATGTAATAATCATCATCAATAATTGTGAACAAAAAATAATCATTATACATACATAAAATGTAGAGTTTAAGTAATCTCATCACATAATAAATTGAATCCATAGCACAATATCTGTTAATCTCAAAACAATGTTGCTAACCAACAACATAAAACTAGCTCTAAAAGAGTTCAACAATGATAACAAAATGTGAACCAAGGGCAGACACTACATCCACCCTCCCTAGGATTAGGCTTACTCCTGGAAGCCTACAAGAATAAAAAAAATTAAGGTACTCACTATGTGGGTCTCATTGATCCCTTTTCCTCTGTAGGGAAACATGATTCTACTGAGGATATTACAACACACTTAGAGCAATATGATTCTGGTTTAATGGTAAACCGAAAACCACACTGATTCAACATCCATTCTTTTATCATCTGCTAAAATAGATTCCTTAATACATTCTAAACAAGAGCAACTTAATACTTGCAAAAATAATCAAAGGCATACTACCTTAAAACATAGATAAAAGATACATGTTTTGCAACTAGAATAAGTTTCAATTTTCAGTTTTGCTCACATTTAGGTTTAAGTAAAATTTTTAATTTTGAAAGCTAAGTGTTGAAGTATGAAAAATATGCAAGTAACAGTTTAAGTTCACCTAGTTTCAAGTTTTCAGTTTAAAAGAGATACACATGATAATTCAAAATTTTCATTTTGTTCAACTAGTTGACAACTAGTGGCATTCCAATATACTCAAAGCTCCCAATGTTGAAACTAGGCTCTGATACCAAATGTAATGCCCCGCCAAGGGATCCAAAGAATTCACTAAGTTTACCAAACAATTTTATTTTTTTTAAACATAAAAGTAAAACCATTCGTAACATTCGCAGAAGCAAAAGTAGCATTCAACTGAAAGTAAACATAATGTAATATAATAGATTACAAACTTTAAGGATCTCTTAACGTTGAATTACATCTAATATTAACCATTCATCTAACATCACATCCTTATGAAATAACAATGATACATCCAACATTCTTAAACCATATACAAGTGTCCTTTTAGAATTACATTTCAAATTGCTCAATTCATCCACCGCACATGTCACAGGGTATAAAAAGCTTAAAAGAATATACATCTATGTAAATAAAGTACATCATCATCCAATACTAATCCATGATGCAATAACATAATGGAATCATGATACATCATCGCAAAAGATATAAACATCCATCACAAAATATAACCATATATCACAAACATAAATAACTAAGTGCACAGTTCCTCCCAACCGTAAATAGCATCATTAGACCATCGTGGGTCCTAGCCATCCCTCTCTGCGTAACATTCCAAAGCACCGAAGAGATCATCGGCTATTAACATAGTAAGAATGTCACTCCTAAAACATCCTACTAACATGTAAAGTAAAGCATAGGATACCATCATCTAACATATGTAAATCATCAATATAAAAAACATACCAGTAAATACATCCATTATAAGGTATATTATCTATCATAATGCTCCAAGAACAGAATGAAGATAAATACCAACCAAGAATACTCCAGCCATGGTGTCTCAGACGGATCTCAAATGATAAGAGTGGAAAAACACTACCACCCGACCACGTGGAACCTAAGTGGTCCACTCCCACCGTGCTGAGGAGATAATCTCAAGTCCCAAACAGGCTATCCAAAACACAAAGCATAAATCTCTATAAGTCCAAGAATCCTAAAAGTATACTAACTCAAAGGTTCCATTCACACAAAATCGACATCTAATTTCCAGAGGCACACAATGACATGTAGGAAACCTACTCTGCAAGCAGAAAAGTGTCATTGCATTTATCATGTACAAGTTACCCTAGCAGTTAGCTAAACTCCACGGGTCCATACTGATCTCATGCGGCCACTAGTATCCTCTCATACTGACGAGGCATACTACGGAATGCAAGGTCGCAACCATGCGTTCTCACTACTTCCATCCTAACTTGTACAAGCGCTCAAGGCATGGGCAAGAACATCAAAAATTATCTTTTTAGGTTCATTTAATCTCCATTTAGTGTGTAAATGTTATCACTTATTAACCAAACTTACAATGAGTTACCCTAGCAGCCACTTAGGGCCCCGACCCCCATTGCAAGCCACTTCTCGACACTACAAGTAGATTACCTACCCTAAGCTCATGGAATCATAAAATCACCACATTCCTGTACAAGCGACTGTAAAAATATCAAAAGATAATCCATAAAAAGAATCATCAAATATCCATAATAAAAGCATCAAATATCCACAATAAGAATCATCAAATCACCAAGATAAGAATCATCAAATCTCCATGAGCATCTGAAAAACATCCATAGAAGATCATGACCACAACAGTTCTCTATTGGCAACTGAAGGCATCACTGATAATCATAAGTATCAATTGGTTCTCAATAACCAAAATCTATCTCAAGATAAATCACAATATCCATTGGTTCTCAACAAGCAATCAAGAATGTCTCAAAATCGTATTGATCAAAGACTCCAAAATGGTTGAGTTAAACATGTCACAACATGACATCATCAAGAAATAAATTCACATTTCAGTCCCATCATGGCGACTAGAAAATAATCCAAGGATAACTGATCAATGACTCAAAAATGATTAGCTCAAGTGTATCATACACATACATCTTAGCTTCACACATGAAAACTGATGAACAATAATAATCAGTAAATACAAACATTTCATAGAGCATACGATCACATTACCATGGTTGAGTTTATAAAAATCGAGACCAAATAAGATCATCATGCCATCATATCTCATAACCCTTGAGCCTCTGGTAACAACTTAAGACTGGTCAACACTAGTCAACCCTAAATCCAAAACAAGAAGCATAAAGAATACACGATGCAAACACATATTTTGGTTTTGTTATAATCTCATAGTTGAATAATGTGTAGGGGTTTTCAGTTTTCTGTTTGCAAGTATATTTTCAAGTGTCTTAAGTTTCATCATTTGACCTACAAGTCAACCCAATTGTTCCCCGATAGCATTATCCTTCCATTATTAAGAATTACATTCTAAGAATCATTTGTCTCTTAATAAAATCAATCACTTTATTTTACTGAGATTATTAGTTGAATAACTCTTCCTTAATGTTACTTCAACTTTCAACGTAATCAAAGAATCATTATTCATTTATAAAAGAACCAATTACTAGTCTTTGAATAAGAAGAATATAACTTTATTAAAATGATCAATTAAATCAATAGGTACACCATCCATGACCTATTAACATTCTAATAGTTTTCAATTCAATATTACTAAGTCTCACCATTAAAATATCTAAAGTCGTTATTCAAGTCATAAGAATAAGACCTATCAACTTGATATCAATATTTATACAATCTCATTAAAAAAATTATATCAATTAAATCTCTATTACATAACTTAATTATTAATTAAATCTAATTAACTCTCATTAATTGATTTAATTAATAATTGCATAACCATAGCAATATTTCAATTAATATCAGTTGACTAATAACTAACTAGAATTTTGTAAGTTAAAAGTCAACTATAATTCAATACTCAAATGATCATATTAATAATTCAATAATAATAACTTGTGAATATTAATAACAAGCTATATTAAAAATCTTAATAATAATTCTGTATGACCACATTTGTCATCTTTCAAACAATACCAACATTCTCTTGATTAATTCGTATTAATGATAGTCATTTCAAGATAAATCTCAATCGCATAATATAATTATATTGACAACTCAATGAGTATTAATTGATTAAGAATCAATCATACTTCAAACCAAAAACTAATATCTTTTTACAAAACTTTAATCATTAAATAATCTCCACTAGATTAACTCTAATCAAATTTGTTGATATCTATTTAAACTATTATTTATTAATAGTTTGCTAGTCTTTACAAACATTAATAAATAATAAACTCTTCAAACTATAAATACTCGATCTATAGAATTCTTCCATATACTCATTAGTTAATATTTGACTAACTCTTAAAACCATTAAGGTAAATCGACAAGTTATCTAATAATACATAACATAACAATTCTACTTATAGTAATGTTATAATAATAACTCCATGTCAATTAATTCATTAACATTACATTCTCTTCATTTAAAATTATCATTTCTTAAATTATTTAATATATATTAAATAATATTTAATATACATTAAATAATTAATATTAAAAGTCATCCATTCTCTATTGAATTCAATATATCTATCCATCAGCTCTATCTACAAACTTTCCATTAAAAATCTTCATTAATTCACTTAGAACATTCTTATTAGTCTTTAAACTAATTAAATAATTATTAAATTCTAATTATATTGCTTTGATATATTATTTTTGTGAAGTTTAAGCATAAAGAACTCTTGGTTATGGGAAATGGAGAAATATCTGTCCTTGAATAAAACAGTCCCAGTACGACGGTCATATCTCCCTAATGAACCATTGGATCGAGTTGAAATTGAAATATGTTGGAGAGGGCCAAGTTGTACCAATTCTAACTGGAGCTATCGAATAAATTTGATCACGATAAAAAGTTATGAATGACTGAGTTCGGGTCTATCCAAGGGGCAACGACAGGACAATTTGTGATGAATTAAGAATTTCTCTTAAAAGGTAACTGTTCTCTAAATTTACCCATTCATCCATCTAATAGGTTTGTCCATACGCATCTGAAAATATAATTTTATAAAAAGATTACATCTAACCATTCAAATTTTTAACTTAGAATTTCTATTTTAATTTCAAATCTTGTCTATCTAATTTCACAATATAAATTCGAACCCAAACTCAATTCAGATCTAATTTTCTTCTTAATTGGATCTAAGATTTTCTAATATTTTCTTTTAAACCAAATAACATACCTAAATTCCAATTTAATTATAGATTCAATCACGAGGAGTATTCAGACACATATAACAGACATGATGAAGACAAGAAGAGAAATAGTGCAAAGAGAATATGCGAATATCACGAGTGCACCTGAACACTGATGCTAATCCGTCATGCCTCAAAAGTCCATAGAAAATCCCTTCATTCTCCATCATTCGCAATTCCTCCAAGATCCAAGCCAACCGAGAATCTCCAAGTGACTAGAAGTGCTAGAAGGAGTATAGAAGCAAGTAGAAAATATATGAGCATATGAATCTTCTCCAATGCATGTAAGCTTTGAAGCTTCCATTTTAGCTTGAAGTTTGTAGTTTTCATTAAGCTTGTAGCTTGTAGCTTCCATTCAGCTTGTCCAAACACACTAAGAGAGCCTCAATTTAAAGGCCTCTAAGATGCATCTAGAGTGTCTCTAGAAACAACTAGAAGATAAGCATGACAACCAAGCATGGGTCTTCTTCAACCTTCTAGATGAGTCTTAAGGTTGTAGACACCATGTGCTTAAACAAAATGCTAACTTTTGAGTGTAGACAACTTAGTGCATTCTTAGGGTGCAAACTTCTGTGTTGTCTACATGACAACTCCCGAGAATTTGCCAACTCCTATGTAAGCAAATATTAATATAATATTTAATTTACTCTTTCCAATTTAATTTATTTATTTATTAAATCTCATGCACTAACTTTAATAATTCCACTTTTCAATTTTAATATATTTATATTTTAGTCACATGAAATCTAGAATCTTTTAATAATTCTAATATATTTTTTACTTTTAAATTTCATTTTCCAAAACTTAATTGCTAAAATATTTGTTAGCTTTAATAATATTATTATTTAGTCATTTATTTAAAAATGAACTCCAAATATATTATTATTAAAATAAATATTGTCACATTCCAAATTTAAACTTTTAACTTTTATTTTTAAATTTAATTATTTTATTTAATTAATTTCCTAATTAATTAAATAAAATAAATATTAAAATACCATATTAATTTTCCATTTAATTAAACCATTAATTAAATCTTTTAATTAGGCTTAATTAATAGAAAATACTCCAACGACTCACAAAGGTAAAAGTATGAAAATCCATCATAGCCAAAATACATACAAAATCAAACCAAGGGTTTAAATCATAAATTACGTCATCTGATGCATTCAGAGGGTACTCAACTCAGATACTTGTCTTAATTTTCCAATTAGAACAAATGGCTTAAAGGGTTGGGATTTGGATTTGAGAATTTATCTCCCCTCTCTTATTATTGAGATAATGTGATAGGGTACGCTCATCCTGGCAATTCAAAGAAGTCAATACCCGGTACCTGCAACCTGCATAAAAACTATGCATGTACAAACACAATATATACTAAACTAAATAGGCAATGACAGAAAGTGGTGCATCATGTAGATCCCGACTAGTAGGTGACTACGACTCCCTTCCTTAACCACATCAGACACGCCATACAAAAGCAAACATGCAAAGCAAACACACACACCATACACATGCAAGTATGGGGTAAGTATCTATAAAAAAACACATATGATAATAAATCATCTTACTTATCATCATTAATAACTGAAAGCAATGTAATAATCATCATCAATAATTGTGAACACTAAAAATAATCATCATACATACATGAAATGTAGAGTCTAAGTAATCTCATCACATAATAAATTGAATCCATAGCACAATATCTGTTAATCTCAAAACAATGTTGCTAACCAACAACATAAAACTAGCTCTAAAAGAGTTCAACAATGATAACACAATGCGAACCAAGGGCAGACACTACAGGATTTATGTTACTGTATCAGTTGCTTTGTTTACACTTTTACTAATTTCTAAGATTATGATATAATTTTTGGTTCACTGAGGTTTGTGCCAATGGTTACAAGGATTAATGTGGTATCATGATGTTATTTCGTGATTACCCTGAGATGTGTGCAAAGATTGCACTATGTAATATTATCTTGCTACACTGGACTAGGTTCCTGTAGCAATGGTTAGTCATGTCTATGACTGTGTTCGCTTATGTGTTGTAAGTGCCTTTTTAATATTGTGTAAACTACTTTTATTTAATGCTTAAATAGTTAGAAATGGATTTTCCATGTCGAATTCATTGGTTACGTGTTGCCGGTAATTACCCTGCTATATTTTGATCAGAGAGATATTTTGTTACTCACGTTGTGTTTTACATTGAGATGACTTGAGGATCAGATGTTACACTTTAACTTCAGTATCATAGATGTTAGACTACTATGTTGTTCAGTTGATCATATTGCATGATGATGCCATTTTGAGATGACAGTGTGTTTTATGATGATACCTGATTATCTAGTATTTGGACATATCTCTGATTATGTTATGTGATGGATTTAATGCTATGGTTATTTACTTCATTCCTACATTGTTATGCTTTATGCAAACATGAGTGATGTAAATAGATTATTTCAATATAATTAAATAAATGGTTAAATTAGGTGATTTAATGCATTTATTATTTTGGCTATGTTATTATATGCAATTGCACTTGATCGTGTTGTTTAGTGTGTTATATCCTTGGTAGTGGCACATGGAGTTAATGATTTAGATATTCATATTTTACCAATTTTGTCCATGTATGGTCAATGTATCCTTATTTAAATTGTTTAATTAACCCTTTTGGTGATTATTAGGTTCAAACTCATTTGCATTATGCGATTATACTAGTGAGCATGTCTGTGCATTTAGAGGTTCGCATTGTCGTGAAAGTTATTAAGGAAATTTCTTTATTTTTGAGTTTTCAGGCATTTAGTTATTTTATTTTAATTTTTGGCAGCTTTGCCATAGATGAATTCCTATTTCTAGGAATAGCCTATTTTCGTTTGAGTCGATTTGGGGTTTAACTAGGTTGGTTGGTTATTTGCCCTAATTGATTATTCATTCGAAAAGTGAATAAATATCCAAAAAAGGAATTTTATTCCTCACTTCTCACTTTTGAATTAGAAAGTTTGAGAGTAAAACTCAAATTCCTCTTTACCAGGATTTACTGTTTTGTTCATTGTGAGAGCTATAGGCATGAGATTGTTGCCAGATCAAGCTCGTTGGATCTAGTTCAGGAAGACATTGGATTGCTCCAATTTATGGCTACTTCTGTGAGGTTTTTATTTTATGGTTCAGATTCCTGTTTTGCCCTTTTGGCTGCAATGTAGGGCTCTTCCATTTTATTGTTTCTGCTCCATTTTAGCTGTTGTTTTTTATAGCCGTTTGTTAGGAGGCTGGAGAAGTAGTGTTCCCCTCCATCTCTATTTGTTAGTTTTGCCTGGTTGGTTGGGTATGAGAATTTCCCTTTTTTTCAAGTTGAGGGTTTGGGGTTTTGCACCATTATGCTGGTCATTTTTGCATACAGTGTTTGAACTCAATTAGTTTTGAATTTTTGAGATTTTTGTACCCAAAGGCCAAATGGGTTTTAATTTCGAAGTTTTCTAATTTTTTGGGGGGTTTTAATCTCGGTCTACATGTTGCCTAGTTTTCTTGACTTTTCATGGCATGATGTTGGTCATGCAATTGGATTATCCATAGAATGTTAGTCAAACCATTATTTCGCTTTTATGTTTGCATTGGGATGCATGTCACATCCGTACTCCCAACTTTGTGTTTGGTTGAGTGATTTTATACATGTTTTTATAGTTTCTTTTGGACCTTTGTTCTTGTTTCATGGACACTAGGATTCGTGTAGAATCTATACTCTCAGATTGAGGCCGATTGAGTGAGTTCATGATGTTTGGTCTTGTTGCATCATTGGAATTTGTGTAGAATCCATACTCTCAAATTGAGGCCGGTTGAGTGATTTCATGATGTATGGTTTTATTGTCTCTTGGGATTCGTGTAGAATCTATCTTCCTAAGTTTGTTTTCAGTGGAGTGATATTTTTCTTATGTTCTCATCTAGTTCTTTTTTTATGATCTTCGTGATGGTGGTGCACCACACATGATTATGTGTGTATACATTTGTTGGGTGACTTGCGGGGCCCAATCTTCTGTGGTATTTCTAAAAGTTATGATCATTGGGGTTGGGTTGGAAATTTGCATGCCTATAGACACTCATTGTTAGATGAGCATTGGTAGGGTAGGGTAGCATATGAAGGGGGCTTTTATCTTCGTAGCACGATGTCTATTTCCCGAGGGTTGGCATGAAGAAGTTTTAATTAAGTGATAACTAAAGAAAACATTGTGTGGTAATAAAACTTAAGATAATAAAATGTGTGTGAGGGGCCCTCTATTGAGGAGTTGAAACGCACGATTTGAGCTTAGGCTTTTCGATGCCAAGCGACTCTCCATGATGTCAGCCCCTACATAGTAGCCTATTGAGTGTCTGACTAGGACCTGTAGTTTATGCATTGTCTATGTCTTGATTTCAGTCATCATATTGCTTGGCGTCAGTGTTAGCCATGGATGTTGTGCTTTATGTGTGTTTGTGGTTAGATCATTATCTCCATTAGCACGACACATGGATCTACGAGTTCCATGTGGTTGGGAGGCGTAACTACCTTTATTGTTGTTGGGATTGGTGTACAGAGACGATCTTTTGTCCTAGTGCAACCATTGCTGGATATTTTCGCTTGATACTTCATGTTCTGGAGTATGCTTTCTTGTGATTTATGCTTTCATTGGAATGCTTGGATATCATGTTTAGATGATGTTAGTTTATTTGACGCATTCCCATATAATGATCTTTAGCATATGATTAGATGATGTGAATTGCTTTATTAACATATCTATTGCTTATTAGTTTAGCATGTTAGATTTCCTATTCATATGATGTTAGCATATGACAGATGATTTGGTTGATTTATTGGATTATCTAATGCTTTACTTTTAGCATGTTAGGTTTCCTTAATCTTATGTTGTAGCATGTTTTAGTAGTGATGTCCTCATAAGATAACATTGATCATTTGTTTGATATTTTGGGATGTTACGCACAGGGGATGGTTAGGATCCACGATGGTCTTATGATGCTACTGATGGTTGGGAGGAACAACACACTTAGTTTGGTTGTTCGTTTATTTCGATGTTATTTCTATACATTATGATGTTGCTTTTGTACATTGCAATGTTGCTTTCAACATGTCCTTTTTACTGCTATGGTTTAGATGGATAGATATTCCTCTTCCTTGTTTTATGGCATCTTTTTGTTTATGCACTCGAGTGTTCGTTCTTCGATCTATGTTGATCCGATACTCCTCGGTGCAGAGGTTTGCTTTCTTGTTTTATCCCTTGTTTTGACCCTTAGAGTAATTCTTTCTTTCTCTGGGCAACCATGCATTAGCATCGAGTGATACTTTAAAGTATTGCATGTCCAAAGGAGAAGAATTGTGCGATACTGGAAAGTATCACATGCCCTTGTAAACTCTATCATGCAACACTCCATTGTATCGCACACCTCTTGGAGAAAGGTCATATAATACTGGTAGTGTATAGCACACCTTGAATAATGGTGCCCAAATTTTGATTGTATCACATGCCTTCATTAGAAAGGTTGTATGAAACTGAAAAGTATGAAAGGTCATATGATACTGGAAAGTATCATACTATGCTAATTCAAAGTATCGCCTCAATTTCAAAAAAACCTGTCAGAGCGGACAACAGGCACTTTTCAATTTGATCGAAAGTTTTTTAGAGGTGTTTTGGTTACTCTTTATGGTGTTCTCAAACATGTTGGAATTGCATTTTGAATTTGCTATGTTATCAGATTTGTATCATTTGCGATCCTTTGTGGTTTGTCATTTGTGTTCGGTAGTGGCATTTGGAGATTCGTTGGTTACTTGGATTGTTGGTGAAGTCTTCCATTGCGATCTTTGTGATCCCCATATGATGTTGTCATGTGCATTCATACTTGTAAAAAAAAAAATCTTGGCTTGTATTGAATACTTAATCCAAGGATCTCGGGGCAAGGCATTACAAAGTTGCAAACTAAGTTGATGGGAAGAACATAGAACAAAACTTCATGATGGTCTCAATCAAATTTATTTAGTTATTGATATTATGTTTATGCAAAAAAATTGAAATGTGATAATGATTGGGATAAGATGAAAAAAATAGTTTTATTTATGGTAATTGTAGTGATTACATTGTTAACTATGTATTAGAAACTTTTTAAAATCTTTTCTCATTAAATCAAATTATTGAGTCAACAATGGTTTCCCAATCTCAAACGAAATTGGATTATAAGCTTTAATAGTGGCTCAAATTTTACCACAAAACCCCAAGAAAATGATTTGAGGAAAAGATTACTAAGAGATCACTATATTGAGGCAGCATAGTTCACTTGTTTGAACTAGGAGCTTTGAAATTTATTTAGATATGAGGATGACGACATGCATTCCTTCTTTATGGTGAGTTCCTCACTCTCACATAAATTCACTTTATTTAATTTTATGTTAATATTGTTTTCAATGACACAGTGTGGTTGTCATGGACTTATTTTGAGGGGTTAATCCTTTAAGAATACTCAAATTTCTTTTATAAATCTCAAATGGAGTTTTTTTGCTTTTATTGGCATAGTTTTTCCTTTTGGGACGAGACATGCTATCTAGGAATAAGAGTAGAGTTGATCTGTATTGGAGTTGGGGTTGCTTGGAGCAATGGATATCTTTGGTATATATTGAAAATGAATTCCTCTACATTTTAAATTTGAATTCATTGTTATTATTCATAGCCTTGAGTATGAACTATAGAAATTGAGTATTCTATTGTATTTGACCTGTAACACAAACTTTTCATATTCTTGAGATTGATTTATAGGAATAAAAATTATATGATGTTTATTTGGATTGAAACATTTTATGATTAGTATTCTCATTGTGTTATTCACTTTGTATCTAACAAACCTAAAATTTAGATTTGAATTGATGATTAGAGGCTCTTGATGATAAAATCTTATTGTAGTTTTTTTTTTTCAAACAACTTCCCCCTTTATGGTTAGGTCCTAACTCACATAAATCCCTTTTATTTAATTTGTGTTAATTTTTTTGTAATAACTAAAAGTGGGTTTTGAGGACTTATTCTAATGCATTGAGGAGGACTCAATAGATCTCAATATGAATATTATGGGTGTAGTTTTTCTTTTTGTGATGAACCATGCTATTTAGGAAGAAGGGTTGATTAGATGCACTAGTTTTGGCATGAGTTTGGTGGGAGGGTGAATATTCTCTTAATTGTCTAAGACAAGCTATACTAAGATGTCTAATTTTTTTTTTGTAACTAATGAAAAATACCACATGCCTTTTTGATAATGATTGAACATGAATTCCTTTATATCTAGAATTTGAGTTCATTATTATGATAGGAATATAAATTTCTATTGAATTTCATGTGGAAGACAAACTATTCATATACTAGAGTTTGATTTGTAAGAATAGAAGCTTATATGTATCATTGATGGAGGGCCGCTTTGATACCACTGATGAAGGTACACTCTGATACCACTTGATAATGATACACTCTGATACCACTAACAAAGGGCCACACCACCCTTACCAACTCATAACCAAGAATGCAACACTCTAGTCCAGATCCACACTCTGGTAGAAGCCTCTGAGATCTCAACTTATGCTCGCAAGCCACCAAGCAACCTCCTTGTTTCTAAACCGTAGTCACTAGCTCTTCTCCAACCTTATCCAAGATCCAACTGTAAACTGCCTCACATTCGGCGCTCTGTCTACACACTCACAAGTCCATCGCAATCCTACTGTAAACTGCCTCACATTCGGCGCTCTGTCTACAGACTCAGGAAAACTCACTCTTCACTTCCTCCTTCTCTTTCACACCTTGAAGCCTTCACACTTTCCAACTTTCCTTCCAACACTTCTCCTTCTCGAGCTTCTCCTTCTTGAGCTTCCACTTCTCAAGCTTCTACTCCTCGAGCTTTCACTTCTCAAGCTTCTCCTTGAGCTTCTCCATCTCAAGCTACTCCTCCTCAAACTTCCACTTCTCAAGCTACTCCTTCAGCTTCTACTCCTCGAGCTTGATTAGAATGTGAAGAACCTCCTTATAGCAATATCGTGAGAATGCTCGAAATAACAGAATACAAAGTGATAGCAGAACTCAGAATGAATCTACTGATCGCAGGCCACTTCGAGGGGGTAACCTCCTTTGAGCAAGCTCAATACAATAAATTCGTCTGTGCCCATCAAGGGCCTCAACCTATTCTTATATACTGAGTACGATCTAGAAAAGTAATACTACCTATGCATGTGGGATAATAAAATATACTCCCGGGACGACTTACAAAGCATATGCGTCCAACAACACTACTATGACAAAATAAACAGAAGGAACACACAGGTTCCTAACATCCCCTCTCCCTTAGAAAAAAGCTTTGTCCTCAAAGCTTAAGGTGTGGAAATTGTTGTTGAATCTGAAGAAGGGGTTCCCAGGTAGCATCCTCTGGTTGCATGCCATGCCACTGAATCAAGACCTCAGAGATGGAGCGAGAGCGAAGCTGGCGAGTGCGCTGGTCAATGATTGCCACCGGCTCCAGGATAATGGATCCTTCCGTATCCATTTCAGGGAGAGTAGTTTGTGCTCTGACAGTGGTACCCAGAACTTTCTTTAGACAAGAAACATGAAAGACTGGATGAATGCGGGAAGAAGGAGGAAGTTCCAGTTTATAAGCAACTGAACCAATCTTCTGCAGAACCTTATAAGGCCCATAAAATTTTGGGGCCAGCTTATGACGCCCTTTCAGCTTTAGGGAGGATTGTTTGTATGGCTGTAGACGAAGAAAAACCATATCCCCAACTTGAAATGAGCGCTCAGAACGGTGTTGATTTGCTTGCTGTTTCATCCGATTACGGGCCATGTGAAGATTATCCTGTAAGGTACGAAGAATCTGATCCCTGCTGCGGAGAACTATGTCAACTGCCTGGACTGGTGAGCTGTTGGGAGTGTAGGGAAGGAGCACTGGAGGTGCCTGACCATAGACTGCTTCATATGGAGTCATTTTAGAGGCAGTGTGGTAAGAGGTATTGTACCACCATTCAGCTAAAGGGAGCCACTTGGCCCACTGATGTTGCTGTTCGGAAGTGAAGCAACGAAGATAAGTTTCCAAGCATTTATTGACAATTTCAGTTTGACCATCAGTTTGTGGGTGATAGCCCGAACTCATCTTCAGTTTGGTGCCAGTTTTCTGAAACAGTTCAGTCCAAAAATGACTGGTAAAAGTTGCATCACGATCAGAGACAATGGAAGAAGGGAGTCCATGAAGACGAAATATCTGGTCCATGAAGATTTGTGCCACAGAGGAGGCAGTATAGGGGTGGCTGAGGGCACAAAAATGACTATATTTCGAGAGACGATCAACCACAACCAAGATCACTGTCTTGCCACCGGATTTAGGAAGCCCTTCAATGAAATCCATAGAAATATCAGTCCAAATCCGTGTAGGGATGGGCAATGGTTCGAGCAAGCCAGGAAGGAGGGTCGTTTCACCCTTGTGGCGTTGGCAAGTATCACATTCAGCCACCATCTGTTGAATCGTCTGTTTCATCCCTTTCCAAAAGAAGTTTCTCCTTGCTCGCTCATAAGTTTTGAGGAAGCCTGAGTGCCCTGCTGAAGGAGAAGCATGGAGTTCATAAAAAATAGCCTGATGTAGAGCTGGGTTCTGAGGAAGCACTAGCCGACCCTTGTATCGCAGAGAAGCACCATCCCAAGAGTAATGTGGTATAGCAGAAGGATTATTGGCTAGCTGGTGAATGATTTGAGATAAAGAAGAGTCACTGTCATAGCCCTGCTGAACAGACGCTAACCAATTGGGAATGGGCATAGAAATAGCGGAAAGGGAAGCTTGATTATCAAATGTGCGAGAAAGAGCATTTGCCACAATATTCTCCTTACCCTTCTTGTAGGTGATCTCATAATCATACCCCATGAGTTTGCTGACCCATTTCTGTTGTGTAGGAGAGGATACCCGTTGTTCCAGGAAGTATTTCAGACTTTGGTGATCGGTTCTGATGCAAAAATGACTCCCTAAGAGGTATGGCCGCCACTTCTGTACAGCATGCAAAATAGCCATCATTTCTTTTTCATAAGTAGAGAGGGCTAGATTCTTACCAGAGAGGGCTTTGCTAGTGAACGCAATAGGATGGTCATCTTGCAGGAGAACATCACCCAATCCATTGCCGCAAGCATCACTCTCAATAGTGAAGGGTTTGGAAAAATCTGGCATCGCGAGAACAGGTGTACTGCACATAGCCTGTTTCAGTTGTTCAAATGCAGTCTCAGCAATAGGGGTCCAGGAGAAGGCATCCTTTTTTAACAGAGCTGTCAATGGTGCTGCAATTTTCCCGTAATCTTTGACAAACTTGCGGTAGTAGCCAGTCAACCCCAAAAAACCCCGAAGGCTCTTGAGAGTTTTAGGATGCGGCCAAATTTTCATGGCATCTATTTTTGTAGGATCCACCCGCACTCCATGGTGTGCAACAATATGCCCGAGATACTCCACTTCCTCCTGGCCAAACACACATTTAGATAGTTTTGCACAGAGTTGATGATCAGAGAGAAGTTGCAAGACAAGCTCCAGATGATGGAGATGCTCAGCCCAAGTTTTGCTATATATGAGGATATCATCAAAGAAGACCAGAATGAATTTCCGGAGGTATGGTCGAAATATGTTATTCATCACTGCCTGAAATGTTGAAGGAGCATTCGTGAGGCCAAAGGGCATGACTAAAAATTCATAGTGACCATCATGTGTGCGGAAGGCAGTTTTAGGTATATCCTCCTCATTAACCCGAATTTGATGATACCCAGAACGAAGATCTAACTTGGAGAAAAAATGAGCCCCATGAAGTTCATCAAGAAGTTCATCAACAACTGGAATGGGGAACTTGTCCTTTATAGTGAGATGATTAAGTGCTCGGAAATCAATGCAGAGTCGCCATGACCCATCTTTTTTGCGAACAAGCAGAACTGGAGAAGAAAAGGAACTGGTACTAGGGCGAATAATACCTTGCTTCAGTAAGTCACGGACAAGTATCTCGATTTCGGTCTTCTGATGAAATGGGTAGCGGTAGGGCCTGATGTTGGGCGGAACACTGCCAGGAAGGAGCTGAATACGGTGGTCCTCTGGACGAGAAGGAGGTAATCCCACAGGTTCAGCAAATACACCAGAATACTTGTCCAAAATGTGTTGGAGATCGGCAGGAGTGCTAGAGACTGCTGATGGCTGCATCTGAATGGAATGGAGCTGAGCGATGACACCATGTGAATTCTTCTTAAGAAGTTTTTCCATACGGTGTGAACTGATGATGCTGAGAGACCCTGGTTGTAAGCCTTTCAAAGTGTGTTGGTGCCCCTCGGCTGAAAACTGCATCCAAAGTTCAGCAAAATCCCAGAGAATGGGGCCAAGAGTGCGTAACCATTGGGCACCCAAAACCACATCACAGCCACCTAAGGGTAAGGCAAACATGTCAGAGCGCATGTTATAATCTCCAATAGAGAGACGCACATTGCGACATTTCACTTTACAAGGTAAAGTGCCCCCATTGGCAATCATGACTTCAAAGCTAGAGCAGGGATGGATAAAGCAATCAGCCTGTTTGGCTATTCGTGGATCAATGAAGTTATGAGTGCTACCAGAGTCAATGAGTATAGTAAGAGGGATCTTCTTGAAGAAACCCTGGACCCGCATGGTTTGTGGAGTAGTGACTCCTGCCAAAGCATGGACAGATATCTCTGGTGGAGCTTCTGGTGAAGGAGGTTCAGGCTGGTGAGGCTCAACCGCATCATCCACTGTTTCCTGAGCATCTACATATTCTTCCAGTTCCGGTGGAGAATCCACATCCAAGAGATAGAGCTTTTGCTGAACACATCTATGGCCCCGAGACCATTTCTCATCACAATTATAACAAAGCCCTTTGTCTCGCCTGACTCGCATCTCTGTTTCAGACAAGTGCTTGATCGGAGTAGTTCTGGGAGCTGGTATGACTGGAGGGTTGTGAGAACCTGTATTTCTGAATGGAACAAAATTAGATCTGGAGCGTTGTAGAGCACTAATCTTGTCTTCCGCTAACTTAGCCAACCCAAGGGCTTCCATCATTGTAGTAGGTCGAAACATTTTGACTTCTGAGCGAAGTGCATCCTTCAGACCACTGACAAAACAACTACGGAAGAATTCATCAGACAAGCCCTCTGTGTGATTAGCTAATTTTTCAAACTCTGTCTGGTATTCTCTTACAGTGCCTGTTTGACGCAGTTTAGTAAGTGCTCCTGTGAAATCATCAAAGGAACTAGGGCCAAAGCGCTCCAAAATGAGGGTGCACAATTCTCTCCATGTTGGGCCTACATTAGCCTTGATGTACCAACGGAACCATTGAAGAGCTTCATGTTCCAAATGAAAAGATGCAAGGGGGACTTTGTGGTTATCCAAAGTATTATGCAAGCTGAAATACTGCTCTGCCCTATAGATCCATCCAGTCGGATCAGAACCATCGAAGCGTGGAAAATCAAGCTTTGGTCCACGGAAATTGCCAGAAGAGGACCCAGTATCTCCTGAATGGTTTCGGCTCATGGCTGACTGCTGAAAGTTAAGACCCAGAATTTTGTCATCCAGATCTTGAAGTTTGGTTTTGATTGATGCCATTTCTTCTTCCATGATTTTTGCTCCTGTACGCGTAACAACCATAAAGCAAGGTTTTTTTTTTTTTCTTTTTTTTTTTTTTTTTTTTTTTTGTGGAATGGGTAGAAGATGAGAAACAAAAACTTTTTTAGTTACGGCAAACTTGGATTTGGGTAAAACTCAGATAGGAAATGGGTGTTCGACGGGTGGTGGGAGACTATCTGGGGACAAGGGAAACAGAAAAATGAGGGTTTCAAGGGTAGGGAGGCGAAATGAGGCGAACAGTCCAAGAGGGATAAGGGAGCAAAATGAGGAATTGAATCTTGTGGCTCAGTTTGGTGGCGATTGGATGAGAGGTGAAAAAGATAGGGCAAACCCTAAAATTAGATAAATGAGGGATTTAGGGCTTTGATATGTAAAATTTGGGGTTGGGTCGCCAAGGAAGGAAGTATGCGAAATGATATTGCAGACGTTCTGCGGAAGTATGAGCAGAAACAGAAAGCAAACAAGGAAGCTACGACTAAAAAACAGAAAAATTTTTACTCTTTTTTTTTTTTTTTTGAGAACAGTCGACTTAGAAAAATTCACGCACAGACAGAACAACTGAAAAGAGTTATTGCAATAACAAGAGATATTGGAAGTGAGAGGAACCTGAAGGCCACGACAGAAAAAAAATAAAATTTTGATGTAATTTCCACCCAGCGAGCCCAAGAGAGTGCTCTGATACCAGATGTGAAGAACCTCCTTATAGCAATATCGTGAGAATGCTCGAAATAACAGAATACAAAGTGATAGCAGAACTCAGAATGAATCTACTGATCGCAGGCCACTTCGAGGGGGTAACCTCCTTTGAGCAAGCTCAATACAATAAATTCGTCCGTGCCCATCAAGGGCCTCAACCTATTCTTATATACTGAGTACGATCTAGAAAAGTAATACTACCTATGCATGTGGGATAATAAAATATACTCCCGGGACGACTTACAAAGCATATGCGTCCAACAACACTACTCTGACAAAATAAACAGAAGGAACACACAGGTTCCTAACATAGAAATGCTCATATGCCTTGCTTAAATAGGCAATTACCACCCCATGCATGACTTATCCACAACCTTCTAGAATTCCTCCACAACCGTCTACAACATCCATAACTTTCTAGAATTCCACCAACACACCTCGACAAATGGAATGACAACCATTTTTTAATTTTATTTTTAACTTTTCTATTATGCCACCTATGCACCTTGAAAATAGAAATCCCCTTTTCCTTTCTTTTCTCCTTTTTTCCCCTTTTTATTTTTTAAATTATTTCTCCTCTAATTTTTGTCACTTTCTCTCTCCTCCACAATTTATTTATTTATTTTTTTTCAATTTTTTTTTTTTCAATAATTTTCCCATGCAAGATGCTCCTGCATCAAACTCCCCCGATAGATAGAAAAGTGTCTCCCACACTTTGACGCTAAAAAGAAAGATCTACAACCATCTTCATCTTCACCAAAGTTTTTCATCTCAACGAGGACAAGAAAACCACCATGCAAATCTTCCACATCTGCATCACTCTATCAAACACCAGAATCTCAACCATCCAATTAGCATGCTCACTCCGAGGAACAAAATGAACATAATGTTGCATTAGCAAACTCCCATTCACATCAACAACTAGTGCATCCATACTAGCAATAACAAACTCCACATCAACAGCCACATGTAGATCTCCATCAACACATGCCAAACTCTCAACACCGGCAACCTCATTGCTCACAACAAGATGCTCTGCAAGATACAAGTCACCACCAACAACAACTAGATCATCGACAACTGAGTGCTCCACAATCTCCATGTCAGACTTAACCAATTGATCATGAAAACCAACATCTATCCCAACATCAACAACATTAGGAATATCTTTAGCAACAACCTCTAGTTGCTCTGCAGGTTCCGCATAAGGCTCCACAAACTTATCAGCAAAACCATCCTCTTCCACCTTGACCTTCTTAGCTTGATCAGCCAATCTAGCATCCAACTGAGAAATCATCTTAGAAAAATTCCTCTCCACTATATCATGGATTTTCACAATCATCTTAGGGTCCAATCCTCTTAGAGCCATCTTCCAAGATATTCGTAAACCCTCTGCAACAAATCCTTCCCACACTCCTTGTGACAAACAAATTGTTTGCAAGTCAGATCGCAACCTGCCACCTCGCACAAACAATCAGGAACCACGTCACAAGTCTAGGACAATGGATTTGCAATCCACAAGCTCTCTACGATCATGCCTCAACAAGATCAAACTTTCATCTTTGAATCCATCGATCAAACTGCATGTCCTCCCAAGGTCCTGGTGCAAACTACCTCAGCTTCGACGATCTGTTTACATGCTCAGGAACTCTCACTCTAATAAAATTCACCCAACCAAGGTCCTGGTACAAATTGCCTCACACTTCGACGATCTGCTTGTACACTCAGGAACTCCTGCTCTGATAAACTTCACCCAACCAAGGTCCTAGTATAAACTGCCTCACACTTCGGTGATATGCTTGTACACTCAGGAACTCCTGCTCTGATACCACTTGATGGAGGTACGCTCTGATACCACTGATGAAGGTACACTCTGATACCACTTGATGACGATACACTCTGATACCACTAACAAAGGGCCACACCACCCTTACCAACTCATAACCAAGAATGCAACACTCTACTCCAGATCCACACTCTGGTAGAAACCTCTGAGATCTCAACTTGTGCTTGCAAGCCACCAAGCAACCTCCTTGTTTCTAAATCGCAGTCACTAGCTCTTCTCCAACCTTATCCAAGATCCAACTGTAAACTGCCTCACATTCGGCGCTTTGTTTACACACTCACAAGTCCATCACAATCCTGCTGTAAACTGCCTCACATTCGGCGCTCTATCCACAGACTCAGGAAAACTCACTCTTCACTTCCTCCTTCTCTTTCACACCTTGAAGCCTTCACACTTTCCAACTTTCCTTCCAACGCTTCTCCTTCTCGAGCTTCTCCTTCTTGAGCTTCCACTTCTCAAGCTTTCACTTCTCAAGCTTCTACTCCTCGAGCTTTCACTTCTCAAGCTTCTCCTTCTCAAGCTACTCCTCCTCAAGCTTCCACTTCTCAAGCTACTCCTTGAGCTTCTACTCCTCGAGCTTGATTAGAAATGC
Source organism: Cupressus sempervirens (assembly GCA_028749045.1). Lineage (NCBI taxonomy): Eukaryota > Viridiplantae > Streptophyta > Pinopsida > Cupressales > Cupressaceae > Cupressus > Cupressus sempervirens. The sequence continues at coordinate 548,338,641 of CM053783.1, forward strand.
TCATATGCCTTGCTTAAATAGGCACTTACCACCCCATGCATGACTTATCCACAACCTTCTAGAATTCCTCCACAAACTTCTACAACATCCATAACTTTCTAGAATTCCACCAACACACCTCGATAAATGGAATGACAACCATTTTTTAATTTTATTTTAACTTTTCTATTACGCCACCTATGCACCTCGAAAATAGAAATCCCCTTTTCCTTTCTTTTCTCCTTTTTTTTCCCTTTTTATTTTTAAAATTATTTCTCCTCTAATTTTCGTCACTTTCTCTCTCTTCCACAATTTTTTTTTTTTTTTTTCCAATAATTTTCCCATGCAAGATGCTCCTACATCAATCATATACTTGATTACTTGTTTAATTGAGTTGAACCATTTTTCATTAATATTCTCATTTTATTATTCACTTTGTATTAATAAAAACCTATAATTTAGAATAGAATTGTTCACGCTAATTAAATCTTAAATTTTTAACATCTTGAGAGTGAACAACACACATAATTTGATCTAGATGACACATCTTTTCTCCCTTGGCAACACAATTTTGTCAAATATAAAAGTTATCCATTAATAACTTTGATAAATGAGTTCTTATGTGCTTATCCATGTTTGAGAAAATGAAGATGTTTAAGAGAATCATTGAGAACTTAAGATGTAGTAAATATTGATAGATTGATTATTGAATTGAGGGCCTGTTTGTTTTGCTGAATTGGATCGGAATTGGGATAGTGGTAACTTGATTTTGTCAAATTCACCATTTGTGTCCAAAATGATAAAGTGGAATTGGAATTTCGGAATTCTATTTTTGCCCCAAAATGAGGTTACCACTCTTCCATCCAGATAGGTGGAATTGGGAATTGACTTCTAGGTTTTACTTTTTGAGGAGTGGAAATAAATTAAAATGTATTAATTTTTGAAATCTGTGATTTTTAACCTAAATTTTTTACCATGCAAACATCATTTGCTTTTTAACCATTTTTCTTTTGTGCGTTTGACTCTTGAGAGAAGACTCAAAATCCAACGTCATATTGTACAAAAATAGAAGGGGAAATCTCAAGTGAAGATGTTTGTGGTTTTCAAAAACCTGATTTCGTAAAACAAAATAATGATTTTGACAAATTTAGGGTATGAAGCAGAACCCAATTTTGCTAATTCTGCAAAACAAACAGGCCTTGAATGTCAACTAATATGTGCTTTATTCATTAAATATCTTTTACACTTGATCATATCTCCTTGAACTATCTCTTACAAATGACCTTATATACAAAATAATCACAATTTAAAATAATAATAATAATAATAACAACAACAAATAATTAATATTGAAAAATAAAAAACTTTAAACTTCAAAATTATGAATAAGATCATCCACATAATGAAAGACAAAATGACAAGCACAATTGAATGTAGTTTAAACTAAATAATTTGACATAACAAAATTATAAATTTAATCTTAAGATCAATTAATATTCTAAAGATATAATTATAATTATATCTTACTCTCTCATGAACACGGTGATATTGAAAAAAAACAAATACAAATTTAGGCCATTTTATCCTCTTCCAAGTTTTGAGGATTAAAACACCTGGCCCCTAAATTTGGGATTATAAACGAGGAAACCCCTCGTGTAAGTTATCCCATTGGGTGCGTATACGGTGGACGCGACTCTAGTCGGCAAAATTTCCTTCCTCACACGTGATATATACAACCCCCAATTCGTAATTTCTCTGCATCAGTTCTCGAATCTCTTCTGCTTTCTGTACGCGACAATTTCTATCTACAGGTATGTTAACGGAAATTTTCTGGTCTTCTAGTAATGGTGTAAACATGGTAGCATAGGATGTTTTCAATTATGTATGTTTGAAATCTCTGCTAGGGTTTCCATTCAGAGGTTTCTAATAGGAGAAGAATTTCTGCTCGACAAGAATTACTGTCCTTGTATTATGGTGTTAACTTGGTTGCATAAGTTATTTCCAATTCTCTGTTATTGAAAAATCTGCTAGGGTTTTCTTCCGAGTTTGTATGGAAGGAGATGTCCTGCTCTTTAAGGATTTTTATTTTTTCTATTTATGGTTCGATCTGGCGAGTTTTAGGCTATATTGAATATAAATCTCTGTCCTTGTGCCATCCATAAAACATTAAATCTCCGGCGACGATGTGACCATAAAACATATTTCATGGCCCAAGATATGATTTAAATAGCTAGGGTTTTGATCTAATGAGAATTGCCTGAAGTGGTCTAATTTTACTGTTAAAAAATATTGTACTCGACTGTGTACATGTGCTACGAGCCAAATGAAATACACGCGAAGCTCTCTGCGTTGAATCTGCGCCTTTCTCGTTTGCACAGTCGCATAGCTTTAGTGAAAAATGTTTCAGTTTTCCTGTTTTCTGGGCTGAGTTAAGGCATAAAACGGCCTTTACTAAGATCAAGTCTCATTTATAGTGTCGAGCTGTGCTAATTTCAATCAGAAATACTTTAGGGGATGATGTACAAGAACTCTGACTGCAACTTTTTCTTGGATCGGTAAGAGGCCTAAGCCAAGATTCATTATTATTATGTATCATTAATTATTATTATCCTGTGTAGAGTCGATCGATCCCAAGACCTGTGTAGAGTCGATCCCAAGACCTCTCAGATTGTGTTGTAGGTTCTTGCCTAACTCTGACTATAAGATTGCACTCCAACCTCTGTACTTTTTAAAGGGTTTTGTATCAAAATTTTAGAATTGTTTCTGGGCATGTTATAATATAGTTGTGGGTATCTATTCTATTTAACTTACCACGATCTATTCCTATTCGAATGGTTTTGAAGCTTTTTATTCATTTTACTGTAGACCTAACAGTCCCTCAATCCGTTTTTTAACCGAGACTCAGAGCCAATGGTCCTTCGATCCATTCTATCAAAATTTTCCCTAGGCCACACTGGCACAGCAACACTCTCATTTTTAGTAATATGCTGCAAGATTTGATTCTGACTGGTCTCCATCAGAACTATTCATAAGCATCTTTATCCAAGAGCAATGACCAATTTTGATAAGCTCTCACATTCTGTGGTAGACGGCGTTTCACCATTATATCAAAAGCCCATTTTGACAAGCTCTTTGAATGAAACTGCAATTTTCATGTTTCAAGAGTTTCGCAGCTTTAGTGAACGCTTTTAATTTGCATTGTTTGACATAGTTTTTGTCCAGTTTTTGCAGTTTGACCTGGAGCTTAAAAATTGATTTCCTTCCAAACCTCAATGATCGGTTTATTAAAATTTCAGTGTTGATTGGGTGGTGTTTTAAAACCCATTTGGGCCTCCATTTTGTAAATCTTTAGTCTTTGGCTATAGCGTTTGGTTTTTAAACGATTGAGATACGCATGTGCTTTCATATACGAGTTAGTATACTATGGAGATGAAGGGAAGTTGCAGGTTGTTTTTTTCACTTATTGAACTTAGATGCCTTGCCCAGTTCACACTACGGAGTGCATCCTTGGTGGTTTGACGCTAGTCATTTCCAAAAAACTAAACAAAAGGAAAATTGTTTTTTTGGTGAATTTAGGCTTTTGTCACTTTTCATGATTTGAATAATCCCAATCGTAATTTAGTTTTCGCATTTGTGTATGTGTAGAAATATGAAATGTGATTATTGTTGGATACATAATTAGTGATCTGGTTCATTACAGGTGATTCAAAGGTCGTTTTTAGCTTCAACATGCAGATCTTTGTTAAGACTCTCACAGGCAAGACCATCACTCTCGAGGTTGAGAGCTCCGACACCATTGACAATGTAAAAGCCAAGATCCAGGACAAGGAAGGGATTCCTCCGGACCAGCAGAGGCTTATCTTTGCTGGAAAACAGCTTGAGGATGGACGTACCCTAGCGGATTATAATATACAAAAGGAGTCCACCCTCCACTTGGTACTTCGTCTCAGGGGAGGAATGCAAATCTTTGTTAAAACCCTCACCGGAAAGACCATTACACTTGAAGTAGAGAGCTCGGACACCATTGACAATGTTAAATCCAAGATCCAGGAGAAAGAGGGCATACCCCCAGATCAGCAGAGACTTATTTTTGCTGGTAAACAGCTTGAAGATGGTCGGACATTGGCAGATTATAACATACAAAAGGAGTCGACCCTTCATCTTGTGCTTCGTCTCAGAGGTGGCATGCAAATTTTTGTGAAGACTTTGACTGGGAAGACTATTACTCTGGAAGTTGAGAGCTCTGATACTATTGATAATGTGAAGGCCAAAATACAGGACAAAGAAGGCATCCCCCCGGATCAGCAAAGGCTGATTTTTGCTGGTAAGCAGCTTGAAGATGGACGTACTCTTGCTGATTATAACATTCAGAAGGAGTCCACTCTCCACCTGGTGCTTCGTCTTAGGGGAGGCATGCAAATCTTTGTGAAGACCCTCACTGGAAAGACCATTACACTCGAAGTGGAGAGCTCTGATACTATTGATAACGTGAAGGCCAAGATCCAAGACAAAGAAGGCATTCCACCGGACCAGCAGAGACTCATTTTTGCTGGGAAGCAGCTCGAAGATGGTCGGACATTGGCTGATTATAACATACAGAAGGAGTCGACTCTCCATCTTGTTCTTCGTCTCCGAGGTGGCATGCAAATTTTTGTCAAGACCTTGACTGGAAAGACCATTACTTTGGAGGTGGAGAGCTCTGACACCATTGATAATGTGAAGGCCAAGATACAGGACAAGGAAGGCATTCCCCCGGACCAGCAGAGGCTTATTTTTGCTGGTAAGCAACTTGAAGATGGACGTACCCTTGCTGATTATAACATTCAGAAGGAATCCACCCTTCACTTGGTGCTTCGTCTCCGTGGTGGGTTTTAGGAATTAGTTGGGCTGAGTACGACTGGATCATGTGTGCTCAGGTTTATTTGGACTATTGAATTGCGATTTTCTTAAGTTTCTTAATAGTTTCCGTATGTTTGATATTATTCTATGTTTTGCTATGGAGTTATGGTTGATACAATATGGTTTTTGGATTGCCAGAACTGGTTCTTGGCTACTTTTGAATTCTGATATTAATATATCCTGTTTTAAGATCTGTATTTCTTTTTTTGTTTTTAATTCTATTGTGATAAACTATATGTGGAGTTCTGTGGTTCAATCTTTTCTATAGGACTGATGTTTTTTTTCACTCTGTTGGATGAAGTCTGTAATTTTGAGTTGATTGAGATAAAACTCAATTATGGTTTTTAGTTGAAATTCTGATATTAATTTATTTTGCTTTTAAGCATTTAAAATATGTTGTTTTCTATTTCTATTTTTAAGCCGGTAGGCTTCACTCCTTGAGCATCATTGATCGGATTGTCCGGATTTTGCGGCAGTCTTACGCTGGCTAAAAGCAAAACCGATGCTGCAGAGCTTGTGACGTTTTGATGCCTCCTGTATGCCGATTTTGATCCCTGCAGATACACATTTCATTTTGTGAAAGTAAACTCGTGATGGCTTTGGTGGTCAAAATTATGATGATGTGTTTGGCGTATCTGGAAACTCAGGGCTACCGTAGAACTGTTGATGATTTTATTTTGCCGTAAAAACTCCAAATCATGACTCAACAAGACTGGCGATGTTGTTATGTATCCCATTTAATTCTCTATACTTAATTGTGACATATACTCTTTGTTCTTGTAATACGTATGACATCTCATCTATTTTAATCAATAGAATCTTCACAATGGTTCTTGCGGCAAATTTTTTTATATTCCTTTCCTTTCCCGAACAACACAACCATCGTAAAACTTGGTAATTACTTTAGGGGATCTCTGAACCATTTTGTTTTCAATATATCCACGCACGACATTTAGGATATGCTTCAAAATTGATTGTGGGATCTCTGACGGCAATGGACATGTAGCCACGAGACAAGCGAACGTTGGAAACTGCTTGCATAGACTATGTAGGAAAATCGTTATAAAGCAGGAAATGAGGGATTATCCTTGTAGTAGTCAGTGGCAGGAAAGATTGTTAATTTGCAGGAGATTATGCAGGATCATTACATCGCTGCAGACAGCTTTACTTACATACGAAAAACAGGGCATTCATAGATGGTTTGATTGACATTAAAATCTCATCACCTCTTCTACTTATCAAAATCAAAAAGTACATTCATTCTATGCGCAAGCTTGCTCAGATACTGTACAGACAGACTTCATTCTCTATTCTATTAAAATTTCCAATTTCATTCTAATTGAAAGTTATTTCTCCTAAGAATACTTCAATCAGATTGTTCGTACTTTTAGGCAGTCTTACACCAATAAACAGGAATGTGGTGTCGGTAAGTATGGAAAAATTTGTTATGTCCAAATCATCACCTACAGACTTACATTGTGAAATGAGCCCCAAGGAGATCTACGCTGGCAGCTCTGTAGAGGAGAAGGGTGACTTGGTAGCACCTCTCTTTCTTCTAACTTCTAAAGCGTCTGACTATCCAATTATTACACCGAAATAATGCCACACCTTGGAAATTGCCTCAACAATGGCTCCTATTGCATTCTCTAACTGTTTACAGCAGAGTGGTAGAATCTAATAGTGTTGTACTCTGGAAATTATGTGGATTAATAGTGAAGGAAAAGCCAAATAAATAACATAAGTGCAGAAGCTTGAAGATTTCGCCAACTCTTTCACATCATTTATGCTTTTAAAGATTACAGTTCATAGAAATTTTAGTTTTTACGAGCTGTTGATCTAAGTGAAAAATAATAATATTTTTTAGAACTATTCTCTGCAGATGAGACTAACAGATTTTCATCTATTTTTGAACATAAAAATATTCCTTCAAAACAAGAAATCTCAAAATAAATAATCAACAATTATTAAAATTGAAAATTTTCACATTCTTTCTGCCCTTTCCTTTGAATAGCAAACAAACATGTGGAGTTGTCTTTCAGCGAGTACCCAACAGTTATCACACTTACAAAGACCAAAGATTAATTGACAATGTATACAATATATAGAATTTTCTCTCTTAACAAATCACAAATTCAAATCTTACCCAAAAACATGGTATACTTGCATAAAATAGAGTTTAATCTTAAGGTATAAGACTATATTAATTGACAATCTATACAATATATAGAATTTTCTCTCTCTTAACAAATCACAAATTCAAATCTTACCCAAAAACATGGTATACTTGCATAAAATAGAGTTTAATCTTAAGGTATAAGACTATATTTAGGATTATTTTTAAGGGGACGTTTTAAATTATGGATATCATATATAGTTAGGGTTCAGTTTTGGCTTCGCTTTAGCATTATATATATATATATATATATATATATATATATATATATATATATTTGTTAAATTAGTTTATGTAGTAGAACTTTTATTCATTATTTTTAATAATATCAACTTCAGTAAACAAAATTTAATTCTTTATTTTGAATTATAAAGATTTAGATTTATGTTAAAATAATATTGAAAATAAACTTGAGAACGTTTAAAGTTCTCCAAAACCTAATCAAGTTAGACAAAACTAAAAAATTATTCAAAATCTAGTTAGGTTGTAAATAACTAATACATCTATTGAAGGGTTGTGGGTTTGGCCATTTCCAATGCCAAAATTGTCAAAAGAATAACATTTTTGCCCAAGATTTTACAGTGGATTCATATCAGATGAAATGGGATGCGCATCCCAGTGAGAATAGTAAAAGAGGCTATATAGAGAAACAAAAGTTCAAAGGCATCAAGTACATCAACATGGCACCATTTTTCAAAATGTACACATGCATGAAAACATGATTGTCACTACAATGATGGAAGTCACCTTATATATATGTTCCAGTGCATATTCCTCTACCACGTCTCCCTAGTTCCATTGTGAGAAACACATTGTTAGCAAGTCTACTTTATCCACCCAATCGCATTTGCCACACTAGTAATTGCCACTTTCTTCTTACTAAGTCTATTGCAAGCCAATTCTCTTCATTTTCTAGATATATCATATTTTTCTTGCTAATTAGTTGTTTTAATTTGGAAGTGATTGACATGTGCATTGTTTGTGATTGTTCTTTGCTTGGTTTAGGGTTTAGGTGGTATAAATGTATATCGATTTTTTTTCCTCTAGCCATGAACATAGTGATAGTTTGAAATAAAATTATTTTGGAAGGTTCCATATTTCAATTTTTGAGTAAATTTCATAATGTCATGAATTCTATTTCTAATGTTTAACTGGTTATTGGTTCAGTTGAAACGAGTTTTGATTGTGTTCAGAATGGGCCATGTAAAAAGAGAAGAATCATTTCCTACAATTATTTGAATGACATTCTTTTGATATCAATTAAGCACCAATTTATGTTCAAATTAGATAGTATTTTTTTGGAAAGTTTAAGACAAACAATCCTTATAGAATATTGGCATTTTCAAACCATGATTCCAAGCATTCGGTATGCATCAAACTATTCAAGATTAGAGGATTTTTTTTATAGAAACCCATGTCTATTGAAGAATTTGTAGTATAGTTTCAATTACTTAAAAGCAAATATGTACTTTGTAATTGGTTTAGAAGTTCTGGTTTGTAATCATTTTATCTTCTTGGGAAATTAGAATCATGTCAATATATTGTAGACATGCAATTGTATTCTCCTCACAATATTTCAAGAACATGTAAGTGGTTTCTATATATAGAAGACATGTTAGTGTTGGATTCTCACATCTTAGAAAAGATGTATTAGCTTCGCCTTTGGCTCTCCCATCACTTTTGATTGTAACTATTTGTCTCCTACACCTTGAGAGGTATTGTCTCATGTGCACGTTCATAAAATTGAATTTATTGAATTTGTATTATTCAGGATTGCATTTAAATTCATATTTTCTAGGATCACAAATAAATACATTCGATAATTTAGGCAAAGGTTGAAACCATTACAAAATAGTTGAACATTACATTATTAACTTTTGAAATAAGATGCTTAAGACTTATATGTAAGATTGAATTATACATTTCAGTATTTGTTTGAATTCTATGTTAAAGAAATATTTAACCAAAACTACCTCTTTCTCTGTCAGACATGCCTATCAAAGAAGAAGACAAACAATCTCAATTAAGCGTCATTTTGGATGAAGTACAAAGCGAGGAGGAGAGCCAAGCAGAAATAAAGGCTTAAAATAATAGATTGTAGATAAGAGTGGTGCAAATGCTACTAGATGGAAATTGTTTTTCAGAGTCCTAGCAAATCAACTTGAAGGTGGCCAAGAGCAACACTCAAAGTATCATAATATGGTAGTGGAGTACATTATGGAGAATCGTTCATACTTTGAGCCTTTCTTTTCTCAGAAAGATGACATGAATTTTGAAGAATACTATGAAAAAATGGCAGAAGATGGAACGTGGATAGACCATTGTGAGATTTATGCAGCTTCCATGGTGACTCAAACTAACATTCATGTCCACTATTTGAAGGGTCAAGAATCTCAAATTGACAATATTCATAGCTTAGAAACACCCATACTTCATCTCTCATATCATGATGGAAACCACTACAATAGTTTGTACTTTATTAATAATAATGCCAATGCTCATGTAGCACCCATGCCTTTGGAGGAGGATAAGCCATGTACATGCCATGATGACCAAGATCTTATCAAGTTCATGATAGATGAAAAAGGGTGCAAAGATACCAACAAAAGTTGTATAGAAGATAAATTATTGAAAAGACAAGACAAACATCAACGAAAGAAAGGTTTAATAGGGTATATTTGATGGTTTGAAAGGAAAAAAAAAAAAAAGATTTTAAAAGTATCTTTATATTGTTCTACTATGTATAGAAAATCTTATTAGAAATTTTGTTGTGACATTAGATAATAATGCAGATGGAGTAATGGACATAAATGAATGGGAAGCTTTCTCTCAAATGGGCCCAACAAGTATCATATCACTAAATGACCTTGATATGCTTGGAAGACGTGAATTTGATAGAAACTATCAATGAGACCATAAGATTTGCATGAAATTGCTACACATTTCATACATTTAAAAAAATTTAATGGGTGTAGTGAACCTAGACCAGCAATAATCAAGCATGATATGTCAATGTTATCACCAGAACAGAGACTAGAACTTGAAATTATTGAGAAGCATAAAAAAATGTCGATCTAATAAACAATTGCACATTATCATACAGGGCACTGTAGGTACAGGGAAATCATACATAATTTCATGTATAAGAGAGGTTTTGACCAGCTCTACATTACAAAGTAAGAGCGAATTACTCACACTAGCACCAACAGGAGTGGTTGCATTTAATATAAATGCGTTGACAATAAATGCAAGGCTAAAAATACCTATTAAAGAGATGCAACCATTACAGACCAAGTATTAACCACATTCTAGGAAGAAATGAAATATGTCAAATATATCCTTATAGATGAGATCAATTGACAATAGTCGTTACTTTGCACACAATTTTTCGACAAGCAGGAGATGCCAACACCCAAGAACAATTTCATCAAATGTTACGTAATATCTGAGATGCAAACAACTCCCACTCACCATGTCATAGGCTATTACCATACATAAATCACAAGGGCTGACACTTTGCAAAGCAACAATTGACATAGGCAGACTGGAAAGACAAGGGATGACATATACAACTATGTAAGAGTTAAAACCTTAACTAATCTTCAGATTCAGCCCGCTTTTACCTTGGAAAGGTATGTAAAAATGAGAAGTAACACATACACAATTAAACAGAAGAAAGAGGAATCTCGCCTCGATCAAAGATGCAACTATTTTGCATCCATGAAGTAGAACTAAATAGATAAATCACCATCAAATATTACCCTACAGTCAAATATTGTAATATTGTAACATTATCTCATTTATTAAACTATCGGCATTATCCTTGCACCCTTCAAAGATGCAAGTGCTCGTAATAAACTATATATGGAGTTGTGGGGTGTAATTTTTTCGATTAAACTGCTAGTTTTTCCACTCTTTGATGGATGTTTAAAAAATGTATGATCAATATGAGCTAAGGTTATCACTTTCCTATTGTTGCTTCTTGTTATCGGGATTATCATCTTTGTTTTTCTTGAGTAGTCTGTGGTTGTTGCACGCGTTATTAGTAGAGAATTTGTATGTACTTGAAATGCAGTCATCTTTCTCAAGGAAACAAGGTTTCCAATCGCTTACAAAAGGACTGATGAAAAAGGTACGACACTTGCTCTACCAAAATCAACAAATAGGATAAAGGAGATATAACTCTGCCTAGCAGTAGCACAACAAACAGTTAAAAGATGCCATAGAAAACAAGAAAAACAAATTAATTTCCCCCTGTCGAGTGATTAGATCCTTCTGATGCCTTTTCTTTTTCTAAATCTTTCAGTTTTGCTTACAAGATCACATTACAACAGCAACAACGCCAACGATATGTCTTATGATCATTGATAACAGTCCCCTCAAATGTATTTATCTTCCTTTTAATTATATTCACCTTCTGATGCTCATAGGCCCACTTTAGCTAGTGTAGTTACGAGCTTTAGGCATCTATACATTTTTCATTCTCCCTAGGTTTCAGATTAGATGTTTATGAGGACTGAAATCATAGTATTATATTATTTGATCTATACATATAAAGAGAGCTATTTTTTGATATAAATAGTGCAGTTTTTCAACCTTTACCAGTAACAAGGGAGAAGCCGAATTTGGCAAGTCAGTGATAACTGTTTGGTTGTTTGTTGCATTAGAGTGGATTTTTAAACAATATTTTGTTTTAAAAAATTTTGATATCCTTTGAGAATACCAATCAAAACAAAAAAAACAAAAGAATACCACATTTGACAAGAAATTTATGCATTCAATATCTACAAGAGACCTGAAATTTTGAATTCAAAATCCCTCTTATATTTTCAAGAGTCAAAATTCTTATATTTTCACAAGTCGAAAGCGAAAATATGTAGAAATATAAGTTGAAGTCTCTAACCTTCTCCATTTAGAAATTGAAGTCTCTAACCTTCTCCATTTTGTTGTCACAAATGCATTTGTAGTGCTTGAGGAATCTCTTCTTGCAAGATAGAAAAATAGAGTGAGAATTTTAGGTTGACATAGCCTTCTAATGAAAGATACATTGCCTAGCTTGTTAGTTGACTAGGCTTTCATATCATTTCCTCAAGAGCCATGAACATCAACCATAGTGGACAGACACCATTGTCTAGCTTGTTGGTTGATTATGCCTTCAAATTGTTTCTTGGGTCACCATGAACATACCATCTAAGAGTGGGTCACCATGAACATCTACCATCTAAGAGTGGGATAGTAGATGGAGACCTACTTGGATATGGTTGTGCTAAATATGCTTGTGGGAATGATTGTGTTTTGATTGTGCTTCCATTTGTTTCAACATCAAAAGTTTATATCATACTCCATGCTCCATTGTGAGAATGAGAATAAAAAATGCAAATTACAAGTTGCAGTTATAGAATAAAAAATGTAATTTACAAGTTGTAGATCAAAAATCAAGGAACATGCAAACCAAGAGAGAAAAAAAATAAAATTCACTTTTTGTCATCCCATGCGCTTCTTTGCCTTGTTTGTCTCCCTCCTTCCTCTTTGACACTATGTTTTCTTCTCTTTTCTTTCCACCCGTTCTCTTATGCGTCCCTTTGTGCTTTGGTTGGTTTATGGGTAGACTTTTTTTTGTTTATTGGCTAGTTATTTCTTTTTCCTCTTTTTTGGGTTTATCTTTTGCTACTTGTTTTGTGTGTATGTGTATGTTTGATGATTTGATTTTCTTTTTTTAAATTTCCCCCTTTTTGCCAATTCACTCTTTATTTTTTTCCCATTTTTAATATTTGGATTTGGTTTATTTTATCATTCCTTTGTTTCCATCTTTATTTTTATTTCGTTGGTTTGCATTCTCCTTTTTGTGCTTTTTCATCTCAAAACTCATGTGGATGATTGCAAGTTGCAATTGTTGGATATTTATGAACTGAAGAAGAAACAATCTAAACTAAAGGAGAAACCATCTGAGCTTGATAACAAACATGACTTCCTAATGATTGAAATTGAGCAACAGTTGAAATCTTGGGCTTTTCTTTGTAACAACCACATTTAAACTACTACTACTCTCTCCAGAGTGGAGGAGATTTTCTAGATCAAGATGCCTGATGAAAGGATTAGGCATGCTCGTGAGCTAAACTTGAGGGTTTGTTGTCTCCCTCCTTCAGAACCTCTTGCAGCAAGTTACTCTTTTCTTAAGGACCAGATGGATATAAACAGACATCAAACTTGACTTGTCTGGATCAAACATGATTGCACCTTCTTTATTCGGTTCCTCACTTGCTGACTGCCTTTGGGTTCTTGGGCGAAGAGGAAACTCTTCCTTCTCCCTACCAAGATTTATCTTGATGAGGATCTTACTAAATCAGAAGTGGTTGAACTTAAATTGGCTCGTGTTCTTGTTGTGGTTACCTGTCATGAGGGTAAGTGGGCGGTGATCAGAAATGTCAAGGTAGTGATTCGTGACACTTTTCTTGCAGGTTGGAAGTTGAGGTCAGCCTCTAAGGCCAAATGACATGCACAATCTACATTGCCTCGCCACACTATCACGATCTTCTTCTTTCCCTTATCTCTTTCTTGATGTTTGAGTTTTCATGTACTATCCTATTTGTACACGTGGTGTATTTCTTTGTTAGCAACTCTCCTCCTGTAGCACTCTTCGACATCGCAATGCCCCTGGTTGTCCTTGTTTGTTGTTTGTCTTATTCTACTGATGTTTCTTGCTCTCTTCTTCTTTTGCTTTTATTTTTATGCTCGCTCTTTCACGAACATCATTTGGTGGTCTTGTTACCTTCCAACCCTTGCTTGTATTTTCAGTCCCTTAGGCCTATTTGTGGTCTCTTGTTGGACATTAATAAATTATCTTATTTTCTCTTGAGTATTTAGATTTTTTTTGTGTGTTTTCATTTTTTCTTCTCTATTTCTAGTTTCATTTGGTATATATGTAGCAATTGTACCTTTCGTATGCAATGGGTATGTTGAAGAGGTGTGAAAGGTGAACTAAGAAAGATATTGGCCATTCTTTCGTATTCATCTTCTATGTTTAGACACACCTCCCCCCCCCACCCCTCTTTCTCTCTCTCTCTCTCACAGACACATTCTTTTCTTGTGTCTTTTCTCTATATATTTATCTCTACCATCATTATCTACCCCTTTCTCCAACACCTCCACCTCCATCTCCATCTTCCTCTCTCTCATTATATGTTTCTCTCACTTTCCCTCTTATATCTACCTCTTTCTAATCATATATATAATCCCTCTGCCCTTTTCAAGTATAATGTGATCAAGCATAATATGATCGTGTTAGTAAACAATTCAAATACCAAATCATAGAATTACATTTTTTTTGAAAATCTATATATTAATTATAGTTACCATTAATCAAATAATTATATGACTTTTATTCATTCATTAATGTTACGTATTTCATGTGCCATTTAAAATATCATGTGATAAAATAATATAATCTTAAACACTTATTGTATATAATTTAATTGATAAAATAAATCAATATCTAATTATACAAAATGAATATATATTATTTAATATAATTATTTATGTTTTTTAATTAGGAGACATTTTAAGCTATTTTAAATTTTAAAAATTAGATTTGATTTTAATTATATGAAGACTCTTGATCCCTTGACAATTTAGTCCCTTCATTAATCTAAGAAATCTAAAATATTATTCAACCATCTTGATATAAATTATGAAAAAATGAAAGATTATAAATTGAAAAGATTTGAGCAAAATAACAATGTAGAAAATATAGTATAAACCACATGTGAGATCGAACAAAAGATCATGGCGTATGCCTTTTAGATATAATTCATTGAAGTTCTATATGGTACATGAATACCTAAACTGATTCTAGAATGCATAAAAAGATGCAATATTTATAATAAAGACTATCAACTAGTTCACACACACACACACACACACACACACACACACACACACGAGAATTATCCATTTGGAGGCACCTAGTTTTTAGATGTAAATTTTTTTGTTATGCATATTGTTGCAGTTGGCTTAGGGTTCCAATTTCAAATATTAGTTCTATTATTATAAAGTCAGTATCAAATTATTCTTTTAGATATGTAAAAAATGTTGTATATGTAGTAATTTAGTTGCATAATTTCATCACATCATTGATTTTCTTCAATTTAATATAATTTTGGCAATTTATTTAACTTTGAATTATGTATATCATTAATTTATATGGTGTATTATGAGAGTTAGGAACGTGGTTATGGATAGTGTACAAATAGACTTAGCAAAAGGGTGCCTTGTTAGAAGTAGGCTTATAGTTAGATTAGCATTAGAAATATGGTTAGGGTTACAATAAGACTTAGGTTTAACAAAGAGCGTTTGGTTATAGTTATAGTTATAGTTAGACTTAACATTAGGAATATGGTTAGGGTTACTTAGATTTATCATGTTGGCTTTTGAATTAACAACTTTTGAATAACTTAGTGATAAGAACAAATACACCGAGGGGCAGCTAACTCTCATGTTTAATGCACCTATTCATACACTAGGGCCAACTATAAGGCTATTTAATCTCCTTCTCTTTAGGTTCTACAAGACCTATGTGGGTGGACCTCAGATTCTTTATATGGTACTAGTGTAAAGACATATAACTGAATCTATATAACAGATAAAAACACCTAAATCTTCTATGTTTATGCAAACATTCATGGGCATGAAATAACTAATAACAGGGCACATGAATCTAATAAACTTAGTGAGGGAAACTCTTCTCAACCCTTAAACTGAAGGGGAAAAGATATTCGATTAATGATTGAATCATCATAACCCAGGCATGCAAAAACAAGAACATGTAACCTCCAAGCTAATTAGTCCCCTATCCATTGGGCATAAAAAAAGTTAGAACTATTCAGATATCTGATCTATCTATCTACCTTGCAAATAGACATGAATCTTCAAACAAAGTTCGTACTTATCAGATCCTCCTATGATCCTTGCAGTTCTGTCAATGGAATATCAAGCAAATTACTTAGGTCCTTGACCTAACAACAAGATACACAACGACATGCAACTTCAATAAAAATTTGCAACTGGATAGTATGCACTTTGTACATAGTCAATAGAAAACTACTAACCCATAAAAAGGAGATAAACTTCAGAATGAAACTCTGTATTCAATTCCTTGAAATCATTACATCATGTATATGAACAACTTGGAGGATACACCAAGAATGACTATATAACTTAAATTCTTCAAAAGAAACTACAACATGCTATTTAGAATAGAGAAAATGTTGAAAAATGTGGAATCATAGTTGTGGATGAAATTTCAATCAGATTGGAATCAATAGCGTGGTCACAGTAATGAAAAAGGTGTAGAACTGGAACCTTTACAATGAGAAAAGAAGAAGAATATATAGACAAGAAGAAGACTAGATCAAGATTTGATTCATGCCAAGTGTCATGCTGAAAACTCTTTATTCTATTGCTATTGAAAATGTCTCTTCTCCATCTACTGACAATCAAAATTGATTTAATGTTGTTGCAAAGTGTTTGATATATCTATCTTAAAGTAATCATGAAAACCCCTTCTTAGGAAAATTGATACGCATCTAGAAATTGCAGATCTCTCAATCTGATCTTGCTTTGTCTTTATCTGCCTTTTAATTGTGAATCTTTTCAACTGTTTAGTGCATTTGCCCTTAAACATTCAATTCACTCTTTATAGCTGCCCAGTGCATATAACCTTATCAAAAGATCATCCAAATTTGATCCTATTCTATTTGAAACAACAAAACTACATTTAAACTAAGGATACCCTCGGGAACACAAAATTGCATGTAGATTCTTTTGATGGAGACCTGTGCAAAATCTAACCTCAGAAATAGAAAATTTGGCTTCTCCTAATTCTGGCAGTATTATACTGCATGTTTTGGATTTAAAAAACACCTCTGGAGTCAAATTGAAAAACTAGGCCCTAGACCATGAACAGAGTAATTAAATGAGAATTTAAAATACTACATAATTTGAAACTATATAATAACATTTAAATCAAATTCAAATTCAAAACTCTTGAATTTTTGATGCGTTATTGGGAAGATTTCAATTTTAATATTTCATTTTATCCTTTATCCTATGCCACTTGTTGATTTTCAATTTGCCAAACTCGAAGGCAGGACCACTTAACATTATACAATATTTGAATTTCATAGCATTAGGAGTTCATTATTTTCATCTCCCCATACGATAATTTCATACAATATTTGAGTTTCATAGCATTAGTAGTTCACTATTTTCATCTCCCCATACGAAAATATCATACAATATTTGAATTTCATAGCATTAGGAGTTCACTATTTTCATCTCCCCGTACGAAAATATCATACAATATTTGAATTTCATAGCATTAGTAGTTCACTATTTTCATCTCCCCATACGAAAATATCATACAATATTTGAATTTCATAGCATCAGGAGTTCACTATTTTCATCTCCCCATATGCCAAACACCAATCTCGTAACATTGTATCTCCTCTTTCTTCATCCTCCCATCTCCCGACATTCTTAGCATCATTTCCTCCGTCTGCTAACGCTACGATGGGCCTCCTGGTGGTGCCACGTGGTGCCTTTTGGTTTGCTGGGTCAGTCAAATTCATTTTGGCCTCCGCCAGCTATCATCCGCCCACAATGAGCCCCACGCACAGGCTCTCGACTTTAAAAGCCAGGGTGTCTTTTAGACACCTCACTATAGTGCGGTATAGTCTTTAAAAACATAAAATGTCTGCTCACAAGTTTGTGGGATAAAGCGGTTAGCCACCCTTCACGCAAAACCCCCTGCAACCAGCGGTGATCCTCATGTATTTTGGTATGCTATTTCATCACCTATTTGTCATGCTCTATCCTGGCAATTTCAATGACATCACCTTCCACACCTTCAAAATATAGCGATCACATACTTATTGAATACGTCGTGCTTCTACAGAGGACTTTTGCCGCTGAGATCTACGTCTGCTGAGATGAAGGTTACAATCTTGAAAGTAAAACATTTTGATGTATCCATTACTTGTCATCAGGTTGGGGAAAGACTATAACAAATTCATTCATTTCTAAACTAATAGCACGTCTCATTCCTTGCTTTGCGTGTAACCGTGAATGGATGGGATCCCACAAATCTGTCCGTTTCCTCGAAATGTTGGGGCTTGCTTTTTCTGCCCATTCTGCTCCTCTACATGTCATGGTTTCACATAGCAGTGAAGAACTACATCTTCCTTTTTTCGTGGATGTGGGTGGAGCTCCCATCTTTCATGCTTGCGGGTGCTTCCATTTGCATTGCTGTGAACGTGGACTGCAACCTTCTTCCTGCGGATCCCAAGCGCTTCCCTTGTTATGCCGTGGCTTCTTCACTGGTCGTCTTTTGTAGTGATATTTGCATTGGACATGATAAGAAGACGGTAAGCCATTTGCTTGTCATTTCTTTGAATGACTTCCCACATTCGAAAATCCATTGATGGTAGCCCCATTTCAGAGCTTTCCTTTGATACTAATCACTTTTCAGAATACTCCGCCTGGATAAACTTCTTCTTAACTGAAAGAGCACCCCTAGGCTTTGGTTTGTTGATAGACATGACAACTTCAATTTGTTGGTGGTTATCCAGTCTGCTATGGGCATCATTGTTATGCTTTCCACTTTCTAGAAGTTCCTCCTATATTGAATTAGCATACATATTACCAAGGGAGTGGAACAAACTAATAACAGAAAGTTCCCAAACCCTTACATCCAATGTCAAAGATCTAACCTGGTGTATGTATGGTTCCATTTGATGCAGTAATTCATATCCCTGTTTAAAGTAGCGCAGGTGTGCATCCATGGTTCCACTGACGACTTCTAAGAACTCAAACTTTTTTAGCTTCAATATTTGAGAGAGCAGTCACTAGATTGAAGCAAGGTTTCTCAAATGCTGATCTTGCATTATACAAATCCTCTTTAGTTTCTGTAACTATGCCAATTCTTGTACTTCTTTTCAATGACATAATATTTTTGTGGACCTAGACTATATAATCAGTTATGTTCAGAGGGTAGGAGACACAGTTCATCATCAAAAATCACACCCATCTCCACTGCTCTCTGTAATGTAGTTTTGCCTCTTCCATCAAATATCATTGCACTTGCTCCCCTTCTAATAAGCAGTTTTTGCATATTGATTATTCCCTTTAGAAATACAATGATGTTGAGGTGTTCTCCCATGATAATCTTGAGCATTGACATCTGCACCGTACTGTAATAATAACTCTAACATATTATTCCATCTCAAGATAAACATTTGGTAACATCCTCACAAGAGGACCAATTGTCACAATTGATGCCAATATGCATAGATCATGAGACCTTCCTAATGAATTTAACTACTTTTGTTATCACCCAATGAATATATAACTCTCACATACATTCATTTGAAAGCACATGATAATATATGTGCACTAATCACTATAATGATCAAAACCACTATAGTTCCCCCCTTTCCAACACCCTTAATCTGCACACACTTCATCAATATGATGGAATCAGTTAGATCCTAGAGTGGGTTCGGTTATTTTTTTTAAAATTTTCAAACAACTGACAATTCAAACTTATCCATTAATCACCTAGTACTGATAAAAAATAATTTGATCACTAATTCATCACTTAAAATTGAGTTTACCCTGTTATTTGCAAACTATAGCAAATTGAGATTTTCTAACACAAAAGCCTACATGCTGGCCTTAAAAATTGGCCCAAACAAATAACTAGGCTTTGGAAACTGACACATTGATACTTTGGTCTACATTCTTGCACCTTGTCAGATCTTGTCTCATGACGAATTCAAGGTCAAAAGATATTGACCGTCAAAGTTGTCCAGTTGAAATTTCTTGCAAACAAACATGTTAGAAAACAAGAAAGTGCATTTAGTTTTGGCTTTGAAAAGAGGGAAAACAGATACTTGAGGGCTTGAAAACTGGGGCATTAGTTCATTGTTATGAGGGGAATATAATTATGTGATTTGGGCTCATGACGAATAACAGGGCACATTTGGCAAGTATGCAAAGTGGAGCATTTAGATTTACAGAATTGGAAATAGTGATAGGAAAGTGATTTTCAAAGACGAAATGGACCTGAGAAGGTGTGAAGAAGGATTGGTCAAGATTTAAAAATTGGCACACTTGAAGTATATTCATAGTAGAATGTAGTGGTACAATCCATTTGATCTCATCTGCTACAGATTTAGAATTATGGCATCTAGAATAGGGTTACTGATCAATCTATACTTTATGACACCAGTAAAACTTCATAACTTGCATCCGGAATCACATTTTAAAGTTGATCAAATGGATTCATCATTGTCTCAAATCTGGAACATAGAAAGTGTGTGACCTCTAGAATACAATGTAAAAGGAATTTTTTGAGTATGTTCAACAGGGTCAAAGTTACAATCGGTCAAACATGGCCTCCTAGAATTCAAGGCAATTATGCATCAACATGACATAGATAAGTAACCAGCGTCGAGGGATCTAAAACCTAGTCAAAACATATTGAAATGACTTGAAAATTGAAACATAGGTTCTTTGATATGCATACTAAATAATCCAAAAGCGACGAGTCATGAACCATTACTAGGTACAGGATATTCAAATGAAAACTAGGGCTTCTGTTGCTATTTGACACTTAAGACAAAAATGCAAAACTAAACATTGCCCAAAATGAAACTTCATGGGATGACTCAGAATGATAATCTATCATCATGGGATGTATGGACATACTGAATGTAAGGTGTTATAAATATAAAACACCTCTTAGGCCTGAAAACAACAGTCTAGTACATAAGTAAGAAAATGCGCTTATAGGGCTTAAAATGAACTCAAAAGTTTGGAATGGTACTCAAAACAACAATGCAATTTTGAGTCCCATCATAGAGATAGGGTGCTTGGTTAGAGTAAGGCTTATAATAAGGTAAATATTTTGATTAAGTAAAAAAAGGTTATGAATGGACCCAAAACCTTGTACAAAGGGACAAGAAAGATATAACGATGAGGATCATAAAATAACTATGGAAAACCACCCGACAAACTAGAGGGACACAACCAAGTTCCCCACAAGAGGGAAAATAATCCAAGAAACCAAAGACCATCAAGATTTACATTTTGGTCCAGACTTTTGAGAACGTAAGACATATCAAATGAAGGTTTAGAGAATTCACCTTTTTTCCCTTTAATCAGTGTCCAACCATCCTCCACCTTCCCAACAACCTTCTGTCAATCCTCACTAGCCCCCAAATCCCTCATTGTAGGAGCACCAACAACTAAGTTCTAGACAAAGTCAACAATAGAAAAAGGTACAACATTAACATTCTAACTCAAAGTTGCCAAAGGGAAATCAATCAAATCAACAAAGTTAGCAATAGGAGAAGTGTCAACAACAACATTCTCAATTAAAATCATCGAAGGGAAAACATTCAAATCGCCAGAGACAACAACAAAATCCTTAGCCAAAGAGAGATCAACATGAGAAGAGCTATCCAACCCATCCCCCTCTGTGGATACTTTTTGAACCGTATAGTGATCATTCAAAAACCCCAACCACCAAGAAGGTGATTTCTTAGATCAAACTTTGTTAGAGGAGCATCACACAGCGAGATGGTCAATCTTATGACATTTCTTACATTTGAAGGGAATACCCTCATAATCAAGAAGCTGAATATAATAAGGTAAATGTTATAATGATGGTTATATTTTTATTCAGGGTCAAGGTTTGACTTAGGGTTAGAAGTTTAGGGTTATAGTTATGCTTAGCATCAGAAATATGGTTAGGGAAAGGGTGCATGGTTAGAATTAGGGTCATAGTCAGACTTAGCATTCAAAATATGGTTAGGGTTATAGTTAGACTTAGGTTTAGCAAAAGGTTGCCTAGTAAGAATTATGGTTATGGTTAGACATAGTATTATAAATATACTTAGGGTTATAATTAGACTTAGGTTTATCGAAAGGATGCCTAGTTAGAATTAGCATTATAGTTACTTAGCATTAGGTATGGCTAGGGTTATAATTAGTCTCAGGGTTACAACCAAACTTAGGGTTAGTCTTTTGGGTTAGGGTTTGTCGTAAGATTAGAAGAAGGGTTACAATTAGACTTAGTATTAGGAATATGGGTAGGGTTACAATTAGACTTAGGTTTAGTGAAAGTTTGTCTAGTTAGAATTATGGTTATAGTTAGATTTAGCATTAGGAATATGTTTAGGGTTCTAATTAGACTTAGGTTTAGTGATAGGGTTCTTGGTTAGAATTAGGGTTGTAGTTAGATTTATCATGAGAAATATAGTTAGGGTTGCAATTAGACTTAGGTTTAGCAAAAGTCTTGGTTAGAATTAAGGTTAGGGTTAGACTTATCATTAGGAATATGGTTAGGGTTACAAGTAGACTTAGGTTTAGAAAAAGGGTGTTTGGTTAGAATTAGGGTTAGAGATACACTTAGCACTAGGAATATGGTTAGGGTTACAGTTAGACTTAGGTTTAGAGATAGGGTGTCTAGTTAGAATTAGGGACATAGTGAGCCATACAATAAGGCAAATGTTATGATGATAGTTAAAATTATATTTAGGGTTAGGGTTTGACATAAGGTTAGAAGTAGGGTTATAGTTAAACTAATATGGTTAGGTTAACCAATGTAGCATTAGGTTTAGCATTACAGTTATAGTTACACTTAGCATCAAGAATATAGTTAGGTTTACCAATGTAGGATTAGGTTTAGTATAGGGTACCAATGTAGGATTAGGATTAGGTTTAATGATAGGGTACCTATCATTAATATATAGTATTTTTTCATTATAATAATAATTGAGTGAGGGTTATGGTTTTAGATTAGATTTATTATTATATTAGGTGTCCTATATAATAATAGGTATATTCTCATTATCATGGGTAAGCTTAGGGATAGAAGTAGGAATCTAGTTGAATTCCAATTTAGGGATTGGTTTAGAGTTATTCTTAGGGTTAGGTTTAGACTTATTATTGTGGTTAGGGTTAGGTTTATAATTATAGTTAGTGGGACATCTTGTTCCTGTTGTAGATGCCTCTTAGCATAATACTATGAAATATAAGTATTACAATGGTCCTCAAGTAGTATTATAATTCTTATGTTTATAAGTAGAGTATTTCTTAATGCTAATTATGCTTAAAGTGAATTCCTATATCGTGCATGATTAATGCTATTGAGATAATGGTTACACTTAAAATGTGTATAAAATGAATCTTATGCTTAGATTAGGTTTATAGTTAGAATTACCATATCAATTTTATACATAATTTAATGCCCAACATATTGGTGATATGTGTCATGTAAAGGCTTTATTATTACAATCACAAAGAACAAGCTTACATGTTGCAAATGTCTGCAAGTATAATTGAAATAAACATCAATAGGGTACCTATCATTAGTATATAGTATTTTTTCATTATAATAATAATCGAGTGAGGGTTATGGTTTTAGATTAGATTTATTATTATATTAGGTTTCCTATATAATAATAGGTATATTCTCATTATCAAGGATAAGCTTGGGGATAGAAGTAGGAATCTAGTTGAATTCCAATTTAGGGATTGGTTTAGAGTTGTTCTTAGGGTTAGGTCCAGACTTATTATTGTGGTTAGGGTTATGTTTATAATTATAGTTAGTGGGACATCTTGTTCCCACTGTAGATGCCTCTTAGCATAATACTATGAAATATAAGGATTACAATGTCCTCAAGTAGTATTATAATTCTTACATGTTTATAAGTAGAGTATTGCTTAATGCTAATTATGCTTAAAGTGAATTCCTATATCATGCATGATTAATGCTATTGAGGTAATGGTTACACTTAAAATGCATATAAAATGAATCTTATGCTTTGATCAGGTTTATAGTTAGAATTATCATATCAATTTTATACATAATTTAATGCCCAATATATTGGTGATATGTGTCATGTAAAGGCTTTATTATTATAGTCACAAAGTACAAGGTTACATGTTGCAAACGTCTACAAGTATAATTGAAATAAACATCAACTTTATAGTAAAATTTGATGTTATTACTCTCATATATAGATGATTGAAGAACTTTATCTCCTAGTACAATTATTTAGATGAAGTAATAAGTGAAAATTGAAAGATTAGTTTACTATATGAAGAACATTTCTCCATAATGATGTAAGTACATCACATATTCTTTAGAGAATAAAATCATATTGCGACATTTGTTTGTACAATGATCTTTGTAGACTTATTTCATCATGAATTGAAGCACATCTACTTTTGTAGATGTGTTACATACAAATCTCACAACATCTTCCATTTGAATTATCTCCAGTTCTTGATTATATTTGTACATGACTGTAATTATTTGTCCATTTTTGTCAAATTTTATCTCAAAAAGATGATTTGAGCCTACATAAGTAGTTAGGCTCATGTTAACAATGTTTGAATCTATATTAGAGGCTAGTTTAGCTAAAATAACTTATTGAAAACAATTTAGAAAATATCATCATAAACAAAAAATAAGATATAAAGTTGAAATCAATAATTTTTTGAATAACATAATAGGTGAATTAGTATAATAAAGTGTCAATAATATCAATGTAAAATCTATATTGCATTGAAATTTGCAACGAAATTGTTTGTATGGAAACATGAAGAAGAGATGGATTTGGTATTGCAACCATACGAAGAGATTGACTAATGGCATCAATTATATAAGATTTTTTCGTTCTTGCATTTTTTTGGATTATCATAAATAGAGGATTCCCTACTTGATTGCTCTGGTATAGTGTCATAATAATGTAGTTGCCTTTTTCTTCTTGCCAAAAAGAGTTGAAAAGTTGATACATTCTAGAATGTCATCATACAAGAGAAAATTATGTTTCTTCATTTCATTTCATGAAGTTGATAGTTGTAATTGTATTCTCTTCACATTGATATTCAACACACCTGTTTGTATTCCTATCAATATCCTATCTTCCCAACACATCTATTTTAGAAACTTTCATGTGTTGACTAGGATGTAGTCTAGATATGATTTGACATTCTTTCTCTATCAGGTGCTAAAATGAATAAAATAATTAAATCAATTACCTTTTAAACTGAGGTGGAATATTGGATTGGATTTTCTATTTTTTTTACAACTCCAAACAATGAGCAAATATGGTTCTAAATCTGAAACAATAAGATCTCTAAAACTCAAAAAATCTTTAGGCTTCTAACCAAGGTTGATCTATCAGGGTTGTTTAGTATCCCTAATCTTCAATGTATGAGTGTGAAACCATTTTTGAGTCTCTGAAGTTTTGCGACATGGGTATTCAAATTTTTAGTCTATTTTGATTTCCAAATCCTATATCCTACAAAAAAATGGTTTTTGTTTTGTTGATGAGGGTTTTACCTTGGTCAAACCCCAATTTAGGAATTGGCCTTGAAAGTAATATAATTGAAATATTGAAAATATAAAGTAAATACATGAATTCACCTTATGATAGTAGGATTTCTTAAATCAAATGCAATATGCCCACTTTACCAATTGAAAAGATCAAGAGGATGTGAATGTAGAAGCCCTCTCTTGATAACAAGATCTACTATCACCAAAGAAGGAAGCTCGATCTTGAAAGGTTGTAGCATGAACATAGAAGACATGATGAATCCCCCAAATGAACTTCTTGAAGCTTCTTGAAAGCCCCTTAAATGCAATATATCTCCTCTCTAATGGCTTATAGAAGGATCTCTTGGAATGTACTTGAACATAGCTTGAATGCTTTAGTTCTTGAAGGCTTAAGTGTTTGAATTCTTGTGCATGATGAGAGTGATATAAAAAATGAGGCAAATGGATAGGATTATAAAGGGCATAGAATAAAAGTTCTCCCACCAGTTGACTAGACACAAAATTAATGCCTCGGATCAAACCCAACATAGGGCCTAAGAAGGAGCCCAAAATGGGTCATGATCAAGGACACACTACATCCTTGATTTTGAGGTCCAAAAACTGCCACAATTCCCTTGGGGTCCTAGCACAAGTTTAAATTTTAGGAAATTAGGTACAGATCTTGAGAAAACTCCATTAATGTGAAAAAAAGACCCCAAGTGATTGAAGGAAGGAGAGGGAGGACACAAATAAATAGGTCCTACCTTGAGCTTTGCCCCATGAAATAGGAATGACAAGGAGGATCTATTAGGTCCTACCTTAATTCAATATGGGAGGAATACAAAGAAATAAGAAGAAAGGGGAGAATGCGACTTAAATATTAGTCTAGCATTAAATCTCACTAAATATGTGCTAAACCATCATTAAATTGAATTGATTCCATTTTAAGATGGTACAATTATGTAGATAATATATTCTAGATATTTTCAATGTTATGTATATACTTAGTTTAGATTTATTTTTGTTTACACATTTTATAATTTATGCATACATATATCTATATTTTTTCATATATCATCATGAAATTTCACCTTGTCTCACAACATATTGATTGTAAGCGTAATGTGCACCCTAGTAGTGAATAGGCTTGACATTAGTCTACTCAAACTACCTAAGATAATGATAAAATATATGTTTACACTATTAAGATATTGTGACTTTCTCTAGAGGATCTAGACTGCATGTTGCACAATGTCACTACCCTTCCCCATAAGGAAAGGGAAATGAGTATTATAAATGAGTTCTACATTTTTTTTGATATTTATGAGTTATATAGTCCTTATGATTATATGAATATTAATACATTTTGCACTGCTCTTTCACCTAGTGTATTTTGTTAATATGGAAAATAATTGATAGTGATATTTTTACAACTAATATGAAGAGTATGTTTCCATCCTATGAGGAGAAAGAGAGAATTAGAGAATAAAAATCTACTAGGTACACACATCCAATTGTAGTGCCATTTATATATCCTAGATAGCTAGCAAGTCATCATAGGTGTCCCTAGAAGGATGAGTTGTTGCTTTATTTTTGTAAATAATTATTTGTAGATTTCTATTTATATTATGATGTTGATTTTATATTTATTTCATTGAATTTTGTGCAATAGAGTGACAATTTTTTTGATACATCTAGATAATTTATGTTCCAACACTTTCTAGTAAGTGAGCATTAGGGGGTCCAAAAAAAATTGTTCTTCCAAAATGTTGGATCTCACCAATGTAGTAGATAGTGCAACATATGAGACAAGATGAGATATTTTTTCCAATATTGTGACTATTAAAAATTAGGTTGAATAGATGTTATTTTATTATGTGGGGAGATAAATATGATACATCTCTTGGTTTTGATCCTTACATCTTAACAAATATATTATCTCGTATTGAGGTTGCATGATTACCTAAGGATTTTTCGTGTCACATGTTTATCAGGTGATTTTCTTGATGCATACCCGTATATACAAATATAGCATGGGGTCCCTTTCCATGAGCTAACAACATATATCAAGTTATTTCTTCATAAAAAAATATTATCTTATTATTCATGGTGGAGTTGGAGATCTTCAAGGTGCATCGAAATAGGAGGATATTTTGCCACATCATATAGGTCCTCTTTAACAGACAATTGTTGACCAAGATACATCTCCTAGTCAAGCATGTGTTGATCCTACACATCAACCACCATCTTACAGAGTTTGGGGAGCCTTTTTATGAATGTGAGTGTTGATCTAGATGTATGTCTTTATTCTCTTCAAGCATTTGTAATATTGGGAGGGAATTAGATGCTACAAATCCAATAGACATTTAAGTTTTGATCTTTTAAAAAGTATAACTTTCAATAGTTTTTTTTAATGTTTTATAAATTTAAGGTATAATTTTGAGTTTATATATATTTTGGGCAATTATGTTGGGTGAAATAGATGGAAAATTTGGAGTCACTTAGCAATTTTATTCATCATGATACACAAGTAACTTAAAAATATTAGATTATCAACACCATTTATGTCCCTATTTATATAATTTAATAAATTTTAAATCATATAATAATTATAAATACATTTTACTCTACTCATTCATTTATTCTTCTTCTTTCTAGACCTATTAACACATAAGTATTTACCAAAAGCCTTAGATTTGAATCTTTAGCATAAATATGTGAATAATAAAAGTGAGTGATTTGAGTTTAGTGTGAAATTAAATTCATTAGTGTCAACGCTTATATTTAATTCTTTAGCATAAATGTGTGAATTAGAATGATTTCATAATGACTTGACATACCATCTTCATCCCTTGAGAAAATAGCCATTATATCTCCCATTTACTTATGAATCTTAGATTGACACTTTCAAGTGTAACTAAGGGTACTTGCATCTAAATTATGTTCAAAATTTACCTGAAGAATCAAACCCCAATTTTACTCTACATTTTTGGTGTCATCATTAGGGAGAGATATTAAAGGCATGAAGTTGTAGTAAATTAAGTTAAGAACAATGTGCCTTGATGAAATTTTGGAAAATTGTGAACGTTGCTTGAGCATGTACCTTAGGTTCTCTCTAAGGTAAATCAATTAGGTGCATAATAGGCTTAGAGTTAGTCAAGGAAGTTTTGTCAAGAAGGAATTAGTACATAGTTCAAAAACTCAAAAAAAGAAAAAAAAAAGAAAAAGGGACATTAAAAATGGAGGTCAAAACCAAGTTAGAACAGGTGTACATTCAGTTGTGCACTCCTCTAAACCATTCTATTCAAAGAATCCCATAGATTGGGAAGCTTGGATGGCAACCTAGAACTTCCTAGTCATGGAGTGCAAAGGGATACAATGAGCATTAAGATGGCTCTCATCTAAGCCTAAGGAATCCATCCCCTTGTGAATAAACCATGAAATGGGAAATTCAAAGACAAGAGAACGAATGTCAGTGTCCAAGAATTTCCATGGAATGCAATGCAACAATTCAACTAGCTAAATGGGATGCAAAGAATGCAACTAAAATAGCAATATGAGAGTGTTAAAAATCCTTCTAATTAAACTATGTGAGCTATTCTATTGCACAAAAGATACTAATCTAATGCATTATGAAATTAAGATAGTATGCATATGCAAGAATGAGAGAGAGAATATAAGTTCTCCACAAATGCAACAATAAACCTATAAACAAACTTGCAACATAAAAATAATTCAAATTGAATCCTTAGATGAGGAGAGAGATCTCCCCTTTAAATATGTACATATGGTAGAGATCAAAATCTAGAGGCATATGATCAAGGGTGGGGGTTGACTTTTAGCATGATCCATGTGCAAGATCATTTCCACCAATGAGAAAGAGTTAACTTTTGCATCTCCTTATGAGACAAAAAGTCTTTTCTTTTATTTTAAATTGGGAAAAATGCTTTATGTGTGAAATTTAGGATAAGGCGATGAAAGAGGTATTTTATATAATTAAAGGGGCACATATTCCTCTTAATTAAATATGAAATTAGGATATAGTGGTCAAATTATAAGATTAAATCAAATAACTTAATTTTTAAAGATTTGATATAGACAAATGATTAAATAATTTAGAAAAAAATGTTTAGAAGGGGGCTAATAGTCTAGGTGACCATTTTTGAGTGATTAAATTTTCCTCTCTTTAACTAATATGTGACTGATATAGAAACATATTACGTCAAAGAATAAAGAAGCCAAGTAGGTAGCAATATATAGATATATCTGATTCTAAAGAGCTAAATGCAAAGTAAGATAACAAGTCCCAAATGCATAACATGGTAGTGATAGTATTGAACTCTAGGAGAAAGAGATGATATTAGAACTTAAAAAAGAGTAGTAACCTTAAGAAAAGACGTTATATCAAGAGAAAATAGAAAGGTCAAGCATATGCTCTTGAGAAATAAATAACCATAACAATCAATCAATTTGCAATGATAATAGAATATTCTTGCCCTCTTGGGATCGAAATCAAAATAAGGTATAAGGGATGTAGAAATGAGAAAGATATGATCAAATTGAGATAAAGTATGGTCCATGATGATAGATATGTGATTAAAACCCAAGAGTGACCACAAAGAAGTGATATAATGTCCCAGTTGTAATCACCTAAAAATGGTCATCTAGACTATTAGCCCCCTTTTCAACATTTTGGCTAAATTAATTTAATCACTTACCTAAGACAAATTGCTAATAATCAATTTATTTGATTATAACCTATAGTTTGACTATGCTATCCTAAGTTCATTATTTGGTTAAAAGAACATGTCCCCTTTTAATTAAATAAAAGAACCCATTCTTATAACCCACTTAAAGTGCACACATAAAGTCCTTTTTCTATTTTGCAATTAAAAGAAAAGGCTTTGTGACTTTTGTCTTATATGACAAGTCAACTTATATTCTATTGGTTGATTTGTGTGTGCCCATGGATCACTCCTATTTTCGAATTCCACCGTTGATCATCCACCATCTTCATCTTGATCTCCACCGTCCATAAATCTTTAAAAGGGAGAGAGCTTTCCCCATCCATCATCCTCATTTTGAATATTGTTATGATGCAGGTTTTCTAACAGGTTTTTTTGGAGCTTTGTGGAGAACTTCTATTTCTTGTCTACATTCTCTCATACCATAGCATCTTAGCTTAGCTTTCATTTTTACATGTAGCTTAATCTCACATAGCTTAATAATGGTATTGTAACACTCTCATACATGTTTTAGCATAGCTGCATTTTGCATTATCATCCTAGTTTAATTTTCATTTGCATTGCATTCTTGAGGAACTCCTTGGGACATTTGCATTCTTGCATCTTGTCTTTGGAACCTCTCATTGCATTACTAGCAAGAAGAGTATATCTAAGGCTCATCTGAGAGCCCTTGAACTTGAAATACACTCTCTTGCACTCCGTGGATAGGGAGCTCTAAGCCGGCATCCAAGCATTTCAAACTCATGGAATCGTTTGGATAGAAGGGTTTAGAGTGGGACACTTTTGAGTGTACATTTTTGGCGCCCACCGTGGGGCTTGAATCAAGTTTCTAGCTCCATTTTCTTTTATTTTTCATCTCTGGTTTTTTATAGCAGCATATTGGATCTAATCAAATGCTTTTGTAGAATTATCACTTTGATTTTAAGGCCAACCCATAAGCAAATTGGTTTGAAGGTCAAAAACTTAGTTGGTTTAAAGATTTGATCATATATTTTAAAACGCTTGGAGTTTGGTTCTGAAATTTTTTTTGTACGTTGGATATATGCTCAAAATTTCTCAGTCCAATTTGCAAAGCATTTTGACATGATTTTCGGGAGTTATGAGTTTTTCTTAGTTTTTCATAAAAAGCCGTTTCTAATCCCAAATCAGCGAATTGTTTTTAAAAACTTACATTTTCAGAAAGCTTTTTCAATTCTAATGGGGGTTATTTTTTTGTGTTTTGAATTTTGAAGTCCTATTAAAGATCAAAAACTCGATTTGATAAATTTGGTTTGTTTTGACAAAATTGATCTCTAGAGCGCAAATGAAGAGATTTTTTAAAATTTCTTGCATTTTTGAAAAGCTCTCTAATTTTTAATAGGGATCTCTTCTTTTCATTTTCATTTTTGGATACAAAATCATAGTAAACAAGTCCAATCTTGTTGACTAGGTCAAAATCAAAGAGTAAAAATGAGAGCATTTGTGATTAACTTGCATTTTCTTTGCATGCACTTGGTTGGAAGATAAATTGGATTTTTGAGGCAACTCACCACTTTTTATTGCAGATTTTTATGTTATTTCATACTAACTTTTGGTGCTAACAAGTTGTGATTACAGGTTGCCATCCTTATGAAAAAAAAAAATTGAAACATTGCATAAAAAGAACGCATGTCAAAGCTTCAAATGCGCAAGGGCTACTAACATTGTTTGCAGGGCTGCCCAAAGCATAAAAATCCAAAATTTCTTTCTTTTTAGTTTTCATGTGCGGCATATACTAGTTGTTTATTTTTAGGCACATTAAAACTTACAATTGGGATCTTTTGGTGATAGGAGAGTATGCTCTTCACCCTTGTGGTGAATCAGAAATCTTGACTTACCATTTGGTTTCAAGAGTAAGAGGCAATTGAATCTTCTTGGCGTATTTGGGAGAAAACGATTGGAATAGGAGAGTATGCTCTTCACCCTTGTGGTGAATCAAAAATCTTGACTTTCGAAAGTTGATCCACTATTTGTGTAGTTAGAATCTTTTAGAGGGCCTGCTCTCAGACAACTTGAGAGGAACGACCCAAGTGGGGACAAGCAGATTACCCGGCTCTTCCAACCCACTATAAAATCAAGGCTACCAAGGACACAAAAATTTGGTAAACGTAGTGTTTTTCTTCGCCTAGTGTGATTGCTTATGGGATTTCGACCATAGGGAGATCACTAGGCAAGAATGCTTAAGGTACTCTTGTGATCGCGAGATCGGTTACTCATCGGAAGGTGAGGTGTCCCGTAATTGGGAGCAAGAGGAACACTATGAACAAAAGCCCGATCTAAAAACTCTAAGTTAGTAACTACCTTTTTTTTTAGCCGCTCAACTTCTTGGTGCAAGGATCGATCCTAGTGGACTACCCGGATCACCCCAAGATTTACACTCACCATATGTGTTCCCTTGGTTGTGCTTATGGCACTTCCATAACAAAGCCAATATCTCTTGTGGGCAACCACTTGGTGTGAGGCGAAGGAGCACCAAGCGTGGGCTAAGTTGTTGAGTAATGAACCGTGACTCTAAGGTAAATTGCTTGGCTATTGTTTTCGATGCTTTGACCAGTGTTAACGTTCTTGCAACACAAACATTCCGATAAAGAGTTGTTAGGAAGGTTGTTCTGATATCCCAAGTGCGTATTGACAAGGTTGTTTTTACCCTTGATCAATTGTTTTGAAGACATGTTACAACACTTACTGTTTGCAAACCTTGTTGTTTACTGATACAAGCTGAGACGAAATGCTGTCTGATTGAAACGACTATTTGATTGACAAATTCAAACGAACTCCAAGCCAAAAAATTGACTTTTTTTACACAAAACTGGCACTTTGTCACACGCTTTCACGAGAAATATCGCGCGACATTTTTTTCAAAAATTATGTCACACGTCAGTAGTAAATTATGTTGCACTGTGTCTTATATTCCGTTGCACTTGGTATAAATATCTGTCGCCTGAACAAAAAGTATCGCACTGTTCTTGAAATCCTGTTGCACGACATTATTTGTTGAACTTATCCATATAGCCGTCCTTACAGACCTCTAAGCTGATTGATAGTCTTTGGTGGAGGCATATCCATAATAGCTTGGACCTTTTCAGGGTCAACCTCAATGCCTTTTGCTGAGATGATATAACCTAGCAATTTTCCAGAAGTGACACCAAAGGCACATTTTTTTGGATTCAACCTAAGTTGGAATTGTTCCATACGGTCCAATATCAAACTAAGGTCTTTGAGATGTGTGTCTCGTTTCTTTGATTTCACCAGTGTGTCATCAACATAGTCTTCCATGTTTTTATGCATCATATCATGAAAGATGGTTGTCATTGCTCTTTGATATGTAGCGCCAGCATTTTTGAGCCCAAAAGGCATGACATTCCAGCAAAAGGTACCCCATGCACATGTAAAGGCTGTCTTTTCTTGGTCTGCTGGAGCTATCTTTATTTGGTTGTACCTAGAAAATCCATCCATGAGCGAGTACATCTCATAACCTGCAGTCATGTCCACTATCATATCGATGTTTGGTAGTGGAAAGTCATCCTTGGGGCACGCTTTATTGAGGTCTCTAAAATCAGTATAGACTCGTATGGATTTGTCATGCTTGGAGACAGGTACAATGTTGGAAATCCACTCAGCATAATCAATGGCCCTAATGAAGTTTGCATTCAATAGTTTTTCTAACTCTGTCTTGACTAGTAGAGCCACATGTGGATGCATTTTTCTTAACTTCTGTTTGACAGGCTTGACATCTGGTGAGATTGATAAGTGATGCATGATGAGATTTGTATCAAGCCCTGGCATGTCAGAGTATGTCCATGAGAAGTTGACCTTCTTGTCTTGAAAGAACTGAGCAAACTTTGTCTTTTCTTTGTCTGACAAAGATTGAGCTACATGGATAATCTGAGGACATTCTTCTATTCCCAAGTTGATAGGCTGTGTAGGTTCGACTAGAACTGAAGATCTATCCTAGAAATAGCTTGGCAGACTACCAAGTACCTCATCCACAGGTGCCTCAGAGAGGTTTTCACCATTAGATACGTCTTTATTTTTTCTTTTTTGAGGGTCAGACACCGCCACAATGTGGTTTTCGCCGTCTGATCACTTATTTTTTCTTTTAATTTTTTGACTGAGGTACTTGATATCTGATTCCATCATGTTAACCGTGGGTTCACTGGTGGAAGAAATGACAGGTTCAATTGTGTTTAGATAACAAGCGATCTCATAGTCATTTTGAAAAGACCGTATTTTAGGTTTTTGATTTTGGATAGACCAATCTATGAGCTCTGGGTAAATTAGCGAGAGTGAGGGAGAAGTTTCAATGTGATTGATATGGAAGGAGTCATCTCTGGTGACCTGTGAAGTTGAGCCTATAGAAAATGTCGCAAAAGAGTCCAGCTCGGGAATAGTCCTAGAGGAACTAGTGTGATCCATTGAGACATGTTGTGAGTCAAACTCATCTGACCTCATACTAGACCGTTCGACTACATTGGGTTGGGTTGCATAGGCATGAATGACATCCACCCCTAGCTCGCAAGATGCATCAGAGAGGCTTTCCCATTCATACTCATGAGAATCTGTACTTTGACCCTTATTTATGAGATGAGCAATATTCTGCCTAATTCGTCCTCTATTTATGTCCTTAGAAGTAGACCCTTCTTGTTCCTGTTGTTGGGAGGTAGAAGCTTCTTCATTATTAGCAATAACTATGTCTTCTCCCCAAAGGAGGGAAGTGAGAGGAACAAAGTCTTCGTCTTGTGTAGTAGTAGCAATTATGGGAGATTCATCATCCTCCGATTCACTAGACATGAGTAATATTTGACTACAGTTTGGTGTATTATTGTCTAGCCCAAAGCCTAGACCAGCGGTGTCTCGAGCATCATGACCTTGAGTGTGACTTAAAGGTTCAACTAGAGCATTCTTACAACCAATTAAGGACCCGTGGCCCTGGTAGCCCATTTTTGTCAAAAATTTATAGCCTTTTCCATATTTTTTGGGAGAAATAGGGGTAGTCATTGTAACCTCTTCGTCTTCCTCTTCTCTGTAGATCCAGTCCCTAATGGCTTGTTCTTCCTTCTCTGCTTCCAGTGGTATGGAAGATTGCACAAAAGTGCCAAAAAGTGTCATAGCAGAAGCAAAAGACTTCTTTGCAATAGTTGGTTTCCCATAAGATCGAGGGGAAATTGGTAAGGCAACAATAGAGTCCAAAGTGTACTCGCCCATATCAAGGCTCATCATTTTCAGTTTTTGTTCACATTCTGTGAAAGATGGTGCTAGCTCATGAGAAGAGTGATTGTGCGAGACTAGCGTTTCGGCAGCAGATAATGTGTTGATAGACATGGAGTTGTCACCGGGGACAACCACTTTAGTACCATTAAAAGGGAACTTAATGCACTGATGGTATGTAGAGGGTACTGCTTGCATATCATGAATCCATGGTCGTCCCAACAACAAGTTGTATGCAAGTGGTATGTCTAAGACTTGGAAAATGACATTCTTCTCAACTGGACCAACTCTGATTGGAAGTACAATTAGACCTTTAGAAGGCCTTTCAACCTCATCATAGGCTTTTATAGTGATCTTGCGCTTAGGATCGATGGCAAATTCAGACATGCCTAATTGTTGGATTACATTGAACGAAATGATATTTAACCCTGCACCATTGTCTATCAAGACTCGACGAACACGGGTACAAAAGATTTGAACTTCGACATGAAGAGCAAGGTTATGGGGATGACTAAGAGCTCGGTCATCTTCTTCAGAAAAGGTGAGATAGTGGAGCGAGGAGATGTGGTTCACCATAGCTTGGAATTGTTCTGCATCAATATCTGGGGGGCATAGCTACTTAGCCTATTGAGGTATTCTTGTGCATTAGGGTTTCTTTGACAACTCACAAAATAGTGTTTCTCAACACTTCCCCCACTTTGACATCAAGTGTTTTTCAACACTTTATAGATAGTTTACCTACAGTCTCCGATGTCGTGATATTTCTCACTATTAGAATCAAGTCTGGAAGAAATGGCCAAGTGACTTACACACACACACTTTAACACCTAAACGACTGAGCTATGCTGATCTTTATCTACTTTGTGTGCTGTCTATGATGATTTCTTTGCCAGGTGTTCCCTCCCTAATAGTCTTTCAAGGATGTCATTGACTAGAAGACTGGGGGCATGGGACATATTTTCTTGATTTCTGCTTGTGGGTATACTTTTGTTTGTCTATAGTGTTGTAAGCATTCATGCTTGTCCTATTCAACACTTTGACTTATAAATGTATCATCCTTGATTGTTTTGCAAGACCGCACTCAGGGTTTATCCTGGCGCTTATGCCTTGATACAGGTGTAATCTTGCTAAATTAAACTTAGGGAATCTAATCGTGTAGTTATCTTGACTTACATGTCTCTGATGCTTAGATTGGATTTCCACATACCTATCTAATATCGATCATATTCATATCCTCATAGTTATACTAGTGATGGTTGTATGATCTCATGATGTCCCTAATAAATGCTCAATGATGAAATTAAGAGTCTAAATGTTATGCACTTCTTGCTGGTAAACCACTTTGCATATTAGCTTGCATTTTAGGTTCATTTTATAGCTTAGTCTTGCATTCTTGCATATGGGGAGAGCTCTCTCTTCATCTTTTTGTGGACGTATTAGCTAACTCCTTTCATATATTTCTTTACTTTCTTCTTGTTCATGTCTTTCCACCTTTTTAATCTTTCACTTCATCTCTTTTCTATCTTATCATCACATTATATAAAGTTTTGACCTCTTAAATAATTCAACGTACTAGATTCATTTTCAGGATCGAAATCCAAATTCGAGTTCATCTTGATGTTCAAAATTGCCTTTTAAAATTCTACTTTCTTCTAAGCAGTTAGCTGACCTTTTGAGGTCTAATCTTCGAATCATCACTGGGGCATCTTCATTTCTTCATGTCTTCATCATTTCCATACTTCATATCTACTTAAATTCATTGTTTCATGTCTAAAATCACCTTTCTACTCATTTCGACCTTATTTTTATGCTATATCCTTCAAGGTCAACTCTAGTCAAACTGGGGCATTTTATCAATTTTTTTTATATAGTCATTCTTGGGTTCTAATAATCTATCTGTCATTTTGGACATTGCTATATTCTATTTTTCTCATTTCTAGCCAATTTTTGCATCCCCTTACCTCATTTCAATTTCGATCCCGAGGGGGCAGAAATACTCTATCACTGCTTAGGAGCATTTGTTTGATCTTCTCACTTGCTCTCACTCTATCCACTTTTCTAAGTGTTAGCATTCTTCTTGAATTCTGACATCATCTTTTCCTAGTGTTCAGTACTACCACTATCAGGCTATACATTCAGGACTTGCTATCTATTTCTGCATTTCACTCTTCGGAATCAGACATCTATATCTACCACTGCCTACTTGGCTTCTATTTTCTTTGACACAATGTGTTTCCAGATCGATCACGTATTAGTCAAAGAGGGGCAAATGTAATCACCTAAAAATGGTCATCTAGACTATTAGCCCCCTTTTCAACATTTTGGCTAAATTAATTTAATCACTTACCTAAGCCAAATTGCTAATAATCAATTTATTTGATTATAACCTATAGTTTGACTATGCTATCCTAAGTTCATTATTTGATTAAAAGAACATGTCCCCTTTTAATTAAATAAAAGACCCCATTCTTATAACCCACTTAAAGTGCACACATAAAGTCCTTTTTCTATTTTGCAATTAAAAGAAAAGGCTTTGTGACTTTTGTCTTATATGACAAGTCAACTTATATTCTATTGGTTGATTTGTGTATGCACATGGATCACTCCTATTTTTGAATTCCACCGTTGATCATCCACCATCTTCATCTTGATCTCCACCATCCATACATCTTTAAAAGCGAGAGAGCTTTCCCCATTCATCATCCTCATTTTGAATATTGTTATGCTGCAGGTTTTCTAATAGGTTTCTTTGGAGCTTTGTGGAGAACTTCTATTTCTTGTCTACATTCTCTCATACCATAGCATCTTAGCTTAGCTTTCATTTTTACATGTAGCTTAATCTCACATAGATTAATAATGGTATTGTAACACTCTCATACATGTTTTAGCATAGCTGCATTTTGCATTATCATCCTAGTTTAATTTTCATTTGCATTGCATTCTTGAGGAACTCCTTGGGACATTTGCATTCTTGCATCTTGTCTTTGGAACCTCCCATTGCATGGTTTACTAGCAAGAAGAGTATCTCTAAGGCTCATCTGAGAGCCCTTGAACTTGAAATACACTCTCTTGCACTCCGTGGATAGGGAGCTCTAAGCCGGCATCCAAGCATTCCAAACTCATGGAATCGTTTGGATAGAAGGGTTTAGAGTGGGACATTTTCGAGTGTACACCAGTTAGACTAAAGTTGATTGTGAAGGGTGAAGTATTAAAACTAGGTCAAAGAAAGTAAAAGGATGATGTGAAAGTGAAATGAAATTAATTATAGGAAAGAAATACGAAAATGTTGAAGAAATGATGATGCCCTAGCAAGAGTCAAAGATTGGGCTTCAGAAGGTCAACCAACTACATAAAATAAGGAAAAGAAGTAAATGCAATTTTGACCATCAAGATGAGCTCAGATTTTGATTTCGATCCCAATATCAAATCTATGATGTCAACATTAGCTAGGGGTGCATTTTCTTTTGCAATTTTGAGGACTTTGAAAATAAGGTTAAAATTGGGTCGAAAGCAAGTGTCAATTTCAATTCATTTTTCTTTTAGTGATTTTGTGAGCTTTGAGATTTTTGAGAGAGATAGCAATGGCACAGGTAGGGATTATTCCAATCGAGCGACATCATTTTGAGCACAAGCAATTACATAACTAGCCTGCCGACTATGGTGCTCCGGTAAGCTTTAATCTTTTTGCATATTTTATATTCTTTTTATGAATTTTTTAGCCATTCTCATAGGTTTTTATATGTTTTGTGCCAATATTGTGCGATACTTTAAAAGTATTGTAAAAACTATCATGCGGTACAATAAAGTATCACACGACAGAAAAGTATCACACATGTACTTGAGAAAGTATTGCACAATAACTTTTAGTAAAGGTATTGTAGAGTATGGTATGGTAGAGTATGAACGTTTATGATCTTGTTGTGATATATCTTGACACACATTGGCGTCTTTTGAAATGGTTTTTCTTGTGCATATGGTGTTTCCAACTTTTCTCATTAGGGGCCCCAAGGTCCATGGAAGATAAAGAGAGAGAGAGTGATGAGAAGAGGTCACTTGTGACCATGGGGTTTGGGTGGTTACTTCATATGCCTCATATATGGGGAAACCAAGGTCTCTTGATGACACTCACAGAGAAGTGGCATAGCAAGCATAATACCTTCCATCTACCTACTAGAGAGGTGACTATCACTTTGGAGGATGTATATTAGATATTCCTAGTACCTTGCCATAGAGACTAAGTGAGTGTGATGAGCATGTTTTGATGTTTCATTTTTGTTACATTTTTTATTATTATCATGAGTGTTAACATGAGTTTTCTGCATTACACGTATATTATGATCAGGCACAAACAAAGGGTAGGGCTACTACGTAGGCACTATTTGATGATGTCACTATCTTAGTGATCCAAGTGGATTGTGAAGACCTCAAAAATTTGGCCCACTCAAAATCTCCCAAAATTGACATCAATGCATAGAGCACGATGAAACATTCCTAACATAATTTGAAGTGTGTCAAAAGGAGTCTATTTGCTCAAGATTTGCTTGGTCAAAGTTTGGGTCAAACTAGTAAATCAGGGGTTGACCAAAAATGTGAAATTGGACCATCTCAAAAGTTGTCAACAATGGGTCTTATATTAAAGAGCTTGTCAAGAGCTTTCCAATGGCATTCGTTTCATCGAAAATAGAGTTCATATGTGAAAGTTATGATCGTTTAAAGTTGGATGCTAAAGCCACATATGATGACATTAGCATGATGTCATCATGATAGGGTGTCATGAATTTCCATGATTTACCATGATTTTTTAAAGATTTTTTTAGAAGGTTTTTTTGTTTTAAAATGACTAATGTTGTTTTAAAAAAAAATGAACATATAACCTTCCTATTAATAAGGATTCACTTTCTTATTTAAAAATTTAATAAGAGGCCATAATCTAACCGAGATTTCTATGTAAGGCTTGAATTATAAAAGCCAAAAATTGAATCGGTTAGAATATAAGGGCTATTAATATTAAGGATTTACATGAGAGGTATATGGAAGATTTATTTGTTATTTAAGGGGGAGATAGTTATCATATTTGTTATTTGGTTTTACACCAAATAAGGAAAATAATTTGTATAAAAGGGGATTTATTTTATTCAGAAGACAATTAATCCTAGAGGAGGATTTTGATAAGTCTTTGTAATTCTTGAAAGGAGAATTTGGGAGAGAATGCTCTAGAGAATTAAGTG
Organism: Cupressus sempervirens; assembly: GCA_028749045.1. NCBI lineage: Eukaryota > Viridiplantae > Streptophyta > Pinopsida > Cupressales > Cupressaceae > Cupressus > Cupressus sempervirens. The sequence goes on from CM053783.1 coordinate 548,379,276, forward strand.
GTCTCATAATATGAGATAAAAACTTAGAATTTTCTTGAGAGTATTTTTGATGACATTGTGTCATTTCTATAAAGGCTTAATGCTCATTGAGAGAGTGTTGCAATTATTACTGCTTAGCATTGTAAAAAGTGGCGAAGGAGCTATGCACAAGTATTTTGCTAGCTATGCAGGTTACATGGTGTTGATCCCTGTACTCATCTACCAACCCCTCCTAGCTCAAATGATGGTCTAAGTGATCTATAACCTCCTTGTTTTGAATCACTTAGAATTTCAAGATTCACTAGGATACAGATATAATAGAAAGATCGTAACTGGCATTGCTTGTGAACTAAGTAAATAATACTTAGAAATATGAAAAATAACTAAGTAGACAAAACATGCATCAGAAAGAACAAGAGACAAAAGATTTGATTTCAGAGTTCACTAGACTTTGGCTACATCTTTGAATCTGCAAACTTGCAAGATCGATGCCATTATTATGATGCAAAACTCATACATCACCATGGTCTTCCATGGAGTAACAATTTGCTTCTCGCTTCCACACTGTGATGACAAGAACGCAATTTTCTAACCTACATAGTTTTATCTCTAGTTGCATAGGCCTTGGTCACAGATAGGATCCAAAAGGACTTCCCATTGGGTTGGGGATGGTTGTGTTAGAGTGGGGTTACCATTGCACCAAAAAATTGATCTATTAATGCCCAATGCAACCACTCAACTTATAGTACACAGGATGCGGTTAAGCCCTTGCCACAAATCTTGAGGAGAGTGCTAATTTTTTTCCAACAATCTCTCCCTCAGCATTACTTGAAGGTCTGAGAATTTGAACCTGTGACTAAGCTTTGATACCACTTGTTAGAGTAGGGTTTTTGTTGCACCAAAAGATCGATCTATCAATGCCCAATACAACCACTCAACTTATAGTACACAGGAGGCGGTCAAGCCCATGTCATGAATCCTAAAGGAAGCATTAAAAAAGTTTCCAATAGACTAGTGATGGACTTGGTGGGGCACCTAAGGTGGATGGCATGGGAGCCAGCGATATTGGCAGATATGTATCATGAGCTCCATGAGATTTCCTATTGAGAGGGATGAACATGGGCATGTGGGGATGTGTTGGCACAAATATGACCCTGGGATTACATTGTAGTGATCTGACTAAGAGTTCAGCCAAGGGAACTCAACTATCCCTATATATATAGGTATTTAGGTTTTATCCCTTAGCCTCATAGCAGGGATGTGACATATTATCGATGACTATTCAATGAGTTATTAGGTTTTGAGTGGAGAAGATACAGACTATGTGAGATCTAGTGCGAGGATGCTAATGAGTTGGGGTACATGTTTTGTGGTAGGCCACTATTAGGATGACATTCTAAGATAGTGGAGTGCTTTGTTAGCACTTGAGTGTCGATACACTTTGGATGACGATAGGTGGTGTTGATAGAGACAACCACATATGCCAGGTTTAGAGGAGAGAAGAGCCTTGGATGGCTTCTTATGTTGGACTACATAGTAGCTACAAAGGAGACAACAACACTATAGTGGGAGTGATGGGATTACCTCTTGGGGGTGTAAGATGCAAGGGTGGATCTAGGTTATGTGTGGGAGATGTAGATATATCTATTCCCTAAGTTCACCATGTTGGATGCATTGCCTCGAGGGGCCACACAAGGGGGGGTACAAAGGAGAGAGAGACAAGGTAGTTCCTTAGGTGCATCGGGTAGCAAGATTTGAGCACGAAAATGAGTGGGGATGGAGGAGGAGATATTGGTTAGGTAGTCACATGTGGATAGAAAAAAATTGAGGCAAGAGGAGAGGCAAGCACCGCCTACCCTAGTCGAAAGAGGGGATGATATGAGAGATTGGTGGATCATGGAGTTTGAGGGGGACCTTTAGTAGGCACGAATCACCATAGTGATATGAGATCAACAACTTATAGATGAGCGGACAAAAAGCAGGGAGATGAGGTGAGATATAAACATGATCAAACGAGAGTCTAAGCATCATGGAGCATGAGTGACCTACTATTATGTGATATATAGAGGTGTAGTGTGCCCGAGACAGAGATTGTTAGACTATTCAGAGAGAGTCAGGAGATTAGAAGGAGAAGTACAACCCTCAAGTAGGACATAGAAACCCCCCCATAGCTACCATAGGATACTCATGAGGGTAGGAATTAGTCATAAGTCTAGGTTTAGATCTAGTTTTTTGTGCCCTTGTGGCATATCAATGTATATTTTGAGATATTTATCCAAATTTTGGATCTCACATTGTACATGTACTTGTTCATTATGATATATATGAGATATTGGATTCGATTTATTGCATTGTGTACTTTGTCTCTTTTCCATCTCATATTATGGATGTTCTTTGGATGTTTCAACACTTTAATTTCTGTGTAATGTTGTTATGTATGCTTGTGTTGATATATGCTCATGTTTTATGTTTATGTGCTTATGTATGTATCTCTCTCATAGATGTTTTAGCTCTCATGTCTATGACATAGACTTGTGATTTGAAAATGTGGTACTCAGATAGATGGACATAGTTGAAATTTCCATGAAAGATGAAAAGAGATCTCTCTCTCTATATGCAAGATGCAAGACTAAGCTAGAATGATCCTTAAAATGAAAACTATTATGCAAAAGGTTCAATCGCAAGGGACACATAACTTTGAGACTCTAATTTATATTATCAACCTTTATTACAGACATCACAAGATCATACAATTCTCACTACTTTAACTATGAGAATATGAATATGATCTATATCGGGTAGGTATGTGGGAATCCAACCTAAGCATCAAAGACATGTAGGTCTAGATGAATAAAGCAATTAGGCTCCCTAAGTTTAGTATAGAAAGGTTACACTTATATCAAGACATAAGTGTTAAGATAACTCCTGAGTGTGGTCTTACAAAAATAAACAAGGATGATATAGTGTAGATAAAAAAGGTCAAGTAGGACAAGCATGAATGCTCATGACACTTTAGATTAACAAGATATACCCACAAGTAGAGAAAAAGTAAAACATGCCCCATTCCCCTAGGCTTCTAGTCCATGACATCCTTGAGAGACTACTAGGGAGGGGACACTCAACAATTAAATCGTCATAGACAACACACAAAGAAAATAAAGTCTATCAAGTCTAAATAAGTTTAATGTTTAAGTGTATGTGTGTAAGTCACATGACCATCACTTTAGGACTCATGTCTATCAATGAGAAATATTGTAACATCCTAGACTGTAGCTAAAGTATCTAAAAGGTATTGAGAAACATTGTTGATGAAGTTGTCAAAGAAACACCAATGTACATAAAGACCCTAATAAGATAACAATTGTGCCCTCTAGACCTAGATGCGAGAATAAGTTCCAAGCTAGGTGAGGCAAATTGAAAAGTAAATGAGTGCAAGAAGAATTGATAGACATGGGTGCAAGAGTCTCAAGTAGCACTTATTTCTAGTTTTCACTATTTGGAAATTTTTTAAGGACTTTTAATGATTTTTTTGTATTTTCTTAATTTATTTTTTTGGTGATACATCAAAGTGTCTATTGCTAGGTTTTCACTAAGATGTTCATTTTTTCAAGACATTTTCTAATTTATAGGATTTTTTTAGCAGCATATATAATTTTTTTGGATTTTTTTCAAGATCATAAAATAGGTACAATTAGCTAAGCCTTAAGAGCCTTAGGCATATAATTTCTTCAAATGGAGAATGTTTATAGGCTTGAAAATGTATTCTCCCTCAAGTGTAGAAATTTGATAGACACCAGATCCAAATGTAGCAATAATAATGTATGGACCCAACCACTTAGGCTCAAACTTACCCATCTATTCAATATTTTGTTAATCCTTTGGGTTATCTTGAAGAAAAATCTCACCCACTTGGAATTCACTAGGTTGGACCTTTTTATTATAGCTAGTATATATTCTCTTTTGATAAGCTTGCATGTGGTTAAAGATAACCTTTTGATGCTTGTCTAAGGTTTCCAGCTCATGAACTTGCATAGCCCTATGGTCCTCATCAATAATTAATCCATGTAAAGAGAATCATTGGGAGGGACTCTTGATATCTAGAGGAAGGACAACTTCAAAACCATAGACTAGTGAAAAGGGCATAGCTCTAGTGGAAGTTTGTATAGTTTTCCTATAGGCCCATAATGTCAAATTGATTTATAGCTACCAGTTCCTACTTGACATGTGGATGGTTCTATGCAAAATCTTTAGCAATGTTTTGTTCAAGGCCTCAACTTGGCCATTTCCTTGGGGGTAGTATATTGAAGACCAATGTTGTTTGATTTTAACTTTTTGCAAAGTTGCCTTAGGTCCTTATTCTTAAAATGCCCCTCATTGTCAGTGACTATGAAAGAAGGAATACCATAGCGGAAAATTATGTGATTCAGTATGAATAGGGAAACATGTTTTCCTATTGCAATAGATAGTGGAAAAGCTTTGACCCATTTTATAAAATACTCAGTTGCTATGCTTATGAACTTATGTTTGCTAGACAAACTTGTATGGATCTTACCAATCAAAATAAATTCCCATTACTATAAAGGCCAATGTGTGATGGAAGGAATGAGTTCACACCCAAAAGCATGAATCAAGTTACCACATAACTAACAATTTTTGCATGACTTATCATATCTGAAAACATCGTCTTGCATAGTCAGCCAATAGTAACCTACCATAAGAAATTTCTAAGCAAGTGAATGACCATTAGAGTGTGATCCATAAATGTCATCGTGGACTTCAGCTAATGTCTTTTTAGACTCATATATCTCCAAACACCTAAGGAGTGTTCCATCTAAGTCCTCCTATATAAGTCACCATAGTGAGAGGCATTACAGATAAGTTGGCATTTTTCTTTGTGTTTAAGGTTTTCAAGAATGATTTTTTGACACAAATAGGATAAAATGTTAGAATATCAAGAGGAATCATGTAAAAAATTGTGTAGATTATGTGGTCATCAGGGGAGTCATAAGAGGGATGGCGTAGTTTTTCCACCAGGAACTCAAAGTGAGATTCATGTTGTTGTAGTTGCAAGATAGACGCTAGAGTAGCTATAACATCAACAACTTTATTTTTTCCCCTAGGAATTTTCTAGAATGTGACAAATGTGAAGTAATTCCTCAAGGCAAAAATTGACTCCTTATAAGGTATAATCTTGTCATCTTTGGTTTGGTACTCATTGCTCACTTAGTTGATGAAAAGTTGAGAATCTCCATAGGTATACAACTCTATTATTCTCTATTCTAGAGCTAGTTCAAGATTTTGTTAAGTAGAGCTTCATATTCATCTATATTATTTGTACTGGGAAACAACATCTTGTAGGACTGTGGGATAGTGTAGCCATGAGGTGTGACAAACAAAATTCTAGTACTAACACCATTTTGAGTATATGACCTGTCAAATAACATCTTCCAAGTTCTATCTATAATGTACATGATGGAAACATCTGGGAAGTCAATTTTCATAGGAGCACTATTTGTGATGGGGAATTCAACTAGCTAATCAGCAATATCTTGTCCTTTAATGGTCGTACACTCAACATATTAAATGCCAAATACAGAAAGAATCATCATACATTTTGCTAGTCTTCCCATAAGTGTAGCCTTACTTAGGAGATACTTTAGAGGATCAATTTTGGCAATCAATTGTGTGGAATGAGTGATCATGTAGTAGTGCAATTTTTGTGACACAAATAGTGCAACTAGAGAAGATTTCTCAATGCTAATATAGTTAATCTTGTAAGTGACCAATGTGTGTTTGATGTAGTATATGACCCTTTCTTTCCCATTTTCATCATGTTATACTAACAGAGCTCCTAGGGATTTGTAGTAGCTAAAATATATAAGATCAATGGTTTCCCTTTAATTGGAGGCATTCCATATGCATGTTGATCCTTTGTGTAGAATTTTGTTAAATTGTTATGATCAATCAACTAATTGAGAGATGAACCTCCTAATAGGCTAAATGCATCCTTTTAGACTCCTTGGTTGGCTAATATTTTTGGGATGTGGCATCTCCACAATTGCTTGTACCTTTTTTGGATCAACCTCTATTCCCTTAGTTGAGATGATGTACCCTAATATTTTTCTAGACGTGACACAAAAAGCACATTTCTTTGGATTAAGCCTAAGTTGAAATTATTCCATGTGGTTTAGTACCAAACTAAGATTAGACAAGTGAGTAATTCTTTTTTTAGATTTTGTTAAGGTATCATCAACACAATCTTCCATGTTTTTGTGCATCATATCATGAAAGATCATGGTCATAGCCCTTTGATATGTATCTCCTACATTTTTAAGACCAAAAGGCATGATGTTCCAGCAAAAAGTTCCCCATGCACATGTAAAAGTGTTTTTTCTTGATCCTTAGGAGTGAATTTTATCTTATTATAGCCTAAAAAGCTATCCATAAGGGAGTACATTTAATAACCTGTAGTCATGTCTAATATCATATTTGTGTTTGGTAGTAGAAAATCATCCTTTGGGCATTCTTTATTAAGTCCCTAAAATTAGAGTAGACATGAATGGATTTGTCATGATTGGCAACAAGGACAATATTCAAGATCCATTTGGAATAATCAATAGCTCTAATGAATTTGGTACTTAGGAGTTTTTCTAACTCATCTTTCACAAGTATAACCACATGTGGATGCATCTTTCTCATTTTTTTTAACGAGCTTGATGCTAGGAGCTATATAGAGATGGTGCATACTAAGATCTGTATCAAATACAAACATGTCATCATAAGTAAATGAAAAATTGATCTTCTCTTCCTAGGAAAATTGAGTGAACTGTTATTTTCCCTTTGTTGATAAGATTGAGCGACATGTATGACTTTAGGAGATTTGTGGTACCAAGATTAATTGGTTGTGTCAGTTCTATCAAGACCGATGATCTATCCTAGAAGTAGCTTGGAAGACTACCCAATGCCTCATCCTTAGGTGCCTTGTAGAGGTTTTCACCTTTGGATATGTATTTGTTTTTACTTTTTTTTTTTTTTCTATTTAGACACTGCTAGAAGGTGATTTTTTCCATTTTAATTTTTTTCACTTAGGTTTGTACCCTTGTCCAAAGCCTATGCATGAGGACAACCTAGTGAAACATGGAAACAACCTCCAAGCTGTGGGACTTGAACTGTGAGGTTGAGTCTTTGGAGAAGGCCGACTTCCTCTTACTATTAAGATGTACCTAAATACTCTTGGAGAGGAAAAGGGAGAAGGAGAGCATGAAAGAAAATCTACCTAACCTAATCTAAAGAGGTGATGCACCAAAATAGAGTGTTCAGACCAATCTCTACCCATATATGCACTATTGAACCAGAATGAAACTAAGGATATACACATTCAGACTTGTTTTAATCTAATAATCACATGCAGATCAGAAGACTGAGATGAATGACACAAGGAAGAGAGATTCACTTATATTATCATTCATAGGCCAGGGGGATACAGTCATGCAGATCAGAGATCTCTACAAAACACCAATAAGAGGCAAAGAATTCTTGCACTTTCATACCAATGGCTAAAGGAGATAAGATATAAAATCATGTAGTTCAGAGGCACAGGGGAATTTACACTGAGAATCTGCAGAGCAGTAACAGAGAAAATAGGGAAAGATCGACCTTTACAAAATTTTCAAAAATTTCCTTTATAGTTCAGGCATAACTGAGATTTTCCCTCCAACTGTAATTACTCCCCAACCACCTGCCATTAAGTCCTGCAGAGAACAATCATGGGGATCTGAAGAAATCTAATTTTTTATGTGTCAAATAATGCCTTGAGAAGACAGAAATGGCACCATAACTGTGCTTTGACCAAGTAGTTAGGTTGGATCAGGGTGTAGAGTGTTCCTACATGCTTTGCATTCATTTTGGGTTGGTTGGGATTGATCACAGAGATCAAATCCACAAGATAACCTGACCTTCCTTTGTCCCTGTGCCACGAATCAGCAAGTTCAACCTAGTCAACCTATCCTTGGCACCAAAATGAGCCACGTGGACCAACGAGTTTATTTCTTTATGCCACCTTGTGGGTCTTCGCGAGTTTGACCACGTCCTTCTCTAACTAACCGTGCCATCCTCTCAAACCTTGATCGCGACAGCCTACAACATAACCGCCATCCCTTAACTGTCAATCTTGGTCGAGCCTGCAAAGACACATGTCACCTAGGTGCTATGTCACTATGTGTATCCTTTGATCACTTTCCCATAGTGAGATAGTACCTAGCATTTATTTCCTTTAGATCTGATGATCGTGAAGACTCGTCGTATACTGCGCTATCTTTTTAAACCCTCTAGGCCCATGAAACACCTCAGCACACTTGGCAATTGACTCAACCCGAACTGGTACCATCCCCACAGCTTTATAACACTTAGCCCCACTGAGCTACGTGGCAAAAGGGCACTATGTCGCTAATGATAAGATCCTCGCAATTCTCCATAGCGAGATAGTGCCTGCCGTGGATTTTCTTTAGATCTAACAGTGATCCACAAAATTATACAACTGTGCATCGAGCTGGCTGAATGGACCAATGAAAAAATTGCCACCATATTATGACCCACCTAACAATATGCCACTGAGGATGAGCCATAATATTGGTTTGGAGAAGGGTGGGCCCATTATGTCATCCGTGCCACGTGTCGTCGAAGCGCTATGTCGCTATGGTTAAAATTTTGGCAACTTTCCATAGCGAGATAGCGCCCACCGTTGATCTCCACGAGATCAACGATGGGAAGATCTATGCTTGTTCTTTCCCCAGGCCCATCACACCTAGCACCACCTCAACAATCTGTAACACACTTGGCAACACATGACGTCCAACTGGCAATCCACAGAGAAACTGGTCCCGCAGAGACACGTGGCGACAAAGCATTATGTTGCTATGGAAAAGCAATGTGCAACTTTCCATAGTGACATAATGCCAACCATGGATTGGATCACATTAGACGGTGAGGGATCATCAAGTTTCTTCCTACGAGGAGGGTAGGAAAATGATGTCACCTAGGACACATGCCCTCCACCTGATTTCCTGCATTATTTAGTTTCCTTGCATCTTGATAATGCAAGAAAGTGCTAGCCCTCAGTCTCTGAAGATTTCATGGTGCTTAAAACATGTACTCTTTGAACCTGCACGACTACACTCCGTGACACCACCTGGACACGTGTCAACATTTTGCTTTCCTGCAGTGTCAAAAGGTCTGACAAAGCTTAGAATGCAGGGAAGCGAGCACCAATAGAATTGGCAGCTCAACCAGCCACCCTGTCCAACCTGTGGCCCATAGAAGGAACACAGACCCACCTACCACGCATCTCAAAAGGGCTTTCCTACATTATTTAAGGGTCGTGCATCTTGATAATGCGAGGAATCGGGGAACCATAGATCATGGAAGATCTAATGACGCAGAAAGTTGCAGGCTAATGGAAATAAAACATAAGGTTTCATCGTTCAAATTTTTGATATTTCCATGCCATTTAAAATTATATTAACTCTAGGAACTAGCCATTGGGTGGGGTTTGTATTTGAATTCAAATTTTGGCAGGGGTGCAAAAACAAGTAACATGAACACTTATTTTTCATTTTTATCTTTAATCTATGATTGAGGTATTGGATGCCTATTTTGGTCATATTGACCATTGATTCAGTGGTGGAAGAAACCACGGGTTCAATGGAATTCAGGTAACATGCAATATTATAATCATTTTGGAATGATGATAGCTCTGGTCTTTGATTTTGAACAAACCAATCTATGACATCTGGGTAAATGAGGGAAAGTGTGGTGGAAGCTTAAAGGTTGTTGATATGAGAGGAGTCGTCTCTGGTGATGAGACACTACAACATTTGGGGTCAAATTGTGATGATAATATAATTTGTGGTGATTTTTTAATTTTTATTTTACAATTGTCTTTGATGCCATCGCAATATCGACATCTGCGTCATAATTGCGACACCCACGAGTATAAAAAAAGGAAAAAAACATGACATAAATCATTCCCCATTTGTTTTGATTATGGAGAGTTGTGCACAAAAGAACATGGAGAGCTCTAAAAGGGGGTGGAGAGCTATGAATGTTATCATGCCCTTGTCACTGGTGAATTTCATTGTTGTGTATCTTTGCATTTCATTGTCGCACCCTTGCTCTATGATTTCATTTTTGTGTATGTTTGCATTTTTTTGCCATGCCCTTTCTCTATGATTTGGTTGTCATGCCCTTGTGATCTCTATATTTTTTTAGTGTGCCCTTGATCTTTAATTTTTTTGCGAAGTTGTGCCATTGTGATCTCTATGCCCTTGCTCTGTGATTTTGTTGCCATGTTATTCCCTTGCTCTATGATTTTATTTCTATGCTCTAGCTCTATGATTTTGTTCAAGGCACCTATGTAAATGTTGGTTTCTTTTCCTTCTAAATAGTTATCTCTTTGTATTTCCTTCTAAACATGTATATTTAGAGATCTTTTTAAAGGTGCTTATGACATCTTAGCACAACATAAAAATTGATTCAACTGCATACATATTCCAGAATTCAAATAATAAAATAATAAAATCCACTCAACCTATGCTAAGTGACTTACCTCAAGATCCTCCACAAAAATAATGCAGGCCAGGAAAAATGGGCAGAGTTTGCAATAAATTTTACAAAAACATATCATCGCAGATTTTTTTAGAAAGAAACTAGCCATAAACCAATAAAATAGGTCTAGTTGCTAATTAATTGGGCTGATTAAAAATTCCTATAGAATTGTCATCAAATAAGGTCAACACCCTCACTTGCAGACCTCTCATGTCAAACACTTTCTATACTATTTCAACACCATGTTCTTTCTTCTAAGCTAACAGTTTGTCAGGTGCATTTTCTTGTAAAACATTAATTTTGTTGAACAATTGTAAACTCTTAGAAAGTGCATTGTTATTTTCATGTATGTATGTATATATAATAATGAATAATAATCATTTTTTCATGTATGTTAAAATAATAACTAACATTACCATTGGATCATATAGTAATGAAGTAACCAACCTAGCTAATCAACAACTACACCAATTTAACTAGTGCTTCCAATGTCATAGTACCTACAACAAAACATTCATGGATTCTATCTAGTGGCTCCCATAGTATTCTCTATGTTGTCTAGCTATTGTTTCTACTATGTAGTCTCTTTCTAAAGACACTCCTCCTTCGCTCTCCTAACATCTAAATATCTACCTCTCATTAAGTCAAGCACTTTCTGTATTATTTCAACACCATGTTTTTGCTTCTGAGCTAAAAGTTCTTTATGTGCATTGTGTTGTAAAACATTAATTTTTTTGAACAATTGTAAACTCTTAGAAAGTGCATTGTTGTTTTTAGGTATGTATGTATGTTTATATATGTATGTATGTATGTATGCATTCATATATATGTATGTATGTATGTATGTATACATATATATGTATGTATGTATGTACGTATGTAGTATGTATGTATATATATGTATTTATGCATATATACATAAGGATCTTGTGGATTGTAGATTATGGATTATAAACAAAAAAGAAAAGAAAATGTGACATTAATCATTTCCCATTTGTTTTGATTGATTGTGGAGAGTTGCATGTGAAAGAGGGCAGAGAGCTCCGAATGAGTGTGGAGAGCTTTGAATGTTGGTGGAGATAAGTGAAGATATAGGATTTTGTTATTTTTTCCTTGTGATTGTTGGATTTTGTTGTTGTGTTGTGCCCTTGTGATCTTCATTCCCTTGCTCTGTGATTTTCTTCAAGGGGAGAAGAGGCACCTATGAAAATGTTTTTTTTCCCTCTTTCTAAACATGTATCTCTTGTTCACATATAATAGCTTTGGTCAACTTCAAGGATAATTGATTATGATGATTGTATGCATATGTGCATGTATGTATGTATATTAGTTCACTATGTCAATTACTTTACATGCATACATGCACACTTTATAGTACTTGTGCTAAATTAAATTGATCATTCATGTATTGAATTCAGACAAACAACTATCCTTCCATTTAATCAAAATTATTCATACCAAAACTAAGTATGCAAAAATCAATGCTTACAAATTATATTATATGTTGATGATTGGTAAAGATATTGTGCATAATATCATCCAGGTAATGATCAGATGCATTCACAATAAGTCATAATAAGATTGAGCAAATGATCCATTTATGTTACTCCATACTTGTTTTATTGAACATTTTGTTTAACATAATTAGTAATACTAGAATTATACAACCATAGCTAGTACTCTTTTTTTTTTTTTTAATAATATACATTTAAGACTATTATTTTTCTTAAAATTAGACTATATATTTTTTATCACTAAAACACAAATATAGATCTCTGATAATTATCTTTTTTATTTCAAGATCTTTGTATTTAACATGAAGAGTTTCCACTACTGGCCAATGGAATAGCCACAATGTGGAGCCACATAGCTCATGGCTTTTTCCACCAAATTATATTTTTGTCCTTCAAAAATAATATAGGTGAATGTTCTTCAAATTTTCCATACATTTAATAATTTGTCGCTTGTCGTTTGAGGTAATTTTCTATTCTAAGATAGAGACATCTATCATAAGGAGGGACATGCCAATTTTGATCATCCTGCTTTCAAATCTAATTCCCTTATCAAATTAATGAAACTACTTATAATTGACACCCTGGTTTTTTGCAACTTTCTATATCATCCATTCACACAACCATCTTCCTCCTATCCCTCCATAGCATGTAGCCTTTTTTTGAGGTTTATATCTTAGTCCCTCTTAGATTTTGAACTTCATTGAACCTATTTCAAAATGGTTCCATTGGTTCAAGGAGTTTCATATGTTCAATAAGTTCAATGTCCTAGGTAATTTAGTGGTTTCAATATTCAGAAGGCTCTTGGCTTGGATCAGAGTACTAAGATTCAAAGACTGTAATTTAGATTGAATGGTTCATATCAATTTTTGCATATGCTTTCAGATGTCTCCAAGAACATTTCGGTGTATTTTGCTTCACAATATTCCATGGATCACAAATCTAAATCAAAGTTCACATTTCAAAGGCCAAAGGTTCTAAACATGGAACTAGTGATTCAAAGTGTTGGTTCATGAATCTGAATGTACAATTCAATGGTTCATGTTTTACAATTCCAAGTAGCCAATACCATTTCAAAAGACCAAGTCTAGTGATCTGTATCTAGCAATTTGATGATATAAAAATTCAGTATGGAGGAGGATATATTGGCATCACAAACAAATCATCCCATATCCATAAACGTCTAATCTTCTGTAAGTCTCTCTCCTCTAAAGACCCAATACATGGAGCCATTTTCATCATTAGTAGACTCACTCTCCTTAGATGAATTCAATTGAAACTATTCATACCAAACTAAGTATTCATAAATCTATACTTACAGATTATATTATCTCTTGGTGATTGAGTAAAGATCAAATACAATTTTCCAAGGTGATAAATTACATATGCAAATGTATGTATATATGTATGTATGTATGTATGTATCTCTGCATCTCATTGTTGTGCCCTTGTGATTACTATATATGTATATATACATACATACACACATATGTGTGTCTATGTATGTATGTATGTATATAAACAAAGACACACACATACATACATACATAGACACACACACATGTGTGTGTATGTATGTTTTTATCTATACACATATATATACATAAAGAGAAGATTTTCTAATGACTTGATGGGGGAAATATAAAGAGATACATGTTTAGAAGGAAAAGAAAAGAATATTTACATAGGTACCTCTTCTTCCCTTGAAAAAAATTGTAGAGCACTACTACATTTGGGCCTGAATACACCACAAATTACATTGTTATCACAAATTGCCATTGTAATTTGACCCCAAATGTTGTAGTGCAAAGGGCACAAAGCGTTGGTTATCAAAACTGTTGATTAGAATCCTATGAGCCTTGCCTAATTGATGTTGGGATATCTAATCAGTTGTGGCCAACTTGGCAAGATCGATCAATTTGATCTAGATCCTCTGTGCTTTTGGTTCTGTAAAACCAGGGCCTGTACACCTAATCCTAAAGAACAAACTTGAATCCAAGATTTTTATAGCAAATAAATTCAACGCAAAGACAACTTCCCTAAATGGCAAGATTTCAAGAAAATTTTTGGATTGTGAATGATGAGTATTAATCTTCAAACTATGATTACTTAAAGTTTGGGAATTCTAAAATAAAAAATGAATTATTAAAAAAAATAGATATTAAACCCTTAACAAAAAAAAATAAAAATATTGCTAGCAAACAGATAGAGAAATATGAGCGAGTTAGTGATTAGTGTTGAGATTTAAAAGGGTGATAGAGTCAATATTAAAAGTTTTCACGTACAACTTTATGATATTATGATATTAAATCTATAAAAAAGTCAATTATCAAGATGCATCAAATTATTTTGTTTTATGCGTATTCAAACTAGTCTATAATGTTTTAACCTTTTAAAGGAACAAAATAGATACAAATAAGCAAACAATTATAATATTCCACAATATTTGTATTTGTCAGGTTTAAATAGTAGCAAATAATTTGATCCACTTGTCCCAATAATAAATTATTAATAGAAAATAAAAAGATCACAAAGGACAAACTATATTGTAGTTAACTCTACAACACATAAAAATCTTACTGATTATACTGCTAAAAAAATCGTGTTGAAGACACTCAAATGTAGATGCTCCACCCAATACAATTTTATATCACGCAATATTGAAATGAATGCCCAATAATTCCAAGAGATTAGTTCAAATTAAATATCTTCCAGCAAAGGAATTATAATAAATTGTATGCCTCAGGAATGCATATTATCTTTTGGAATGAATCAATGGTAGTTTGTTTGATTTTTCATATCATATATTTATAGAGCACTAGAAGATGTTGGTTGCCTTACCAAACATTGAAAGCTTTCATAAATAAAAACTAATCAATATTTAAATATGATTTAAAGGCTATTTAGTTATAACTAGCAACTACATCTTTCCTGCGGCTTATAATATTTGAGCATTCTCTCATTCTTGCAGGCATTTTTCTGCACAATTCCCATCTATTGAACATTAATCTATGAGCCATATTCTACAATATTGACTCACAACATCTACATGGAACTTTCCTTTATCTCACATCCATTAAAACTCCTAATTCCTTCTGCACCTTTTTCTGGGCACTTTGCACTTTGCATTTGTTTTGATACTTATGTTTCTCCGGATACTCCTGTGCGTGATGACTTCCACATCTAAATTTACACTCGATGCAATGCATATATCTTCTACCACTGTAAATTCTCCTTGTGCTTGACTCCCAACATTTTTTTTTTTCCTATTTTCTAATGGCTCTTCCTACCACAAAAATGTAGAGTTAAAATGAATTATGAATATTTTACTTAGAACTATTTTTGTGACAAATAAAAATATGTTTTCTCCTGTTATTTCCTCTTTTTCTTGAGAACCATGCTCACCAAAAAATAGACAATGTCTTCAAGGTAGAAGTATATAAATTTGATTAACCAGTCCCCATAATGCATTTGGTGATTCTTTTATAAAACTTTCATCGTTTACACTCATACTGGCTTCAAGTGCATTCATTGGGCACAATAATAAATTTCTCAAAACTACTCAACAGGCTTCAATATATTTTGTATTGCCTTCAAACAGATTGCTCCCGCGAATGAACATTCAATAGTCTTGATATGTATATATATGCATATTTAAAAGAGATTAAGATAATAGTCTTTCCATGTAATTCTATTGTATGCATTCATGCAGATTTGGAATCGGGAATGAGTCTAATGGAATAACCGCTGAAGTCTTATTGCCATGAAACCATTATTTAAGTCTTTGTGAATTAAAAAACCTATTCCCATATTCAAAGTTTGACGTTCCTCCATTTTATATGCAAAAAAATCTTGTTCTTGTCCACATGTTTAATAATTTTTTGAGTATATTATTTTGACATATGGCTTTTATCTTCTTTTCATCTGTTGTAAGTATGTAGCTTGACCTCCAAAACACTAGTTCTAATCTAACCATAAATCCACCCATAGTAACATATAAACAACCTGCATATTTCCTCATAAATATATATTTTTTAATAAATATCCTAAGCATCTCTAGATTTTACATGTTGTGTGTGGCTTCCTCATTTCTGACCAAAATGCCTCTGATCTCCTTAGAACACCCTTCATAATTCTACCTCAAGAAGTCTAAAAAATTTGTAGATCTATACCTAATTATTCGGCTCATATATGTTATTATAGAATTCTCAAATTTCCCATATGAGTCTTATCAAAATCCACCACCAAATTGATAATATGAATGCCCTTTATGACTGTTTCAAATTCTACCTCATGACTGCCCTGCACCTAGCATAACCTCTATTATAAATTTTCCAAATCATTTGTACATTTGGATACCTTTAATCTAGCATCCTTTATTCCATTATTGGATCCCATAATTTCCTAATTATCATTTCCTTTCATCAACATAATTTTACACATGGAGATATAAATTTGGGCTCCATCGGTGGCTCTCATTAGGGACATATGCCCTTTATGGGCATGCATCTCAACTGTCTCTGGGGGAGTGGACCTTCCAAAACATAGGGGGTAATCAATTAAGAAATAATACATTAAAAAGCCTAAAAAATAAGAATAGAACAAAAAAGAGAAAGGAAAACTAACTCCCTTTATATGCTCATTGAAAGAATGGCTTAAGGTATTGTCCATGAACTGGAAAATCTTGCATGTGACCATTTGTATCTTGCAAAAAATAAGAGTGCTCCCCAACCTTTTCAAAGATAATAAATGGTCCTAGCCATAAAGCCTCAAACTTACCACATTTTCCTTTTTATTAATCTTTTGCGTTCCATTTCAAGACCCAATCACCAATCTTAAAAGATCGGTTTAGAGTCTTCTTGTCATGAAGAAATTTAACTTGCTGCTATTTATTAATATGTTGTTCTTGCACAAACCTCCTTACTTCATTGAGATCAATTAATGTGTTTAATCTATTTTCCATGAAATTGGTATCTTTTAATTTCTCCTTAGTAACAAGGAAGCTTTTCTTTTTTGCTATAAACCAAGTTAAAAGGAGAGAAATTGGTAGACTTTTTCATCGTGATTGTATTTGTCACTAATGCTAAATTCAACTTTGAATCCCAGGTGCATTTGTTGTTGTCTAGCATTCTTCTAATCATTTTCAAGATATTTTTGTTACTAGACTCAGCTTCTCCATTGCCTTAGGGATGATATGGAGATGATTATGATACAATTATGCCATATTTCTTGCAAAAATCATCAAATTTGTTAGATCTAAAACACATATCTTTTCAGGGACTCCAAATCTAGTTAGTATATTCTTAGTAAGAAACTTAATTACTACTTTACTTATAGACTGTCAAGTGGGTATAGCCTCTACCTACTTGGTAAAGTAATTAGTAGCCACTAGAATCCAACTGTGTCCTCCACTCGATTTATCACTAATTTGCCCGATACAATCAATTCCCCACATTTGGAAAGACTCTTCTACTTGTAATGTTCTTAAGGGGAGGGCACCATCATATTTTAACTTGCCTGAGAATTCTGACAAGATTCACACTTTTGGACATAAGAATGACAATCTTTAAAAGGATGAGGTCAATAATAACTTGCTCGCAATATTTTATGTGCTGTGGTCCTAGCTGAAAAATGACCACTGCAAACTCCTTCATGCAACTCTCTAAGAATAACTATAGATTGAGCAATATTCGAACAGAAAAGTAAAACTCCATCTTGGTTTTTCCAATATAGATCTCCTTGAATTAGGACATACTTAGCAGCTTGCAATTTAGTAGTTCTTTTTCGATTGTCATTTAGATTATCTCTACATTTTGTATGTTGTAAATAGTAAACTATATCAGTATACCAAGGGAATCTTTTAATACTAATGTTATTATGATCATCATTAATATGATTTACTTGCGCAACTTCCAATTTGATTCTACCATAAGTATAGCCAATCCTTTCCCTATGACTAATTTTGTGATCTAAACATCTATATTAAATTCCTAGATTTGATTTATCGAATGATATCATCTTTTGGTAGTTTTAGATTGTCTAAATATATCTTTGATGGTAGCGTTAGACACATAAACAATAACTTCAACTCCAATCAAATAGGGTCGAGAAGATTTAACCGCTTTAACAAGAAAATAAGCCTGCTTTTCATTTATATCATAATTAAGTTCAACAACTTGTAAACTCTTACCAAAGAATGCAATCAATTGCTTATGTCCTTGATCATTTTTTGCAACATAACAATGGCTATAGTATGATAAGAAGCGAACACGAATATTTGAAAAAGTTTTTTAAAGTTAGGAGATTTAAGAATTGGAGCTTCCTTTATACTTTCTTTATCTTAGTAAAGGTTCCTATAGTTTCATTATCCTATGCTATCTTTTCTCCTTTTTTAAGCATTCTCATGATAGGTTTAATAATCTTGAAAAAATTAGAAACAAATATTCTGAGGAAGATAATTTGTCCAAAGAATGATTGGATACCCTTAATTGTTTTAGGCATTTGAATGTTAGCAGTGGCTACTACCATTTCTGGATCTATTCTTACCCCCTCCTTAGAAACAATGTGACCTAATAGTTTATGTAATAATTTTCCTTAGGGAAAAATTCACCCAAGAACTAAGAACTCAAACACAAGCACAATTGTAGACTAGAAAGGAGTATGATCAGAATAACAATGTATTTGATTCAATATGCATGAAAGTACACTAGGAGTGCATGTATATAACAACCTCTAAGATGCATCTAGAATGCCTAAGAATCAACATCATGATAAGTCATACAACGAGGCACATGTCCACCAGATATGGGTTATCCTCCATTAAGCATGGAAGTAAGTGCACTGATGAGAGGATAAGCCTACAATGGTGTATCATGCAAATTTATGTTGTAGACAAGATGTGCTAAGAAGGGAGTGTGAATAACTGTGTTGTCTACATGACAACTTAGTAAATGATGCAAACTCCAGTGTTGTAAACACCATGTGTTGAATTAGAGTTGTGTACTTCTATGTTGTCAATATGACAACTCATAAAAGTGCGCAAACTCCTAAGTGTCTCACAAAATAAATAGTAAAATAATGTAATATAATAATGCATTTACCTAAGTAAACTTAAGTAAGTTCAAATAGTAAATATGTATTTACACCAAAACCCCCCCTTAAGTGCAACTTAGAAGAATGCCCTTAAGCTTACGAAAACTAGGATGAAATGCATAATGGGTCCTAGCTACTAGGCCATGTTAGGTACCCATATACATAATGAAGATGCAATCTCTCATAAAGTGAAGAAAGAGGGAAAACCTCATGGGAAAAACCCTTCCCCAAAAAGAGAAATGAAAAAACAAGGTGCATGGATGGATGGATGGAGTAATCAAGACCCCCCCATTACAACATGCATCTAGGATATACAATAGTGAAGAATGAAAAGAACAAGACCTCATAAGAGGAAAAAGTCCCCCCCCCCATAAGAAAGAAGAGGAAGAGAGACAAGGTAGTCCACCCCCTCCCCCCCCCCCAATGAAGAATTTTGACTAGTGAGTGTTGCTCCAAGGAAGAAGCTAGTCCATGAGTTTTGGATGATGTTCCTCCCCTTTGAAAGAAAAAATGACAAAGGTACAATCTTGAAGATGTATGGTTACCCTAAAACCCACTCAAGTATCCCTGTATCAATGATGATGGTCACCCCTTCCATCAGTGTTGAAAATAACAAATATAGATCTAGCAAGGATGTCTGTTGAACATGTCCCATAGAACCATTTGTCTCCTCAACTGATAAAGAGACCTTCGACAACTGCTGTTCATAAGGATCCACAATCATGTTAACCTATAAAGATTGATCATGTAGAGAATGGACATGAGAGTCAGAGTGAGCCCTCACAACAACTATAGAAGGATCATCTTCGTCAAAGAGAAGATGTAAATCATCAAGGTTGTCTCCCAAATCTATGGTGTGTGACTCCATTAACAAACCTACAATGTCTGCCATGTATTCATCTACTGAAGCTGGAGCTAGAAGACAACATGTACCTTACTGTGCTAGACCTATCACTGAGGCAATGTATGCATGTGGAATCTACTGATGTCATGACCTATCACTACAACTATTGATAGAACCTCATGTGTCTGAATCTATTGAAGCACTATCATTGGTGTCACTATCAGTTTCCACAGTATATGAAGTGTAGAGAGGATTAGAGGATAAGCTGGGTGAACTTTCCTCAAAGTGAACATCCTTCTCCACAAAGATCTCATGTGTCTCTAGATCCATAAGTCTGTATGCCTTAGCACCATCTTCATAACCAATGAAAGTACAAGGCCTAGGTGATGGTGCCTTGCATCCCCTGGATGATATGTTTGCCCATGCTAGAAAATTGAAGACTGTAAAGTGACCCACAATTGGTTTTCTTGCATACCATGCCTCAAAAGGAATCTTCCCATCTAAGGCATTATGAGGAGTCATGCTAAGAATGTGAGTGGCACTATTAATAGCTTTGATTTCTAATGTAGAATCAAGAGACTTGGCCTTTATTATGCAACTTGCCATGGTTTTGAGAGTCCTAATCCTCATATCCGTAACATCTATCTTGTGTGAACTAAATGCTAGTGAATTCTAAAGATCAATCCCCTCAATTTTGCAAAATTCTTTTATTCTTCTGTCCATATATGTGCTCTCATTATCCAACTATAGAACCTTGATAGATTTCATTGA
The DNA here is from genome assembly GCA_028749045.1 of Cupressus sempervirens. Lineage (NCBI taxonomy): Eukaryota > Viridiplantae > Streptophyta > Pinopsida > Cupressales > Cupressaceae > Cupressus > Cupressus sempervirens. Next base: position 548,400,075 of record CM053783.1, read on the forward strand.
TTTCTATTCAACATGACTCTTAAAGGCTTGAAGCTTATCAAGCACTTCATTCTTGTGATGAAGAAAGTAGATCCATGTGAATCATGAAAACTCATCAACAAAAGTAAGGATGTAGCGGCCTTGGCTGACTAATGTCACTGTTACAAAGGGTCTTGCTAAAACCATGTAAACAAACTGAAGAACAATTGGAGCTCTTGAAGACTTACCTTTATTATACTTCTCCTAGAGATACATATCTATTGAACATGATGAATATTCACTTTGAGAAAAGTTGATGTTAGGTAGACCTTTGACCATGTGTTTGAAGAAAAGTTGTTGAAGATAGCGGAAGTCAAGATGACCAAACTGGTCATGCCATAATTTGGTTTGTGAAGTAGAGTGAGTTATCAAGGCTTTTGAAGGAAACTTAGGCACAAAGTGGGAGAAGGAATAAATCCTCTTGTCATGATTGACTTTCCCCACTACAACCAATGAATCATCTTTTAGACTTCGCACCATCACTGAATCAGGAAGGAACTCAACTTTGTGTCTATCTCCAAGGTGATTGATTTAGTAAATTGAGAGGAGATTGAAGCTAGTGTTTGGAACATAGAGAACATATTTGAATTCCCCATTGTCCATTTTCACATGTCCTTTTACTTCATCTTTCATTTTAGTGTCATCTCCCATGAAGATGTGTAGTACCTGTGACTGCTTCAATGAGGAAAAGTCTCCCTTTGAAGAACCCATATGATAGGAGGCACCTAAGTCAAGTATCCATTCTAAAGAACTTGTGTTTTCCATAAGTGCTTGCCCTTTTACTTTTGAAGAGGTTGGAGTTGAATCCTTGGAAGTACCTAGCACTTGAATTTTGTTCTTCTTGAGTAGGTTTTCCAACTCATCAATTCTTTTAGTCTTGCAATGATGCTCATCATGATTTGGATTTTTGCAATATGCACAAAAAAGTTTGTCCTTATTTTCATTACTTCCCTTCTTGTTGGAAGAAGAATTGCCTTGCTATGAGGAGGATTGTTATGTCTCAGATTGTGATTTCTACTTCCACTGCTTCTTTTTGTTGCTGCTAGAACTTTTTCCTCCTTGACTTGATTGGTTCTCATCACTAACCAATGCTTTGGTCTTTGATGTCTTGAGAAGTCCCAAATATATCAAGTGAGATTGTTCAACAATTAACATCTCTGTAAATGCATCAAATGTAGGTTTTTGGTCAGCACTTCTTATGGTCAACTTGTGAGTATTATAACTTAAAAAAAATTAAGCATACTCTAAAGGTAACCTCTTCAGGATGTGATGAATGAACTTGTCATCCTTCATGGGATTTCCAAAATATTTAAGTAGTGCCCTATACTCATTATCTTTGTTGATGTAATATTGAATTATGTCAAAGTTCTTTGGATCCAAAAGAAGTAGATTGTCCTCAATCTAAAATCCCTTTTCCTCATCTACCTTACCATACAATGCTTCAAGTTTTTCCCATGCAGGTTTGGATTCCTTCAAACTAGAAATGTGGAAGAAGAGATCTCTATGCACACAATTCTTGATAATTCCTAAAGCTTGTTGGTCTTGTTTTGCCAATCAATGAGTACTATAGCATCAGTGGGTTTGGGAATTGTTCCATCAACATAAAGACTTAAATCTTTTTCCATTAATCTACTCCATGCAATATCTTTCCATGTAGAATAATTATGTGAAGTTAGAAGTGGACATTTAGGTGAATCCATGATGCAAAAAATGAAAAGAGCACACAAGAGAGACACAAAACATAGTACACCCCCCTTTTCACTCAATCAAAAGACCCCCCCCCCCCCACCCAAAAAAAAAGATGCTTTTGACACTTTATAATTAGTGCATGTACAATGGGCCACTTGTCAAAATGTACAAAGTGGACTTCTAATTTTTCTTTTTACAACTACCTTTTGAGGCCCAAATCTATCACTAAGCACTGTATCTCAGATGTACAACAATTCTAAAAAGAAATGAAAGTAGTACAATGTAAAAAAAGACCTAATTCTAAAAGTGAAATTGTTGTTCATATAACCTTAGAATCTAACTATAGATCTAGAAAATAGATGAAAAATAACACACTTTCAAAAAAAATAGAACCTGAAAAAGTGTCTAGATGAGCTCGTACGGATCATTTAAAGTTATAAAATGTAGGATTGAACAAGTACAGTCACCAAAAAACACAATTTCTAAGAAGTCCTTGAACCAAAACTAGAAAAGAACACCACCACTAAAAATTTCAAGAAATTTCTCCTAAAATAAAAAAAATGCACCTGATTTGGAGTTCAGAGGATCGAGTTATGACCTCTCAAATTGAGGCTATCAAATCAAAATTGAATCTGTAGAGGGGTCTGGGTAGAAAACTACATGCTTAAATTTGATGGTCAAATGACTATTGTAGTAGTTATAAAATGCCTAGAAATGATAGTCAAATGGTTGTCAAAAATTTTTCCATGCCTGGCTGATGTTAGTGAAAAATAGTAGCCTAGGTGATGTGGTAGGCTAATTGGATGTACCATAATGTACGATCAGGTGACATGTCAAGTTGCTTATTTGGCAGGTTCATACATGGCCACATGGTAGATGTTGAGTCAGCCATTGTGGCCAATGCAGTGGACTAGGCTTTTTCCACTGTACACTTGTCAAGATAGGAGGAATAGTATGTTCCACTGAGACGGATCTTGGGTTCGCTACCAGAATGATGCATGAGTGACTGAAATAATGTCTGCATCATCGAAGGTACCTTTTGTGGGTGCCAAGAAATGAAGTAAACGATGCCAAAAAACCCCATAGGTGATTGCCATTGGCCAGAATTGTAGTAGCTAGAATCTGATGGTCAGCACCAAAGTTATTAAAAAAATGGTTGCCGAGATTAACAAGAATAGTCCCACATGCGTTGGTTGAACACTAAAGCTGGTAAATAAAAAAATGATGTACACAAACGTCAACCAAAGTGATGTGTCACAAGTGAGTTGAGTTCGATGTCAGTGTGATTTAAGCTAGAAGTCTGGTCACGCCACTGGTTTTTGCATGAAATATGCTCAACTGTCACGAAATATGCTCAACGGGATAGTTTTGCATTAGTGACAACTACATCAAATATCCCACATTGCATGGGCAAACACTCCTATGAGTGTTAAATTTTTTGAGCATGGGCTATAATAGAGACAAGAGCCTGCTAGAAGTGGAGGTACGAAGAGTTTCGGCCATGACTTGTGTGAAGTCAAACTGTGATAAAATATTGCCAGAATTTGTATAATGATGCAAGCCAAATGGAATATGCCCTGCAAACAAATAAAATATACCTCCAAATTGTAGGGCTAGGGTGTCACCACTTGGTTCTGCAAAAAAAAAATTATTTGCTAGCCCGACTAGGCAATTTTTTTTTGAAAAAATACAGTCAAAAATGTAGAGAAAAATTTCAAATATGAATAAAAAATTGCAGATCTAAAAAAAGATCATACCTAAATTGCAAATCGAGGCCTTCAGATGCCAGTTTGCAAAAAAAATTGCCTCATGATCAACTTTGGCCTAGGGTAGTCAAATTTATAGTCAATTTGCACCGAATTGACATTCTGGACACAATGGCAAGGTTCATTCTAGCTCAAGATGCTCCCAATTTCTACGGTACTCTAGATTTGAGTCGAGGTGCTGAAGCAAAAATGGTCTCGAATGACTATGTGAAGAGAAAATCTCCAATCTCTAATACCATGTAAGAATTTTCCTTAGGGAAAAATTTACCCAAGAACTTAGAACTCAAACACAAGCACAACTATAGACCAAAAGGGAGTATGATTAGAATAATAATGTATTTGATTCAATATGCATGAAAGTACATTAGGAGTACCTATATATAAAGGCCTCTAAGATGCGTCTAGAATGCCTAAGAATCAGAATCATGATAAGTCATACAACTAGGCACATGTCCACCAAATATGGTTTATCCTCCATTAAGCATAGAAGTAAGTGTGATGATGAGAGGATAAGCCTACAATGGTGTATCACACAAATTTATGTTTTCGATAACATGTGCTAAGAAGGGAGTGCAAATAACTATGTTGTCTACATGACAACTCAATAAATGATGCAAACTCCAGTGTTGTAGACACCATGTGTTGAATTAGAGTTGCATACTTCTATGTTGTCAATATGACAACTCATAAAGGTGCACAAACTCCTAAGTGTCTCACAAAATAAATAATAAAATAATGCAATATAATAATGCATTAACCTATGTAAACTTAAGTTAGTGTAAATAGTAAATACGTATTTACACCAATAGTTTCCCTTTAGTAATTCCAAAATGACACTTTTTAGAGTTTAAGGAAACTCTGAATTCAAGAGCTCTTATGAAAATTTTCTCCAAATGTTTACAATGATCTTTTTATTTCTTAGAATAGGTGGTGAGATCATCCTAATAAACTACCATAATTAAATCAATTAGTCCATCAAAGGCAACATCCATTGCCCTCTGAAAAGTGGCTCCCACATTTGTTAACCTGAAAGGCATCCTAGCATATACATAAGTACCCCAAGGAGTTGTGAAAGCAGTCTTATATTGTTCGAACTCCTTGACCTTAACAATCAAAGCCCAAAAATCCATCCATCATGGATAACAGTTCATTACTAGTTACCTTTTGAAGTGAGATCTCCATATTAGGTAACACATAATGATACTTTAGGGAAGATATTTTCAAATTTCTAAAATCTATACATAATCGAATATCACCATTTTTTTTTCCTAACTGACACTAAATTTGAAACCCATGTAGAGTCCCTAATAGGCTTAATGATTCCAACATCTCTTAGCTTAATGAGTTCATCTTTCATTTTTGGGGGTAGAGTTGGATTGATTGGATGTTGTCTCTACCTAAAAGGTTTAGCATCAGGTTTTAATGGTATTTCATGTTGAAATAAGTCTTCCCTATAAGCTTTAAGTTGTCATAACCCCAAGCAAAGACATGTCTATATTTCCTTAACAAAGAAATCAACTCAGCCCTAATCTTGGATGATAACTTATTCCCTATATAAAAATTTTTGAGAGAATTTTCACTTCCTAAGTTTATTTCCTCAATGTTATTTTGGACTTTAGTGGATTTACTAGGTTTTGTACTTTCTCTTTCATCAAAAATTCTAAGGCTACTAGACATTTAGGTATTTCGTTTGTCTTTAATTGAACTATTTCTTTACCAAATAACTCCTTACCATCCTCTTCTTCCACACATCCATTCCAATTAATGAACTGATTTTCATAATATTCCTCACAAGTTAAAAACCTAATGAGATCATTGTTATTTTCAAAGACATACTAGTTTTGTACGTTATCTGGTATTGAAGGTCTATTTTTCATTTCTACTTGAATAACCTCATCAAATGGAAGATTAATTTGTCTAATAGCAAGATTGGCCATTATATCAACCAAGTAATTAGCTAACCTATCAATCCATTTTATAGAAAAAACATCCAAAAATTCTAACAAGTCCCATACAAAATTATGATATTCTTTCAATCTTGGCTTCCTAGTTGAAAACTTATACCTAACTTGGGACACAATAAAATCTAAGTCCCCTAAAATAGTGAGTAATTTAATCCCACAAATCCTAGCAATATCAAGACCAATGATCAAAGCCTCATATTTTGCAATATTGTTAGTACACTCAAAATTTAATAGGAAAGAAAATTTAAAAATTTAACCTGATGGTGAAATAAATATAACACTAGCCCCATTCCTTTCCTTACTACAAGCACCATCAATAACATCAGCCAAATGTTATTACAATCTTCTTTTGCATGTATTGAAATTGGGTTAATAACCTCAAAAGAAGGTTTAATTATACTTACTTGGAAATTATCCATGTCAGAATGGCAAAAGTTAACTTCAGGATCTGGAATGTAATCCTCAACTAGGTAATATGATTGGGGTTCCCTCTCAACTCTGATTTCTTTGCCCCCTACTAGTATGATAATGTAAGAAAAATCCAACTGTACATGACCACCAACCAAATTTGATCACTCTCTAGATAACAACATGCCATAACTCACTGAAATATCAATTACAGTGATGTCAATCCTGTATGATATATGTGGAAATGATGGAAAATGAAATTCAACATTTTTAATAATACCAACTACTAGCACAAATCTATTATCCATAGCATAACTTTTACCATAAGGAGTATCTACTTTGAGACCTATTTCTTTCATTACATCAACAGAGATGATATTAACTGCTACACTAGAGTCAATCATACAATTCTTCAACAATTTATTATTTATCAGTAACGTTAAATAAAATGGGTCTACTTATTTGAATTTTTATTCAATGTTGTCCCTAGATACACAATAGGTGGTTCTTCATTATTTCTTGCATCATTTTTATTATTAATATCGTCTATGCTAGATAATATTTTCAAAGTTTCCTCATTGTAATCAACAAATTTCATCATTTACATTAGAGGAACAATCATTTCCAATTGAGATTTCAATTGAGACAAAGCATGATTAATAAAATTATGATAGTCAGATATTTTCTTACCACTATTGTGCTTGACTGACTGTTTGGTTAGTTTAGGAGACTGATTACTTTCGTTGTGCTTAGCTTGAGCTTGATTACCAATTTTTTTAGATGTTTCTATTTTTTGTTGATTTTTTCCAAATATACCAATAGGATTACCTTGATTAGCAGTGTTGTCTTTATTTCTTCTTTGATAGGTGTTTTTAGCATGTCCTACAACTACAATAGTATAAGCCCTCCTTTCTTCTATTGTCAATCTCTGTAAAATAGGTATATCTTCCTCATCTGAAAGCACCTGCTAGATACAATGTTGCTGATTAAAGCTCATGTAGTGATAATCATAATTTTGATCTTCATCTGTAGAATCATCCTCATTTCTACCCCATAATGGTTATGATGATATAGCGTTAACCATAGGTTTTTCTTCACCTTTCTGGTCTTTCTCCTCAAAAATAGATTGTGCAACAATGCATTATTTAGGATGATGGGGAAGCCTACATACATCACACCATGGCTATCATCAACAATGTTGATTTTCTTTAAAGGATTAGGGGTGTCTTTGACATAATTTGGCTCTTCTAGTTTTCCATCCTTCCAATTTGTAGCGCAAGGCATATCTTGAAGTCTCACTTCATCAATTCTGTGGAATGATGGCCTTTCATTTCTATTTTATTTAACCTTCATATCTTTGAGCATGTCCATGATCTCTTTTAATTCATCCTTCTTAGGGTTTTTAGGATTATATAATTTTGTGTCATCCCTTTTGTTGATTCTGCTTGCTACTTTCCTATCATTTTCAATTGTCATAGCAACTTTGAAATCTTATGGCGGCGAAGAAGGCCTTTGAGATCTTATGTCATAATGAGCTTTACTATCAAATGGACTTAAGTAGAAATCAATCGAGAATGAATCCACTAGTATAGTCTCTCTAGGGATCCTATTTAAAACTTTGTTAAATCTTTTATTAAATTTTGATACTGATTCATTTGTATTCTTTTTAATACTTGTCAATTCATGGGATGCAAAAGATGTGTCATTCTGATCACCAAATTTCTCAATAAACTTATCAGCAAAATTGCACCATCCATAAATGGATCCATCTGGCAAACTTCTATACCATTCTACAACATCTTTAGTTAATGATTGCATGAAAAGTTTCATGAATACATCCTCATGATCCTCCTCAAAATCTTTGATTATATTTTTTAAATTAATCACATGCTGATCAACAGATTTTGTCCCATTTTCTCAAATTTTTGGAATAGCATTCCTTAAATCATTAGATACTAGATTTGGATATCCTCTAATCCCACTGAAATCAAGTTGTTTATATCTTTCGATTGTCATAGGCTGCCTTATCGCTTGATTCCTAATCCCTTGATTTTGTGCCATATAACCTTGGATATTTTGATTCATACCATAAGGTTGTTTGATTATTCTGCTATTTTGCAAAACTCCTTTGGTATGTTGTCCAACATTCTAAGACTATTGGTTATTATTGAAATTCCTATTAAAAATTTTATTTTGATTTTTATCCTTTTTGTTCTCATATAGTGGATTAACATGGCTAGTGGTGAAGTGCAATTCCACATTCTTTCTATGAGGTGGATTATACTTTGATGACATATTTACTTCATTTTGCATTTGATTAGACCTTTCTTCTCTCCACCTATCTGACTTCTCTTCATTGCAAGTTCTTCTAAGTGGGGAAACAATAAGATCATTTGACATCCCTATTTTTTTAAGGATATGATCTAGCTGCATTTTTAATGTTTTCACTAATATTGCACTGCTATTCTTTTCTTTATAATCATATCCCATTGCTTTTCATGCTCTTCATTATCCTCAATATGAGTTATCTCATAATCCAATTCTTCATCTACCCTAGGAATATGGAAAAATGGATTACGTTTCTCTTCCTCCTTTTTAGGACTATTACGACTTGAATTGTCTCTCTCAATTTTCTTATTGGTCCTTTTTTGAAAGCTTTTGTTTCTTGTGTAAAGCATTTTTTATTTTTTATTTTTAACTTTCTTCTTTCTTGGTTTTTTTCTCAAAAGTTAGTTGCTCAAGCCTTTTAGGTCTGGGATACACCAACCTTCTTCCCCACATACACCTCAAAAATAGATAAAAACTTTTCAATAAAATATGTTAATGATACACAATAGAGTTGCCACTTTCTTTTAAAAAGAAAGAAAGAAATGTCCAAGTGCTTTCCCAACAGAGTTAATGCCAATAATAACTTGAAATTGATTTTCTTAAAATAACAATAAAACTTTAGATTTAGTTTCTTTCAAAGTTTTATGTGAGATAGAAAAAACTTCGGATTAAGTGAGAATTAGAGTTTTTGAACACAATAAGAAATTTCAACCTAAGGAAGAATTTTTTGTATTTTATGCTTAAATACTGATAAGAAAATTGATTTACAAAGTCTGAAAATAACAAATGGAAAATATTGAAATTAAACTTAATAATGTATTCATGATTTTGGAAAATGCTTAGAAAAAGACAAAATCTAAAACTTACACAAAATCATGTTTTAATGAGTCTCTATACTGGTTCGATAGAGTAAATATGCAAAGGTTACTTGTAATTTTCCCTAATAGAGTCACCAATCTATTGGTTTTCAAAACTATTGATTAGAATCCTACGAGCCTTGCCTACTTGATGCTGGGATATCTAATCAATTATGGCCAACTTGATAGGATTGATCAATTTGATCTAGATCCTCTATGCTTTTAGTTCTGCAAAACCAAGGCCTGTACACCTAATCCTAGACAACAAATTTGAATCCAAGATGTTTATAGAAGATAAATTCAATGCAAAGACAACTTCCCTAAAAGGAAAAATTTCAAGGAAATTTCTAGATTATGAATGATGAGTATTAATCTTTGAACTATGATTACTTTAATAAGTTTGGGAATGCTGAAATAAAATAAAAAATGAATTACTAAAAAAAATAGATATTAAACCCTTAACATAAAAAGATCAAAATATTGCCAAGAAACATATAGAGAAATATGAGTGAATTAATGATCAATGTCAAAATTTAAAAGGGCGATAGAGTCAATATTATAAGTTTTCACACACAACTTTATGATATTATGATATTAAAACTATAAACAATTCAATTATCAGGATGCATCAAATTATTTTGTTTTATGCGTATTCAAACCAGTCTATAATGTTTTAACCTTTTAAAGGGAAAAAAAAGATATAAATAAGGAAACAATTATAATATTCCACAATATTTGTATTTTTTGGGTTTAAATAGTAGCAAATAATTTGATCCACTTATCCCAATAATAAATTATTAATAGAAAATAAAAATATCACAAAGGATGAACTATATAGTATTTAACTCTACAACACATAAAATTTTTATTGATTATACTGCGAAAAATTCTGTTGAAGACACTCAATTGTAGATTCTCCACCCAACATAGTTTTATATCATGCAATATTTAAATGTATTCCCAATAATTTCAATCTCCAAGAGCTTAGTTATAATTCAATCTATTCCAACAAAGGAATTATAATAACTTGTATGCTTCAAGAATGCAGACAATCTTTTGGAATGAATGAATGGTAGTTTGTTTGATTTTTTATATCATATATTTATAGAGCACTAGAAGATGTCAGTTGCCTTAGCAAACATTGCAACCTTTTACAAATAAAAACTAATCAATATTTAAATATAATTTAAAGGCTATTTAATTATAATCTGCAACTGCATCTTTCCTGCAACTTATAATATTTGATGCATTCTCTTATTCCCATGGGCATTTTTCTACACAATTCCCATCTATTGAACATTAATCCACAAGCCATATTCTACAATATTGACTCACAAAATCCACATGGAACTTTCCGTTATCTCACATTCATTAAAACTCTTGATTCCTTATGCACCTTGGTCTGAGCACTTTGCACTTTGCATTTGTTTTGATACTTATTTTTCTTTGGATACTCCTGTGCATGATGACTCCCACATCCAAACGTACACTCGATGCATATATCTACTATTTTTGTAAAGTCTCCTTGTGCTCAACTTCCTCCATATATTTTTCCTATTTTTTGATGGCTCTTCCTACCACAAAAATGTAGAAATAAAATGATTTATATATGAATATATTACTCAGAACTATTTTCATGAAAAATAAAAATATGTTTTCTCCTATTATTTCCTCTTCTTCTTGAGAGCCATGCTCACCAAAAAATAGACAATGTCTTCAAGATAGAAGTATTTAAATTTGATTGACCAGTCCCCATAATGTGTTTGGTGATTCTTTTATAAACCTTTCACCATTTACACTCATACTAGCTTTAGGTGAATTCATCAAGTACAATAATAAATTTCTCAAAATCGCTCAATGGACTACTATATATTATGTATTGCCTTCATACAAATTACTCTCATGGTTGAACATACAATAGTCATGATATGTGTGTGTGTGTGTGTGTGTGTGTGTGCGTGTGTGTGTGTGTTGTGTGTGTGTGTGTGCATGTTTAAAAGAGATTAAGATAATAATCTTTCCATGTAATTCTGATGTATGCATTCATGCATATTTGGAATCAGGAATGAGTCTCATGGAATAACCACTAAAGTCTCATTGCCATAAAACCATTATTTAAGTCTTTGTGAATTAAAACACCTATTCCTATCTTCAAAGTCTGGCATTCCTCCATTTTATATGCAACAAAAGCTCATTCTTGTTCCATATGTTTAATCATTTTCTAAGTATATTATTCTAACATATGGCTTTTATCTTCTTTTCATCTGTTGTAAGTATGTAGCTTGACCTCTAGAACATTGGTTATAATCTGACCAAAAATTTACCCACAGTAACATATAAACAACCTACATATTTCCTCATAAATATGTTTAAAAAAAAAAAAATTCCTAAGCATCTCTAGATTTTACATTTTGTGTGTACCTTCCTCATTTTTGACCAAAAGGCCTTTGATCTCCTTAAAACACCCTTTAGGATTCTACCTCAAGAAGTTTGAAAAATCTAGAAATTTGTACCTAATTATTCGGTTCATATATGCTATGATAGAATTCTCAAATTTCCCATATGAGTCTTATCAAATTCCACCACCAAATTGATAAGATGAATGCCCTTTATCACTATTTCAAATTTTGCCTAATGACTGCCTTGTACCTAGCATAACCTCTGTTATAAATTTTGCAAATCATTTGTACATTTGGATGCCTCTAATCTAGCATCATTTATTCCATTATTGGATCCCATAGTTTCCTGATTGTCATATCCTTTCATCAACATAATTTTACACATAGAGATATAATTTTGGACTCCATCACAGAGATCACAAGGGCGTGACACGATAATGAAATCGTAGAGAAAGGGCATAGAGATCACAAGGGAACAACAATGAAATGTAGAGATCACAAGGGCATGATAATGAAATATTATGATCACAAGGGCATGACAATGAAATATGATGATCACAAGGGCACGACAATGAAACACAATGATCATAAGAGCATAAAAAAATCATAGATCTCCACTAATCTCCACCAAGGGCATGACAACAAATTGCAAAGATCACAATAATGAAATGCATCAATGAAAAGGGCATGACAATGTTTAGAGCTCTCCACCCTCTTTCATGTGTAGCTCTCCACAATCGAAACAAAAGGAGAATGATTTATGTTATGTTTTTTTTTGTTGATATCTAAAATCAATTGCACATTGTGTTGTAACTTTGGCATAGTTGTTTGATTTTTGATATCTTTATTTTTAGCATTTCAAAATTCAAGTTTTCAAGTTTTCTCTTCATTATACAATCATTTCCACCCTAAGAACCACTTTGTTACTTCATTAAAATAAGGACTTGAACAAAGCCAAAGATACAAAACCTGCTGCCACTTTGAATAAAATGTTGCCTCCAACATTGCAACCATATGATAAATGGTAATATCACATGTCCAAGTCATAACCTATTTAAATTGGTCTAGTTTCTAATTAGTTGGGTTGATTACAAATTCTTATAGAACTATCATCAGATTAGGTTTGATAAAACAAACAATGAGTTGTTCCAAGCTAGTAGGATCAAATATAGTTTTCCAAGGTGATAAAATTACATATGAAAATAAATCACTTAAATTCCATGCATGAAGCACATTCTCAACCTTGAAACAGTCTTATAAGTGTTAGAATTCTTTAGAATAACTGAGAGGGGGGGGGGGGGGGGGGGGGGGGTGAATCAGTTATCCAAGGTCCATTGATGTCCAATACAACTTTTTCTACAAATCCTTAATGGCACATAACTAAAATTATCATGCATGCAACTAAACATTAAAAAATCATGAAAAGTAAACATGCATCACACCATAACACTAAGAATTTGATAACCTAGAAACCCTCCAGGAATAAGAAGGTAAAACTGGAGTGGGGATGATACCCACAAAATAACTGCACAATTGATTTCAACCACTTTTGATGGTCTGCCCTGTTAAAGGCATGCCCTGCTAAAGGCTACAACACATTGTTAAATGTGACCTTATTAAAGGATTTAAGAACATTCAACTTGGAATGTCACCCTATTAAAGGATTTACATAGAGCTGTTAGGCTCACCCAAGTCCATGGGATTTTTAGTCACCTTCTCAAAATAATCTTTCATCCCTCTCTAAGGATCTCCTATCCTCCTCCTAAGGATCTCTTTATCCTTCTCTTGAGGATCTCTTTGTCCTTCTCCTGGGGATCTCTTTATCCTTTTCCTAAGGCTTATCCACCTAGCTGTTAAGCTAACCTAGCAATGTAGGGTTTCAATATCTAATACAATGGTAAAAAAGTATTAGAAAGGTTTTGACCTAATACAAATTGTAACCCTAACTATGTAGATTTCAGATCACTTCTTCAGTTCTCTTCTTTTCTTAGCTTTCCTTCTTTGCAGTGCTGACAACTTGTTCACCCTTCAAGATCTGTCTCCTTAAGTTCTTTCACTCATTATGCCAATGCTCTCTCTGATCACTTGATCAATTCAGAGTCTTGACGCTCTATTCTTACTCCTCTTGGCTTCTTTGCATGATCACACTTATGACCAACTCCCTCTCATACATGCGCACTTGATCTCTGACCTATAAATCTTTAAAAAGAAGTTTTGTCCTTGATTTCTTGCTCAAATCTCCCTCTCCAACTTTAGGGTTTCAATGGATTAGGTAGGATACAATGTATCTATCCCATATCTTGTTTCTATCTAGAAACTTCATGATAAATCCATTAGCATTCATCAAAAATGTTTTACATAGTTTTCTGTGACACCAGCTCATCATTCTTATCTTCTATCTAGTTCACAAAATTCTAGATAACTACTATATCGGCTCAGATCTGGCAAATCTTTGACTTTTCAAAATAATGCAGCAACTTGACATCATTGGTTTACTGATGCTCATCACCTTCTATGTTACTCAGCTTCTTAATATTATTTACTGGTGCTCGACACCTGTATCTTGCTTGGCTCCTGAAGATTGCTTGGCACCTGATATTCACTCGGCACCTGAACTTCACTCAACACACACTAAAGTTGAACTTGTTTGGCTTCAACTGAGAATCTGTTCGACACCTAACTAGAACTTAGTTAATCCTTACCTTCTTTGATATGTCTTAGTGTGTCCATCCTCTATGTCTTAGAGTATGTCATCAATACACTATTTCATCAATGGCTTAGCTGATCCTTGTATTTCATTACAACATCATAACTTCAACCTTTCTCTAGGTACTCTAGTTACATCTTATTGATTGTTACTTCCTTGTCAAAAAACCAATTGATAGTATTTGTATCACTTAAGCAAGTGTCACTCCTACAAGTAGCAAGTTTGACATCAATGACAAAACAATGATTGAAACATTATTTACCAATTCCATTTCTCTTCATTCATGATCTTTTCAATCATTTCCAACAATAAGAAATGGCAAAGCAAATGTAGATGCAATACATGACAAAGTGCACAGCTTGTAGTCTTTATATATATATAGAGAGAGAGAGATATTTTCTAAAGTGCTTATTACATATTAGCCACAACAGAAAAATTGATCCAGCTACATACATATTCCATAATCCAAATAATTAAACAATAAGACTCACTCAACCTATGCTAAGTGACTTGGCTCAAGATCCTACACAGAAATAATGCAGACTAGGAAGAATGGGAAAAATTAGCAAGAAATTTTAGAAAAACATAGCACAGAAGATATTTTTAGAAAGAAACAAGTCATAACCTAGTTAAATTGGTCTAGTTGTTGATTAGTTGGGCCAATTACAAATTCCTATAGAAATGTCATCAGATTAGGTACAATAAAATGAACAATCAATTGTTCCCAACTAGTAGGATCAGATACAATTTTCCAAGGTGATAAAATAACATATGTAGATGTATGTATGTGTGTATGTATGTATATGGAGAAATTTTGTGGATTGTGGAGATCAGTGGAGATCTAGGATTTTGTTGTTGTGCCCTTGTGATTGTCACATTTTTTTGTCATGCCCTTGTGATATTTGTATATGTATGTATGTATGTATATAAAAAGAGAGATATTGGCACAATAGAAAAACAATAAAACTCACTCAATAGGTAGCATGGCCACAGATGCAATGGCAATACCTATTGGTAAGTAGATTCCTCTTTTTCTCTCTCATTTTTTATGTGTTTATTTCACTTGAAGTATTATTTCTTAGGGGGAATTTTTGAATATTGGATTCATTTTATGCAAGAGGCAATGAGGACATTCTTGGATGTACTCGTGTGATGAATTGCTCATGAGCAATGAAGATGAACTTCCCTTGAGAGTAGCAAGAGGTGACGAAGATGTTCTAGGCACTTTAAAGATTTGTCTCATGATATTCCAAGTAATCAACATTACATTTAATAAAAGGAATATGTGCTTCAAAACTAGCTTTTAAACATAACTATATAAGGAGTGAGTTAGGACATATATAGGTTAACCTTACATTAACTATAAACTACAACACAAAGTTTGCACTAGGGTATTACAATATTGTAATTATAGAAAACTGCACAATTCACTCGAGGGGGTGTATAATGGCGAAGAGTTGTATTAGGTGAGTAAATCTCACCAGTGATTATAGAAGTACAAATATATCAAAAAATTAGAAATGACAACTACATATTCATTAGAGTGAGTAGTTCAAGGGTCTTGATCCAATGGATATAGGGATGTAGGCAACCTAGTAGGCAAAGTATGCCTCCAACATGTAGACGCCTTAGAAATTGTTAGGTAGAACTTAATTATTTTAAGACATTATATGTTAACTCACAAGGTTCATTCCCTTGAAGAAGCCTCTGCCACAATGGCATTACCTCTAAACCATGCAAAGGATGTTGAAATGGTTCCCAAGATTGAAACACTCTTATAAGCAATGGCAATGCAAATGCAGATATGATACATATATTACTATTATTTATGTATATGTATTATGTATGTACATACATACATACATACATACATACATACATACATACATACATACATACATACATACATACATACATACATACATACATACATACATACATACATACATACATACATATATATATATATATATATATATATATATATATGTATATGTATATATATGTGTATATAAATAAAGAGATCTTGGCACAACAAAAAATAGATCCTGCTGCATACATATTCCATAATCTAAATAATAAAAAATTATTAAGTAGACATTTGTGAGCACTAGGTGTGTGAAGGCTCCATGCAAAAACATGTAGAAGAAAAAAGGTCATGAACAATTTTGATGTCATGTTTGCCAATAGCATACACAATTTCCTCAAGGTGATTTCCATTATTAAAATTACATTTACATTTTGCTTGTTATCATTCATTTCTTTATTAATTTTATTATAAGAATCCATCACATTTTTTATTAGGTTATGAAAGCTATGGGTGTGGTTGTATGTTTAGAAAATGGGAGTATTGTTATTTGGTGTTGTGGGTTATAAACAAAAATCTCTATATTGCCTAACTGTGGAACTGATTTTGAATTGGTGGGCATGTTGTATTTCATTTGTAGGTTCAATAGAGCTTTTGATAGTGTGGTTTGTAAAGGGATTTCATGTTAATGATCTAATAATGGAGATGAGTTTCTTAATTGCAACTTTAATTGGTACATATATGTGTGGATTATGAAAGGATTAAAAGATCCCGATGATCTAACAATGGAGATGAGTTTCATACAAGTTCAAATTTTTCATATGTAAATTATAAATCTTTTGGTATAGTGAAGTAGATAGAGATTTTGTTTTATGATTTGATGTGTATGTTCTAAATTATCTTTTAGACTTTTTTTTTTGTGGTCTCATTGTCTAACTTTCATATATGTTGGATTGCTACTGGAAATTATCTATAGACTTAAATATAGATCTTTTGGTATTGTTTCCATGGATTGCCTCTAGTAATAACCTTAATTATTACTAGTTAATCCCCATAGTTTGCATCCTACAATGGAATATTGCTTGTGTTCTGCCATGAGATTCTCCCTTCTTCAACCAACCAGCAAGTGGATAGAAATGCACTAAAATTGATGAGAGTCTTTTTTTAATGTGCTCTATGAATGAAGAGTATTTAGTGAGAGGATTATATCTATCCACTAATGGCAAATGATTAAACTTTTTTATTTCAAGCTCTCATTTTAGCATTTTAGCATTCTAATTTTCAAGTTTTTCTTCATTATATGTTTGGTTTATTAATGATTTCCTCTAGTTTGATTACGGCGCATCTCAACTAGTTTCTCCATTGATACAATCAACCATATACCTCTAGGTTGTGCAAGCACTTGTTGTTTTACAGAAGCTACTACCACTTTCGAAAAAATTCTGCCTCCAACATTGAAACTATATGATAAATGGGAATAATAAATGTCCAATTCATAACCTAGTTAAATTGGTCTACTTGTTGATTAGCTAGGTTGATTACAAATTCTTGTAGAACTGTCATCAAATTAGGTACAATAAAATGAATAATTAGTTATTCCTAGCTAGTAGGATCAATTACAATTTTCCAAGGTGATAAAATTGCATATGCAGATGCATCACTTGAATGCCAGGTATGAAGCACATTCCCCAACTTATAATGAATGGTTGGATATAAAGGCTCCATATGTTGGCCCAAAAATAGAAGAAAAGGATGTAACCATGCATGTATTGGGACACTCTCCCTACGAGGATCCCAAGCATCTACTATTGTTGTTAATTTGGGCATCACTATATGATCCAAAATGTTATGAAGTACTGAACCTGGTAGTAACTTCTCCCATGTCTCCAAAAAATGTAGCATAGGTTCAAGGTCCCTTGGTTCCTAGGAATTTGTAGCAACTATTCTCACTACTTGAAGAATAGCTTCAATGAACAGTTGAATGTAAGGAGTTGAAGAAGAAATTTTTGCTTCTATGTAAATGCCATAATCATGAAGCTCATTCCCTTGTAGAAGCCATAACCCAGTTGAATATACATATATATCAACCTAGCTAATCAACAACTAAATCCATTTAATAGGATTGTGCTTGTTTCTTTCTAAAAATATCTACTATGATATATTTTTATAAAATTTCTTGTGAGCTCTGCTCATTTTTCCTAGTTTAAATTATTTTTGTGGAGGATCTTGAGGTAAGTCACCTAGCAACTTAAAAAAGATCTCTCTCTCTATACATACATACATACATACATACATACACACATGTATGTATGTAAGTATATATGTATGTATTCATGTATGTATTCATGTATGTATGCATATATGTATGTATATATGCATGTATGCATGTATATATGTATGTATGTTCCTTTGTGATCATTGCATTTTGTTGTCATGTCATTGTGATCTCTGCATCTCGTTGTTGTGTCCTTGTGATCTCTATGTATGTATGTATATATGTATGTATGCATATACATATATATACATATGTATATGTATATATACATACATACACACACACGTGTGTGTCTATATATGTATGTATGTACATAAAAAAAGAGATCTTGGCACAATAGAAAAACAATTAAACTCACTCAATATGTAGGATAGCCATAGATGCAATTGCAATACTTATTGGTAAGTATATTCCTATTTTCTCTCTCTCATTTTTCATGTGTTTATTTGACTTGAACTATTATTTTTGAGGAGCCATTTTGTAGTATTGGAATCATTTTATGCAGGAGGCGACGAGGACAATCCTAGATGCATGAGAATCGATAAATAATTGTGATGAATTTATTGTGAGTAGTGAAGATGGACTTCCCCTAAGAGTAGCAGGAGGTGATGAGGACATTCCAAGTACTTTGAATATTGATCATTTCTTGAATATTTTAGATGTTAACAAGTAATTTAGATGTTGGGGGTGGGAGGGGTAAATTAGCTTCCACCTCCACGTGGTTGGCCCTGCTTAGTAGAGAATATTAAACTATTCTTAAAGCCAATTGAAGCTCAAAATTAACCTTATATGATTGCATTAAAAATAACTATGTGAATCTCTTGGTTTCAAGCAATGGAGAAGGATGCCATAGTTTAATATGCAATCTTAATTCATAAGCATACAACATTAGGTGGAGCTAAAAAGTACAACAAGTATGCATTTTTGTTAGAGGTTTGTATAGAACTATTAAATTAATGTAAACATGCTAGGTTTTTTCAGCTCCTTTTATTGTCCATGCATATAGAACATAGATGCATGTGCATTCTTGATTCAGAGTGGTAGAATCTTATTTTGGACACGACAAAAAAATGACATGTGCCAAAAGATGGGAAAATGATGTCACTTTTGCAGATCTGGAACCTTTTTTTGTGCTTTAAAGATTGATAATTTCTTAACGATTTTAGATGTTAATGAGGAATTTAGATGTTGGGGGGGGGGGGGGGGGGGGGGGGGGGGTGAGGGCCAACTAAGCCTGAATGCTTGCTTGTACTTGAGATCTCGATAATGAAAGTGGATGCTTGATAATAGATCATAGATAGTAGATGGATCAAATGAGAGAGGAAGGCTTCCTTTTATAGAGATCTAGGGCAAAAAATCCTAGAGAGGTTGACATATGAGATATAAATTCCCATTGGGCCCTTACCCCTAGAAATGGACCTATATTAAATGCTATTTAAGAGTTTACCAATTTAGAGACCAAAATAACTGACCCAAAAGTGGGAAACTAATACTTTTTGAAACCCGACATCTGGAAATCATGGAACCTTGAAATTTGACCTTGGGTTAGGGTGGAGGTCAACTCTGACCTAAGTCAAGGTTGAGGTCAACCCTAACGTAAATGGTCAACCTTGACCCTGAGGTTAAAAATCTCATGATCTCAGTTCAAAATGCTAGAAAAATATAGAAAGAAAGTGCAAAATGGGGCATAATCAGGGAAAAATCCAAATCTAAGTCAAAGACCCATTCAAGGTGTTTGAAATGACCCCAAATCACCTACTCAGAGGGCTAAACATTCTTAGCATATAAATGCTTCCATTTTAAGATGATAAATTAAGCCCCCACTTTAGCAAGAGTATGGACTCAATGAAAACTCTTGGTAAAGGAGATCATAATGAAAAGATAATCTTTTTAAAATCAAAGGGATAAAGATATCCTCAAGCCCACAAGGACTCAAGTCTTTGTCAACTCCAAGATTACAATAAGAGAGACATCACTAGAAAAAAGAGAAGAGGGAGAGAGGAGTGGCTAGCTCTCCTAGTAAGATATGTGTATCTCATTGTGAACCACAAAAAGAATAGGATGGCCCACCAAGAAAGAACTTGATAGTCACCCCATAAAGTTATTCACCTTCTAATGGCTTTATGCATTTATATAGTGTTTCTTCTAATAGATTTTATAAAGTACCCATGGATCCATATTCTCATATCACCATATAATAAATTTCTAAAATGTCCATCTATTCAGGATTTAGCAACTTGTGTGTGTTACCCTCTAAGGATTTAGCATATTTGAAATTGGAAATGCGTGTCTCTTTAGGATTTAGCAACTTACATGCATTACCTTTTGAGATTTAGCATGTTGCAAAACAAAAGGTTAGAACAAAAGTGCATAATATAGAATAAGGGAGGCTGTATATATGCCCACCTCCTTAAGATGGAAAAAATAGATACTATTTTGACATGTTAAGGAAATAAAATAAAAAGGATAAAGCTTTCTTCAACATCAAGACAATATCCATAGACAATACCCAGTCCAACCCAAGAAGTTCATAGCTCCTATGAGGCCTTGGAAGAGACGAATGCAAAGAAATATCATGCAAGCAGAGAAAAAGTAACCCTTGTGAGGGATAGCACACAATTCAACTTCCAAGGTGAGATATTTATCAACCATTGAAATCCAATGTCAAACAACGGAATAGGTTATGATTAATGATATAAATCCTCAATGAAAACCAAAATATATCACATAATAGATAGATACTACTTAGCCAAGGAAAAGTGGATCCAAAAAAGATAGAAAAGAAGGAGATGACATCCTTTCCCCACAAGCATAGGAACATGGATGAAAGGGGTCTATTGTATTGCTTGCAACTCTATACAAGACAATGAGCCCCCAAAGATTAGGCTAATAATGTTTACAAAAATGTGGAGCTCCATAATAGGAACATAAATGTTATTTAGAGAAAACAAGATTGAAATACAACTCATTTCCATATGATATATAAATAACCTTACTATCAATGAGCTGCCTAATATTTTAATGTAAAGTTTGACATTCATTAGTAGAGTGATCATGAAATCTATGATATAAACAAAGAGGAAGAGTCTTCAAGTGTAGACTACATTTCTTTTTGCATCTAGATCTAGTAATCATCTTAGAATGAAGGAGTTTAGGCAAAAGAACTTCTTGGTCAAAATCCTTCATAGTTTCATCATGTTTTGAAGTGTTATTTGATCTGTTGTTAATATTGATTTTTTGTTGAGGATTAAATCCCAATCCATAAGAATGCTTATTCCTCCCATCCTATAAGGGCATTTGAATTCCATGTTTATTCTTACCTCATATTTGACCATTGAATCCTTGTTTAACTAGGAAATGATAACTAGGACCATAATGAGAAGCCATATTAGAAGGAGTCGATGGAACTTTAGTAGTCACTATGTCATCATTAGTAGCTTTAATGACAACTGCATTGTGGATAGAAGTAATGAAAAAGTTGTTACAAAGAGCTTTAGAAGTAAAAAATCATTGTTCAAACTCTCTTCATGGCTTCATAAAATCAAGATTAGAAAAGATAGGATTAAAATCCAAGGCTCCCGAATCATCACCAGGAAGAGCATTAGAGGAAGAAGAATTACTATTATGAATAGGAGTAGTGTGGTTTTGAATATTCAGAAAAATATTTGGCACATCATCCACATGAAGTATATACATCATGTTGTTATGTATAAACTTGACTTTATGATGAAGGGTGGAATGGATAGCATGCATCTCATGCAATCGAGGTCTACCAAAAAGAAGGTTATAATTGAGAGATCCAAGCATAACATGAATAGGTGTATTCAAGATGACCAAACATACTTTGATAGGTAGGGTAATGATTCCCAAAGTACTCTTAGAAATGTTATCAAAGTCACCTATAGGAACATTATCAGGTTGAATAGTTGAAAGATCACCATTAATTGCTTTGAGCATGTCCATGCTACAAATATTAAGCCTAGATCCATTATCAATCAAGATCCTATGAATGATACTTTTATTAATAGTAACAACCACCATAAGAGGATCATATTAATTTTTAACTTATTTAGAAGGTAAATCCTTTTGAGTAAATACAATGTTAGGAATACTTAGGGTAGTATGCATGCATTGTAAGAAGTTATTGATGTTCTCTTGATTAGGAGGTGGAGTGGGAATAGTTGCTGGAGCTTTTTGCAAAGCTTCATAGTAGGTAGGTGAAGTTTGAAGAAGCTCCCATAAAGAAACCTTGGCAAGGGTATTTTGCAATTGGTTTATCAAATCATACTCCTTGCTAGGAATACACGGTGGAGGAGGAAGAATGGGTTGAGAGGGTGAAGTAGAAACTACTAGATTAGGTTGAAGGTTAGTCCTTGTATGATATATGTGGGCTATACAACCTTGGTTACTAAAAGACTCTATATATTTACCTTTGATAGTAATGTGAGGAAAACCTTTGATAGTCAACAAAGGTTCTAAATATACCATGTTAGTTTCCTCAACACTACAAAAAAATTTACAAGAAGGAAGAAAAGAAGACATTCTAGGAGGAGATGAAGTAGGATCTTGATTCTTCATAAGATCATCACTAAGAGCATTAAAGGAATTCATATCATTCTCCACTAATGCCGCATCACAAGAAGGAATCCAAAATGAAGGTAAATAATTTATAATATCCACATAAGAGAAGTGTGTATTAGAAAAAGAGTTATCATCATGTATGAATATGTCACCCATTAATAAATCACCCTCTTGCATCAAAGCTTCTTGATGAGGAGGGGATAAATCGATGCCTTTATCCAAGGATTCATCCCAAAAAGTAAATTCAATCACAATGATTTGATCAAGAAGAGAGTAATCAACATCCAAATCCAAAGGTTCATCCCAAATAGGAGGATTATCATCCCTATCAATAAGGCATTTGAAAACACCTAAAAATAACTTGTACCACATGATAAAAAGTAAAGAAATGAATAGAAAATAGATCTAGATATATCCAAATACATTCAAATGAAATTTATAAGGATGAAAAGGAAATAAAAGACCACAAAAAAAATAAGGGCATATAATTCCATAATGAAATGTAAATTTTTTTGTAATTTTAAAGAAATTTTGTAACTTTTTTTGTATTTTTGAAATATAAATACAAAAGCACAAAAGAAATATACTTTTATAAGCATGTAACATGTAAATCTAACACCAAAAAGAAAGAGTTTTCTATCGCAAGTTCACCAAAATGTAATATGAAGGAGATCACACAAGATAATATGAAGGGAAATATAACACCAAAAACATGATAGGGCATCTAATTCCAAAAAAGAGAGGAGGTAAGCTTGTCAGGTTCACCAAAATGTAATGTTAATGTGAATACACAAGATAATATGAAAGGAAATCTAACACCAAAAATACAATAGGGCATCTAATTCCAAAAAAGAGAGGGGGTAAGCTTGTAAGGTTCACCAAAATGTAATATGAAGGTGAACACACAAGATAATATGAAGGGAAATCTAACACCAAAAACACAATAGGGCATCTAAATCCACAAAAGAGAGGGGGTAAACTTGTCAAGTTTACCAAAATGTAATAGTGAAGGTGAACACACAAGATAATATGAAAGGAAATCTAACACCACAAAAAATAATAGGGCATATAATTCCACCAAAGAAAAGAGGGTAAGTGTGTTAGGTTCACCAAAATGTAATAGGATAAAATATGGGTGAATAGGGTTTAGAATAATGCACATGAAAGAGACCCTAAACCAATATTCTACACATACATATAAGTTCTTATGATATTGAAAGTAAATATAGATGACTAATATTTAAATGGAGAAATAAAAGGTACTTATCTATGAAAAAGAATCGATTAAAAATCTTGTCAAACGGTCTCAAAATCTGTT
Source organism: Cupressus sempervirens (assembly GCA_028749045.1). Taxonomy (NCBI): domain Eukaryota; kingdom Viridiplantae; phylum Streptophyta; class Pinopsida; order Cupressales; family Cupressaceae; genus Cupressus; species Cupressus sempervirens. The sequence goes on from CM053783.1 coordinate 548,424,192, forward strand.
GATTTCCATAAACCCTAAATCAAAATTATGAGATCTACAAAACCCAGAAACCTTTTTCTTTTATGAGCTAGGTTGACTTTGACCTAGATAGTGGGGCACAATCTTACCCCTCATTGAAGGTTGTCCTTGACCCAAAAAGTTGACCTTGACCTGCATTGCTCTGACAAAAATTCTATTCATGGATCCTAAAAATTTGCTGAAGAAGGTACTCAAATCTGCATTGATATTCACTTTCCCATACCTATACCTGCAAGAAAAATGGTTCTTTTGTTTGGATGGGGGGTTTACCTTGGTCAAACCCTAGTTTGGAATCAATCTTGAAATGTAATTGAAATTGCAATATGTATAAACAAAGTAAATGGAACTATTCACCTTGCTTATGTTGAAATTCTTATGGAGGTTTCTAATCCTTGAATCCACAAGTATGGATGCTCCAAATAAATATAAAATTGTGTCTAGGATGTATCAAATCAATTGTCTTAGATCTTCAACACCAATCTTGAATGGATCTTGGATTAGAAAGATGCTTGAATGGAAATGGATGAATCTTCAACAAGAGTGCTCCATAGAGCTTGAATCCTTCAATGGATACTAATGGATCTCCTTGATGAATTGAATGCTTTAACTCTTGAAGGCTTGAATGCTTGAATACTTTCTTGTACTTGACATCTTGATCATGAAAGTGGATTCTTGATAATAGATCATGGATAGTAGATGGATCAAATGAGATAGGAAGGCTTCCTTTTATAGAGATCTAGGGCACAAACTCCTAGAGAGGCTCACATATGAGAAATAAATTCCCACTGGGCCCTTACCCCTATAAATGGACCTAGATTAAATGCTATTTAAAAGTTTACCATTTTGGAGACTAAACAAACCGATCCAAAAGTGGGAAAAAAAATCTTTCTAAAACTCGACATCCAAAAATCATGAAACCTTAAAATTTGAACTTTGGGTTAAGGTCAAGGTCAACTCTGAGCTAGTTAGGGTCAAGGTCAACCTTGATGCTTAGGTCATAAATCTAAGGATCTCAGTCCAGAATGCTAGAAAAATGTAGAAAGAAAGTGGAAAAGGGGGCATAATCAGGGGATAAATATAGATCTAAGTCGAGGACCCATTCAAGGCACTTAACATGATCCCAAATCACCTATTTGGAGGGCTAAATGTTCTTAACATGGAAGTGCTTCCATTTTAAGACAATATGCCACCTTTACATGGTTGTCCTTGATTAGTAGATAATATTAAACTATTCTTGAAACCAAGTGAAGCTCAATATTAACCTATGATTGCACAACAAATAATCTATGCAGAGCTTTGCAAATAATTATATATATCTAAATATGCAGTAATCTATTGCAATAATGATGGCTTTTCCAATGGGTAGCCATCGCCCTGATAGAATTACCATTGCCACTGTGATGAAAACCACCAAAAATTGGACATCACTCCAACAATATTATCATTGTACACCCTTTGTTGTTCTAATGTCACTTTAGTTGGATGCTTGTTGGGCCTACAAGAATGTTGTTGGACCTATGATGATCGACTAAAATTGTAGGTTGTCTTAGTTGCAATGGTATACAGTCAACACTTTGACAACGTTAAGTAGAACTTTTCACCTTTATTTTTTCAAAATTGTTCCTTCTTTGTCCATCACAATTGCTATGGAAGGCCTCACCATCACAATTTGCAACAACAAAAGTCTGACACCTATCTTGTGGGGCCTAATTCTAGTTACTGTCGCTCATCCAATGGGTGACCATCTCAACTGCGATGACTTGTCATCATAGTTGGAGTCCAAATTTAGTAATGAGTGAGGTCAATATCATAAATAAATCTCTAAAGGATTCCAAATTAGGAGGAGACCTAAAGACATCAATGTGGTCTACTAAGGCAAGTTATGAACCCAACTCATTTGACCCTACACAAGACTCATCAACTATGTTTGGTTGGGTAACATACAAATGTATTACATCCACACCCAATTCAAAAGAAGTATGAGAAAGGGACTCCCACTCAAATTCTTGAGATTTAGTGCTTTGATCACAAGCTATCAATTGAGCTATGTTTCTTCTAATTCTCTCTGTATTAGAATCTTCATCATCAAATTTTGGTTTTCTAGATGTGCATAATTCAATAGTATCATCATAGAATAACATATCTTCTCCCAAAATAAATGAGGTAGAAGGAGTGAGGTCCTCTTTATGTCTCAAAGTAGTAGCAACGTATTGAATTTCATCTTCAAATTCACTATCAGTAGAAACTTCCCTATCAAATCGTGGAAAGTCATTTTCAACACCATATTTATTTTTGATCCAATGTTTTCCTTTGTCTTGCCCATTTCCTACTACTACATTTGCGCCCAAATTGTGATAGTCATTTGTCACCCAAGTAATAGAACCATGAAATGGCTCTTGTCAGACGAGTGTCAAGCTTTTGTCAATGACAAGGGCATCTGTCACAATTGTGATACATAAAAATATTATAACTTGGAAGAATGGAGGTCTAAGAGTTCATGTTGATGTCATCCCTATTGTGATAGTAGGCCTTTGTAATGATGATGTCTTAAGCTTTTAGTCCTCTCTCACAACTATGACATCTATGCAATAGTTGCACTATGGAAGTGACATTGATTTGTCAAATGTAGCCATCGTAATTGCAATAGTTTTGTGATAGTTGTGTTGTGCAAGTGATGGCTAGCCATCAAAACATGTTGGTGCAATTGTGACAGCCAACCAAATTATCTTTAAAAAATGGTGCTTAATGTTCAATGTTTAATGATATGCATCCAAAGACAAGAACAATTTTGTGAACTTTTTCTTTTGAGGCATGTTGGTCCTTTTTTAGCTTGACCTATCTCTGTTGCACTTTTTGTTTCTAAAATAGTGGTTAGTGATTTATTTTCAATGTATATATAGTATTTTAGTGATATTGACTTGATATGGGATTTTATTTCATATCTTCAATGGTGTATTTCTAAAAATGAACAAAGCAACAATGAACATGTTGCATCGAGTTGATCCATATGTGACCTTTGGGTATATTCTTGGTTAGTTATAAGCATTATGTAGATTAGTTTTTTCTTATTTCATAGATTCTTATATCTACTATTATTTAATTCTCTTTCTTAATTCTTTCTAGACATCCAAATTTAAATGCATAAGATAGCTAACTTACAAGAGAATTTATGGAAAGGTTGATAAGCAATAGATTCCTTTGACTGACAACTCTATCATTGAAAAGGTACTTGTTTTCATAATGCCTTTTTGTGTTAGTTAGTATGATTTCCTAGTGTTCCATCTGGTGGACTGAAGAAGAAGAACACAACCTCTACATTGAAGGTGATGATGTTGGAAATTGTGAAAATTCATACATTAAGATTTGACTGCTTAAAAGACCCTATTCCATTAGGAATGCAATCTCTCTTGGCCTTCTTTCCTCTAACTAAAACCTTCTTAACAGACCCTATTCCCTACTCAATCTTGAATAGTTTAGGCTTAGTATAATTGGCCCTTTATAGCAATAGCTTGACTGGTACAATCCCACCAAAATTGAGCAAGCTCTCTAGCCTCAAGTTTCTATATCTACAGGGAAATCAGCTGAAAGGTATCATCCCAACAACTATTGCCAATTGTCCCCAACTAAGTAGACTTGATTTTTCTTTCAATCATCTCAGTGGAGCAATACCATTGGAGTTCAATAGGATTTCAATTCTTCAAATGCTAATCCCTTCATTTAATCAACTCATCAGTGGGAGCATTGTCACAATCCCCATTCTTACAACCATCAAGAATTGCATAAGTCTTAATTAATTATAGATTGATCACAATTATTTGACTAGATACTTGCTAGATAATCTCCCCACCAATATGAGGTACCTAATTTATCTTCTAATCTCCTTACAAACCACATCCCATCCTCTCTGAGAAACCTTGAATAAGTTAAAAATACTCTTGTTGGATAACAAATGGCTAGAAGGAAACATACCTAATGAGATTGGAGAACTAAAAATCCTTAGGAAGCTATCTGCTAGTCATAATTTTCTTTCTGGAAAGATCCCTTAGACAATTGGTTTCCTTCAATAGTTAACACATCTTGTGCTCAACCACAACCAAGTCTCCAGGAATGTCCTTGCAAGCTAGGAGAAATGCTACAAATTAAAATTGTTGGACCTCTCCAACAATAAGTTCAGTGGATGCATCCTCCACGAAGTGGCTAGTCTTGCTAATTTGTAGATATCTCTCAATTTGTTAAAAAAATCTTTCGAAGGATGTCTTCCTCAAGAAATTAGAAAGATGATTTATGTTCAAGTCATTGATGTTTTAGTTAACATATTAGAAGGTTGAATTCCAACCACTTTAGGAAACTATGAACAACTTGAATATATGAAGCTTTTGTCAAATTAATTGGAGGGTCCAATGACAAATTATCTTAGTGAGTGAAATAATCTTGTGAGCATGGATTTGTCTTCCAAAAAATAGTCAGGCTTGATGCCCACCTCTCTAAAGTTCCTGAAAATGCTTTGGTTCTCAAATTTGTCTTTCAATAACTTGAGTAGAGAGATCCCCAAAGATGAAATATTTTAAAATTTGATACCTACATCATTTAGGGGAAATGGGGTCCAAGTACCTCCATGCTCTATGAATAGAGAAAGAGGGGAAGGGGATAGAGGTCCAGACTATGTGGTGGAGAAGAAAAAGGAAAAGAATTCCATATCACAAGGAGCTTCTGGAAACTTGTGTCCTCTAATGATAAGACAAAAAGGAACAAAAAAATCTCTTCTACCATTGGATATTAAGGGTCTTCAAGGTACATATATGTTATCTTAGCTATAAGCCTCACTAACCTTGAAAGACCAATTTTTCTAGCCAACATATGCTTATTTGAATCTATAGGATACCCGCAGTAAAGAGCACACATATTACATTGTTTAAGAGTTTTCATGGCCTTGTTTTCATAAATTGCTGACTTTGAAAGGCTATGCTATGTTAACATTGATATGCTAATATACCTCACAAAATTAGTGAGAGCCTGCTTACCTATTGAATTCTACTACATATTAATAAAATTAAAAATCTTTCTAGCAGATTAAGAATGCTTCTCTTTTTCTAATCAGTAAATTAGATTTAAAAGACTTGTCTATTTCTAATAAGTAAATCAGGGAATATCTATATGTTCACACACACACACATACACACACACACACACACACACACACACACACACACACACACACACACACACACACACACACACACACACACACACACACACACACACACACACACACACACACACACACACACACACACACACACACACACACACACACACACACACACACACACACAAGCACATAATTACAATAAATTAAAAATTTGAGATTAAATTGTTGGGACATGATACACATATTCTAATTGCACCCATATTGATGTCCATGGACAAATCTGAGAATTGGGGCTGGGTATATACCATAGTAATATGATAAGAAGCTACTGTATTCTAACTATTGTAGTTCACAAGTTTTGAGATTGTAGGAAAGTGCTTACCTAGTCTACTCGTAGATAGATGAAATTCTCATATTAATCTCAATAGACAAATCAAGTCATTGTGAAAAAAGATGAAGGTTATTTTGAAAGTTATTATTAAAACCTATGTGTGTGATTGGCATTTATAAGATACCACATGTTGGTATAATTGTTGGCATTTATCTCTATATTTAAGTCCTTTATCCTTGGTGGGGAATTACCTAGTGTTTATCGCCCACAAATCGGAGATGGCATTTTAAAAAAATGTTATTACCATTCTCCTTGTTGTGCATGAATTTAATAAACATTTATATGTAATAAAGATCCAATTTTTTCCCTAAACTTATGGCCTCATAATTGGGATTTATGTTTATAGGTAAATGCCATCTAATCCAGTCCAGTTAGTATAGATATTGAGATTGATGACTATTCATAAATCTCATTTTTTAGCAAATATAAATAGTGATAATTAAGAAAACATTGAAAGAACACTTAAATTGAAGTATATTATAAGCTACTCTACCTTAATTAGGTTTACAAATTAAATTATAGTGGTGCCAAAACCCCAAAAATTAGATCAAAGATGTGCACAACCAAAGAGATTGCATTATTTAAATAGGTGGTTATTATGGTGTTGAACAGTAAACCAAAAATGTGCAAAAGCTAGAAACTAAAAACTTACGAGTGTAAGAAATGCTCAAATATCCATGCACAAAGCATAGACATCCAATTCTCTAGAAGTCCTCATTGTAGCCGCTAAGCACATTGTTCAAGCATTCCTGAATGTTGTACTACTCATTGTTGTTTAAGACTTTGATCAAGAAATCTTAATCTTGGAGTCTCTTCTCTACTTGTACCAGCTCTAGTACAATCCTCACCTAATACTTTTTTTGTCACTCTAAGCTAGTTACTAATTGCATATCTAAACATTTGAAGTGCCTTGACATGACCTTTGAAGCTAATTTAGATACAATACAATATGAAAAATAATGTAATCAGTAGCTTAAACTTGCTCAAAGATATCATATTGGTTTGGCAAGATGGTGATCATACTTTGGGACTTGGGTCATTCTTATGGAAGAAGCTAAAATTATTAAGTCAAATTTGAAAAAACAAGATTGCAAAATCAAGATGTTGGGTTAAATGGTTTGTACATTTGAAACCATAAAAATAAATATCCAAAATGATTAATCCTTGTGAACGATCATTTTTCTTGGCATAAAAGTTGTAATGAGAATTTGATAATAAAATTAATATACAACAACACATGTTAAACTCATTCTTAAACCCTCTAGATAGTAATTAATTCAAATGCCCTAAAATTTGGAGAGTGGATAATCTTAGGAGTTATGAAATGCAATGCTTCTCACTTACAGTTTTCAAAATGGTTAGTTATGAAGGAACAATCAGCATATACCAACTATTTAAGACATATAAACAATACATTATAAATTCATTCTTAAACCCACTAGACAATATTTTATCGAAATGCTTTGAAACACTAAGTGTATAGGATCTTGATGCAATGCTCCTCGCTTTCAATTTTTGAAATGATCATGTTCTTCCATATTTCTACTTTTGTTTTCCATTCACAAATCTCAATGGAGTATAGGTTTCCTAAATTAGAATCCCAATACCTTGTTCTAGGGGTCATCCAAAGTGTTCTTGAGAACTCAACTCCATTTGAAGTCTAACTACTATCTAGATGACGAAAAATTGAAGTTATCTCTTGTATAACCCTGGTTAACACCTTTCATTAATCTATATGCTATTGATAGCATTAACACTATTTTCCAAACCCTTAAACCATTCAAATTTCCAGCTAACTATTTGATGAAAGGAATAAAATACAGGCATGGACATGACCTTGGATGAAGATAAAATAGAAAAAATAAATTAAAAAATTGCAATCTATACCAATAATCTGAAATCTTGGGTAAGGGCTTATGATATAATGGTAAATTATAAATCTTTTATTTAGGAGGTATTGAGTTCAAGTCTATTCAAGCTTAACACATAATAATAATTATTGGTCTTGAGTTCGAGTCACTTTTCTTCTTGAGCTCTCTTATAACGATGGATCCAAAATGTTGCACTATTGTTCTTAACATAATAATTAATCTAAATAAATAATAGTAAATAAATAATAAATCTAGACTTTGACCTATAAATTTGAAATCCTACCTACTAAATTGTGTACCCATTATATTAGAGTTCAATATCTTAAATTGCAATTGAACACAATGGTTTATTGTGTAAACTTACCTCAAGTTGGGAGTATGAGAAACATGGAATTTTTCCTATTCAATGTACCTTTGGGGTACAATTCATGGAGCTCACTTTGATCAATAGGGAATTTAACTCTCCATTTCTAACCAGTAGCCACAATTAACATTCCTTGCATTAAACATGGTAGTAGCATTTCAATCCAAACACACTATATCAAACAAAAAAGAAAAAGAAAAAGAAAAATGTACTATAGAATCAGCTATAACAAAATTAGAAGTTATAACATTTCAATCCAAACATACTTGGAAAATAGAATGCAATCACACCATTAGAAAGATACCCAATTCAGGAATAAGAAAACATTTACACTCTAAACTCAAAGCCTAAGATGAGTTAAAAAAATTCTTAGAATTGTTTTTGTTCTATCAAAATAAATTTATTTTAACTAAATAAAGATGATTATAATAGAAGAAACAACTCTTATTAAGACTAGTTAGTCGAGGAAAATATACTTTCTAGTTAACATAATCTCACCAAAATGATCTAGCTATGTTAGATGACTTGACTTAGAAAATTCAACTCTACCTAGTTCAATTATATTACAAAAGATTATCTGCATCAGTTGAGAAATTTGGAATTTTAGGATAATAGAACATACCAATATCCATGAGAAAAATACATGGAAAAATCATTGACTCAAACATGATATAATCAATGACTTCTTAGAGTCAAAACTACATTGTTTCTCCACATTGAAATGTTTCTATTTATATGTTGTTGTTAAACATACATTTTGACCTTTCTAATACTGGTGCTACAAAGTTGGCCATATATTTACAATTTTTCTTTATATTTTTCCATGCTATGTTTGAAATTTTTCTTGTTGAAAATAGCTTAAACTTTCCTCTTATCAATCCTAATATTTCAATACCTTGACAACATTCTCATTCACCTCTTATATGTGGACATAGATGCAAACTTTCACTTTATTTTAACCAACCTTGTACAAACATTATGTTTGTGTTGTTCTAAACTTACCATATTGTATCACCACTTGGATTGCAAGTGCAAAACCTAATGGACATAATTGCACACACTAGGAGCTAACAAATATCACAAGTAGAGATAATCTACCATAAAGAGATCACATATCTATCACCAACATCATGTCATTTAGATTTTTGAACAAAGGTTAGGGTGATTTATGTGCTATATATACCACTATATAAATAGATGATAAATGTTTAGTAGCATCCCCAATGAGCATCTGCAATATATGCTCCAAGAATAAGAGTGATCCAAATTGCTCCAACCCAATTGGTTACATTCCTTGAGGAAGTCATTGTACCCTCATGCAGTTTACTTGTCAAATAGATAACTAAATTTGAAGCAATCCCATAGAAAGCCATTCTTTCAAATACTTCATACACTGCAAAAAAATTTCATAAATCAATGAGTTTGACTTTAAAAAGTACACATGAATTCTAATACCAATATCATAATTTGACACAATTCAAAGAATATCACCTATTTATCACAAATCTATCAATTAAAACTCTACAAAACACCTTACAATTAACTAAACTTGCTAATGTAAAACTGCAGATGTGAATGACATCATACCACTAATTTGATAAACTTGTGAATGCCACTTTGATTTGAGAATGCATGTATAATTGTGTTCTATATGCATGGATAATAGGCTATCAAGCTGAAAAAATCCACCATGTTTACATTTATTTAATACATCTATTAAGTTTTTAAAATTATAGACCATCATGAATGATAGAACTCTAGCTGTTATGGACAAGAGAATGTCCTTAGCAAGTTAGTACATAGAAATTCTTGATTTCTTGCATGCTGAGGACCTTATACTTACCTATAAGAGTAAAAGTTATAATGTTCATGTTGGTCTATAACTTAAAATACCTAACTAAAGACCTCTAAAAAAAATGCAAACCTGTTGGGTTTTTTTAGCTCCACCCAATGTCGTATGCATATGAATTAAGATTGCATGTTAAACTTGTTAGAATTATTTAGAATAACTAAGAGGGGGGGGGTGGTGAATCAGTTATTCAAGGTCCAATAATGTCCAATCCAAATTTTCCAATAAAATGAGAGTGAATCAGAAGTACTATCCTTTTTACTTTCTTATCATGCATGCAATTAAACATTAAACAATCATGAAAAGTAAACATGCATCACACCATAAAATAAAGGATTTTGGTGACCCAAAAACCCTCAAGGAATAAGAAGGTAAAACTGGGGTGGGGATGACACCTAAAAAATAACTGCACAACTGATTTCAACCACTTCTGATGGTTGTCCCTGTTAAAGGCTTTACACACTGTTAAATGTGATCCTATTAAAGGATTTCTACACCCTATTAGGAGTGTGCCTTGTTAGAGGACTTAAGAATGTTCAACTTAGAATGCCACCCTGTTAAGGGATTTACATAGAGCTATTAGGCTCACCCAATTCCATGGGATTTACAGTCACCTTCTCAAAAGAATCTTTTATCCCTCTCTAAGGATCTCTTATCCTTCTCCTGAGGATCTCTTGTCCTTCTCCTGAAGATCTCTTATTCTTCTCCTTGGGATCTTTAATCCTTTTCCTGAGGCTTATCCACCTAGCTGTTAAGCTAAACTAGCAATGTAGGATTTCAATGTCTAATACAATGGTAAGAGAGTATTAGAAAGGTTTTGACCTGATAAAGATTGCAACTTTAACCTTGCAAATTTCATATCACTCTTCAGTTCTTTTCTTTGCTTGGCTTTTCTCCCTTGCAGTGTTGATAGCTTGTTCACCCTTCAATATCTTTTTCCTTGAGTTCTTCCACTTGTTATGCCAATGCACTCTATGGTCACTTGATCAACTTAGAATCTTGATGCTCTGTGCTTACTCCTCACTGTGTCCTCTTCTTAACACTTCACACTAGCCTTCTTTTGGCTTCTTCACAAAACCACTCTTATGACCAAATCCCTCTCACATACATGCTTGATCTCTGACCTGTAACTCCTTATAAATAAGTTTTATCCTTCATTTCTTGCTCAAATCTTCCCGCTCATCAATTTGATTTAATCTTGAGAAAATGATATTATTTTCCCTCCAAATTGTTTCTTCCAGAAACTTCATGATAAATCCATCAACATTCACCTTGAATTGGTTTGGATGGTTTACATGAAATTCTATGAAATCTACTCATCATCCTTATCATCCAACTAATTCACAAATTTCAATGTAACAAACTTATCATTACTGATCTGGTGAATCTTTTGACTAAACAAATAATGCAACAACTCGACATCATTGGTTTACTGATGCTCGATAGTTGAATAAATTTGCTCAACATCCATTACCTTTTTCTGATGCTTGACACCTGAATTCTTTTCCTGAGTTACTCAACACTTGAACAATTACTCAACACCTAAACAATTAGTGTGTTACTCAGCACCTGAAGGATTTCTCAACACACACTGAAGTTGAACTTTGTTGGCTTCAACTAAGAATTTGCTCGGCTCTAACTAGCTTGCTTGACTCTCTCTAATGAACTTAGTTAGGCTTTGCAAATGACTTAGTTAAACCTTACATCTTTGATGTGCCTCAATGTGTCCATCCTCTTAGAGTATGTCACCAATACACTATTTCATCAATGGCTTAGCTGATCCTTATACTTTATTACAACATCATAACTTCAACCTTTCTCTAGGTGCTCTAGTTACATATTATTGATTGCCTCCTCCTTTTCAATCAACCAATTGATAGTATTTGGATCACTTAAAAATTTGTCATTCTTGCAAGTAGCAAGTTTGACATCAATGACAAAACAATGATTGAAAAAATTCTTTACCAGTTCCATCATTCTTCATTCATAATCTTTTTAATCATTTCCAACAATCTCCTTCTTTGGCATTGATGGCAAACCAAACTAATCAATTGATTGAGTTGATCAACTTAGTTAACACCAAAATTATATACCAAATAGAAAACTTCTTTGTCATTACATATCTTCCTTTTTGTATCATGTCTCCCTCTTTTGCTGATACAAACTAAATCCTTTGTTCTATTTCTCCCTCTTGACTACTGCATCTTTACTCTATATTCCTAATCCTTCCTTCATAGCTACTTGCTGATCAATTTCTTATCCCTTTAGAATCTCCTTGTTTCATCTCTCCTTTCGTACATTCTCATACATCTCCATATCTTTACCTTTCATTGATCAGTTTCTCATAAATATCCCTCTCTGACATAAATGTCAAAGATGTAGCATCTTCAACATGCTAAATATAAGCTTTGCATCTTCATGTTTTCTCCCTCTGTCACCATGCTTGTGACTAATCTAGAATTTTTATTCCTGTTGTCATCCTTTGCATCATTCTTTTGATATTGCAAGGATCTACTCCTATTGATGCAGTTTAGCTTCTTTGTTGCTTTAGATTGCTTGAGTTAGGGGCATTACCCCCAACTTGCCTCTAAGATATTCATAAGTATCCTTGGGCAATGGTTTGGTGAAGATATCTGTAGTTTGTTCCTTTGTGTGAATGTACTCCATCTTCACTTGTTTTTCTTCCACCAATTCTCTAACATAGTGATACTTGATTGCAATATGCTTGGTTTTTGCATGCATTACTGGATTCTTGGATATGTTTATAGCACTTGTATTATCATAATATAGTATCACAGGTTTGGTTACCTCTTCTTTCATTCCTTTCAATAGATGTTTGAGCCACACAATGTTTGTGCAATTGACTACTGTTGTAACATATTTTGCTTTTGCAGTGGACTGAGATGTGCATGTTTGTTTCTTGCTAGTCTAAGCAACTAGCCTTTTACATAAGAATAATGCTCCTCCACTTGTGCTTTTCCTGTCATCAATGTTGCCTTCCCAATCTGTGTCTGTGTATATATTGAGCTCAAACTTCTCATTCTTTTTTTATATAGGCCAAAATCATCAGTTCCTTTGAGATACCTCATTATCTTTTTTACTTCCATGAGATGATTTTCTCTAGGATTAGTAGAGAATCTAGCCACTATTCCAACAACTAATGCTATGTCTGGTCTATTATGTACAACATATTGTAATTTTCCACTCATGGATCTGTACATTGTTTGATTGACTTCAGCTGATTCATCATTTTTGGATAGCTTATGTCATGTTGCCATTGGTGTGCTGACAGGTTTGAATTCTTCCAATCCAAACACCCTGAGTATCTCTTTGATGTACTTTGATTATGTCACGAATATACCATATTTTAGTTGATGTAATTACAATCCAACAAAGAACTTGATTTCTCCAAACATAGACATCTCAAACTCATGTTTCATTTTTTCAGCAAAACTTTTACGAAGTGCTTCCTTTCCTCCAAAAACTATGTCATTCACAAAGATTTCAGATATAAGGATATCCTTACCTTCTTCTAATTTGATGTACATGTTGTTGTTATCATTAGTTCTTTCAAATCCTATTTGCACTAGATACTTGTGAAGTCTCTCATACCAAGCTCTAGGGGCTTGCTTTAATCCATATAGAGCCTTATGCAATTTACATACCTTATTTTTGTTATTTTCATCAATAAATCCTTCTGGTTGCTCTATGTAGACTTCCTCTTCAAGTATACCATTTAGAAATGTGGACTTAACATCTATTTGATAGACTTTAAATCCTTTGAAGGTTGCATATGCTAGTAAGGTTTTTACTCCTTCCATTCTGGCAACTGGAGCAAAAGTTTTTCCATAGTCTAGTCCTTCTTCTTGTGCATACCCTTTACAGACCAGTCTTGCCTTGTCTCTTGTGAATTCACCATTCTCATCTAACTTATTTCTAAACACCCACTTGGTTCCAATTACATTCTTGTCAGTTGGTCTTGAGACTAAGTTCCATGTCTTATTCTTTTCAATTTTTCCTATTTCTTCTTTCATAGTATTGTATTAGTCATCATCTTTTATGGCTTCACTTACTATTTTTGGTTCCATTTTGCTAAGCAGACATGTCTCACTTCTGAGTCTATTCTTTGTCATTGGTCCTGCCTCTTTGTTTCCAATAATTTTATCTAAAGGATGATGTCTTCTTACATACTTTGCCAATATTGGTTCTTTCCTTGTTTGCATGTTGTCTCTTTCAGAATCTGAATCTTCATGTGTATTTTCATCAGATATTTCTTCATTTCCTTCCCATTGATAGTTCTCAGAATCTAAATGAACATTCTTTGTATTCTACAACTTGACTTCTGAATGTGTCTATTGCTCAACATTCACTGTCTGTGACTCGATAGATACTAGATTTTGTTGCTGATTGTCATTCTGAGTTGCAACTTCACCATTATTAGGTATACCTTCATAAAATTATACAAAGGTCTTTTATTCTTCTACTTTCTTGGTGTTCTCAACTCTTTGATCTTCTGCAAGCTCATCAAATTTCACATTTTTACTTTCTACTACTTTGTTAGTGTTAACATTCAAGAACTTAAGCTTTGCTTCTAGTAGAATAACCAAGAAATGTGCCTTCCTCACTCTTTGCATCAAACTTTCCATTTCTAGACTCTTTATATATATAACATTTGCATCCAAATTTTTTGAAATGTTTTACATTAGGAGAATGCCCATACCATAATTCAAAATGTGTTGCATTTGTACCTTTCTTGACTTGAACACTGTTGAGTGTGTAGACTGCAATACTTATAGCTTCTCTCCAATACTTGATTGCAAATTTTTTCTCCATCATTAAGGTCCTAGCACAGTCAATAACTGATCTATTCCATCTTTCTTCTATACCATTCTGAGGTGGAGTCCTAGGTGTTGATGTCTACCTTTTGATTCCTCTTTCATTACAAAATTCTTCAAATTCTTATTGTCACCTAAATTTGCACCCTATCAAATTACAAGAGAAATTTGAAAATTTAGGCCAACATTGGGACAGCCAAAGGCTGTGGGTAACCTATCAATGGTGGAACCTCTGGATTCTAGGTTTGCTCCTTTATGGGAAATCACCTGATTGATTCTCCTAACACTACTTTCTTGCTGAGAAAAGGGTTAAGGAAGATTGCAAAATGGAAAAAATAAATGACTTCTTAAAAGGTGATGCACCAAATATGTTTAAAGAAAGGTTTCAATAAATAACAACCATTTCACCATCAATATATAGGAAAAACACTGAATAAGCACTCAAACTTTATATTGGCCTGCAACAGTGTTTCACATTAAGGTTTTTATTCTCACTCATTAAGAAAAATAGAAATTTTTAACTTAATAAGATGAAAATTAAACAAAACACAAAAGGTGACCTGTATACAAAATACACTCCAGTGATAGGGTAAAAACTAAGACAGATTTAGCAAGGAACCCTTAGATTCATAGACTAACCTATCGAATCAGAAAAACTACACAGTACCATAGAAAAATATTGAGGCTTGAAAATCTTTGCCAAAATGAACTTGTAAAATGCTTGTCATATATTCAACATTTCTTCAAAAATAGTTACAGAAAAACACATAACAATACTCAAGATAAAAAATCACTCAATACTGTTTTACATAACTCAGAACTGCCTTTTAATGAGCTCTAAAACTCATTAAATACCAAACCCAACCCCTTGGGTCATATGCAGAATGATAGCCTCCAAAATAGGGCTTAGAAACTTCCAAAATGAAGTCCAATAAAGTCTAAGACTTCATTAACTCATAACTGCACCCATGACTCATCAAAACCACCCAAAAAATGCTCTAACAAGTCATAAAGAGCCATAAATCAATAGGGCAAAGTCAAATTCAACCTCCACGCTTCCTCCTAAAAAGGTTCCTCATGTTTCCAACTTTAACATTTTCAATCAAGACCATAAAATATGGAATTAATTCAATTCTTCTCTTGTTGCATTTAAAATAGAAGAATATATATATTTAATGACTTATAAAATTGTCATTCAAATACATCTTCTTTACAATGTGACATATATAAGCAAAAAGGAAAATAAAATAAAAATTAATTACCCATAAGGTATTGAATAAAACCTTTCCCTTCTCTTAAATTAAACACAAAGCTTCAAAAACATAAAAATCCTATCAAATACCCCATGGACTTCAAAAGATCTTTCAAAATGACAAAGGGTATAATATGTTAAAGAAAACCTAAGTTATTGTTTTCTCATTCTAGGATTTTTTGAAGCGAAAGGAGGAGTGAGGGTTTCATCAGTCATTTTTGGTGGAAATTCGATGGTTCTTGCACTAGCGTCGTGTTTAGAGTGGACCTTCTTCACATCATTTGATCTTTGATCCATTGTTGGCATTTGTTGTATCTTCCATTGTAGATGTAACTGAAGGTAAGAACTTAATTTCAGTTTTTGTTTTCTATTGCTATTCTCATGCTATCTTTTTGTTGGAGATTCACTTTTGCTAAAATAAGACACTGCTGTAGATGTAAATGTGTGACAGGAACAACACTTTTGTAAGAAAAACCCAGATGGATTCCATATGAGTAAATTCTCACTGGTCGCCTGCAAGATATTAAAGTCACTATTATGAACACTTCTAAAACCCGAACTAGGTTTTCCTATAGTTATATCAGCACTTAATTTTTTTCTCTACTAATTCTTCAAACTTGTATGTAGATGCATGTTGAATACATTTTTTTTTTTTTTAGTATCCCATGTTGTATTTGATGTTCTTGCCTCTGACCAACTTTTATAATCTATAGATTACTTTGTTATAAATGATCTTGGAAGCAATATTTCCAAACCCAAGTAGGGTTCCCCTTTTTAAAAAAAAAATTCATTTCCAAGGTCCATACACAGGACTTTCACAGAAACTATCACTTTCATGGATTGGAATAGGTTTACCACTACTATTTATTGTATCAACTAGTCAAGTTTTAGCCACAAATCCATTATGAAGTGATAAATACAATCAGGTACTAGAAAGATCCTTGCCTCTAAATAAGTTGTTATACTCTTTAAATTAAGGGAATTTATAGTGCATTGATTACAATATTCTTCATCTATAGCTTTCACTGTATTTGTTGCTTGATCATAGAGGTTCTCACCTATTGCTTGTTTGCATAAAAAATTGAACATTGTGGCATGTATAGAATTCACACTTCGATCCACATTAGTATTATTGACCTTTGGAATAGATGTCTATTAGCTCCTTTGCAAAGGTAATCCTGAATCACATGGATATTACAAATGCACTTAACACGCTCATTCTCTTAAGGATCCAAGGTTATATACTTTACTCAAACAACAAAACTCCCCAAATATTAATCCTTTTTTGTACAATTGATGGATGTTTTCTCATGAGTCCCATCACAAGATTCAAGTTCAAATGTGTTCTCTTTACTACAATAGACTACCATCTTTCTTCCCAGGCAACAATTAATCTACACTTTTAGATTAAAAAATGTTGATTGAGTTGACTTATAGGGTTCGAGCATAGGCTCGTGACACCTATAAAAAACTTCATCAACAGCTGAACTTGTTATTGATCATTTTAATGTCTCTACTTTCTACACATGGCACAAACATGGTAATAATAAAATCACTTGTATGCATTGATTTTCAAACTCTGATATTGCTGCTCCATGATTAATTGAATTCACTGTTCTTGTTCAAATTAGGATCATGGGTAAATGGTACAAGTGTATATGTATGTTTTGCAAAACTAGACATTGCTTAGATCCATAAGGATCTAACCTGTACCTTTCTTTCACTTTTTTGCAGGAGTTGGATGCTTAGGGAACTAGGGAGAAGTGAATTTCAGCAAGGAAACCTCAAGAATGCGGGCTCAGACCAGCCATATACCCCCAGGAAATGGCTGGTTCCCTTTCTTATACTCTTTCATGTTCATTTGTATCATTTATTCTATTTTCTACATGTTCCTTATTTGCACAAGAATAATGACCAGGTTACTCTCATGGCCTTGTGTGAGAGATTTTGATCACTTTTTCATTCAGTACATGTTCTTTAATTCTTTAATGTATAAGCTCCAAATTGAAAATTGTCATTGTTTAATACAAATAAAGAATTTTCTCATTTTATCAATGCAATGCACTTTTTCCATTTCTAAAAACATTGGCAAATGAATGCAATTGATAAACAGTAGATTCATGTTAACATGAAATTTCGTAGGCAATGAAATTTTGATAACATTTTTTGCGACTTCCATGGGATGTATGCCTACTATACATGAGACCAGTTGTCTTACAAGTCCATTGGGATATGGATTCTGATAATGCGAGAATCCATGATGATTATTTTCAGCTCAATATGATTTGGGTGTCTTGTAATGATGAAGATGTGTCCTCATCATTATGAGTTATGCTAATGATACTAAGTTGGAAGTAATGATGATTGACTTTTGCATAGGTATCTTGATTGGGAAATTATGCTTGTATGTATGTTGTGGAGACATTTGATCAGTTTGTTGTACTCATTAGACATAGAGTCTAAATTATGCATCCCTAGCACCTAAACTTGACACAAAGCGACTTCTAAAGTTGCTGGTTTAGTTTTGAATGTATGTTCATTAATTTAATAAGGCTGGAAATTCTTATTAAATTGATGGGTATGCAAGGTCAAAACTCGAGTATCAACTTTAGAAGTTGAACTGTCATAGTCGACCATTTGGTTGGTGTATGCATGGATGTATGGACTTAAGTTCATGTATGTATGCAACGTATGCATGGGTATGCAGATATGTATGGCTTACGGCCAGACATATTTAGTGTTAGTGATATGTATGTGTGCATATGTTGGATATATATATGCATTTGAGCACACACATTTATGCATGAGTGAATGAAATGGGTAGATATGACTGCAAAACAACATAAACCACCAACTAAACTAACCTAGACTACCAAACCAAAAATAGAACAAAAAGCAAAACTAAACTAAAAGTAGATGCATTTATTGAAAACAAGGGAATCTAAACCTAATATGTACAAAGTAGGACTGAAACTCATACCTAAAAACATGGTTTGAGGTGGATCCCATTCACAGGGATCGGTAGCCTTTCTCCATTTATCTTTGATAACTGAAAAGCTTTGTGCTCCTTACACTCCGTAATGATGAAGGGACCACTCCACATTTTGTCAAACTTAGTATGCTACCCCGGTCTGCTTTTTAGAACATCCCACCTCAAGACAACATCACCTTCTTTGAACACTTTGATAGTTGACTTCTTATCAAAACTTCTTTTCATTTGCAGTTAATGATATTCCATATCCTTCATTGCTTTGTCCCACATTTCTTCTAACTCCATGAGCTCAGCATATCTGACTATCATTAGGTCCTGCCCCTCTAAAATTTCCAACTGACGCACAATGTCCAAAGCTAGAATTTCCACAGATAAGGGTAATCTGGCTTCCTTCCCATAAACCAACATAAAAGGGGAATTTCCAATTGATCTTTTTGGTGTTATATGATCTGCCCATAATGCAAATTTGAGCTTAGTATACCAATTTCGCTGGTTATCTTCCAATGTTCTCTTAATAACCCTTATTGGATTTTTATTTGTGGATTCAGCCAAACCATTACCTTGAGGGTAATAGTTTGAGGATGTATTCAAATGAATACCATGCTTGACATCCCAATCAGTGATTCTTAATCCCAAGAAAGCAATTGCAATGTCAGATATTATTGATTATGGGACTCCAAACCTGGCTACCAAATCTTCATAAAAATTTAGAACTGATGTTTCATTAGCCTCCTTTAATGCTACTGCCTCTATCCACCTTGTAAAATAATCAGTAGAAGTAAGGATCCATTTATGTCCTAAACTAGATAGAGGGCTAATAGGTCCTATAAAATCCAACCCCCACTTGACAAAGGGCTGATCCATTGGAATTGGTTGAAGAGGTAAAGCTAGCAACTTGTCTTTCCCAGAAAAAACAACACATTTGATACATTTTCTGACCCAAGCATGTGCATCCTTAAACAAACTTCTCCAATAGTAGCTAGCCCTTAGGATTTTCCAAGCTATAGTCCTAGGTGCAAAATGTCCTCCTGCTACTCCATCATGAAACTCATGCAAGATCTTCTCAACCTGATCAGAAGCTACACACCACAGTAACACACAACTATGATCCTTTCTGAATAGCACACCTCCTAGCAACACAAATGGGATTGATTGTAACCTGAAATACCTTCTTTTAGCTTTATTCATATCAGCTAGATATGTGCCATGCTGCAAAAAACTTATCATTTCAGTCATCCAATCACCTTCTAAAACCTCAGCTTCCTTCTGATGTCCAGTTTGCAGCATTAAAACATTGTTTGTCTCAGTTAAAATAGGGCCTTCAACTAGTTGCTCACATAAACCTTTACCTCTGACCAGCTTGGTAATCTTGATATGCACATCATATTCCATGACTTTAGTGATCCATCCTACCATCTTTTTATTTAGATCCTTGTTTAAGAGGAAATCCTTCATGCTAGGATGAGAAACCATAAGATTAATCCTGCTATTACACACTAGAGGTTTTAAAAATTTTAAACTTCTAATAATATCCAGCACATGCTTCTCCACAAAGGAATAATGCTGCTCATAGTCATGAAGCCCTTGACTGAAAAAGACTATTGGTTGTTCAAAGCCATCTTCATTTTCTTGGACCAAAATTGCAAAAATACAATCATAGTTCCCATAAGCATACAGGATAAAATCCTTATCAAAATTTGGATTTTCTAAAGTTGGAGCTTCACTTAGAGCTTTCTTGATCTCTTCAAAACTGTGCTTTCCCTCTTTTGTCAAACTGAAAACTACATGTTTTTTAAGCATGGTTTTTAATGGTTTGAGAAAATCTGCAATGTTATGAATGAACCTTCGAACAAAATTTATCCTTCCTAAGAAAATTTGGAGTCCCTTTTTATGATGAGGCAAAGGCAGCTCCAAAATAGCAGAAACCCACTCAGGATCAATGGTGGTTCCTTCTTTTGACATAATATAACCTAGCAATTTACCTTGGTGAACAAAAAACACACTTTTTTTTTGTTCAAGGATATCTTGAATTACAGCGTTGAAAAATTTGCTTCAAATGGCCAAGATGATCCTTTGCTTCTTTTGAAAATACTGTTATATCATCAAGATATACCAGCACTATCTTGTACATTAGTTTGTCGAAAGCCATATCCATAGCTTTCTGGAATGTTGCTCTAGCATTAGACAACCCAAAAGGCATCTTTTTATAGGCCATAGTCCCCCACTTGGTTGTAAATGTTGTTTTATACTGATCCTCATATTTAACCAAAACTTGATTGTATCCGCTATAACCATCTAGCAATGAAAAGTATTTAGCTCCTAAAACAAATTGCAAAATTTGTTCCATTGAGGGAAGAGGGTGGCGATCCTTCAATGAGGACCTATTAACGTCTCTGAAATCTACACAAAGCCTAAGCTCACCATTCTTTTTTCTCACTGGGACTAGATTTGAAACCCAGGAAGTATGTTTGATTGGAAAAATTATGTTGCTCTCAATCAGTTTGTTAAGTTCTTTTTGCATTAAAGGCTCTAATTTGGGATTCACGGGCCTTTGTTTTGGCCTAACTAGTTTAGCACTAGCTTCCAATTCGATGGTATGTTGTGCTAATTTCGGATCAAAGCCTTTCAAGTCTTCATATTCCCAAGCAAAAACATCACTGAACTCATTAAAAAGTTGCATAAAAGACACTTTCTCCTCTACTGTACACACTTTCCCTAGCTTAAGTTTTTTCCCTGCTGAACCCTCCACCTCCTCATAATGATCTTGATGTACTTGAATGCTAGATTTTGGCTTTTTAGCTTCATCATTAGTATTGAATACTGATTCAAGGGTAACCAATCCCTTTGGGACTTTATTTTTTTTCAGTTGGATAATCTGATCATTAAAAAGATGCTGAATTTTATCTTGATTCATCAGAGAGAATTCTGCCTCTTCTTTGATAAAATTTATGATTTGCTGGTCACTGTCAAAAACCTGCCAATGTATGCTATTATCAGGTACATTCAGCCTGACAACCACCTTAATATGTGTGTTCCAGCCTTTGCTGATGACTTCCTTGGGAACATTAAATTCTGCCCCTATGGAAGCCAACCTGTTAGCGTATCTGTTTTGATTTCTTGGAATTGAAATCATATTTATGGCATCAAAATCTTCTAACAAATCCCATACTCTGTTTCTGTAAGATTTCAATAGATTGTTCTTGGTTGTATTCAAACTCCTCACTTGATTAACCACTAACTCACTATCTCCATAGTTATTTAAACAACAGATACCCATCCTTCTAGCCCATTCTAGTCCATGTATCAATGCTTCATACTCAGTCGTGTTATTGGAACAGCTAAAACAAAAATGACAAGAAGAATAATACCTCTTTCCACTAGGAGATATCAGTATACAACAACCACCAGCTCTGACTTTTCTTCTAGCACCATCAAAATACATGTCCCAAACTTTCTCAACTAACTCCTCATCTTGCTGGTCAGTTTCTTTGACCAGATTTGGGATTACAGCATTTGGTTCCATCATCATGTAAACTCCAAGGTCTGACTATTCAACAAGGGCTAAAGTATTTTGTATTTGGTCCTGAATAGCCCATTCATCAAGAAGTATATCTGGAATACCTTCAATCGAAGTTTGACTTTTTTCCCCATTATCCTCTAATTCATTTATTATCAAATTGGCATTGACAGGGCTAGGATTATAGGGCTCAATGTGATCTTTTGCAATAGGTTCAGACTGGATAGTAAATTTGTTGCCATACATGGTTCTAAACAACATGTGTGACCAATCTAAAGATAAATAACCTCCTATCTTAGCAGTGAAATCACGCAAAAGACACAAGGCAAAATAAAGGGGGTAGCTCAATGATGTAGATATCTTGAGGAATGGAAAAATTTGGACAGGCATGAAGAATCAAATCCAAACCCTTAACAACACCAATCGTGCCTACCGATGTTCCATCTAGCTGAACAACTCCCTTTTCCAGAGGCTCATACTTAATTCCTAGCTTGTCTACAATTTGTTTAGGCATAATAGAGCTGCTAGCTCCCGAATTGATCATACAGTTATGGACTAGGCTATTTCCAATGATTACGGACACATAAAAAGGTGGTTTAGGGTGTACCAAAGTTTGAACTGCTAGACTTTCTTCAGCATTAGTCAATATGACTTTAGCACTATCAGGACTAGGCTCACTAGACAAAGTCAAATCACGCAAAGCTGATTGTAACAAATCCTTTTGCCCCAGAATACTTAACGAATCCCACAATGACATGGAAATATTAACCTTCTTCATTGAATCTAAAATATTGAAGGTAGGGACACTTACTTTGGCACCTTTAGAAAGAGTCGCTGGATTATAAGTTGTTGGAGTAGCAGGTGGTACACTTGGTTTGGGTAAATTTGTTGATTGGTAAGCAGTTGGTAACGGTTGACCCCTTGGTGAAATCCTTTGGTTGGAAGGAATCTGTTGGGCTTGATTTGTAACCACAGTCGCTACTGGTTTATTTGGTACCGCAACTACTTTTTCTGGTATGTTGGCATCCAAAGCTCTCTTTTTGCTTCTCATGTTATCTGTTATTGTGGAACCATCCTGGTTAACTCCACAAAAGTCTTATTTTTGATAGTTCAACAATGTTGTTTCAAGTTGTTGCTCTACTTGATTGGATGTTGAAACCTCATTAGCTATAGCTTGCTAGTTGCCTGGCATACTCTGAATCATTAGTGCCTGATTGATCATTCCATTCACACAAGTATTCTAATTGTGTGCTTGGTTACAAGGATAGCACCATTCAAAATTTTGTACCAGGTTATTTTGAACATGAACCATTTCCTTTGAAGTACTGGCAGAATTTGGATTATAGGGCTAGAAAGGTCTATTATTGTATGCTCTTTGACCTTGATTTTGCTGGAACACAGGCCTATTCCCTTGGTTTGGCTGAAACCCAGGTTGTATAGGCTATTGATAAGGCCTATAATTTTGACTTTGTTGCTTTTCAATATTAACTATCTCATTACCAAAGTTCTATAGCAAGCCTTTGATTTCTTGAAGTTCATTTGACTGAGCTGAAACATTTGTTTGTAGTGCATTTTGGGATGTTCCTAGTGCTGGCAGTACTGGTACACCTGGAATGGCTACTAAAGGAGCCACTTACAATGGCTCTGATGGAGGTAGCCTTGGTGTAATTGGAAAAATAGGCATTGCAGGCCTTGGAGCTATTTGACCAGCTTGTATCAAATTGTTTTCATCTCTTATATCTATTTGATATGCATTTGGGAGAGTATTTCCTCCTAATGATTGAATCATTATAGCAATGTTGCAGTTAAATGCCCTTAGGAAGTATAAGAATGCATGCTCAGTAGATAGCCTTATTGTCACAAGAATTCTTTCCCAAGTCTTTTGGAATCTGAAGTTGAAATTAGATACCTGCTCATGAGGAGCCCGCTTGATAGTTGACAACTGCTCCATCAGAGACAAATGATCTGAGGTATCCTTGAAAAATTCACACAAGGTTTTTCCCAACTAGTCCCAATCTATAATGGATGCTGCAACTAACCTTCTGTACCATTCTAGAGCTTTTCCTTTAAATGAGGCTGCCAAGAGCCTAACTGCAATATTGTTTTCAATCACATGATGTAATGCACATAAATTAGCTACATCTTGAATATGCTCTATAGGAGTGGTTTATTCTTCTCCTGAAAAGTATGGTAAACTTTTCAAAGTAGCCACTGGTATGGGATCATGTTATGCTAGATTTAAAGGACTCCCCTGGTCAAACGTAGCAAAAGCTCTTGCCATTTTTGCTCTCTTAGTCCTTCTTTTGACAAATACTAATGGAAATGGTTGTACTAATACTGGACTTGCAGGAGGAGGAATGGATTTTGCTCTTCTTTTCTTGACTAAGCTTTCCTGCACTCTGTCAGTTGTTCTCCTACCTCTCCTGGGTGGTGATAGGTCACTATATTGAAGAGGTGCAACACTACTTCTTGTTTGGACTTTACTCATAAATTACTACACTAAAAATGCTCATACCAGAATAACAAAGTCACCAAGTGTGCTTATTTCTTCCTTTTGCAGAAGAATATATTGTTGAACACACCAACAACAATATCAAAAAAACACAAAAGAAGTACAAAAACTCCTTTGTTCCCACCGAGCGTGCCAAAAACTGTTGTCACCTAAATTTGCACCCTATCAAATTACAAGGGAAATTTGAAAATTTAGGCCAACATTGGGATAGCCAAAGGCTATGGGTAACCTATGAATGGCTAAACCTCTGGATTCTAAGCCAGCTCTTTTATGGGAAATCACCTGATTGATTCTCGTAAAACTACTTTCTTACTAAGAAAAGGGTTAAGGAAGATTGCAAAACAGAAAAAATGAACTACTTCCTAAAAGGTGATGCACCAAATATGTTTAAAGAAAGGTTTCAACGAATAACAACCATTTCACCATCAATATACAGGAAAAACACTAAATAAACACTCAAACTTTATATTAGCCTGCAACAGTGTTTCACATTAAGGTTTTTATTCTCACTCATTAAGAAAAATAGAAATTTTTAACTTAATAAGATGAAAATTAAACAAAACACAAAAGGTGACTTGCAGAAAAAATACACTCTAGTGACAGGGTAAAAACTGAGATAGATTTAGCAAGGAACCCTTAGATTCATAGACTAACCTATCAAATCAGAAAAACTACACAGTACCACATTAAAAGATTGAGGCTTGAAAATCTTTTCCAAAATGAACTTGTAAAATTCTTGTCATATATTCAACATTTCTTCAAAAATAGTTACAGAAAAACACATAACAATACTCAGGATAAAAAATCACTCAATACTATTTTGCATAACTCAGAACTACCTTCTAATGAGCTCTAAAACTCATTAAGTACCAAACCCAACCCCTTGTTTTGTATGCAGAATGATAGCCTCCAAAATAGGGCTTAGAAACTTCCAAAATGAAGTCCAATAAAGTCTAAGACTTCATTTACTCATAACTGCAAACCATGACTCATCAAAACCACCCAAAAAATGCTCTAACAAATCATAAAGAGCCATAAACCAATAGGAAAAAGTCAAATTCAACCTCCACACTTCCTCCTAAAAAGGTTCCTCATGTTTCCAACTTTAACCTTTTCAATCAAGACCATAAAATATGGAGTTAATTCAATTCTTCTCTTTTTGCATTTAATATAGAAGAATCTATATTTAATGACTTATAAAATTGTCATTCAAATACATCTTCTTTACAATGTGACATATATATGCAAAAAGGAAAAAAATTAAAAATTAATTACCCATAAGGTATTGAATAAAACCTTTCCCTTCTCTTAAATTAAACACAAAGCTTCAAAAACATAAAAACCCTATCAAATACCCCGTGAATTTCAAAATATCTTTCAAAATGACAAAGGGTATAATATGTTAAAGAAAACCTAAGTTATTGTCTTCTCATTCTGGGATTTCCGAAGAAGGAGGAGGAGTGAGGGTTTCATCAGTCATTTTTGGTGGAAATTTGATGGTTCTTGCACTGGTGTCATGTTTAGAGTGGACCTTCTTCACATCATTTGATCTTGATCCATTGTTGGCATTTGTTGTATCTTCCATTGTAGACGTAACTGAAGGTAAGAACTTAATTTCAATTTTTGTTTTATTGTTGTTGTTCTCATGCTGTCTTTTTGTTGGAGATTCATTTTTGCTAAAAAAAGACACTGTTGTAGATGTAAACGTGTGATAGGAACAACATTTTTGTAAGAAAAACCCAGATGGATTTCGTATGAGTAAATTCTCACTGGTCGCCTGCAAGATATTAAAGTCGCTGTTATGAACACTTCTAAAACCCAAACTAGGTTTTCCTATAGTTATATCAGCACTTTATTTTTTTTTTCTCTGTTAATTCTTCAAACCCGTATGTAGATGCATGTTGAATACATTTTTTATTTTTTTTAGTATCCCATGTTGTATTTGATGTTCTTGCCTCTAACCAGCTATTATAATCTATAGATTACTTTGTTATAAATGATCTTGGAAGCTATATTTCCAAACCCGAGTAGGGTTCCCCTTTTTTAAAAAAAAATTCATTTCCAAGGTCCATACACAGGACTTTCACAGAAACTATCACTTTCATGGATTGGAATAGGTTTACCACTACTATTTATTGTATCAACTAGTCAAGTTTTAGCCACAAATCCAGTATGAAGTGATAAATACAATCAAGTACTAGAAAGATCCTTGCCTCTAAATAAGATATTATACTCTTTAAATTAAGGGAATTTATAGTGCATTGATTACAATATTCTTCATCTATAGCTTTCATTGTATTTGTTGCTTGATCATAGAGGTGCTCACCTATTGCTTGTTTGCATAAACAACTGAATGTTGTGGCATGTATAGAATCCACACTTCTATCCACATTAGTATTATTGACCTTTGGAATAGATTTCTGTCAACTCCTTTGCAAATGTAATCTTGAATCGCATGGATATTACAAATGCACTTAAGATGCTCATTCTCTTAAGGATCCAAGGTTATATACTTTACTCAAATAGAAAAACTCCCCAAATATTAATCCTTTTTGGTATAATTGATTGATGTTTTCTCATGAGTCCCATCACAAGATTCAAGCTCAAATGTGTTCTCTTTACTACAACAGACTGCCTTCTTTCTTCCTTGGCAATAATTAATCTACACTTCTGGACTAAAAAATGTTGATTGAGTTGACTTACAGGGTTCGAGCATAGGCTCGTGACACCTATAAACAACTTCATCAACAGTTGAACTTGTTATTGATCATTTTAATGTCTCTACTTTCTACACATGGCACAAACATGTTAATAATAAAATCACTTGTATACATTGATTTTCAAACTCTGATATTGCTGCTCCATGATTAATTGAATTCACTGTTCTTGTTCAAATTAGGATCACGACTAAATGGTACAAGTGTATATGTATGTTTTGCGGAACCATACATTGCTTAGATCCATAAGGATCTAACCTATACCTTTCTTTAACTTTTTTGCAGGAGTTGGATGCTTAGGGAACTAGGGAGAAGTGAATTTCAGCAAGGAAACCTCGGGAATGCAGGCTCAGACCAGCCATATACCCCTAGGCAATGGCTGGTTCCCTTTCTTATACTCTTTTATGTTCATTTGTATCATTTATTCTATTTTCTACATGTTCCTTATTTGCACAAGAATAATGACCAGGTTACTCTCATAGCCTTGTGTGAGAGATTTTGATCACTTTTTCATTCAGTACATGTTCTTTAATTCTTTAATGTATAAACTCCAAATTAAAAATTGTCATTGTTTAATACAAATAAAGTATTTTCTCATTTTATCAATGCAATACACTTTTTCCGTTTCTAAAAACATTGGCAAATGAATGCAATTGATAAACAACAGATTCATGTTAAAACAAAATTTTGTAGGTAATGAAATTTTGATAACAATTCTCTTGATGTGAATTCACCTCCTCTATCAGATTTGAGACATTTTAGGCTCTTCCCAATCTCTTTCTTAACTCTAGCCAAGTAGCATTTAAACATTTGGAATACATCTAAATTTTTTTTCAGGGACATGACTGTCATTATCCTTGAATAGTCATCTACAAATAGCATTATGTATATGTCACCTTTGTAGCTTTGCACTTCAATAGGACCACACAAGTTAGTATGAACTAGCTCTAATACTTCATTAGAAGTGTAGGCCTTGATTTTGAAAGTTGACTTGGTCATCTTTCCTAGTTGGCACATGGTGTTATTAGGCTTCTTCAACTTTGGTAGATCTTTGACTTTCTTCATTTTGTTGATGCTTATCAGGTTGTCAAAATTTACATGACATAGCCTCTTGTGCCATAACCATACATCATTAGTTTGAACAATGAGACAAGAAGCATCTTCCATGTCTAGGTAGAAAAAATTACTCCTAGTCTGGTCACCTTTTCCTATTAGACTTCCTTGAGAATCATAAATCTTGGCAACTCTATTTTCAAATTCAACCTTTCATCCTATGTTTCCTAACTGTGAGACACTTAACAAGTTATAATTCAGGCCTTCAACATAGTATGCATTATCACATGATATCTTTTCAGTAAGCTTGATACTACCTTTTCCTTTGATCTGACATGGTTCATTGTTACCAAATCTAACACTATTTCCTTCATATTGAGTAAAGGAAATGAACTTACTTTTATCTCCAGTCATGTGATGAGAGCATCTATTGTCTATGATCCATTTGTTATTCTTGTTCATGCAAGTTACCAGGGCAGTTGCTTCATCTTCATCTAATTCATCTTTCATAGCCACATAGACTACTTCATCATCATTATTTTCAGAGTCTTCTTCAACAATGTAGCATCTTTTGCCTTTACCACTGTAGTCCTTGTTGTCCTCTTTCTTGTGCTTGAAGTTGCCTCCATCCTTGTAATTTTTCTTTTGTGTGCATCTAGCTGCAATGTGACCAACTTCATTACAATTGAAACAAATGATTGGTAGCTTACCTTTGAATTTTCCTCTTCCTCTGTGAAATCTTCTTCCTAGTAATGCCTCTAATTGGTCTACATCATCTTCATCAGTGTTGCTATCACTAGATACATACTTTCCTTTTCCACTCTTTTTCTTTGTTTGCACCTCCTCATTGTCTTTTATTGTCATCTTGGCTTTGAATGTAGATTCAAATTTTTCTATCTTGTAGTTGTCAAAGTTGGATAGCTTAAAGGTAGTGAGTCTTCCAATTATTCCTTCAAATGATAATGTGTTTCCTGGTAAACATCTTAGCTCTTGGATGGCTGATACTCTTATAGCATAGATAGGAAGAAAAGTTCTCAAGTATTTGCTACATATTGTTTCTTTTGATAACTGTCCTCCTAGGCTTCTTATGGAACTTCCACTTCTTTCATCCTTGCACCATATTGAGCAACATTCTCTTCTTTCTTCCATTTTCATGTCATCAAACTTTTCTCTTAGGCTCTCTCTTTTGGCTCTCTTGATGTTATCATCTCCTCCATAGATTCTTGATAATGTTTCCCACATTTGATGTGTAGTACCACATTCTTTGATGTCATCATACTTAGTATAACTTAGTGTTGAAGCAATATCTAACATCTCTTGATTGTTATCCTTCTTCTTTCTCATGTCATATGCAGTGAGGGGTCCTATAGGGTCTACATGATCAACTATGATTGAGGTCTCTGCATAGTTAACTATTTGTAGGACCAAAAAAATGGGTTAAATGCATAACACACTATGAGCAAATCACAAACTCAATCAACATGTATTAGCACCCACTAGTCTACCATGAAAGCCAAACTAAACAAAAGAAAGAAAACATAATCAAAAACTCCCTTTTCCATTTGTAGCTCCCATGTCCTTCTTTCTTCTCCAAATGATTGTAGCTCCAAAGTTGCCTATAGTGCACACAAAATTGAAGCAAAAGCCTATGATAGTGATAATTCCATGAGAATACTTGAAGTGTGATTTTATGTGAGAGAGAGAATTCAAAATTCAAATTAGTAAAGACTCAAAAACTCAAAGATTCAAGGATTCAAGACTTAAGCATTCTAGGATTCAAGAGACCCCAAAATGAGAGAAGAGTGTTCATTTTATAATCAACACTCAAAGTGAGGGCATTGGATTTGTCACCCAAAGACATGCAATGTGGAAAGAGATTCCTATGATGCATATGACGGAATATTCCAAAAGTAGGATTCTATGACACATGAGAGTCAAATTTGGAAGAGAATCTATGACACATCATAAGATTCCTCAACCCACTTAAAGCCAAGAATCTATAACAAATAAGCCAAATAGGGACATGCGTAAGAGGTAATAATAATTCCAATGATGCATATCACAAAATATGCCAAAAGTAAGATTCTATGACACACGAGAGTCAAATTTGGAAGAGAATCTATGACGTATCATAAGATTCCTCAACCCACTTAAAGCCAAGAATCTATGACGAATAAGACAAATAGGGACATGCGTAAGAGATAAGAATATTTGATTATGACAAATCTTAGCCAAGTGTCAAAGGAGAATCCACAAGGTGTCATATCCAAGTGTCATGATAATGAAATATTTTATGGAATATTTGAATTAAAAATCCATTTATTCCACAAAATAAGAATTAGTAGAAAATGGAATTAATGATGGAAAACAAAACTTAGGAAATTGTAAATTTCCATGGTTTGCAAATAATGAATCAATTAATTAATAAAATTAATTAATTAAGGATGATAATTGGGAAGAATAATTAGAATGAATAATAGAATTAAATTATGGGTTATTTAATCCTATAGAGAAAATTAGCAGATGATTGGCCAAATTGATTAAATGAATGCAACAATATCCTTTGATGAAAATGTAATGATGATGGATATGGAATAAGACGATGACTAGTAGATAAAAGCCATGATTAGATTGATTGATTGAAGTTGATAACATGCCAAGGACACATGGCATGAATTGGTTGATATGTAACATTTAACCGACATTGTAAATGCTACAGGATTGAAATTGATTGATAAGGTTTGGTCATAATAACATCGACGAACATTGTCAATATTATTAAAATGGTTGATGATGCCATGATCTGACATTGAAAGCCTCAACAACGTCAAAGATTGAATGACATGAATGATATTTTGACCTAGTACTGAGAGCCATGACAATACTAAGGTCAGATTGATAAGATTGATAAGTTGATAGGTTTCCAAGGCACTGAAAGCCACAACAATGCCTAGGAGTGGATAAATGATGATTGATTTGAGATGTTTGATATGTTTTGGGTTGATTAGGACTGATTTCGAGTGATTCTAAGTTGATTTGGGGTGATTTTGAGTTGATTTGATATGATTCTGAGTTGATTTGATATGATTCTGAGTTGATATGAAATTGATGTGAAAGGGGATACAAATGACAAAATATGGTCAATCCGGCCAAAAGATCGAAGTTAGTAGAATGAGAAAATGGGACAAATTAGTATGAAGAAGTGATGAGGTCATAGATGCAAACCATTTTTGAGAATCTACACTATTGATTTGAGGTGCAACTTCATCAGACTTTTCCATGCAACAAAGTTGTCTTTGTTTAGCTTGGGAACTTCGCTCTTGGACATCTTGATCTTCCTGCTGCTAGTACCTTGAAACAAATCAGTAGTGCACTTTGATACCAATTGTTAGAATTATTTAGAATAACTTGGAGGGGGGGGGGGGGGTGTGAATCAGTTATTCAAGGTCCAATAATGTCCAATCCAAATTTTCTAATAAAATAAGAGTGAATCAGAAGTACTATCCTTTTTACTTTATTATCATGCATGCAATTAAACATTAAACAATCATGAAAAGTAAACATGCATCACACCATAACACAAAAGATTTTGGTGACCCAGAAACCCTCCAGGAATAAGAAGGTAAAATGAGGGTGGGGATGACACCCACAAAACAACTGTGTAATTGATTTCAACCACTTGTGATGGTTTTCTCTGTTAAAGGCCTGCCCTATTAAAGGCTTTACACACTGTTAAATGTGACCCTGTTAAAGGATTTCTACACCCTGTTAGGAGTGTGCCCTATTAGAGGACTTAAGAACATTCAACTTAGAATACCACCCTATTAAGGGATTTACATAGAGTTTTTAGGCTCACCCAAGTCCATCGGATTTACAGTCACCTTCTCAAAAGAATCTTTTATCCCTCTCTAAGGATCTCTTATCCTTCTCCTAAGGATCTCTTATATCCTTTTCCTGAGGCTTATCCACCTAGCTATTAATCTAACCTAGCAATGCAGGATTTGAATGTCTAATACAATGGTAAGAGAGTATTAGAAAGGTTTTGACCTGATAAAGATTGCAACTTTAACCTTGCAGATTTTAGATCACTCTTCAGTTCTTTTCTTTGCTTGGCTTTTCTCCCTTGCAGTGCTGATAGCTTATTCACCCTTTAAGATCTATCTCCTTGAGTTCTTCCACTCATTATGCCAATGCACTCTATGGTCGCTTGATCAACTCAGAGTCTTGATGCTCTGTGCTTACTCCTCAATGTGTCCTCTTCTTGACAATTCACACTAGCCTTCTCTTGGCTTCTTCACATGACCATTCTTATGACCAACTCCCTCTCACACGTACACTTGATCTCTAACCTGTAACTCCTTAAAAAGAATTTTTGTTCTTCATTTCCCTCTCAAATCTTCCCACTCATCAATTTAATTTAATCTTGAGAAAATGATATTGTTTTCCCTCCAAATTATTTCTTTCAGAAACTTCACGATAAATCCATCAACATTCATCTTGAATTGCTTTGCATGGTTTACATAAAATTTTGTGACATCTACTCATTATCCTTATCATCCAACTAATTCACCCAAAATTCAATGTAACAAACCTATCCTTACTGATCTAGTGAGTCTTTTGACTTAACAAATAATGTAGCAACTTGACATCATTGGTTTATTGATGCTCGGCACCTGAAGAAATTTGCTTGGCATCCATTACCTTTTTTTGATGCTCGGCACCTAAAGTCTTTTCCTAAGTTACTTGACACTTGAACAATTACTCGGCACTTGAACAATTATTGTGTTACTCGGCACCTGAAGGATTGCTCAGCACACACTAAAGTTGAACTTGGTCGGCTTCAACTAAGAATTTTCTTGGCTCCAACTAGCTTGCTTGACTCTCTCTAATGAACTTAGTTAGGCTTTACAAATGACTTACTTAAACCTTACATCTTTGATGTGTCTCAGTGTGTCCATCCTCTTAGAGTATGTCACCAATACACTACTTCATCAATGGCTTAGCTGATCCTTACACTTCATTACAATATCATAACTTCAACCTTTCTTTAGATGCTCTAGTTACATCTTATTGATTGCCTCCTCCTTGTCAATCAACCAATTGATAGTATTTGGATCACTTAAGCAATTATCATTCCTGCTAGTAGGAAGTTTGACATCAATGACAAAAAAATGATTGAAAACATTCTTTACCAGTTCCATCATTCTTCATTCATAAACTTTTCAATCATTTTCAACAAAACTTTGGCATCCTTTTGCATTGCTTGAAACCAAGAGATTCACATAGTTATTTTCCATGCAATCATAGGTTAATCTTTTTTATTAAGTAAAATAGGTTTTACATGGATCCTGAAACCTAAAAGTATTACAGCATATCAAAAATAGAAGTATTCAGTAGAGTCCAGTGTAAACAACGAACCTTAACAAAAGCCAACCATAAAATCAACCCGCGGCCAGGAACAAAAAACTGATAAAACTAGATCAAAAAAGAGTTAGCTACACTAGGAAAGAAAAAAAACCTAACTATCAATTCTCTTTATCAAGAACTTGCAGGGATTTTGTAGCTTCAAGGGTCTTCTTGTTGTCTACGTCCTCCTGGTCTTGATTCTGAGCATCCACCTGGTCCTGGTTCTAAGCATCCACTTGGTCACTAGTGTCTTTTAGATAATGCTTAGCCTGCCCATTGTCCAGGTTGGCCTTCTAAAAAATTTCCCCACCAAATCTAGCACTAATTAGTGATTCACCCAAGCTATTAATACTTTCATTTAGGGTATTCAAGGCGATGATCACCTGATTCACCAGGTTGTGGTGGAAGAACTCCATCCTTTGGACTTTATTGTCAACCTTTGTGATTCTGACCTCTTGGTCAGCCCTGTGATCTTGGACTTGGATATGCAGTTGGCTTCCATCTTGGCTTCTATCCTCTTTAGTGTTCCCCTGGTCGCTGCCTCTATTTTGGTCACCTTCCTAGCTTTTTCTCCCCTTGAGTTCTTCAATTTCATGGAATAACCACTTGATAGACCAGAAATTATCTATCATGCTATTCCTATCATTGTTCAAAAGGTTAAGCCTAGTTTCCCTAGCGTTATCTAAAATCACAACCAAACTAGGATCAATGAGATCCTCATAATGGGTTTTGCCATCAATATCCTCCATCACTTGCATATTCAAAGGCTCCCTGACAATCACCAATTTTGCTTTATTTGAATTAAAATTCCTCTAAGACCTCCTCCTATTTTTTGTTACCACCTCCCCACTCTCTTTTCCCAGAATGTTTATAGTTAGGGAAGAAGTGGGGCTAGGGCTACGAATCTTAGGAATCTAGTCTTTAGTGTCAAAGGCCTCTTCAACTTTCCTTTTCTTAAGATTCCCTAGCACATCAGTAGAATCCCCCTCCTCCTTTTCACTATCCCTCCCCTTCTTCTCCTCCTTCTCATTGCCCTCTTCCTTCTCCTCTTCCTTTGAATTAGTGTCATATTCATCCTCACTATCCTCCTCCACCTCTTGAGGCTCAGTCCTAGAGGGAATGAGGGGTAAACCTCTTGGGCTCTTTTTGCAGGGGATGCAGGAAGAGGGTTTCCTTTCTTCTTTGGATTTGGACTCCTCTTCCTTTGATTTTATGTTCTACACTTCCTCGGAGTCTGAGCTCCTGGTTTCCTTGGAAGCACACCCAGCGTCACCACGGGATTTTACCCTAGTTTGAGCATTCAGATACTCATAAACTAGGAGGAGTAATCCCTCATGAAGGGTTGGATTAGCAGTGGGTTTTCTCTTAAAACCCTCGATACCCTTGCTCATGGAGGTAAAAAGATAGAAAGGAAAAGAAATTTTGATTTTATGCCTAAAGTGATTAAGCAAGACAAAATAATGTGTTCTTATCCTATCAAATTTGGGGTCGAGGGAAATATACTCAATGATGATCCTGAGAACATACCTCCATAACTTTTTGATTGACTCCACGTCATAGTGCGTCTCTACCTTGATGAGCTTATTTAGCTCCTTTTCATCCTTCACATAAAATTTGATAGTATTTGTCAACACTTTCTTATCTTTGAAAACATTGGTCCCTTCCAAGGGAATTTTAGCAACCTGGGCTATCAATTCTATATTGACTTGGTGGGAGACCCCATCAATTTTGACTCTCCCATTTTTCTAGGAATCCAACATAACCTTGGTTATCCCTGCATCAAAACCATGGAGCTTCTCCAAGAATTAACAAATCTCGCCCTTTTATAATTTGCGCCAAACCTTCAGTTTCTCCTTCTAGTTTCTCGCCTCTCCTAATGGCTCCCTCCTATTTCTCTCTCCCACCATGGTTAATGTTGAGCTTCACTTAGTTTCAAGAATAGTTTAATATTCTCTACTAATCAGGGCCAACCATGTGAAGGTGTAAGCTCATTTGGCCCCACAACCCCCCCCCCCCCCCCCCCCACCCTAACATCTAAATCCCTCCCCCGCCCTAACATCTAAATCCCTTGTTA
This sequence comes from Cupressus sempervirens, assembly GCA_028749045.1. Classification (NCBI taxonomy): domain Eukaryota; kingdom Viridiplantae; phylum Streptophyta; class Pinopsida; order Cupressales; family Cupressaceae; genus Cupressus; species Cupressus sempervirens. The sequence continues at coordinate 548,460,192 of CM053783.1, forward strand.
ACATCTAAAATTCATTCGTTCTATTAATAAAATGTAATATTCATGAATTATCACACGATAACATGCATTAACAAATAAGTTTCATTAGAACATTCACATTAACATTAAAACATAAGATTCATTAGAACATTCACATGAACATTCAATAGAACATAAATAAAGCATCTAGACATAAACATTAGTCATTATTAAGTAAGTTACATATGTTCACATGAATCATTTTTTTTTCTTTTTCTTTTTCTTTTCCCTATATTTTTGCAAAGGCATATCCATGTCGTTGATATTTCTTCTTACTTGTGGATGTGATCTTGTTGTCCTTTGAAAAGGTGGGTCCTTTGCAGTAACAAATAAAAGATTTAAATTTTAAAAAAATTGAGACTTTAAAGATTTAACAGAACACTGTAGCGCTCTTTACCTTTTCCAACCACATCATATTGCGTGTCAACTTGGACCTCAACATGCTCATTAGGAACAACCTATTCATCCCTTGCAACTACAATACAAGAAGTTTTCTTAATCCCAACACATATTATAGTTAAATTTGTATTAGTACACCAAATTAAATTAAAAATGTTTACTTGTATTAATAATTCAAAAAAAAAATTGAATAGAAAATATATGCCTTTAGTACTACAATCCACATTCTTAATTGATACCTCCATGGTGCTTGACTAGTGTACTAGGATTGGTAGGTTGCAATTCAATGTAAACAATTAGTACATTTATCAACTCTCTCTCTCTCTCTCTCTCTCTCTCTCTCTCTCTCTCTCTCTCTCTCTCTCTCTCTCTCTATATATATATATATATATATATATATATATATATATATATATTCACTTTAGTACCTATAAATATATTCACTTTAAATTTTTAAAAAAATATATAATCATTGTTTCCTTACTTAAAAAAAATATAATGACTTATATTTTTGGAACTTAATATCAGATATAGTAATTGCTACAATATTCAATTTGAAATAAAAATCAATTGACTTATTTACCTCATTGATAGATCTAGCAAAAGAACCTTGCACACTCATTGCTCGAAGTTGTTCAACCATAGTTGTATAGCCTCGTCTGTAGGTTAATTTCTTGTCCTCTTCAAAAGTTTTTCTTAAGACTTCATGGCCTATATTTTTGCTTGGTATCATGAATTTATTTTGTGATCAATTTCATCATGACCAAATTGTTTACAATTTATAAATATTTTCATATAGTTTTTCATTTACTTATACTTACAATTCAGGTAGCAAGTACTGAATATCCACCCAAACTGATCTTGTGTTGCATGTGCTTTTGTTTTACTGCTTTGGTTGCCTTTGATGTGTTAAGAAACCTATATGAAATTTTAAATATGTTATATCACATAAGTATTAAGAGTAATTATTATATAATTTCATTCTTAATATTATGACATACCTTCTTTCCTCGGGTGGTACCATTTCTCCACCATCTCTTGTTTTTGTCTCAGTGACATCCTTTTTAAAATTCTCCCATTCAATAATAGGAATATAAGGGAACCACTCATAACAAGGGTTATTTTTCATTTCCATCTTGTAATTGTACCTAATATACTTCAAAGCTTGGCCCACTTTGTCAAGGATCCTAAGTCTTTGAAAGACATTGGGTCCAAAAAGTGTTGTCATAACATCAATGAGTTTGTCCTTTAAATCTCTAGTTGGAAAATTCCACCTTTTGAGGAAAAAAAAACTATTAGATTCATAAATGAATTGAAGCTACCTTGTAGTTTACTTAAAGAAATTGATTAAAGGAAATATGATCTAGAAATGAAATCAAAATATGATACCCTATGTGTATGGTTGGCCCAAACATATGCAAACATTCATCATTAAGTTTTTCATAAAATAGATTATTCCATGCAAAATAATAATGAGATTAGTAGTTATCACAAGGGACTGCATGGGATGTTAGTCCATTTGATTATGAGTATAAGATTGTATAGTAAAAGAAAGGATCAATCTTTAAAGTACCTAGAAGTTGGGCTACTCTCAGGGGAAGATCATCTTCATTGCTCACAAGAAATTGATCACAATTCTTTAGTGTTCCTATACAGCTAGCATGGGTACACCCAGGAATGTCCTCATCGCCCCCTACATGAAATGAATGAAATATTACAAAATGACCCCTAAGAAATAATAGTTCAAGTGAAATAAACACATGAAAAATGAGAGAGAAAAAGAGGAATCTACTTACCAATAGGTGCTTCCACCGCATCTGTGGCCATGCTACCTGTTGCCAAATTTGTAGTCAGAATTATCTCTTCATTTCTATTCCTTGTAGCATGTGGCATAGTGAACATACGATCAATGTTATGAGATTAAAAATGAGATTGTTAGAGCACAATAAGACAAGATTACTAGAGTTATTAAAAACAATATTCTTTGAGAAAAACACAAATGTAGGATAGAATATGTGATGTACTTGAACCTCTGGGGCATCGCCCTTGTAACTCCTCAACTTCCTCTATAAAAATAACACATATGAATTTTATTTAATGACATAAGTAAAAGAGTGTGCTATAAAAACTATTATTGAACTTTTGTTATAATAAAAAACTACATTAATACTTACTATATATGTCTCAACTAGGTCCATGAACTCATCCTTTGTCTATTGTATTTTAGGGGTCTAAGGTTGAGTTGATGCCAATTGCTTTAACCTTCATGCTAATCACAAGGTACCTTTTGTATTGCAGCCATAGGATTAGTGACTGATTCAAAATCAATAAAGAATTCATCTTGCTCATCGTGCAGCTCATTGTGAACTACTTTTTCCTTTCCCTTTTCCTGGTCAGCACTAATTTGCGAGAACAATATATTAGTGCTATATTTAAAATCAATCCAAAATAGTAGTGAAGAATAAAACATAATAAAAAATAAGCATTAACATATTTCTTCTATCTAATTTGTACAACAACAATGAGTTTTACCTAATGGGAAGAAGAAGTTTCATGGGGACCATGCCATCATGTGTATCCTATGGTTGTTGATCCATACTAGGGGCCTATATTTCAAAGAAAATCATTGAGACATTTTAAAACACGTGTTATTATTCTAAGTTAGCAAAAAAAATATAAAAATTTAATGGTGTGTTGGATTCATTGATTGGAGTTGATTTTGAATGTGCATAGTACATACCACCTCTCCCATGATAGTGACTTTGTTTGTATCTATGTGATTCAAATTGTAATCAATAAGAAGTTATTTGACTCCACGTATTGATTTTATTGCATATATAAATATTTGATTTCCCTTGTGTCCCTCAAATATACAATTGGTTCATTTCTTAGCTATTCCAAGTTATGTACTATTTATAAAGCATGCAAAAGTCCCTGATGCTTTTGACCTTCCATCAATGTATATAGCTACTATTTTACTTTTTTCACTAAATTTTTGTTGTATATAATTTTTCACGAGTGCATACCTACACATACTTTTTTTATATCCAACTACTGTAATAATAGAAAGGTCTGACATACTCCATCAATTCATTTACCTTGTTGTAAGATACCTTTATGTCATCCATGAAAAATAGGCCCAAACCGTGTAATAAGGATAGTGCTATGTGATATATCCTCTCTCCAACAACAAAAACAATGTTTATTGGAGGAAGTTCATTGGGGACCCATTATTTTCGTATATGTTTGTACCTAAAGGGCACATCAGAGTGACCTTCAACCTCATCATCATAAGAACATGACCCCCCTTGAGCGAGGAAAAAATTCATGTGCTTATTTAATTTTTTTCTAATATTTTGACCTCGAGTCAATCTCCTATAGGGATTTTTTTAGTGGCGATTAGTCGCCAATTGGCGAATATATCCCGATCGGGCTATAGAAATTGGCAAAAAAAAACACCATATACTAGTTGACTAGTTCGCCCAGATTTTATAAAATACTCATATAGTGGTCAAAACGGTTGCCACTATTATTACATAATTTTAGTTTGATAGTCGGGTTCTTTGCCCATATTTCTCTTTAATGTTTACTCTTATTCGCCACGAAATTAATTGAGTGTCTCTTTCGACGATCATCATTCGCCAAATTCCCATTTTCCTATGTGAAATTTTTACTTGTCCTAAGACCCAATTCACCATGCATCACACACAATGGGGTTCCAAATTCTCGCCCTATTCGCCCACTCAATTACTTGAAATTATGCGGGCTTCGCCAAATATTAGTTCTTATCATATGTAACAGTCGGCCCATTCGCCAAAATGAAAATGATTTATTTGTAGTTTTCTATTTAAGACATGGGTTTCATTATTGAAACATGCCGAAAGAAGGAGCCTTCTTCATAGTATTGTGATCAGTAGAGAACTGAAATGACTACGACTACGAGTCCATAGTATTTTATTGTAGCCTTAATTTGATGGAGATGTCATAGTCAAATTTAAATAGGAAGAGGAGTAGGACTAATGAAGGTGGAGATGTCCAAGAGAGGCCAACGAAATGCAAAAATATATCTTCATACTTTGGCAGAGTTAGACGCAACAGTGTTGGTCAAAGTAAGGAAGGTACATCATTAGAGGAGCCTGTACAATATCAACCTACACAGGAGTCCATTCAACAAATTGGGGAGCCTAATAAATCTGGTGACGGAGTTGCAGAACCTGATATCTCTAATGAAGATGACCTTGAAGAAGAATATCCAGTAAATAACTAGTACCAGGACGAATCAATCAACTTCGGTGATGATGATGGTGCAATTAACAGTAATAGTGACACTAAAGGGAGAGGAAAATTGAAAGAAAAAATTGATCGTCAGTGGGAGATGGCCAAGAGATTTAAATTTGATTGGACAACAAAGTATCCATTCATTGAGCCCGTGGACAATCTAATTGTAGTTGAGCCACCAGTAGAATGCAGATGTGTAATTTGTAGTTGGAAGTATAAAAAGGAAAAGTGGTTGCAGCTTAAACTAGACACCATAGAGAAACATGTTGGTAAAAAGGAAAAGTGGTTGCAGCTTAAACTAGACACCATAGAGAAATATGTTGGTAAGATTTACGAAACCTCAATTGTAGATGGTAAGGAAATAAAAGTGGTAAGATATAAAACAAAGGAGCAATGTCAACATAAAAGGAATGCTGAAGAATAAATTATATGTTTTAGAAATTTCAGACGAAGCCTAGTGAAGTTCAAGGTTCTATTAATGCTATTTTTGCAAAAGCAAGTGAAGTAGAAGAACGTGGAAAAGCTGTTCAATTAAGTAATGTTTTCTATATTTTGAGCAGAGGGTGTCCAATGATAGACTATCCAAAAATGAGTGGTTTTTTACACTTTTTGAAAGTTCCTAACTATTCTGTCAGTCATTGGTTGATAAATAGTGGACTATTCTGTCATTCATTGGTTGATAAACAGTGGATGGGAATGGGCAAGTTGTATTGCGTAGGTTGAAATAGAGGATGTACAAAGAAAAATAAAAGAGTCAAGCTTTATTGCATTGTCCTTAGACGAAGTTATGGAAATAGATAATATGTTATGGGTATGCATGCATGTTTATACTGTACAGAATAATGTTCGCCAACCACATCTACTATCTATTGCTAAATCGAGAGACAATGCGGAAGCAGAAACTTTATTTCAATTAGTAAAAAGAAATTTAATTGAATATGGAGCTATGGATGAATTGACAATAGCAAAGAAGTTGGTCTGTGTTGGAGCAGATGGAGCTTCAGTAATGCAAGGTCAAAGGAATGGTCTTTGCACAAAGATGCAGGCTTCTTGTTCACCATATGTTGTTTCCATTCACTGTATGGCCCATAGGATGAATCTTGCTTTTAGAGTTGTGAAGAAGTTTCCTTCAGTAAACAAGGTTGAAGATTTAGTAAGAGAGTTGTATGCATATTTTTGTCGAAGTCCCAAGCATTTTAGGAAATTTCAACACTTTCCTTATGGAATTACCGATGGAAACAAGCTTCTAAAAGATGTTGATACCAGATGGATCTCTTTGGATGGACTAGCACATCGAGTATTTTTTGAATATCAATCTTTGATTGGACTGATGTACGAAAATCAAGACAATGCAAAAAATCAGAGATGTGGCGACCTGCTTCGGAGGTTAAGCAATATAGAGACACTTTTGACTTTGGCATCTCTTCTTCCCATGCTAGAAGAAATGAGGTTAATTATGAAAAAAGCCCAGCAAAGAGCCATGTATATTGCAGAATATGCTCAATTGCGTAAAATGTCATGTCGAGCCCTCGATAGTCTCTATCGTACTGACCTAAATTTATCTGATGATAGATTTAATCACTGGTAGAAACTAACAGATTTGGTTGATCCTGATAATTATTTAAAGATCATTGAAAATGGAGATTTATGTGTTTGTGTAAGGGGATTTCAGATACCAATGTACTACAGTGCCCCAAAGAAGCGAGCTACAAGAGTTACAAGGGAAGAGTTTACCAAGATCGTCAAGTCTATAGCATCTACTACAAGGGACATAGCCTATAGAGTTTCCTCTAAAATAATATCATGATTCCCATATGATCAACTACTTGAGGCCATGGTAATTGTGTTTCCTCAATATTGGTCCTTCAATAATAAGGAAGATTATCGTAGAAGGCTATTGATTTTGATAAAGGAATTTTGCAAATCTATAGAGTTCACTGGAGTGACTACCAATGGAATATTAGATGAGGGTCTTCTTAGACAGCAATCAGGCACCTTTGCAAGGACCATGAAACATCAACATCAATTAATGTGTAACCCACATGAAGAGGGCTCGGCAACAAAGCTTTGGACAGAACTAAAATAGAGAACATTTTTGCGTGAAGAAATTTTAGAGTACTTCAAGCTTTCTGATCTATGTCAAACCATGATATTGGGTTCAGTAGAGGATGAGAGATTTTTCAGTGCTTTGAGATTCCTAAAATCAAAGCTAAGAAACAAACTAGACAAGAATTTGGAATCATGCTTGAGGGTATACACATCTAGGTATAATGTCAATACTTTTCCTTTTCAAAAAGCAATGGAAATTTGGAAGAAAAGACGCAAAAGAAGAAGGGTGGGACTAGGCAACACCATTAACCAATCTCCTACAATGACTCCAAGTGGGACAAGTATAGTTGGTAGTGGCATGAGCCATGGGATTGGGAGTCCAAGTCATAGAAGCAGAGGTCAGAGTGAACTTGAAGTTGAAGAAGACACAAACGAAAATGAAGACAAAAATGAAGCAACTGGACTACTAGAATTGGATGATGATGATGACATAGAGATGAATTGGAAAATTTAGGAAATTTTTGCTAAATTAGCAGTGGCAACCAATAGTTATTTTTTGAACTTATTAACTACTATATGATATCCTATCATTCAATATTCATTTAGAAAAGCAAGAAATTAGAATGTATTATGTTTCATCATTAAAATTTGAGAACAAAGAGTATTATTACTGTAGAGTGTAGTTTATATCATGTCATCAATGATCATTCATATTTGAATTTGAAATTCCTGAATGAAATTTTTTTTTCTATTTTATTCATTTATTCAACATACATTGAATTGGAAAACATGAAAATTAGATAGAATCATAGATTCAATTCCACAATTAATAATTATCAATGGTTTTCATTTGCAATATTCAGCTAATATGGTACAATTCTTGTAAGACAATGACCCTGAATTCCCTTTTATAGAAAAAAGGGATCAACAATAGCTTTAGGTCGATTTGCCTAATGTGAAGTCTCAAAATCTAAATCAGTAAGACATCTACAAGTCTAAAACATCTCTACAACTTTAGTTGTACATTTCTGCATTTGACAAGCCGGTTTAGTAAATTAGCAATTTTAGCATAGGCAATAGCATCTGCAAGACTGCAAAATTGATCCTATTCAAAAAACAAAGTTCAAACTTGTTACTTTAAACTCAATTCTAGAGTCTAGACTGTAGTATGTAGGATAATATGAAAGACATTCATATATAGTAAAGATATAGAGATGATTGAAACTGAAAGTACTTTCACATACAGACTATAACTTTCTGTAGTATGCTCCATTCTTCTTCGGTTGGAAGGGCAAAATTTTTGATGTTATGGTAAATGACCTGCATTCTCATCAACATTCCATACTTGGAAGAGCGAGTTTCAAGCAATGTTCGTTCCACTAGTGCATGCAAATTTGTGAATGTTTTGATGCACTTTGCAATGCCTTCATGAGTTCTGTCTTGAGGAAGGTTGCCTAAATTAGAGGTTATTTGGTCCTCCAACTTTTATTTGTAAACTTCTCTTCCAACGAAACCCATTGTTGAGAAATTAGGTCCAGGACTCGGTAAACCAAGAGATATCAATTTTGTTATTTTATTGTTCATCTTGGCAAGCTTTGGCCCAAATAAAGCAAGAACTTCTTCTGCTTCTGTTAGTTTTGACATTTATGAAATATAGAGGTTGCCTTTATTATTGAACCAATGCGGTCCTGAATTCCCTTGCTTGCCAAATGCCTATCAGCAGTGCTGTTGATTTCTTCCATAATTTGCTTTGCAGTTTTCTGTCTCTGACCAAAACTTTTGTTCTCCTCAAGTTGCTCTTACAGCTTCCCATTAAAAATGTCTATAAGAGCTTCGTAGAGTTCGAACCAATCACACAACCTATCAGCAAAAGTCTTTATTTGCCCCCAGAAGTAATTTTTTATTTTCTTTATTGTATTATTTACATGGTCATTCAAGCCGTTTTCATATTTTTTAATAGTATCATTTGCCTTCTTTAGGTCTTCTTTCATTTCTAAGTACTGGTGTTCACTATGTTTTCTTATTTGCTCTTCTTTATTTTCCCACCCTTTTGCTTTCTCTTCCCATTCTTTTGTTTTTACCCTGTCATTTTCCAATTCTTTATTTAACTTATTGTTTACATTTGCAGCATTCTCCAAGTTTATGTATAACTTTGTTGAAGATTCTTTTTCATCTTGGAGTTTTTTTCCCATTTTTTCCAAATTTTCCCTCAGATTTTTTAGTTTTGCGTCCATTTGTTCTTGCTATTCAGTTGCTTCTTTAGAGCCAGAGGATGAATTTTTTATCCTTTTCTCTAATTCTTTGCATCTTTTTACTGCTGCTTTCTCACTTGCCTTTACATTTGCCAAGTCTGCCTTTAACTTATCTATTGTGCCCTAAAGCTTTCCTTTCTCTCTCTCCAACTTCATCACTAAACTGTAGACCACTTGGTTGGTCATTTTGGACACATTTATCTTGTCCACATTTTTAATTTTGGATAAATCCATTTGGAGGGTGCTAACTTGAAATTCAGATGGATCTAACTGACTGTCTAGTGGATTGTTATCTCTAGCTGGGGGCATAACAACCATGAATTCAATCATATCTTTATCTGGGTCATACTTGGGAAATAGCCTGTTGGTTGCAAGTTCTACATCACAAGCTACAGCAATTGCTTCCATCTTCATTGTCTTACTATTTTTTCTATTCTTATTTTTTGATTTTTCATAGTTAGTTACAAATTCATTGTAATGAAAATCAAGATTTTGTGAGACAATTGAATGTTTGAATGGTGAAATAGTAGTAGCACTTTCTCTGATGTATGAGCTTCCACCAATACCATGAGGATAACCAACACCTAGACCCATTAGTGGGGTTTGTGGACTGTTCTGAGGGTTTTGTCCTTAAGGATGGGCAATTGTTGGACTCACAGTCACCATTGGCGTTGTTGTACTAGTAGTAATGCTAATACTTGTCATAACCTTCTGCTTCTTTACACTTTCTTGATCTCTAAGACCAAATTTTTTTGCATCTATATACAATGTCCTTTTCGGACCACTAGTTGTAGTTGTACCCATGATATCTACAGCTGTGGGAGTGACAATTGATTCAGATTGAATCTGAGTGCTTGGAAGTGGAACTATAAATGGAGAAGGAACAAATTTAATTAATTGAGATGAATCCAATGTGGATGGAATTGACTGAGTTGATGATTGATCTCCATGCCCAATGCTTAGTTTTTTACCATGTTTTGGTGCTACAGCTAGTGGTTGAGGTGGTAACCAAACCCCTTCTCTACTGGGACCCAGACCACCAAAACCTTGGTAGCCCATTTTTTCTTTGCCCCTTTGCTATATAGAAGTTTGGTGGATGCATCAACTCCTCTCTGAATTTGTGTACTGGATGAGGGATTCAAAGAATCCTAGTCATTGTAATCATCATCAATATCACTGTGATGTGCTTCAGTTGGATGCTCCTTATTCCATAATTTGTCAAATATTCTATCCTCTTCAGCCTCATCACAATCTAAAGAGGTCTTTGGCTCACCGAGATTCATCCTCATTTCTCAAAATTGAGAAATTTTGCTTCGACTCCATCCAGCATCTATACAATCATTCATTAGCTCTTTTGGAATAGGTTTTGTAGATGGTTTATTAGCTTTCTTGTAGAAATTGGACGATGTCATGCCCTGCACTTTTCCTTTCTATTTTTACAATGCCATTATTTGTGATGAAAATTCCTATATTGACATATTATTTTCAGCAGCATATTTCTCCATCTATTTTTTGACCTCCTCCCAGGAGTCCATGTTTTTTAAATTTTCAATCAAAGGCATACTTTCATGTTGATATTTGCTTGCAGAAGTCCCAATGCCCTTAAGCCTTGCTCCAATTATGTTCAGTGGATCATACTACCAGTGACTGTCAACATCAAATCAAAAAATTGAAAAAAAGGCTTCTGCCACTTTGAATCCTCTTCTCTCAAATGTGAACCCTCCAAAGGAGAATGGCAAGGAGGGAAATATCATTTTCTTTTGCTGACCATGAAAGAGTACATCTGTGCTCTCCATTTTTTGTACATATTCCAATGCAAATACCCTCTATGTTACATGTATTGGAAGTTTTTAGGGTTCTACCCATGAACCATAAAACCTTAACACAGTGTACTCTTCCATTAAGTACTAGTCAGCCAATTGTAGTTCACTTCTGAGTTGAATGCAATTTCTACAAGTAACAGGCAATCTAGGCATTGGAGTGCTTGTAATTTTATGGTACATTGGTGCCAAAAAGAAGTCAACAAAATTGTTGTAGTTCCTTCTATTATCAATCATCCTTATCTGAGATTTCCACTCATATATTGGATTTTGGCCTTAAGTCTGACTGCAAAGCTTGTTTGTCTCAAATAATGCATGATGCTTTGCTAGGAGAAGATAGCACAAGTAGGTTGTGAATCTAAATGTCTTCTCTGAACCTCTTTGAATCATTAGTAATTGATCTTGCTTGCAAGGAACAATATGCTCAATAAAATGATATCTTACTGGTTCTTTTCTAAAATGAATATGATAAAGCATTTCAAGAATATTGGCATCCACTTGTTTATTACTATCCAATCCCAAACAAAATGTTAGCAAGGAATTACTGTCCTGTGCCCATGGCACAAAAAATTCAAAATCATAAGGAGGCATGTGATTTGGACTCAGCCTACAACCGCTTGTTATTCCTCTGATATAACAATCTCTCTGTTTTGCATCTAATTTTTTATAATCATCTGCCAGCTTTCCTAGGTCAATATGTACGTTTGACTGTTGTTGTTGAAACCCTAGGTTCAATAGACTAGCAAATTCACTCTTAGTTATGGATAAAATTTCCTCCTGAGTAATTTTATTCACAATTGCTTTTCTATTTTCATCATAATTTTTGGCACAGAGCATAACAATTTCTAGGCAAGGGAATACTTGAGGTAATGCCATGTGTGATGACCCAGCTAGCCACGGTGCAATTTTATTTGCAGTTGCATTTACACTAGAGTTAAATGAACAAAATTTTGAAGCCTTATTTGAATCGTTCCACTTTTTTTCAAGTGCAAATCTTATCTCCATTATGCCCTTATTTCCATGAATAACAGGATCATGTATATCATGGAATAAATCACTGAAATCTGGTGTTTTAAGCATATTGTGGAATTCTGTTATTTTGCCCATGTTATTCTTGGTATTTGTTTTGCCCATCATGGTAAATATTTAAACATAGCTACAAGCCTACAGGGGTGATTCAAAATTAAAACCTTATAGACTAAATTTTTTTATATAATATAAACAGTAAAGTTGTAAAATTTAAAATGCGAGACGTAAATTTTTAGGATTTTAGTAGTTACACTTACCCGTTCACGTTCATGTTGCCCTTAGTTTTGATTTTTGCAGAGAGCTGAGAGTCTAGAGACTATAGTTTGTTGCTTTCCTCAGACCACAATCCTCAACCCAGAAATTAAGAATTCGTAACTTTGTTGCGTTGTAACTTTGTAAATTGTAATTTGTAACCCCTTTCTAATTTCTAAATATGCAGACAATGTATAATTGCAAAATTAAAGAAACTTAACGCACCAAAATTGTACAATCTGTACTCTATAGTCTATAGTCGTCACACTTGTCACACAGTACACTTTCAATATAAATGTGAGTGGAATCGTGGACCACTAGTGTTACCTAACCCGTCATAATGTATTAATGTCATTCATAACGTCACTGCTAACTGCAAGTGGAATGTGATTATGTCAATGTGTTAACTGAGCAGTGACACGTGTCATGTTTCTAGGACGCATTTGAAATGACAGGGTTTCTTTTTCCTTTCATCCCAAAACTCAACTTCTATTGTTGATCTATAAACATCCAACGGCACCGGTGAATGGTGTGGTGGCCCCATGGGTCATGGATCCCACTCCCATTAACTAAGGTAGTCAGGTATCAGGATGACTCACATCACAAGTTAGATGTGTCAGTGTCACGTCATCACCAAATTGAAACTACATTGTTATTTGTTGGTTGATCGAGGAGTTTAGTGACACGTGTCATGTTTTCGGGATGCGTTTGAAATGACAGGGTTTCTTTTTCCTTTCATCTCAAAACTCAACTTTGGTCATTGATCTATAAACATCCAATGGCACCAGTGAATGGTGTGGTGGCCTTGTGGTTCGTGGGTCCCACTTCCATTAAATTATGAGTATAGTTAGTATATTATTGTACTTGCCGGTAGGCTACTACTATTGCATTCAGTTTGCACAATAAGTGAATTAGTTTAGAATCAACCAACCAATGAAAATGAACTATTTTTCTTTTTATCAAATATTTCTAAAGTTTTTATATAAATTTATGATTCTCATATATTATCTATACTATTTATCTGAATGATAATTGGTTCTTTTTATTTAGTGTTATACGACCCCTTTTCTCGGAGGCTACCTCCATGTTCGTTTATTTTCGGCTAGATTCTCGCATACTTGTTGACATAAATTTTCTTTAACGTAGATTTCAATATCAGAATTTGTAAATTGAATAAGAAATAATTATATTATTAAAAAAATTAATAATTCAAGAAAAAAGAGTTTATTGGGTTAATCCTAAGCTAGGTGATTCTGATAACATTTTGATATGCAATAATCTATAAATTATACAATTTTAAATCTAGAGAAGGATTGGTTAGAACCTTCTTCACTAACTTCATTTTTAAAAATTAAAATTAAATAATTTAGTAAACTATTTTAAATGTATATTTGTATAATTATATATATTCTAATAAAATATTTAAAGTATTGTGTACCTAATTAGAATTTACTTTAATTGAAGTTAAAATTAGTAAATTCTTGTCTTTATTTTAACCAATATTAGAATTTTTGTATACCCTTCATAAATGTAATGCAAATTTAGAATTTTTTTCAATTTACTATAAAGACATAATATTTTAGTAAAAGTGTTAAATTTATTATTTAAATTATAATTTTTAATTAGTATAAAAACTATAACTTAACTCCATACTAATTCTATTTTTCTAATTTTTGTATAATAACTTTTTTTAAAAAATTTAAATCCTAATTTATAATTAGTCTAATAACTATTAGGCAAGTACATGCCACGACATGGCACTTGTTGAATTATATAACTGCAATGATGTATATTAATTAAAATAGTAAAAGAATATATAAATAAACATTATAGTATCATGCTAAATTAAAATTAGATGACATCCTAAAGAACATTTATCATACCAAAGATATTTATCAACTAATTATACTATACATGAGATATAGATAAAATTGTATAATTTTTTTTAAAAAGAGTTAAATTGATTAATTTCAATTATTAAATTGTTTGATATATCTTGTTCAAGTGATAAATTTACCCAATTGCAGAAGCTCGACAATATTCTTAAGGTTAAATATAATGCATTAAAAAAAAAAAAAAAAAATTTAAAATAACATTTATGCTTTAAAAAAACCAAACACACTTATAATAAATAAAGTTCATAATATACCAAGCTAAATAATTTGAACTTTATTAAAATTGATACAAAATTAATATTATGTATTTTAAAGTATAAATTAAAAATATCAATATAGTAAAAATTATATATGTTAAATAAATGTATAATCTAATAAAATTATATATATAAATAAAAAATAAAAGAAAATTTATTAAAAGCATTGGTTTAGATATGTAAAAATAAAAATAATTAAATTCTAATTTAATCTAATCCACTTGTCACAAGAAAATATAAGGTTGCAATTAATGCTTGCATTAATAGAGGTGTTGAAAAAAATAGTTGTATTTTTTATGAAGAAAATTGAATTTTTTCATTGCCTTTTTCATCATGAACCAATAAAGTTTTAAAAAAATTGTATTTTTGAATTTCAAAAAAATGCAAATTAATAAACCTTTTGCACACATTGGTATAGCAATGAAATTTTTAGATTATAGAACTAATATGGAACTAGGTGATTCCATTAGTTTCCTGCCAAAGGCAAGAACTAATAATATTTTATATTCACATAGGCTTTTATAAACAATTCAATAGAAAATTAAAAAATGCAAAATATTGCAATGTTGCATAAGTAAGCATAAGAAGTTAAAACAATGAAATTCAAATTTTTATGGAACTAAAACTCGAGAAATTTCATTGATATTTCTAGAAATTTACAAATTTACGAAATCGGGGGAAAACCCTAGACTCTAGAACTATTGTACTATTCATTGTAGAAACCACTAGAATTGACCATGGTTGCGAATTCTTGTAGCCAGTTGTTTCCATCTTCCACTTCATCCAGGAAAAACCATTTTTGAAGAAAATTCAACCCAATTCTAGCGCATTTCCTATGGTGTTGCAACTACCCAGCAGTCAAGCCCAATAAAAATGGTTGCATGACCACATACTGGGTAGGTTCCAGAAGCTTGTGGACTTCACCCGCCCAAGGGATCCCCACTCCTAAAATTGCATGAGCGATAATTTCAATGTCATCACCCAAATATACTATAAAAATCTTCCTCAGGAGCAGCAGAATTTTGGCCCTTGCTTCTCCGAGGTCAAGCAGGGAGGCTAGAAATTGTGGCATAATGTCACTGTTGACATGGTACCGATTCTCATTCTTCAAAAACTCATGCCCCAGAACCATTTTGACAGTAGCAATAACAAACTTCACACCAGAGCATGGAACAACCTCATTGCAAATTGACAAGAGCTTTTCCTCAAGAACGTGACCTAGAAAGGCCTTCTGCTCCTCTTCCAAAATGCATCTCGGGCGAATAAGGTTGTCCATCTTTACTGCAAAGTTCAAACTAACACCAAACAATTAACAAACTAGACCTATCGACTACCAAAAATGAGATGAGCAATGATGAAAGAAGTAGCTCAATCGCCTATAAATAAGCTTGGCGAGCAAGGTGCCAGGGATTATTTGTTTGTTTTCCTCTAACTACCAATTCAATTACATTAAATTAGAAAATATTCTCAAATCTTGAACATAATTGCAAGTATGTGCCAAAAAGGCCAATTGTAATTAGACACTAATACCATCAATTGTCCTGTAATGCGTGTAAAGCCACTTAATCGATGAAAAATGCCAGTTGTAATTAAGACTAATAATAATAGTACTACTACTAGTGGACTGTGCCATGTCTTGTAATGTGTGCAAAGCTGCTTTGCTGATGGAAAAGGCCAATTGTAAATTGTAATTAACAATGACAAGACATCAATATACTATCTCCTGCAACTTAAGTGATACACGCTGGACAGAAATGTGTCACCATTCCGGACACTTGAACAAGGTTGAGGCTTCATTCTAGACATGACATGGTATTTAATTCTTTCTAGGTGCACTGTACTCCGCATACAACTTACCTTGATACGTGTCAACATTTTGGTGACTACCTCAACAATTCTTCTTCCTTCAAGAAATGTTGGCCGAAATTAAACTTCAGCCATTGATCTTGGATCATCAGACGGTCTAAGTTCTCAAATAATACATTTAACATAATTACAGTGGTAGTGGCCAATAATTAATGTAAGTTGGTATGTTAGGTTAGGCTACTTATTTTCCATCTTTTGAAAATAGCCATACCAACTATAACTTTCTAAAAACCATTCGCCATAACAAATAAATTAATTCAATTATTTGGAAAATAATTTTGCCACCTTTTTATAAAAAAGGTATCGTTTATTAAAATATTCGCCAACCAATATCCATATTTCAAAACATAATTCGCCATCAATATTAATAATTTTATTAAAAACAAAAATTATAATCGCCATTATTTTATAAAAATCGTCTAAACTATTAGAAAAATTGCCACCAAATATCCATCCATTGATGCATAATTCGCCAACACTATTAATTTTTTTTCCACCCAAATGTCATGTGATTCGCCACAATTTTATAAATTTTGGGAGGTGGGGGGGGGTGTCGGTCCTTAAAGTTATCCCTAGTCTCCTTGATTTGGACATACTAAATGTCTCACTTTCTTCTTCTATTCCTACATTTTCCTCACTCGAGGAAGAAAAATATGACAAATACCTATTTGTCGGTACCTACACTCCACAAAATAAGAGAGATAGGTGGCAATGAGAGAGATATTTTATAAATGTTAAAAGACATTAATCTCTATGGAGTGTACAAACTTATACCTGATGATCCATGAGATTGTATGGGATGCTTCTGAAAGGGCTTCAAGTTTCTGCATATGTAAATCAATTGTCTTATGTTAGCTAAAAATTCATGATACATATACTCAAAATTAGATCAAATATTAGCATCACATATTAATTATAAATAGTAAAAGGTACAAGATAAGTTAATCAAATTAATCATTGATCTATCAAAAACTCAATATTGAATAGCATAGACATTGATCACATAAGTATAAATTTCATTCTTGTCATTGATAATCAAACCCCCCTTCAATGTTAGCTAATCGACCCCCCCATCATTGACATTATTCTTCATCCATCTCATCATCAAGATCATCATCATCATTGACATCATCACCACCACTATCGTCGTCGTCATCATCATCATCATCATCATCATCATCATCATCATCATCATCATCAACATCATCATCGTCATCATCATCATCATCATCATCATCAGTAGCAACATCATTTGCATCAAGAGCATTATCAACTAACTCTCGATCATGATCCACTTCTTCCTCTTCCTTGGTATCTTCTTCTTCTATCACATTATACTTTATTGACCTTCCTCTTGGATCATGTTTAAAAAAAAATGACCAACCCAGTTTATGTGGAACCTCTAAGTAAAATACCTGCTAACATTGGCTTGGAAGAACATAGGGCTTATCCCCAAAAATCTCAAATAATCGTGTATCAATAATTGGAAATCCAATTTCATGGTCAGTAGTAGTTCTATTAGGATAATTTTGATTGAGTCATAGTCTATACCATTTGATGATGAAGAGAACTAATTTGAAGGAATTAAAGTCATAGCCAATTATATCAACCAAAGTGTTATAGTATCAATTCTGACATTCTCGAGGATGTAAGTCATTTCTAGATGAAATATTGATCACCTGGAAGACTAAACTTATTCCAAAATCATAGGTTCTCTTTGTTTCATCAAAATCTTTGATGTGAAATTTAAAACCATTGCATAACATAGCCTTGTTATTTTTCACATACAATAATGTCAAACATGTATAAATTATTGCATTACGAGTTCAAAAACATAGGATTGATTAACAAACTTATAAGTACCTAGAGATCTCTTAAACCATATGCTAAATCTATTTCCTTTTGTGTAACATTGGGATCTCCATTACAATGAGCTTGTTTAACCAATGAACACATAGATTCCCATTTTAATCTATGACCATAATGTTGACATCAGTCAATCCATACCATCATCCAATCTTGATTGTTTGCAATAAACAAATGTATTGCATCCCACTCTTTAGTAGCTATACAAAATTAAATAGATGAATTAAAATAGATTTATTTTGAAGATTAATAATTAATTAACTATAATGACATCTCATAATTTATTACTTTTCACTTTCCTAAATCTATCATTCCTGACCAAGTACTCCCCTTCAAATTTTTTAATGGAGTTGAGATCCCAAATGCAATCTATATGGATCTTTGCTGCAAGATTAGGAAGATATTGAGTAACATATATGATCATCTGGTATACCATATATCCATCAATAATAGAACCCACAAGACATTCTATCTTTTGAACCAAACCCTTCAAAAATTTCAAGTGTCTCTCAACCATCCACATTTACCTAGGTTGTACAGGTCCACACAATTCAATCTCCTCAACTTGGTGTATGAGGTAGTGTCCTTATGCATTGAAAAAAATTGAAGGTAAACACTTTTTCATTTCACACATTAGTAGATGAATTCTTCCAATAATTTATATCTTCTTTATGGATTTATTTAGATGATAACCACCTACAAGGGATTCACGACACAAAAACATATAAACATGAGACTTTACAATATATTACTTGTTTGATATATTGAACAAATATCATTTCTTACCTCATGTATTTTCCAAAAACACATATCACTTGTTTGATATTATTGTCAAATTGTTTGGGAGCAATAGAAGTAGCACAAACTGCGACAATCGTCAATTGATCATTTCATTCTTTTCTAACGTAATACAATGAAAATTGAATGCAGTTTCACAAATATATTGTAAATACAAAAGACCATAACTTACCTTGATGAAGCTATGCCAATCATGTTTTTTTTAGCCTTGGCCCAAATTCACTTTTCTTTGATATGAGATTTCTTATATTCGCAGCAAATCCTGTAGGAAATTAAATTTTTCGTATGACTTCTTTTATGGCATTAATTTGGTGCTTTCTTAATAACCAAGGAAGGACACTTGCATTAATTTGGTCTCCATTTCTATTTGATTCAATGATATTTTTCATTTCATGATTAGAATCATGAATGTCACTGCAAATTTTGGCAAGTTTTTCTTTGCCATGCCTTCCATCCAATATTTTCCACAGTGTCTATGTTACATTATTTTCAATATATATAGTGTCAAACAAAAGCACAATTTGTAGCTTCTTGTAGTAGGGCAGCCTACTAAATTCTCTAGGATAACATTTTAGTCCAGTCCGTGATGCCTTGATGACCTTCACGGTCATCAATTACATAATTAGCCAACAAAACACAATCAAAATATATAATTTCTAAACATAAACCATTAGGTGGAGTGGTACTACCTCAAATTATATTATATTAAAGGTACCATAGGTGAGGTGTCATTCTTTGTGGCTTTGATGTAATCTCTTCTTTCCTATTGAAAAGATGTTTTTCAGCGCTTTGATACTTATGATTTTTGTAGAGGAAGTGTCTACTCTCATCAAACACCTTCTTTCTTAAACTTTTGGAATGATGAGATTTTATCTTTGGACCACACATTATACATGAAAATTTTCCTTTTGTTTGAAGACTTACATGATAACAATACATTTAGATTAAATATGTTCATTTTTGAAATTGGTATTATCATGTACAACTAGATTTCATCATAACATGCCTCATAAATGTGTCAACCCTATGGCATCATGAATTTTCAACACAAGAATTGGGCATCATACACAACTTTTGCATGCTTTTGTATTCAATGAATTTATTAAAACATTCATGAAAAAGGCCAATTAAATCCACCTCTAGACATGCCACAAGAATCTTGTCTCTCCTCTCATTGAAATCATAAGACCCAAGATCTACAATATAATATATAATATATGCAACTCTTCATGGGTATAGAAATAAAAAATTAGTCAAGATTTTTGTTTTATACAGGCTTTCTATTGGTAGATCTAGATAATCAATTCCTTCAATTGGTTTTTTTAATGCTTCAATTGGTTTTCTTGGGCTTGAATCCAAAACATGTATAATAGGTAAGACATATGATTCATACTTGGATTGTAGCCTAAGGCAGAGGAGCTAACCATCACTTGAGAATATTGATGATCATGTTGATTATATTTTGATGTTCATACATATGGACTCGGGCACACATGAAGGTTTCAATACTGTGAATAGAATTGAGAACATTGGAAATAGTGCTAGAAAATCAATAGATGGTTGTTGATATTCAATCTTTCTAGAGACCTCACAGGTAATTTTAAGTGATGGAAACCTTTTTTTTCGATATCTTTCTTATCTTATGTGTATGAATTGAGTCAGAACTTTTGCTCCCAATTCAGGTATGGGATACAAGCTTGAGCGTGTGGGTATGAAAAATTTACCTTGGGCATGGCTGCAACTACATCCAATTCAGATGCACATATATTTTCTCAAACATCAAAATTTAAAATATAAAATATAAATAGAATGATATATAAATCCACAATTGCCAAGAAATAAAAAATGTAAACTCCATAATAATTTGCAAAAATGATAATATTCAAGTCTAAAAATGTCATTATACAATGAAAACACAAATTAAAAGCCTTGCTAAATGTTCAACTCCAAGCATGGTTTCTATAGGACTTTTTGTTGACCTTTCAATAGGTTTGAATTGCTAATTGTTATACAGTTTGTGTTTTCTATATGGAATTATAAGCAGTGAAAAGAAGGATGTGATTGAATTGTAAAATTTAACTAGCAAATGTGAACCAAGATAGAGGAGTTTGCAATAGTAG
Organism: Cupressus sempervirens; assembly: GCA_028749045.1. Taxonomy (NCBI): domain Eukaryota; kingdom Viridiplantae; phylum Streptophyta; class Pinopsida; order Cupressales; family Cupressaceae; genus Cupressus; species Cupressus sempervirens. The sequence continues at coordinate 548,481,091 of CM053783.1, forward strand.
TCATTGGGATGATGATGTTGCATGAGTATGAGACATGACATTTGCAATTAGTGTCATAAAACTAAATGCTAGAACCTTATAGGTATGTTGTTGTAAAAATGTAAGATGCAAAAGGCATATGCCAACATGCTAAAAGTATGTGATCCAATCTTGTGTTGTTGAAGCAAGAAGAAATTAGAGGTTAAAATCAAAAGAATTTATAAGTGTCACAACTAGTCTTTCATGAACAATGTGTTTTCCCTAGAAGACTTCATGATCAAAGGACCCAAATTATGAATGTTCCATGAGACATATTCCTCTTGGTATGACCAAGTTTGATGGAGATTTATTCTATGTTAGGTTTGAACCAAACCCAAGCCTGCATCTAGCTCCAAGGGTTGATTATGGTATCTTTTTTTAACTCAACTAACTTCTATTCTTGGAATTTATATGTAAGTCTTATAGGTTTTTTTTAGTGCTTCTCCTAAAAACTATTTAGCAATCCTATTCTAAGCATCCATATTTACATGTTACTCAAGCATTAGCCTTCTAGATTTTTTTTTCTAAGTTGTGCTTTGTGTCTAATTATAGATTGTCATCTATTAAACTTGGCTGGAAATACAAACTTACATAAAATTGGTTTGAATTAGGCATTGATTATAGACTTACAAAAAGTAATTTCCAACATCCCCAAAGCTCAAGTAGACCCCATTTATAGATGGCTTAATGTAAGAAACTAAAAAATTGAACATGACATCCTCTAACACATAAGCTATGTAAGTGTAGGTCCCATTGGAACAAAATTCTTTAAACCTAGTAGACAAATTTTCAAATGGATCATCTAATAGACAATGAGACATTGTACATGGAAGATGACCACAATGAGCCTCAAGGATACATTCACCCTAAAACATGTTGACAAATCCACTAAACTACATATCTCCCTAATTGATAGGGTGACTGAAATAAAACACAAATAAATCCAAAGAAATATATTATATCCACATGCATAGTCAAAATCCATATTTTCTTCAACCACACATTTAACCACAACTACCACAATCTTTTTTATGGCATTGTTTATTCCTATCAGCCAAAAATATGATAGAGTATACAAATACCAAGGGGACATCAAGAGGCACCCCAAATAGATCTACTTCAAGAAAATTTCCCTCAATCAATATAGCCCTCAAAAATAAACATGCTTCAATTATTCCAATTAGAGGCTTGACTTGTAAGCCATTTTTCTTTAAATGATGAACTAATGCAACAAATGAAACAAACATATAACTACAAAAAACTATAACAATATAGACTATATGCTTCAAACTCAAATGTGAATGGTTCAAATCATCAAGAAATCCCAACCAATACATTTAGGTAGTTCTCTTTTGGTTTGCCCTTGACCTCCATCACCCTTGAGGGATGCAAATGATTGAACCTTACCACAACCTTGCCTTAGAAATTTGATTTTATGAATAGTTCAACATCACACACTAGTGCCTTACATAGCTTATATGGGCATAGTTATATCACCCAAACATTACCTTTGATGGAAGCTAAGATCATGCAAATCATCTTAAAGCCTTGGCAGTATTTATATTGATTGGATCTTAGCAAATAAATGGTCAACAACATGATCATCTTTCAAAACCTTATTGGAGACACTCTAGAATGGTTTAGTAAAGTGAAACCCACACCATTCTCAAATTCTAATCAATATCAGGTTTATGTAATCTACACCAAATAGTTTATTATTATGTAGTCCTCATTTTATGTCAATCATTGTTTAATTTAACCTCTATTGTTGTTTTTCCACCTTGTATTCATCCTTGATCTGTATGTTACTATGTAATTCCTATACATATTTTGGGGAATACCACTTATATCTTTATCAGGCAATGTAAATGTACTTTGGTGCTTGGATAAAATTTATTTAGAGCATATTTTTTGGGTTCATTAGAGCTCTTGCTATTAACATAGAAACTTTCATCAGTTGAATAAATTCATGTTTGGAATGTTAGAAATCAAATCAAATTTTGAAAATGTAGTGGTCTCATATATCCAAATTACATTACCTATGCTAAGATCTCTAGTTGTTGCCACGTCAAGATTATTAAATAGAAGAGAATTTGTAAAGTCACAATTAGACTCTTCATTTGTAGAATTACTTCTTATTTGATCCTCATCTAGATTTTTTGAGAGTGAGGCATCCTTTTCAAGTTATAATAAGTTGGTTGAAATTTATATTCCATAGGAACACAAAGATCTAAATATATTATTTATGCTCTTCTTCCTTTAATTCTTCCAATAATGATATAAGTTGATTTAGTTGGCAGAGGACTAGTTTAAATTTGTTTGTTTCTTATTCCTTTATTTCATGTATTACTTGAGACATCTATCATTCCTTTGGCATCTGAGATGATGTTCTTCTTTGATGGGATGACCACACAGACAGTGTTGAGACCTCCTCAAATGAGACAACCATAAAATTATTTATAGTATTTGGAGTATAGATAAGAATGGAATCCTAGAAATCAATAAATTATTGCATAAGTTACCATATTACTACAAGCAAAAATGATACTACATTCTTATAGGAAAATAAGAGAAAATGACATAACTTCATAAACTAGAGCACAAGTTTTAAAAACACATTTTGTGACCATAAATGGGAAAAAGCCTAGATAAATTATAGGAGCAAGCTTATTATTTTAAGCCTATTTAACTTGATTGTTCATACCCAACCAGAGGAGTAAAATGGTGATTTGTGACATAATTTGATTCACAAGAGGACGATAACATTTAGAGCTCTCAACAACAACAAAATGCAAAGGTCACAAGGGCACAACAATAAAATGCACTGATCGAAAGGGCACAACAATGTTCAGAGCTCTTCACCCTCATTTGGAGCTATCCACCTCTTTCACATGTAGCTCCACAATTGATCAAAAAAATGGGGAATGATGTCATGTTTTTTTTTTTAATAATCACATTGATGTCACAATTATGACACCAACATTGGTATTGTGACAACGTCAGGCACAATTGCAAAAAACATGAAAATCACCCACAAATTACACCACCATCACAAATTATCATTGCAATTTTACCCCAAATTTTGTAGTGTCCATTCTCAATTTTGCCTTTATTGGTGTAAGGAGGGGAATGAACATGTAGGGCCAAGGGTACACCTAACTACCAAAACACCTTGCTAAGTAAACACAATGGAAGAAACACACATAAAACAACACCATAGAGAGAGAGATAGCAAGAACTTTTATTGATTCATTAAGATTTTAACATACATGTCCATTTGTAAGGGGTTATGGATTACAACCAGATACAAAAAAAAATACAACTTCAAGATCTACAAATCAACTTCAATTTTGCAACATCTACTCTAAAGTTTCTAAATCCCTCTACCTCCTAAGTTTTTCCCTAGACTAAACAAAATATGTCTACTTATACTTGAAAAAATGGCTTATAGAAGATTCTATAACATTAGATAAAGAAATTCTAACCTCAAAATGGTCAAAACTCATCCCTAGAAAAGATCCTATCATTAAATTTATGATCTAAATGAAATATAAGAGTCAACTCATAATAAGAAACAAAACACAAACAACTCATTCAAAGAAGGACCCAAGCATTAGCAAACAACAAGTTCACTCAGAACATGAAGGAACACTCGATCAGCTCTCAGCAACTTGGTTAATCCTAACAAAACTTGGTCAACATGGATCAACTCAGTTAGCACTAAACCACTTAGTCAACACTACACTCAGTAATGACTACAACTTAGCAAGTTCAGAAAGAACTTGGTCAGAATTACAACTTGGCAAGCACATACACAATTTGTTAACACTAGAGAGCTTGATCAACATAGCTGGACTTTAGTTAAACTATGAGAATGAACAAAAGTGTAGGTTTACAAGGCCACCCAGGATGCTCCTGCATTAGACAATCATGGTTGAAAGAAATTATTCTCCTGAATCATACAAGTATCAAAACTTGAGTTGAATCCAACTCAGATTGAGAAATCCATTTAGCATCTTCAATTAGTTTATTCTTCCACTTCACAAAATACTCATAGTAATATTTTCCTCTTGTTCTCTTACCAATGCTCTGATCCAATACCTATTCAACCTCTTCAATCTACTTCTTAGGATAATCATCTAATACAAAAACTTCATCATCTAACTCATGATACTTATACAAATCAACAATATTGAATATAAGATATATATCCATGTCATTAGATAACTCAACTTCATAAGAATTACTACTTTTAAACTTCCTCAAGATCTTACAAAGTCCAAACTTCTTCATCTTTAGCTTACTGTATGTTCCAATAGGAAATCTACCTTTCTCCAAATGAACCATCACCTCATCACCAACTTCAAAAACATGATGTCTTCTTGACTTATCAGCATTGTCCTTATATTTCTGATTACTTTGTTTAAACCTCAACTTCACTTCCTCATGCAAAGACTTCATAAAACCAGCAAATTATTCCCTTTCAACACTTCTCTTCTCTTCACCAGCAACATCCCTCAAATATAATATTCCTCTAGGCTACATTCTAGTGAGAATCTCAAAAGGTATTTTTCCTATACTCCTATTTATAGAATTATTATATGCAAACTTAACCTGTGCCAGTACCAGCTCCCAATTAGTTGGTTTTTCTCCAACTAAGCATCTGGCAAATTACCCAAGCTTTTATTGACAACCTGTATCTGTCCATTTGTCTGTAGATGGAATGTAAAACTAAATCTTAACTCAGTACCCATCTTCTTCCACAAAGTCCTCCAAAAATAACCAACAAACTTACTGTCTCTATTAGAAATAATACTTCTTGCTAATCCATGCAATCTAACAATCTATTTGAAGAAAATCTTAGTAACATGCTCAACATCTAATGTCTTCTTACATGGTATGAAATGCCAACTTAGAAAATATATCCACAACAAAAAATATGGAATCATAACCTTTTACTGTCTTAGGTAATCCAAGAATAAAATCCATACTGATGTCACTCCAAGGTTTCTTAGGAATAGAAATAGGTGTATAAAATCTAGTATTCTGACTTACTCCTTTTGGAACTTGACAAACTCCACAACTCCTCACAAACATCTGAATATCCTTATACATTTGTGGCCAATAATACTTATCGTTCTACATACTCAATGTCTTATCAATTCCAAAATGTCTAGCAAATCCACCACAATGATTTTCCTTAATCAAATTAACTCTCATAGAAATTCTTAGTATACATAGCTAAAATCCTATAAAAAAACATACCTTCTTGAATGAAATACTCATCATACTCACTCATGGATCTGATAGATTTGGCTCTCCATGCCTCAAAAAAATCAAGTTTAGTATCATACAATGCTTTCATTTCATCAAAACCAAGAACTTCAACCTTCATCTCGGTCAAAAAAGAACGTCTTCTACTTAATGCATCAACAATTCAGTTAGTGACTTGACTTTTATCCTTGATCACAAATGTGAAACTCTGCAAGTACTCAACCCACTTCACATGTCTCTAATTCAACTTATGTTGACTCACCAAGTACTGTAAAGCTTTATGATCAGTAAACAACACAAACTCCTTGGGAATTAAATAATGTATCCACTTCTTCAAGGCTTGAACAATAGCATAAAACTCTCGATCATACACATAATACTTCCTTTTAGCATCATTCAACTTTTCACTAAAGAAAGTAACAAGTTTACCTTCTTGACTCAATATAGTTCCTATTACATTACCACTTGCATCACATTCAACTTTAAATACATTATTGAAATTAGGCAAAGCCAATATAGGAAACTCAACAACCTTTTGTTTTAAATTCTCAAAACTCTTATTAGCTCCACATCTCCATTTAAAATCATTTTTATCTCCCCTCATTGTCAGAGTCATAGAATTATAAATAGAACTGAAATCATTTATAAACTTTTTTTGTAGAAACTAGCCAAACTATGAAATGATCTTAGGTCACCCATATTCTTAGGTGTAGATCATTCCAAATTGCTTTAACCTTCTTAGGATCCATTCTCAAACAATCATCTAAAATTAAAAAACCCCAAATACACAATCTCCTCTTGCATAAAGGAACAACTTTTCAAATTAATCATCAACTTCTCCTCTTTCAATCTCTACAATACTTTTCTAACATGCTCAAGATGTTCTTCCTTAGTCTTACTAAATATCACAATATCATCCAAATAAACAATTACAAACTTACCCAAAAATATCTTGAGAACTTCATTCATCAACCTCATGAAAGTACGAGGTGCATTAGTCAAACCAAAAGGCATTACCAACAATTCATATAAACCATCTTTTGTTTTGAAAGGAATTTTCCATTCATCACCTTCTCTAATTCTATGTTGGTAAACAAATTGTTCTTTCCAATGTAACTCTTACATGCCCGAACCTATGAGAAACAATTTGATACCAACAGTTGGATAATCTATCATGAGATTTATAGATTTCCTCTGAATTGAAACATACAGCTCCCTTATCAATGATATTCAATAAATTTTTTTGTTCCTAAACTAATTGAGTATGTTCTTAACCCGAGAACGGAAGAGGAAAACCAAGCTAGCTCTAGACAGAACTAACTCAGGCAGATTTTAGTTCCTAAACCTATCCAATGCCAAGAACCCACAATTCCTATGACTTCTTGATACCGGTAATGCAATATGGATGCAAATTATGTGAATGCAATGAAGAAATGAAGATTTAATATTTAGATTTTTGCAATAGGAATATATGCAAATACTCTGATCTAAAACACATTCGCTATTTGACATAAGATGCAAGATAATGTCCAAAACCAAATACAACAATGCTCTGATTGAATATATTTAGAAAATAATACCCAAATTCTCTGATTTGAAGAAAAACTCTCCTTTGTTTTGAACACAACAAATATAATGCTCTAATTTTTATTTGCCTGCAACTCTGGCCAAATCTATTACAAAAATCAATGCATGAAATGAAATGCATAAAATAAACTACTGTCTCCCCTCTACTCTAGCAATACCTACTCTTGCAAAAAAGAAGCCCCTCAAAGGAAAAATGTTTTACAATAAATACATGCTCCAGCAACCATTTGGTTTCTTCCAGTGACTTTTCAGTTCTGTAACTGATTTTGTCTCTTTGACTTCTCATATTTTTCCTTTTGAAAACTGATATGCTTATTAACTTTTAAAGTTAATAATGATAGATATTAACATATCTAAATTATATTTTAACAATTGACATTTAAATATGTTAAGTCAATATCAAAATCTTTCCTTCATTGAGTGGACAGCAAAATAAATAGTTCTGCCAAGTAAAAATGAGCCATTTTTTGTGGGGCATATCTTTTTATTCCACCGTTTGATCGAGCTCATTTCTGTATATGTTCTTCCAAACTTGGTTATCTTCATCTTGACTGGAGCGATCAGAAAAATAATCAATGAGTCAAACGATATGAATTTCTGAATTTTGCTCTATATGACTGCTACAAAACAAAAATTAATAAAATAAAATTTCCAACCATTGTTCTTTCAATGCTCTATAATCCATGTCTTCAATCTGCAACAATGTTATCTTCAATGCTTACAATGTTAATTCTCTGCTGAAATTTGGGAGAAATTCTCTGGAATGCTTATAGCGGAAATTTGACTTTTGTCTTCTCCCTTTGGTGGAAAATTGACCTTTGACTACGAAAGTCGTAGCAAAAAATGAGTTTTCCATTCTACATTTAATACCGCATTGATGTTCAAATCCTCAAACAATAAATCATTATGAGATTATCATTCCTTGTTTAATCAAATAAATCTCTTTTCCATCTCTCTATCATGGATTTGATGCTTGGTGGAAATTCCATTTTTGAGTGCAAAAAGTGCACCCAATCTTCAATTTTCCATTTCCATGTAGTGGACACAATTTTGATGTAGATTGATTCACAAATTATTTTTCTGGAGTGATCTTGATGCTAGACCCCATATACCTTCATCTTGGATTGAGATTTGTCTTTTCTCTCCTCATGTGGAAAATTGGACTTTGCCTACGAAAGTTGTAGTGGAAAATGAATTTTTCGCTATGCATTTTTCTTTTTGCTAGAAAAAGAAATATTTGCTTCTCCAATGGAAAATTAGAAAATGACTACAAAAAGCGAAGCAGAAAATGAGTTTTCCATTACACATTTTTCCTTTGGTGGAAAATGAAACATTTGCTTTTCCAATGGAAAATCTGAAAATGACTGCGAAAGTCACAGTGGAAAATGAGTTTTCCACTACACTTCATTTTTCCTTTGGTGGAAAATCCCAAGTTGGCTTCTCCATTGTGGAAAATTAGAAAAGTCCTTTTCCATGGTGGAAAAATGAATTTTGACTTCTATTTGCTTCCACATTTGCATATCTGGACTCAGAAATAATTCAATCCTTCATAGAAATTTTGTTAAACACACTGAGAACAATTTCAAGAAATTCTTTATGGGTGGAAACTTTAAAAGTTTTTAAAATGGTGTACTGAAAGTGCAACTACATTCTGATATGATGATAACCACTCTTCAAATCAATCTTGGTAAAATAATTTTTTTCCACTCAAATAATCCATTATGTTATCCATTCTCGGCATAGGAAACCTATATTGCACTGTGATCTTGTTAGTAGCTCTGGAATCAATACACATTCTCTATTCTTCCTTGGTGATAATACAATAGGTACAACACATGGAATCAAACTTTCTCTAATTAAACCTTTCTACAATAACTCATGCACCTTGTCTATTAAGTTTTTCATTCTCTATAGGTGTCAATCTCTATGGTGCTTTATTTGGTAAACTAGCTCCAAGAATCAAGTCCATACAATGAATTATACTTCTTACTAGTGGTAAATGATCAGGTATATCCTCTAAAACAATATCTTTATACACATTCAAAAAACTTTCAATTTATACTAGTACTTAGTCAATAGTACTAGCTTCTGTTGTCACTCGATTTCCACTCTCTCACTTGATTATCACTATTGTCTATTACTTAGTTACCACTAACCTCTATCACTTAGTTATTACTATCTGCCACTCAATCATCATTATTTTTTGTCACACAGTTATGATTAGTATAACTTGGTTTCCTAGGAATTATCGCAAAACATATTTGATTCTTCTTCATTTCCTTTTCAAATTGCTTTCCATTAATCCTGCAAAATTTCAAAGTAGTACAATTAACCTCATCTGGATTTTCAATCAAAGGCAACACTGCTTGCTTTCTCCCATTCACCCAAATATTATATTGATTAAATCTTCCATCATGTATAGCATATCTATCATAATGCCAAGGTGGGAACAGAATATGACAACAATCCATAGGCATAATATCACACAAAAGTTCATCAAAGTAATGGCCAATCTTGAACTTCACAATACAATGTTCACTTACCAATATCTTATGGTCATCCTTGATCCATGAAACATGATAGGGTTTAGGATGTTTTAGCCTCTACAACTATAACTTTGTAACTATCTCTTTTAATGCCAAATTTGTTGAACTTCCACTATCAATGATCACCTTGAAGCATTTTCTAGACATCTTACATATGGTTTTGAAAAAAATTCTCCTTAGGATAGGTTCTTCATCGATTCCCTTATTACACAGAGTTCTTCTCACTATCATATTTTCTCTAGCCTCATATCCTCTTGGTGAACCCTTAATGTCTCCTTGAATCATAGCATTTTTGTTACCTTGCTCATTCTCAGAGGATCTATACTCAAAGGATCTATGCCCTTCATTTCCACATCTAAAAAATTTACTACAAAAACCACCTCTAGAATAAGAACTTGTACCTCCTTAGTAAGAATTACTACCTTTCCATTCGGTCTTACCTTTGTCATCATTTTTCCATTTATATTTTCTCTTATCTTGCATAGAATTGTCAGATCTGCCACCTTCTCCATAAGATCTACCTCTTTCTCTCTGGAATCTACCACCTCTACCTCTTTATCTTTATTCATGCTTCTTTGTCAAGATCTCTTTAGCTTTCAAAGCATATTGGTATGCTTCTTCAACACTTTTTAATTTTACAAAACTTATTTCATCTTGAATTCCATATCTCAATCCATTTAGATAACTTGCATCTTTCTCAACATCATCATCCACATGTCTAGATCTAATGTCCAATATATAGAATTCCTTAGTATACTCTTTCATAGTCATGTCCCTTTGTCTTATATTTTGCATCTTTCTCAACAAGCTCACTTGGTAATCAAAAAGAAAGAACTTCTTCTTCACATTGTTCACCATTTTCAGCCAAGTCCTAATCTTCTCCTTTCCTCTCCTTTGTCTATCAGTTTGAAAATTTTACCACCATAGTGAGGCATAACCTTTCAACCTAGTGACTGCAATTTTCACCTTCCTATTATCAGGAGTATTTTCAAACTCAAAGAACTTCTCCATATTAGAGATCCAATCCAACACAAAATTGGTGTCCAATTTTCCATCATAAGAAATAATTTCTACAATAGGCTTTGAATGTGCCCTAAACAATACTCTCAATGATCTTTCCTCATCTTGATCTTCTTTAGGTTCTAGATTAGGGTTTGGTGCTATTGCCTCATCATCACCCACATTATCAAGATATGCTCCTCTCCTCTAGGTTTTCTCCAAAACATCTATTTTAGTTTTAATTTGTCTCAATGTAACCAATATGACATTACTAATATTTCCTCTAACTCAAACAATCTTTATAATTAGGTTCCTACAAGATTGTAACCCTTTGCAAGTTATAGGTCAAATCCCCAAATTTTCCACCCTCCAACCAAATTTGATTAGGGTTCTACATGAACCAATCTCTACAAGGATGAACCTCAAGCTTTGATATCACCTAGCACAAGGAGGGGAATGAACAAGTAGGGCCAAGGGCACTCCAAACTATCCAAACACCTTTTTGAGTAAACACAATGGAAGCAAACACATAGACAAAAACACCAAGGAGAGAGAGAATAAGCACTTTTATTGATTCATCAATTTTTTAGCATACATGTCCAGTTGTAAGGCCTTCTGAGTTATGATGAGATGCAAAAAAAAAATTACAACTTCAAGATCTACAATACAACTTCAATTTTGTAACATCTTCTTTGAACTTTCTAAATCCCTCTACCTCCTAATTCCTAGCCTAGAATAAACCAAATACCTCTAGTTATACTTTCCAAAATAACTTACAGAAGATTCTAGAACATTATATAAAGAAAGGTTGGTCTCAAAATGGTCAAAAGTCATCCCTAGACAAGATCCTATTAATAAATTCATGATCTAAATTAAATACAAGAGTTAGCTCACAGTAAGAACCATAACACAGCCAACTCAGTCAAACAAGGACCCATGAATCAGTAGAAAATAGGTTCACTTAGTGCATGAAGGAACACTCGGTCAACTTTGAACAATTCAGTTAACCCTGAAAAAACTTTGTTAATAATTATTAGCTTGATTAGCACTGAATCACTTGGTCAACACTACACTTTGCAAAGAATGCAACTCGACAAGTTAAAAAAAAACTCAATCAGAACTGCAACTCAGCAAGCACATACAAAATTGGTTCACACTAGAGAGATTATTCAACATAGTTGGAACTTAGTTAAACTACCAAAATGAACAAAAGTACAAGATTTCAAGGCAACCCATGATGTTCCTACATCATTTTTTAAAGAATGATATCACCCTTTTAGAAGGCCACATCGTCAATCTGATAAGCACTCTCAACCATGTCATTGAATGAGGTGAACAATTGTTTTCTAGGATTGTAATATAGCTCGAGCACCAACATATTGAGAAAGATGTCAATTTTCCTAATTTCAAGTATTTTTCGAGGATACCTTGAGTGCAATGATCTCCAATTGTTATAGATATGTAGCAAAGGATTCACCCTATTTTTGTTTGACATTGCACAAGTCCAACATAGTGATGGGATGTTGTATGTTGTAAGAGTATTGTTGAATAAAGTGGTGTGCAATTTTGTCAAACATCTTAAGAGGGGATGACAATTTAGTGAACCATTCCATAGCGTGTCCCCTCAGGCTTCTAGGAAACAATCTCATGAGATATGTGTCCTCATGCATAAAATCCATGCTAAGATCATACAAGTGGCGTACATGGTCATGTGGATCACCATTTCCATCATATTTGGAAACCTAAATATCCCTAGAAAATGGTACAATGTAGAGACTCCTAGCACATAGGAGAGCACATGTGGATTCTACAAAAGATGTTTTAGCTTGCTTTTTTTCCATTTGTAATTTTGTGAATCGGCTTCTTAACTCTTGCATCTCTTTTCTCAAGATCTCGGTCTTAGTTATTTCTCTCTTTTGTATGATCCTCTGAACATCATAGTAATGGGGGAGTTTCGATTCCCTAGAGGTCATGTATGGAAGGATTGGTCCCCATTTTGTTCTAAGGAATTTAGCATGAGTTTCTGAAGGAGTTTATCTTGTTGGAATCTCATAATGTCTTCACTAGTAATTGTGTTATCTACCTCACTCTCATGATGTGATTGTGAGGGTCTAGGTGGTGAGGGACATGTCCCTGTGTATATTCTTGGAGACCTTAGAGGCATGTTGTTTCCATTATTACCACAAGATGGGTTATTCATGAAGGGATTGATGTAACTACCATAAGTATTTCTATTCTTGAAGTCATGTGCATGAGTGCTTGTCTTGGCATGTTGATAAGACATCTCTCTAGCAACCATGCATCTAGCCTCTTCTAGTCTTTCTTTGCTTAAATGTGCTTGTTCCTCTTTTTGTGCAAAAAGTTCCTCTAGGTGGAAATTCCTCTCTTCAAGATTCATGGTGAGTGAAACACTATATGCAACCCTAGGGGTGTCAAAGGGGGTATCAAAGAAGTTATCAAAGTTCTAAAGTGGATTGTGCCAAGTACTGACATTATCCTCTTCCTACTTATCGGGGAAAGGTTCTTCCTCACAAATTTGCCTATGAGGATATCTATTTGGAGTTTTCAATTATGAAAAGGTAAATGAGGGACAACTTCCTTGACTGAATTGGGTCCTGGTTGCAATTGGCATGTAAGGGTTAGTCTTTAGCGTAGTAAGAAGAATAGAGCCTTTCAAGGAAAAACTTGTATAGTCACGATGATCACTTGTCAAAATATAGAATGGAGCAAGTTTCTTGTCAAGAGTGCTCAAGAATTTACAACACTAATGATTCCAACCGAGAATGGAGAAAGAATATTTATAGTAAGTAGCTAAGAGAACGAGGTAACCAATTTTTTTACAAGTGAACCAAAGTGGCATTAAGTTCATACCCAACAAACTAAACCCACCTTTACATCTTTGGACCATACCAAACATGTAGATTTTAGACCAGACTATGATGAGGCTAGGCAAAAACACCTTTAACCCACCTAAGACACAATCTAGAATAAATTATGAAAGAAACAAGAACCAAGCAATATTTCATAGCAGAGTAGGCGATACTTGTTTAACAAACATTATCATGTAATATTTCATACAATAGGCATACAATACTTTTTCATTATATGATATTTCTTAATAGAGAGTGTGATAGAACTTATAGAAAGTGTGTGATAGAGCTTGTATAGCAAGGTGATACTTATGCATGTGCAAAGTATCACATGATATTTCTCAAGAAAGCATGTGATAAAGGGCCAGTAAACCTTGCAATGTATGACTTGTGGCCTAAGATGTTTATATTTTAGTTCAACTTTTCGAATATTTTAGATAAAAGAAAAGTTGTGACAAAAGAGAACTCCATTTTGAAGTAGTAAACACAATGGTTTCAAAATAATTAGGGATATGAACATGTCTTCAAACAATTAGACAAGGGACAAAGCAACCTTGCCAACATAAGCACTTGAAATATCAAAAGTAAAATCCTATGAACATTAATGTCATCTGTATGTTCAAATTGGTTCCATGGGTCTTGTCACATTCAAAAACACATTCCAATTAGAACTATCTAAGGTCATAACTCATTACTCAACAACTTGGCCCATGCTTGATGCCCCATCACCTCATATAAAGTGGTTTTCCACAATAGATGTTGGCTTTGTCATGGAGGTGTCATTGGCATGACCAAATGGACACAAATGGTGAGTGTAGAATCTTGGGGTGATTTAGTCCACTAGGATCGATCCTTGCACCAAACTGTTGAGAAAATCAAGGTTACTTCTATTTCTATGGTGTTTAGAAACGGTCTTGTTCGCAATACTCCTCTTGCACCTATAAATATGACACCCTACCTTACGGTTAATAGCAAACCTTGTGGCCACAAGAGTACCTTAAGCATTCTTGCTTAGTATTTTCCTCATGGTCCCAATACTAAAACTACTTCTACTAAACAAAGACAAGTGTTATACCCCCAAGGCTTTGGACTTTTTCAAGGGGTTTGTGATTATAGTGGGTCAGGTTAGTTAAGTTGTGCTTGTTCCCACTTTGGGTCATTCCTATTGGTATCTTTCCACTAATAATAGACCCTCTAAAGGTAATATCTCTCTACGAGATAGAAATAAAATGGATCCACACTTAGAGGTCAAGATTTTTGATTCACCATAAGGATGAATAGCATACTTTCCTACCAAAAAAGAGACCTACTTGCAATTTTTATGTTCCTATAAAAATAAAGAAACTAGTATATGTCACACATGAAATGAAATAAAAATAAGCACACTTGGTTTGTTTGTTTTTCTTCTTTTGTTGGTCAACCCTGCACAATGTTAGTAACACCTTTTAGCAATTATCTTTGACATGTGTTCTTTTAATAACAAATTTTCAAGAAACCTAGGCAACTCTACAAAACCAACGAGTTAGTATAACAAAAAAGGGTTAGCCAAACCTATGAGAAACCTGCAAGCCACTAGTCAAACAATAAAGAATGTAGAAAACCCAAAAAATAGATGTTGCAATGACTCAAAATGCCAATCAAAATTGAAAACTATCCTCTGCTTTGAACCACGCGATACTTTTCACTACAAAAATGTCATGCAATACTTATTTGTATGGTTGGGTGATATTTTAGGCTCATGTGATACTTTGTATGAAGGAGGATGATGAAACCTACAACTGTTGTGTAGCAAAACCCTGCATGACATACAATACTTTAACTGGTAAAGTATCAAATTAGTATATAATAAAATATCGTATGATTCTAAAAAGTATTACACTAGTATATAACAAAATATCATACGATACTGGAAAAGTATCACATGATAATTTCCTTAGGAAAAATAAAAATAGCCAAAAATAGAAAATGCAAAAAAATTTAAAATGATAAAGAGAGGAAAAATTGATGTAGGAGCATCATGGCTTTTCTCAGTGACTACTTTGGGGTTCTCAGAGGAATGCTCAATAGTTTCTTTGTAGAGTACTTGGAGTGTTGCTCAGTCAAAGAAGAGGTTCTCGATGATCATGGAGGTGCTCGATCATCGAAGGCACTCAACGTGCATTAGGAGCTTGGTGATGCTTGTTTGTAGTGTTGACTGAGTAGCTCAGTCAATGAAGGGACTCGATCACCAAAGGATTGGAACTCGACATACACTAGGGAGCTTGTCTTATACTACATTGTACGGTTGTTGTGTTGACCAAGTAGCTTAGCTAATGAAGGGGCTCGATTATGCTTGGTGGAGTTTTTGATAATCTAAAGTGGTTTTCTAATACTCAGTCATGTCTTGGTTTTGGCTTTGCCCAAGTTTTTCTATTTTTAGTCTCTAGTGTGAGCCAACCTTGGCATTTATTTTGGATATATTTAAATTTTTGTAAGTTGACTTATGGCTTAAATTTAATGCAAGGTTTATTTAATTTATAACATACTAGGCTAACTTGTAGCTTAGTTGGGTATAACTAAAGGGGTCTTGTGGAGTCTTAAGTAGAATTATTCAATGTGGGATCTAGCATGGAGAAGATGGAGTAGTCGAGTAAGTGAAGCTCTCCTAAGTGTGTGGATAGAGCATTGAATGTGAGGTAGTTTACACCTAGATCTTGGGTAAAGTTTAGAGAAGGACTAGTACATGAGGCTTGGGAAACAAAGATATTTCTTGGTGGCTTGTGAGCACAAGTTAAGATCTTTTGTGGAGGTTTCTACCAGAGTGTGGATCTAGACTAGGTAGGGTTTGGTTGGATCTTGAAGGATCTTACAAAACTATTATTGTAATTGCTATTATATTTGGTCATAACCCGAAAGGCCTTACAGTTAGGCACATTGCATGTAAAAAAATATTTTATGAATAAAGTGTTTTAATTGGTATCAAATTTTGTTTCTTGTGTTGTGTTTTTGTTGTGTGGTTATTTTTTGGGGGATAGGACATCTCCTTTAAGGATTCTCATGGATTTCACTGCATCAAATTGTATCATAGTACAATTATTCTTGAGCATGTAGATAGATCGCTAAAGCTAAGATAGTTTGCACCAGGACCTTGGGTTGGGAGGATTTGATTAGAGAAGATCTTGATCTTGTGGTAGATTGTTCTTTCTAAAGTCCTAGATAACTTGATTGTGAGGTAGCAGATCATAATCTGACTTGCAATTGTAGAGGACTTACAAATGGATTGATGGATGCGAAGATGGATGGTTGATCTTGTTGGAGCATGATCATAGAGGGTTTGTGTGACATATATTATGGATTCATGTTCCTAGACTTGCAATTTGTTCCTAGTTGTTCGTAAAAGGTGGCAGGTTGCGATCTAACTTGCAAATAATTTTGGTTTGTCACAAGGTGCATAGAAAGGATTTTTTGTAGAGGGTTTTAAAAGATCATAGAAGATGTCTCTAAGAAGATTAGATCTTAGGATTATTTTGAATCCCCATGATGTTGTGGAGAAGAGGCTTTCTGTAGTGCCTGCCCCTAGTTCGCATTTCTGTAATCATTGTCAAATTCTTTTAGGTTGATTTTATGCTTTGATTAGCTTTAGAGATACTAGATTTGTAATATTATGATATTATTTCATGACTTTGATTACAAATGTATCAGTTATTGTTGCTTAGTTGATTTCATTCATGTGTCGTTAATGATGTCTTAATGATTCCTAATTAGTAAATGTGGTTTCTTTTGTAACAATGTTAACGTGATATCTTTAATGATGATTATGTTGTATTGATAGAGATGCATTATTACATGTGCGCATTTGATATTAGACTTGTGATTTTTACGATACTTACCCCATACTTGCATGTGTATGGTGCGCGTGTTTATTTTATCTTTCTGTTTAAAGTGTTTGATGTGGTTAAGGGAGGGAGTCGTAGTCACCTGCTAGTCGAGATCTACACGATGAACCACTCCCCGCCATTGTTTGTTTAGTTTAGATATATTATATACATGTACATGTTCGTCTTTTATGCAGGATGTAGGTACCGGGCATCGACTTCCCTGAATTGCCAGGATGAGCGTTCCCTATTACAAATACTCAAATGGTGAGAATGGGAAGATAATGATCAGGTCCAATCCTAGCCTTAAGCCTATAATACTTGTCATGCAAGGACTCGTAACAGACTGTCTACCCTTTTTAAACCTGTGAGTATTTTATGCGTATGTTGTTTTGTGAGTCTTTGATGTATTTTCTATTAATTAAGTCTAATTAATAGATTTAATTAATAATTTGATTTAATAGAGAATTATTATGATATTATGAATATTTAATTATATTTAATTAATTGAGAAATTAATTAAATATAAAGAATTGGATTGGAAGATAAAAGTTTTAAGATTAAATTTAGAACATGATAATATTTATTTAATTTAATAATAATATATATTTAGAGTTCATTTTTAAATAAATGCTAAATATTATTGTTATTTAAGTTAATAAATATTTATCAAATTAAACGTTCAAAATATATTCAAAAGGAAAAGATATTAATTTATGGAAAAGATTTAAGTTCGCATGAATGAGTTTTAAATATAAGAGATTAATTTAAAAGATAAAAAAACATGTGAACTTAATAAAGATATTCTAAGAAAGTGTGCATGAGATTTTAAAAGGTTATTAAATTAATTTAAAGTAAAGTAAAGTGGAAAGTTAAATAAAGTAATTTAATAATTCACTTAAAGTGCGTGAAGGAATGATAAAAGAATATTTTAATTTAAAAAGGAAATTAATTGTGCATGAATGAATTAATTAAATAAGAGAGAATTAAATATTGGAGATAAAAGTTAAAGTTTAAATTTAGAACGTGATTATATTTATTTAATTTAATAATAATATATTTAGAGTGCATTTTTAAATAAATGCTAAATATTATTGTTATTTAAGTTAATAAATATTTTATCAATTAAGTTTCTAAAAATGAAATTTAAAAGTGAAAAGATATTTAATTATCATAAAGATTATAGTTCGCATGATTTATGCATGAGTTGAAAATAAAAGAAATTAATTGAAAAGATTAAACATGAGAAATTAATAAAGATATTTAATCGCATTAAGTGCGCATGAGAATTATAAGTTATAAATTGATTAAAATAGAAGTTGAGTGGAAATTAAATAAAGAGATTTAATAATCCATTTAACGTGGATGAAAATATGAAAGTTAAGATAAATAAAGGTTGATTTTAGAGTTAACGAAAGGGGATCAAGAGACCTCTTGGGTAAACGCACAATTAGTGCCCCGATTTTAGGAAGAGAACTCCTTATCAAAATTTGAGGGTTCATTTTTCAAGAGAGATTTTTGGGAGACAAGTTTTCGGACACAGGTTTTGGAGAGCAACTGGAAGGGTTTGGAAAAGAAGAGAATTTGTCATGGCTTGAAGATTTTGCGTAGGAATTTTCATCTAGCTATCAGAGTTTAGCATCAATACGAGGTAGGATTTGAAATCCCGTGAATGCATTTCAATTGAAAAATATCTGTTTGCTCTGTATTTGTTTGGGTGTTTGAAATTCTATTTGTCGTCTTAATTGTTTTTTTTCAAATCTGATTGATTGAAATTAGTCTCTCATCATTTCTTTTTACAGAAGAAAATTGTAGAGAAAATTAATTTAAATCCCGTAGGGTTTGAAAGAAAAAGGAAATTTTAATATAGCAAAATTTGATCATTGCCCATAATCGTCCCATCAGATTAAGATGATAATTGTTTATTTTTAAAAAAAATAATAATAAATAAATAAAATAAAATTAATTAATTAATTAATTAAATAAAATAAAATAATTATTTGTCAAATATATTATAAAACATTGGGTTGTTTAGTTTTATTAAATTATGGAATTAATAAAAAAAAAATTAGTATTGAAAGAAAAGAAAAAAAAATGTTTTACAAATATCATATATATTTATATAAAAAAATAATAATAATAATTAATTATATTTAATTGGGGAGGGGTGGTTAAACCAACCCCAACCCCCTTACCTGTTCAACGCAGGCGACTGCTGTACGCAGTCGTACCTGCGACTGCAGTTGCACGGCCGACTGCGACAGCAGCCGTGCGCTGCGACTCTTTAATGAGAGCAGATAGCGATTAAAAATCACTTTATTGTATGTTTTAAAAAAAACAAAATTTTGCTATATGCATTTTTTTTAGATTTGATTTTTCATATGTAAATTAATCATATTTATAATAAGATGTTAGTATGAGATTTTAATATTATTTAAGTATAGTTATTAATAGATTTTAATATATTTATTAATTTAAATTATAATACATTTTAGAATATAGTTAGTAATTAATGAAATTATTCTATTTATAATTGGAGATTAGTGAGAGATTAATCTAGGTATTTATGTAATTATTGATTAATTAATTCAATTGTAATTAAGTTAATTAATAATTGAAGTTACTCAATGAAATTTTAGTTTATCGATAATATTGATTTAATAAATTGTGAATCATTTTAGTTTAAATCAATATAATTATTCCCCTAGTTATTCTTTTTGGAAAATTGATTTAATATGATGAGAGGATAATTTTTATATTTTATTCAAAGAGATGAATAGGTTAATAAGGGTAAACTTTTAAACTTATTACTTGGAATGTGTTTTAAATGGGAAACTGAAACTTTACTTATTATGTCTTTTCAAATCAAACCCAAACTGTGAAATTGTATTGTTTTCTATGTATTGTCTTTACTTGTGGATTTTGGGGTTGACCTAGTTTGACCAGTTTAGGATGTACACCAGAGGCTTTGTCAAATTTCTGTTTTACCATTTATGGGATTGGATGTCATGATGTGTTTTGACTTTCATATTTGAGATTATATTTATGAGTTTTATTTGTGGAGCTTTTATGTGTACTCGAATGGGAGAACCTTCTTGTTATCAGGTTGCCTATTAAGGAACTGAGTTTGATCTTTATGGGTGTTGTGGTATGGGACACAACTGTGTTTTTATGTGCTTAGGAGAGGTTGTCTAGGTACGTGACTTGGGAGTGGCTTGTATAGGGGTCCGGGACCCAAAGTGGTCAGTACCAGGGTAACCTAATGCAAGTTATGTAATAAGTGATAATCTAGTAATTAAAATTTATGGGGGGAAACGCACTAAAAAGATAAGTTAGAGATTTGATCTACCCATGCCTTTAGTGCTTGTATAGACTAAGGATGGGAATGAGATGAGTGCCTCGTCTTCTTGAGAGGGCTTTCTAGTTTCCATATGTGTGATGTTGAGGGTCCGGGGTTCAGAGTAACCAGTCCAGGGTAACTCAACGCTTGAGGCTCCAAGGTCTATTAAGAGATCAGTCCAGGGTAACTCAAGCAGCCATGTGATGACACTCCCTAGTATGTAGTCTGAGTCTCCTCTATAGATTTTGTGTATCTCTGGTAGTGTAATTATTGTTGGATGTGGTGTATCTATTGTCGGATGTGTTTATTATGGTTATTTACTTTCATTGATGATGATTGGTGATTCATGGTTGTTGTACTTTTGACATGTGGCTTTTGACTTGACATGATTATTTTTTGTTGACTTTATCTTATGATCTTGGTATTTGGTTTATACTTGATTTGTGTATGATGTTTGGTTATGTGGTGTCGGTATTGGATTGAGTGTTCTTACTTTTGGATTATTTTATCTTCTTGAGTAGTATGTGTTACCTTTGAGGTAGTTTTGGCTAGTAGGTATTCCATGCCTAGGAATGTTTTATGTTTGATAGCCATTTGTGGATCGTTCATTATCTTCCCTGCACGGTGGGAGTGGAAGCTAACTAGGTAACCACACGGTCGGGAGGTAGTGTCTTCTTACCATTTGGGTCCCCCTTCACATTGCCAGCTGTTGGAGGTTCATTGCAGGAGATGTACCTTTATTATTCTTATTTCTTATCTCAGAGACTTCTTTTCAGATGATGTATATATGTTATCATGTATTCTGATGTATTGTATCTTTTCTCACATACCCTATGACATGTGCAGTGGATGTTATTGATTGGATGTACTTTCATTGTATTAGATATACTTATGCTTTGCTTATGAGATTATGTATCTATTACTTCTTTATGATCTTGAGACATTGTACTTGGAACTTAAACTAATTAATTTAAAATTATTAAATGTGACTCAACGTAAAGGAACTCTTGAGGAATTGAAACTGTATCTATATTTGCATATGTGTATTTGATGTGTATGTTCATATTGCTTCCGCATTAATGTTATCTTGATGTTGTTTAAACTTCAAAAAAAAAAAATAGTTCAGTAAACATTGTAACATGTTAGGTTTAATTCTCTTGGGTTCCCGAGTGGGGCGTTACACTTTCAAAGATGTCAACTTGGTTGGAAGCTAGATTAATAAATTGAGTTAAGGAAGGGATGGTTTTGTTTCATAGATGTTTGTGGAGCTAGAGTCTACCAATTTAGAAGAGAGTTGTCTAGTCAATTAGGAGACTTATCTAAGAGAGGATATGGTGCGGAAAGGTTGAGATGGAGATTGGTTTTGTTGATCAATTTGGGGAGTCTAATGGAGAACCTAAAGAGAAACTTAAGGTTGTTGTTGAGGATATTCATAACCATGTTGGTGTTGGGATAAATATTGGTTTTCATGATTAGTTGGATGGATCTAACACAAAGATTGTAGAGTGCTTGGTCATGGATGATCAGGCTACTATTGGTGATGAGTTATGCATTGTAGAGAATCTTGTTGTGAGCAATGAGATTTTTGGTATTGAGAGTTTGGCATATGTTGTTGAGTAGTTACATATTGCTATTGATGTGGATTTGTTCTTGGATCTACACGTTGTCATTATAGATGTGGAGTTGGATTCACTTGTTGTTGATATGAATAAATGTGATCAGTTTCATGTTGATTGGTTAGTGGTGATTCAGTTGCATCTAATGTTTGGATGGCTGAAAAATATTTGGATGATGTACAATTTGGTTTTCTTGTCCCTATTGGAGTGGAAGCCTTTGGTGAAGATGATGATTGAATCAGATCTTTCTTTGGGCACCAAAGTGTGGGACACACTTATCTATTTACCTATGAAGTCTAATGTAGGAGCATCATGGGTTTTCTCAGTGACTACTTTAGAGTTCTTGGAGGAATGCTTAGTAGGTGCTTTAGAGAGTACTTGGAGTGTTACTTAGTCAAGAAGAGGTGCTTGATGATCCTGGAGGTGCTTGGTTGATGAAGGTACTTGACATGTGTACACTAAGAAACTGCACTCCTCTAAACCCTTCTATCCAAGGTATTAAATGAATTGGAATGCTTGAATGCCATCTTAGAGCTCCATATCCATGGAGTTCAAAGGTGCATAAACAAGTATGGAATGAGCTCTCAAATGAGCCGTAGAGATGCAACCCTTACTACTAAACCATGTTATGGGAGGTTCCTTAGACAAGAATAAGAATGTAAGTGTCCAAGAGGAGTCGTCAAATATGCAATGCAAGTATGATCTATGCTAAAATGAGATGTACAATGCAACTAGATTAAGCAAATAAGACTATGAAAAAATCCATTCTAATTAAAATATATGATTTAAGCTATTAAAAAATGAACTAAGCTACTTGAAAAATGAATCTAAGCTAGTATGAAAGTGATAATGAGAGAATTTAAACAAGAAGTAGAAGTTCTCCATGAGCTCTAAGAAGATCTTTTGAGAAACCTACAACATAACAATACTCAAGAAAAGTAGATGCTTAGATGAGGAGAAAGATTTCCCTTTTAAAGGTAGATGGATAGTTGAGATAAAGATCAAGAAGTGGATAATAAAGGGTGAGGTTTGACTTTTGGCATTATCCATGTGTAAGAGAAAGTCAACCAATGAAAAGGAGTTGAGTTTTTATGCGAGACAAAAACATTTTCTTTTAATTTGTAAATAGAAAAAGGTCTTTATGTGTGCACATTGAGTGGGTTATAAGAATGGGGTCTTTTATTTAACTAAAAAGGGGAAATGTTATTTTAATCAGATATGGACTTAGGATATTATAGTCAAATTATAGGTTAAATCAAATAAATAATTTTTTAGCAATTTGGCCTAGGTAAATAATTAATTAATTTAGCCAAAATGCTAAGAAGGGAGCTAATAGTCTAGATGACCACTTTTTGGTGATTATATTTTCCCCTCTTTAACTATGTGTGATCAATCTAGGAACACATAACATCAAAGAGTACAGAAGCCAAGTAGGCAACACTAGATAGAGAGATCTGATTCTAAAGAATGAAATGCAAAAAGAGATAGCAAGTCTTGAATGTATAGCCCAATAGTGATAGTACTAAAAACTAGGAAAGAGAAGATATCAGGACTCAAGAAGAGTACTAACACCTACAAAAAGTAGATAGATTGAGAGAAAATGAAGAGATCAGACATATGCTACTGAGAAATAGATAGTTGTATCAAGTGACAATGGAGTATTTCTGCCCCCTTAGGATCAAAATCAAAATCAGGTGAAAGGAGTGTTGAAATGAGAAAGATATAAGAAAATAAAGATATAGAAAAGCCCATGATGACAGATATGTGATTGGAACCAAGGAGTGACCATAAAGAAGGAATAGAATGTCCCAATTTGACTAGAGTTGAGCAAGAAGGATAAAGTATGTAAATTGGGTCAAATCAAGTAGAAATATGTTTTAGAAGAATTGGAGTGCATCAAAGTAGGTACAAAGTGTAGAAATGGTGAAGACATGGAGAAATGAAGATGCCTCAGTGAAGATTCAAAGATTAGAGCTCAAAAGGTCATCTTACTACATAGAAGAAGATAGAATTTTTAAAAGTGATTTTGACTATCAAGATGAACTCAAATTTTGATTTCAATCTCGAAAATGGATTTAGGATGTCAAAATTAGGTATATGTGATGATATGATTAACCCTTTGGAATGACATGATAGAAAAAGAGATGAGCAAAATCCAAGAGAAAATGACAAGATATGAATGAGAAGAAGTCAGAGAAGAATGAATGCACTTAGCCAACATGTCTGTAAAAGATGAAGGGAGAGATCTCCCCATATGCAAAATGCAAGACCAAGCTAGAATGTACCTATGATGCAATCTAGTATGCAAAATGATTTACTTGCAAGAGACGTAAAACATTTAAACTCTAATTTTGTCATTGAGTGTTATTACGGACATTGAAAGATCATACAATGCTCACTAGTGTAACAATGAGGATATGACTATGATCTATGTCAAATAGAAATGTGTGAATCCAACCTAAGCATCAAAGACATGTAGGTCAAGATGACTAATGCAATTAGATTCCCTATGTTTAGTATAGCAAGATTATCCCTGTATTAAGGCATAAGTGTTAGGATAATCCTCGAGTGCAGTCTTGTGAAAATAAATAAGGATGATACATTGTAGGCCCAAAGTGTCAAGTAGGAAAAGAATCAATTCTCTAAACACCTTAGACTAAAAAAGCATACCCACAAGCAAAAAACAAGTTCAACATGCCTCATGTCCCTAGTCTTCTAGTCCAAGACATCCTTGAAAGACTATTAGGGAGGGAACATTAAACAAAGAAATCATAATGAACAACACATGATGAAGATAAATTCCATTAAAGATCATCAAGTTTAATGTTTAAGTGTGTGTGCATGGATGTCGCATGGCTGTTTCTTCAAGACTTGAATTTGAATAGTCAGAAATATGGTAGCATCCTAGACTATAGGTAAAGTATCCAAAAAGTGTTGAGAAACACTCGATGTCAAAGGGGGTAGTGTTGAGAAACATTGTTTTGAATGAGTTCTCAAAGAAACCCTAACACACAAGAAGACCTTGATAAGTAATCAATCATGCCTTGAGATGAGGAAAAGAGACAATTCCAACCTAGGAAATTATGTGTTGTGAGATGAGTGAGATTAATAGACATAAGTTCAAGGGTCTCAAGTAGTGCCTGTTTCCAGGTTTTCACCACTTGGAAAAAAATTGTAGGATTTTTTTTTACAAAATTTGTATTTTTAATATATTTGATTTTTTTGGTGATGCATCGAAGCACCTATTGCTAGGTTTTCACTAAGATGATCCTTTTTTAAGGACATTTTTTGTGTTTTAGAATTTTTTCAAGATCAATAGATATATATAGATAGCTAAGTTGTGAGCCTTAAGCATATATATTTTTCCAAATGCATAATGTTAATAGGCTCAACAAGTTGTTCCCCTTCAAAAGTAGAAAGCTAATATGCACCAGGTCCAAATGCTACAATAACAATGTAAGGACACAATTAGTTAGGCTCAAATTTCCCTTTATGTTCCCTGCTCTACTAATTTTTAGGTTTTTCTCAAAGCACAAGCTCACCTACTTGTAACTCATGGGGATGGACCTTTTTGTTGTAGGTAGTAGACATTCCTATTCTAATAAGCCCTCATATGATCAAAAGGAGCCTTGTGACACTCCTCGAGGGTTTCTAGCTCTTGTATCCTTATAGCCATATGGTCTTCATTAGTTATCAACCCATTTAGGGAGACTCGTAGTGAGGGAATCTCAACTTCCAAGGGTAAGACAACCTCAAAACCATAGACTAAAGAAAAAGGTGTAGCCCTTGTAGGAGTACGTATGGTGGTCCTGAAGGCCCACAGTGTCGGATTGATCTACAAGTGTCAATCTCTACCTAATTTATGGACTGTTTTGTGTAAGATCTTGAGTTTTTTCTTATTAGAGGCCTCAACTTGGTCTTTCCTCTTGGGGGTAGTAAATTGAGGACCAATGTTGTTTTATCTTGAATTTCTTATAAAGTTGTTTAGGTCCTTATTTTTGAATTATCCTCCATTATCACTAATAATGGAGGATGAGATGCCATAGTGACAAATAATGTGGTTGAGAATAAATAAGGCAACATGCTTTCCTATAGCAACAAATAGAGGTACAACTTTAACCCATTTTGTAAAGTATTCAGTCACTATGAAAATAAACTTGTGACCATAGGATAAACTCAAATAAATATTTCCTATTAAGTCAAAGTCCCACTATTGAAATGACCAATATGTAAAAAAAAGTATGAGCTCACGTCTAAGAGTATGAATTAGATAACCATGTAGCTGAAATTTCTTACAAGATTTAGCATATTTAACAATGACAGCCTGCATAGTTGGCCAATAATAGCCTTCCCTAAGTAGTTTTTGGGCAAGTGCAAGGCTATTGGAGTGTGCCCTATAAATGTCATCATGGACTTCAACTAATTCCTTTTCAAACTCTTCTAGTTTTAGACACCTAAGAAGCATTCTGTCTAGACCTTTCCAAAACAAGTCACCAGAGACCAGGTTTTAGTGTGAGGCATTGTGAAGGAGTTGGCATTTTTGGTTGCATGTAAGATTTTCATGAATGACCTAATCATGCATGTAGCATAAAATATTGGAGTAATAGCCAGAATTATGACCCAAAAAAATGTAGATCACATATTTTTGAAGGATTCATAAGCAGGATGATGTAATTCTTTCATGAGGAACTCAAAATGTGATTCATGTTCTTGTAATTAAAGAATAGATGATAGGGTAGCCATAGCATTCGCAACCTTGTTTTCTACTCTAGGAATTTTTTGAAATGTCACATATGTAAAATAGTTTTGTAGAGAATCAATGAACTTTTTGTAGGGTACCAACTTGTCATCTTTGGTTTGATATTCATTATTTACTTGGTTTATGACAAGCTAAGAATATTCAAAGATATGCAACTATGTGATCCTCCATCTAAATCCATTTTAATCTTGTTTCTTAAGGCCTCGTACTTTGTTATATTATTTGTGCATGGGAATAGGAGTTTGTAAGACTTTGGGATTGTGTAACCATGAGGTGTGAGAAATAGAATGCCTACACAAACCCCATTTTGGGTGTGGGAACCATCAAAGAACATCTTCTAGGTTCTTTGAGTGCTATACATGATGGTTCTTTGTGTGTACCCTTTTTTTTAGATTTTTCCAATGTGTCATCAACATAGTCTTCCATATGTTTGTGCATCATGTCATGAAAGATTGTGCTCGTGGCTCGTTGATAGATAGCTCTTGTAGTTTTTAGCCCAATGGACATGATATTCCAAAAAAAGTTACCACATGCACATGTAGAGGCTTTTTTTTACAAATCCCTAAGAGAAATTTTGATTTGATTGTACCCAGAGAAGTCATCCAATAAAGAGTACATCTCATAACCTGCGGTCATGTCCACTATGATGTCTATGTTTGGTAGTGGAAATTCATCCTTAGGGCATGCTTTGTTTTAAGTCTCTAAAATTGATGCACACTTGAATGGACTTGTCATGTTTAGACATAAGTACAATGTTGGAAATCCACTCTACATAATCAAAAGCTCTAATGAAGTTTTCACTTAGGAGCTTTTCTAGTTTTTCTTTAACTAAGAGAGCCACATGTGGATGTATTTTTCTCAATTTTTGTTTAATGGTATTAACACCAGGAGAAATAGATAGATGATGCATAATGAGATTAGTTTCAAAGGTAGGCATATCTAACTAGGTCTGAGAAAAGTTTCTTTTCTTCTATTGGAAGAACTTAGTGAAGTTCTCATTTTCTTCAGTTGATAGAGATTGGCCACATGAATGATTTAGCGAGACTCTACAATGCCCAAGTTATCAGGATGAGTGGTTTCAATGAGAACCAAAGATCTATCCTAAAAATAGTTCGGCAGACTACCAAGTACCTCATCTTCATATGCCTCAAAGAGGTTTTCACCTTTAGATATGTTTTTTATTTTTACCTTTTTAGGTTCAAACACCACCACAAAGTGGTTTTTGCCGTCTGAACTTTCATTTTTTACTCTTCTTTTGATTTTATGACTAAGGTATTTTATATGTTTTTCCATCATTCTAACCATGGTTTCATTGGTGGAAGATATTACAGGTTCAATAGTGTGGAGGTAGTAGGCAATCTCATAGTCATTTTGGAAAGATGGTGGTTTAGGTATTTGGTGTTGAGCTGACCAATTGATGAGATCACATGGATTTATGGTATTTGGTGTTGGTATTTTGGAAAGATGGTAGTTTAGGTATTTGGTGTTGAGGCTTCAAGGTTTTTGATATGGTAGGAGTCATCTTTGGTGACATAAGAGGTTGAGCCTATAGTGAAAGTTCCATAGGAATCCAAATTAGGCATAGGCCTAGAGGGATCAACGTGATTCACTAAAGCAGTTTGTAAACCAAAATCGTCATACCCTAAACTAGATTCTTCAACTACATTTGGTTGGGTGGCACTCCTAATTCACAAGATGTATCTAAGAGACTTTCCCATTCATATTCACAAGAATCTATACTATGATTCCTATTAATCAAGTAAGCAATGTTCTCTCTTATCCTCCCTCTATTTTGATCTTCATGATTAGATTCATTTGACTAGTGTTGTGTAGAGGTAGAAGCCTCAACATTATTAGAGGTAACTATAGGTTCTTCTCCCCAAAGGAGAGAATTAGAAGGCATAAAATCTTCTTATTTTAGATTAGTAGCAACAAAGGGTGTGTTTTCATCCTCTAATTTAGTAAACATGGGAGCCTTATGTTGAATCTGGGTAATTCATCTTCTATCCCAAAGCCTAAGCCAGTAATATCTCTATTTTTGCGGCCCGTCGTATGAGTTAAGGGTTCTATGAGGAATTTATTATCGTTGGTTAAGGACCCTTGGCCATGATAGCCCATGTTTATCAAAAATTTGTATCCTTTGCCATAATGCTTAGGAGAGATAGGAGTAGTGACCATGAACTTCCTCCATATCTTCCTCATCCCTATATATCCAATCACTAATAGCTTGATCATCATTTTCTACTTCTAGGGTAATTGAGGACTAAACAAAAATTCCAATTATGGTCATAGCAGAAGTTGAGGGCTTCAAGTTTGTAGAAGGTTTCCCATAAGATTGAGGAGAAAGTGATAGAGAATCAATAGAGTCCAAAGTGTACTCTCCCATACCTAGGCTCATCATTTTCAATTTTCGTTCACACTCTTTAAGGGATGGTTTAAGCTCATCAGAAGAGAAATTGTGAGGGACTAGTGTTTGAGTAGCAAACAATGTGTTGATAGACATTGAATTGTCTCTAGGAATGACTATTTCAGTACCATTGAAGGGAAACTTTATGAATTGGTGGTATGTAGACAACATTGCTTGCATATCATGAATCCAAGATCTTCCTAGCAATAGATTGTGTACTAGTGGGATGTCTAAAACTTGGAAGACCGCATATTTTTCAATAGGACCAACACAGATTGGTAGTAGAATAAGACCTTTAGAAGGCCTTTCAACCTCATCATAGGCTCTGATAGTGATCTTCCGCCTAGGGTCAATAGAAAATTTGGACATGCCTAGATATTGAATAACATTGAAAGAGATAATGTTTAACCCCACACCATTGTCCATCAGGACTTGAGAAACACGAGTATGAAAGATTTGGACTTCTATGTGTAGGGCTAGATATGGGGATGACTGAGGGACTTGTCATCTTCTTTGGAGAATGTAAGGTAATGTGGTGAAGAGATATGGCTCATCATAGCTTGGAATTTCTCAATGTCAATATTTGTGGGGATGTTGGTTGTACATAAAGCTTTCTCAAGAATTTCCTTATGAAAAGGAGATAGTTTTAGCAACTCAAAGATTGAAATCTATGTTTGGGTTCTTTACAACTAACTAACAAGGTCATAGCTAGAGATAGTTGGGATAGTTTCTTGTTTGGACAATGAGCCATGCTTAGGGTCATTTGAAACTTTAAGAACAACTATAGATTTTCCCCTAGTGACAACATTAAGTGTTTTATCATGTGAGGAGGAAGGTTTCACCACTCTAAGAACTACCTTAGGTTGAGTATCCCTATGTTATTGTTGAGCATTGCATGTTTTAAGGACTACCTTAGGTCTTTCATCATCTATATCATAATTGGGCTCCTTGTCAAGTTTAGGGCCCATTATGCAAAGATATTCAATAGGTTCTATCATGTTTGTGACATTGTCAGTGTTATTATAGGTATAGTCAATTTTTGCATCATAGTTTTTCTTGTTAACCTTGGATGATTCCCCTTTTCATATTCTAGTAACAGTTGTTTGAAGGCTTTGTGATCACGGTTTTTTACTAAGCCATTTGTTATGACTTTGTTAGCATCGATGAGATCTTGGATAACATCTTTGAAGTTGAAGCAATTTTCCATGTTATGGCCTTTGCTTCTATGATAATTATAAAAATAGTCCTCTCTCCACCAATCAAGTTTGATAGGTGTGTCATAGGGTTAGGAGTTGTCTAGACATGTGACAAATTTATTTTCAAGTAAAGTCTTCAAGACCACTTCATAAGATTCCACCATTTGTGTGTAAAGAGACTTTGGTTTAGAATTTTTTTAAATTCTGTCAGATGCTTGAGACTTTGAAGTCTCTTGTTGTTTTGCATCATAAATAGCATTGGAAAGGTTAAATGCAAACTCCTTGGGCTTAGGAACATCCACTACTCCATCATTGATAATGCATTTGTTCTTATTCCAAGGCTTAATTTTGTATTTACCATTTCCATTCCCATTTTTTTCTTTATTCAAGACATGATCACCTTTTCTAATAGTAAAATCCTCAATGTGGTATGTGCTTTCAACCATGGCATTGAAGGATGTGAACAATTGTTCTCTAAGGTCATAGTAGAGCTTATTGATGAATTGCATGGTGCATGCTACTTCTCCAAGATTGATTTGAGATCCGGCTACCATCAGATACGAGTTAGAGAGGTGGATGTGGAGAAGACAGCTTTTAGATGCCACTATGGACATTTTGAGTTCTTAGTCATGCCCTTTGGGTTGACAAATGCCCCTGCCACTTTCCAGTCTTGTATGAATAGAGTGTTCAGAGATCAGTTGAGGAAGTTTGTGTTGATTTTTTTGATGATATATTGATGCACAGCCATACTTGGGAGGAACATTTGAAACATATTGATACAGTGCTCAGTATTCTAGAGAGGGAGTCATTATATGCCAAGATGAGTAAATGTGAGTTTGGGATGACAGAGTTTCTTTATCTAGGGCATATTAATAGTGCAGGAAGTGTTCAGGTTGACCCAGACAAGATCAGGGCCATTCTGGATTGGCCACCACCGAGGAACACTTCACAACTCAAGGGATTTCTCGGGCTTTGTGGGTTCTACCGCAAATTTGTGAAGGGATTTTCACAGATAGCAGCACCACTTACATATTTGACACGGAAAGATAGTTCAAGTGGTCAGAGAGGGCTCAGGATTGTTTTGACAGGTTTAAGGAGCTGATGAGTACATGTCTTGTTTTAGCCATTCCGAATTTCACCAAGCCCTTTGAGCTGCAGTGTGATGCCTCGGGAGAGGGCATAGGAGCTGTTCTCATGCAAGACAAACATCCCATCACATATAAGAGTAGAAAATTATGAGGTGTGGAGAGAACCTATAGCATCTATGACAAAGAGATGCTAGCAATCATGCATGCGCTAGCTAAGTTCAGGTAGTACTTAGTGGGAAGCCAGTTCACAGTAAAAATAGATCATAATAGCTTGAAACATTTCCTTGGACAGAAGGACCTTAATGACAGGCAACAGAAATGGGTGAGTAAATTACAGGCCTATGATTTCGACATAGCCTATGTCAAAGGGAAGAAAAATATTGTTGCAGATGCTTTATCTAGAAGGCCTCATTTGCTTGTTGTTGGGATAGTCATGGATAATTGGAGAGAGATGATCTTAGTAGAATATGCTAAGGATAGTTGGGCATCTAGCATGATTGAGGGAGCTATTCAAGATAGTCGATACACTGTCGTAAATGATCTAATCATCTACAAGGAAAGGATTTATTTAGTACCCGGGTTTGCTATGAAGCAGAAGATTTTGAGGGCATTTCATGATTCACCAATGGCAGGACATCCTGGATTCTTTAAGACATATCGGCAGGTGAGAGAGCGCTTCACTTGGTAAGGACTCAAATCAGAGGTGCTTCAGTTTGTGAGGGAATGCCCTGTGTGTCAGCAGAACAAACAGGAACATTCTTTTCTGGGTGGTTTACTACAGCCCCTACCCATACCAGAGAAGAAGTGGGATAGCATTTCCATGGATTTTATCACAGGCCTCCCCAAGGCATAGGGTCGAGATTGTATCTTTGTTGTGGTAGACAGATTGACGAAATTTGCACATTTCTTTGCAATTTCGTCTACATATTCAGCAGCACAAATAGTAGAACTATTTTTTCGAGAGGTATTCAGACTACATGGGATACCACGGAGCATAGTTAGTGACAGAGACAACAGATTTATGAGCCACTTTTGGCAGAAGTTGTTCAAGTTATGTGGAACAGAGCTCACTCCGAGTACCAGCTACCACCCCCAAACTAATGGGCAGACAGAGATAGTGAACAAATGGGTTGAGGGGTACCTTCGAAACTACATTGCAGGAGAGCATAAGGCTTGGGTGAAGTGGCTACATCTAGGGGAGTACTGCTATAATACCTCTTTCCATATGTCTATTCAAATGTCCCCTTTTATGGCACTGTACGGGTATGATGCTCCTAATTTTTTGGATTTGTTATTTGGGGACAACAGGGTGCCTAAGGCCAAGGATACTTTGCAGGAGTGCCAGGACATTATGCGATCCTTGAAGGAAAATTTGCAAAAAGCACAAAATTAGCAGAAGCAATATGCTGATCAGCATAGGGTTGAGAGGTCTTTTGAGGTGGGAGATATGGTGTACCTCATGTTACAGTCGTATAGACAGTCCTCTCTCAAGAAGAGTGGAGCAGAGAAATTGAAACCACGCTACAATGGACCGTTCAAAGTAATCAGGAGAGTGGGTGAAGTAGCTTATGAGTTGGAGTTGCCTGCAAACAGTAAAGTGCATAATGTGTTCCATATGTCACGCCTTAAAAAGGCATTGGGTCACAATGTGGTGCCTTCAGTAGTATTGCCACCTCTTGATGATGAGGGAAAGCTTATCTTGGTTCCCGAGGCCATACTTGACTCCAAGGAGAGGGTACTTCGCAGGAGGACTATCAGGGAGTATCTAGTGAAGTGGAGGAACCTACCTATCAAGGATGCTACTTGGGAAAATGAGCAGATATTGTAGCATCCAGAGCTGAAATTGCTTAAGGACAAGCAATTTTGGGAAGGGCGGACTGTAATGTCCCCTTTCTAGCATTCATAGCATGATGTTGTTGTTAGCCTATTTCCCCACAGTCCCGTAGGCTAACTAGGACATTAAAGGGGCTTAGAGGCCATTTGGCCTAGATAGTTTCAGTTGTAGGTCTTTCTGAGGGGTTCTGGGGCAACTTTGGGCATACTTACTATTTATAGTAAGTCATCTTGGACATGGCCGGACATTCAATCACAGTGGTATGTCGATGGTAATTGTTTAAAATCGATAGGAAAACTTATTTATCATTGATAAGATTTGTTATGCATTGATAAAGCCATTTTATAAAGTTAAATTTAAATATTTAACTTTATTAATGCATAGACTATAGTTTGTGGGAAATATTTAAATTAAAAGAGTTTCCTTTATTTTTATAACACATTGGAGACATAAGGTACATAAAGGGAGTTATGTTTTATTCCACATTGAGAAAACGAAGGATTGAGCTCTTGTGAGAACACTATAAAAGAAATGGAAGAGCTTTTTTTTTGTATGCTTGGATGAAGAATAATGTTATGTTGCTAGATATCTGATTATTAGGCTTGGAGGACGGAATCCCTCTTTGCTAGCATTCTCTTCACTGTTGGATGACACAGTCAGGAGGATCAAGGGTGTTTTCACTTCAGGAAACACACTGGGTTTCATTTGGGGCGTTCGCATAAAGAAATTTACAAGGGTTTGAGGTGCAGATCTGAAGTTAGTTATTGCTATAGTGTCGCATGAACAGTATTTTGCTACAGTCGGCATGAATAGTATTTTGCTACAATACGGCGTGAACAGTGTTGGTATCAAGTTTACTTGTTTTTTCGGCTGATTAGAAGTTTGGAGGGCTGCCGACTACATCTGCAAAATACTACAGCAACTAATTCCAGGTTTCTTCTGTCAAATTTTGATACTTTGCATAATAATTGTTGAATACAAGTCTGAATAGTTGTTGCAGCCTTTAAGGCAGCTGTAAGTGCACATCGACATTTAAAAATCACCCTTTTATCAGCAGATTGAAAGAGTTTCCAAATTTTTCATATACTGTTGAATGTGTGCCAAGTGTTTGTGAAAATTTTATGATGTGTATTATGCATTTTAATGTCACTTCATAGTTGTTCGTAAATCTACTCATTGGAAAGCAATTTATTGAGGAAATCAGCTTTATGAGTTTGCATACAAAGTGTTTGACAATATTCCTTAAGTTAAATTTCTACAAGTCAAAGTTCAAATCAGGGGAGGATAGTATAGTTTTGAGAGGGGGTGATAATTTTATGAAGCATTCCATGGCTTGGTATCTCAAGCTCCTAGGGATTATCCTCATAAGGTAAGTTTCTTCATGCATGAAGTCCATACTAAGAGAAAAAATGTCTCACATGTTCGTGAGGGTCACCATTTCCATCATATTTATCATATTTGGGAACCTCTATATCCCTAGGAAATGAAAGCATGTAAACACTCCTATAAAAAGGAAGAGCACATATTGATTCAACAAAGTAGGTTTTGGGTTGTTCCTTGGAAACTTGTAGTTGTGTAAGTTGATTTTTGAGTTCTTTCATTTCTTATCTCAAAATCTTAGCTTTGGTAGTTCTCATTTTTTTAAAATTCTTTTCACATCAAAATCTTGAGGGAGTTTCCATCCCTTTTCTATCATGTATTGAAAGTATTGGTCCCCATTTTGTTCCAAGGCTTTGAGCATTAGCCTTTTGGATGACCTCATCTTGTTGAAATCTCATATGATCTTCACTAGTGATTTTGTCATTGGTTTCACTTTCGTGATGTTATTGTGAATTTCTTGGTGGTGATGAGCATGCTCTTGTGTTTACTCTAAGAGTCCTAGGAGGTGTATT
The DNA here is from genome assembly GCA_028749045.1 of Cupressus sempervirens. Lineage (NCBI taxonomy): Eukaryota > Viridiplantae > Streptophyta > Pinopsida > Cupressales > Cupressaceae > Cupressus > Cupressus sempervirens. Next base: position 548,516,371 of record CM053783.1, read on the forward strand.
GTTTCCATCATGGCCAGCAAAAGGGATATTATCAAAAAGATTGCTATAGTAGCCTTGCCTATTTTCTTCATTACGTGCATGGGAATCTAACAAAACTTGATGATAGGCTTTTTCTCTAGTGACCCTCTATATGGTCTCTTATATTGTTTATTTTTCCATCCAAGCTTGTTCTTCTAAGAGGTGTTTCCTCTCCTCACAATGCATGGTGAGTGATATGTTGTCTTCACCCCTAGGTGTATCAAAGATTGTACAAAATGGATTCCCAAAGCTATAGAGTGGGTTATTCCAAGTGTTATCTTTTTGTATTTTATCAGAGATGAGATCCTCCATGAAAGGTTGTCCATGAGGGAACCTAGTTGGAGTTTCCAATTGTTCAAAGTTGAAAGGACAACTACCTTTACAAACTTCAAACCTAGTCACAAGTGACACGTAAGGGTATATCTTTGTTCAATAGGAAAAGAGAAGCATTTTAGATTTGAAGCTTTTAGGGTCAAGAACAATCACTTGTTGAAGAATTAGCAAGTGGCTTGTCAAGAGTGCTCAAGCATTTACAGAACTAGTGATTCGAGCCAAGAGAATGAGCAAGAAGCTCAATAGAAAGTACCTAGCATAAAAAGGTACCATATTTTGACAAGTGACCATTTAGTGATTTTTTTTAGCTTACATGTGATAAAGTAAACCCATATTTTCAAATTAGAGCAATGCATAACATGGATATTTTGACCAGATTTAGGTAGGATGAAGTGACGACACCCCTAAATCAACTAGGACACTTGAATTTTACTCTGTTTTACAAGCAATAGAAACCAAGTGATATTTCTCAAAGAAATAGACAATATTAGGACAACAAAATGTATCGCACGATAGAGTTTGTACTAGTTGGGTGATACTTTTCTTCTAGATGATATTTTTCCTTAAAGAGGATGATAGACTTCAATATTGTTAGGCGATATACTTCACAATAGACAGATGATGCTTTTCCAGTAGGAAGCGTCATATGATATTTCTCAAAAGGTTGTATGATAGAGTGATAGTGAACTAGGAAAAAAGGAAATTTTGAGCTTAAAAACTTATGTTTTGGTTTTATTATTGAATGTTCTTAGACCAAAATGTTATGCAGATAGTATAGGACCTTAGTTTTCAATAGAGAACAAAATGGTTTGCAAACAGTAAGGGTAATTTGTATGCCTCAAATAGTTGAATAAGAGACAAGGAAAACCTTGCTAACACACAATTGTGATATAAAAGCAAGTTCATTACTAATGTTAACAATGTGTTTGATTTGCAAGAATGTTTACATAGGTCTAACACATTTGATTACACATGCTAAGAAAGATCTACCTAAGATTCATGGTTCATTACTCAACAACTTGGCCCACACTAAGTGCCCCTTCATGTCACACCAAATTTTTGCCCACAAGAGATATTGGCTTTATCATGGAAATGTCATTAGCATAACCAAGGGGACACATATGATGAATGTAAAATCTTGGGGTGATTCTAGTAATCCACTAGGATCAATCCTTGCACCAAGATGTTGAGTGGAAAAATAAGGTATTTCTAACCTAGAGTGTCTAGAAAGGGCTTCTATTTCTAGTACTCCTCTTGTACCTAATTATGGGACACCTTGCCTTGTGGCAAGTAATGGACCTCACAGTCACTAGAGTGCCTTAAGCATTCTTGCTTAGCATTTTTCTCATGGTCCCAATCCCACAAGTACTCACACTAAGTGAAGACAAGCACTACGTCTACCAAGATTTTGTGTCCTTGATAGCCTTGAGTTTATAGTGGATCAAAATAGCCAAGTTTGCTTCGACCCACTTGGGTCACTCCTCTTGATTTCTCAATAGCAAGACCTCTAAAGGATTCTAGACTAAAAAATATTGGATCCACTCTTGAGGGTCAAGATTTTTTATTCACCGCAAGGGTGAAGAGCATACTCTCCTATCCAAATTACTTCCCCCAAATATGTTGAATAAGTTCAATTATCCCACTTACTTTTGAATTTTAAAGGTGGGTCAAGATTTTTGATTCACTGCAAGGTGAAGAGCATACTTTCCTACCACCAAGTGATCCCAATTGTAAGTTTTATGTGCCTATGAAAGATGAACAACTAGTACTATTGTCCCACACCAAAATAAAGGAAATACAAGCACACTTGTTTGTTTGTTTTTATGCTTTTAGGAAGCTCTACAAATAATTATTAGTAACCTTTTTTCATTTGAAGCTTTGACATGTATTCTTTTTAGAGAAATTTTGGCAATTTAAGAGCAACCCTACAAAACAACCAAGCTAGGGTATCAAAGATAATGAAAATTGAATGTAATCCCTGCAAAAAGTAGTGTTAGTACGTGCCAAAAAATTAGAGAATTGAAATGAAAGCGATCTAATCTCTAAGAAGGTACATCATAATAAATGAAAAAAAAGTGTTATAAAAGCATAAAAAGTGTTATAGAAAGTAGCAAAAGCACTATAAAAAGATGTGAAATTGCTAAAATAAATCTCAAAAGCACTAAAATAGAGACCAAAGGTGCAATAAGATATGCAAAGTAATCATAAAGCTATTCGGAACTCTTTTTTCAAATGCACCAAAAAATTATTCAAATGCACTACAAAAATATTTAAGTGCATAATAGAAAGTTGCAAATGTGCAATAGAAAACTTCAAATGCATAACAGCAAGTTTTAAATGTACAACAAAAAGTTTTAAATGTGCTACAAAATACTTTAAATGTGCTGCAGAAAGTTTCAAATGTGCAATAAAAAATTTCAAATGCATAATAGAAAATTTCAAATGTGAAACATAAAGTTTTAAATGCACAATAGAAAGTTTCAAATGCGTAATAGGAATATTCAACTGCGTTATAGAATATTTCAAATGTGCACCACAATTATTCAAATGTGTAACATAAATTTGCAAATGCGTAAAAGCACTTCAAAATGAATGAAACACCTTGTAGGAGGAAAATGATAACATGTAAAGTAAATGTGTTGCAAATATGCTTAGAAGCACTACAAAAATGATCAAAAGCATTGTTTAAATGGTCAAATGTGTTGCATAACATATCAAATGCACTATAAGAGCTTGAAAATGCTTTGAAACCCTACTGATAAAATTGTCACACTAACTGGGAATTAGGAAAAAGTGTTGTAGAATTAATTAAATGTGCTAAAATGCTAAACAAAACCACTATTTTAGAGTTCAAATGCATTGCATAAACTTCTAGAAGCATCAAAACAAAGTACGATAGTGTCAAAATGCTACACAAAGTTTTATTTCATCTATAATTGCAAAAGATAAAAGTAAACACTAAATGCAAAAATGTAGAGCCAGATATTGGTTCCAGCCCCATTGTGGGTGCCAAAAATGTACACTAAGAAAGTACACTCCTCTAAAACCTTCTATCCAAGGTATTCCATGAACTTGAATGCTTGAATGTCAACTTAGAGCTCCCTTTCCATGGAGTGCAAAGGTGCATAAACAAGTATGGAATGAGCTCTCAAATGAGCCTTAGAGATGCAACCCTTTCTGGTGAATCATGTAATGTGAAGTTCCTTAGACAAATAAAAGAATGTAAGTGTCCAAGAGAAGTCCTCAAATGTCTAATGCAAGTATGATCTATGCTAAAATGAGATGTATAATGCAACTAGATTAAGCAAATGGGAGTGTTACAAAAGTCATTCTAATTAAACTAGGTGATTTAAGAGATTGCATAATGAACTAAGCTACTTGTAAAATGAATCTAAGCTAGTGTGAAAGTGATAATGAGAGAATTTAGACAAGAAGTAGAATTTCCTCATGAGATCTAAGAAGATCTATTGAAAAACATGCAACATAACGATACTCAAGAAAAATGGACGCTTAGATGAGGAGAGAGCACTCCCTTTTAAGGGTAGATGGATAGTTGAGATCAAGATCAAGAAGTGGATAATCAAGGGTGAGGGTTGAATTTTGGCATGATCCATGTGTAAGAGAAATTCAACCAATGAAAAGGAGTTAACTTTTCATGTGAGAAAAAGCCTTTTCTTTTAATTTTAAATAGAAAAAGGTCTTTATGTGTGCACATTGAGTGGGTTAGAACAAGGGGGTCTTTTATTTAATTAAAAGGGGGACATGTTCTTTTAATCAAATATGGACTTAGGATATTATAGTCAAACTATAGGTTAAACCAAATAAATTAATTTTCAGCAATTTGGCCTGTTAGAGTAAATAATTAATTATTTATTTATTATTTATTCTAGTTACTTAAGTTTACTTAGGTTAATGCATTTATTTAATATTTAACATTTAACTATTGTAGTGATGAATTGTTGACAACATGGGAGTGTGTTCCCTTCTAGCATGTTCCACCTTTTTGTGGATGCTTGGTTGTCAACCTTATCTTCTACTTCTTTCCAACTTGTTCTACAAGCCTTCCATGAGGCTTTTATATTCAGGCTCTCTCATTGTATTTTCACAATGCATTCTCATTGTAAATACAATTTCATTGTTTTGCAATATTTTCTCTCTCATGTCTATTTAAGGTTTTTCCAAGCTCCATCTTTTCCTTCTTGGTTTCCCTTCAACAAGTTATTTTGCATGTAGGTGATCTTGGTGACTGCAGAGTTCGATTTCATCAACTCCTACAAGGTATCAAAGCCTCCATGCTGCTACTTTGTTGAAGGATTTTTGAAGCCGCGATTTGGAGACACAAATCCTAGTTTGTTTGTGCATTTTTCTTCAATCCGGGGGAAGATCATTTTTTAGAGCACTGTGGGCCCAAATGGATGCTACCATTGGATTCAGAAGGCCATTTGCAGTCAGGATTCATATAAAACTTGTTGATTTTGGAGATAGGGCTCTAGGAGGCAAAAAAAAATTTAGCTCCGGGGGTTTTCGTATGGTCGTACGGACGATTTGTGCATTAAAAAAAATTTAAAATAATAATTTACGAGTGCACCACCGCTCAATCGCCACCGTGGGGTTGCCTGTGCACCGCTCCCCAGGTGGCTCTCCCCAGTCTGCTCCACCAAGGCAGCTCTGTCTCTGGCCGAGCCTCTTATCATTGGTGGCAGTCATGCCGATCTCAGCTCTGTCGACTTCTTCAGCTCTAACGCCACCTTATCCCTCCGCTTTGCCAGTGACCATAGCTCGAGCATCGCTCCTGTCATAGTCACCACCAACCTGCTCATGTGGACATCTAAACAACTGCTATGTGGACGTTTTTGCACTATTAGCGCTTTGTCAATAGCGCCTACATGGAACATTGCATAGTCAGTGTTTGCAACACAGTTGGCAGCTCGCGGGGGTGACACATAGCCAAGGTGCCATGTGGCACTTTGCCACATGGTTCTGCCACATCACCCCTACCACATTAGCCACCTACCATGTGGCATCCATGTGGCCTCTTTTTTGATGTGACAACTAATAGGCCATCAAATTTATGCTCGTTGTTTGTTGATGTTAGCATGATGTCATCCTTGCATCACCACTTGTACCTCTCTAGGGTCATTTTGACCTACCTTTAGTTTTTTGGCCATAACTTGAGCATACAGAGGTATTTTTCTCATCCGAAAGAAGTGTCAAAAAGCTAGTTCTGAGTTAGAGATATTGTTGTAGGTATTTTTAGATTTTGATGTAGTTTAGTTGCTTGTTTTTCCAATTGAAGTCCAAAGTTATTTTTTGACTCTGGCATGCATATCTTTTGCGTCCCATGTTAGTTTTTTGAAAACATTATATTTTTGAAAAGTTGGTTTTGTCACCTTTTTAAAAATGTAGTCTTTTTCCTTAGATTCTGGCCCATGCTCTTTCTATTATGTTTTTGGCATTTTTGCTATATGGTGGATATCTTGGGTGTTTTAGGTCCGAGGATCATTTTCGTGGCATGGTTTCTTTTTTTTTTAGTTGTCTTATCTTTTGAGTCAACTTTTTTCGTATTCTAATTATTGTAGATGTCATTTGTAATCTCTTTTGTATACGCACTGAGATAAAGTGCCACTTTTGCATTCGGGTTCATGAACATTGTTTTTGAGATAGTTGTACTTGCACTTTTTTTATAAAGCACCATGAGGGGATAGTTGTTTGTTGTTTTAGGCCTTCTCCCTTTGTCAAGTGAGTGTCCCTTTCATGACATTAGCCCCATACAGCATCGTTGTGACCATGTCTTTATAGGTGTTTGTACCTCTTCCTCTCATCGTTCTTGGTTCGTCTACAGGAGATTTTTGGCCCACCTTCTCAGTTGTCTATCATCTAACCCCGTCTGCATTAAGGGGGTTTATGTTGTTGTTCTAATGCATCCATGGTTCGATGGTTAGATAGTGTGGACTATGTATTCAGTGGTTGATCCTATATATGAGGTGATTGCAGTGGCTGGCTACCTATGCATTTTGGTGAGATGGGTCATCTACCATATAGACATGCTTGGTTCATGCCTTCTTCTTCCATGGAGGTTCTTTAGATTAGTAGTTTCTTTTAGATGGCATATTTTGTGGCTTCTTCATGCTTCATTGATGCTCTTCATGATCTTCTTTGTTCCTATTTTAGGGGACATTCCCCTAGTTGGAGGCTTCTTCAGTTCTTCACTAGCTTCTTACCTCTTTTTGGGGGAGGTTTTTTCCCACGTGGTTTTTTCTCTTTCCTCGTTTACAGAGGTTGCATTTCTTTGCATTGTACATGGGTACTTAACATGGCCTTGTTGTCAAGACCCATTCTGCATTTTCATCTTAGTTTTATGAGCTTAAGGCATTCCCCTAAGTTGCACTTAAAGGGGGGGGGGGGGGGGAGGGGTGTTAGAGTAAATATTTATTTATTTATTTTTCATTTATTCTATTTACTTAAGCTTACTTAGGTTAATGAATTTATTTAGTATTTAACATTTAATTGTTGTAGTGATGAATTGTTGACAACACGGGAGTGTGTTCCCTTCTAGCATGTTCCACCTTTTTGTGGATACTTGGTTGTCAACCCTATCTTCTACCTCTTTCTAGCTTGTTCTAAAAGCTTCCATGAGGTCTTTATATTTGAGCTCTCTCATTGTATTTTCACAATGCATTCTCATTGTAAATACAATTTCATTGTTTTGCAATATTTTATCTCTCATGTTTGTTTAGGGTTTTTCCAAGCTCCACCTCTTCCTTCTCGGTTTCCCTTCGAAAGGTTATTTTGCATGTAAGTGATCTTGGCGACTACAGAGTTGGATTTCATCAACTCCTACATGGCTTACGTAAATAATTAGTTAATTTAGCCAAATTTTGAGAAGGGGGCTAATATTCTAGATGACCATTTTTAGGTGATTACAACATGCATTGGGAGCTTGGTGATGCTTGGTTGCACTATTAACCAAGTATCTCGATCAATGAAGGGACTCAGTCACCAAAGGAGTGGAACTCAACATACACTTGGGAGGTTGGCTTATACTACATGGTTTGGTTGTTGTATTGAGCAAGCAGCTCAGTCAATGAAGGGGCTCGATTATACTTGGTGGAGTTGCTGATACTTGAAAGTGGTTTTCTCATACTCAGTCATGTCTTGGTTCTGGCTTTGCCTAAATTTGTTTGTGTTCGGTCTCTAGTCTGATCCAACCTTGGCATTTATTTTGGATGTATTTAATTTTGTTGTAAGATGACTTGTGGCTTAAATGTACATTTAATGCAAGGGTTATTTAATTTTTAACATACTAAAATGACTTGTGGCTTAGTATGGTATAAGTAAAGGGGTCTTATGGAGTCTTAAGTAGGACTATTTAGTGTGGGATCCATCATGGAGAAGATAGAGTAGCTGAGTGAGTGAAGTTCTCCTAATTGTGTGGACAGAGTGCTGAATGTGAGGCGGTTTACACCTAGATCTTGGGTAAAGTTTGAGAAGGGTTAGTAGTTGAGGCTTGGGAAATAAGGAGATTACTTGGTGGGCTTGTGAGAACAAGTTTATATTTTTTTGGAGGTTTCTACCAGAGTGTGGATCTAGACTAGCTAGGATTTGGTTGGATCTTGAGGGATCTTTCAGAACTATTATTGTAATTGCTATTGTATTTGGTCATAACCCAAAAGGCCTTGCAACCAAACACATTGCATGTAAATAGTTAATTTATGAATAAAGTTTTGTAATTGGTATTAGATTTTGTATCTTGTGTTGTGTTTCTATTATGTGTTTATTTTCTAGGGGATAAGACATCTCCTTTGGGGATTCTCCTACCTTGCAATGTGTCAAAAATAGAGTTGTTCTTCCCCATTGTGGGTGCCAAAAATGTACACTTGGATTGTGCACTTCTCTAAATTTTTATATCCAAAGAATCTCATAGATTGAGAAGCTTTGATGGAAGCCTAGAGCTCCCTGGTCATGGAATGAAAAGGGATATATTGAGAAATAAGATGGCTCTCAGCTAAGTGTAAGGAATACAACCCCTTGTGAATAAACCATGAAATGGGAGATTCAAAGAAAAGAGAAAGAATGCTAATGTACATGAATTCCCTTGGAATGCAATGCAACAACGCAACTAGCTAAATAAGATGCAAAGAATGCAACTAAACTAGCAATATGAGAGTGTTACAAACCCTTCTAATTAAACTATGTGAGCTATTATATTGCACAAAACAAACTAAGCTAATGCATTATGAAACTAAGCTAGTATGCTTATGCAAGAATGATAGAGAGAATACAAGTTTTCCACAAATGCTCCAAGAAACTTATAGAACAACCTGCAACATAACAATAATTCAAATTTAGATCCTCAGATGAGGAGATATCTCCCTTTTAAAGATGTATGGATGGTAGAGATCAAAATCTAGAACAATATGACAAGGGTGGGGGTTGACTTTTAGCATGATCCATGTGCAACATCATTTCCACCAATGAGAAAGAGTTGACTTTTGCATCTCTATGTGAGACAAAAAGTCTTTTCTTTTATTTTAAATTGGGGAAAATTCTTTATGTGTGCAACTTATGATAAGGGGGTGAATTGGGTCTTTTATTTAACTAAAGGGGGACATGTTCCTTTTAATTAAGTATGAACTTAGGATATAGTGCTCAAACTAAAGGATACAATCAAATAAATTGATTTTTTAAAGATTTGATCTAGGCAAATAATTAAATAATTTAGCCAAAATGCTAAGAAGGGGGCTAATTGTTGATAAGTGGCTAATAGAGATATGTAATTGTTGTCATTTATAGAAAAACATGATGTACATGCTCATAGGAAACCTTAGAAACAAAGATACTTAGTGTTTGGTAATTAGAAAATTGTCTAAGTATAGAATTTGGGTTACAACAATGTATTGTTTTGTTTATAACTTGTTGCCGATGTCATATTATGACTAGCGAAGTTAGATGGAGATAGTATACATGTTGATGACAATGTGTATAACCAATAGAATTGAAGGAAAGGATTTTTTTTTTTACAAAATAATTACTTGTCCAATTAGGGTCGACATCCTAGATGTTTAATCTAAGTTGGAAAAGTGGATTGTGGTCTTGGATGACCTAGTAGAAATTTGTGTAAAGCCATGGTATTTATGCAAAGGACATCTTGTGATGAGAAGTGTGATTACAAGTGCTATGTTGTAATTGTGATTGTATGCAAACTTTTGTGAAAGTGATATATGTAAAGTTTTATATGAGCTATTTTATGATCCAAGATCAAGCTAAAGATCAAATATTAGTCAAAGAAGAAGATATGGTACCTATAGTTTATAAATCTAATTACTTGTTTGGGCAATGTGCTCATCTTGCATTATTGTACCACAACTCCTAACAGGGTTGGAATCTCCTAATAGGGACTTCTTATACTAAATTTTCTCATTGACTCCTAATAGGGTCCATACTTTAACAAGTAACTTATGTATCAGTATATTATCTAGTGGATATCATCCCCACTGGGGTTTTTCCTTAGCCAAGGTTTTCATAGTTAACAAAATATGGTGTTATGAGTTATCTGTGTGCATTATTACTATTGTTGTTCAGCATTACTTTATTGCTTAGTTGGCAACTAAAGTTTGTAGATTACTGATTCACCCCCCCAGCCCCCCCCCCCCCCCCCCCCCCCCCCCCCTCAGTAATCCTTATTTCTAACAAGTGGTATCAGAGCCTAGTTACTTTGAAGAGGCTTAATAGCTTGAGTAAGATTCCTATGTAAATGGAACTGTTAACGAATAACCATGAAGAAGCTCTTGAACGAATTGATCTCCTTACTAAAGAAAGAGATAAGCTGAAGGATAGATATGGAGACTCCAAAGTGTGCATTGGAAAATTGAAGGAAAAGATTGAACATCTAAAATCCAAGCCTGAATCTACTAAATCTAGAACTAGTGATGATGATTATTCAAAGTCCAAGATAGAGTACAAAATCTTGAAGCATGAATTAAAGATTACAAATCTAAAGTTGACTTTGAAAAATGATCCTAGCAAAGTTGAATCTAATTTGAAGACTGGAAATGTAGATCTAAGAGCAAGTCTAGCAAAGAAAACATCTAACTTTAAAACATTGAACGAAGATCATGAAGAACTTCATAAGTACAATACCATTGTGAAAGGTGAATTAACTCAATGCAAGCAAAAATTTGAGAAGCTTTATTCTAGTAGAGAAAATCTTGATGATTCAATATCAATATAGAGACCTACTTATGATAAGGCTAGTCTTGGTTATCTAATACACATGTCTATGAAGAAACTTGATATTAGATCGGATCCAAAAGAAAAAGGTAAGTTTGATGATAAGATTGAATCCAATCAATCTTCTAATAAATCCAAAGAAGTTGAACAAGAGAAGGAAGTTGAAATATTGAATGAACCAAAGCAAGTGGAATATCCTAAGGAAACTAGGTACGAATATAGAGGTAAGTATTTTTTTATGTAATGAGATAGGTCATATGAAAAGAGATTGTACAAATAAGTCATTTAATCATGTTAAGGACCTTTATTTTCATAATTTCCATGGTATGGGTCATAATGCAATTAATTATAGGAAACCTAAGTATGATAATGATAAAAGAAATAGTAGAATGTCTAGAAATACTAACCCTATAGATAGATGAAGATCTAATGAAAGGACATCGAGAGAAGGAAGACCTTATGAAGATAGAAGATAGATCATGTGTTATAAGTGTAACTACTTAGGACACATTGCTTAGAATTTTCACGCGCTTGATGATCAATAGAATCCTAGAACTAGAGCACTAGTATGTCAATTATGCAATAACTTTAGACATATAACAAAGTATTGTAGAATGGATAGAAACTTTAGAGATAGAAGGGACAATGGAAGAAATTTTAGAAACAGAAGGGATGATGGAAGAAATGCCAAAAATGATAGAAGGAACCATGAAAGGAACTCTGGAACTAATAGAGACAATGGGGAACACAGAAACATTATTAGTGAACTTTGAGAAGAACTTAATGAGGCATATGTAAAAGGAGTAGATATCTCAAAAGAAAAGCTAGATGATGATGAGATAGGAAGATCAAAGTCAGTTGTTGCATTTGATTCAACAAAGTTGAATTAAGCTTGTTTACAACATCAAAATTTGAGAACTTCATCTAAAGATGGAACTAGAGGTAGAAATTTGGCAAAAGGTGTATCTAATTATGTTTAAATGATAACTAAGCTCGCTTGTAATTTGGAGCTTATCTAAACAAGTTATTAAGGAATTCAAAGTTACTAGTATTACAGTGAAAGTTAATTCTATAATAGAAGATGAAAAATATGTTTTTATAGAGAATTTTGTAGTGCAAAGTTTAGCAAAGTTTTGTCATGATGAAAAATAGCTATGGAAAACCTTGGATGGCATCTAAAGATTGGAAAATGACCTTGAGTGGTTATTTGATTACAGAACATAATTGATAGCTTTGTCATTTTTACAAAGTACACAATTAATGCAAGTTCAAGTTGATGAAATAAATGGAGTATAGAATTAATTTTCACTTCATTGTAAATACATCTGAGCACTCAGAAGTGACTTGTTAAGGTGATTTCAAAGCAAACCCTATTTTCAGAAAGAGGTATTTTATCAATTTTCTATAAATTTATTCAGTAAAAGTTCCTTTTTGATAGAATCATGGATATGTCAGCAGTGCACAATGTTGAGAACAAGGATAGACCTAAGTTGAAGATTGTCTCCATGAAACCTATTGAACGAAACCCTAACTCAGCATTATCTATCAGTCTAAACAACATAGTATATCTTGAAGATGTAGGAAGTTATCTAAATAGTAACTTTGAGTCTATTGGTAGTGAATTCATGAACAAAGACATGGAATTAGTTTTCAATCACAACATGACTATGAAGCCCAGATTTGAACATTTAAGGGAACTAGACCTATTCAAATATCATTTCTACTATGAATTGGACATAGATGAATAGACGCAGATCATATTGAGTAGGATACATGATGGTAAACTATGGATGCAAGATAGTGTAATTGATATCTCTACCGACCTAGTTCATGAGGTAACTGGTCTTAGTAAACAAGGCAGTGTACCTATAAGTGAGAAAATGGTCAAGAAGAAAGTTGAGAGTTATACCAAATCAGTATATAATGGAAAGGCTATGGTGATCAGCACCATCAAGTAAGATGATGTAATATTTTTGAGTAGAATCATTGCCTATTCTATATGTGCAAGTTCAAAGATTGATGAACTTTTAGCGAGATTCATCTATGCAACATATAAGATATGTGTAGAGAAGGAACAAGTGAATCTTAGTGAAATTCTAACAATGCAACTCTTAGAAAACCTAGAAAAGATCAAGAGGACAAAGAATGGTGTGTTTAGATTCCAATCATTAATCAATCACATATTCTTTAATGTACTTAAAAGATTTCCTTATTTATCAGTCACAGACATAATGAGAAGTGATAGTTGTACAATGGAAAAGATTATAGAAGTATGCAAAAGGCATCTTGCAAATAAGATATTGGACAATGGCAACCTGATAATGAGAACATTTTAGAATGAAATGAAACAAAGATTCAGAATTGCACCTATAATTGTAGACAGATTTAAAGAAGATATTTATGTTTTGGTTGATATAGATTTTACCTATATTCAAGCAGAGGAACCTTGGGAAACATTTCTTGATCCCTTCGATTATGAACTGAATGATGATATAGTAGTTAGTTATATTGATTTATTATTGAAATTAGAGAAAGATAAAGTAGAAAATAGATTTGGTACCTATGATAATATTACCCAGTCAGCTTATCAGGAAACCTTGGAGAAGGCGTCACACAAAAAGATAGAATCTATTATGAAGAAAGCACTATTAGAGGTAGGTATGACAGAGAGTGAGTCTGAAGCTCTAAGACAAACTATGAAGCAAGGAATACTAAATGTGCAACCTATATTAGTATCTATTGCATAATCATCTTTGAAGTAAAGCATTTTATATGCAAAAGTGTCAAATGTGTAGCCTAGTGAGCCTAAGAGAAAATTTGAAAGATTGGTGGAAGCAGTGACTACTAAGACAAAGAGGGTAAAACAACAAGCCACCAGACTAGGAAAAAGAAAAAAAAAACATTGATGATAATTGTTGAGTGTAGTGATGAAGAGGAAGAAGAACATAACCAAGCAAAGAAAAAAACATTGTCAAAGAAATCAGCAAAAAATCTTAGCAACCCTAGAAGCTAAAGATAGAGAAGATCAACACAACTATTGATAATGAAGGTAACTTTGTTCAAATGAAGAAATTTTATGATTTGCATAACAGTTTTGAGAAGGATCAAATTGATATCTCTATTGTGAGATATATTATAGAAAATAATCTTAAATTGAAGGATATTGAGGGTGTAGTAAACCAGAAAGTCTATGATAGACTTATTCAGAAGAAGGCACCTACAATAGAAGATGATCTATAACTTTGAAAGTCTATGCTTAGAACTATTTACAAGACTAATGATGAAGACGAGATTAAAAGATTGTTGAATAATCTCACACCATATTTAAGAAATAAAACAAGACCATTTCATTTTATGGTTGGTGAAAAAGATAAACTAAGAAGTGAGACTGTGACAACAATTAGTCAGATGTTGATAGAATCAAAGGCAACATCTCCTCTAGTACCTAGAACCTGGGAAGTGTTAGCAAGCGATGACACTATGTAGATTGATTAGACCAGTGTTACCATTAACATTGATGATACTAATCCATTTGAAGGTTCCAAACTGAATGAACCAAATACCGAGGATATTGAGGAAAAACTAAGAAAGATTACAGAGGAGAAGATGTTACTTGAAGAAGAGAAAAGGAAAATAGGAGAGGCTAAGAAGAAATTTCTTGAGGAAGAAAAGAAAAGAAAGGAAGAGGAGGAAAAGAAGAGAATAGTAGAAGAAGAAATGAGAAAGAAAATAGAGGAAGCTGAGAAGAAGAGATTGGAAGAGAAGAGAGAAAAAGAAAGAGAGGAAAGAGAAAAGAAAGAAGAAGAAGAGAGAAGAAAAAAAGAGGCAACTAAGAAATAAAGGGAGGATGACACTAAACCATCTAGTTCATCTACTTTTCTCTCTCTTGCTAGTTTAGCAATTGATGATGATGATTAAATAGATTTGATCTCATCTCTATCAAATCTTATACAAAAAAAAAAGGACAGTAAAGAACCTATAGAAAACCTTGATGGAGGTTACTGATAGACTACATAGTACTTTGGTAGTATAGCACACCAAATCAGATCCTAAATAAAGGGCAGAAGTAGTGTTGAAATTGTTTGATGAAGAGTTTACTAACTTACTAAATGTAGCAGAAGAAAAGGCATAGATTTCACATGATGCTAACCTATTTAGCACCATCTATCAGAACACTAAGAATGATTTGGTTAATCTTGATAATTGTATCAAGGAACTTTGGAAATGTCAATAGGATGGGAAAACATTGTATATCAAGTTTACCTTATCATACAAGTTAACCAAGGAAATCAATAGTCAAAAAGAAAGAAAGATGAGTGAGCTAGAGGCTTTATCCAGCCAGATCCAGCATCCATCTTGAAAAGTTGATGATTTTGAAGGACAAGTGGCCAATATTCACAGTGATATCAGAAAAGTGGAACTTTAGAGGGAACAAATTTTGAAGATGATATTAGATTTTAGAGAGTCTATTTCTCTAAAATTATCTTTTGTTGAGAAACAATTGGAGGAAGGTGTCAAGGCCAAGGACACATTCTAATTTTTTATATTCGGATCTTAATGCAGTTAATATTGTATCATATGCTCTATGTGCAATTCTCAACTCAGTAGAATCCACCAAGGAGACATGGACTAAGGGTATGGATATTTTGAAGGCAAATTTTGATGATTGCATGAAGATCCTATCAACATAAGGAAGGACAACATTTTTTGATAGATTTCTGACATTTTGACCTTTGTCATTGATGTCAAAGGGGGAGTAGTTGTAGAAAATTGGAAAGTTCTTGAGTTGTCAAAAGGGGAGAATATTGTAAGTACATAATGTGGAACATATTGTAAGGGGGAGCATATGTAAAGTTGGACACATTTTAATAGATGTAATATGTTTATTTTGTTGTGTTGATTTTTTGTCACTTAGCCAATTTTTCGTATCTTGTTGCCATCAATACCAAAGGGGGAGATTGTTGACAATTGGCTAATATAGATATGTAATTGTTGTCATTTATGACAACACATGATGTACATGCTCATAAGAAACCTCAGAAATAAAGATACTTAGTGTTTGGTAATCATAAAATTGTCTAAGTATAGAATTTAGTTTACAACAATGTATTGTTTTGTTTATAACTTGTTGTTGATGTCATATTATGACTAGCAAAGTTAGATGGAGATAGTATACATGTTGGTGATGACATGTATAACCTTGAAAGTTAGTACAGATTGTATGAAACAAAGATAATCATGTTTTAGCAAAATAGGATAGTGGAATTGAAGGAAAGGATAATTTTGTTTACAAAATAATTACTTGTCCAATTAGGGCCAACATCCTAGATGTTTACTCTAAGTTGGAAAAGTGGATTATGGTCTTAGCTAACCTAGCAATAATTTGTGTAAAGGCATAATATTTATGTAAAGGATATCTTATGATGAGAACTGTGATTATAAGTATTATGTTGTAATTGTGATTATATGAAAACTTTTGTGAAAGCAATATATGTGAAGTTTTATATGAGCTATTTTGTGATTCAAGATCAAGTTGAAGATTAGATATCAGTCAAGGAAGGAGATACAATACCTATATTCTAGAAGTCCGATTACATGTTTGGGTAGTGAGCTCTTCTTGTAATTAGAAGTGCATGTTTGGGTAGTGAGGTCATCTTGCATTTACTGTACCACAACTCCTAATAGGGTTGGAATCCCCTAACAATGATTCAAAGTCTCCTAACAAGGACTTCTTATACTAAATTTTCTCATTGACTCCTAACAAGGTCCATCCTCTAAAAAGAAACTTATATATCAGTATATTATCTAGTGGGTATCATCCCCAGTGGGGTTTTCCCTTGTCCAGGGTTTCCTTAGTTAACAAAATATGGTGTTATGAGTTATCTATGTGCATTGTTACTATTACTGTTCAGCATTACTTTATTATTTTTTTATGCATGGTTTAAAGTAAAAGATAATATCTAGTTGGAAACTAAAGTTTTTAGATTACTCCCTCCTCGCTAGTAATCCCTATTTCTAACACTAATAACCTAGGTGACCATTTTTTGAGTGATTATAGAAGGCAACTCAAGCACAACCCAACCAACTTCACCAACCATCCTCCTAAAATAATCTAACAATTTAAAGACTCTTTTGAAGCCATGTTTAGTAAATCTCTGGGATAACTCTTTAAAAATTCTTATGCACCTTAGAAAGTGAAAGTCTTATAAGAGATCATCAAATCCATCTGAGGAGACTTGGGTGGAGGCAACCTTGTTGGAGGAAACCTAGAGGGATATAACACACATAGAGTGTTAATCCAACATAAAAATAACCTTATGACATTTGAATTTCTAATCCATCCTATTGAGGATGATGCCCCTATAAATAATATACCCCACTCAACACTTCTTATCTTTAGAGGGTAAGCTATTGAAGACCTTGATATGTTCTTGTTTGAGTTTGACCTTCTTTGTAATAGTCATAACTATTAAATTGAAGTGAAAATTTGAAATTATTCCCAAACACACTAAAAGATGCAACATTGTGATGGTTCACAAGCCTAACAAAAATGAGGATATAGGAAGAAATGAAAGAAATATTTTTATGAAATACTAAAAATATTACAAAACTAAGGAGTTCGGGATGAAATTTTTTGCATGAACCAATGAGTAGAAGAATTTGTGGAAGGTTTCCTCAAACAATTTCCATTTAGCCTACAATTCTTAAGATTCCTTGATCAAAACACAATCCAGGAAGATGTAGAGGATGTTGGAACAAGCAAAAATGGGAAAATATCAAAATCCAATTTTTTGATATTTTGTATGTTCTAGTATTTCACATTTTCAGAGGTCTATTGAGCATTTCTAGGATTCGATAGGGCCAAGAAGTCATAGTGATATGCTTAAGACTTTGGACAATAAATGTAGATCTCTAGAATATCCTTCCAAAAAATTTGGTAGTTCGTGATTTTGAGCTACGAGTAGAAAGTTATGACTTCTACAAGTAGACATAAATT
The DNA here is from genome assembly GCA_028749045.1 of Cupressus sempervirens. Taxonomy (NCBI): domain Eukaryota; kingdom Viridiplantae; phylum Streptophyta; class Pinopsida; order Cupressales; family Cupressaceae; genus Cupressus; species Cupressus sempervirens. The sequence continues at coordinate 548,533,949 of CM053783.1, forward strand.
TTAATAGAGTTTTATATAGATTTTATAATTGTTAGAGTTTATTTTGTAATTAATTAGTTTTTGGACTTTTGATTTTCATTTCCCAGGGTTAATGGTGACCCTTGGGATCCATGGAACTTGTATAAACTCTATTTTTTGAAATTAATGTATCACTTTTTGTCTTGTAGAACATCTATTGTTGCATTTTAACTATTTTTAATTTTAGCCATAATATTGCAGGTTCTACACTAGGTATTATAACTTGAATTTATAATTTAGATTAGTGGTATCAAAGCTTGTTCACTCCTATATGTCTCACCATATGTGAATAGCTTATTAAAGGTTGGGATTGGCCATGAGAGATCTCTCGAATTATCTTCCTTTGAGATGCACATGGTCGCAGATGGAAAAGCAATCATTAGAAGGGATGGATGAATCCCTCAAAACACTAGTAGAAGAGGTGTTCAATAAACAACATGAAGAAATGATGCAATAATTTTCATGGATGCTTGAAAAATGAGAGTTACATGCTAGTCCAAGCAATTCAAAATTTGGTGAGAAAACCCCATTCAAGGTGCATGTAAATTTTGAAATTCCAACTTTTCAAGGAAAAATTGATGCAGATGTTGTTGATGACTGACTGTCTAAATTGGAGAGGTATTTTTGTGTTAATAATTTCTTGGATACTGAAAAGATAACCTTCGCCCTCCTCAAAGCTAAGAATCATGTGAAGTTGGCATGGGAGGTACACTTAACAATCGAAGAAACCCAAGTATCTCAGGATGGACATGAATTTTCTATGTTATTTGATGGAAAACCCACATGGGAATAATTTATAGAGCATATAAAGCAAGAATATTAACCCGAGGATACCTGTGAACAAAAATACATGCAATTGCAATTACTTTGACAAAAGAAAGACCAATCAATTTAGGATTACACCAACATTTTTCATGCTCTCTCTACAAAGCTTGGTATTAAAGACTTAGAAAAACATCGAGTTTTGAAGTATAAGAGTAGTCTTCATAGATACATTCAGACTAAAATGGATTTCTTGAATATAGAAACATTACCTAGTGCTTTCAAATATGCATAAAAAATTAAGGAGAAATTCAAACAAAGAGGGAGGAAGGAAAATCCAATGAACAACAAATGGAAAGGTGAAGGTAATAAGTCAATGGGAAAACAAATAGCCAAGGAACCATCTCCAAATTCACCAGCAAAGAAGACATGGCAGGTAAAGAAAATAGGGCAAGAATTAGGTATTTGATGTGAAATTCATAAAAGTCCCTCTCATAACAGTAAAGATTGTAGAACTATAAAGAATTTAATTATGGGAACCCATGAAGAAGTTGGAAAACAAGAGGATGAACAAATCATTGAGGCTAACCCATATGCCACTATGGCCACTGCAAAGGTATTTGCTCATGATGATGAAGAGAGATCATTCCATTCATAAATGTGGGTAGGAGGAAAAGCTTTACATTTTATTGTTGACAATGGTAGTCAAAAGAATTTGATATCTTTTGAAATTGTAAAGAGATTGAATCTGAAGAGAACATCACACCCATAACCATATTCTATGTGGTGGGTGAGCCAAGGGCAAGACATTCAAGTAAACAAGCAATGTCATCTTTCATATTCTATACAACCATTCAAAGATGATGTGATCTATGATGAAGCTCCGCTTGATGTGTGTGATATTTTTTTGGGGTAGCCATACATGTATCAATGTCATGGAGTGTATGAGTCATGGCCACAAAGCTCAACAACCAAATTAGGTGGATAAAAGTACCAGATTCCATAAGTAAGTCCTGCACACTCTACATCTTTGATTAGTGCAAAATAGTGTAGAAGGTTAATAGCCCAAACTAGTACATTTGTGTTATTAATGATTCGTCCAGAGGAAAAAAAAGAGAAATGTGTATAATTCTCTTCCATGGTGTCCATCACAACAAAAAAACAAAGATCAATGGATCACATTTTCACAAAATATCAGAATGTGTTTGAGTTACCAACAGGGGTACCCTCACATTGCCAAGTTAGACACTCTATCGATTTGATACCAGGAACCCCATTGCCTAATGAACCAATGTATAAGAGATCAATTCTAGAGAATGATGAGATAAAAAGGTAGATATAAGAATTAATTCAAAAAGGACATATCCACCCAAGTGCATCTCCCTATGGTAGCCCAATTGTTCTTGCAAAGAAAAATGATGATACATGGAGGCTTTGTATTGATTATAGATCATTGAATAAGATCACTATAAAAAAAAAGATATCCAATTCCTCAAATAGATGATCTCTTAGACCAGCTTAGAGGAGAAAAAAAATTCATTGAAATTGACTTGAAATCTAGGTACCATCAAGTACCAATTGATCCAATAGATGTATGGAAGACTGCCTTTAAATCTAAAGAAAGACTATTTGAATGGTTGGTGATGCCTTTTGGTCTCACAAATGCCCTAGCCAGATTTATAAGGATGATGAATAATGTCCTTAGGTTATTCATTGACTCATTCGTAGTTGTCTATCGGAATGATATTCTAATTTTCAGTAAAACTTGGGAAGAACATGTACCACATGTGGAACAAATACTTTCTACATTACAAAACCATGGACTCTATGCAAATAAAGAAAATTTTATTTTGGTATGCAAACTATTAAGTACTTGGGATATGTCATTGATACTAAGGGTGTTCATGTTGATACTAAAAAATCTAGGTAATCAAAGATTGGCCTACTCCAAGGAATCTCATAGAGTTGCATAGCTTCTTGGGGTTAGCTAACTTTTATCATAGATTTGTGTTTGGATTTTCACATTTGTCTTGGCCTTTGAATCATTCATTATGAGGAGGTATGAAAGTGAAATTCAAGTGGATAGGTGCTCAACAACAAGGATTTGAGGAGTTAAAACAAAGGTTATGTTCTGCACTAGTTTTATCTCTTCCTAATTTACAACAATCTTTTGAAATATAAATTGATACATCAGAGTATGCATTGAGAGAAATCCTCATGCAACATGGATATCTAGTTGCCTACCATAGTGAGACTTTTTCTAATACAGTGAGTAGATATCCCACCTATGACAAAGAACTATAGGCTATTGTTCAAGCTCGTAAGCAATGGAAACATTATATATTGGGAAAGGAGACTATCACCCACAAAGATCACAAACCCCTTCAATTTTTGCAAACACAAGGTAAATTACAAAATGATAGGCATTAAAGATGTTCAACTTATCTTCAACAATCTCATCTCAACATTCGTCATAAGAAAGGAAGCACTAATAAGGTAGCAAATTGTCTGAGTAGGCCTCCAATTATAGGAATAAGTATGGTATTAGAATCATGTGGTCACCCAATAGAAAATTGGGCCCACTTGTATGGACATGATAATGGATTTTATGATGTTTATACTAAGCTAGTGGAAGGTAAGCATGTGAATGATTTTTACTTGAAAGATGGAATGCTCTATCACTTTGGCCAAATATGTATTCCTGAGGAAGAATGTAAGAAGTTAATATAGGAAGCTCACTACAGTGAGGTTGCTAGTCATATTGGAATAGCTAAGACTACTGCTATACTTATTGGCCAAAAATAAAAAATGATGTGATGAAATACATTCAAGCATGTACAACATGTGTTATTGCAAAGCCTGCAAATCATAAGCTGGGTTTATATTTACCACTTCCTATTCTAGATAAACCTTGGCATTCAATTTCAATGGATTTTATGTCTAGTATTCCTACCACAAAATAGAGGCACAATTGTGTATATGTTGTAGTTGACAGATTTTCAAAAATGGCAATCTTGGTGGCTTGTAGAAAGGAAATCTCTGTTGAAGAAACTGTAGAACTCTTTTTTGTGCATGTTTGGGTTCATTTTGGGCTACCAAAAAGTGTTATTTCAAATAGGGATAGTCACTTTCTTAGTAAATTTTGGTCTTCATTATGGGAAATGATGGACACAAAACTAACAAAGTCTATTGCTTTCCACCCTCAAACAAATGGTCAAATACAGGTTGTTAATCGAATGATTATTCAAATCCAATGTATGTATCACTCCAAACATCCTTGCACATGGGATGAGAGCCTTCCCTATGTACAATGTACCTACAACAAGGAAATTCATAGTTTAACTAGCCATAGCCCATTTGAAGTTTGTCTTGGAAATCAACCCTTAGCACCAATAAATGTTTCTATTCACGTTATGCAACTTGACTTGGTACCATGCTTGGATAAGAAGAAGGACAAAGCAATGAATTTCATTGATAGAATTCATCATTTGTAGTAGTAAGTTCATGAAATTTTAGAGCAGACCATTGCAAAGTATAAACAAAGGCATGATGAGCATTGAACTCCTCATAATTCTCAAGTTGGGGATAAGGTATAATTGCATTTCCAAGAGCACCTACAAGGCCCTCATAGGAAGCTTTGTCCTCTTCAATATGGTCCTTATAAGATTATAAAGGCAGTTGGTAAAAATACATGTGAACTCAACTTGCCTCCATTTTTGGGTATTCACTTAGTCTTCAATGTAGAACTATTGAAGCCATATTTCCCTCCTTTACTAGATATTGCAGATGCTGCTAAAGAAATCAGTCATACAGAGTTGAATCCAAAAGCTTTCAATCCACTTCAAAGTGATCAAATTTTGAAAGTTTTCATGAAGAATTTGAGGAACCAGAAAATCTATTTGTACCATGTGGTAAAAGTAGGACAATTTGTTCAATAGGGAAAATGACTTACACATGAACAAATCCAGCTTCATTTTCCCCGTCTGATGCAAAGTGTGGATGAAATGGGGCTAATTTCCTCTCAATGAGGAAGGAATGATCAAAACATAGTCCAAGATGTAGAGGATGTTGGCCCAAGCAAAAATGGGAAAATATCAAAATCCATTTTTTTGGTATTTTCCATGTTCTAGTATTTCACATTTTCGAAGGTCTTTGAGGCATTTCTGGGCTTTAGCAGGGCCAAGAAGTCATAGCATTATGCTTAATACTTTAGATAATAAATGTAGATATCTAGAATATCCTTCCAAAAATTCTGATGGTTCATGATTTTGAGCTACGAGTAGAAAGTTATGACTTCTACAAGTAGACGTAAATTTTAATATAGTTTTGTATAGTTTTTATAATTGTTAGAGTATATTTTGTAATTAATTAGTTTGTGGACTTTTTGTTTTCATTTCCAAGGGATAATGGTGACCCTTTGGAACCATGAAACTTGTACAAACTCTATTTTTTGAAATGAATGGATCACTTTTTGGCTTGTAGAACATCTACTGTTGCATTTTAACTATTTTCAATTTTAGCCACAATACCATAGTCTCTACACCAGGTATTGTAACCTGAATTCATAATTTAGATCATGCCTTGACCTAACTTCTTGCACTATCAAGATGCTCTTCCTTAAATGAATTTGAAATGAGACCATGGATGCCTTGAACTTGATTAGTAAGGGTGACATTTGTAAATTATCTTTTGAAGATATTTGTGATATTTGCAAGAATTATTGTAGGTCCCAACAAGTGGTACAAGGATATTCAGGTAGGTACACTTCTTTGGGAAGAAAAATATGTATAACAAAAAGAAAAATTGGTAATTTATTAGATGATCTTAAAACTAATATCTTAAATCACACAGGTAAACAAATTGATACGCTTTATTCTTCCACGAAACAAGACAAGGCAAGCATAGACTTTGGCAGTTTTTTGTCCCATATGTAGAAAGAAGCATGGTAGTGAGTAGATTGTTTAATTTTCATAACAAGGGATCTATAGGGGGATAAGTACATAAAGGAAGGATTGTTTGGCCCACCTATGAACATGAATCTTGGTTATTCAATGACTAAATTATTTAATTTCTGTTCCATGGGATATATGGGCACACAGGTAAGTAGAACAAAGGATTGCTTCACACACAAACCATATGAACAAGAGAAAGACATGGTGGTGATCCATTTTTTACCATTATTTTTGGAATAATCTTAACATATTTTATGTTGAAGTTGATGAAAGTTCAATCCCATATCTCCAAGAATCACTACATGCAAACACCTATCATAGAAGGAGAGAAGCAAAAGTTATGGAGGTTGGAATTCACAGATCCATAGAGGAGACATTCTTTATGGGCAAAAAGAGAAATTTCTATTAATCAAAAAGTGTTTTTAAATTAAAATATTACAAATAGATCAATCCTTAGAAAGGATATCAAAACCCTAAAATATTTACCTAGGTTGCATGATAATAATTAATAAAATAATTTATTATTATATGCCTAAATTTTAACTTAAGTAAAATAGAGTTAATAAGAAAATGTTTGATTACTCTAACACAACCCTTAAGATAAACTTAGAAAGTAGTTAAAAGACCAAAAACTACTATGAAAAATAGATTTGGGTCTTGACAACAAGGCATGATGAGGTACCCAAGCACAATCAAATCTCTATAAAGAGAAGTAATAGAGAAAACCATATAGGAAAAACTCTACTCCAATAAGAGATGAAAATAATACTTGAAGAACTAGTGAAAGACTAAAAAAAGCCTCCAAACCAGAGAATGTAACAAAAGGATGATCATGAAGAACACCATTGAATCATGTAGAAGCTCCAAAGCTCTATAAAAAATAACTATTGATCTAAAGAACCTGCACTAAAATAAAACTTGATCAAGTAGAGAAGACTATAATCTGCATGAGTGATCTCAAAAGAAACTACTTGAATCAAGAGGCAAATAAGGTAAACAACTAAAATAGAAGATACTTATGACATAATATGTTAAATCCTAAAGATTTGTCAATCAAACATGGAAGGCTACATCCAAAGTAGGAATGAAAAAGAAGAGTGTCTATATGGTAATGATCAATCTCACTAAGATGCATAGGTACCCAGCCACCACATCCAGCTAGTACATAGGAACAAATATTAAATACATATCTCACTCCATCAAACCAAGGAAGCTTAATAACTAAACCCACCCCCCCCCAAACCCCCCCAATACAAACAAGGGTGAAGTGATGCAAAAATGGAAAAGTTAGCCAAACAAACAATGTGTTAAGGAACCATGATTAAGATGCACAGAAGAATACAGATGTGTATACTAACGTGATTAATCTCATACATGCCATGAGGTTGATGTCATGGAACAAATATTCACTAACAAAGACAGATGACAAATAAAGGAAAAACATCAACCCCCCATGGAACTTTAATTAGAGTAGTGCATGTACAATAAGGCATAAGATATGGTGAATCCAAAGAATACAGTAATATGTATGAATGCCCTCAAATGAAACTACTTGAATTAGAAGGAACAACATAGAAAAATAATTGAAATGAAAATACAAATGGAATATGATGCTTTATCTCAATGCATTTGCAAAAATGTATCTAATAGATGTCTACAAAGACCAGAAGAGACATAAGGCTAATACAAAAGATAGTACAACACATGATGAATCATCTAAAGTAATGAAATCAATCCCTAAAATTGAAACAACCAAGATATCCACCAAAATGAAAAATATTGAATAGAATGCGCCTGGAGAAGAATATAGAAAAACAACTAGCATCATTGTAAAAAGTATAGAAAGACCTTTCTAGTGATATAAATAATTCCTAAATTGGAGATCAGATGCTCAAGATATGTCTTTCTAGAGTGAAAAATAGAACTCTTGAATTTGATAGTAAATATACTATAAAAAAGTATAAAAATTGAAAAATATTTGTACCACTATGATGGGCTCAGAACCAAATTTATGAAGATATCTTGTTTGTAGAAAATGGAGTTCATATACCTAAGATATGAGCAAAAATGTGAAGGTAGGTCCAAATAGAGCTAGAAGAGAAAATAGGTATGATGATGCAAGCATTGATGTTAGAAAATGATGAGCCCAAATATGATGGTCAAATGGTTGTCGAGGCAAAAAAATGGCAGGATAATCCCCAAATACAAAAAAATACTCTTGGTGGAAAATGACATCTAGCACTAGAAAAAAAATGTCGGTAAATTAAAATGGGGCACCATTATCGGAAACAAAAGTTTGGTGAATTAGAACGCATTCATAATCACTTGATGTACTATCTTCATCCCTTGAGCAAATAGCCATTATCTTTCTCATCAACTTATGAATCTTGGATTGACACTTTTAGGTGTAATTGCAGGTATTTGCATCTAAATTATGTTTTAAATTTATCCAAAGAATTAGATTCCAATTTTAACCTACATTTTTGGTGTTATTGTCAAGGAGAGATATTAAAGGCATGAAGTCACTGTGAGTTAAGTTAGGAACAATGTGCCTTAGTGAAAGCTTGAACAATTGTTGACCTTGTTGGAGCCAACACCTTAGGTTTTCTTTGAGGTAAATCATTTAGATGCATGAATAGGCTTAGAGATAGTCAAGGAAGGTTTGTCAAGAAGGAATTAGTAAGCAGTTCAAAATTAGAAGATTAGAAAAGAAAAAGGGTCATTAAATACAAAGGTGAAAACCAATTTAGAAAAAGGCAACTCAAGCACAACCCAACCAACTTCACTGACCATACCTCCTAAAATATTCCAACAATTTAAAGACTCCTTCAAAGCTAGGTGTAGCAAACCTCTAGGATGACCCTTTAAAAATTCTTATATATACCTTGGGAAACATAAGTCCTATAAGAGATCATGGGAGACAACAAAGGAAAATTGGGTGGAGGCACCTTGGTGGAGGAAAATTAGGGGCAGGTAATGTAAAAGGAGTGTTAATACAACTTAATAATAACCTTATGATATTTGAATTTCTAATCAATCCTCCCAAGGATGATGCCCCTATGAAGAATATACCCCACTCAACACTTCCTATCTTTAGAGGGTCAACTATTGAAGACCCTGATATGATTTTGTTTGATTGAGTGATATTTGTAATAGTTATGACTATTAAAATATTGCACAAAAATTGAAAATATTTCCAACCACACTAAAAGATGCAGCATTGTGATGGCTCATGAGCCTCAAAGATATTAGGACATGGGGACAAATGAAAAAAGATTTTTTAATGAAATTTTAGAAATAATGGAAAACTAAGGAGTCTTGAATGAAATCTTTTGCATGACCCAATGATAAGAAGAATTTGTGGAAGATTTCCTAGAATGGTTTGCATTTAGCCTAAAATGCTCAATATGTCATAACCTAACCCCTACCACCATCATGATGATCTTTCATAGGGAAATTTGAGATGAGAACATGGATACCTTGAACTTTATTGGTAAGGGTGAACTTTCTAAATTACCTTTTGAAGATATTTGTGATATTTGCAGGAATATTCTAGGTCCCAATGATCAGTGCAAGGATATTTAGATAAGTACACTTCTTTGGGTAGCACAAGATGTATAACGAAAAGAGAAATTGGTAATTTATTAGATGATCTTAAAACTAATATCTTAAATCACATGGGAAAACAAATTGATACAATTTATTCTCACAGGAAACAAGATGAGGCGGTGTACACTTTGGTAGTGTTTTTTCCCACATGTAGTTCAAGAAGCACAGTAGTGACTAGATTGTTTAATTGCCATAACATAGGATCTATAGGTGTACAAGTACATAGAAGGAAGGATTGCTTGGTCTACCTATGAACACAAATATTGGTTTTTTGTTGACTACATTGTTTAATTACCATAACATGAGATCTATAGGTGGACAAGTACGTAGAAGGGAGGATTTCTTGGCTCACAAACTATATGAACAAGATAATGACATGGTGGTGATCCATTTTTTACTAGTGGTTTTGGAATAATCTTAAAATGGTTTAGTTGTTTAAAATTGTCATTCTATTTTGATTTAGTGGCCTATGGCCCTAGACTAGTTAATTATTATTATTTTGATCTGTATAAAGACAAGTCATATGGGTTGTAACTCATAATTAGTTAGAGACAAGATTAGAAAGTTATGGTATATAAATATGTATGAGATTGATTAAAACAATTAACTTGATAATATATGAAAATATTTTTGTTCCTATTATTATTCTCTAGTTGCAAATGCATGGTTTGAAATAACAAGTGTTTATAGATTTCAGCACCCGGTGACTAAGAAGGTAGGGCTGGCTTGCTATCATTATCATACAACTTCAATATAAGTGTGGAGTACGCAATTTTGTATTTTTTTGATGTGATTTACGTTTATTGTTTATGTTTGTGATGCAATAAATTATTTAGTTTGTGATTACTTTGATATGAGCTAAATGAAATTGTGAATTTATAGAACACTTAAAAATCAATATAATCAAATATCTTCAGGATTAATTATAATTTCATTTCCATATTGATAGACTTAATCCAAAAATTCCAAAACAAGGGAAACATGTTGATTTGGAAATCTAAGCACATTTATACAAATTTATGTCTAATATGATTGAATAAGTTGTGATTTAGAATTTTGAGATTTAGACAATTGCCCATTTGACCCAATTGGTAGTGAGTTATAATTCTGGTATTTTTATACTCTGTTACACTTTCTATCAATATAGTGACATGAAGAAGAACCATTTTGCCTTCGTTCTTGAAGTATAAAGTAAAGATAATTCAAAGGAAAGTAATATTAAATGAATAATCAAATAGATTATAAAAATAATGTGTTGTTCATTAATAAGGCTTAAATGAAAGTGAGTAGTTTAAGTTTAATTCTTTCAAGTGTGAAAGTAGACGATTTAAGTTTAATTCTTTTAAGCGTGAAAGTAGATGATTTAAGTTTAATTATTTTAAGTGTGAAAGTGAGTGATTTAAGTTTAGTGTGAAATTAAATTCATTAATGCAAAAGCCTTAGATTTGGTTCTTTTGCATAGATGTGTGAGTTAGAATGCATTCATAATCACTTGACATGCTATCTTCATCCTTTGAGAAAATAGCTACTATATGTCTAATCAACTTAGGAATCCTAGATTGACACTTCTAGGTGTAACTAAGGGTACTTACATCTAAACTATGTTCTAAATTTACCCAAAGAATCAGACCCCAATTTTGTCCTACAACTTGTATGATCATTTCACAAACTCTTTGTTTGAAGTTTTAGGAAAAATAGAAAATAAGAGAATGTTTTATTAAAAACAATGTATTCCAAAGGTATTTGTGTTAGCTTTCTAGAAAAACAAGAAAAATGTACTTCAATTTATACAAATCAAGTTATATCGATCGAAACAACCTTTGTCTAAATATAATTAACATCACTTTGTCACTTAATAAAATATACAATATTGAACCTAATTGAATGAAACAAACTAAAGTTGCTTGGTATCAATGTTACAAATGTAGCCTTGAAATAATTTTGTTAGTACCGTAGTTGTAAAATAAGTTATGTTAATAGAAAGAAAATACTAAAAATTACAAGTTCACATCATCTTCAAATTATTTACATTTTATAGTAATATGCATCTAAAAATGATTTTTTTTAAAAATATTTATTTTAGTGTCAAAATTGACCAAAAGGTGCGAACCAGTATTGTGGGACCACCCTTTAAACATACAATAGTTATTAAACCAAATTTTATATTTAAACTTTGTGTTGGTCATATAAACAATGTGAAATTCGTCAACCTTATCATTATCTCTATCTCTGTGAGAGAGTGGGTGTATCCATTATAAACATAAAATAAAAGTCATATAAAATAATTTATTCACTGAAATATTAGAAACTTGATCTTTGATAAATAAGGCAAATGATAAAAGTCATGTCTTGATGCTCAAGATAAAGAAAAGGTGACTCAGTTCATCCTTTTTAGATAAAAAATGGATTAAAGTACTTCTTGGAAATAGAATCTATGTGATTAAGGTAAACTTAGTTGCTATTAATATAAAATGTTATTATTTTAAGTGTTTTGAAATTAGACAACCCTATACAATTTCATAAGGAAGCATTAGTGTATTTGTATGTGTTTAGTTATAAAATGAGTTAAATTTAATCTTTAACACTTAGTATTATACCATACATGTAGAGTATAAGTAAGTGATATTAAAATTTAAAATATCACAAAGGGTCATTTCATTGATCTACCTAAAATAAAATATTTCTAAGATCCCAAGTATCTCTTGATGATGTTGTTCTACTGGTGTGGTTTTTAATTTTTCTTACCTTTCTTTCCTTTTGAATAGTTAAAGTAATAAAGAAGATTAAATTAGAAAAATTTAATTTGTTCCTTAATCTATGATTATTGCTTCATGATCATTTTAGTCACATAGTATTTAATGTAATCTATAAGTAGTTTAACAATTAAGTTATTAAATTAGTTGGCAAGTAACATGTGCAAGGATGTGAAAAGTTCCATTCCAGTTAGTTATATTATTACATATTGATTTGACAAGTCTTTTTGGTTTGTTTTGGTATAGTACTTTATCCTTAGCCTAGGTTTTCATCCATGTTTTACCTAGTGAGTGGCACGCGATTGAGAAATTGTCTAGGGAATTGGAGGGTACATACCCACTTTAATTATTTTATAAATAAATGGTTTGAAGTTAAAAGAGTTAAACTACATGATGTCTTTGTGTGTGATGTAGGAAAGACAATCAACAATGACCTCCTGAGACTCAAGTCTAGCCCTTATCACTTTTCTTCAAAGCCTTAAAAAAATATGATGATATATTGATGAAGGTTTCATTTATGATTATATGTCTAAATTTTAATGAATCTTATCCCATGCATCTAGTTAGGTAGGTATGTGTGTAATTATAGGCATTGTGGTACAATGAAGAAACAAAAAAAGGAACTCAAGTATGCAAGGAAATCAATTTGTTAAAAGAGCATGACAACAACTCCCATTCTAAGTGTAATATTTTTTGTCCTATTTGCTACTTATATTATATGAAAATTAGAATAATACTTGGTTTCTATAACTAATGAAGTAGATTATTATTTAAGAAAATATTTGATATGTTTTATTTAGGTCCTTGTCCCCATTTTGAGGGTTCCTTAACAGGGTATCATAGTTTTCACATTAATAAAAAAGAAGACTTTATGGTGTATGTTGTGAGATCTACAGATATCAATACAATCTGGCTAGAAAGGTATAGATCAATAAATGATCTTAGTCTCCCTTTTTGAGTTCATTAAATGAATATAGATATTGAGAGTAGCATAGTATTGGAAATAATGGTAAGTTTCTTTAAGACTTCCAAAAATTGAGCAAAATTTTATAGATGAACATGTTTAGAGACCATACATGCTCTTCCTTCTCTTGTAATAATGTGCGGTCCACCCATTGCTACTATGCTATGATAGTGTGAGGTGTATTTCGTAACCACTTTGATATACCATCATTAATACAAGAGCAACCTTTGACCTAAGCTTTCTTCACATCCCAACATGATGTTCAAATGAGTGATTGAATGCCCTTAAATATAACAACCAAGCATACAAGTAAACATATATTTATGCCAAATTATCCATTAGAATGATATCAATTAAACTTAAATAATCAAACCCTAAAATTTCCACTATATGGTAGATTTAAAACATGTATATGGATAATTATTACATGTTAGATTTATTTTTTAAACATGAAATTAATAGATATATAAGATAAATCAAAAGGATATTTTATTTGATAGTGCAATCATAAGTTTTGAGGATTCAATAGAACGTGCATATTTTGTGCTGACAGGACCATCACTTCACACAACCACTATTATAGGCAATGTTTCTTGTAGACTTGCCTTACTTCCATCCACAACTTGATTGGTGGAAATCAATACACTAAGGTTCACCACGCCTACAAGAATACAAGAGGCTATACCAATGGATACCCTTGCATAGTGGAAGCACCTAGCAACCATGTTTATGGAAACTATCGTAGTTCTCAATGTCAAAGCACCAAGTGCCAACCTCCTAGGTGCTAGTGTCACAATTGTGAGTCAACCAACATTCCTCTTAAATGCAAAGAACCAAATACTAATAAAAATTATGATACCTCTCCATTATATTATGTTAAAACCATGAAATAAATCTATTCTTAATTAGGAATGTTAATATACAACATATAATAAATAATTTTGACACATATATATTTAAACATAGACCACATAATTATGTAGCTATACCAAATTGACAAAAAAAAAAAAAGACTACCACTAGTGGAAGGGAATATATGACATAGTTTTGAATTTGAGTTAAAAAATAATAATGTTTAGAACTATTATTATATAATAAAATTATACACTTACAAATTTGATCTAAGATAACAAACATATATGTGTAAGGAAATAATGAAATTGTATTTTATTAATAAGTGACTTGTAAATATTACAATGCAAATACACTGATAAAACTATTATAATCCATATCATCCTATAATCCTTCTATCAAATTAGATCTATGTCTTTGCCTATAATTCTAACCCTATACATGATTACAATTTATCTGCACATCAGGACTTTACAAATTCACAAAAAAATACATATTAGTGGCATTAATCAAACATCTAAAACCCATTCACCACCTAGGGCTTTAGCTCTTAAAAATGCTACCACATCTACTGATATTACAACTACCAAATAAACAAAACATAACAATATTGCAAACTAAATTTAATTTAAAAAAGTGTCATAATACATTGTCATAACTTCTAAAATCTTAACCAAAAGATGCCTAAAGCATGAAAAATGGATATGTGATTTTCAATATTACAATATAATGCCCCTTTTATGCATTGGAAAGCTTAAATTCAACATTCTAAGCTCTAACTTACTTTAGGTGACTCAACTAGAATCATATTATTTTCTCTGTTATGGCCATATCCATTGTGTAAGTCTATTTTCGCCTAAATTTGAGTAGATGCAATGTTTCGTGAAAAATTTTAATTAGAAGAAAATTGATAATTTATTGGGGTAGAGCTATTTTTTAGGAATAAATAATAAGTTGAGGGAAAATGAGATGTTGGAAATAAGCAACAACTAAATATTATAAAAATGTTTGCTAGCTCACAAAATTTCTCTCTTCCTTACCAACATTTCCCTCCTGTTTTTTTCCTACAAATCTTAATTTCACAAATTGTTATTAATATTATTAACACATATTTAAGAAGATTGCTTAAAATTATAGACTAACACCTTCACAAATAATTACACAAATGATTGACTAGTATAACCAAAATTCGTTGTGTAACCCCACAAGACTATGTTATAAGGCCTATCTAATTATATGTTACCAAATGAGATAGTTAAATAAATCATAACTTAGCTCGTATTCTAAGACACATCTAATAATATTCTTTCAAACAACACACACAAATAAGTCATAACTTAGTTTGTTCACTAAGACCCATCTAATAGTGTTGTTTCATATGAACCACCTAAATAAATCACAACTTAGATAATGTTCTAAGACCCATCTAATAGTATTTTTTTCATGTGGAACACCTCAATAAATGATAGCCTACTCGATGAGATTGTAGGAAAAGTGGACTTAATCTTGGAGGAAACTCTTATGTTAAACATACTTGAGTTGGAGTAGTGTTGAGTTTGTGACCTCTCAAGAAGTCTCTATGCTTCAACTATGTGGGCATCACTTGGACACAATGAGTTTTGTGTTCCATTCGTTCTCTTGAGAGATGGGTTCTTGTGAGACACAAGTACTCATGAGACTCGAGTCAATGAGTTTGACTAAAACATATACATAGTTGAATCTTGATAGTAATATCACAAATTAGATCACATTCTAAGACCCTTCTAAAATTCTTTCATACAAAACAATTGAATATATGACAACTAGATTGTGTTCTAAGATGGCCCATCTAATAGTATTCTTTCATATGAACCACCCAAATAAATCACAATTTAGATCCAATTCAAATTGTATTCCAAGACTCATCTAGTAGTATCCTTTCATATAAACAACCTAACTAAATCATGACTTACATTGTGCTTAAAGACTCATCTAATAACATTTTTATATATAAACCACCTAAACAAGAGAGACATTGCGTCAAAGTTCCTGCCAATAGTTAGGAAAGAAGGAAATTAGAGAGTGAAATATATCAAGAGAGAGTTAAAGAGATATATTACCTCATAATAGTTAGAAAAGAAGGAAAATGGAGATTTATATATATGAAGACAGATTGAAAAGAGAGATAATGATAACAGAGATTTATAGATAGAAATGTAGGATACGAAGAGATTTAAAAGAGAGAGAATGATATGTTATTATAGGGACAATGAATAGAGATAGTTGGAAGAGAATTTTAAAAAAACAATTAAGGATTATGCTATTTTAAGAAATATTTATATAACAATTATAAAATTGAGTTAAATCAATGAAGTATTTATTTCTACCTTTTCCAATTATATAGATTCAAATATTAAATTTTAAAATATATTCTATTGACTACTTGATCCAAACCAACAAAAGAGTTAGTAAGTTTGAAGAATAATATTAGTTTTACAAATTTTAAAATGCGAAAAAGAATTAAAACAAGATTTTTTATATTAAATATAAGGAGTTCAAAATTACAAAAAGGAATCCCAGAGAATCAAAACATAATTACAAGAGGCATAGCCTCACACTAGAGATAACCGACTAATAATTACAAAGAACCCCAAAAAGAGAGACAATCCCAACAACTAGTGGAGCACATCTTCAAAAGTATCGACCCAAGCAGTCTAGCCCAAAGAGACTTCCATCTAGACTATGCTTTTCTGTTCTTGAATTTGTTTAAGCACATATAGATCATTTCCTCGGTAGTACCATGGTTATTTCTTTTAATTTCCTTGCTGAGAAGGTTAATAGTGTGATTGAAAGTCTGAATGTTGTCCATGTGCAGTTTCCAGAAGTACCCATTCTTCACCTCATTAGTGATAAAAGTGGCGTGACCATCTTTAAGGAGTCTTTTGAATTTAGCTTTGTCAACTTTCATAGTATTTTGAACCTACGAATTTTTTTTTAAATGGGTGAAACTTCAAAAAGACTCAGTAAGCAATCTGAGAATGTTTTGAAACCTTTCCTCATTTCTGCATTTCCAAATTTGCCACAAAATGCTAGATGAGAAAATGTTCCAAAATATGTTTTTTTTAAGAGATTAAAAAAAAAAAGTTAGTTAAACATAATGTGCAAAAAGTTATCATGAAAGTAAGGGACAATGTAAAACTAATAAATATATTTAAAATAGAAAATATAAAACATAAAAAACTAAGTTAAAAAATTTTGTAACAAAATTTATAAATATTTTTAGTAAAAAATCATCAAATAATTATATTCTTATAAATATACTTTTGTTATTTATTAATTTAATTATAATTTAGAGTAAAAAACTTAATTTAAAGTCACAATTAAATTATTATTTTTTATTGGTAAGAGGCCAAAGCCAAGATTCATTATGATTATGATTGTTATGTATTTTTATTAATTATTAATTGCCACAAAATGCTAGATGAAAGAATGTTCCAAAACATGTTTTTTTTTAGAGATTTTAAAAAAAAAAAAGTTAGTCAAACATAATGTGCAAAAAGTTAGCATGAAAGTAAGGGACAACGTAAAACTAATAAATATATTTAAAATAGAAAATATAAAACATAAAAAACTAAGTTAAAATTTTTTTGTAACAAAATTTATAAATATTTTTAGTAAAAATTTATCAAATAATTATATTCTTAAAAATATACTTTTATTATTTATTAATTTAATTATAATTTAGGGTTAAAAACTTAATTTAAAATTAGATTTATTTATTTTTGATTGGTAAGAGACCAAAGCCAAGATTCATTATGATTATGATTATTATGTACTGTTATTAGTTATTATTATTATTTCTTAACGTTGAGTAGATTCAAACTCAAGACCTCCCACATAAGAGGCTCACAATTTACCATTGTGTTATAGGCTCTTGCCTAAAATTAGAATAAAATAATTTTAAATTATTACTAAGATTTTTTTTTTTTTAAATGATATGATAATTAGCTTTTTAGTAAGATTTTAAATAAACTTAAACTCAAAGACGTTAAAAATAATAGATATATTTGCAATCTTTGGTAGGAAATATGATTTAGTTATTATTGATTAGACATGCATTTATGTGTTAGGTAGTGAGGTGGAAGATAAAACACTTACTTTTTGGAAACTTTTGGAAAAGATAAAGCTATGATTAATGCATGTCATTATTAGTTTGTCATATTCAATTTAATTGACCAATCAACTCACAATTTAAAAGATTAAAATAAATTTCAAATGTTTATATCATTTTCTAATTTTTCATTATTTTATAAATCACATTTTTCATTCATTCTATTGGACCATACTATTTTTGGTAGAGAGAAAATTCAATTTTCTCCAACAAAAATACAAATATTTCTAACAAGTCTATCATGCATTAATTACAACTTTATCTTTTCCACACTTGTCATGATTAACTTTTCAAGTTTTACATTGATTCTTAGTTGTGTTTTATGGGTAGATTGTGTTACAATTTTTGCATCAACATTTCAAATCACACTCTATCATCCATCATCAGGATGAGAAAGCTGAAGGAAAAAAGTGGAAAGATTGCAGACCCAATGTAGATAAAAAGGTGGGAAAAGGAAGGGGGGTAGGTGCACCACAATTGAGAAAGTTTGAACCGGTGGGGAAAGGAAGGGGGGGTAGGTGCACCACAATCGAGAATAGTTTGAACCTTCAAACTATTCTCGATTGTGGTGCACCTACCCCCCCTTCCTTTCCCCACCTTTTTATCCACATTGGGTCTGCAATCTTTCCACTTTTTTCTTCAAACTATTCTTGATTGTGGTGCACCTACTCCCCCTTCCTTTCCCCACCTTTTAAATCCACATTGGGTCTGCAATCTTTCCACTGTTTTCCTTTAGCTCTCTCATCCTGATGATGGATCATAGAGTGTGATCCGAAACATTGACGCAACATTGTAACACAATCTACCCATAAAACACAACTAAGAATTTTACATTGATGTTTATTTTTGTCATTTATAATTGTTGGTAAATAGATTTGTCATAGTAGAATTTGCCCAACAGAGTGTGTGACAAACCGTTCACAACAGTTGGATAGGCCCTTGGTATCCGGCCTTCCTCTGCGTTTAGAGGGGCAGCTCCCTCGTAAGATAAAATTTTAGATTTTTCAATATAGGTAAATAAAACTTAGAAAAGAGAAAGGAAAACCATTGATAGCAAATGCACCACACGCCTTCAACGTTTTCATAAAAATGATGTAACCACTAATGAGAGCAATCAAGGACTATGCTTGAGAACTTTCACCAACACAATGCTAATTCAACCATTCATGAATACTCACATTATACCATGGAAATACTCATAAAATGAATCAACACTCAACAATTCAGACCTTTAGAAAGAGAACGCCAAATGTACTTCCTTTATTTCCTTGCACCAAGAAAGTAAGAAATAACTGATTACAAAAACAACAATCGTACACACTTTCCAATAATTGCTTTGTTATCAGAGCATAAGTGTTCCCCTGTATCCAAGTCCAAAAAGTCCTTTATTACATTGATTTTCAAGAATTTATAGCTATTCTAGATTAACCAACTTTTCGGGTTCGTCACTACCTCAAAAGTTAGAGTTTGGAATTTGGCATGCATTTGAAAACTGACTCTCACTCCAACTCATATGTAGCAAAACTCTAGATCCTAACTCTAGTTACAATAAGTGACATGTTCACTTTTACATAATAAGTAACATATGACTACGCATCTTGCGCATAAATAGAAGAGTTGATTTATGCTAAATCGCACACTTCATCTCTCAATACAAAATATTGTAAATTCACCCACAACCAACCTCTTTAGAAATGCACTAATAGAAAATTGCATGACCCTTTCATGAGGATCCTTCGATCCACTTGAGCAACTTTATGACAATCTCCAATATAATTTCCCATTGCTGCCCAAACAGATAGGTTAATATGCAACCACTTGAAGAAGAGGTACCGTGCCAATATCATTAATAATGGCCTCAAGAAATGACAACTTGTTTAATGAATTTCTCTGCAACTGTACTTCCAACCATGCACCAATCCAATGATCTATGTGTTCCTTTGAGGTTCTCACTTTACAAACTCGCAAAAGAGTACTAAATAAGTTGATGAATCAACTTTCTATGCACCTTGTCGTTACCATGCTGCTGAGTTCATATTCCCATTCTATTGGGTAGTTGAACAAATTCATTTCTATATGAAGGGAGCTAGGGTTTAACCATTTCTTGCATACAAATTGATCAGAGAATTACAAGATTATATGGAACTTCTATGTGTAGATCACACACTTCTCATACTAAGATATTGTGAGCTCGAGAGGTTGACAGATTAGATCTCATTCATTCTATATCTATAGCCTCCTTTGCTTGGCACATTCATACTCTTCAAGTGATGTAATCATTCCATCAAGCTCGGCTTTACAATGATGTCCATTTTATTTTAAGTAAATGTTGTTTGAATATCTTTGATCTACCGGATTTCGTTGGATGCTTGATGAGTGGTCATTCAAACTTTACCATACTCATTTTGTCAAACATGTAATGAGAAATCCAACCGAGCCCATTGATCATAGATTCATGGAATGAATATGACATTTTGTTGAATAGTTGGGTTCAATCCATAGCAACGATGTTGGTATTTGAGCAATAGACTCATACGTGGAATTGAAAACTTAGTTTGCAAGCCATTTCAAAATGTTTGAGTTCATTTTACTATCTTCTTCTCATTCCACAACATGCATTTGGATGATATTGAACTCTGCTCATCATCATCCGATGTAATTCATTCATCAAACAAATATTGCACTTCATTTACCAATCCCTATGAATCATAATCACCTTCGTGGGAGAGTTAGGAAAACATTATTTCATCTTGATTGGCTGCTTACATGTGATTGACTCTTTACCGCTTGAGATGACACATTTTTGCATACGATTTATATGTGCATTGGTTACGTGTAACGCCCCGCCAAGGGATCCAAAAGAATTAACCTAAAGTTTTACTAAGTTTGCTAAACATTTTTTTTTTTTAACAAGAAGTATAACATACACATCAAACACATAGTAGCGGAAGCAATAACATGTAATCATTGACAACATACATTGTAAGTTACATTTCTTAAAGATCCCAAGACGTTGAGTCACGTTTAAATTTAATTAATTCTAAGTCTAACAAATATCACATAAATATGAAAGAATAATCAGAAGTCCCATGTCCATATTATACATTTGTTTCGAATGCCTCTTGGCAAATTAATTCGGAATGCTCAATCATCCACTGTACAAGTCACAGGGTATGAAAGGCTTAAAGGAATATACATATGTAAAGATCAAGATACAACATCCTCAAATCCATGATACAAAGTAAAGTAAAATATATGAAACTATTCACCATACATGATACATCCATAATGATAAAACATCTATCATAAAATATAACCATCCATCATAATAATCCAAGAACATAGTGAAGGTAAATGCCAATCACGAAATCTCCAGCCACGGTGACCATGGAACGGATCTCAATGGTAAGAGTAAAAGCACTACCACCCGACCGCGTGGAACCTAAATGGTCCACTCCCACCGCGCTGAGGAGATAGTCTCAAGTCCCAAACAAGGTATCAAACACAAAACACAAGTACTCTCTAAGTCTGGAAAATCCTAAAAGTATGCTAACTCAAGGTTTCCTAAAAAGATCGACATCTAAATCCCAGAGGTACCACAAGACACGTAGGAAACCTAATATGCAAGCGGGAAAGTGTCATCGCAAAAGTCACGTAGAAGTTACCCGAGCAATCCCTTAGGAATCCCGGGTCCCTACTGATCCCTGCGGCCACTAGTATCCTCTCGTACTGACAAGGCATACTATGGAATGCAAGGTCGTAACCAAGCGTTCTCTCTACCCCATCCTAGTCTGTACTAGCACTCAAGGCATGGGAGAGAACATACAATTATCTTGTTAGGTTCATTTTCCCTTATTTAGTGTAAATGTTTTCACTTATTAAAACAACTTACAATGGGTTACTCCAGGCAGCCTCTTAGGGCCTCGATCCCCATTGCAAGCCACTTCCCGACACTACACATAGATAACCTACCCTAGGCTCATGAAATCATAAATCAAAGAATCATAATAAAATCACCTCAGTCCTATACAAGCAACTGAAAAATATCATAAAAGAT
Source organism: Cupressus sempervirens (assembly GCA_028749045.1). Taxonomy (NCBI): domain Eukaryota; kingdom Viridiplantae; phylum Streptophyta; class Pinopsida; order Cupressales; family Cupressaceae; genus Cupressus; species Cupressus sempervirens. Next base: position 548,556,066 of record CM053783.1, read on the forward strand.
AAGCCACAAAATCACATCAGTTCTTCATGAACAACTGATAAGCATCAAATAATAATCATATGATCACAACAGTTCTCTATCAGCAACTGAAGGCATCAATGATAAATCACAATATCCAATGGTTCTCAAGCAACCAAAAAGTATCCCAATAATAAATCACAATACTGATCGAAGACTCCAAAATGGTCAAGTCAAAACATGTCACAAGATGACATCGTCAAGATCTAAATAAACACTTTAGTCCTCTCAAAGCGACTGGGGAACAAATCAAATATAACTGAACGATGACTCGAAAATGATTAAATCAAGTATCTCATAAACATACACCTCAGCTTCACACAAGGAAACTAGAAAGCAATAACAATCAATTATCCATACACATCATAGAGCATATCACACATCACCATGGTTGGGTTAAGAAAGATCGAGAATAAATCATCATAATATCACAATCGCACAACCCCCGAGCCTCTGGTAACAACCTAAGACTGGTCAATGCTAAGACAACCCCAAAACCTCAAGGCATAGACAACAAATAAAATAGTATAGATACCAAGTGTAAGTTTCATGTTTGGTTTGGTTGAACTCACATAGTTAAGTTGAATATAAGGTTTCATTTTCAGTTAAACATATGTTCTAGGTAATAAGTTTTTGCAATCACCCCTTTTCAATTAACCCATTTCTATATTAAAAATGATTGTTCAATTACCTTATAACTAAGCTAAGGATAATCATTTATTTTATTATGTTATAAAAATAATCCTTAATGATTTAAAACAAATTTGACTTTTTATTAAAATCATTAAACCCTCATTAATAACTTTCATTAAATCAATAATCTAATTTTACAATTTTATCAAATAATGTCCATTATTAATTAACTTTAATTAAGCTAATATTAATTAAATTAATCAATAATTATTCATTTAAATACATATATTAAAATCTTCATTAATTATGAATTTATTAATATTTAACTAAAAACTATTAATAAATTAATAATTATGAAAATTACATTAAAATACATTAATATTTGAATTATTAAATATTAATAAAGATCATTAATAATACATTATTAAAAGACATTAATTAAATACATATTCATAAATTAATTAATAAATATTAATAAACGTTATAAATTAAAAAATATATATATAAAAAAAACTATTAATAAACTACTTTAAATAAACTCATAAAACTCATACGTATCTTACCTAAGAAACTATTACTAAAAGTTATGAAACTTTTAACATATATATATATATGTTAATACCATACTTTTATAAACTAAGTTATATACTTAAAAGCTTTATTAAAACGTGGCATGTGATTTAATATTGCTGCTGCTATTAATGCAGTGTAGGGATATATTTTAAAGTTTATTTAAAACTTTTAACAAGCAGTTAATAACCGCTGCCTGCATGGTACGCAGTGCAGGATTATTATTGCGGCAGCCCTACACAAGTACAGCGTGAATGACTTGCTGCAGACAGTCGTAGATGGTAGAATGAGCGGGGTAGAGGTAAAACAACCCCCACCTTTAATATGAATATATATATATATATATATATATATATATATATATATATATATATATATATATATATATATATATATATATATATATATATATATATATATATATATATATATATTGTAAATCTATTTCCAATAAGATACATATATATTTGTTTAAATTTTATTTAAATCTATAAGAGAGATCAAAACTATCAAAACTTAATATAATGAAATTTCAAAATCCTATCCTGACCAAATTTCTTAAATTCCATTTAACTCAAACCCCAAAACCCGATTTAATTCCAATTTCTTTTAGTTCTAGAATGAGGTTTTTCCAAAATAACTTTCAATTTAGATTTACAGATGTAATCGAATAACAAAAGTTTTAAAAAATGAACGGTGGCAAGACTCACACAACATGATTTGAGAAAACAATTTTCTTACAAGCACGAAGTAGACAGGAAATAGGAAAATTGCATAATAAATCAGTGATCACAAGATCCTACCTAATCCTGATGCTAATACGCAATCCACGAAAATTGTGAGAAGGTTCACTTCCAAAATTCGTCTTCAAGATCTTCTCCAAAACTTGTCTTCAAATTTCCTTCCCCCAAAACTCCTGTCCAATATCTGTTGTCCTTCTAAAATGAACCTTCTAATTGTGATAAAGAGTTCTCTCCTTAAATCGGGGCACTGATTATGAGTTCACCCGAGAAGACTCTTTGCACAACTGAGTTAACTCCAAATTAACCTTTATTATCTTTTCTTTTATTTTGCATTCATCTTTCATGCACATTAAGTTGAATTATAAAATAACTTTATTTAATAATCCACTTGACTTATATTTTAAATTAATTTATTACTTTAATCTCATGTGCACTTTATGAAATTAAAATAACGTTATTAATTTCTATTATTTAATCTTTTAATTTAATTCTCAAATTTAAACTCATGCTTAGATCATGCGATCTAGAATTCTTAATAATTTTATATCTTTCAACTTTTAATTTATTTTAGAACTTAATTGATAACATATTTAATTAATTTAATTAACAATAATATTTAGCATTTATTTAAAAATGAACTCTAAAAATATTATTATTAAATTAAATAAATATTATCCTGTTCTAAATTTATCTTTGAACTTTAATCTCTAAATTTAGTTCTTTTATTTAATTAATTTCTCAATTAATTAAATATTAAAGATATCAAAATAATTCTCTATTAAATTAAATCATTAATTAATCTTTTTAATTAATTTCTTTTATTTTAAACTTATGCACGCATCATGCAATGTAGAATCTTTTTAATAATTTAATATCTTTTCCACTTCTTAATTCATTTTAGAAACTTAATTAATAAAATATTTATTAATTCAATTAATAATAATATTTAGCATTTATTTAAAAATGAACTCTAAATATTTTATTATTAAATTAAATAAATATTATCACGTTCTAAATTTAAACTTTTAACTTTTATCACCAAATTTAATTCTTTTTATTTAATTAATTTCTCCATTAATTAAATATTAAAATGTCATAATAATTTTTCCATTAAATTAAATCATTAATTAATCTTTTAATTGGACTTAATTAATAAAAATTACACCAAAGACTCATAAAGCAACATACGGAAACCCATCATTGCAAAGCACATACTAAATCAAACAAAATGGTTATAATCCTGAAATTACATCATTTGATGCATTCAGAGGGTACTTAACTCAGATACTTGTCCTAATTATCAATTAGGACAATTGGCTAAAGGGTTTAGGATTTGGACTTAAGAGTTTATCTCCCCTCTCTTACCATTGAGACAATGCGATAGGGTACGCTCATCCTGGCAATTCAGGAAAGTCAATACCCGATACCTGCAACCTGCATAAAAATCCACGCATGTACAAACACAATATTCTAAGCTAAACAGACAATGGCAGGAAGTGGTGCATCGTGTAGATCCCGACTAGCAGGTGACTACGACTCCCTTTCTTAACCACATCAGAAACACCATACATAAATAAAACAAACACGCACACCATACACATGCAGTATGGGGTAAGTATCCATAAGAAAGCACGTGTGATAATAAACCATCTAACTAATCGTCATCGATAACTGAAAATATTGAATAATCATCATACATGCATGAAATATAGAGTACCAAGTAATCTCATCATATAATAAACTGAGTGTAAACCAACATCTGATAATCTCTAAAATAATAATACTAATCATCAAACATAAGTTGGCCTAAAAGAGTTTGGCAATGAAGACTAAAATGCGACTTAGGGGCAGGCACTACATTACGATAAAGCCAAGAATGTAAACTGGATTAAACAACCCCTGTGCCTGGCCTATGTCTGCAGTTTTTATGACTTGAAGATATTTAACTTAAAAGTTCATATGACTTATCTTGCGTGGTTGACTGAGTATTATATATTTCAAACAACGTATCCATTATCATTCAAAATCTCTCCACGCTTCTCACATTTGTCATTTCTTCAAGAAACTTACGTGCTTGGTCTATGTTTGATCAACGCTGCAGATCTACAAAGAGGGCAATAATTTGATGGCTCACGCCAGATAGCCTCCTCTTCATTATAGCCAACGAAGGGTTTACACCACTAGTTAACATTTCTTCTATGATGCCACACAAAAGTACTTGCCGAATCTTGACTTCTTTGAAATGATTTAATCATCTCTTTTACTGCCCTTGTTCCTCTACTCCTTCTAGACGTATAGATAATCTTTGCTACAATCTATCTCATCCAACATGAAAGGTGTATCTGACCCAATTAATTCTGACATGAAAGATGTCAATTTGAAGTCATTTTCTTCTGCGATTTTATCTGACATGGCCGTTCTAATTTCAGAAAACTCTCTGGCAACATTTTGAATGCTTTCACTTTCCCATCACACAGTCGTGAAGTTTCAAGCATTAGTGGAAATATGCATTGATAATGAATGCAAGCCGCATCACCTGCAAATCACCATGACTGACCTGCGAGTGCCTTCCCTATGAATAAAACCAGTCTTCAGATTATATCTATGAACTTTTATTTCTAGCCGGTAGTTGTTTTCAAGTTGAGGTTTGGGTTGGGATGTTCGGGTTAGGATTAGGTTAAAAAGTTGGAGTACGGGGAGAGAGAGTATGGCTAGTACGTTGAGAGAGAAAAGTACGTGGAGAGAGAGGATTGTGAAAAGGGGAGTGAAACTCTAACTCAAACCTCGTACTTCTCTCTAAAAGTTTTAGTATGTGGAGAGAGAAAGGTACGGGGAGAGAGAAAGTTTAATTTTTCTTTATGACTAATTTCTCTCTCTCTCTCTCTGATTAATTAATTAAATTAAAAATCTCTGTAAAATGTCTGGGTAACAATAATAAAATACAAATATTTGCTAACAAGTCTATCATGCATTAATTACAACTTTACATTTTCCACATTTCTCACAAGTGGATTAACTTTTCAAAAAATTATCATTTTAAACTTCCACCTCACAAATGAATGCCTAATCAATAGTAATTATCACTATCTATTTTTCTAAATATAGAGTTAAATGTTTTATATTTCTTATTTTAAATATATTGATTAGTTTTACACTGATGTTTATTTTTGTCATTTGTAAAATGTTATTTCTTTAAGTTTACACTATATTTTACTAGCTACTATTTTACAATCTTATTCTAAATTTTGTATACCATCTTACAAATTGCAATAATAATACTACCCCTCAAACTAATTAGATATTTTGGTAGTTTGAATTAAGTAATCAACAATTTTTTTAAAAAAATCAAATATATACTACCCCTCAAACTAATTAGATATTTTGGTAGTTTGAATTAAGTAATCAACAATTTTTTTAAAAAAATCAAATATTTCAACTTATAACCAAATTGGTAGAAATGACTAATTCATTCATATAATATAATCTCTATTGTTATTTATATATTTCTTAAAATAATTTAATTATTAATATTTTAAAATTTTCCTCCAACTCTCTCTATCATTCTACCTTTAATTATTCATATAATTAAATATCGTTCTCTTTTTTAGCTCTCTCTTCATACCCTTCCTTCCTATCTATAAATCTCCATTTTTTTTATTTTCCAATTACTCATAGGAACTTTGATGCATTGTGTCTCTTGTTGTTTTTGGAAAAATATGTGTATTTTTGTGAAGGAAAATTGATTTTTCTCCCTACCAAAAATAGTATGGACGAATAAAATGAACACAAAATGTCATTTATAAAATAAGAAAAATAAGAAAAAAAGATATACACATTGTAAGTTCCATATAAACTTTTAAATTCATAGGTTAATCTAATTGAAAAATTGCATTCAATGAATGCAATAGTATCTTGCCAAAGAGAACGACTAATAAATGACAACTGAATGCATATTCTAAAACCCATCTCACAATATGTACCGCCTAAATAAACTACAACTAAGATTGGGCTGTAAAACTCGTCTAATAATATTTACGACCTAAATAAATAAACAGTTTAGATTATGTTCTAAAACCCGCCTGTGGATATTCACTACCTAAAGAGAAAACAAAGAATATACTGAATATGCCCCTTTAAAGGCCAAATGTCTTTTTCCCAATTACAAAGGGCAAAGAATAAAAGGCTTAGCTGACTAGTAGATGGAATGGTGACAAACAATCACCAGAAGTATTACATTTCCTTTTCCTTCCAACAAATAATCATGCACCACCCTGAGCCTGTACGTTTGACTGTTTGTTGTGATAAACTACCGTGGCCAAGCCTCTTGCTTCAGGACAGTTGTTGCGATCAATTCCTCTTCCTGTTTGCTCTAATGGCGACTGAATATTTCACAGGGACGGGAGTACGAAAATAGAGAGCAAACATGATCTGGGAGAACCAGAATGGATGAGGCTGAACCGCTCCTCAATTCCAAAAACAGAGCGTGGGAAAGGCCAGACAGACTCTTAACAATTCGCCGGAGTTTTTTCTCTGAAAGGATTGTCAGCCCTGCCTCCATTGTCAAAGAAAACATCCTCTACGGAACTCCATCACCTTCACCTCATTTGTCCAGAAGCCATTCAGTCGGTGCCATACAATCCACACCAAAAACAGATTCTGTGCAGAGAACGGGATCCTTAAGGGAGGCGACTTTGATTGAAAATGGGGCTGAAATTAGGGCACCGGCGGAGGAAAATTGCTTCCATGTGGTGGACATGGCGGGGGAAAGATGGCCGGATCGGGGCATTCGGAGAAAGAAGTTGGGGAGATCGAGCTCTGCACCTGCAATTGTGGTTGGAAATGTGGGGAACTCGGGAAATTTGGGGGTTTCGGCGCGAGAAAGACCTAAATTGAGCTCCGCTTCGGATGCCGTGAAGAGGGCCTGTATCGGGGTTGCGATTTATTTGACCATTGGGGTAAGTATTTATATGTGGAGGGTGGACGAATTCAAGGGCACCTCGACTGATTCTGTGGTGGATGCCCTGTATTTTTGCATTGTCACAATGTGCACAATCGGTTATGGCGACATTGTGCCCTGTACTACATTTACCAAGATGTTTTGTTGTGGTTTCATTCTGGTAGGGTTTGGTTTCATCGACATTTTGCTCAGCGGTCTGGTGAGCTTTGTACTTGACAAGCAGGAGACCGTGCTGATTCACAGCAGCCGTTATGAGCTCGCCAAGAATTATTTTGTGGATACGGAGAAGGGGAGAATGAGGATTCGGATCAAGGTGGGGCTTGCCCTGGTGGTTGTGGTTTTGTGTATTGGGATTGGAACCCTCGTTGTTCATGGCCTTGAGGATTTGAGCTGGGCGGATTCGTTTTATCTTGGGGTTACTTCTGTGACTACTGTAGGGTTTGGTGATTATGCTTTTGATACGACGCAGGGGAGGATCTTTGCTGTGGTGTGGCTGCTCGTGAGTACTCTGGCTGTGGCGAGGGCTTTCCTGTTTCTTGCCGAGCTGAGAATTGATAAGCGCAACAGGCTCACTGCGAAGTGGATTCTGCACAGGGAGATGACCGTTGGGGACCTGCTTGCTGCGGATATCGACAACAATGGCTTTGTCAGGTTAGTACTTCCGCCATTAAAGCTTCCTGTAAAACTCGTTCATAGGAAGGAATTAACTGTGAAGTTGATAAATTGGAAGGATTTAGATTCGTTCTGCTATTAAAACTTCATGTAAAGCCGGTTCGTGTGTTGGAATTAACTGTAAATTTGAAAACTAGGGAAGAATTGGAGTAGTTCTGCCTTCAAAGCTTCATTGAAAGATGGTTGATTGATAGGAAAGAGTTAACTGTGAAATTGATTAATGTGAGCGCTCCCGCCATCAAAGCTTACTGTAAAGCTCGTTGATAGGAAGGAATTAACTGTAAAGTTGACAAATTGGAAGGATTTAGGGTCGTTCTGTCATTAAAGCTTCATGTAAAGGTTGTTAATATGTAGGAATTAACTGTGAAGTTGGTTAATAGGAAGGAATTAGAGTAGTTCCGCCATTGAAGGAATTTCAATTTGACTGTAAAGTTGATCAATAGGAAGGAATTAACTGTAGAATCGATCAACTGGATGGAACTGAATAGTTCAGTGAGGGATTTCTTCCGCTGAATAATCTCCGTGTCATATACAGAGTGTCATTAGTAAACACTGAATTCGCAGAGAATGTTAGTTGATGAATGTTAGATGGGCATTATACCGATCGTGAAGAAGGATGAGTATACAAAGGAAAAATAACATGCTGTTGAAATATAAGAACAGTAAGTTGAAAAAGTCTCGAGCAATGAACGTTACGTTGTCACGATGATTTATTTAGATGGCATGATCTATATTATAAGTTTTTATTTATTTAGTTATTATTAAAATATATTTGAACTATGGCGGTTATGGATTCTATATCGAGTGTTTTAAGCAGTTTTGTTTTTTTTCGTTTCTGTTTTATATTTAGATAGATAATATTTAAATTGACAGTCAATCATTTGGTTGTTAAAATAAGATAAATTTCTTTTCTTTTTGGTGGGATGAGGTGTTTGATTATTACATTATGTGATTTAAGTATACTATATTTTTTGTTAAAGTATTTGCTATCATTAGAAATTCGGTTGTTTTATGAGAATAAAATATTCTATCTAATATAATAATTGTAAGTGTTTGAAATAATTTAATTTATTGTTTTATTATTATTAAATTATGTGATATTTAAATAGAGTACATTTTTTTTTCGATAATATTTTCTTATTACCTAAATATTTTAGTGAAGAAATTTGATTGAAGTAAGAGATAAAAATATTGTAAATTATTTTACCATTTTTAAAAATTAGAATTATAGAAATATGATATTGAATAGTATATTAGTCTTCCACATCTTTTCCTTTGAATGCTAACCTCTCACTTTCTCATCCTCTCAGTCTACTCTTTGCGCAAAGCCTTTAGTCATCAAGCCCTAAGCCTACATCATACAAAGTCTTTAGTCTTCAGTTATCAACCCCAACCTTTCGCTTTCTCATCCTCTCAGTCTACTATTTGTGCAAACCCTTCAGTCATCAACCCCAAGCCCTAAAGCCTACATCGTATAAAGCCTTCAGTCATCAACCCCAAGCCCTCTCTCTCTCTAGGTTTAGGGAAAATGTGGTTTTGGCTTTTGGCTTTAGATAAACAGATAGAAGGACAATACATGAAAAGAGATATGAAGAAAGGGAGAGGGGAGAGATGGGGAGAGTAGGAGAGAGGGAGGCAAAGGGGAGATAGGGTTTAGGGCTTTAAGCTTAGAGAGAGGGATATAAGTGATGGTTGAGCTCTATGAGTGAGTAATGTTGCATAAAGGTAGAGGGATAAGCATCATGCAGAATGTGTTGCAATTATTGACCATACATAGAGGGTAAGTAAGCACACAAATTAATTGCATGTGTCAGATTAAAATTATGTGTTTGTAGATTATTAATCGATCTAAATAATTCGTTCAAATACATTGAATAGATCACAACCTTCCATTTTATCAAACTCTAGATAGTTACACTTGAATTGTTAATGAAACCATGTATTATTTTTGAGATATTTGTATTCCTATGTTCCACACGAATGTCTCCCTTGGTTTTTTTTAACTTTCTTCCATCCTTGGTAGGGTACAAAGATGTGGAGACATCATTCCCGCCCCCCATCTCGTATCCATTTCTGCAAAATTTAGTTACAATCGCCAAAATAACTCTGAGAGTGGTCGGGGATGGTGAGAAGTCACTAGTATGATTAAGGGACTCCTTGTCATCCCAAAGCTTCTAGTTGTCTCCCAAACTATACTTGGACAACCAATTTATGAAAATAACTCATTTTTCAATTTAAAGAAAAGCTTGTTTGGCCCACAATAATACCCAAACCACATTCTGTAACGCCCCGCCAAGGAATCCAAAAGAGTTAACCTAAAGTTTCACTAAGTTTGGTAGCATTTTTTTTTTTGAAACATGAAAGTTAAACCATTCACAACATACACCTAGTAACGGAAGCAATAACAACAATTCAACTGAAAATGTACATAAACATACATAACATGTTACATTCCTTAAGGATCCCTTAACATTGAATCACATTTAAATTAACTAATATTAATTCCATCTAATACCACATCCACATGAAATAATAGTGAAAAGTCAAATGTTCTAAAAACAATATACTTCGTTTCAAATGTCCCTTAGTAAATTACATTTCAGAATGCTCAATCATCCACTATACATGCCACAGGGTATGAAAGGCTTAAAAGAATATACATGTGTGAAAATAAAGTACATCATCCTATTCTAATCCATGATGCAAGTGCAGTAAAGTAAATGAAACCACATGTCATACATGATACATCATCATAGAAGATATAAACATCCATCGTAACAGATAACCAGAAATCACAACACATAATTATCTAAGTGCACGGTTCCTCCCAATCGTAAATAGCATCATTAGACCATCGTGGGCCCTAGCCATCCCTCCGTGCGTAACATCCCAAGTCATCAAAGAGATCATCAGTAATATCATAGTAGGAATGTCACTCCTAAAACATACTACATCATATGCATAAATGTAATGTTCCCATGTTTTAGCCTTCACGTTCTCCAAAGTCTAAGTGGAGGATAAGAAAAATTAAAGTCATTCAATTAAAAATTAAAAGATGACCTTGTATTAATTATTAAAGGAATAGCTTCTAGGGTATGTATTAATTATTGGAAGGACGGAAGCCTCTCGTGATTTAATTAATTATTGCTAGGGAGGAATTTTTGGGGTATGCATTAATTATTGGAAGGAGAAGCTTCTAGCTCTTGCAATTAATTAATGTTTAGTTCCTTCCAGAAGGATGAAGAAAAGGATAAATAGGGCTGAAAGTTTCATTGCTGATCATCGGATGATTATAACTTGCATTTGATAAGAGCTTGGATGTGTGAATCACACTCCTTTTTTGGCAATAAAGGACGTTCATTCTCTGTTGTAACATTCTAGACATCATTCCCTTAGGGTTTGGCCTTTGGAATACATCTCTTTGTACTTGATTGCAGCATTTTTAGAATTAATATAATTTTAGTAGTTGGTTCAGCTTTTGGGCATTCCTGGGTGCCCATTATAGTGGTATTAGAGCTATAAGTCCTGCCATCCTGTGGAGATCTTCAACATTTATGTTTGAGCATGCAACAAGGGCTTTATAATTTTTGCAATACCAGAGCAAGACAAAGTAGGAGTTCAGACTCGCTTAACGAACGGGATAGTTTGTTTGTGCAAGGGGACATACAATCCAGTCATACAGACACATAGGATACATTCTTTGAACAAGACAACAACATGGGTGACCAAGATGATAGAAATCCCAGTTCCGACCAAGAAAATGTAATATTCAGGTTACTGGGTACTACATAGAGGAGGGGCAACGAATGCAACAGGAGCAAAATAGGCGAACAGATATGATGTTGCAGCTAATGGCTAGATAGATGGGCATCAATATTAATCCAGGTGATGCCAACAATGGAAACAACAATAATAGGGGTAATGATAATGGAGGCCGAAACAACATTAATGGTAATAATGGACATGACAATAATGGAAATGAGGCTGATAACTTTAGACATGTTGCACGACAAACTCGAACAACTAGCTCGAGACCTCTTCTATCGACCTTTCCACCTAGAGAACCAGTTCAACCGATTAATGAACCACAGATTGTAGAGTTACAGGATCAGTTTAGGAGGGATTGGGAGGCCAGTGGACCAGAGTTTCAGGCAGATATCTCTCTCAGAGATTACTTGGACTTGAGGATGAGACACATGCCCAGATCAGGAGGACGAAGTCAAAACTTTGAGTTGAGAAAGAAAGTGGGGAAACTTTCTTTACCTTATTATGATGCTTCAGGGAAGATGACCGCACGACCTTGGGTGCAGAAGATGGATACATACTTGCAGCTGAATCCTATGCCTAAAGAGGAGGCTATAAAGTATGCAACTATTCACTTGGATGGACCAGCACATGAGTGGTGGCACCATGGCATGTTAACCTTGGGACATAATCAAATCACATCTTATGAGGAGTTCACTGAGAAGCTCATAGAGAGATTTGATACTAGGGATCCTGAATTACAGTTTAAGGAGTTGGCACAACTCAAGCAGTGGGGATCAGTTGAAACATATATCAGTGAGTTTCAGAGGTTAGCTGTGTTGGTCACATATATTTCAGAGAGGAGGTTAGTAGTGTTGTTTATGGATGGACTCTCAGAACCCTTGCGAGGTTGGGTCAAGGGACATGACCCAGGTACGTTGCAGGAGGCCACTAAAAAGGCTCGTGACTTAGCACCTTCTTCATTTAGGAGCAGATTTCAGCAAAAGGATTCTTATATGAAAAAGGACAAGGAGAAGGACAAAAAACCTTTTCACAAGGATGTTCAGCCCAAAAGAGATAAGTTGGATAATGACACCTTGAATGACTTAAGAAAGAAAAAGTTATGTTTTCATTGTAGAGAGCCTTGGGATTTATCTCATAAGTGTCCACTCAAGGCTAAGGCAAATCAAATGGAGTATTTCTCAGCAGGAGAGTCACAGTCAGAGAGAGAGGATCAACACTCAAATTCAGATGATGATAGCACTACAGAGGAGAGCAACATTCCTGAGGATGAGAAGTCATTAGCACGATTAACGAGGGCTCAGAAGGCAATCACATTTAAGGTCAGAGGTACTATCCAAGGGCAAAAAGTGATCTCACTCATTGACACTGGAGCTACACATAATTTTATAGATGCACAATTTGTAGCTAAGAGAGGTCTACAGACTGAGGAGCATGCCAGATTTAGAGTTATGGTAGCCAATGGTGACAAACTATTATGCACTCAGAAGATATCTAATCTTCACATCAAGTTTGGAGATGGCTATGAGTTGGAAGATGAGTTCTATGTGGTAGACATGGGAGACTATGATATCATCCTTGGCATGGTATGGATGGCCTCGCTAGTAGAGTTCACACTTAACCTAGCAAAATTGGAGATGAAGTTTTAGCATGAGGGAAGAACTGTGGTACTTAGAGGACTTTCAGATGGGAGTTGCAGAGTAGTTTCCCTGAGGAGAATGCAAAAACTTTTTTGGCAGAATGTTTCACTATGCCACCTTCACAAGAGCCACAGGTGAAGAGTCATCCACCAGAGATTCAGGAGATACTTGACAGGCACACTAAGGTATTTGGCAAGATTCTGCATGGGGTTCCTCCTAACAGAGGGATAGAACATGTTATTGAGCTTGAAGAGGGAGCCAAACCAGTCATGATTACTCCCTATCGTCATCCTAAGAAACATAAGGATGAGATAGAGAAGGAAATTAAGGAGTTGTTGGAAATAGGACATATCAGGCCTAGTAAGAGTCCCTTTGCTTCAGTAGTAGTGTTGGTAAAGAAGAAGGATGGGACAATGCGCATGTGCATTGATTATAGGGCATTAAACATGAAGAGCATTAAGAACAGATATCCCATCCCACGAATAGATGAGCTAATTGATGAGTTACATGGTGCATGCTTTTTTACAAAGATTGATCTACGGTCAGGGTATCATCAGATCAGGATGAGGGAGGAGGACATTGAGAAGACAACTTTTTGGTGTCACTATGGCCACTTCGAGTTTTTGGTTATGCCATTTGGGTTAACCAATGCCCCTACTACATTCCAAAGTTGCATGAATCAGGTATTTAGGGAGCAACTTAGGAGATTTGTTTTGATTTTCTTTGATGACATTTTAGTTTTTAGTAAGACTTGGGAGGAGCATTTACAACATCTTGAGATGGTGTTGTCTACTTTGGAAAAAGAATCATTGTATGCCAAGGAATCTAAGTGCGAGTTTGGGATGACCAAGCTACTATATCTTGGACATATTATCAGTGCAAAGGGAGTTCAGGTAGATCCTGAAAAGATTAGGGCTATTGTTGATTGGCCTACTCCAAAAACTCTTACACAACTTAAGGGATTCCTTGGTCTCTGTGGATTTTACAGGAGATTTGTTAAAAGATTTTCACGGCTCGCTACACCCTTGACAGACCTTACTAGGAAAGGGGCCTTCACATGGACAGAGGCAGCTCAGAGAAGCTTTGATCATTTCAAGAAGGTGATGTCATCATGTCCAGTACTAGCTCTACCAGATTTCACAAAGCCATTTGAGCTTCATTGTGATGCATCAGGAGATGGGATCATAGCAGTCTTGATGCAGGAGAAGCATCCCATTGTTTTTGAGAGCAGGAAGCTCTGTGGAGTGGAGAGAAGCTATTCCATATATGATCGAGAGATGTTGGCTATAATGCATGCATTGGCTAAGTTTAGGTCCTACCTAGTTGGGGGAAAGTTTGTTATCAAAACCGATCACAACAGCATCAAATACTTCATGAATCAACGTGATTTAAATGATAGACAACAGAAGTGGATCACAAAGTTGTAGGCTTATGACTTTGACATTGAGTTTGTCAAAGGTAAGAAGAATGTGGTTACAGATGCCTTATCCAAGAGGCCTCATATTTGTGCTCTAGCTGAGATTACAGGAGTTCTAAGAAACAAGATCACAGAAGAATATGCGAGGGACACTTGGGCTTCTGGAGTAATTGCAGGCACCATACATGATGATCGCTATGTGGTGTTGGATGGGTTGATAAAGTTTTAGGGCAGGATATATTTGATTCCTTCATCACAGTATAAGGAAGTAATACTGAAGGCATTTCATGATGCACCTACAACTGGACATCCAGGGGTCTTTAAGACCTATAGGCAGATCTGTGAACAGTTCACATGGAAAGGGCTCAAGGATGATGTTCAGAAGTATGTCAGGGAGTGTACAATTTGCCAGCAGAATAAGGGAGAGCACACATATCTTGCAGAGTTGTTACAACCTTTGCCCATTCCAAATAGGAAATGGGAAAGTATTTCCATGGACTTCATCACCGGGTTACCACGAGTACAAGGGAAAGATTGCATCTGTGTGATAGTTGACCGACTGACGAAGTTTGCTCACTTCTTTGCTATTCCATCCACTTATACAGCAACACAGGTGGCTGATCTTTTCTTTAGAGAGATATTCAGATTACATGGGCTACCTACTTTCATTGTTAGTGATAGGGATAGTAAATTCATAAGCACTTTTTGGCAAGAGCTGTTTAGGTTGTGTGGTACTGAACTTACACCTAGCACTAGTTATCATCCACAGACAGATGGGCAGACAGAGATTGTGAATAAATGGGTGGAAGGATATCTGAGGAACTATGTGACTACACAACAGAGGGCTTGGGTCAAATGGTTACATATGGGGGAGTACTGTTATAACACCACTTATCATATGTCCATTAAGATGACTCCATTCATGGCACTATATGGTTATGAAGCACCTAGTTTCATGGATCTAGTTTTGGGAGATAGTAGAGTGCCCAAAGCAAAAAACTTCTTGCAGGATAGTCAGGATATTTTGAGGGTGCTCAAGGAGAATATACAGCGAGTCAAAAATTAGGAAAAAATTGTATGCTAACCAGCACCGGATAGAGCGTAGTTTTGAAGTTGGGGATATGGTTTACCTGAGGCTACAACCATATAGACAGTCATCACTCAAGAAAAGTGGAGCAGAGAAGTTGAAGCCTAGGTTTTATGGCCCCTACAAAGTGATCTGCAAGGTGGGTGAGGTTGCTTATGAGATAGAGCTTCCAGAAAATAGTCGGGTGCATAATGTGTTTCATGTGTCAAGGCTTAAGAAAGCCATCGGACAAAGAGTTGTGCCTTCAACAGAATTACCACCATTAGATGAGGAGGGGAAGCTTGTATTAATTCCTGAGGCTATTCTGGATACTAGGGAAAGGACTCTGTGAAGCAGGTTGATTAAAGAATATTTAGTCAAACGGAAATATCTGCCAGAGGAAGATGCTACTTGGGAGAGTGAGCAGGTGCTACAGCAAATAGGACTAAGATTGCTTGAGGGCAAGCAATTTTCAAGGAGGGCAGACCTGTAATGTTCCCATGTTTTAGCCTTCACGTTCTCCAAAGTCTAAGTGAAGGATAAGAAAAATTAAAGTCATTCAATTAAAAATTAAAAGATGACCTTGTATTAATTATTAAAAGAATAGCTTCTAGGGTATGTATTAATTATTGGAAGGACGGAAGCCTCTCGTGATTTAATTAATTATTGCTACGGAGGAATTTTTGGGGTATGCATTAATTATTGGAAGGAGAAGCTTCTAGCTCTTGCAATTGATTAATGTTTAGTTCCTTCCAGAAGGATGAAGAAAAGGATAAATAGGGCTGAAAGTTTCATTGTTGATCATCGGATGATTATAACTTGCATTTGATAAGAGCTTGGATGTGTGAATCACACTCCTTTTTTGGCAATAGAGGACGCTCATTCTCTGTTGTAACATTCTAGACGTCATTCCCTTAGGGTTTGGCCTTTGGAATACATCTCTTTGTACTTGATTGCAACATTTTTAGAATTAAT
The DNA here is from genome assembly GCA_028749045.1 of Cupressus sempervirens. Taxonomy (NCBI): domain Eukaryota; kingdom Viridiplantae; phylum Streptophyta; class Pinopsida; order Cupressales; family Cupressaceae; genus Cupressus; species Cupressus sempervirens. The sequence continues at coordinate 548,572,522 of CM053783.1, forward strand.
ATAATTTCAGTAGTTGGTTCAGCTTTTGAGCATTCCTGGGTGCCCATTACAAGAAAGAAATCTAACATGCTACAACGTATGCATAAGAAATCTAATCATGCAAAATAAAGCATAAGATAAGTAAATAACATCATCTAACATGTGCTAATCATCAATATAAGGATGCATGTCCACCATCATAATCCATGAATAGAATGAAAATAGATGCCAACAGAGAATGCATCAGCCACGGTGTCTTAGACGGATCTTAAATGGTAAGAGTGAGAAAGCACTACCACCCGACCCCGTGGGACCTAAATGGCCCACTCCCACCGCGTTGAGGAGATAATCTCAAGTCACAAACATGCTATCAAATCACATGGCACAAATACTCTCTAAGTCTAGGAATCCTAAAAGTGTACTAACTCAAAGGTTATAACACAAATCAACATCTAATCTTAGAGGCACAACAAAGACATGTAGGAAACCTACTATGTAAGCGGGAAAGTGTCATTGCATGAATCACGCTAGAGTTACCCTGGTAGTCTCTCTATAGACCTCGACCCCCTAGTAATCCCTATGCGGCCACTAGTATCCTCTCATACTAACGAGGCATACTGCGGAATGCAAGGTCGCAACTAAGCATTCTCTCTACTCCCATCCTAGTCTGTACTAGCACTCGAGGCATGGGCGAGAAAAAACAATTATCTTATTAGGTTCATTTAAGTCAGTATTAGGTGTAATGTTCTCACTTATTAAACAACTTACAATGAGTTACCCTGGTAGCCTCTTAGGGCCCCAACCCGCATTACAAGCCACTTCCCGACACTACAAGTAGATAACCTACCCTAAGCTAATGGAATCATAAATCACAAAATCACCACTGTCCTATACAAGCGACTGGAAAAAAAATACCAAAAGATAATCCACAATAAGAGCATTAAATCTCCATGAGCAACTGAAAAGCATCCATAGATAATCATGACCACAACAGTTCTCTATTGGCAACTGAAGGTATCAATGATAATCACAGTATCCATTAGTTCTCAACAAGCAATCAAAATGACATATCAAGCAAATAATACTGATCAAAGACTCCAAAATGGTCGAGTCAAAACATGTCATAACATGACATCATCAAGATCAAATAAACAATTCAGTCCCATCAAGGCGACTGGAAAGTAATCCAAATACACCTGATCGATAACTCATAAATGGTTACATAAATCATAGCTTACACAAAAGACTGGAAGCAATATCAATCATTAAACCACACACACCATAGAGCATGCCATCCCATAACCATGGTTGCGTTTAAAAAGATCGAAATCAAAAGACATTATTATGACATCACACTCATAACCCCCAAGCCTCTGGTAGACGTCCTATAACTGGTCAACAATCTAGTCAACCCAAAAACCCAAAACAAATAGCATAGAGAAAACAAAAAATGCAAACACATGTTTGGGTTTGCGAAATAACTTAATTGAATTAAATATGGGGTTCTCCGTTTTCGTTTCGGGTATATTTCAAATGTAAAAGATCCTTCATTTAATCTACAAGTCAACTCGTTTATCCCCTCGATTAAAACATAGAATTATCCCTCTATTATTTTAAAACAATTTTCTAAAATAGTCAAAAGATAATTATTTACTTATTCAAATCATTAAACTAATTCCCATTGAAAAAATTATTGCATTATTTTACTAAAAACAATGTTACTAATAATTCCAAGAAGTGTCTCCCGTTATTCAAAATAATAATTTACCATTTCCTTAAAATCGGAAAGCACCATTGCACAACTTAATTATCAATTTAATTTAATTAATTCTACAACTAATTAATTTAATTAACAATTACATAACTATATTAATGACTCAATGATTATTATCCAATAAGAAGACTCTCTTCTATCCTATAGTTATCTCGTTTAAAAGTTGAGTCAATTAAAGTTTAAACCCTGTTATATTTTGGGATCAACCTTTCTAAGATCAGCTAAGGGTAAATGTTTGAATCACTTAAATCCTCAAGATTATAATTAATAATCTCTCAGTGATTTAATTTTGACTTTATTACTAAACATCATGAGTTCATTTCTATTAATCACTCCCCATTTAATTCAATCTCCAATAAATAAATTACCCATTGATTTCCAATAATCAATGAAACCAATATTATTGATAACAATAATTGCATAATTCAAAAACTTCAATTTATAACATACTTTAATAATTAACCTTAATTAAACTAAATTTAATTAAGTTAATTGTTAAATTCTAAATATAAAACTATATTAATATCTCTCCTCTTATAATAATAATTGACAAATTATTATTAATACTTTTTTTTTTAGCATTATTGATAAAAATTAATATATATTAAATAACAAAAATTTAAATAAAAATAAAAATAAATATATATATATATAAAATTAAAACTTTCATAATATTTAAACAATATAATAAAACAGCTCTTGAAAGCGATTTTAATATCGCTGCAACATATAATAATGCCACCGGCTTAATAAGCCGTGCGACCCTGCCAATTCGATTACATCATGCCAAGCGATGTCATATTGCTATGGCTTAACAGTCGTGCCTGTAAATAAGCCATGGCTGTGCGGCCCAATGCGTTAGCAGGTCTGGCGGCATTCAGAGGTGGTCGGGGTTGCGGTGTGTATAAACCCTGCCCACCCTAATAACATATAGTGTTATTAACATTACTTGACTTCAAAACCAAAAGCAATTTTATAATAATCGCTGCCGACCACTAACGTGTGCGGCCTGCGGATCGCAGACCTGCAGTATGCCGTTGCCAGGGGTGGGGTACGGGTTAATCCCTCCCCGCCCCTCATTAATATTTTTTATTTTTTAGTTTTCTAAAAACATTTTCCCAATTGCGCTCCGAATTAAAGTTTTTATATGCAGCGTTTTAATATATATAAATAAATTTTAAAAAAATTTTATATATAAACGTTTTTAGATTTGTTAACACACACACACATATTCTAAAAACATTTTTTTTCAATAATATAATATATACATAATTTTTAAACAAAAAGGTTTTTCCAATGATTGTTCTTCAGATTTACCTATTTAATCATTCTAATAGGTTTGTCTATAAGCATTTAAACCCTAATCCCATATATTCCTTAGATTTACACATGTGGAGTTTCTGATACATGAATTTAAATATCCAAGACAAGAATGCATACAACCAAGATATTCAACACATGAAATCCTCAAAAAGTATTCAGAAGACACGAAGAAGACAGTAAGTGCTAGAAGCGAAATAATAAGTGCAAAATCACAAGTGTCTACCTGGACACTGATGCTAATTCACTTCTCCTCATAAACTATAGAGCAAGCTCCTTCCTTCTCCAACATTTGCGAATCCACCCAAAAATGCTCCCCAAGCTTCTAGGAGTGCCTGAATATAAAGAACTCTCAAGAGGCACCTAGAATGTCTCTAGAAACAACCAGAAGATGAGATAAGCATTGACAACTAAGCACGAGCTTTTTCCAACTTTCTAGATGAGTCACAAGGTTGTAGACACCATGTGCTTAATTTGTGCGCCAACTCTTGTGTTGTAGACATATTTGAAATCAAGGGGTGCGCTTACTCCTAGGTAGACTTATAACTTTTATTTTAATCTTTTTATTATTTATTATTATTTTATTATTATTTTTATTATTTTTAATTTAATTTTCTTTAATTTATTTATTTTACTCAATTAATTTCCCACTTAATTAATTAAAAAAAAGATATCAAAATATCATGATATTATATTAATTTTTAAAAAATAAAATAAAATAATTAATTAAATCTTTTAATTTTAGACTTAATTAATAGAAAATTCACCAAAGACCTTCAAAATAAAATATGAAAACCTATCATAGAACAATCCATACAAAATCAGTTTAAGGGGTTAAAATCGCGAATTACGTCATCCGACACATTTGGTAGGTAAAACATCTCAGATACCTGTCCTACCTTTCTAGGACAAATGGTTTACGAGCTTAGGATTTGCACTTGAGAATTTATCTCCCCTCTCTTACCATTGAGATAGTGCAATAGGGTATGCTCATCCTGACAATTCAGGGAAGTCGATATCCAGTACCTGCACCCTGCATAAAATCTATGCATGTACATACTATATATATATATATATATATATATATATATATATATATATATATATATATATATATGCTAAGCTAAATAGACAATGGCAGGAAGTGGTGCATCCCGACTAGCAGGTGACTACGACTCCCTTCCTTAACCACATCAGAAACTCCATGCATAAAAAAACAAACACGCACACCATACACATGTAAGTATGGGGTAAGTATCCATAAGACAACAGATATAATAATCCATTTAGCTTAACATCATCAATAGCTGAGAACAATGTAATAATCATCATGCATACATAAAATGTAGATTCTAAATAATCACATCATATATTACTGAATCCATAGCACAATATCTAATAGTTTCAAAACAATGCTACTAACCATCAACATAAAAGTGGCCTAACAGAGTTTGGCCATGATAGCAACAATGTATCTAGAAAAATGTAAACGAGGGCAGGCACTACACATTCAACAATACGAAAACTTAATCCAAGCATAAAATAACAAAAAGGAAAAAAAATCATTTTTGTATTCACAAAGGAGAACAACAACAAGAGGAGTAACTAGTCAAGGAAAGAACAACAATATAAATAAGATGTTAGGGCATCAAATCCACTTAATTTAGACTCTGAGACCTACCACCGACCAATTATGGACAATTTTATATTATTATGGACTTCCTTATATGTTTATTGTTTAGTAGTTTAGTTATAGTATATACATTATGATATATTTTGTCATTTCATTCTTGATCTTGGAGCCTTTGAGCATTTTCACTACATGTATGCTTATTGATAATGAAAGCATTTGAATTTTATTAATTTGCTTATTAGTTCACTTAGAATCTCAAATTAAATCTAATTTTATTAATTAAACTTCTAAAATGTCTATGATAAATGCTTTATTAGTGTTATTGCCCTTGAAAAATTTGACCTAAAGAGTACCCCTATTGAAACACATTGCGTCGTCCCTCTCATTCTTATCTTTACAACTCCATGGAAATATATGTGTTGAATATTATAAATGCGTTCAACGATATCATATTCTTTTGGTTCTTTTTGGAAATCTTAGGTGTTGGATAAAAATTAAGATTCAAGATGTGACAATGCTTGTACGATTGATTGGTTCTCTCTAAGCTCTCATCGCATATGTATGCTTGCATGTTTATTAAATAATTCCCAATTTTTGTTTTCATTTGTGAGGTGGGATTGGGTGGGGTTGCTTAGAGAAAAAAAAAGCCTTTTACTCTAAAGGATTGGGTGTTCCTTGCAGCATAAGAGGTTCATGTGTTTTTGTGTAGCTAGGACAAAGTTTCATATTCTTATATAAGGACACCATGTCACCAACTGAAAAGCCTAGTTGACATGTTGGAAATAATAAATAAGTTCCCTTAGACACTTTGAATTAATAAAAAATATAATTAATGAAAGAAGCTTTAAATAATTTAATACATAATGATATTAAATATTTGTTTTTAACTAAGGAAAAACAAGTTTTTAAGGGACTTGAAATCAGACCTTCATAATAATAGTAGTTTTAAATTTTGGTGGCCGACCTATACAAGGTCATTTATTACTATTGGATCAACTCTACTTTGTTCTCTTGGCTAGCACTTGTATATGAGCATCAATAATTCAATTTGAGGTATCTTTTGGACATTGTGATTCTTCTTATGAAGCACCATGGTCTACTAAGGTGGAAATCTCAAAAGGTTGACTTCAGTATGATGAAATCCCTACTAGTCTTAACAAGATCTTTAATGCAACAAAAGGGAGACAATACACCAAAAGATATGCTATACACCACTCTTACACAAAACTCATATTTTGAGTAATTAAACTTGGAGTAGTACGTTCTAGGATAGCAAACCATCCTAAGACAAAATCAAGGGAACCATTATCCATCTACAAAATTCATTATACTTTCACTACTTAGATCCTTGTTTAATTTGAACTATAATGAATGGTGTTGGGTATTACTATTTATTATGTAACAAACAAAGTTGATTTCAATTTGGCAATCTAATATGTCATTATGATCTTTCGCTATGTTTTTTTAATAATAATGATCTGGTGTGTTTGAGTTGTAAATTCAAAAGGTAAACTTGGGTTAATATTATGTTCGAGTATTTAGTTTATATAATCTATTATATTTAAGTTACAGAATTAAAAGAAAAGAAAACCTAGGGTTTTTATTAACATGGGAACCACTACAAGATAAATTCATAAACAAGAATGAAGAAAATATGCAAAAATTAATTAGGGAAAGTAAAGAATTCCAATCCTGTATGTAGATGCTATGACATTGATGGTTGACATCCTAATATAGGCGAATCAAGAATGCTATGTTAATTTAGCTAATGACAAAGGTTCACATGGCCCTCTGAAGAAGACATGGAAAGCCAAATTTCCACAAAGAGGAGAGGAAAGCCCTTTTGAATATCAACTTGTAGGTTTATTTTTTTCATTTAGTAGTAGTGGAATCATTGAATTACTTCATAAACAAGAGATGATTGAGATTCCTTTCTCCACAAGGATAACTCCCATGTAAAAATAAATAAAAATAACAACAAAATGATAATGGAAGAGCGGAGAACTTGTCAATGGTTACGACGCAAATAATTCTAACACGCGAGCTCACTAGTGATATACAAGCTATATGGTGAGATGTAGTTGTAGGGAGCGACTATTTGAATTTGAAAAGAACTAGTAGATCAAGGCTAAACTAAGTACCTAGTAAATCAAGAGAATATTTAATTGTGATATGAATATCAGGATTTAACTGTGTGATTTTGAGTCAAACTCGATGACCCATGTTTCATGAGTAGTGATTCAACATGAATCCATCTCTCATGAGAATAAATGGAACACTTAGCACTCATTGGATCTAGGTGATGCTCACAGGGGTGAAGCACCGGGACTTCCCGAGAGGTCACCCATCCCAATACTACTCCAGCCTGAGCGCGCTTAACTACAGAGTTTCCTCCATAGTTAAACCCAAAGCTTGCAACCCCATTTGCAAAACCTTCACCAAGTGTTGTGCCTTATGAACCATTCATTAGAAAGCCCCTTAAGCTCATCAATTGATAAGTAGGAGATAATTTCCACAGCTAGTCAAATTGTGATATGAATATCAGGATTTAACTGTGTGATTTTGAGTCAAACTCGATGACCCATGTTTCATGAGTAGTGATTCAACATGAATCCATCTCTCATGAGAATAAATGGAACACTTAGCACTCATTGGATCTAGGTGATGCTCACAGGGGTGAAGCACTGGGACTTCCCGGGAGGTCACCCATCCCAGTACTACTCCAGCCTGAGCGCGCTTAACTACAGAGTTTCCTCCATAGTTAAACCCAAAGCTTGCAACCCCATTTGCAAAACCTTCTAATGAATGGTTCATAAGGCACAACACTTGGTGAAGGTTTTGCAAATGGGGTTGCAAGCTTTGGGTTTAACTATGGAGGAAACTCTGTAGTTAAGCGCGCTCAGGCTGGAGTAGTATTGGGATGGGTGACCTCCCGGGAAGTCCCGGTGCTTCACCCCTGTGAGCATCACCTAGATCCAATGAGTGTTAAGTGTTCCATTTATTCTCATGAGAGATGGATTCATGTTGAATCACTACTCATGAAACATGGGTCATCGAGTTTGACTCAAAATCACACAGTTAAATCCTGATATTCATATCACAATTTGACTAGCTGTGGAAATTATCTCCTACTTATCAGAATATTTAATTTTCAAAATAGTAAGGGATATGATTGATTAGTAATTTTTTTTAATACGGTGAAGTGGAAATACTGTACATGGACATGTTCATGAAACGTATCATAAATAGCTATCAATTTTCAATAATAAACAAATGTGACGAAATTTGTGTCACATGAACATCATTCTTATAAACAACTATACATAATATTAAATCATATCAAATACTATTTTATCATCTTTTTAAAAAAACGAAAGGTTTTTATGGAAATCACGCCAAACACAACATTTTTAAATATCACCCTATGAAGTTTCCCTGACCTTGACCTCAAAGCTATTGAGCTTTAAGTATAAATGATTCATAAAGCTTGTCTAGTACTAATTAGAAGCTCATTATACTCACTAATCCACTTTGCATACATCATATTGATTTTCTATTATTACAATTCAATCCATTTGAAGAATATTTTTGTTGTTCCAAATGAGCAATTGGTAATAATGTAGTTAAGAAGGGGCTTGTTTTAAGCTTGAAATGGAAGCACCATCTTGCCTTTAGTATTTGTGTAGGTAGCTAAATATCTCAAGAAGATTGATGTGCTAAGTAATTTAATGTTGGCAATTCATTTGTATTACCAATATATTAGAAATTTGACACTAATATGTTAGATCTCATTAACAACACTATAATTAACAACAAAATTATTCTCATGCATCTCTTGCTCATAATTTAATTATTATAATATTCAAACTACAAATAATAATATAATGTACACCTATTACAATCTCTTCAACAATATTCTACATATATACCGAATACATTTTATGGAATGATTTGTAGTGTTTAACATGCTCAAACTTAAAATAATAATACAAATATTTACCTCTTACACTTTATGTTGTGATTGGTATTGTTAAGCTTGAGGTAATGTAGTTGGTTTCAATGGATGATGAGAGGACAAATTTTAGCCTTTTCTATGGGAAATCACATGATAAGTTATTTTTAAAGAGGGGTAAATGCCTTGACTTGGAGCCATGAATTAGTGAGACCACAAATGAGGGACCTTATCCCCAATGAGATTTGAATCTTGATGGCAAGAACAACAACATGACAACTTAATCATCACATCATTGACGTGCAATATTATTTTTTTATAATTAGATCACTTTGTGTGACAATCTCAAAGGACTATGTCAGATTGCCATGCTATTTTTATACTAAATTCACAATCCTATTCATTGTACATTGACCCTTCTCTTTCAACATGAATAAACAATTAAGAAATTTACAAAGACTATTATATTTTTTGTTATATATTTTCAAATTAGTTGAATGGACGTGTCTATTTAATTGTGCAAATATGATAAAAAATAATAATTAATTAAAATTTAGAACATATTTTTTGTTATAAAAGCAACAATAAAAAAAGGGTGCTAATTCGAGGTACAAATTCACAACATACCAGAATCTAATTAACAATGTATTAATCACAACTAGCATATCTAAGATGCAGAAGATATACAACATCCATAGTCCACCTCTATCAAAAACCATAATTAAAAAAATAATTAACCATTTGCTAGAGTTATATAACTAGTCATGAGTAGGTGTAAAACTACTAAAATAAGCCTTAAACATAATACTTAAACCATGCCATATAGGGCAATGCCAAAAACATTTAAACACAATATCAATGCCAACAACACTTAAACAAAGTATCAAAGTTATTGGAAAAACTACTTGTCCCATTCTTAGGGCTAATGGAACTTAAAACCTAAAAACTAGTAATAAAACTTCCCAATCTCTTGGATAAGAGAATGTTGGCCCATTCCTCATTGAAGAATTTAAACATATCTCGATTTTGAGCATTATTAGACATCTTCCCTCTAAGCTCCTTCTCCTGCAACATATAAAGAATGGAGGCAAAGGCATACATCACTTTGAGGGAAAACTTGTTAAAATTATCCAACCTATTGTGCAACTTCTCGACAATCTAGAGCTTAAATACTCATGATTCCCCTAGTCCTAATTTGTAGTAGGGGCAAGCTTAGTCTATATGTCTTCAATAGGGGCAACCTTGATCTGAACCTCTTCAATAATGGTCACATTACTTAGTCTCATATTGGAATAGTAAGAGTGTGGGGAGGGGTGGAAGAGGGATTGCAAGAGGGAGCAAGGGAAGTCTTTTCTAGGACTTTTTGAAACCTTGTAGCACAAACCTCTTTTTGAGTCTTTCTTTGACTCCCTAGACTACATTGTTTAGGTTTTCAATTATTTATTATTTTAGTTAAATGTACATTGAATATATACATACATAATGTACAATGGAATGCATGCCGATTATTGATTTTTTTAAAATAAATAAATATAGAGGACTTATAAAGCATGCATGTGCTTTAATCTCGAGATATAGAGTTAGGGCTGGGTGATAAATTTAAAGTTAAAATTTATTAAAATAAATATTTAATACTTTGTAAAATTTTGGGTGGAAGAATATTTTTATTGAAGAAATATGAATTGAATTGTAGTCACACTAAAATTATAGTATTTTTTGTGCATAGAAATGAACCTAAACTCATGGAATGAACTAGCAAGAAATTGATGACTATTGCAAACATGTCTTAGTTCATTGTACCTAGGTTTAAAGTGGAGTGCTACCTAAAGACATTATTTAGGAATATATTAGGGAAATAATTATTCTCATTTGGTCAAGCTCCCATGAAAACCAATTTAGTAATTTAGCAACTCTAATCAAATGCAACAAATAATCATGTGCAAGGATACCTAAGATGATGTATGTTGATATGTGCTCTAATAATGTTTATATGGTTATGGTATGAATGCTTTATCATAATACTCTCCAATAATTCTTTGATGATACATGAGTAATTAATGCTCTTATATATGACACCAAACACACATACACATAAATGTGTGCTAACTTGACCCAAAACAACTAGTAGGAAAGAGTTAAAAAAGTGAGGGTTGAATTTAAATGTACAATGCATAGATTTGAGACCAATTCTTAGAAATGAGTGATGACTAGATGAATTGGGAAAATGCCATGAGCCAAATTTCACAAGGACATGCCACATCTAGAATTTTTGTTATATAAATACCCTAACCAAAGTAGGCACAAACATGAGGTAGAAGGTCATAGGTAGGTGATATCCATCGTATCATTTTGACCCAACTTTGAATGGCATGTGGATTACTTTGAGAATGTGTGATGTGTTTACCATTGGGCCCAAAATTGACTACACACTCCACTTTATCTAGCTTCTAAATAATTGAGTTCAAGATAGAAGTAGGGATGATGTTAGTAGGAACATGATAAACATAAAACAATGAGTAAATATGCTAAGAAGAGTGGTAGGAGAAGTTAGATGGGTATGGAGTGAAAATAAATTACAATATGGAACTAAGAGTGGAGTGAGGAAAATAGATGGATGATGGTAATAGTGGAGGTATAGAGATGTAGCACCAATGATGGAAGAAATATCTAGGCTATGTGTATAAATAACACTATTTAGATAATACAAAAAGTAGGTAAAATGATGATTTGACTAGAGAAATTACTAGTAGCTGTATAAAGCTCAAGATGAGTAATAAGTATAACAATTTTATTCAACCTGGTAAAGGAGGGGGAAGTGGAAAAATGATGTAAACCAAATTGGAGAGCAAATATCACATGAATCAAAATATGGGTGTTGTGTGAGATCCATTGAGGTTGACTTGGGTTGAAATTCTGCATGGGTTGATGTGGGTAATTGGTAATTTATTAGTAGCTTGGGATGTGTGGACGTATATGCAATATGCCTAAGGGAATGACTAATGTTATATCAAGTTTGGAGGAAATGTGCAACCCAAAGAACATAGGATATAACCCATGTTCTAAAAAGTTTTGACAATGCAAATCAAAGGTGACAGATGAGATGCCAGGATGTAACCCCAAAGTGTACTATTAAAATGATACTAACAAGATCAAAGGATCTAAGTGCAAACTAAGTACAAGGTCAAAATGAAATAGATGATCAATAGAGAGGATACATCTAAAATGACAAAATAACGAAAAGGCTAAAGACACTAAATGAAATCTAGGGACATAAACTAGGACAAACGAAATGAATGACAAAGAAAGGTTTGATCTTATGATTTAAGACAATGATCAAATAATGGTATCATGAGAACTCAAAATCTAAAGTGAACGAAGAATATGAAAGTGATGCAATGAAAGGGACACATCTATATGGAAATTTAAAATAAAGCTCAAAACTTTTTGTTTTCTTATCTTTGCAAAGTTTTGATTTGGGTAAGGTTTGATATGACAATTAGTTTTGGATGATTGTTTAAAGTTTTGGGCAAGTGGTTTTTTATTGGAAAGATGTTTTGAACACTCATATAAGACACATTTGGTCATTTTGAACTCCAATAGAAGTGAAGGAATATGAAAGGGCCCATGCAAAACCAAAGTCTTATTCACTAGTCTCAAAAAATTGAAAACACTTAGAAGACAATCATAACCTAGAGTGGAAATGGATACACTTATCGAGGCCACCTCTGCAAAAAATTAACCTAGATGAAGTGGACAAGTAGAGCATTAAGTGTCACTAGAAATCCCTTCTACAACACGAGAATCACTTGACCTCTTACTGTAAAGGTCCAAAGACCTTGACAACTTGGCCAAATATCCTACAACAAACTCATTAGTAGTTTCACATAAAGTCTTCACCCCACATTTTCTAAAATATTGCACATGTTGTGATCAATATCACAAAAATCATAATTATGAGCCAATTGTGCAATAACATCAAATAATTTCATAAAGTACTTGTCAAATGCCAAAAGACTCACATTAAGCAAGTGTACATGTTTTGTCACCAAGTTCACAAGAAGCAGACCAAGTGCACATAATCAATTCTGAATGTAAAAAATAGAGAGACCCATATTGTAGAAGGTTAGAATTAACCAAACTTAGAGGATTTGATTTAGAATGATTGACAGTACAATCAAAATGCTCAATTTATGATAAATTTGACCCCTAATTATGCTATGTAGAAATTGGAACCAATATGAACCCCTAAGTAGGATATATGAAGCATTTTCAACTCATTGTTAGATCACCTAAGAATTTGTTATCAATTTGGACCTCCTAATTAGCCTAATGAAAAGTTTTAGATTACGGTAAAAGCAGGTTTTGAAGGGACCCCAAAACCCTTTAACAAAAAACAGAAAGATAAAGCAAGATAGCCCAACCAGGAAAAAACCTGCAACAAACTGAAGAACAGTATCAAAATCAGGTTTTACAGGGACCTGAAACCACTAGAAAAGTCCAAAAACAAACTAACCCAGGTTTTACAGGGACCTGGAACCACAAACAGTCTAAACTATAAAAAACCAGAAACCAAGACCAGAGTCCCCAACCAACGACCAATACCATACAGGCACCAAACCAGAGAACCCACCCCAGTGCCACTATTGCAGCTCCAGGATCAATTTAGCTGCTTCCTTACCAATTGCAGCAGTCTCTTGAATGGAAACAATATCCATAGTAGCAACAGCTTTCATAGCACTCTTCCTCGAGCTCTGCCTTGTTCTTTTGCTCGGACCCTCAGCCGAAATGATATCTTCATTCGCCCTTTTGCCCAGGCTTGCAGCGGCTGCACAAATACTCGAGGTGACCTGTTCCATCTTAGTGCTACTCTCCTTGATTAACATTGTGAGGTTCTGCTCATAGTTGTTAAGTTTGTTAGGGATGTCTCCCATCTGTCCTTCCATATGACTAAGTTTAGCATTGATAGTATCCAGGTTATGTTGCAAAATTTCCACCTTTTTCTTCAAACCCATTATTTCATTGTAGATCCAAGAATCAACCTTGAGACTGGTGTCGGCTTTCTCCTTAGCAGAATGCAGGAAGGTAAGCATGGTATCCCTCTGCATAGTGTCACAATCATCTTCAACAGTCTCGTGTGGGGGGGAGCAGACATTGTCATTGATATCCTCCATTTCCGTTTGATCCTCCTTTTGACCCTCGACATAGTCCTCAGGATGAGCAGAGTCCTTCCTTTTTTCTTCCTCTATCCCCTTAACAGGAGAAGTAGTAATAGCTGTATGGTCCTCCTTATTCTTCTCAACAGGATTCCTGATAGTGTTATCTTCCACTTTAATACCCCCACTAGAAATAACCTGGTTACCCTCATTGTTAGATTTACTCTGTTCAAAATTACCTTCACTATTGTTTTCCTCTTTTCCTTTTTCATTATTATCTTCAGTCTCCGGATACCCGTCCAAATTAGAACTTAACTCTCCAGTTTCAGTATCATCCTCATCCTCAAGTTTCCAATTCTCACAACTTTTCGAATTATCAGTCTCAAACTCCTTATCCTCAAGAACTTGAGAGGCAGAGGGTTTCAAATTCAGGGCATTTTCTTTACCTTTAACAGAGTCACCCTTCTTGCTCTTAATGGGCTCTTTCTTCTTTTCGTTAGAGGGAGTAGAGGCAATGTGCTTATTTTTACAATATCCCTCAATAAGAAGGATCAGACCTTCATGAAGAATGGGTCTGGATTCCTTTTTCTTATGGGCTTCTAAACTATTAAGTAAAGAAAATCGCAAAAAGAAGGGGAAAGATATTCTATCTTTATATCTGAAATGATTTAGAAAAACAAAATGACATTTATGAACTCTTTTATTTCTTCCATCAAGTATGAAATAGTCACGGATGCAGCATAGAACATCCCTCCAGATCTCCTTTATCTAGTTCGCATCAAAGAAATCACCATTCTTTTCCAAAAGCTTCTCCTCTTCTTCCGTTTTCGGAAACTTCTTGTAGGCTGCATTTGAAATACTAGTTTTCTTAGTGAATTTTATGCCTACCATAGGAAGCCCCGTGATCTCAGCAATAAACTCCTCCGTAAGTTTCACAGTCACACCATGGAGAGTGACTTTGTCATTGGACCAGTTCTTAAAGAAAGCCGTAGTGATGTGTGGCTTAAAACCATTGAGTCGCTCCATGTAACGAGTCACTTTTCCTTTCTGCAGAATTTTCCAAACATCCTTGCGAGCCTTCCATGCCTCACAGTTTTTTGGTTCTTGTTTGCGCGGTTTGCCCCCCATAAGCAGAGAATAGTAAACACATTCAAACCAGAAAAACTAGACACATAGAAAGAGAGGGTTAGAAAGAAATCTTTTTTTCTTCCCACCAAAAGAGACACCTTTGTTCGGAGAACGTGCGAACACCACGTCGCATTCATTTGAGTGTACTTCATAGGGGATGAAAATCTGGCAATAATTTGATCACTCCACGAAATCATTAACTTTCCAATCTTTTCAAATCTTACCCACCTGCGCATGGATAGCTTCATAATGAATAATTGCTTTGAGATCAACTTGATTAGTTAATTCATCGGTCCACCTCACCATTTGCCCCGTTAGGACAACATAGTTGGCAACCCAATCAGCAACACCGTTGGCCTCCCGAAAGGTATGAGATATGACAACTTTTTCAAAATTTTGAATAAGGTATTTAATCTCCTTGATAGTGGCCTCTATCTACCATGAGATAGCACTTTTATTATTAAGGATATTAATAATATTTAAAGAGTCACCTTCCAACCATAATTTTGGACATCCCAAATCCACTGCAATTTTCATAGTATAAAGGCCGCCGTAGTTTCAGCAATGTGAGTATTAGTCTGACCTATAGGGATAGCTATAGCATCTTTAACTATTCCCATATGATCTCTCAACACACCTCCACAACCCGCACTCCCTGGATTTCCCTTAGCAGCACCATCAAAGTTTCCTTTAATCCAACCATTCGGAGGGGAACTCCAAGTGACATTCAACCTTGGGTTATCAGTTTGAGTCTTAGGGTTTTCAGGAAACATAGGATTATCAATAGGAAAGGTTTGATCAGATATTTTCAGAGATCTGAAATTCTCCTTACAAGCTCTGATAATATTCTGACCAAGCACCCATCCAGGAACCTCTCTGTTTCTAAAAATTCTATTATTCCTTTCTTTCCAAATACCCCAACAGAGATGAGGTAGAGTAATTTTCCATAGAAATTGAACATCAGAATTCTTAGACGGGCATTTCTAGCTTTTAAAAGAAGATTCCACATTGTTATGATGAACCCAAGTCAAGTTCCAATACATTAGGATCTCAGTCCAAACCATTTGGGAATAAGAGCAGTTCAGAAACAGGTGGTCTCTATCTTCAAAACCATTCTTACATAAAATACACCTATTCACCAAATTTATACCTGTTTTCTGCAAGTTATCAAGGGCCAAAATTTTATTTTGAAGCAGGACCCAAAAGAAGAAATTAGTTTTAGGAATAAGACCCTTAATCCAAGCCTGAGACCACAAGGGATGATTTTCCTTCTCCTTAGAAGCAAAGAGAGAAGAAACCTTGTATTGCCCACTAGGATCAACATACCAAATAATCTCATCCTCAAAAGAAGGGTGGAGAGAAACAGCATTGAGAGATAATTGGATGTGATAGAAACTTTGATCAATGTCCTTCAAGTTAACCCAGGAATCATTCTGCCAATAATGACTAACAAGAGTGCCATATCTCTGCTTGCATAAGTCAACTTGATTCAGATCTTGAACATCTTCAATCAGGGGGTGATCCTTAAGCCAGACATCTTCCCAAAAACTCACCCTAGACCCATTGCCAATTTTCCAAGAGCACCCTTCTCCAAGCATTTTCTTAGTACCCTGCACAGCTCCCCAAATTGAGGAGGGATGAATAACATCAGCAGAGGAGAAGAAATCAGGAAGAGAAATAGAATTAGGGAGGTACTTGTGTTTCCAAATGGTACTCCATTCTTTCTTCTCATGGAACACACACCATCCTTGGTTAGCTAGAAGAGCTTGATTCATGCTTCTGATTTTTCGGATACCCAGACCACCTTCCCTGACCGCTTTACAAACATGATCCCAGGCAATTAAAGGTATTCTCTTTTTTTCCTCTGAACCAGTCCATAAAAAATTCCTTTGAATTTTATCAATAGCCTCAGCAAATTTAGTGGGGATTTTGAAGAGACTTAAGGCAAAAGTTGGTATACTTTGGAGAGAAGCTCTAAGAAGAATTAATTTGCCAACCTGGCTTAAAAGGTTCCCTTTCCAACCTGCCAACTTCTTGCTGAATTTGTTAATGAGGTCTTCCCAGAAGGAATCCGGAACCTTCAAGCCTAAAGGAAGACCCAGATAGGAAGAAGGGAGAGAACCAATATAACATCCAAGGATTTTGGCAATTTTATGTTGTCTAAGAATGGGGGTATTGAGAAAAAACACAACACTTTTATTCCAGTTAACCAGTTGACCAGAAGCTGAGGAAAAAATATTTAAAGCTTGCTTCAAATTTCTGGCTTCCTTGACTTTGGATTTCCCCATAAAATGGTATCATCAACAAATTGGCCATGAGAACAAATAAGAGGATGGGAAGAGGGTTGCAAACCCTTAATGACTCCTCTACACACTAGATCCCCAATGTACCTCCCCAAACAATCAGCCATAATAACAAATAGGATGGGGGAAAGAGGGTCCCCTTGTCTCAATCCCCGAGAGGGATTAAAAAAGAGAGAAGAGCTACCATTAACCAGGACATCAATAGAAGAAGAAGAGATTAACTGATGAATCAGTCCAACAACCTTCTTATCAAAGCCAAAGGCAAGCAAAATATTAGAGAGGAAAGACCAATCAACTCTATCATAAGCCTTAGCAATGTCCACTTTCATTACAAATCCTTGATTGTTAGAACAAGATAAGGAATGAATATTCTCATGAGCCGAAATAACAGAGTTGAGGATTTGTCTACCTGGAGTGAAGCCATTTTGTTGGTCAGCAATGAGCAAAGGGGTCACCAGAAGCAGTCTTGAAGTAAGAACTTTGGATATAATTTTATATAGAGAATTACAAAGACTGATCGGCCTAAACTGGTCAGGCGAGTCAGCTCCAATTTTCTTAGGGATCAGGCACAGGAAGGTGGAATTATCTTCCTTCAGCATTTGTTTTGCCCCAAAGAATTCCTTCACCGCATCACAAACATCTTTTCCTACAAGTTTCCAAAATTTCTAAAAGAAAAACATGGGAAAGCCATCAGGACCAGGAGCTTTATCTCCTCCTAGAGAACAAACAGCTTTGAAAATTTCATCATTCTTAGGAATTGAGCTTAACAATTTGTTCTGATCCTTAGAAACCAGAGTGGGGATCACTCTGAGAAACTCAGCCTGATGTTCCAAATTGATGAAGGGATCCACTGTCATTAGCCTTGAGAAAAAAATCACCATTTCGTCCATGATGTCCTTATCCTCCTTAATCTTCAAATCTCCCTTCATAAGATGTGAAATGTGAGATTTGGCTCTATGCTTTAGCGTGGATAGATGGAAAAATTTGGTATTTTTTATCTCCTTCAGTCAGCCATATCAATCTAGATCTTTGCCTCCAGTAGATCTCCTCTTTTGTAATGATGTCATGGTATTGAGACAGCTTATCATTTTCTTCTAAAAGAAGGTCAGGGGTGTATCCCTCCTTCTGAATTTTATCCTGAATATTTTGGATCTCCTCTTTCAAAACAGATTTATTCTGAAAGATGTTCCCAAAGCAATTTTTGTTCCAAATTTTAACTTTCTTTTTGACATTTTTAAGTTTAGAGGTCACTCTGAAGAGAGCAGTACCATCAATTTTGATATTCCACCATTCTTCCATTTTTCTTTCAAACTGAGGGTGCTTCATCCACATTTTTTCAAATCTAAAAGGAAAATTCCTCTTCAAACTAAACTTGATAGTAGAGAAGATAAGAGGGAAATGATCAGAACCAATTTTCTAGTGGGCTTCCAGTTTGCAGATGAAATCTTTAGACCAATCTGGAGAGATAAGAGCACGATCAAGCCTAGCCTGAATACAATCATTACCAACTCTCTTATTACTCCAAGTGAACTGAATGCCATGAAGATCCATATCCAATAGGCCCTCTTTGTTAATAAACTCCCTTAGGTCCATTCTTCCTTCAAGTTGGGTAACATTACCTCCCATTTTTTCATGATCATAAAGAGGGACATTAAAGTCTCCCATGATTATCCATCGTCCAGAGTAATCTATACTTTTAAAGTTGGATATAAAATCCCAAACCTTCTTCCTTTGGCTTTTCATGTTGGGTGCATATATATTCACAATATACCAGTCCTCATTTTGATCAGCACTGGTAATTTTAGCAATCATAAAGTATTATGAAAGGAAATGAAAAGTTAAGTGGCAAACAAAAGGACAAGGTAGAAGAGAAGGCAACGTGAAATAAAAATAAAACAAAGGAAAAGTTGAGTAGAAGATGAAATGACAAGGCTGAAGATAATATAATATTTTTTAAAATGACAAATGGAATAAGAAAATGCAAATGGAAGTAGAGTAAAATTAATTATTTTTTCATTATTTAATTCCCCCCACATTAATAATCAACCAACTAAATAAAAAACTTTTTAATTGTGACAAAATGGCTGATTTATGCCATGGAGGACATGTTAGGGCAAGAGAGAAGGGTCAGGGGGAGTCTAAGGAAATTAATGACATTAAATAATTGTCAAAATTATTTAATCAAACCAAATGACAAAGATCAACAAGGGATACAATAATTGTGATTGAGGAAAAAATTGGTAGGACATGACGAGATTAGAGGACATGGTTAATAATTAATTAAATAATTGACATTAGTTAGTTAATGGACAAATTACACAAATTTGATGAATGATGAAGACTAAATGTGTAATACAAAAGACATGTCAAAAAGGGGAGCGTGTTGACCAATTTTAAGTTTCTAGAATGTAGGTATGAAGATGCAATACCAATGATGGATGAGATATGTAGTTTGTGTAGAAATAACAATTTTTGAATCATATGGAAAGTTGGTAAAATGATGATTTCACTAGAGGAATTTGTAGTAGATGTATAAAGATCAAGATGAGGAATAAGTATAACAATGATATTCGACATGGTAGAAAATGAGGGGGTAGTGGACAAATGAGGACATTGAAACAATAGTTGCGACTTTGAAGTTGTTATTGCTCCTAATGTTTAACCCATAATTGAATGCAATGTATCCCTTAGTTTTAAAAGAAACCAACACATGATGCTATGTCATTTGCACAAGTATGAGTGTCCCTTTTGCACAACTATTGGTTTCACATTTTTTTTTTGGTTGAGGATGTTATGGCCTTGAAACCTTAGTTATAAATAAGAGACTTGCCATGTAGCTATAAAAAATAGGAGTAAATTGAAATTTCCACCTAAGATTTTCAAAGAGTGAAAGTAAACTACTAAGTTACTTGACCCTTTCCCTACCATATATATCTATAAATTTTTGTTGTCTTTTTATTAGTCCTTGCCTTATATAAGGCAGGGAACATATGTTTTCATTATACCCCCTCTATTAATTTACTTCCAAAAATAAAATGTTAAAACCTAAAGTTTTTAGACATGTATTTTTTAATTCAATTATCACAATCAAATTCTTGATTTTTGATTGGTCAAGAACCAATTTCTTGGGTATATACATCTTTTTTCGAATAGAGAACAACCAAAAAAAAAATGGTAAGAACGCATTTAATGCTTGTCATAGCATGCCATCAACATTTTGGTTTTCATGGACCCTCACTGCCATGCTCTTGAGGAATAACGAGTCAAGTAGGATACCATTGACTAATATTTACCCAACACATTCTGACCGAAACACACCTGTACAAAATTGTGGAACGCATATTATATTGTGGCATCTGGTGTTGATGAAAGCCACGTACCATCTTTTGCGCTTGATTGAATCATAGTGACTTGCAACGTCAGAAATTGCAGAGTAGACAAATGATTTGGCTGTGTTGATACAAACAAAATTTCATTCTTACCAAAAAATGAAAAAAATTATACAATGGTAAGAAATATATCACTAAATTAAAATAAACCACAAAACACCTTTTTTTCACTAAATTAAAATAAACCACAAAACACCTTTTTTTTTTTTTGGTTTAGTTCAAAACAACAATAAACGAATGAGTCCTTAAAATGTATATTGATTTATTTATAAACACTTTGTTTTATTAGCTTGTGTTTATTATTTTATAGAAAAAAATTATATTCAATATTCTAAAGTTTGTTATTTCTAATTTTATTGAGTTTTAACTTTCAATTCAAAATTTTAAAAAAATTCAATCTAGAGATAGACAGTATAATTGTAAATTAATTTGTCAGTAAACACAAAACAAAAATTGATTTTTAAGAGCATTTAAAAAGAGTAACTACAAATTAATAATTTTTGATAGGTTATCAATATTGTAGTTATGAGATTTCCACAATCCATGAATTATGCATCTATTTTTTTGGGTCAAGATTGTGTAATTTTTTTTTTATCATCAACGTTTTGGATCCATGATCCATTATCAGGATGAGAAAGTGAAAGGATTACAGAAAGAATATAATTATTTTTGCTCAAAATATAATTATTTTTAATATAAAATTTAACAAATAGATAAATAGTACACATAAATAATAATTAATTATAAATAGTTACAAACATTGTCTAACCCAAATATTAGAGAATGGAACTTTTCACTTTTATAATCACACAATTAAATTTTTCTATCTATAAAATTAATTAGTCTTACTATTTCACATAAAAATGATTATTTACAGAAATATCAATTTTTACTAGATCTAAAATAAAATTAAAAAAGTAGTTAAGATTCAACAAAATATAATGAGATTTTAAGGTATTTTATTTATTTTTACTCTATTATCTATCCACTTCACTTTAAAGTTAATAATATATTTATTATCCATTCTATTTACAAACTTTCTATTACTATATATTTTAAAGTAATTTTTTTGAATTTATTAGTACATAGCTCTATGCAATTAACGTGCTAAATATCTTTTCACAAAATATAACATTTTTTCATTCTAATTTGAAAGGAAGGGACTCCACTCACCAAGAACTCTTGTTTAAAAATTAAAAAATTCTAATAAATAAAAGTTAACTAGCTTATATATACTTATACATATATATATAAAATGCCGAGAGTCATCCTTCTCGAGACACCTATTTTAATTTAAATCGTAATGGTTTTTTTGTGTTGGATTCGATTTGAATTAAAATAGGTGCCTCGAGAAGGATGACTCTCAGCAATATATATATATATATATATATATATATATATATATATATATATATATATATATATATATATATATATATATATATATATATATATATATAAGCTAGTAGTAGTCGCCGCGAATATGAAAGATATGATAATAATTTTAATATTATAAGTATATATAAGCTAGTAGCAGTCGCCGCGAATATGGAAGATAAGATATATATATATATATTCTAATTTTTTTATTTTTGATAAAATTAGTATCGATTTATTTGTTTATATATATGATACTTAGTGTTATGGTTAGGGTTAATGAGTGGTTAAATGTTACACTAAAATAAGGGACAGGGTTAAGGGAAGTATGAGATTTAGGTGTAGTGTTGGAGTATTTGGAGTACAACTATGGTCAAATTTGGGATATATGTTATACAAATGACTCAAATAGTGGAAAAATTAATTCATGAAAGGAAAGTTATAAGTCCCAACACAACAATTCAGATGATGTTAAAAGTGTGAAAGAATATATAAGAGTCAATTTTATGAAAATTATTTCTCCATGATGATGTGAGAACATTAAATATTGTTGAATTTTTAATAATGCTAATGCAATTTTTATTGCAATGATTAAGAATTGTAATCAATAAATCTTCCTATCATTAAGGAATCTATTTAGACTTATGATTTTCTTTCTTAATTAATATATTTAGTAGCCACATATATAATCTAATTCAATAACGACAATATAAACTAAATATATGATTCGTTTATTTTAAATTAATCACCAACTTTAATAAAATACAAATTTTATTGATAAGGTGACCTTCTTGAAGTTATTTCAGCCCTATTTTCTTGCGTTCTATTTTTTTGGCCTTATTTTTTCAGGTTCTATTATTTCAACATCCATTTGGCTTAATATTATTTTGGCTAGCTATTATTTTGATAATTTTATTTTATTTTATAATTCAATAATCTTAAAATATATACTAAATATATGATTTATCTACTTTAAATAATTCATTAACTTTAATAAACTATAAATTGTATTGATATGGTGGCATTCTCATCCAGATTAATGATAAAATTATGCTTTGAAACATGAAAATATAAAATACTTAGAAACATGCAAATGTAAAACTATTGTGAAACATTCAAATCTAAAACATGCAAACCAAAACTATTTTGAAATATGAAAATCTAAAACTAATATGAAACATGCAAATATAAAATTAATTTGACACATGCTCTTTTAAATTATGTAGATGAAAATTATTATAAAATATATAAATCAAATAGATTTTGAATACAAATCTAAATTTAAATCAAACATGCAAGACTAAACTATTAAATGCAAGCCTAAATAGTTATGAACAGAATTCTAAATCTAAATGAAATTAATTAAAATTGAAATCTAAATCAAAGTAGAATATTATAACTAATTTTGAATTTCAATTTACATCTACATCTAAATCTAAATGAAAATGTAAATAAAAAATAGAAATTTCACCTGCAAAAATGTTACTCCAAAACTTCAATCTACTCCTATTCAAAAACTCCAATCTAATCCTCTAATAACCTCCACCTCTTCCTTCCTGCAAAAACATAAAGGGCCCGTTTGGTGAGCGGACTAGGAATACGTATTCTGGAATAGAACGTATTCCTGTTCTCCGTTTGGTTCAGCGAATATTTGATGGGAATTCGCGGACCCAAAAATTTATGTTTTCTAAAATAAAAAAAAATGGAATAGGAATATGTATTCCAATACCACCTATTTTGGTGGAATTGCAAAACCCCATTTTTGGGCAAAAAATGGAATACGTATTCCTATTCCACTCACCAAATGCGCCCAAAATGAAAATGAAATGGTGAGTCTTGGTTTTATAACTCCTAAGAGGCTCCTCATATTCCCCAACAAATGTCTCTTCACATTCCACGAATTTGTTTCAAATTCCCCCACTCCCCACAAAAACAAGTATAAATGTGCATGCAAAATTATATTTAACAAAAAAAAAAAATCATATTGAAATTATTTTGCTCCTATTTTTTCAGGCCCTACTTTTTCGGGCCCTATTTTTTCGAGTCCTACTTTTTCGGGCCCTACTTTTTCGGGCCCCATTATTTCGGGCCTATTATTTCGTTTGTAACTCTCACCAAATCTTTTTGATTGCCAAATGGCATTCCATATTTTAATTTCGTTTTTAACTCTCACCAAATTTTTTTCCTTACATGGATTATTCTTTGGAATATTCTTTGTACTGGGAAGTGTTTCTCCCATTGTATATGCCTCTCGGCATAATTAGTTATAATATTCTTTAGGTATAAAAATGTATTTATTTTACATTTATATTTGTTTATATTTTATCATACATCTAGAATTCAATGAAATTCAAACAAGTCATTCATACACTTATTTATATTTATTGCATAAATGTTGTCATAAATGTAAGGATGGTCAACATTTTTGTCAATTTCAATTTTGCATTAATGAGATTTTCAAGAATGAAATTAATTTTAAAAATTTCATAATTTAATTATTTTATTTTAGATTTAGAAATAATATTTATTTCTTTCTCTCTTGAAAATCTTATAAATACAAGGAAAATTGAAATTGAGGAAAATGTTGACCATATCCCTATATTTATGCCATAAATGTAAGGATGGCTTATTTTTATCTTTTTTAAAAGCGTTAAAGCTATAAAGTTGTTCATTTTATTATCCTAAAGATGGAAAGTATATTTTAAATAATTTTTCCCTTTGTTTTAAACTTTTATTTTAAAAGTAATAATATAAAGGATAATCCAAAAAATATATGATAAAGCAAATTCAATGGAGACCTCGGACGGTATGTTGGCATGCGCAGGAACAAGCCGAAAAACACACGTACAATATTGATTGACAGACAATATCTGGGGATTCCATTACAATACATTTTCTCCCCACTTTTCCACCAAATCAGTCCATTACCCATTTACAGAAAACTGTGAAGGGCTTGTCTTCATCTCGCACCAGAGATCTGAAAGCACCTGAGTGAGCAATTTGTACTGTTAAAATGACAATTACAGGAACTTCGAGAATAAACTAGTCTCTGCAATTGATCCAGTGGGACCGCTATCTGTCAACAATTTCCAAAAGGTTTTGGAAAAGACTTTTCTTGCAGCTCTTGGTTAAAGATATTGTCGTTTCTCTCCAACCTAAAAAATTGTTTTAACCAGTAGATTGATCCGTATTTGCTGAGTTTGTTGAGTTGCTTATTAAGCTTGAGGTCGACAGTTCGAAACTAATCATTGACTTTGTGGAAGAAAATTGTGGGGTTATTATAGTTGCTTGCCGGAGTTGATCTCTTAATCGAGTTGCGAAATGACCAATTCCACTCTTGAAATGGTGAAGGAGCAATCATTTTGAGGACCGATCACGGCGGAGTAGATTAATTATAAACATCTACGTCAGCTGACGCGGTCGACAGGGTGTCCTCACTTCGTCAAACGGCCCGGAGAGATGGAATGGGGACAACGGGAAGACGGTTGAAATTCAGGGTTTTATAGTGGTTAGGAACCCTAGTGCAATTTCCAATTGTTTGGATCGCAGATTTCCTCTGTCAATGGTAGCTGTGTGTTAAATTGCGCGAACAATTTGTTTCTGTGCGTTGGATTTTTTTGGGATGTGGAAATTAAGCTTCGTTTCCAGGCAAAATTTCTCCGGTTTGTTTCGAAGGCGGCTTAAAATGTTGGGCTCAGGCGCTTGAATATGTTGAATTGTTTGGGACGAAGGTTTTGAGTGTAATCTGATAGAGCGAGGAAGATGAACGAGCCTCTGTT
The DNA here is from genome assembly GCA_028749045.1 of Cupressus sempervirens. Taxonomy (NCBI): domain Eukaryota; kingdom Viridiplantae; phylum Streptophyta; class Pinopsida; order Cupressales; family Cupressaceae; genus Cupressus; species Cupressus sempervirens. Next base: position 548,598,309 of record CM053783.1, read on the forward strand.
ATCGTCAGGATATGTTCCGAGCCCGAGGCGCAGGGCTTCTATAACGGAAAATTTGCTTTGGAGGCTGCCGGAAGATGAACAGGTGGATATTCCTGTTGCTCCTTCTTCATTGCCTGATAGTTTCTCTGCGGGCCTTTTAAAGGAAAGGCTCATATTCGGCAACGTTGACGATGTGCCGCCAGATTTATTAAGAAGCCCGAGTTTTCCCAGTCCCAGAATTCGAATCCCTGACGATGGGGGCGACATAGGCAGGGAAGAAGAAGACATCTCAGCTCGTCATGTTATTGAAAATATTGATTGTAGGGCTGAGCCTGGTGGATGGGAGGGGGGTAGTAACAACACTAACAATAGATTACAGTATAGCGAGGAGATATTAGGTTTAAATTCTGGGAAGAAGAGGAGTTTGCATAGGTCGAGAACTGCCCCTGCCATGTGGAATGCAGCCAAGGCGAAGCAGAGTCTTCAGAGGCCCGAGTTAGATTCGGCAGCTTCCATAGCCAAGCAGGCTGTTATTTATCTGATTCTTTATCTTTCTGTCGGTGTTTTCATTTATTCCTTCAACAAGGACAAATTCTCCGGAAATGAGACGATTGCCATTGTCGATGCCTTGTATTTCTGCATAGTTACCATGTGCACCATTGGTTATGGAGACATCACTCCCATGACTACTTCTACGAAGCTGTTTTCGTGCTTTTTTGTGCTGATCGGCTTTGGGTTTATTGACATCTTGCTGGGTGGAATGGTGACATATGTTTTGGACAAGCAGGAAAATCTTTTGCTTCACACTGTGGAGGGCAGTCGCCATGATCTTGCCAAGACATATATTGTGGATGTTAAGAAAGGTAGAATGCGGATTCGGATGAAGGTTGCACTTGCTCTTGGAGTGGTAATTCTGTGTATTGGAGTTGGGACCACGGTGCTGCACTTTTCGGAAAATTTAGGGTGGACCGATTCTTTTTACCTTTCGGTAATGTCGGTGACCACAGTTGGGTACGGAGATCATGCTTTTAAGACGTTGCCGGGGCGGTTGTTTGCATCCATTTGGCTTCTTGTGAGCACTCTTGCTGTTGCGCGTGCTTTTCTCTACTTTGCAGAGGCGAGGATTGATAAGAGACACCGCTTGATTGCAAAATGGGTGCTGCATAGAGATATGACCATTGAAGATTTAATGGCCGCTGATATTGACAATAATGGTTTTGTGAGGTTTTTCTCAATATGCCCTGTTACAGCTTTCTTGATATAGGAAGAAGTTTGATGATCTGTTCTAATTTTGAAGACATCCTTACTAATTAGATTAACTTTGAATTTATTTGTCTATGCAAGGTGAACGTAATTTGCTATAAGTTTTTTTAATACATGTAAGCCACCATATGCATAATCGCTAGAATAATTTGCTTACTGAAATTTGTGTCAACATGGATTTCTATTACAAAAAATATTTAACTTCAATAGCGAAATGTGTGCGCTGGTCAAGATCCTGTGTTCACAGAATTCATTTTCGCCTTGAGCACTTATTTTGAGTAAGAAATTTTAAAACAAAAAGAATAGCCTGAAGCTGCTTAGTTTAGTCAAATTGTCTTTTTTATAACGATTTCAAGGGATCGACCCCATGCTTCTTTTAAATGGGCGGTCTGCATACAGATAAGATGATCATTCAACATTTTGGAGGCAGGGCAGTCAACCAAATCGAAAAGTATATTTTCCATCTCTATTTCTTTGAATTGGTCCCAACACTACTAGTCCACTACCCACCAAATGTTGATGCCAAAACTAACTGGAGAAGCTAAATGTTCTTTTGCAGGTTTATGCATATGAACTGTATCCTTGCAACAAAGACTTTTGGGAAATTGAAATAAAAAATCAAATATATTACCATAATTGCCTTGACAGTATACTTAAATAGGAGAAACTATCTCATTGACTTACCAATTGGTGTCATGCTATGTGTAGTTTAAACTCTCCATTGATTGGTTAAAGTTGCTGGAGGAAGCTTTTATCTTACATTCTTCCCCTCCGCTGTTCCATCTGCTGACATCCTATCACCTGCTACCTGATTTGAGATACAATCTAACCCTCTGGTACCCACTTAAGATCTTGTTCTTGTTGCTGCCGTTAACATAAACTGGCTTAAGGGAGATCTTTCAGAACTGTCTACAAATTGTGTATTATCTCTGTAGTGCTAGCTATATAGCCTGTGAAATTAAAGACGTTTGCTAATTTCAGCATCCATAATTCCCTTGGAAGTCTGTTAGATCTGAGTTGGCATCCATACCTCCTTAGAAAAGTATTGTTTTTCCTGTTTTTGATATGTAAACTTATTTCAAAGTTCTTGAAGCTTTGATCTAGATTTTGACAAGATTTGCAGTACCGTTTTGTATTCAAAGTGGTGTCCCTTTCTTGAGATTTTTCTGATTACACTCTAAAGAAGTGAAAGAAAAACAAATATGCTTCAGATCCTTGTCACTCCTTTTAAGCCCTTTAAAGTTAACATTGATATTTCCCACCTCTCAATTTGTTTCTATAGATTCCTGTATGAATTCACTTTCTCTTTAGAAATGTGTATGGTATGCATAAGTACTAACAAATATTACAATTTTTTATCAAGTGGTTGTTCACAATGTGTGGCAATGAGTGAGTTTCATAGACCCAACAGTGGTATTTAATTTATCATACATTTCAATTTTCTTTGCAGTATCCACCATCAGGACAAGAAAGAACCCAATATTGCAAATATATGCATCGTTTACATACATTTCCTTTATGTTCCCATTCCCACATCATTCTAAAATAGCCACATTTTTCAAATTGAAGTATTTTTAATGGGTAACAGTGAGATGCACATCTGACTATGCAGAATTTATCATACATTTCAAGGTTCTTCTCAGTATCCATCATCAGGACAAGAAAGTAGTCAATATTGCAAATATATGTGTCGTTTACGTACATTTCCTTTATGTTTCCATTCCCACATCATTCTAAAATAGCTACATTATTCAAATTGAAGTATTTTTTATAGATAACAGTGAGATCCACATCTGACTATGCAGAATTTTATACTCATAATGCATATTACAAATACCGAAGTATGATTGAATCGAGAAACAAAATGTCAAATATCCTCCAACATCCCAGGCAATAGACATCATTTTAGAACAATTTTTTTGATTTTCTTCAAAAGCAAGTGGCATGATTCCCACGTGCATCATTAAAATGTCAATATCAGATGGTGCTGCAATCCTCATAAGCTATTATTCTCAACCTGTCAGGGGATAAAAATAACAAATCAAATTCACCCTCTCTCTGAATTGGATAGCAATAAATGAACTTTGAAATTGTTTTTATGTGTGGTACAAACAGCAAATCAAATTCACCAAGGACATCTAAATAGTGCTCACTGTTTATTTTAATGTTTTGTTACCTGTTTCCTCCAAGTTCAATTTTGTTCAGTGAAGATGAAACCGCTAGTTGTCATCAGGTGGGGTAGTGTGGAATGCATGTGGTAGTTTTGAGATTGCTGTGGTGGTTTAGTTTTGTGATCACCTACTGTCATAAAGTCTTGTAGACTAAACCATGAGTTTTGTGTTGCTTAAGTGATTATTTTGTGCATTCTCCATGCTGATCATTCTTAGTTGTTGGATCCTCATGAATCACACCTAAGATACTGGTGTGCTCAAGTTAGCCCCGGATGCTGGTGCACATGGATGCCCGGATGCCCTTGGTTTCTGCTTGGGTGCTCTCTCGGGATCCAAATGCGATTGCTTCTCCCTTGTTACTTTCACTAATCTCTTCTTTTCTTTGGCATAGTAAGCTTGACCCTCTTCCACGGGCAGAACTGAATCATACGCCTCTTCCCTGCTCAGCTGACGTCTGAGAAGTGTCTGACCGTATAAAAGTTCATAAATCATATATACACTCACAACCACTGAAAATTGGGCTTAAGTTTCCAGTCAGGAATTTGAAAGGAACAGCTGTGCCATAGTTTTCATGGACAGAGGAATGCAGTATTCACACATTAAATCTCTCGCACAATGATTATAGTATAGGGTATTTTTATAACACGCCTTTAAATATATATGTCTATATAATATATATATTACATATATATAATATATACTTGTGTATATATATATGCTATGTGTTGGCTTCACCTAGATTTAGATCATATATATAATATATACTTGGGTATATATATATGCTATGTGTTGGCTTCACCTAGATTTAGATCAAATTTCTTTCTTTCTTTCCTTTTTCTCCCCTTCTATTAACCTTATTACTTGCAATTGTGTGGTGCCTTCCTGGTTAGTTCCCCCCTGCTTTAGTTTTTAGTTTATTATTATTGTATATATAATTATTAACTTTTTTATCTTCCATTGGTGCTTTTATTTTGTATGAATGTTGATATCGTTGGTTGTGTCCCCCCCCCCCCCCCCCCCCCATTTTTAGTCTTAATTTTATTATTTTTCTTATTTTTCTTGCTTTGGGGTGTGTGCAATCCCTCTCCTCCTGGTCTCCTTTATTTGGTGAGCCTGTGCTAAATCTGCAACTTATTGTTTTACACCTCTTGCTGTCTCATCCTGATGATGGATCATGTAGTGTGATTCAAAACATTGATTAAAAGAAAAATCTTTACACAATCTAATCCAGAAACTTAGTACATAAATATCTCACCAGTGCAAGACAGACATGGTATTAAAGAGTTTGGCGTCTAAAGTGCATTCACTGCCGAGCATATTGGGAGGCCTGGTATTTGTTTTCTTTGCCTAGCTATCCAGGCAGGAAATTTTGCACTTCCCTCCATTGTGATAAACGGTTCAATCTGCATGCATAGTCATCTAAATCTCTCTCCTCATTTCTTCCTGTTAAGCAGTTGCATTTGGATTCCAGCTTGGGCGGTTGGGGTGTATATTTCTTGCATTTCTTTGCATATATATATTATAGTATATATATGTGTGTGTGTGTATAGATGCATCCAAAATCCAAAAAAATAATCGTGCATCCACATAGCAGAACCCTACACCAGCATCACAACCAGATCCAGAATCGGTAACTTAGGATCACACCTTACTTCTTTAGTTTGGCGCTACACAAAGCTTATGAGACAATAAGTGGTGAAAGAGTTTCTTACAGTTTCTTGTTGGAGTGCAATCTTGCTCATTTCCCCTTTCGGTGTTTGATTCCCCACTTTCCAAGGCTTGTGGATTGTGTTAATGGTTTTCCTTGTCTTCCACTGTACCACTACATCTTCTGAAAGCATTGCTTGCTTGTCAATACTTATGTCCTCAGAAGAAGGTAGCTCTTTTTGATATACTCTTTCATATCCAGCATAGAAGGCTCACAAAAATATAAGTATCGACAATTCTCCCCTATATGTATCTTCATGAAATGGGCTTTGATTAAGTCTAAAAGAATGATAACAAATAGACATGACTATGGTAAGTGTCCCACATTGAAAAGGCTTTTCTTTTTGGCTTGTCCTACAATCTCGTTTTTTGCCTAGGGATGGCCACTTTATCTCACACCTTGGGTTTCTTTTTTGTGTTATGCTGTTCTTGTCTATCTTTGCACATATCTTATGTCTTCCTTAATTGTTCTTTCGACCGGAGTTGAATTTGTCTATTCTTCTCAATAAACAGAAGCCTTTGTACCATTGAGTCGCATAATTCCTGATTTCCAGAGAAACCCTCTTTGAGATATAAGTCCTATTCACTTTTAGCATCTCTTTGATCTTGTAGTTCTTTAAGCTTCTCACCAAAATCTGCATCTTGAGCATATTCTTTTACATATCTCTTTTGTAGAAGGTTCTGATTCAGTCACTGTAGCCATAGCTGAAACTCGTTTTGAGATTGGTGGCCTAAATAGCATATCCACCACCACATTATTGCCCTCTTTTTTATGTTTGTTTACAAAAGGAATCAATAGTGATTTACCCTCAATTGGTTATCTGTCTGTTCTACCTTGGAGGCAACTATAATTTAAATGACCTCGTTCAGCCTGACTTAACTCTATCCGACTGCAAGCCCTGTAGGTGGGATATGCAGTTCCAGTGAATTGTTTGGGTATCTGTTCCATTGGTTTAGTGAAAAGTCAACGTATTTGGCACAAAAATTCTATCCATATATTCCTTTTCTTGTTATGCTTCATTTTGTGCGTCCAAATATTGTAGATGTTGGTGATTAGTATGGACAGTAGTTTCTTCACCAAATAAATAACGCCTCCATTTCTTTATATATTGAAGTGGTGCATATAAATTTCTATCATATACTCTTCTAACTGTTGGAGTTACGATTGTGAGTTATAAGTTAGCAAACCTCATTGAAGCCAAACAATACCCATAGCATATTCACTTGCATCTGGCTTTACCTCAAAAGGATTGTAAGTCAAAAAAGAGGAAGCATTGGAGTAAGACAAATCTTATATGTTAATTCTTCAGGTGCTTCATCATATTCTTTACCCAAAGAGAATTTCTTCCCATGGTTGCAAGTTGCAACTTATGATAGAGGTGAAGCTATAGAAGAGGAGGCTAACAAATCATATCATATATTAGTCTTCACATCTAAATAAAACTGCTTCTTTTTGAAATAGTTTCATAGCATGGTTGGAACTTATTGTTCAACTTTTACCTCGTTTTGGTGCCCCCATATGATGCATTTTTAACATTTATGGTAGCTGCGAGAGAGCTACTTCATAGCTGTGTTACTCTTCAGCCTTATCAGAATATGTTATAAATTATTCTTGGTTCTCTGTCGCAAGTCTTCAAGAACTGCTTATCATTTCTTCAGAGAGTTCTTCATGTGAATGTTTGGGTCTACTGTTCTTTACTTCAGATGCATTGTATCATTCTGAAAGTGAATCAGTGTCTTTCTGTTTTAGCACCGCTCAGCTAAAAGCCTTCATGGGCTTCCTATCGTGGTCAGCTGTTTTGTTATCATCCATTCTCCTTTTATTTTATTCATACCTATTTATTCATCCTTCATAACTACTGAGTATGTGATGACTTGGCAGTATGTACTTGTTGTGTATTGCATTCAATGGTCCATGTTTTGGAGGTGCCGTCAACTTATGTTAGCATTTGTCGGTTCATTGTGCTTGTAACTGTTGTCCTTTGGTCTACTGTGTGAGATTCTTCAGTTATGATGTGATGTGATGGAGAAATAAAACAAACTCTCTCACGGCATTTTTACTCCTTCGGACTGTTTGGTCATATTTCATATAGTGTGCTTTCTGTAAAGTTTGGGTGTGTAATTGATGAGAGCAATATTGGTGCAGTATATGCAATCTGTGTGGGATCTTAAGAGTATTTAGCTCCATCCTTGACCTATCTATATTTCATAGCCCTTATCATATAAATGTCTCTAACAAATAAGGGGTAGGACATTTAGCTGTATATAGAAAACATTAAGAGGAATTATATTTTCATCTATATATTGTTCATTTACTCGAGACATTTAAACTTATTTTTAACTTTTATTTTAGCACCCATTTTCACCCATCTGAATGAATATGAGAAAAGATGATCATATATCATTTAGACCAAAAGTGTTACCATGTTTAGCAAAAACTAACTTGCACTATGAATTGTTACTGGTGCATCAATCCTCACTTTCTTTGTTTGCAACATCAGCAAGAAAAAAATGTTCATCTCATTAAGTTGTTTATCCATGTTCTTTGTGTTGGTAGCTATGCATCTGAGCTTATCTTCGACATCACAGTTATACTTTATCTTATAAAGTCCTTTTTAGTTTTGATCCTAGGATTTGATTTCCAACATTTAGAATCTACACAAACATTTGTGTTCCAATGAAAACAATAATTCTGGGGATCCTTACAAATATTAATCTTCCTACTTTTCTAATTACCTTTTTCAATCTATTGCATCTTGTCTTTCTTTGGGTGATTTTGGTTCTGTCATTGTTCAGAAAACTCTGCCTCACCTCTCTTTTTCTCCTCTTCTATATAGTAAGCTTGGGCAGAAGCTTCATCCAATTACTGTGGATCTGTAGTGATTAGCCTCCTCCAGACATCCATGCCCATTAACATGGCTTGCTTTTGAAGTTTATTGCTATTGTCTTGCACACTTAGTCCATTATCTTGTCAAGAATACATTGACTTCTTTGATCACTTGTATGTCCAATTGGGTAAAAATTCCTTTGAAGCAAACCTTCAGATTCTGTCTAATTAGATACTGTAGGATTTTCCTTTCGTCCCAAATTAGTTATGTAACTTTCTTGCTATACAAGTGCTTGACCTGACTTTTTGATTTATATAAATAATAAAAGAAACCTTTTGTGCCACTCATATTATGAGCAATACAATAAATCTCCATTTTCATAATCCAAGAATTGAAAAAGTCAGCATTAACTTGTTGTTCAAAAGATTTATTTCAGCTTTAATCTCAACCTCAAGTGGGCTTTCCCTTTTATCTTCTTCACCTCATATTGCTTATCTTTCAAGAACATCTATCTATTACTTCTTCACTGTCCTGGATACTGAATTTCTTATAAAGAGCTGTCACAATTATATGAATGAAGGTGGATTTTTGGATATTTTCCTTTCTTTTCCTATCACGTGCTCTTCTAGTTGGCATATCCATTGTTGTTTTTGTTACACCTTTGATGTGAATTTCTAAGGCAGACACAAGTACATTTAAATCCTCCATTCTGAGTTTTTTATTCCATTTTTGGGCCTTAATTTCCGGATTGAAAGGCAGCAGCCTCAGCTTTGAAGATATAGTAACTGTCCCATGAAAAGCTATACATTTATCGAACAAACTGGCTAAAGTAGCAGCAACTTCTTGAATGTATTAATATTATGAGTGATCAAGAACAAATACAAAAGTTGGATGCAACTTAGATTGCTCTATCTTACACTGTCAAGTTCATAAGTTCACTTTGAACAGTTGAATTCTTGTTCACTGATCTTTACTACACTGATTCTAGCCTCCCATGATTGAAAGCATGCTCTTCACCCCTATTTATGGATGTTGGAGTGTCCCCTTCATTTACTATAAGGATCCATTAATGGATTCAGAAGTGGAAGTGTCAGCTGTTCCTTTAAGGTCCTATTTTCAACTAGTTGTGACAAAATTGGCAGTTGTCATCAGGCATTGGTTCAGAATTGCCATGGCAGTGGTTTCATAACCACCTCCTGTTGGGAAGTGGCAGTTTTATGCCGATTTCAAAACTATGAATTTTCTGATGCTGATCACTTATAGATTCTTCCCACCAATCACAGTCTTCTTCAGATCGTTATGGATCATTATATATTACTGCTGTCCTAGCAGAATTCTCAGTGGTTCATTGGATACATAAGTTTCAAAATGTGTATCTGTTATCATGGATTTGCATATTAATGTTTCTTTATGAGGATTCTGAATAGCTTGTTAGGTATGAAAATTTCTATGATCTTTGCATGCCTTGCATTTAAAAGATGGATTTGAAATGGTTCTGTTTTGGATCTGCCTTTGGGATGAGAGTACACCAAAGATAGATCTGTGCTACTATGATATACCAGATTATAGAATTGTTGATTATGATGATTATGATCATTGCAACATTTAGTGAAAAGAGAACCCTATTCTATTATGGTGGTTATGCTGTCAACATTTGTTAATTACAATCATTTCACCACATTTATTTAGGTTCTAGTTTAAAGCTGGTGGTATTAGATTATTACGTGTCTGTTGGATGCTTGTCAAAATGCTAACTTTTGTTGTTTATCTACATAATTCATATTTTTTTCTGTGTTATTTCTTTTGTGAAAAGTTTGTTTTTCTGATGTTAATTTTGTAATTTTTTTTGCAGTAAATCTGAATATGTGATATACAAGCTGAAAGAGATGGGGAAAGTGGAAGAGAAGGATATTGTTGAAATTGTCAAGCAGTTCAATCGCTTAGATACTGATAATTGTGGAAAGATCACTTTATCACTTCTTAGCAGTCATTGAGCTAGAATATCATTCCATTCTACACAATTATGAAGGTATTTTTTAATTGTGGCTGATGCAAAGGTGGTGTCATCCTGTGTATTATATCATGTTTATTGATTAATCCATTGTTCTATCATTTTGAAGATGACTGTTCTATACCAATGGCAATGAAATCAGATATGCATCTTTTAAGTTCATTTCCTATCTTTTGAAATTAATACAAGCATCTACTTTTTTGCTGTGGAATCAATATAAATGGGGGAAGAAATTGCCTTCCCAGGATGCTATTTGACCCTTGGGGTTTTAAAAACTGTAACCTGAGTCATAGAATACAAAAAATATACAATCTCAACTAGTCAGCAGCATGAAATGAAGACTGAATATTCACAAAGGCTGTTGGGTTCTCTGCCACCATTGCTCCTCTTAAATTTTAATCAAGCAATGATAGATAATATTTCTCACATGCATGTCTGATACCAGAATACTTTAACAGCTACTGTTGTTTTGAGGCAGAAACTATTGAGGGTGAAGGATAGAAAGTGCAACTAGATCAGTGATTGTATCGACATGCCAAACATGTGGTAGAGCACCATTTTTGTGGTGCAATATTATCTCTAGATAGTCTTTCGTCTCATATGTATGCTTACCCAATGTACTGCAAATATCCATTTCTTTTATTATCTTGGAAGAATGTGTATTGAATTTCAGTCAAATTGCTCAAGAACTATGGCAGAATATGGTGGAATTTGGCGACACCTTTCAAGAGCATCTTTAGCTAAGGGCTTGGCAAAGTACTTATAGGCCATAAATTCCTATTACCGGTCCAATCCTTGTAATGGTTTCTAGATATATTTGAAGCAAAGTTTAGGTTCCTTGGAGCTAACATAGGTGATAGGCTTCTTATAGCTTTGATGAATTTCACATGATCTCTTCTATATGTGGTCAGCCTTTGTTATTTTTAAAATTATGAAATAAACATGTTCTGAAGAACTTGATACAATTGTGCATTACAGTAATAATTTTTTTTTTTTTTTAACATTGCTTGTTGCACAGATGGTTAATGAAAAACCTGGCATGTAGAACAAACATCAGCTCTAGACCCTTTGACAAATTTTTGTTTTATTGGGCACTTTCTGTCTGATTAAATACATGTAATGCATATCAAGCATTTAATGGAAACACAGGATTGATGCCTTTTTATGGTAATTTAGACATTAATTCAAAACTTTATTGCTGCAGTGCTTCTTCAATGTAACTTGATGGTTGGGGGATTTTCTCTTTTCATATCTCAGGGTTATGAGGTTGTATCTGTGGGTAATATACAATTAGTAGGATTCCTCAGGGAAAAACTGTCCGAGTTGTGTCATAATATTTTCCAATTTAAGCTGTTAGGGAGGAACTCTATGGTGAATGCAGTAGTTTCATTCACCGGAAAATTGTCAGGTGTCTGTCAAAATGATTTAGCTGCAGGTGAAGATAGGATGGACTATATGTTGGATGCTATAACTTTAACTTTAGCCGACTTTTTTTTTGCCTCTCCATCCATTAGCCCCAGGGATGTGATAATGAATTTCACATAATTTACCCTTTGATAATAAAAATTATTTCTCAATAAATAAGATGGGGGATGTTTGCAGTCCTGAGATTTCACATTACAGCAAAGACCATATAGGGATAAAATGACACATAAACAATGGTGCCCATCCCTGGCAAGATATATAAAGAAATATTGAATTTAAAGACGAGGTAGCAGACTAAACTGCTGCAACCATGATAGCGATCACTGGGCATCTTAAGTCCAACGATCTCTCTAATTGTTGTAATAGATACTTAAAACAGTCTGCGCATGTGTATGGACATTAGCATGGGGTTTATTTCCTTTCTTTTTAGGAGCTGCAGAAGGTTTGAAACAAATTAATTGGGTGGTCCTGTTTTTAACATTTTTTATGGACCTTTGACTGCTTTTTAACTGCCGAATACCTGGATTGAAATCTCGGTTTAGGGTAAAACTATCCATTTGGTTGCTAGAATATGATTTAGGAATTGGAATCTAAAAAATTTGATTTGGGATTTAGAACTTGAAATCCATATTACGGTTTCTGGAATTTATTTGGGACTGTTTGGTTCAAACCCAAAAATATTTGATATTCGGAATTTGTTATTCCAAACCTGTTTAGTTCAAGATACAAATATCAAAGTTACAGTGAGAGACGATTCATATCTCCAATTTGTTCAAGGTCTTGTTCATGTTGCTTCCAACTATGCACATGCTGAAACTGTCGATGTTCATTGCAGAATAAAAATTCAAAAAAAAATTAAAAGAAGACGAAAGAAATTAGATGTGCGGTACTAGTTATTTTATTTAATCCAAACATATGAGCAGGTGCAACAATAGCGAGAATTTAACTCATTAATAAACTTGGCTAACATGGCCTCCTGTGAAGGTTCCCGCTCATGGTGGATTTCAAACTCCTGATCTTACTTCTCCCGTCCATCGTCTGCTGGTTGATTCAGGGGGGTTCTTCGTTCCCAAGGTGTGGCACTGGTTGCTCCTCCTGCTGCGGCACGGATTGTTCTTGCTGTTCCTCCTTCCGTTGCCCCTAGTGTGTCTGCTGCTCACCATGTTTCCGGGTCTTGGGCTGCTGTGGGGAGTTCTGCTGTTCAAGGTCTGGTTCATGGTGGAAAAGATAAAGTTGTAATTAATGCATTCATTAATGCATGATAGACTTGTTAGAAAATATTTGTATTTTTGTTGGAGAAAATTGAATTTTCTCCCTATCAAAAATAGTATGGTCCAATAGAATGAATGAAAAATGTGATTTATAAAATAATGAAAAAATAGAAAAAAAATTAAACATTTGAAGTTTCTTTTAATCTTTTAAATTCAATGAGTTGATTGGTCAGTTGAATTGAAGGATTCCGAATTTAGGTGTAAATGTTTACTCATAAGAGACAACATTATAAATGAAAATAATAAGTGAATTGACCTTTTAAGTCTTAAACATAGTAAAATAGTAGGTCATGATTAAAGGAAACGTATGTTTTTAAGCTATACGTTGATTTCTACTAAAGAGAGGAAAATATGTTGTAAAAGGTGATAACAAGAGAGTGACCATAAAGTCTAAATACTCTTAAGAGAAAAAGTGGGTGTTGGATGAAAGAAAATCAGTGAGGGATTTAGGTATACATGTGACTTTATTGAAAAGATGAAAAGAATGCTATAAAGGAAAATAACAAGAGAATTGACCATTAAATCATAACGTAAAAGAAAAGTAGTGAAATATTTATGGATGCACGCGATTGTTATTTAAAAGGAAAAAGAAGTGCAAAAGTTTTAAGGAAAAGGTAGACATTATTTTTTGGAAGAACATCTGATCATCCGCGGTCATCCGGGCCGCCTATAATGTCTTAACAGCCACCATTTCAAAAGGACCCCAAATTTGAGGATTTTACAGCAGATTTGTAGGAATTTAGTATTGTACCAAACTACAGAGCCACTAGATCAGATATTTCCAAATTCACTCTCATTTACACCTGACTATTGGACAAAACAAAGGAATATACAAGCGAATTATATTAAGAAGATTAAAAAGATGTTACAAAACGAAAATAGCAAGAGAAGTGACCAATCGTTGTTTACATCAATAAAGAAAACAAGAGTAATGACCATTAAGTCTTTAAACATTTCAATAAGTAGTGGGAATTCTTAATTGATTAATAAAAGATCTTAGTTGAATAAATTGAGATGCAATGAAGAAGCTTTCAAGATTTGGACTGTTATTTTTATTATCATGATTATCCTATAGCATCTTGATGTTCAATTTGTATTCATGGATATGAAAAGTTGTAAAAAAATATATATTAACATATATAACTTTTTATGATTTTTGGTGGTGTTAGTTGGATGGATAAGCAATGGATTGTGGTTCTTTTGTTCACTAGAAAATTAGAGCATATGATAGTTACCCATGTTTTTAAAGAAATTGTTTGGCTCGAGAGACTGAGAAAACTAAAGAAAATAGATGAAAGAAATCCCAACACTAGACATACAAAGAGCATATGAGATTGCCAAAGAATAACCAATTACAAAGGGGACTTAATACAAGACATGGTGAATATGTGAAATCAATGAAAGGAAAGAAACATATCTCCACATAGGAGGAAACAAGTACCTTCAACATTTTCTAACCAAGATGCCAAGGTGGGAACATGCTTCATCTTTTACATATATCCAACATACTCGAAGGGTTGATCAAATTAACATATGAGAAATTGATAACAACTACAAAAATACATTCAAGACACATGAATCAAATATATTACTTATCATCCCTTTGAAAAAGTGTAATTTTAAAAACCCTTAAAGTATGAAGTATGAACATAAAGTTCTCTACAAAATTTTGCAGAGTTTCTCCTTTGTGAAAAGTTCCCCCCCCTTTTTCCTTGTCTAATCTCTTTATTTATAGACATAAAATAATCACCTTCTTTCCAATTAGTAGCCACCCAAGTTAGATTGTGAAAGTTATCATGATTTTACAACAAACTTTTTGACTTTTTCAAAATGAAACCCAAGATTTTAACCCTGTTTGGTTACAATGAGTGATATATCTTCATTTTTACAAAAGAACAACTCTAAAACTTGGAATGGAAGAAGGAGAAAGTAGTCAATTTTGTTGGTGTTAGTATCACATTTTCTTTCAATCTCTAAATCACAAACCTCATTGTGAGAGTGGCACATGTATAGCTTGAAGATATGCACTTATAATTATGATACATATACAAGAATCTCTTATTTGAGTAAATGGATGATGCCAAAGTTATTGCATCTTTAGATAAGATCCATTCTTTACCTCTCTATGACGTAACCTTCTTCCATTCAAGGGAGACTCATTAATCTTTCAATCTTGTGTGAAGAAGTGTTACTTCTTCATAGAAAAGCACCAAACCGCATAAATATAGTATTGAATGCCAAGATGGATATAAATTATACTTCAAATCATACTATATTCAACTTCTCTCATGATGAAGATAATTAATCTAACCTTAGCTTCAATATTATAATCTTTCAATCACCCTTTTATGAATTCTATAGTCTTTGATAGACTGAAAACGGGTTTTGAAGGGACCTTGAAACTCAAGAACAAAGAAGGTTCTAAACCAAGGGACTTGTAACCCACACCAAAAGATATACAATACACTCCACAAAGAAAAATGGAACACAAAAAACACAAAACATAGACAAAGAACAAGGTGCTACACAACTCACAACCTCCATTGAAATAAATTGGTGTTTAAGGAAAGGAAAAACACTAAATCAATAGACCACCGCATAAAGAGAAAAAGATAACAAAATTATGATATTTCCTTAGCTCCCTATTTGTGGGAACAAAGGGTTGTGTTGAAATAAGGAGAGGGATATTTCTTTGAATGTTTTCCTTTGACTATAATCCATTCCTCTTCGATCTTGCCTACCATAAAATACTAGGCCAACGAATCAACATATCTATTAGAACCCATAATGACATGGATAACAGACTCACCCAGAGAGATTGATCCAACACCATCAATAGTGAAAGGGATAGCGAACCCACCAAGAGAGGCAAATCCAACACCATCCATGATGGGGAAAACATGAGGACCAAGGGGAGCAGAGCTAGCACTAATATTGATCATTATAGCAAGGGTAACAAACTCCTTACGATGAAGAGGATCCGTAATAACAACAACATTGGTAGAGTTAGCTAGATCACCATTAACAAAGAGAGTAGACCCACCTTCTCTATCACCATTAGACGCAACAACATTTTCCAAAGAGGTAACACCCTTATTAGAATTAGTCAGGGTATCATTGGCATTCCCATCCGAATGGGGGGAGGCATTAAAAATTGTATAATGGTTGTTAGAAGCACCTTTCCAACACGAAGAAGACTTTTAGACTTCCCTAGCACACAATCAACAACAATATGCCCCATTTCAAAATAATTTTTGCATTTGAAAGGGATGCCCTCATACTCCATAGGTAGCTAAGAGCCCAAAGGAGACTTGATCTCAATCTCTGCAGGTAAACCTTTAGCAACATCAATTTCAAAAAGAATGCGAGAAAAAGGTAGTGTAACATATTTGATGAGTCCTTGTCAATCAGAGTATCACTGATTTCTTCTACAATAGGACCCACCCAAAGATGAAAAGGGAGGAAGGGTAGTCAAACCCAAATAGACACCTTGCTAAAGGCTTCAAAGAAGGGTTGAAATCCTCATGCCATGGCTTCATCAACAAATGCAAGCAATTCTCGGAGCTAAAAATATACTTACAAAGGAAAATTTGTCTATCCAAAGCCCTCTCAAACTAAGTTGCAAAAAACCCCTTGGCCAAAAGGAAGATGTGAATCGTGTCTGAAATAAGAGGCTTCCATTGAGTAGTGATCCATTGGTGAAGTTGAGGAAGAGAAGGCCAAAAGCCTCTAAATCTACAAATGATAACACGTGCAAACAATTCAAAAGCCATAGAATTGATCTCTAGCACATACTCCTTGTTCAATGGGAAAACAACAGAATGACTAACAGGGAAAGACACAACCTTCATGTGTCAATTATCTAACCATATCGTTCGATATGGCTAGATGTATGTCATGCAACGATGTATGTTGTGGCACTGTATTCCTATTCCATGTTCCACACGTCTCCATTGGTATATGTGTAATTGTACATTGCATCGCTGATATACTAATCAACTGTAAATATATATTTATTATATGGTGATGAAGGATTTGGTTTAAATGTTTCTTTTGTAATAAATTGATAATGATTTGAAAGATAAAATAATTTGCATTTTTAAATTTAGTTAAATAAAACATAATAGAGTAACAAAATTTAATTTTTATTATATATATATTTTTAAGTTAAATTATTTACTCATATTACAATAAAGTATTTTTCAATGTTTTATTAATAGAATGTTTTAGTTAAGACTAATAAAGATATAACATATATATGGACAAATATATTAGTATTTTAATTTATTAAATTTATTATTTTTTTAAATTTAAATAATTTATTTTTATTATTATATTTAAAAAATAGAGAAAATATAAAAAACCAATTTTATCTTAGTTACATTTTAATTTTAAACTTTAATTTAATTTAACTAAATCAATTAAAGATGTTTTTCTCATTTAAATAAATTCTAGTTTTATTTATGTATAGATAAAAAATTTCAATAAAATATTATTATAAAATTAATTTTCTAACATATGATTAGTTCACACAAATAATAGAATTTTTTGACATTGCAAAATTTTGAAATAACAAACTTTAGATATTAAAATGCTATACACTTAAGTTCTACAATAGTAAGAGGCAAATAAAAGATTTGTTATTAAAGTATTTTTTAAATGTGTTCACATATTTATGAAATTATCATATAACAAATTACAATTTTAAAACTTTAATCACTTCTTCTACATATTACAAAATACAATTTTAAAACTTTAAAATTGTTCAATTATATTATAAACATTGTTTCAAAAATAAATACACTCAATGCAATATAGTCTATAATCATTTTAGAAAATCTATATGTAAATAATGTTATTTTGAAAATTTCCTAAAATAAATTTTAATTATAGTTAATATAAATCATACATATACATGTACATATACATAAAACCATTAGTTAGCGAGGCCGCTAGTAGCATGAATGGCCTTAGCAAATGGAGACCCAAGTAGCATCAATGGCCTCAGAAAATGGAGACCCAACCATAGTAGGATTAACCTTTGTGTTCCACTGACATAGGATTATCGGGCACAACAGGGGCACCCGCAATAAGAACGGATAAAATGTGCATAGCAATGGATGAACGAGTTTCTGCAACATAGGGGAAGGCGTTCGAAATGCATGGATGGGAATTTGTTTGGAGCGACATGATGGAGGATTTCTGTGAGACATTATGATATAAAATGTGCAGAATAGACATGAATCAATGCAAAAGATTTGGCACCCGTGCATGCCAAATGTGGATTAACAGAAAAAGAATCCCAACTTGACAAAATGCCCTATTAAGATGATGCAACATGGAGCACATATAATTTGTGGAAGCACACAGAAGACAATGAGTTAATAAAATCACAATACATGGAGGATGATGATGTAAGTAGTTTTAAGAGCTTCAAGTTTTTGTAGTGCTTGACCAACATACAAATGTGAGAACATAGCCAAAGCACATGAAATGTTTAACAAAATGCCATTTTTTTTTAAAGTGGTGTTGTCTTAATGAGATTCAATGATCACATGTTGTGCACAAAAAGGATGTTGCAAGTAAGTATTTGAAAGCCTTCAAAATATCAAGACAATGGATATACAACGACTAGATGCATTTTTTTTAAAGATATATTATAGGTTGGAAAGTTCTCTTAGATATATGTATACAAAATGTGTGTAAACAATGTGCATAGAATACAAGGTCAATTCAACAACTCATGATTGCATTACATAATGGAGGCTTTGAAGCAAATTATGGGCATGCCTCAAAGTATATCAGCTACATGCAGATTGCTACATCTTATTACTATGTTTTTAATATTAAAGCAACCAAAACTAGGGGGCTGACCTTTAAACAAAACAATGGTAGTCCAAACAACAAACTACCAACGCCTAAAAACCCTTAATATCAAAATCAAAATTAGCCCACCAAGTTCCTCTTAGCATAGGTTTCTTCTTAACCATAACATTAACACTACCAGCATCCATATTACAATTACCAAAAAAGCCGCAGTTATAATAGTAGCTATACCTCTTAAACCTACATAACACAAAGTCTTAAAAGCATAAAGTTTAAAGCCATACAAGGCCAGTTAAAAGTATCAAGGTTGGAACAACCCAATATAACCAAGTAACCAAAAAAAAAAATAACAACTTGAGAAAGCCTAAATCTTACCATTATCTTTGCCCTTTCCTACTAGTAGCACATTAGCCTAGTCTTTAGCAAGGAACCCATAGTGCAGTTTAGAGACCTTTGTCCCAGGGCCTTCCTCCTCTTTCTATTGCAACAACAACTGAAGGGTAGTGGCCACATCATGAGTCACTTTCACAAAAAACCTTGAAAGGGTTTTGAAGCTTTCATCTAGAGTCGAGAACCTAACTTTGAGCTTGTTTAATCCACTGCTGATATCTGCCACATTGTCAACTAGCTTAAGGAAAAAAATACAATTCCTCATTGGGGGTCTTTCCTCAACATGGAACACATGAGGGTTAGAAAAAACCTTCTATTTTTCTTTTCTAATCATTCCTCCTAGGAGAGGAGGCAGTCATAGGCGAGATATCTTTAGAGCCTTGGATACTTGTGTAGGTATTGAGGATGAAGTTATAAGGCTTCATGGAGAATCTAATAGAGACATGGGAGGGGTCATTACTCACAGTTTCCTTCAATTTTGGTGGACCCCCTCCACCAAATTCGAGGTTGCCTCTCCATTTTTCACATCTCTCTATTCTTCATCTCCTTCCTCTAAATTCCTCCTACCGTTCTCTTTTAATCTAGGATTTTTCTTCCCACTTTCTCCAAAGTGCGACATCTCCTCCATGTCCAGATACCTATTTTCCTTCTGCTTTTATCTAGCCTGCCTTTTGACTAATCTATCTGACCTTCAATGTCCACCACTAATCTCCTCTTTCGAATCTCCAAGATCAACATCTATAGTTTTTTGTAGTTTTTTTTTTTCTAGTTTTAGGCTTTTTACCAACAACCCAACTCCCAAAAATGAAAAGTTTATTTATCTTGGTAATTGATGGGGTGGGGCTAAGTGAGGGATGAGGGCTGGAGGCCTTGGACCCTCCACCAAAACCAATTCTTAGAGGATTCTATGTGGCCAAAATATTCTCAACAGTGACACATCTAGGCGGGTAGAGAGAAAGATAGAAAAGAGAATAAGATCCTAATGGAGAATGGTATAATTCACACCCTTTCTTTTTTTCTTCCTAAAATCTAAAACTTTATCTTCAAGCTTGTGAAGAAGAAAAAAGGGACCAATAAAATGTCACAATTATAGAAATGATTCAATAGAGGAAAGTGATAATAGTGGAAAACCCTAAATCTCCCCTCTAGATTTAAGTACTTCATGATAACTAGACATACCTCATTCCATGATTCCAAAAGATTTTTGAGAAGGAAACCACCTCTATGTCTCATTGACTCCTCACCATCTTTGAAAAATCTGTTCAGGCTTGTCTCATCCAAAACTTTAGTCACTTTTTGTTGTTTTCTTCCTTCCATCGAAAGCCCTGTTGCCATAGCAATGATCTCTTCACTCACCTAAAACAAAATCCCATTAATCATCACTCTCTTATCCATCTAAGAACTAACAAATTGCTAAGAGAAATTCTCATCATAGCTCACTATGACTTCCATTAGAGGAACCAACCCTCCCTCCTTCAACATAATCTAGGTGCAAGGGTTCCTCACACCGTCCTCAATGCTAGTGGGCTCAATTCTTACCAAATTACTACCCATATCTTCCTCC
The DNA here is from genome assembly GCA_028749045.1 of Cupressus sempervirens. Lineage (NCBI taxonomy): Eukaryota > Viridiplantae > Streptophyta > Pinopsida > Cupressales > Cupressaceae > Cupressus > Cupressus sempervirens. The sequence continues at coordinate 548,618,744 of CM053783.1, forward strand.
AAGTTAGAACACACTGAGAACTTGAGATTTGCAAACTTGAAATAGTTACATTAAAAGCCAAGATAACACTATGAATCTTCTTCAAAATGAAAGCAACTTATGTATCCTTCATTCCTAAAATGGTATAAGTTGTCATAATTATAACTATGTATGATCATAAAATTTCTGCCCCTTCTCCACAAGACAACCTTGTGTGTACTGCCACCTCTCCAATCAATAATTTACATAAACATTTCTTGAAGATTATAAAAAATGTGATTAATTTGAAATCCCATTAAATTAATTTTGAATCTTTTCCATAAGCTTGCTATAAGGTCTTATAATTATTAGACCTCTCCACTTCCATTTATTAGTCACATCATTCCCCTTTCTCTGCAACTTATTTGAAATCTCCACTCTAGCATGACATGTCTGTAACTTTCCCATAGAGATGAACATTAATGTTAAAAAGAAAATCATAACTTTATACTTCAAATATCCCACCATCATATCTAACTAATAGGCAAGTCACTAATAGAGAAAATTCATTCTTCCCTATGTGAATTATTTTTCTCCCTTTCCATAATGGTGAGGATATTAGCTAGCAGGATTGTCATTATTCGCCAATACCTTAAACCTTGGACATGTAGCCTCAAGCTTGCCATAGTGTCCACCACTACATTGCCTTCTCTATAAGTGTGATTCAGGTCATAAGTATCTAAATTTGAGCAATGACCCATTCAAGTTTCATACACCCCTTCATCAAGTCCACAATCACCTTTAAATCTCCCTCTACACAAGTTTTTCCATCCAAGGTTGACAGTCAAATATAATCCCTAGTAGAGAGCCATAGCCTCTACGACATTATTTGAAATATTTCCAAGGTTTCTTGCATAAACCATTAGCTTGTTGCCTTTCGAGTCCCTTACCACCCCACCACCTACAACACACCATCCTCTAGTAGCCCCATCAAAGTTGAGTTTCAACATTGAGTACCAAGGGGGAATCCATATGGTCTTCTTCCTCGCAATGAATTTTGAGTTGTCAAAATCATGAAAGGATCCCAGGAGTTTCCAATTCAAGGCCATCTTTTGTTCCCCAATAGATGAGCGGTTCGAGGGATTTTTTCATTTACTGCACTTAATGCTTTCCATCAAGAGCTTGAGCACTACGTTACTCACCACCCCCTCTCGTCATTCTTCTTCCCTAAAAATCCAATTGTTCCTCTCCTTCTAGATTCCCCAACATATATGATTGGGGATGAGCTTCCAAAGAAGCCTTAATAGAGGATAAAAAAGGGCAATCCCAATTTAAAACAAGATGTTGCAAATCACTATGAAAAACCCAATCTAGGGGGAACATGTGCAAAATTATGGACCAAACTTTTAAGGCATAAGAACAATCAAGAAAGATGTGCTTTATACTTTCCTCTTCAACCTTGAAAAGGTAACATCTATTAGGGATATGAAACCGTCTCTTTCTTAGGTTGTCAATAGTAGAGATTTTACCATATGGTGCCATTCACTAGAAGTTCACCTTGGGCATATATATAACATATTAATATTATGTTTTGAATTTATTAAAATAAACATATATGTGATCTGCCTCACAATAGGTTTATAATAATCATGCCTAAGGCCATACTTAGGAATAGTGTATTCAATCTAAGGACTATTGTCCCTACCATGAGGTGTATTTAATTTGTCAACCTAGGGACATATACTTGAAATGGTCAGCACGATATGTGCACTAGGTTTTTTAATGAGTCATTATGCTTATGCTGCAGGAAAGTAATATGCAAGGAAAGAACCTACACTAGTGTTGCAGGAAACTAACACATTTAACTTTTCACTAAAACAAATGCTGGAGAATACAATTAAATACTAATATTCCAACTCAATTCATCTACTATAATCATTCTTAGAAATGTTGTAGGAACACTCACAAAGTATGATGCTATAGGATGGAACTTTTAACTTCCACCTACAATACTAGAAATACTAAAAATAAATCTATGCTACTCTAATCTAATCCACCTCTCAAGTGGGCCCCCTTTGTCAGCTTCTGCTAATCTACTAACATAGAGTGTAAACCAAGAGCTATGTCATTATGTTCCAAAAATTCTTTACATGAGAATGATACATAAAACTATAAAAAAAACTCACTACAAGAGTCAATAGTTTCTTTTCATAAACTTTCTTCTAACCTCCTAACACCATTGATCTAATCCCTATAAATAGAGGATCAAAACTTATTCAAAAACAAGAGAGCAAACTAACTAACTACAAATTCGTTAGAGAGAAAGAAGGAAATAGTGCACAGTATGAGTAATAAAGTCTGGGCAATTGATTTGACACAATAGTGAATGTAGAGAAAATATAACAATTCTTCATAGCTCCTCCTTGGTAGTGGTCGTGTCTCTTGGTACTGTTATGACTTCTTCCACTCCACCATGGATGAACCTTAACGTTTTCTCCTTGAATGCCGTCAGCCATCTTCAACGTTCCTCTTGAATGCTTCTAACCATCTTCAGCTTCCTTTGCTAACAAGTTAGTTATAATGTAGAGATATTTGCAAATAAGCATAATCAAATTAAATCCAAATATTAGAACACACATTCTGATGGTTATATGAAACACTACATTATATATATAATATTGGCAAAAGATGACATACTATCTACCCATAGGTTAATGGTTCTATTCTAGACTTTAATCATCAGTTCAAGTAAACATAAGTTCTCAAATGTCTTAGTGGTATTAAAATAGAGTATTATAATTATCATAAAATAGAGACAATAATTAGCATCATCAATATGTAGGGAAATTTTTGGATTTTGCCTTTTTAACCACTTAACTGCATTTTTATAAAAGTTTCTAAAACATTATCCGCAAATCTATTGTATATCCTACAATCAACACCTTCCATTTCTTTACATGAATACTTCTTAATGACTTCTAGTCAACCATTTGAATTGCACTATGTCGTTCCACATTCTGTAGATGGCTTAAACATCACACGCTAAGCTTCATTCCAAAACTAAAAGTGTTAAATAGTCAAAGTTGACTTTTTTTTTCAAACTTAATTTTCTCATTAGCATGTGATGTTTCTACACTGGCTAGCATGTCTTCAAAGGACACTTCTTTGATAACTTTCAAACAATTATCGTCTCTTATGATTCCACATAACATGTGCATGTCGACATAGGGTCTATGCAATTATGTTGGACTTAACCAAGACACTCAAATGGTTCACTTCATCGACTAGCTAGTGTGGGTTGCATTGAACTTTCTGTTTCCATCCAATTTTTCATTGGGTTCCTCAAATTCTGCTCTAACTCTCTACCATAGTAGTTACTGTTGTGCTTAGTTTGACTTGTGTTTTGAATGGATCTCGCCCAATCTTTTGTGAGCACATTTTTACTTCAAGCATTACCTAATGCATGTGGAGCACCACTGACATAAAATTACAAAAAGATGGCAATGTCTGTATTTTATTACCCTCCCCATCGTTCTTGTGTTGTATTGCCTCACCAAAGCTACCATCTTTTAATCAAAGGATTCCCAATTTACCGTTTTCATCATTGTCATTGCGAAGCAGAAGGAAATGTCTAATTGATCTAGTGTTTTCTCTGATTCCCACATTAACTGATATTAAGCTTCTTATTTTCTTTCATATTTTAATATGAATGTTGTAACTTTGCTCTTATGTTGGCAGAGACATAAAGTCTTGTAGCATCACATATTCTAACATTTTGGTAGAACAAGCTCTTGATCTTAGAAAATTTTGCAAAAGTTTTGGTGGATTACGAATCTTCTAATTGCAATGCATGAAATCTTTCTGTAATTTTGTTTTTCTTGTACAAAATGTTGTCAAGGTTTTAGTATTTCGCAAATCTTGTAAACGGAATACATAAAATCTTTATGTAATCATAATATTTCTGTAGATTGTAATTATACAACCAAGTTCAATTTGAGTTTCATTGGCTACTTTACTTTTAAAAACCATACTTGTATATTGATGAAATTTGAGAAATTATGATTGATGAAAAAAAAAGCAATTCACTATGACGAAGCAGCACATAGATTCAAAATATTATTTTAATGAAAACTTTATGATTGATGAAAAAGAAAAGCAATTCACTATAACGAAGGAGTGCACCAATTCAAAGTATTTTTTAATGAAAACTTCTTGAAAAATTAGTGTTTGAAAAAATACCATTTTGATGTGAAATACAAATGATGAGAGTTTTGGTTAATTTGTATTTCCTTTTCCACTTTAACAATGTATTTTCTGAGTAGATTTTTACTTACCTATTTTACATGTTTGTCATGTACTTTTCCTTTTAGTTCTGAACATTCTGAACATCTTGTACACTTTATAAAATATTTTTCCTTTTAGTTCCAAATATCTTCTATATTTATAAGTGAAAACAAACCCTTTTTTAGATAGCCATTAATTTACATTGATTAAATAAATTTATTACTGATTAAATATAAGTTCATATGATTTTTTGTTGTTAATTTAAGACTTCAAAAATTAGATAAATTGTACTAGTTATTTAAAGAAAATAAATGTAATTGTGATTTTTTCATTCTTCAATCATTTTTCTAGAATGATTTTACAAACTTGGTTAATTAATATGAAAATATGATTTGTTTGTTTGTACTATTAATGCTATAAAACTTTACTTGATTTTGAATATGCAATGTAATCAAGATTAGTCTAGATATATTGGCAAATTTATGTAGTCCATTAATCATTAGCTAAAATCTCTACCACTAGAGTGTTGATAAGTAAAATAATATCTCATTGTAATCAAACACTAGATATTGAGTAAGCATATAAATTACACAAATATAAATAAATAAATAAATAAATAAATAAATATATATATATATATATATATATAAGAATAGGTGTGCTTCTAAAATAGACAAAGCATGAAGAAAGTTTGGCATCATAGTCTATGTAAGGATCGTGTGAACTCATTACAAGAGTAATGAAATTGAAAGATAGAATTATAAATGTAAATGTAAAAAATATTGAAATGGAAAGAGAGAAGGAACTTATGTAAAATTATGCTTTATTTCAATCCTAACTATAACCTTATATTAAAAGTAAAAATATAATTTTCCACAAAATATTTGAATTAAGGCTCTAACAAATAAGTCTAAAGGAAAAGAAATGAGGCAAAGAAGTTGGACAATCCCCTATCCACCATCACCCCAAAAGAAAATCCTTCTCCCATTACTCATTTAGACCATTTCAAACCTTTATAACTAATTGTATAGGGAGAAATGTGGATCAAGGATAAAAAAGCCTAAGTTTATCACATAACCCACTATCACAACTCAAAGAGGGAGTTAAGGAGATTTATCCTCTCAATCCCACCTCTAAGGTAACTAGATCTAGGATGATTATTCCCAATTGAGTGATAAAGGAGAACTAATGAAAACAAAGATCTAATGGTTATAGGGTTGGGGAAAGGATACAAAGGTCTTTAAATCCTTACTTTAGCAGGAGGCTATGAAAATAAGCTAAGTAGATGTGTAATGTAGGATTGAGCAATGATAATGTGTATTGAAATAAAAGAGGGGGAAAAGATAATCCTTGTGAAAAACATGAAAAAGGGGCTATCAAACTGCATTTGAAAGGATTGATTCACACAACTTGGAAAGAAAATTGTGTTGCAGACAAAACCCATAAATCATTTGACGAGAAATCAAGGTCTATCTAGTCAAATTAGGGGTAAATTTTGACCCTGATTATCCCAACATGGGTGAACATGATCTCTAGGGGAAGACTAGTTCTTCAGGGGAAAACTGGATCATTGGGGGTGCAGGGCACCCCTGATGACAATGTTTGACTCTAATTCTGATTTTACAATTTCAAAAAAAGCCAAAAATGGTACTCATATCTACAACCTATTTGTTAATTTGAGATCTATAACTTGCAGTAAAAAAGGGTTTTTGTTGTTGATGGGGGATTTTCCTTGGACAAACCCCAGTTTAGGAATTAACCTTGAATTGAAATAGCATTTAAAGTAAATATTCAAATTCATCTTACAATAGTAGGACCTCTTGAATCAAATGTAGTGTGCTTACTTCACCAAATATTTGGATCAAGAAGATGAAGATGAATTGACATAAGAGATGCAACAAAGGATCTTGAAGAAGATCTTCCTAGATAAACTTCTTCAATGTCTTGATTCTTGAATCCTTGATTTTCATTGAATGATGCTTGGAGACTTGAATGCTTGAGTGTTTTAGTGTGAATGATTGATAATAGAATGCCTAGATATATCTTGATGTCATGTATTCTTGATGTGAAAATTAAATGAGAAGACTTCCTTTTATAGAGATCTCAAAGTGGCCAATGCCTCGAACTTTAAAATGAGGTGAGACCCATCTTATAGTGGAGCAATAAATGAGATTTCCTAGGGGAGTAAATTAAGGATTATTAATTTGAATTAATAAAGGTCTACTACAATTTATAAAATATGAGGAGGCACATACTATTAATTTATAGAGGAGATAAAATATTATCTAGGATAGGACTATTTTAAATATTAATTAAATTTATTAATAAATGAGGACATAATATTTAAGAAAAATAAAGGTCTAACCAATTAATATTAATTCTAAATTAATAAAAGGTGCAATGAGATAAAATTAATTATTTAAATGAAGGAAAAATAGAAGACAAATGTAAATAAATGATAGAATTGCATTAAATGGGTGCTAAAGATCCATTATATTGGATTTATTCCAATTTAAGATGATACATTTAGCCCAAATTTAGTGAGAGTATGGACTCGATCCAAACTCTTGGTAAAGAAGAACACAAGACATGAGATAATCTTATTGTGATGAAGGAGACCAAGAATCACCCAAGCCTCCGAGGGATTAAGCCCTTGATAAATCCAAGATTATAATAAGAGAGAAATCACTGAGTGAAAAGAAGCAAATAGAGAAGGGGAGTGATTATCTTGCAAATTAGAGTGCCCACCCTACTTTAAATCACTAAAATGAGTTGTTGCAAAAGATGTAATTGAAATTGTCTAACAGGGTGGTAATCCACTAGTTAACCCATCAGAAGGCCTACCCATAGATCAACATTCTTTGTATTAGCACGATAATGTCTAGTAAGGATGTGCTACCCATGAATGGGACTTTAGCAAATTGTTATGTGTAGCCCATACATGATATTTTGGTACGTGTTTGTAAAGGGGGGGGGGAGAGAGAGAGAGAGAGAGAGAGAGAGAGAGAGAGAGAGAGAGAGAGAGAGAGAGATCCAATGTCAAGGATTCTCTCTTCCCAAAAAGAATCCATACTTTAGGATTATGCCTAAATAAAGGGAAAATATGTGTGAAAAGGAGAAATGAAGTAGAAATACATAGATTTGAGGATAACCTAAGAAGCATACCAATCCCATAAGACTAAAGTACCCTAAGCAATACTCAAGATCCGTATTTACTATTCGATGAGAATGATTTGAGAATGTGCAAGGATAGGTCAAATGGTCTAGAAAGTGTGTGTGTGTGTGTGTGTGTGTGTGTGTGTGTGTGTGTGTGTGTGTGTGTGTGTGTTTGTGTGTGTGTGTGTGTGTGTGTGTGTGTGTGTGTGTGTGTGTGTGTGTGTGTGTGTGTGTGTGTGTGTGTGTGTGTGTGTGTGTGTGCATGTGCGTGTGCGTGTGCGTGTGCGTGTGCGTGTGCGCGTGTGTGTGCGCGTGTGATGCTAGTAAACCAAATCCATGAAATATGAAAATAAGGGGACAATGTATGCCCCCCTTAAGATAAGAAAATAATTTCTTGTTTTGGCATATTATGGAAGTGATGAAGAAGGATAAAACAATTTCAGCATCAAGACAATTTCCACAAGCAACACATAGTCCAAACCAAAGAGGTTAGATATCCTATGAGGTCATGAAAGGGTAGAGTGCAATGAGAGATTGTGAAAGAAATTAAAAAGTAAATCCTTGTAAAGAATAACACACTATTATGAGTCTCCAAGGTAAGTGATATGTTTACCATAAAAAACCACTTGCTAATAATATAAGTTTGGATGTGACATGATAAATAAATAACACTCAACCAAAGGAAATAATGGACCCTTAAAAGAATGAAAAACATGGATAAAATTCACTTTCCCCCTAAGTGTAGGAACAAAGAAAAAGAGGACCTATTCTGCTACTCACAAAGTGGACCATGCATGACAACAAACCCCCAAGAGAGAGGCTAATAATGTTACATGGGGCAGAGCAACCTAATAGGGACCTAAATGTTATTTAAAGAAATGTGGATTAACATAGACATCATCATAAGGAGATATATGAATAACCTTATTATCAAAAAGTTGTTGAATCTTGTAATGTAAAGCTTGACAATCATTAGTAGAGTGATCACGAAAATGATGATACATGCAAAATGGAAGGTTCATAATTTTTTGACTATGTTTCTTGCGATGTTTAGGTCTAGTAATAATTTTAGCATGAAGAAGCTTAGGGAAAAGGAGCTCTTGCTCAGTTGAAGATGATAATGTAGAGGATGTGGACAAATAATCACTTTGTTTCACACATCCTAATGTATGAGCAGAAACGGTGTTGAAATAATTATTAACCCCAATTACTAAAGGGCATACTAGGTTTGATAGGTTACTCATGACTAGAAGTAGAAATAAAGATATTAAAGAAAGGAGGGACTCTATTTCTCATGAATGAAAGATAGTTAACTTTATACTCTCCAATAAAAATTGGATTAAAATCTAATGTACCACAATCATATTTAGATAGAGCAAAAGAAGGGTCTTCTTTAGGTTCAGATTTCTTCACTTCCTATGTAGGAGGAGAAACCTAAGCACAATTTTCATTTAGACAAGGATTAGGCACATCATCAACATAAAGGGTATACAAAATATTTTTATAAATAAATATAACCTTGTGATGAAGAGTTGAAGGAACAACATACATCTAATGCAACCAAGGTCTCCCTAAGAGAAGGTTATAATTAAGAGGTTGAGACATAACATGTAGAGGAGTATCCAATATTATTAGACCAACTTTCACGGCCAATGTTATAATACCCAGAGTTCTCTTATCAATTTTATCAACTCCTCAAATAGAAATGTCATCTAGTTGAATAGTAGAAAGAGAAATATTCATAGCCTTTAACATATCTATACTAAAAATATTCAAACTATATCCATTATCAATTAAAATCAATCGTATAGTCATTTTATTAATAGACATGAAAAACATAAGAGGTTCATGACAATCTTGAATCTCTTTACAAGAAAATCCTCATGAGTGAACACAATCACATGTATAATAAGAGTAGTATGTGTGCATTGTAAAACATCATTGATGTTATTATGGTTAGGAAGTAGAACAATGGGATTAGATAAAGCTTTTTTCAAGGCTCATAGTATGTAGGAGATGTTCAAAGAAGTTCTCAAAGAGAAATCTTGGCAGGGGTATTACATAATTGTGACACCAAATCATAATCCATCCCAAGATTTTGAGAAAGACAAGGTAGATGAGGAAGAAAAAGTTGAGAAGGTGGAAAAGAGGTTGTAGGTTGAGGATTATTCTTAGTATGACAGGTGTGAGACACCAAATCATAAGCCAAAGGATCACTAGATTTTCCCTTAACGGTTATGGGAGGACAATCTTTAATAGTGAGAAGAGGGTAACCTTTAACACTAAGGATAGGTTGAGTAACATTAAGTTGATTAAGATCTTGCTTCTCCATAGACTCATTTCTAGAAGCATTAAGGATGATTCCATTATCTAATTGTTTCAAGGATTCCTTAGAATAGGAATGATGGGTTTCCATTAATGTTTCTACTTCACTAGGAGTTTTAAATGAGAGCAAGGTAAAATTGATAAAAGTGTTTATAATATCTTCTTCTTTCTCTAAAATATCACTAGGATATGTGTTAAGAGAAGAAGAAAATCAATCTTTCCATGTTGAAAAGAAAAGAAATCAATCATCATGGTAGCTTTTTCACAAGGACGACAATAGTTAAATCCTTGTCTAGAGGTTCATCCCAAATAGTGACATTATCAATAATTGAAACTTCTCTATCAATAAATCATGCCATATAAGATGAATAATCATGAGTTAAAGGAAGGTGCATAAATATGGGAGTGTTGAAAGAATATATTGAAGAATTGTCAATCAATGTGTCCCCATAGTTAAGGCCTAAAGGTGAATAAAAAATCTTGATCTCTTTGGTGTGGATCCATTTTGTCAATCTTATTAGTGAAAATTTTCCTTTAGAGGGCCTACTATTGGTGGAAAGATACCAATAGGAATGACCCAAAGTGGGAACAAGAAAAACCCAGCCAATCTGACCCACTATAATCACAAACCCTTTGACAAGGCCAAAGCCTTGGGGGTGGGGGGTGTAACACTTGTCTTCATCTAGGGAGAGTATTTGTGGCATTATGACCATGAAGAAATTGCTAGGTGAGAATGCTTAAGGTACTTTCATGGCCCTAAGGTCTATTACTTATCATATCATAAGGTGTCCTATTATTAGGTGTGAGATGAGTGTTGCAAATATGTCCCTTACTAGATACTCTAGGATTTAGAGGCCACCCTATTTTGTTGATCAATATCTTGGTGCAAGGATCGATCCTAGTGGACTACCCACGTCACCCCAATATTTGACTCACAATATTTTTTCCTTTAGATATGGGTAACCTATATATGACAAAGCCAATAGCTATTATGGGCAACTAGTTTGTGTGTGGAAAAGGAGCATCAAGTTGTGGGCCAAGTTATTGAGTAATAAGTTGTGTCCTTTAGGTAGAATGTGCTTAATGTGTCTTCATTTGTGGTAGACCCATGGAAATAATTTGAACATACACATACAGTAGTTCTAGGTCTTTCCTTTTGAGATCTCACATATGCTTTAATCATGCAAGTTTACTTTGTACCCTTCTTGATTGTTTGAATACTACTCCCTTTCTTAATTATTTGAAGACTACTCCATGTGTCACTATCTTTCTTGAAAAATTGCTTTTGAACATGAAATTAGCTATGCTATAAGCTATTGTCAAACCTTGTCAACCAGGTCAAAACATTTTCTTATGTTTCTTGCTAGGAGGTTTCATCATTTGACTTTTTCTTTTCTATGTCTCTAGTGTTTGAACATGCTTAAAGTGGCTTTTTGGTCTTATCATTCTTGGTCTTTTCTACCTTCTTGGTCTATGTCATCTTTCTAGGACCCTTTTTTTCTAAAAGGTTACCTTGATCCCTTGACTGCACTACTTGATTGGGAAAGTTGTTCACTTGTCATCTCTCTTTCTTTATCTACTTTTCTTACTGGGCTTCTTGCCTAGCTCTTGACTTGGGTCACTAGTGTCTTAAGCTTCTTGGACACTTTTCTTGACAAGTGACTCATTCATTGCTACCTTCCTTTGACAAGTGAAAACTCTACCTCTCTAGTTTGGACATCAAGTTTGTAGTGCCTACCCCTAGTTTACTTTTTAGTTATTATCACTGTACTCTTTTAGGCCAGATTTATGTTTATGTTTGATGATTAGTGGTATTTGATTTATTTCATAGTCAGTTCATTTATGTGATGAGTTACCTAGTTATTTCATGTATGCATGATTATTCTTTCGATGATGATGCCAATATAAAATGTTTCTAGTTATTTCATGATGATAGTTAGATGGATTATTTATATATATTTATTATGGATACTTACCCCATACTTGCATGTGTATGATGTACCTATATGTTTTATTTTATGTATGATACTTTTGATATGGTTGAGGGAGGGAGTCATAGTCACCTACTAGTTGGGATTTACACAATGCACCACTTCTCGCCATTGCTTGTTTAGTTCAGAATATATGTGTATGTACATGCATGGATTTTATGTAGATTACAGGTAATGGGTATTGACTTCTCTGAATTTCCAAGATGAGCATATCCCATAGCAATATCTTAATGGTAAGAGAGGGGAGATAACTCTTGAGTCCAAATACTAACCTTAAATCATTTTCCCTAAAAAGCATGGCAAGAATTTGAGTTCTTTAGCTTCCAAATTTGTCAAGTGACGTAAATTCGTGATTATAACCCTTGAGTTTGATCTAGTTTTCTGTACATTATTATGAGTTTTCATTTTTAGTCTTCTATTATAATTAAATTGATTTAAAAAAATAATTAATGATTTAATTTAATGGAAATTTTATGAAGGAAATTTGATATTTAATTATATTTAATTAATTGAGAAATTGATTAAATAAAAGAATTAAATTTAAAGATTTAATTAAAGTATAATTTTGGGCATAATAATATTTATTAATTTTAATAATAATATATTTAGGAGTTCATTTTTAAATAAATGCTAAATATTATTATTACTTAAGTTAATAAATATTTTTATCAAAACGTCTCAAGAATTAATTAGAGAGAGAAAGAAAATTATTTAATAAAGATATTTTAATTAAATGGCTAAAAGGTTGTACATGAAAATTAAGATATAACTAAATAATAAAGGAAAAAGGCTTTTTTGCATGATTGCACAATCAAAGCCCTGAATTTGGGGAAAAACATTTTATTAGCAATTTAGAGTTTATTTCTCAAGAACTGGGTTTTGGAGGAGCAAATTTCTGAGAAGAAGGGTTTCAAAAGGAAAAGGGGAAATACTTGTGTACTCTATGTGTTGTCATATTAGTATCAGATCAAGGTAGAATCTTATGGGTTATTTGCATAGTACTTTTACATTCTCCAATTTTCTATCTTCTTCGTGTCTAGATGAATATGTTTTCAGAGTTTTAAATTGGGTTGAAACCCTCATTGTAAATTTATTGTTCTTCGTGGTTGAGATTTTTTATATATGATTTGTGAATTAACAAACCCTTGTTGGAAAGATTTTTGAGAAACTTTATTTTGATATGAGTAGGGTTTGAAAATGAAATTCTAATTGTTTTATACAGATATGATTAAATTATGCATTTTTCTCCTATAAGATTTTTGGGGAAATCCTTAAAAAAAAGTGTTAATAAAATTACCGTAGTATAACTTTTATTGTGATAATTCTATCAAAAAATAAATTAAAAAAATTGAATGAAATGTGGGGGGGAGCAAAATTGTTTGTTTTAATTAAAAATAAAATTAGAAAAATTGTGAGTGGGAGGCCGACCACCACACCACACCTCCCCTCCTTACCTCATCCCCTTTCTCTTTAGCGTGATAGTTACTACTACTAATGCAACAATACTTTGCTATGACTATAGCAGGGCTACTATGGCAGCCATCATAAACGACAGGCTAATGGGCCTTAAAATCACGCTTTGTATTATTTATTTTTTAAAAATTATTTTAATCAAATTTATTAAATATAGTTTTATTAATAAATTCAATTAACGTATTTAATAAATATTATTAAATATATTTTTGGCTAATTAGTTTAATTAATATATTTTAAATTATATTTAATTAATTAAATTCATATTAGATGTTGTTTAATAAGTTTAAATAATTTTTTATTAGATTTTAAGTAATGATTATGGGTATTAATAAATTGTATTATTAATAATTTGATAATTATTATTTAATAATTTAATAATTGTTATTTAATTTGTTTTGAAGTTTTAATAAAGACATTGATTCTATGAGCTAGTGTCGATTGTGTGATCAGATTTAAGAAGTGAAAATATGGTCATTCATATGGGAAAATTGTAAACATTTTTATGATTGAAAACTTATAACAGAAATGCAAACTTGAACCCTACTATGTGTTTTCAAAACCAAACAAAAACTTTGAAACAACATTGTTAGTTGTATTCTTTCTTGTGTGTTGGGTTTATGGTTGGCTTAGTTCTTTGACCAAATTAGAATTGTTTACCAAAGGCTTGGGAAGTTTGTTTTGTCACGATGATGTTTTGTATACGATCTTTTAAACTTGACCATGGGATGTGTCCATGTGTTTTCTATGAATTTTTTTTTCAGATGTTTGTTAGTATTTTCTAGTTCTTGTGTAGAACTGAGGTGGATGATATGTTTCTTCTGATATAACCTTTGAGTCTTTGAACAATTACCTTTGGATTGCTTCCCAGTTGCTTGTATAGGACTGAGGTGATTATGAGTTATTATTTTTGGGTGATGTCATGTGATGTCATGGTTTTGTATATGTGTACTTGATTTTGGATCAGTCCTATTAGGATGATTGTATTGGTGAAATCCGTGATTTTGATCATTGATGTTTTTAGTACTTTCTAGTTTCTTGTTTAAGAATTGATGTGTGGTTTATTATCATATGAGACCTTCTTCTTTTACTAAGCTTAGGGTATATTATATGTATGTCATGTTGGGAAGTGTCTTGCAATGGAGGCTGGAGCCCTAAAGAGGCTGCCTAGATAACTCATTGTAGGTTATTTTAATAAGTGATAACACTACATTAAATGAGAGTAAAATGAATTAATAAGAGTCATTGTTTTTCCTCGCCCATGCCTCAAGTGCTAGTACAAGCCAGGATGGGAGTAGAGAGGGTGCTTGGTTGCAACCTTGCTTCATTAGTATGCATTGTCAATATGAAAGGCTACTAGTGCCACATAGAGTCACTAGGGGGCCAGAGTCTAGACAGGTTGTTAGGTACCCTTAGAGTTGGCTCATGCAATGACACTTGCCCATTTACATAGTAGATTTCCTATGTGTCATTGTTACCTCTAGATTTAGATGTCATTTCTATCTTGGTACCTTGAGTTAGATTGCTTTTAGGTTTTCCTTGACCTAGATGTTGATTTTGACTTTTAGGACTGTTATCCTATTTGGGACTTGAAACTATCTCCTCAGTGCAGTGGGAGTGGACCCTTTTCTGGCTACCATAAAGTTGGGTGGTAGTGCTTTTAACTTTTACCATTGAGAACTGACAATTCCATGCCATTGCTAGAGTTCCTTGTTTTGTATTATCTTTCATTCTATTCTTCTATACTATGATGGGTGGTTATACTATTCTATTGTATTTGATTTCATAGATCTTATGAGATGATGCAATCTATTTTATGATGTATATTATTTCAACCTTTCATACCTTGTGATCTGTACAATGGATGATTGTGCATTCTGAATTTTTCCATGTGGTATTTGGGATAATTGTATATTACTTAAATGGATTCATACTTGTAGTTATTCTTTAATGTGGATGTGTTATATATTGGTTTTAGTATTAGTTAAACTTAAATGATGTAATCTATTTTGTGATGTATATTCTTTCAACCTTTCATACCTTGTGACCTGTATAGTGGATGATTGTGCATTTCGACTTTTTCCAAGTGGCATTTGGGATAATTGTATATTACTTAAATATATTCATACTTGTAGTTATTTTTTAATGTGGATGTGTTATATATTGGTTTTAGTATTAGTTAAACTTAAATCTGATTCAACATCATGGGACCCTTAAGAATTGTAATATGTTTTATGGTATGTGTTTATGTGTATGTTATTGCTTCTGTTATATTATATCTATTTTTATTAAGTTATTATGTTTCAAAAAAAAAATGTTTGGAAAACTTAGTGAAAAATTTAGGTTAATCTCTTTTGGGTTCTCTGGCGAGGCATTACAAAGTTATCTTGTGTAACCTTATTAGCTTCTTTTGGTCTCCTTCATGCTTGATTTTCTATCTACCACTATGGGCTTCAAACCTTGTACTACCAAACATCAACCAAGTCTAGATGGTCACGAGTTCTTCTATGCTACTAAAGAGTTTCAAGATCTATAGGCTTGATATAAAGAACTACAAGAAAGAGACGATCTTTCTTACCTTCATCTCACTAGGTAGATGATAAAAATGAAGTCTAAAATTGAGAAAAGGTTAGAGGCAAGAATGAAATCATCACATTAGCGTCCCTTAAGCTCTCAATATGCACATGAGTCATCTTCTTCAAGATCATATTCTTCCTCTTCTTTTACGTCTACACACTCTATCTCTCCAAGATATTAGTTTACTTTGTTTGTTGGATCTAAAGACCTCTTTAGAGAGCAAGCAAGTGATACCTTCTTTGAGCCTATGTCAATATTTCATGATAAAACTATCTTTTATGTAGACATTGATGCATCCTATGCACTTGATAAACAATGAGAAGATCCTAGACATACTCTTGAGAGAACTTTTACTCCCTTGGAAGATTCTTATGATGCCATCTTGCAAATACTTCTTGATAATGAGCTCATCACATTAAGAGACAACTCTAGACCTTATGAACCTAAAATTAAACCTCCATGGTGGAGAGATGATCACTTTTGTAATTATCATAGAAATAAAGGTCATAAAACTAAAGATTGCATAGAGTTGAAGCATAAAGTCCAAGATCTTATTGATGACAAGGTAGTTGGAACTGAAAACTCTAATGACTCATTTGATGAGGACACTTCACTTGAGAAAGATCATATTGATCAACCTATGTCTAGTGATGGTCTTCTTGACAACCTAAATTTTTCCAACATGTGTGAACTTCCTAAATCTTCAAATATTTTTAACATACCTCCATAAAAAAAAGAACCTAATGCTTTCCATGTTGACTATGCTTACCCTCAAGGTCTACCTCAAAAAGAAACTCAAGTTAACCTTCACTTGGCTTCAAACCTTTTCCATCCTACTAAGACTAAAGATTCTAAACCATCATGTGATGCTATGCCTACTATTCCCACTTTAGCTAATCCTTCACTATCTCTTGAAGTGACTATCATGTGAATCTCATATTCTCCCTTGTCCTTAAAAGTGGCTCCATGTCAAGAGGGCTCTCAAAAAGATAAATGTATAAACAAAGATCAAGATCAAGCACCCTGTCATCTCCTTCAAGAGGCCACTCTTCCATATCCTATGTCTTACCCACCTCCTAAGTATGATGAAGGCACTTCCATTATATACATTGAGATTATTGAAGATAAAAAATAAAATCACTATGACTATGCTATACAAAGAAACTTGTCAAGATCAACATATTCTCTCTTGTTCTACCTCTTCATATCTACTTCAAAACTTAGCTCAAGCTTCAAATGCTCCTACCAAAGGTTTTTCTCCTATCAAAGATATTCATGGGCCAATTTATGGCCTTGGTTATGTTGCTCACTCTAAACATGCTGATATCCCTTTTCATTATTTCTTTGCATCTCCTAAATCTATCCTTGGTACTTATCCATCAAAGATAAAACCTTCAAATATTCCTTCCATATTGTGGCCTTATGTTCCTTCATCCCATATATTTTCCACTCCTAGTGCTCCCATTATGCCTCAAGATCAACAAAGACACTCATCCTTGATGAATTTAGATCCATATATCCATATAAACCATTTCTTATCAGCCTTATTCATCCAAAATCTTAAGTATTTTGGAAGGAATTTGGATGGTCAACTTACGAAAAAACACAATAATCCATTTACAAATAAAGATCACTATGTCCTATTTAATCGATACATGAACACAAAGAAAGACCAATTATGGGTATGTGCAGGATCATGGTATGCCAAAAAGTGGCGATGTGAAAAAAATAGAGTTTGAAAACGTCTAAAAGTGTTTCAAAATTTGCTCTGACTTTTTTCCACCCATCCTGATACCAAAGCTAAAAAGTTAGGACCATGCCTTTTCGGGTATCCGATTTCATGATATAAAATCAGATACCTCAAACCTGTAACATAGATTTAAAAAAAAAAAACCCAAAATGGATGATATCGAGTATCTGATATGAAATCAGATACTCGAAACCTGTAACATAGAATTTAAAGAAAAAAACCTGAAATGGATGCCCAAAAATTGGAAGGAAGTCAAAATTTGGAAGGTGTGGGAAATGTGAACAAATTTGTACAAATATTATTATATATTAGTATTTTATTAAATATAATATTTGTATATAATAATTATTATTCAATTATTATTATTAAATATAATATAGTAATATATATGATTATTATGATTCTTATTATTAATATTATTATGATTTTTACTATTATTATTTAGTAGATGGGAGAGAATTGATATTTAGGAAAAGCATTCCAAATTTAAAAAACTTTACCGTTGAATTTTAAAACAGGTTACCATTGTAGATGCTCCATTTTTTAATAGTTATATATGGGCATTGATGACAAGTCCCACGAATAAGAATTTCAATGTGAATTGTTCTAGATGAGATTGGGTGCTAGAAATCTCATGTCTGTATTAATTGTTCGAGGATGTTATTTGTAATTAGTGATCGATTTGGGCTGACTGAAATAGTGGATGAGAAATTGATTTCAAATGAGGTTTAATGGCAGATCCAATATCCATTTGTATTGGAGTTGCAAAAGATTTAAATGTTTTGGTTGATTAGAAATGTATAGTGAGTGGATGTCATGAGGGGATGTTTAATTTTTGAAGCCTGGGGACCTCATCATCTTTGAAGAGAAGAACCTACATCTATGTGAGCTCTCAGACCATCTATCATATATGGTCTTGAACATGGTAGATAACGCCTCATATTTGTCCCAAAGAATGGCTTCTCTCCTCCTATAAATACCTCCTTTATGTAACTCTTCTCCAGCCCCAAGTTTAGGCTTATTATCTCCAATAATCTCTTTGCAAGTTTGTAGATTTCTTGTTAATTAAATTCCTCCATGGTTTCCCTACATATAAACCAAAACCCATTAATTGGTTCTCCAAAAATCTATAGATTGCAATTTTATGTTCTCTTATGAAATTTGGTTGGTTTGAGGGGTTATAGGTTAACCTATCACCCCTTTTGATGCATTTGATGACAACATATGTCCCTAGGGTTCCTAGGACCCCTAGGGACCTATTTGGTCATGAAATACATCAAAAGGGGTGTTCGAATGCATCAAAAGTGGTCATAGGCTAACCTATGACCCCTTTCGATGCATTTCATGATGACTCTAGGTTTCTAGGTACCTATTTGGTTGTTTCAAATGCATCAAAAGGGGTCATACGATAACCTATGACCCCTTTTAATGCATTTCATGACAACACATGCCCCTAGGGGCCCTAAGACACCTAGGGACCTATTTGGTTGTTTTGAATGCATTGAAAGAGGTCATACGATAACCTATGATCACTTTCGATGTATTTCATGACAACATATGTCCATCAGGGTCCTAGGACCCCTAGGGAGATTGAAAGGGGTCATAGGTTAACCTATGACCCCTTTCGACACATTTCATGACAACATATGTCCCTAGGGGCCCTAGGACCCCTAGGAACCCATTTGGTTGGTTCAAATGCATTGAAAGGGGTCATAGGTTAACCTATGACCCCTTTAGACACATTTCATGACAAGATATGTCCCTAGGGGTCCTACCTATGACCTCTTTTGATGCATTTCATAACAATTTGACACATTTCATGACAACATATGCCCCTAGGAGTCCTAAAACCCCTAAGAACCTATTTGGTTGGTTCAAATGCGTCAAAAGGGGTCATACAATAACCTATGACCCCTTTTGACACATTTCATGACAACATATGTCCCTAGGGGTCCTAGGACCCCTAAGGACCTATTTGGTTAGTTCAAATGACACATTTAATGACAACATATGTCCCTAGGGGCCCCTATTTGGTTGGTTTAAATGCGTTGAAAGGGGTCATAGGTTATGGGTCATAAGTTAACCTATGCCCCTTTTTGATGCATTTCATGACAACATATGTCCCTAGGGGCCATAGGACCCTTAGGGAGCTATTTGGTTTGTTTGAATGCATCGAAAGAAGTCATATGATAACCTATGACCCCTTTCAATTCATTTCATGACAACATATGTCCCTAGGGGCCCTAGGACCCCTAGGGACCTATTTGGTTGGTTTGAATACATCTAAAGGGGTCATACAATAATCTATGACCCCTTTTGATGCATTTCATGATAACATATGTCCCTAGGGGCCCTAGGACCCCTAGGAACATCAAAGTGGTCATAGGTTAACCTATGACCCCTTTCGATGCATTTCATGAAAACATATGTACCTAGGGGCCTTAGGACCCATAGGGACCCTTTTGGTTGACATATGTCCCTAGGGGCCCTAGGACCCATAGGGACCTATTTGGTTGGTTCAAATGTGTTGAAAAGGGTCATAGGTTAACCTATGACCCCTTTCGACGTATTTTATTGCAACATATGTCCCCAGGGGCCGTAGGGCTCCTAGGGACCTATTTGGTTAGTTCAAATGCATCAAAAGGGGTCATAGGTTGACTTATGACCCCTTTCAATGCATTTTATGACAACATATGTCCTTAGGGGCCCTAGGACCCTTAGGGACCTATTTGGTTGGTTTGAATGCGTCGAAACCTATGACCCCTTTCGATGCATTTCATGACAACATATGTCCCTAGGGGCCCTAAGACCCTAGGGACCTATTTGGTTGGTTCAAATGCATCGAAAGGGATCATATGATAACCTATGACCCCTTTCAATGCATTTCATGACAACATATGTCTCCAGGGGCCCTAGGAGACCTATTTGGTCAGTTTGAATGTGGTGAAAGGGGTTATGGGTTAACCTATGACCCCTTTCGACACATTTCATGACAACATATGTCCCTAGGGGCCCTAGGACCCCTAGGGACCTATTTGGTTGGTTTAAATGCATCGAAAGGGGTCATAGGTTAACCTATGACCTCTTTCAATGCATTTCATGATAATATATGTCCCTAGGGGCCCTAGGACCCCTAGGGACCTATTTGGTTGGTTTGAATGCGTCGAAAGAGGTCATATAATAACTTATGACCCCTTTCGACATATTTTATGACAACATATGTCCCTAGGGGCCTTAAGACCCCTAGGAACTTATTTGGTTGGTTTGAATGCATCAAAAGGGGTCATACAATAACCTATGACCCCTTTCAACACATTTCATGGCTACATATATGCCTAGGGGCCCTAAGACCCTTAGTGACATCAAAAGGGGTCATAGGTTAACCTATGACCCCTTTCAACACATTTCATGACAACATATGTCCCTAGGGGCCCTAGGACCCCTAAGGATCCATTTGGTATGTTCAAATGTGTCGAAAGGGGTCATAGGTTAACCTATGACCCCTTTCGATGCATTTCATGATAACATATGTCCCTAGGGGTCCTAGGACCCCTAGGGACTTATTTAGTTGGTTTGAATGCATCAAAAGGGGCCATAGGTTAACTTATGACCCCTTTCGATGTATTTCATGACAAAATATGTCCCTAGGGGCCCTAGGATCCCTAGGGACCCATTTGGTTGGTTCAAATGCATCGAAAGTGGTCATAGGTTAACCTATGACCCCTTTCAATGTATTTCATGACAACATATATCCCTAGGTTCCCTAAAACCCCTAAGGACCTATTTGATTGGTTTGAATACGTTGAAAGGGGTCATACGATAACCTATGGCCCCTTGCAACACATTTTATGACAACATATGTCCCTAGGGGCCCTATAACCTTTAGGGACCTATTTTGTTGCTTCAAATGATGTATTTCATGATAATATATGTCCCTAGGAGCCCTAGGACCACTAGGGACCTATTTGGTTAGTTTGAATGCATTGAAAGGGGTCATATGATAATCCATGACCCCTTTTGATGAATTTCATGAAAACATATGTCCCTAGGGGCCCTAAGACCCCTAGTGACATCGAAAGTGGTCATAGGTTAACCTATGACCCCTTTCAACACATTCTTACCAACCAAATGGGTCCCTAGGGGTTTCATGACAACATATGTCCCTAGTGGCACTAGGACCCCTAGGGACCCATTTGATTGGTTTGGATGCATCGAAAGGGGTCATAACTTTTGGACACATTTTATGACAACATATGTCCCTAGTGGCCCTAGGACCCCTAGGGACCTATTTGGTTGTTTCAAATATATTGAAAGGGGTCATACGATAAGCTATGACCCCTTTTGACACATTTCATGACAACATATGTCCTTAGGGGCCCTAGGACCCCTAGGGACATCAAAAGGGGTTATATATTAACCTATGACCCCTTTTGACACATTTCATGACAACATATGTCCCTAAGGGCCCCAGGAGCCCTAGGGACCTATTTGGTTGGTTTGAATGCATTGAAATGGGTTATGGTTTAGATGCATTTCATGACAACATATGTCCTTATTGGCCCTAGGCCCCCTAGGAACCTATATGGTTGTTTTAAATGTGTCAAAAGGGGTCATATGATAACCTATGACCTATTTCAACACATTTCATGACAACATATGTCCATAGGGGCTCTAGGACCCTTAGGGACCTATTTGGTTGGTTTGAATGCATTGAAAGGGGTCATAGGTTAACCTATGACTAACCTATAACCCCTTTTGATGCATTTCATGAAAACATATGTCCCTAGGGGCTCTAGGACCCCTAGGGACCTATTTGGTTGGTTCAAATGCATTGAAAGGGGTCATAGGTTCACCTATGACCCCTTTCGATGCATTTCATGACAACATATGTCCCTAGGGGCTCTAGGACCCCTAGGGACCCATTTGGTTGGTTTGAATGCATTGAAAGGGGCCATAGGTTAACTATGACCCCTTTCGATGCATTTCATGATAATTTTGTATTTAATAATAATATAATATTGTATATTTTAATATAATAATAATTTATTACTAGATTATATAACAATAACAATCATATATTTTACTGTATTATATTTAATAATAATAATAATCATATATATCACTATATATAATAATAATCATATTTATTACTATATTATATTTAATAATAATCATAATAATAATATATATTACTATATATAATAATAATAATATAATATAATATAATATTACTATAAATATTATAATAATAATAATCATAATCATAATCATATATAATAATAATAATCATAATCATATACAATAATAATAGTTAGTAATAATAATGCCCACACTTCCCAAATTTTGGTTTCTCTGCAAAATTTCGGTGGTTTCCCTCGAGAATTTCAAAAATTTGGGCTGGGCTATGAATGCTTGAAAGAATTTTGGCCGCCAATTTTCAGATATCCAATTTCATATTGGGTATCTAATCTGGTATCAGATACCTGATTTGAAATCAAATACTTAACTAGGCTTAATATTTACCAAACCTATTTGGTCAACTCAAAAAATGTGTTTGAGAAAGGTTTCACTGACATTCAAACTTCAAGTAGCCATTTGACAATATTATCTTCATTGAAATTCAATGAAATGAAAAGGGTTTTTTTTATAACACTCTAAAGATTCCATCAATATAATTGCTGTCAAATTCTGAGTTCAATAAGTATTTATTGGTTAATTTTTTATGAAGATAACTGTAGAGTGCTAATTGACATACTAATTGAAAAATAGCCATAACTTTCAAATGGTATAACATTTTTGAAATCCAAAAGTTACGTCACATTCTATGCTTCACCTAGTATAGGGGAAAAAAATAATAATTTGGTAAAGTTTTCAATTAGTTAAGGTGGTCAGACATGAGAGTTATTTTATTTTGGGAAAGTTATAGTAGAAAATTCATATTTAATTATTTATTTGAAATAAAAATACCCAAAAATATTTGTCACATCCGAGCATGAGTCTTCTTTTTATATCTATAATTATATTAAAAAATATTATCATTTGATTTTGATTAAGGTAGTTAGACATACACCTACTTTTTATTTTTTCCTTAAAATTTTTGTAGTACTACATTAAAATCCAAACTTTTGACCAATCAATAATTTTTTTTCCAAATAAGGCCTCGTAGTTTAGAAACTACATTCAATTTTCTACAGATTTTTTTTTACAACTTATTGATATAAAGTCCATAACCACTTTAAAATTATGTGTCAAGTTGACATAACCTTGATTTGCTAGTTTTTCACTACCACTTAAGGCCATAGTTTGGTTGACCATGTTCTTGCACATACCCTTATTCAAGAGGCTACAAAGGTCCACAAACCAAAGAGTTATATTAAAGAAAATATGGGTTCCTAAACCCATTATTGAAGAAATATGTTCTAAAGTATCCAAAGGAAAATCTAAAGCTATATAGATTCCCAGGTTTCTCTTCAAAGACTTGAATATTGAACATAAATCTAAGTTGACATTTTCTTCAAAACATCTTCCTCAAAAGCTTTCAAAAGATTCCACTCCATCTTCTTCTAAAATTTTCATACCAACTCATACATCTAAACCTAAATCTATTTCCTCCATGATCCCTCCATCATTCCACAACCCTTCAAGGTGTGCGTCAATGCTGATCTTTCCCACTTTCTCACCTACCCTTATGCAATCTTTTCAATCGTACACTTGCTATCCATCGTCTTTCTATCATTCCAAGGCATGAACTCTTATCCTCCATATACTATTTCTACTATCATCTCCCTTCCATCACCTTATCAACATCTTTGAGCATTCCTTTCTATGGTCTTGGCTTATCATGACTTATCCTTCCTATAGGAGAACTATCCAAATTGAAAAAGCTTGAGTTGTTTCTAAAAAAAGAAAAAGAAAAAAAAAGAAAAAAAAGAAAAAGAAAAAGTGCCTTGCTGAAAACCTGGTAAACAAACACCTTAGTAGCAAAAGTAAAGATAAATAAGTTCATCCTATGGAAAAAATTGCTTCTTATGGCACCTTGGATAAATTTCACGGCAAATACCTAGAAAACAAGCATCATACATCATTCTTCCATCTTTCATATATCCCCTCTTCTCTCTTTGATCTCAACATGTTGAGCTATCCTTCATATTGGCTATCTTATCCATCAGCTTCACTATCATTCTTTCTCATTCACTCATAGCCTACATATTGACCTTCATTCTTATTTCTCTCTTATCCAATCCACCCCTTGATCTTGATCACAACAAGAAAAACATGGTTCTTAGAAGCCTCTTGACATATCTACTCTTTTAGACTACATGCTTTCATGCTATCTCGCTTATTGGATTCCATTACTTCTCTTACATGTTATGTTTCTTATTAGATTTCACTAGTTATCCTATATTCTATCTTTCTTATTGGCTTCCACTTCTTATCCTATATGCTATCTCTCTTATTGATTTCCACATATAATCCTATACATTATCCCTCTTATTATCTTTAAATCCTTATCCTACACATCATCGCCTTTCTTAGCTTTCTTTTCTTATTCACAAACTACTCAATATGGTTGTCTTTCCCTAGCTTGGGAACTCTGGAGGAGTCATTCCTTGAGGATCACTTTCACTCTATTCACACTCCTTACCTATCCATCTCTTCTTATCTATCATCTTTCTACTCCATTATGTCCTATAGCTTACTTGACACTTAAACAAAATGATGTGATCTTGCTTAAGAGCTAGTCAATTTGATCGAGTGGTGAAAACTTGGAAACATGTGCTACTTGAGACCCTTGCACCCATGTCTATCAATATTTTTCTTTTCACTCATGAACCTATTCACTTCATTTTTCTTTTCCTTGCCTAGCTTGGAGTTGACTATTGTGTCTAGGTCTAGGGGGCATGAATTTCTTACGCTTGCTAGGGTCTCTTTGTTGTGTCAATTCTTCTTTGGAAACTCATTAATATAGTGTTTCTCAACACTTCCTTGACATTGAATGTTTAAAAAAATTTATTGGATACCTTGCTATAGCCTAGGATATTTTGATATTTCTCACATGCAAACTTGGGTTCTCAAGTGATAGTCATGTGATTTAGACACATGCACTTAATTGTCAAACTTGTTGAGACTTCTCGACTTGATTTTTCTTTACATGTTATCTATGATGGCCCCTTTTCTGAGTGTTCCCTCCCTAATATTCTCTCAAGGATGTCATGGACTAGAAGATTAGGGACATGGGGCATGTTTTCTCTTTTTTATTTCTTTTTCTTGTGGGTATACTTTATTGTTCTTAATTTTCATGAGCATGCATGCTTGTCCTACTTGACATTTAGGATCTACAACACATCATCCTTGAATTTTTTTGCAAGATTGTACTCAGGGGTTATCTTGGAATTTGTGCCTTGATATAGGTGTAATCTTTCTATATCAAAATTAGGGATATAGATCATATTCATATCCTCATAGTTTATGATACTGATGATTGCATGATCTTCCAATGTCCCTAATAAGGCTCATTGATAAAAACTAGGACCTACTTATATAACCCTTCCAGTTACACCTTTGCATACTACCATGCATTTTTAGGGTTCATTTTAGCTTAGTTTTGGTATTTGAATGTTGAGAGAGTTTTCTTTATCTTCCATGTGCTTGTCAGCTAACTGCATTCATTCTTCTCTTGCTTCTCCTTGATCATATCATGTCATCTCCTCTTTGATTTCACTCACCTCTTTGCTATCCTATTAGCATGAGGGGTTAATATTATCATCACATCCATTCCCCCTTTTCAATATCTTATTTATTCTTTTTGACCCTACCTAATTTTGACATCTTGGATCCATTTTCAGGATCAAAATCAAAAGCTGGGTTCACCTTGATGGTCAAAATTGTGTTTTAAATTTATTCCTCCTTCTATGCAGCTGGCTAACTAGAGGCAAGGTGCACCATAGAACAAGAGATTCAAAGAGTAGAAGAAATGGGTTCCGATATCTAAGAATTCTTAAATGGGTATGAAATACAAATGCAAGATAAGCTAAATGGAGTGCAAGATGCAAGCTAAGATAACAAGAATGAGGATTACAATCCTTTCTACTTAAACTATGTGATTTATTCCAAAGCATAAAGAAAGGCAAGTTAAGAATGTCATAATACAAGTAGAATGAGAGATAATATAAAATGCAAGAATGCAAGAATTCCCCAACTCTTCAAAGCTCCAAAGTAACTAGAAAAACCTATAAAATAACATTACCACGAGAGTCTAAGATTAGAGAATGAGGACATAGCATTCTCTTTTAAAGAAAAATAGATGATAGGGATTAAGATGAAAAATGGGCAGAATCAAGGGAGGAGAATGCATCTTGAGTGATCCATGTGCACAAGCATATCCACCAATCACAATCAACAATTGACTTTTGAGAGAGAAATAAATGTGCAGAGGAGAATTAAAGTTATTTTAAAAATAGAAGATTCCTCTCACTTAGAAAATTGTGCATTCATGTGTAGACAAAAATGTCTTTTCCTCTTATTTTAAAATAGGAATAATGCTTTATATGTGCACACTTAGGATAAGTAGGAAGTGGGGTTTTTATTTAATTGAAGAGAGCAAGTTCTTTTAATTAAAAAAAGACAGGATAAATTGGTCAAACCATAGGTTAAAATCAAACAAATTATTTTTGATGATTTGATCAAAGATAAGAAATGGAGAAATTGTGCAAAAATGATAGAAAGGGGCTCATAGTCTAGCTGACCATTTTTGAGTGATTAATGTATACAGAAAAGAGTGTACTTCTATAAACCCTTCTATCCAAGGAATTTCATGCATTGAGAAGCTTGGATGTTGGCTTAAAACTCCCTAGTCATGACGTGTAAAGGGTTTGAAAATAGGTATAGAAATGCAACCCCTTGTAAGGGGGACCCTAAAATGGGAGGTTTAAGAACAAAAGCAAGAATGCAAGTGTTCAAGAATCTCTATGAGAATGCAATGCATATTAAGGCTAAAATAGATGAAGATGTAAAATGCAAAATAAACTAACAAAATGAAGTATTACAACCTCCTATTTATGCTAAGTGTGCTATGCCAATGCATAAAAGGAAACTAAGCTAAAATAAGTATGGAAATATGCTAATGCTATGAAAGAAATGGTGTGATGCAACAAGTCTCCAAGAAGCTCCAAATAACACCTATGATTATTACAACATAACATTAGTAAAAAGATCTATATTATGATATGAGGAGAGAGCTCCTCATTTTAAAGAGGAACGAACAATGTAGATCATGAGATAAAATGCATCTAATCAAGGGTGGAGGATGAAAGTGGAGTGATCCATGTGAAAAAGTATACCCACCAATCATTGTCAAGAGTTGACTTTTTGTTGACATTACATTCAAGTTTGTTTATTAGTAACACACACACTTCTTTAGATGGTTTGTAGCTATCGAGCTTATAGTACAGTTAACAATTTTAACCAAGTAATTTAGGCTCTACCAAGTTCTATAGTTGCTATTGAGTTCCAAGAATAATATTCAGTTCACACCAAGTAGTATCTACCAAGTTGGTGATTATTAGTATAAATCGAGCTTCATAGTGTTTATTGAGTTTCTGAGTGCAAACCAAGTTCTCTAGTGCTTATTGAGTTTGCAACTTCAACAATGAGAATCCAGTATTGACCAAGTCATATAGTGTCAACCAAGTGCTTCAATTTATACTGAGCTCATAGTGATAGTTTTGACCAAACTATGCAATGTCAACCAAGTGACTCAATTTATATGACGAGTTTCGCAATGTTCACTGAGTCACCAGTGCAAACCGTGTTCAAACTACTTGGAAGTGATTTGTATGAACTGAGCTTCTATGTCTACCAAGTGCATGACAATGTTAAGTGTTGACAGTGGTTGCCGAGTATTAGAACCTCACTGAGTCTATCTTTAGAACCTGAGTACTAGTAGTTGGGCCAACTTTATGTATTTTGGTGAAACTTGTATTGTAGCCAACTTTGATGAATTGTAAATTGGATTGGTATATATGTAATGTATTGCATCACATCCAAAGTATGATATAATGTATAATATGAAATAAAAGATATATAAGAGCAGAAGTGTGAAGTAGAAGGCTACAAGTAGTATAAGGAACAAAAAAGATTTATCTATCACAACAAGATGATCATCACACTCAAATGAATCTCATTCAACAAATCAAGGTTGCAGATCAGAGATCAACTGCTAGTTCATCCTCACAAGTGGAATAGTTAAATCCTTTTACAAGGTAGACTTAACAATCTTTTATAAATCTCTTTACCCAGTGTATACTATTAGAAATAGGGATTACTAAGAGGGGGGGGGGGGAGTGGGGGTGTGAATCAATAATCTACAAACTTTAGTCATCAACTAGATATTATTTCTTACTTTAAACCATACATAACAAAGTAATAAAGTAATGCTGAATAGTAATAGTAACCATGCACAAAGATAACTCATAACACCATATTTTTTTAATTAGGGAAACCCTGGCAAAGGGAAAACCCCAATGGGGATGATACCCACTAGGTAATATATTGATATATAAGTTCCTTGTTAGAGGATGGACCCTGTTAGGTTTAAATGAGAAAATTAAATATAAGGAGTCCCTTTTAGGATATTTCGAATCCCTATTAGGAGATTCCAACCCTATTAGGAGTTGTAGTATAGTAGATGCAAGATGAGCCCATTGCCTAGACATGCACTTCTAATTACAAGAAGAGCTCACTACCCAAACAAGTAATCAGAATTATGGAGTATAGGTACTGTAACTTCTTCCTCAATTGATCTTTGATCTTCATCTTGATCTCAGATCACAAAATAGCTTTCACAAAACTTCACATCTATCACTCTAACAAAAGTTCACATACAATTGCTCAACATCACAATTAGCATATATGGTCACGACTTCTTATCGCATGATGTCCTTTGCATAAATACCATGCCTTTACACAAACTATTGTTAGGTTAGCTAAGACCACAATATACTTTTCCAACTTAGAGTAAACATCTAGGATGTCGACCCTAAATGGACAAGTAATTATTTTTAAAACAAAATAATCATTTCCTTCAATTATGCTGTCCTATTTCATTAAAACACAAATATCTCTTTTTCATACAGTCTGTAATAACTTCTTAGGTTATACCCACCATCATCAACATGTACATTATCTCCATCTAACTTGGCTAGTCATAATATGATATCAGGAACAAGTTATAAACAAAACAATACACTATCGTATACCAAATTCCATACTTAGACAATTTTTTGATTACCAAATGCTAAGTATCTTTATTTCTGAGGTTTCTTGTAAGCATGTACATCATGTGTCACAATAAATGACAACAATTACATACCTCTATTAGCCAATTTTCAACAATCCCCCCTTTGGCATTGATGGCAACAAAATAGGAAAAATTGGCTAAGTAACAAAAACTACATAAACAATATAGTAACATTGCATCTATGAATATGTTTTGTTATTTTTTTTGTCCATCTTTACATATGCTACCCCTTACAATATACTTTACAATCCTTTTTACCTATTGTATCTATCCCCTTAAATATACTTCTCCCCTTAATAATCTTAACAATTTTCATGTGTACTTCTCCCTCTTTGACATCAATGACAAAGGTCAAAATGTCAAAATTTGTCCACAAACCATCCATCTGCTGTCAAAAATGCTCTCCTTCTACCTTAAGCTAGTAGAATCTTCATGTAATCATCAAAATTTTCCTTAAGATTATCCATACCTTTTTTCCATGTCTACTTGGGCAATTCAATAGAGGTGAGAATTACACATAAGGCATATGATGTAATCTCAATTACATTTGGGTTTGAATACGAAAAGTTAGAATAGGTGTCCTTGGCCTTGACACATTCTTCCTGCTATTTCTCAACAAAATATTTTTCACAGTAATAGAATCTCTAAAATCCAATATTTTCTTCAAAATTTGTTCCTTTCGAATTTCTAGTTTCTTGATATCATTGTGAATACTAGCCACTTGTCCTTCAAAATCATCAACTTTACAAGATGGATGCTGTATCTAACTAGATATAGCCACTAGTTCACTCATCTTACCTCCAATCTAACTATCAAAATCCTTAGTCAGTTTATCTGATAGAGTACACTTAATATACAATATCTTCCCATCTTGTTGACATTTTTGAAGTTTCTTGATACAAGTATCAAACTAACCAAATCATTCTTAATATTCTGACAGGTGGTGCTAAACAAGTTAGAATCATGTGAAATCTATGCTTTTGCTTCTACAAAATTCAACAAGTTAGTAAATTCTTCATCAAATGACTTTAGCACTGCATGTGCCCTCTATTCTAGATTTGCTTCTATGTGCTGCACTATTAGAGTACTGTATATTCTGTTAGTAACCTCTATCAAGGTCTTTTCTAGTCTTTTTAGTATTCTATTCTTATAAATAAGCTTTGGTAAGGATCAGATCAATTCAGTTTGATCATCATCATTGGTTGCTAAGCTAGCAAGTGAAAGTAGAGTAGATGAACTATAAGGTTTAGTGTTATCCTTCCTTTACTTCTTGGCTACCTCTTTTACTCTTCTCTCTTCTTCTTCTTTCTTTTCTTTTTCCTTTCTTTCATTTTCTCTCTTCTCTTCCTCAAGCAATTTTTGTTTGACCTCTTCCATTTTCTTCTTTTCTTCTTCAAGTAACCTCTTTTCTTCTTCAATTTTCCTTAGTTTGTCTTCAATATCCTCAGTATTAGGTTCATTAAGTTTGGAACCTTCAAATGTATTAGTATCATCAATGTTAATGATAACATCAATCTGATCTGTCTGCATAGTGTCACTACTTGCTAACATTTTTGAGGTTCTGGGTGCTAGTGGAGATGTTGTCCTAGATTCTATCAACATCTAGTTCATTACTGCTGTAGTTTCACTTCTTAATTTATCTTTCTCAGCCACCATAAACAAAAATGGTCTTACTTTATTTCTCAAGCAAGGTGCAAGATTATTCAACAATCTCCTAATCTCTTCTTTGTCATTAGTCTTGCAAATATTTCTTAGCGTATATTTCCAAAGTTCTATATCTTCTTCTCTTGTAGGTACCTTATTTTCAATAAGTCTATCATAGACTTTCTAGTTCACTATCCCCTCAACATCTTTCAATTTTAGATTATTGGCTATAATGTATCTCATAGTAGAGATATCAATCAAATCTTTTTGAAAATTATTATACAAATCATAAAATTTGTTCATCTAAATAAAGTTACCTTTAATAGCAATGGTTGAGTTAATCTTTTCTATCTTTGGTTTCCAGAGTTGCGAAGATTTTCTTGCTGATTTATTTGATGTTGTCACCTTCTTCTTGTTCTTTGCTAGATTCGACAATTGTCAACAATGTCTTTTGCCTCTTTCTTGGTCTAGTGGCTTGTTTCTTGACCCTTTTTGTCTTTGTGGTCATTTCTTCTACTAATCTCTCAGATTTTCTCTTTGGCTCACTAGGTTGTACATCTGACACTACTGTATACAGAATGCTCTATTCTAATGATGTTTTTGCAATCGATATTGACAAAGGTTTCACATTTAGTATTCCTTGTTTTATGGTTTTCCTGATCGCCTTAGACTCACTCTTACTCATATCGTCCTTTGATAAAGCTTTCTTCATGATTGATCCTACCTTCTTGTGTGATGCCTTCTCCAAGGATGTCTAATGAGTTGACAGGCTAATCTCATCATAGGTTCCAAATCTATATTCTACTTTATCTTTCTCTGATTTCAATAATAATTCAATATAACCAACTGCTATATCATCATTCAATTCATAACCCAAGGGATCAATAAATATTTCCCAAGGTTCTACTACTTGAATATAAGTATAATCTATATCAACCATAATGCAAATGTCTTCTTTAAATCTATCTATAATTTTAGGTGTAATTCTAAATCTTTGTCTCATTTCATTATGAAATGTCTTCATTATCAAGTTCCTACTATCTAATATCTTGTTTGCAGGATGTCTTCTACATACTTTTGTGATCTTCTCTATTGTACATATATCATTGCTCATTATATTTGTGACTGATACATATGGAAATATTTTAAGCACATGAAAGAATATGTGATTGATTAGTGACTAAAATCTAAACACACTATTCGTGGTCCTCTTGATCTTTTCTAGGTTCTCAAGTAATTGCATTCTTAAAATCTTACTGAGGTTTACTTGTTCCTTCTCTACAAATATCTTATACACTGCATAGATGAGTTTGGCTGATAATTCATCAATATTTGAGCTTGCACATACAGAGTAGGCAATGATTCTACTTAAGAGTCTCATATCATCTTGCTTAATGGTGTTGATCAACATAGCCTTTCTATTATACACTGCTTTTATATAACTTTCAACTTTCTTCTTGACCATTTTCTCACCTATAGGTACACTACCTTGTTTACTAGACTAGTTAACTCATGAATAAGGTTGGTAGAAATATTAATTACAATATCTTGCATCCTTAATTTCCCATCATGTATCCTACTTAATATGATCTGTGTCCATTCATCTGTGACTAATTCATGGTAGAAATGATATTTGAATAGGTTTAGTTTTTCTAAATATTCAAATCAGGGCTTCATAGTCATGTCATGATCGAAAACTAATTCCATATCCTTGTTCATGTATTCATTCCCAATAGATTCAAATTTACTATTTAGATAACTTCCTACATCTTCCAAATATATTAGATTATTCAGAGTAATGGTTAATGCCGAGTTAGTGTTTTCTTCTATGGGTTTCATGGAAACAACCTTCAACTTAGGTTTTTCCTTGTTCTCAACATTGTGCACTACTGACATATCCATGATTCTATCAAATATGAACTTTTACAAAATAAATTTGTGGAAAAATGATAAAATGCCTTTTTCAAAAATAGGGTTTGCTTCAAAATCACCTTAACAAGTTGCTTTAGAGTGCTCTTCACTTTTGATGTATTCGCAATGAAGTGAAAATCAATTATATACTCCATTTATTCCATCAACTTGAATTTTCATTAATTGCATACTTTAAAAACATGAAAAAGCTGTTAATTACATTCTGTAATCAAATAACTGCTCAAGATCATCTAACCAATCTTTAGATGCCACCCAAGGTTTACTATAGCCTCCTTTCATCATGAAAATTTTCCTCAAGACTTCACTTCATGAAATTCTCTACAAAAACATATTTTTCATCTTCTACTTATAGAATGAACCTTTTCTGTAATACCAATAACTCTTAATTCCTTCATAACTTTTTTAGACAAGCTCCAAATTACTAGTGAGCTTAGATACCATCTAAACTTAACTAGATACACCTTTTCCCAACTTCACTACCTCTAATTCAATCTCAGAATGAGGTTCTCAAATTATAGTGCCATAAACAAGATTAATTCAACTTAGTTGAATCAAGCTCAACAATTAATTGACTTTGATCTTCCTGTCTCATCATCATCTAGCTTTTCTTTTGAGATATCTACTCCTTTTACAAATGCCTCATTGAGTTTGTCTTGAAGTTCACTGACTACATTTCTTTGTTCCTTATTGTTCTTGTTAGTTCTAGAGTTCCTTTCATGGTTCCTTCTATCATTTCTAATGTTCTTTCCATCATTCCTTCTGTTCCTAAAGTTTCTTCCATTGTTCTTTCTATTTCTGAAGTTTCTATCTATTCTGCAATACTTTGCTATATGTCTGAAGTTGTTGCATAATTGACATACTAGTGATTTGCTTCTAGGATTATACTAATCATTAGGTGCATGACAATTTCAAGCAATGTCTCCAAAGTTATTACACTTAGAACACATGACCTATAGTCTGTCTTCATAATGTCTTCCTTCTCTCGATGCCCTTTCATTAGATCTTCTTCTATCTGTAGGGTTACTATTTCTAGAAATTCTACTAATCCTTCTATCATTATCATACTTAGATTTGCTAAAATCAATTGCTTTATGACCCATACCATGACATTTATGACAATAAAAGTCCTTAACATGATTAAATGACTTATTTGTGCAATATCTTTTCAAATGACCTATTTCATCACATGAAAAGCACTTACCTCTAAATTCATACCTAGTTTCTTTAGGAGATTCCACTTGCTTTGGTTCATCCAAAATTTCAACTTCCTTGTCTTGTCCAACTTCTTTAGATTTATTAGAAGATTGACTAGATTCAATCTTATCATCAATTTTACCTTTTTCTTTTGGATTTGATCTAATCTTAGGTTTCTTCATAGGCATGTTAATTAGATAACCAAGACCAATCTTATCATAGGTAGGTCTCTATATTGACATTGAATCATCAAGTTTTTCTCTGCTAGAATAAAGCTTCTCAAGTTGTTGCTTGCATTGAGTTAATTGACCTTTCACAATAACATTGTACTTATGAAGTTATTCATGATCTTATTTCAATGTTTCAAATTCAGATGTTTTCTTTGCCAGACTTGCTCTTAGATTTGCATTCTTAGTCTTTAAATCAGACTCAACTTCGCTAGGATCATTTTTTAAAGTCAACTTTAGATTTGTAATCTTCAATTCATGCTTCAAGATCTTGTACTCTGTCTTTAGTTTTGAATAGTCATCATCACTAGTTCTAGATTTAGTAGATTTAGGCTTGTATTTGAGATGTTCAATCTTTTCTATCAATTGTCCAATGTATACTTTGGAGTCTTCATATTTGTCCTTCAGTGTGTCCCTTTCTTCAATAAAGAGATCAATTTGTTCAAGTGCCTCTTCAAGGTTCTTCATCAACTATTCCATATCCATAGGGATCTAACTCAAGCTATTAAGCCTCTTCAAAGTAACTACACTCTGATACTAATTGTTAAAAATAGGTCTTACTAAGATGGGGGCAAAGACAATCAATAATCTACAAACTTTAGTCACCAACTGGATATTATTTCATACTTTAAACCATACATAATAAAGTAATAAATTAATGCTTAATAGTAATAGTAATCATGCAAAAAGATAACTCATAACACCATATTTTGTTAACTAGGGAAACCCCGGCAAAGGGAAAACCTAAGTGGGGATGATATTCACTAGATAATATACTAACATATAAGCTCCTTGTTAGAGGATGGACCTTGTTAGGAGTCAATGACCAAATTCAGTATAAAGAATCCTTGTTAGGAGACTTTAAATCCTTGTTAGGAGATTCAAATCCTATTAAGAGTTGTGGTACAATAGATGCAAGATGATCCCACTGCCCAGACATGCACTTCTAATTAAAAGAAGAGCTCACTGTCCAAACAAGTAATCAAACTTTTGGAGTATAAGTATTGTAACTTCTTCCTCGATTGATCTATGATCTTCAACTTGATCTCAGATCACAAAATAACTTTCACAAAACTTTTCATATATCACTCTTAAAAAAGTTCACATACAATTGCTCAACATCACAATTAGCACATATGGTCACCACTTCTCATTGCAAGATGTCCTTTGCATAAATACCACACTTTTACAAAAATTGTTGCTAAGTCAGCTAAGACCACAATATACTTTTCCAACTTCGAGTAAACATCTAGGATGTTGTCCCTAATTGGACAAGTAATTATTTGTTAAACAAAATAATCCTTTCCTTCAATTCCACTATCATATTTCATTAAAACATGAATATCTCTTCTCTGTATAGTCTGTACTAACTACCAAGGTTATACACATCATCATCAACATGTATACTATCTCCATCTAACTTCACTAGTCATAATATGATGTCAACAACAAGTTATAAACAAACCAATACATTGCTGTATACCAAGTTCTATACTTAGACAGTTTTCTGATTACCAAATGCTAAGTATCTTTATTTATGATGTTTCTTGTAAACATGTACATCATGTGTTCCATAAATGATGATAATCAAATACCTCTATTAGCTAATTTTCAATAGATACTTCATTTTATGTTTGTAAATCCTTTTGCAAGGTGGACCTAGTAGTCCTTATTGCTCCTAACAGAGCAGATTATCTTAAGTGATCATTGTAACTCTTAACAGGTCAACTTTATATAGCAATATTAAAGCTCATGGGAATCATCCCCACCCTAGTTTTACTTTCTATTTTGAAGGTTTCTAGGTTAGCATATTATGTGTCAAAGCATGTTATGAATGTTTAATGCTTTCAATTTTTCATGCATGCAATTAGATCAAGGTTTAATTGGTGAATTAAGATTAAGTTTTATTAGTTACTGATTCACCCCTCCCCTCTTAGTAACTTAGCCTATCTTAAATTTCTAACAATTGGTATTAGAGTTTTGTGATTCTCTAAAAATAAGTTTAACAACTTGAGCAAAGATCAGAGAAAATGGAGGCATTCAAACTTGATAAGGCTATTGATGATGAAAAGCTAGATTTGGAATTAGATATCAGACAACTTAAGAAAGAAATGGAGCAACTCTTTCAATCCCTAAAATGAAGAAAAGATCTTGCAATATAGATGAATGAAAAACTCTACATTGAAGAAAGAATTGAAGATATCCATTCAAAAAGTAATTCAAATGAAGCTAATGAGGCAATCAAAGAACTATTAGAAAATAATGGTACACTTCAAGAAGAAGTAAGGAATCTGAAAAGAGAACAAGAAATTTAGTCAGTAAGGTTGTGTGAAGTCATGCCAGAGAAAAACAAGATAAAAGAAGAATTAAAAGGAAAGAATAATGAAATTCAACATCTATCCCTTCAATAGGCAGACTTCATTGATCAACTTACTAATGCAAATGAAGAAATCATGAATCTAAGATCAGAGAAAGAAAGATAGAAGAATGATCTAAACACTAAAAAGAAAACCAATGAAGGATGATGAAATCTCAAATACACATGGATCAATTAAATGAAAAAATCCAATACAAATAGAAAGAAAAAGTAGGAATTGGATATATAGAAGAAGGTGAATCATCCAAGCAAGGAGCTCAAAAGAATCAAAGACCTACTTGTAATCATTATGGTAAACTAGGTCATATATCAAACAAATGTTGGAGAAATGGTAAAGCTAAATTCAATGGAAAATGCTACAATTACAATAAGCATGGTCATAGAGCTAATGAATGCAAAGAGAAACCTAAATTTGAAGGAAAATGTCACAAATGCGAGAAGCATGGGCACAAATATTCTGAATGCAAAACTAAGATATTGAATCTAGCAGAATAGATTGTAAAAGACATATTTGGTTGGGAATACAACATTTGGTGTAGACATCACTATTGTGGAGAATTTGGACACACTGGAATAAATTATGTAAAACATCACATGAGGAAAGAGACACTGCCAAAAGATGTTTTATTTGTACAAAACTTGGACATCTTGCCAAGAACTATATGAACATTGGAAGAATTGAAGATGAAAAGAAAACCAAGGCTGATAACATTAGAAAACAAATGAGACAACAGTAGATTCCAAAATCTTTTGAGAATGCAAGTTTGAGAAATGAAGCAAATGTCACTTAAGAATTGGGTGACTCAAGCATTTCTACTTGATCTCTTAGAAGGATAACTAGAACTAAGATTCTAAAGCAGACATCTTACATTAGTTTCAGTCAGTCAGATGGAAAGATCCATATTAACATTCTAGATGCAAAGGGATCACTAAGTATCTAAGGAAATTCTAGACCTTACCAAACTAGGTTAGGTTGCAAGACTTTGCCAAGTAAGGCTGAGAGTAACTAAGTCATTGTGTGGACATTGAGTCATGAATGGCTTTTTTGAATATTTAATTCAAACCAAGTGGAAGATAGTCTATCATCAAGCAAGTGAATGTACCAGGCATTTACAATGATGGGAAAGTGAAATTCATTAAAAATGGTGAAATCAAATTCATTTGTCAGCATGAATTTTCAAGAGCTTATGTCAAGGCCAAATTTTGTGCATCAAGCAATTTGTACAAATTTTTGTTGAGGTTTTCATGTTTTCATAAACCCTACCAAGAAATGGCATCCTCTAGTAGAAAAACCAAGAAAGGACCAAAAATGTTAGTCTGAGGAGTTGAATGGAAAGAACTTGACTTCAGATTAAGTTTGGCAATTGCAAGAACACTTGATCCTACTGGAGCTCAATTGTAGATTCCATCTAAGGTACTTTTGGTTAATGATATTCACTCACATTTTTTTTTGTTCAATTCAAGACATAGGAATCCTAGAAATGGATAAAACTTTGGAAAAACTGTGTGTGAATAGTGCATTG
Source organism: Cupressus sempervirens (assembly GCA_028749045.1). Classification (NCBI taxonomy): domain Eukaryota; kingdom Viridiplantae; phylum Streptophyta; class Pinopsida; order Cupressales; family Cupressaceae; genus Cupressus; species Cupressus sempervirens. The sequence continues at coordinate 548,657,453 of CM053783.1, forward strand.
AAACTTGAGCATCAACACTTGGAAACTAAGGGTTTAACCCACATTCCACACATGCCCTAAGACTTTCAGATAAAATAGATTTAGTTTATCCTTAGCCATGTACACAATGGGAAACTATGGTTGGAGCAGCCCATTCTCATTATAAATAAAGTGATTCATGGATCACAGGGCTACTGATGTTGACCAAGGCAAAAACCACCCAAACCCTAAGTTGGGTAGAATTGGAGAAGAAAACCCTTGTAAAATGGGATGGAAGAGATATGATGATCATCTGTGTAGCTAAGATGGAGCTAAAGTTTGGAATTCATGTAATTGCACACAAAATATATAGCTCTAGTCCTCTCAATAGTGTATCATGTGAGGCAGTGCATCTCACTTTCAAAGTAGTGAAGAACAACATGTTTTTTGACCTTGCCGAGTTGTCAAAACTAACTCAACAAAAACATGGAGAGCATCAGGACATTGAAGAATAACCCACATAAGTTTGGTTTACTTTTAACCTATTTATTCTTCTTTGTGCAAAATTTTTTCCCTTCAAAATGTACAGTTGTGCCTGTACTATATCAAATCAATGAATATATAGTAGAAATGGGTGAAAATTATGTTAGTATCATGGACAATAATTTTTATTCATTCAAGGAAAAGATGAATAAAGATTCAAAATTCCCAAGAAACTTGTAGAAGATTACAAGGATGATATTTGTTTTATGGTAGATTGTGACAAAGTGTATATATAACTAGTCAAATCAAGAGTGGTATGGGTCAAGCCACTAGGCTATGAGGTTAATATTGATGACACCATGGATATTATTGAGGCATTGTTGAATGAACCTATGGATCCCAAGGCCACATCTTTTGGTACATATGATGAAGCCAAAGAGAACTAGAAATAAAGCTTCCTGAGGCTATCAGTAAAGGAAAGAAGAGAATAGCTAAACTAAGACAAACTAATTGTACTCTCCTATTGACAAAAGGTAAAGGAGATGATATAATTGAAGATGATGCAGAAGATGAGGTAGATGAAACAAAATAAGAAGAAGAAGAGCTAGTCAAGAAGAAAGGTAAGGTTATCATAACCAAACCTACCAAGTCATCACTACAATGTTTACAATGAGAACATCTAGAAAGAAACTAAAATTGGGTGAAGAAGCATAGGATGTGGTTTTCAAATGGCCTCTACCCACATTTTAAGAAAAAATGAAAGAGATTGATTTTGGAGCTGGCATGTCAAATTTCAAATCATTGAAATATGAAACCAGAAATGCAAAAGAGAAGAAGCAAGTTGAAGAAATGGTTATGTCTTAGATAGGTAAATGGAAATATTCACTAGACCAACTTGCACAACAAATTCCCAATGAACTGAAGTAAAAAATAGAACCAAGATGGAAACATGCCAAACAAACTACAAAGGATATTTATGAGAAGACTTTGAGGCAACTCATGCAGAGTCTTGATGAAAAAGAGGTAAAAGAGTCCATCAAGTAGAATGAAGTAAAACTCACTCCAAAATTTAACACATTCTTGATATTGATTAATGACATTGAACATGTGGTAAGGAATGCCACTAATACATGGAAGAATATTTACAATCTTCATAAGAAGAGTGACTTTTTTGTTTATGTTAGTGATAAAAATGATGATCGTGAAGATGATAAGGAAGGAAAGGAAAATGATGATGGAGAAGAAACAAATTATGACAATATAGATGATAAGGAACAGGAATAGGAAGCCACTGAGGAGAATCTCCCTGAGATTCAAAGCATAGAGGAAATTGACCCTGAAAATATTGCAATAGTAGTTATAGCCTCACTTCCTCACTCTTCAAGCAAAGCTTTAAAGTCATCAAGCTCAGAGAAAGCTACTTCCAAGTTGGTTGTGACAATCACTACAAATCCAAGGACTCAACCTATCTCTACACCTATTCAACTCAGTACTTCATTGATTGAAGTGACCAACACTTCATCTACCGAGTAGTCAGTGCTTCCTCATTCATCAGTTTTGGCTACTCAACAACTAGGTATTTCTTCAATTAGTACAATATCTACTTTTGTTGCTAGTCCTTCCATTTCCACTATTGTTACTATTCCAAGTATGCAAATAGTTAGTACATTAAAGATAGTTGAGAGCAAGCCTCAACCAAGTACCAAGATTTATAGCAAAGGCAAAGATAAGGAAGATGTCATTGATCTTGATGAAGATATAGTTATTCCAAATTGGGATATCTCTACTCTGCATATTGTTCAAATGCATATAGTAGGAGAGATTTTGTAGAAGAAAGCCAAGTAACAAAGGCTTAGAAAAGAAAGAAACAGAGAACATCAAGTGCTTGAAGATGCAAAGAATATTCTTGCAGAGGCACTTAGCACTGAGGTTGATACTTCTCAACCTATTTTGGCTCAATTAGTAGAAGTGGTTCAAAAATTCAATAAAGATTTGAATGGGTAGGAAAAATTGCTGCAAAGAGTAGAGAAGAAATTCAAAAATAAAGTATTCGAGCTAGTTGCACAAAAGATTGCACTATACCAAGTAGACTTGTCTACTATTCCAAGCTCATTGGAAACCTCTGCCAATAATGTCACTTCTCATTTTGGTAAACTATGTGACACATCTATCAATACATACAAAATCAAAGATAAACTTTCCAAGATAGACAAAGATCTAAAGGCAAGTGCACACCAGTTGTCACTTGATCTGAGATATAGTTTTGCTCATTACAAAAAGATCAGATTCCTAATTGATATGCAAGCATATTTACTAAGGGAAGAAGCCAAGATAAGGGCTATACTTGTAGATATACAAGGAATGATTATTCTAAAAATGGATGCATTGTAGAAACATATTGCATATGCCAAAACTCTCATCCATGATAACAACTTCTCCATAGCTGATCACATGATAGAATTATCAATAGAAGTTTAGATTGCATTACATGCAAGCAAGGTGTTGCAAGAAAACTGGGACAAAACAATGTCATTGATTTTAAAGGTACATTCTGACTTCTTGTCACATTTTGGCATTACCATGTAGCTAACACCTTTAGTATCTATGTCAAAAAGGGGGAGAAGATGTAATATGAAAAAAGGGACAATATGTGATGATACAATAAAAGGGGAGAAGATGAGAAGATGTATATAATGTGTAAAGTATATTGAATATATATGTATGGAGAGCATCATAATATTATACATATACATGTACAAATATTCAAATAAATATCTCTTACAAAAGCAATCTTGAAAATTTTCAAAAAAAGGGTATGTTATCGAGTTAAAGACACAAGATGGAGATTAAAAATTGTTTTGAACTTTTTGAAAAATTCAGTTTTGATTGAGAAGTGTTTTTGTCACTAATGCTAAAGGGGTAGATTGTTGACACTATAGTCAAGTTTGTTTATTAGTGACACACACACTTATTTAGATGGTTAGTAGCTACGAAGCTTATAGTATAGTTAACAATGTTTACCGAGTAAATCAGGCTCTACTGAGTTCTATAGTTGCTATCGAGTTTTAGGAACAATATTTAGTTTGCACCGAGTAGTATCTACCAAGTTGGTGATTATCAGTGTAAACTAAGCTTCGTAGTGTTTACCAAGTTTCTCAGTGCAAACTGAGTTCTCCAATGCTTACCAAGTTCCTAGCTTTAGCAATGAGAATCTAGTGTTAACCGAGTCATATAGTGTCAACCAAGTGATTTAGTTTATATCAAGATTGCAGTGATATTGTTGACCAAGCTATGCAATGTCAACCAAGTGATTTAGTTTATATGATGAGTTTCATAGTGTTCACCAAGTCACACATGCAAACTAAGTTTAGATTACTTGGAAGTGATTAGTATGAACCAAGTTTCTACATCTACCAAGTGCATGATGATGTCAAGAATTGATAATGGTTATTAAGTATCAAAATCTCACCAAGTTTATCTTTAGAACCCGAGTATAGCAGTTGGGTCAACTTTGTGTATTTTGGTGAAACTTGTATTGTAGCTAACTTTGATGAATTTCAAATATGATTGGTATATAAGCAATGTATTGTATCACATCCAAAGTATGATATGAAATAAAAAGATATATATATATATATATATATATATATATATATAAGAGTAGAAGTGTGAAGTAGAAGGCTACAAGTAGTATAAGGAGCAACAAAGATTTTTCTATCACAACATGGTGATCATTACACTCAAAGGAATCTCATTCAACAAATCAAGGTTGTAGATTAGAGATCAGCTATTGGTTCATCTTAATAGGTAGAATAGTTAAATCCTTTCACAAGGTAGACTTAATAGTCTTTTATAAATCCCTTTACTGAGTGCATACTTCATTGTATGTGTGTAAATCCTTTTGCAAGGTGGACCTAACAGTCCTTATTGTTCCTAATAGGGAAGATCATCAGAAGTGATCATTGTAAGCCTTAACAGGCCAACTTTATACTGTAGTACTAAAGCTTGTGGGTATCATCCCCACCCTAGTTTTACTTTCTATTTTGAAGGTTTCTAAGTCACCATAGTATGTGTCAAGGTGTTATGAATATTTAATGCTTTCAATTTTTCATGCATGCAATTAGAACAAGGATTAATTGGTGAATTAAGTTTAAGTTTTATTAGTTACTGATTCACCCTTTCTCTCTTAGTAACTTATCCTATCTTATATTTTCAACACTTTTTTCCTCCATGAGAGACAAAAAAGACCTTTCTTTTATTTTTAAAGTGGGAAAATGCTTTTACAAGTGCAACTTAGGATAAGAGATGAATGAGGTCCTTTATTTAGTTAAAGGGGGACATGTTCCTTTTAATTAAATAAGAACTCAGGACATAGTATTAAAACTATAGGATAAAATCAAATAAATTTATTTTTGAGGATTTGATCAAAATTAGTAAGTTAATAATTTTAGTAAAAATGTTGAGAAGGGGGCTAATAGTTTAGATGACCATTTTTGGGTGACTACATTTTTGCCTCTTTGACTAATGTGTGATCAATCTAGGATATTATTACATCAAAGAATGGACAAGCCAAGAAAGTGACAAAGCTACCTGACTCTGAAGAACAAAGTGCATAGAGAGATAATAGATCATGAATACTTGGTCTATTAGGGGTAGTATTGAATACTAGGAGAGAGAGAGAGAGAGAGAGAGAGAGAGAGAGAGAGAGAGAGAGAGAGAGAGAGAATTTCAAAATATGAGATGAGTGCTAATATGTCAAGCAAAGTAAGCAGATAGATAAAAAAGCAAATCAAAAAGAAAATAATATGCTCTTGAGGAATAGTTAGCCATAGTAGAAAAGAAATTTGTAATGATGATAATTAGAAGTATTAAATATTATTTGATTAAAAAAGAAAATATTAAAATATGATGATATTTAATTAAGTAGCTAGTGTGATGATTCACCTTTTATGCTAGATTCACCTTTTTTCTTCCACTTTGATTCACATCAACTATAATCATCATTAATCAGCAACATCAACAAAAAAAGAAATCTTGTCATCCCCTTAAATAACTAACTTTGCCTTTCCAAAATCTTCTAGATTTTGCCACTTAACCATGATCATAGATCTTAGATTTATTGGATTTGGTCACTCAGAAAGTAGACTTCCTTCTTCCATTTAAGATTGTAAATTGTTCACCATTAGATCTCATTTGAATTCTTCTAGCTATTGATCTCATAAAAAACTTTGACTATATCCTTAGAACTTCTCAAACATTCCTGATTTTCTTCAAATGCCAACCTCAGATTAAATATTTTCTTAACTTTTTCTTCATGTTCATACTTGATTAACACTAAAACTTTACTTGGGAAATACATCACTTTGATAATGCTGAAATGACTTGGTTAACACTAAACTTTAACTCTTCTTTGCTAGGCACTTGGTGACATTTGTAGTAGCTTAGTTAATTCTCTATTAATTTGAAATTCACTGTGCAGTTCAATTAGTGTAACTTGAACATACATGATCTTTAATACTTAATCAAAAATATTACATGATTGCAAAACAATCAAACCCATATTATACCATCAGAATCTAATTCATTCAAGTATCCATTGAATACCATACTTATCATCACTCTAACTTTCTTCAAATCCTCTTTGTCAATCAAATGATATGATACTATACTAAATTAACATAATGTCTAGCCAACTAAGACTAACATCAATGACAATAAACAAATTATTTGACTCTTCCACTTACACTAACAACATTATTAGTTCAGGTTCCTGGGAAAAGATTGGACAGATATCCTTCTCAAAGGGAAAGCCGATGGAAATCCTAATTAGTGCATTTCTCCTTTCTAGTTATGTGTTTTTTGATTTTTTTGGTGGATCTCGAACTTCGTTAGTCTTAACGCAATGGTACCTTGTTTAAAAACTTTTTACTTTTAAGCAGTGTGGTTATATGTTATCTTAGTAGGATGCCTGGTAGTTCTTATGCTCTTTCATATGTTGTTTTTGGTGTGTTAAGCTATGTTAAGGGGTGATTTTTTGTGTGGAATGGTAATCTACTAGTAGTTGGCCAACTTGTCTTCTTGTAAGGGCCAACCCCTTTATTTTGGCTGCTTAATATTTCAAAAACATATTTATTATTTTATTATTTTATTAAATCATACATAAATAAATTTTATAGTTTAATATATAAATCTCACATTTTAAACTTAAAAATATAAAATTACTCTACAACTTTAGCCTCCATGTCTTAACTCCCTAAAATAAAACAAAATAATAAAAATGACTTTTTCTAAGCTCAAGCCTATAAATCCACCCATCCAGAAACCATTTTCAAGGGACTTTAATTTGGAATGTATCATCATGTTACATGAATTAGTAGTCAAATTCTTTCAAATAAAATAATATTGGAGCACAATGAGCTTTTTGTTAAAATAAGAACTATTGAGTAAAATATGTTTGACTTATTTTATTTGTAATTTTTGTCTATCACTCAAACAAAAGAAGAGTTCACATGATTCTTACCTAGTCTTCAATAACACCCTTTATTCATGCTTTCTCCTCTTTATAGGTATAGTTCAAATGATTCTTACCCACTCTTCACTAACACCCTTTTTTCATGCTTTCCCCTCTTCATAGGTACAATTCATGTGATTCTTACCTACTCTTCACTAACACCCTTTATTCATGCTTTCCCCTCTTTATAGGTACCCTTGTTCTTTTATACCCATCTTTAGTTTAAGATCTTATATGTTCATGTTATTTATATGCTTGCATAGCTATTATTCAATAGCTACTATTTGTTTGCTACATGATGTTATTTATGACTAGTATTATATGCTTTCACCTATCAAATGATGGTGTGTGCTTACTCGGTCAAAAAACTGAATTAATTTACATAATGTATATTGATGACATTAAATGTCCAAAATCAAGTGAGGTTCTACAGTATTACTGTAACCAAGCAAATCATATTTTACTAATCTGAAATCTAGATTTGTAAAATCTTTATAGAAAAATGATTGAAGGGTGTATTATATAAGATGAAAAAGGTAAGGATAAATCAAATTAAGTCAATATAATCATAGGAATTACTCTCGGATCATAGAATTAATAATATATTTTCTTCAAATAATTATTAAAATTTATCCAATTTTAATAATTTATAGTTAATTAATTTTAAATTTACTTAATTGAAACAAACTAATGTCTAAGAAAAACCTTTTTTTTAATTCTTTATTTAGTGTACAAGATGTTGGGAAGTAAAAGAAAAATACTTAAAAATCATGTACACTATAGAAATGAAATTTTGTTTTTAAAATGCATTTATGAAAATAGAAAAAGAAATAAGATATTTATTTAAATATTCTTATTAATTGTAATTAATATCAAAATGAAATTTATCAAACAAATTATAGTTAGAAATTTCAAAATTTTGAAAAGTTTACAAGTTTTTTAATCAAAATTATATTGAATTTGTATAATACTTTGGTATTGTTTTCTCTTTTGTCAATTATAATTTCTCAAGTTACAACAATATACAGATATGGTTTCTCAAATTGAGGTAGCCAATGAATCTAAAATAGAACCTAGTTTTAAAAATGCTATCTACAAGAAAATTAAGATTTTATAAATTTCATTTAAAAGAGTTACAATCTACCAAAACTTCTATTACATTTGATACAATAAATCTAAACATCAGATTTATAAGATATGTAATCCACCAAAACTATTGCAATATTTTCTAAGATCAAAAGCTTATTCTGCAAGAATGTCAAAATAGGCAATGCCACAAGACTTTATATCTCTACCAAAAGAGAAAATTCACAAGATTGATATTAAAATAGGAAATAAAACAAGAATCTTTAATATTAGTTCATTTGTGAAAATTGAAGTAAACAACAAATTAATCAAACATTTCCTTTTGCCTCACACCAAAAATGATGGACTCAGTAAACTAGGAATCCTTGATAAATAGATAACAACTTTGATGATACAATGCAACAATAGAATGAGTTGGTGGGTAAGAAATATAGATGATGTCATCTTTCTATATATAATTTTATGATAGTTTTGTTATGTTAGTGGTGCTCCATATGCATTAGGTAGATAAATAAAGACAAGAAAATATTATACTGAAGTAAAAATACATAGGCAAAAGACTCTGTGGGAGACATTCAAAAAAAAAAATCAAACTAACCCAATAGTAACTATCAAGGTAGAGAGTTAGAAAAGGGTAAGATGAATCTAACATGAAATTGGAGGAAAACTAAAAAAAATACAATAAAACCCACACCAACTACTATAGGAGGTCAACCCTTTTAGTGTGTTGGTTAAGCCTAGCCTAATGACTCTTTTCAATAGCTTGAGCACCTTGCCTATTATTGTGGATGGAAAGCATGTTTTAAGAACACATGCATTTTCCATACCTACAACTTGCACTTTTTCAAGTGATCTTATGAAGTCTTTCAACAATTCTACTTTATCTAGCTAGTTGAAATCATTTAATTTAGTGGGATGATATTTATTGCAATTGCATTTAGCTGAACTATTTACATGTTTGGTGCTTGTCTCCATACTTATGGATGTGTATTCAGTAGAGCTTTCAATTCATGATGTTTGATAGAAATTTCCCTATGTATATGCTTTTATATACATTGATAACATATTATTAAGATGTAGTATTTGCATGTAGCTGATATACTTTGAGGCATGCCTATAATCTACTTTGAAGCTTCTATTATGCAATGCCATCATGTGTTGTTGAATTGACCTTGTATTCTATGAAAATTTTTTATGCTCCAAAGTTTGTATACATATATCTATAGGAGCTTTCCCAACCATAATATCTAATAAAAAAACAAGAGACACAATCCATTAAAGTTCCTGCTAAGATGAATGGATGGAAATTGAAATAAAGAAAGAAGGGCAAAATAACCATAAAGATAAGATAGAATAAGCTAGAGGTTGTTGCATAACTATAAAGTAAAAATATAATTAAGTAGCTTAAATATAATAAGTAACCTTTACTTTATAATTACAATTAAGAGTTTATAAAAGTTTGAAAAATTTTAACTAAATTTTTTAACTCTTAAAATAAGATAGTTTTATCATTCTATTATAATTAAGCTTAATTTAATAAATCAAACAAACTCATTGATAAAATTATGATGTTTCATTTTACAACAAATAATATATATTAATAGAAAATTCTACACAATCGAATCTAAAAATTAAAATCTCACAAACAATAAATATTTAATTCTTATCTACTACATAAAATGATTAAATAATTAAATTATATATATATATATATATATATATATATATATATATATATATATATAGAGTTTCATATAACTAGCAGTTGAACATTTTGTGCTTGCAATGATAAGCTGATAGATGCTCGATAATAAAATTAATTTTTAAAATATAATCTTATGTGAACAAATTAGATTATTAATAAATTTCAATTTAAATAATATAATATTTACTAAAATCTTTTAAATAGATTAATAAATATTATTTATTTAAATTCAATTTATCAAATATGAAAAATAATCATTTAAAAAATCTCATCAAAAAATCTATTATGAAATGTTAATGAGGTAAATATAAAAAAGTAATATGAAAAATAAACAAGTTTCTAACAATATTCTATTGACTAAATAAATTATAGAAACTAAAAAATAATATTTAAAAAAAAAAACTAAACTAATAAAAAATTAAAAAAACTTAAAAATCAAAAGTTAAATAAATAAAAGTTAAATAAATATAGATCGCAACATGAGCTAATGCGGAGATCACAAGTAATTATTTTTTAAATAAATAGGAAAAGAAAAATAATAGTTAAAAGTGGAGATTTAAAATATAATCTTATGTGAACAAATTAGATTATTAATAATTTTCAATTTAAATAACATAATATTTACTAAAATCTTTTAAATAGATTAATAAATATTATTCATTGATATTCAATTTATCAAATATGAAAAAATAATCATTTAAAAAAACCACATCAAAAAATCTATTATGAAAAATTAAAAAGATATACAAAAAAATGAAGGAATTACAATGTCTCTAACAAATATTCTATAGACTAAATAAATATTAGAAACTAAAAATAATATTTAATGAAAAAACTAAACCAATTAAAAAAATAAATTAAAATAATTTAAAAACTAAAATCTAAATCAATTTAAAAAATCACAAGTTAAATAAATAGAGATCACAACATGAACTAATGTGGAGATCACAATTTTTTTTTTTTAATAAATAGAAAAAGAAAAATAATAGTTAAAAGTTGAGATAACAACTAATAAACATCAAAACAAGAGTTAAAAAGTGGAGTGACATAAAAACTAGTCGGCAAATAATTAACGAAAAGGATTTGCAATTTTTCAGTCAAGCTGACAACTTTTCTGACCTACTCACAACTTTTCTAGCCAAATAACAATTTTTGTGGCAAAAATTCAATTTCTTTCCCACAAATAGCCTATTAGCTAAAAAAGTAGAAATTTAAAATATAATCTATTGTGAACAAATTAGATTATTAATAATTTTCAATCTAAAATATAATCTCCATTTAACATTCTGTCTCTGATCCTTTTGTTTGTTATAGTACCTTTAGCATTCACAGGATTACTTATTTGAATTTTTTAGACATTTTTCTTTGAGATTTGAAATTCTCTTTTATAGATTTGATAATATTTTGACCTAAAACCCAATTAGAGATTTCTTTATTTCTGAAAATTCTATTATTCCTCTCCTTCCAGATACCCCACCAGAGATGAGGTAGAGAAATCTTCCAAAGAAAACCAATATCATCATCCTTAGTGGGACATGTCTAGCCCTGAAAACATTAATCAATGTCATTTTGCTGAACCCAATCTAAATTCCAGTATTTGAGGAGATAACTCCAAACATTTTGGCTAAAGAAATAGTTTTAAAAATGTGGTTGTTGTCTTCAAAGTCCTTTTTACAGAGACAACATCTGTTCACCAAGTAGACTCCTCTCTTTTTGTAGGTTATCCAGAGTTAAGATTCTGTTTTGAAGTAAAGTCCAAAAAAGGACATTGATTTTTTGAGTAAGCCCTTTAATCCATGCTTTAGCTAAAAAAGGAGTATTTCCTTTGTCCTCCGATTTGAAAATAGAAGAGACCTTGAAGCATCTTCTTGGTTCAATCCCCCAAACCAAAATATCTTCTTTTAGAGGGTAGAGGCTTACAACATTCCAGGGCAACTAGATGCTGGAAAAATCTTGATTAATGACATCAATATTGACCCATTTACTATAAACCCAGTAATTCTCCACATATTCACCAAATCTTGTTTACACTTGTCCACATAAGTCCTATCATTAAAATCCTCAATCAGAGGATGATCCAATAGCCACTGATCATCCCAAAACTTGATCTTGCTCCCATTACCTACTTTCCATTTCCATCCTTTGTTTAAAATGTGTTTAGCTCCCTGAACTGCATTCCAAATTGCAAAGGAAGGAACATTAGGGTGTAAAAGAAAAACAATAGTTAAAAGTGAAGATAACAACTAATAAATATCAAAATAAGAGTTGAAAGTCAAGTTAGATAAAAACTGACTGGTAAATAATTAATGGGAAGGATTTACAAATTTCTGTCCAAACTGACAACTTTTCTAGCCAACTGACAAATTTTTCGGCCAACTAACAACTTTTTCATCAAAAAATCAAATCTTGGGAACAAAGTTTCCACAACTAGCCTATCGACTAAATTAAAAAATAACAAATATATTAAATCTTATTATAAATTTACAAAAATAATACACAAGACAATTAATAACTCAATATAATACAAATAATATTATTATAAAGTCATTTACTAACATTATGAAATCAAGGGATGGAAAGTGTCCACCTACAACACATCTATAGGGAAGGAAATAAGGTGGCCGATTCGGTGGCTACAATGAGGTTTAAATTAATGGTAGTCACGTGCTAGAGAAATATGGAAAATCTAAACGAGGATATTAAGTCCTTGATACACAAGGAAAGAGGAGGGAGTATCATTTAATTATGGCTATTAAATCTAAGGCTGAGGCCAAATTTGGCAATTTTTTCCTTGGAGAGTCGAAGTGCACTAAATTTAATAAAGGTTTTAGGGATATGAGGAGAAAATATGGCCGTACAAATGGAAAAATGAATGAATGCAATTTAAGAAGAGTGTCATTTCACCATTATGGTAACACATTGTAGAATTCAAATTACTTCCTCTATGAAAGTATGAATGATATCATTGTTTAGATTGTCAGAGATTTTTGAGGTGTTAAAATTATGATTTTAAATGAGCATGATTCCCATAATGAATTCACATGAGATTTTGAAGTTTATCAAGCACAAGCTTGTAAAACCTTTCGCTCATTGTTGAGAGACTCAAGGTTGATAGTATTCATAGTATTTTCGTAGACAAGGAGGTTCAAATGCACATTACTAAGGTGGGGGAACTAGAAATTGGCGGGGAAGATATGAGTGAAGATTTGAATAGGCTAGAGCCCACAAAAATTGAGAACTTCAAAGACAGGATGGCTACCTGGTTCCTGTTAAAGGAGTGGGTTTTTTTGCCTTACATGCAGTTGATGGAAAGGTATGATGAGAATTGTGCCCTCCAGTTTGTCAATGGGTGGAACAACAACAAGGTAACCATTAATGGAATCACATTTCAAGTGAATGAAGAAGTAATTGGCATGGCTACTAGTCTTTCAAGGAAGAGGAAAAAATGGAGAAAGGTTACTAAAACCTCTGACGAGGCCAATATGAGCAATTTTTTTGCAGAGGGAGAGGAACCAGTGTGCTACAGAGGAGGATTTAAGAAGGATAGGCTACCAGCCCCGTGGGATGATCTCTGCTTGGTACTCATGAAATACCTTATGCTGGAGGGTAGGTTCGGTGTTTACTATACTACCATTTCCCCTTATTGAATCATTTTAGAAATAGGTATTTTATTTCTATCCCATTTTTTCTACTTCATTCTCTAGAGAATATGGTCTATGATGTCAGGGAGAAGAGGAATAAGGGGTATAACTTTGCCATTATCCACCAAGGCCTATTCTTTCACCTGTATCAATTCCATCTTGCCCTTTGCTCCCCTAGGGTGGTCGTGGTTGATAACCAGTGCCACCAGTAGAATTCACCCCTGAGTACTAGTGCTGGTACCAGAGTTCATACCTCGTGACCCTCCCCTAGCCATGAAAATAAGAATAAGAAGAAACCTGATGTGGCTATGGAACAAAAGGGTAGTAAAAAGATTAAAGTCAAAAAACCAGTGGAGGTGGAAGAGGAGGAGGCAAGTGGAAAGGGTAGGAGAAGATTAGGAAGACTTGCCCAATCCTAGGCAAGGTGCAAGCAAAAATCTAACAGATTCAAGGTTGAGGAGGTGGAAGAGGAGAGCTCAGAAAATAATGAAGAGGAGAGGGAGGAGGAGGATAACTTCGATTCCAAGAGAGAAAGAGGGAAGGAGGAGATAGAAAAAAGTGTTAACTTTGTAGAGAATTCTATTGATAATGTCCAGATGTCTATTGATAATACTTAGGTGTCGATTGGAAATGTTGTTACCACAAAGACTACCCATGTTTCAGCCAGCTTCACCCTGCAACCCATTACTTTCTATGAAGATAGTAGTAAACTGGACACCTCCCCCATTACCATTTCCTCCCCAGTCAAGGAAAAATCTAAGGTTTTTACTAACCCGAGGGTTTTGTAGGATGATAACTAGGTAGAAAAAGCTAAAGAGGAAGTTAAAAAGGTGGGAACAAAAAATAAGGAGGAGACCGAGGTGCAATTGGAGGTGTATGCCAAATTGGATAAAAGGGTTAAAATTTTAGAAGGGTTCGTCACCTTCTCTAAATTTTCTCTAAAGGTCACACATGTTGTTGCCACCACCCTCCAACTGCTGGCACAGGAGAAAGAATAAACATGAATGGACATGGAGGATCATAAGTGCCTTTTTAAATTCCTTGTTGATGACTAGGCTCGGGTTCTTCTAGTTGGGAAGGGAAAGGAAAAAACTAAGTATTAAGTTTTTTAGTTTAAGGGATCCTTGGGTCCAAGTTGTTTCATGTTAATTTGTTGTTACTTGTTTTGCTAGTATCCAATTGTTTCTTAGACTTGGGTTGGCCTGGTTGTGCTAGTAGTTTTTATGATGAACTTAAGTAGTATAGAAAATATTATAGACTTCTAATATAGTTTAGTTGCTTCTGTTCATAGTAGTATGCTGGTTAGTCACTCGCAGAGTATTATTGTGGTTAAGTTGAACTTTAGTATATTTTTGCTTTAGTAGTGTTCATTGTTGGTCTTTGCTGGTGATGTGCTGGTTACCAGCTTTTTGGTTGTAAGGGCCAACCTCCTTGTTTTTGGTCACTTTTTATTTCAAAAACATTATGAAATCAAAAAAATATATTTTTCAATATGATTTTAAAATTAGTCCACCTCTCGTTACAGGGAAGGGAGGCCTTCAAACAAATGTATTTTAAATAATAATAAATCAAATGGCCTGTACCACCCCAAATAGTGGAGCTATGAATTGCTTGGGATGGGTATATGTAAAATGATATGTTAATGTTATATTTAAGGCCAACTAATGTAATATTGTTGTATTTGGCTTAGGCTATACTATTGCAATCACTTGTACTTATTTAGTGATTAAATTTTTTGATTTCAATCAATTACATGTCAACATTTTTATATTTTATTGTCACTTTTCATTTTTCCAAACTATATATCTCAATTTTTAATTTTCTAAATTATTAAAATTATTTTTAGGTATTTTGATTGCTAATATATTTTGGTGTTATAGGAGTAGATTTCTAGGAAACACTACTTGTATTATGAGCAATATTCTAGAATGCCCCTATATTTTAAACTATTTGTAAACTTAAATAATTTTAAGGTTAATTGTCTCTCTTTTAATTCTAAGTTCTAATTTAAACTAAAAATCCCTTGACTTGCTAATAGGTTAAATATTTTTACTTGATTTATTACCTAGCTCATAACAATGTCCCATGTTAATAGCTAAGGTCCAATTTAAATTTAATTTGTGCTATTTATAATTAGCTTAATTATAAACATAAAAAGACATTTATTTATTTTTAATTTATCTATTTTTTTATTCAACTATTTCATCCTATTTTGACTCTAAAATATTTTTTTACAAATAATATTCCATACACTAATTCATCATTTTTTAATAATTATTATTTTATATAAAAAGTACATACATATTTTCAATACTATTATACATTACTTCTCTACTAATTTAATTATTTCAATTTTTTAAAGTTAATATTATATAATCATTTAAATTATTCTTTATCAAACCTTTTTTTTATTTATTGGTAAGAGGCCAAAACCATGATGTTATGATAAAGTTACTATTATTTTTTAAGCACTCGAGTGGATTCAAACCCAAGACCTCTTAGATAAGGGGCTCACAATTTCCCATTGTGGTGTAGACTCTTGCCTATTCTTTAACAAATTTTTATCATCTATATTCTACTTCTATTTATTAAATTCATTTAATAAATTAATAAAATTTAAACTATTAAAAATTATGGTAAACATAAGCCACTATGTGGCACTTGTTTAATATTTAAAGTGATTGGCACAAGCTCTGACAAGTCTAAGGTACAAAAGATAAGACTTTATTACTATTTGATTGATAGAGTACAAAAATACTTGTTTGTTCGAAAATTCTATAATTTCTGTTAATGAAAATTGATTTTCTTCCTTACCAAAATTGATGTAATCCAATAGGAATTTAGATAATTGAGAAAAATATAAACTAGTAAAATAGAAAATAAATGTAAATCATAGAACATTGTTTAACTCTTTTATAAGATTGGCCACTTTGATTTTGATAAATGCATTCAATGAATGGATTAGCATCCTTCCTTTGGCAAGAACTAATAAATCATGTTGTCATTGTATATCTATTGTCTCAATATTTTGAAGGCTTTCAAATTCTTTATTGCAACATTCTTTTTTTGTGTGCGCAACATGTTATCATTGAATCTTGTTAAGACAATGCCACTTAATTTTTTTAAAAGTTAGGATCAAAATTTTTTCACGTAGATTGAGAGGACATTTAAATTAAAATTTTAAAATTAGGTATCATTTAATAATTAGAAATAATTGATCACTTGGGCCGCAAGTAGTTATGATTGAGAAGTTGTGAGGATAGATTGTTAGTTATTGGGCTTGTGTTGTCATTAATGTCAACTCTAGTGGTTTCATTGATGTCAATTGGCTATGATTGAGAAGTTGAGACTAAGAATGAGTATGGATTACATTTGATTAAGAGTTATGCTATGTGGGAAAGAGTTTGACGACTTGACTGTAAGAAAGAGTAGTTGAAGGTTGATAGATGATTGGTATTCTATGTTTAGATGATAACATTTAAGACAATAAAAGGTATATATGGAATTTGAAACTATGATAAACTAGAATATGTAGGAAAGAGTATTTGAAGGCCTCATGGGAGAATTTGTTAAGATGATGGTTGCTTGTAATTTTGGATATAATGATTATGCTGTGAATGTTGCACTTTAGTGTTTATAAGTCCCCAACCTTTCTTATGAAAAAATCTATGATGTAAGGTTGACTACTAGGAATGGATTAGACATGCTAAAACAATGCTTCACATTGGTATTTTTGGTTGTGTGGTTTAGAGGACATGGTTAGACACTTGGTACAATGTTTCATTTTAAACAACATTTTTGTTAGATTGCTCCACACATGAAGATTTGTTGTCACAAATGCGATATTGTTGTTTGTGTTTCTTTTTTGTTAATGTAGCTATTAATGATGACAATATTTTAGACTTATTGGATCAAACATAGAGTGAGGGAAGAGTTATGAGTTTGTGATTGACCATGTTGTGGCATGGTGTGCTTCACACAATATTGTTCTCTTTGCATAATATTTTTGAGATAGCTAGTAACGTGTTTAAATACTTTTCCACATGTTACTTTCAAGATCAGCTACAAAGGATGATGCAAGACATGTCGTTTGGTCATATCATTTGAGGAAGCCTTATTGACATGTATTTATGCATTATTTATCTCATGAAATGGTTGACTATGTATTAATTATTTTATGTTTTTTATGGCCGACCTTGTTGGGTTTTTTTTATGAAAAAATCTTTGTGTGCATGCACACATTTGTATGTGCATGTGAGCACTTGTATGTGAATGAATTTGTGTTTCCTAATGATATGGAAGGGTCTACTTATATTTCAACTCTTATGCATGTTGCTACTATGGCAATAACATGATTTTTTCTTGTAGCTTGATTGTTTTCTCTTTTTAAAGCTCTACCTTTAATAATGAATCTCATCTCTTGGATTGGTGGAGCAACAAATCTATTGGAGCTAATAGTCGATCTCGCTCAAAAAGATCTTTAAATAGGCTTGGATTATTCTATTGTATCTCAATTAGATTACATGATGTTATCTCTAGGGATAGTTGTTCCATTTTTTTACACATGCTTATTACAAGGCATTACTCTTCCTAGGATCCAAACTAGTCATCCATTCCATGAAACCCACTGTTGGATATTGCCCTAATGAAAGTAAAAAAAATGACTCTTACAAGTGGCTTGAGGATATAAATGGCATTTATGGGAATCACTTTTATTTTTGGGACCCTTTCTCCTTTTGATATTTCCCCTTTAGCTATTTTTGGTCCAAATACTAAATTCTTAGTAATATTAAGCTATATTATCCCATTTTAGGGGAATAACTTGGTATGCAACATGATTAATTTCCTTTCACACACACACACACACACACACACACACACACACACACACACATTTACTTACTTTTTAAGGGGACTTTGCATAAATTTAGCTAATTTGTATAACAGTTATATTACATTATATTTGAATTATATGTGTGGAGAGGAGGCATTTGGGATATCAAATGGAATAAGAGTGAACTCAATGTCAAACCAAATTATAGGAAGTAATAATTCCTTTTTCAAAAAAGCATTTAAAATCTCCAATAAGATGGAAGGGTTATACAAAAAGAGAAGAGGTATGGTTATCAATCACTTATCCTTTCTTCCATCAGTTGATAACAATTATTCAATTGTATATTGTCATTAATGTTACACAAATGTTATACTCTAATTGAGCACTACGAGTTGGAACCGAGTTAAAAAATAGACTCCAATATTAGTTGAGCATAATTTTAGAAGATGCAAGTTCAGGATGATTGGATAAACTGAGTCAAGTTGATTACCAAGGGAGTTTAGTGTAAAATAAGTCGAGTTGGTTACCAAGGAACTCAATGGTAACCAAGTGACCCCATTTTAGCTAACCTGCAACAAATTTATTTTATCTATTAGTTGGTTTATGAAAGCCAAATTAATGGATGTTATTTGTTTATTTGAAAGGATATTCAAGCTAAGTTAAGATTTAATTTCATATATATGAAAGGTCAATTTGTTGATTGAAGAATGAGAAAGTGGAGAAAAAGATATGATGTGAATAAAGAAGGATATCTAATTTAGACCAGAGTATCGAAGGAGCTACAAAGAATATTCTAATCAGAGAGAATCCAAAGGATAAGCCAGAATAGTGATTTGAATCTACATCATTTTCTTCATCAATCAAGTCAATCATTATTACTCTCTAACAATTGTAGCAATGAAGAAATCTCTTAATCAAGTTGACTTAACATTCATTTGTAAATCCTCTAACTAGGTGGCATTTCTAGATTGAAGTGTCTTGAAGCCTCTAACAAGGCCACTCCTAATAGGGTCATTCAAATCATTTAATAGGGTCACACCTAAAAATGTGTTTTGTAACCCTTAATAGGGTTGGCTCCTAACAAGACTCACTTTAGAAGAGTGAAAAGTTGTAACTAGTTGAATTGGTGGTTTTCCCAATTTGGGTTTCCATGTTAAATCATAGTGTCTCATGTGTGCATTTTATTTTCTTACTACTTTATATTTTTGCAACTAAGTTATTAAGGTTAATACACATCATTATCTTAAGATTTCTTTCTTAACCAAGTTACAGTGAATATCTAGTTCTAACCAAGCTATTAGTTAAAATGAAGTTTGTATTGACACCTAAGGGATTTGGAATTATTTTAGTGGTAATCGATTCACCCCTCCCCTTTTAGTTACTCTTATATTTCCAACAATTGGTATCAGAGCTATTTGTGCTTGTAGAAAAGGTTTCAAGGACCCAAGCTAAAGCTCAAGATGTCTTACAGAAGATAGATTCCTAAGTTGAACAGAGAAAAATTTAAAGCATGCCAAGAACTCATGAAGCTACATTTGGGAACCATTGGCTATATAGGCCTAAAATTCCTAGAGAACCATCCTCCTTATCCTTTGATTATGGATCAGATGGTAGATAAAAAAAATCACAAAACAATTATGATTGACATTACTTCTACTCTAAATTATGCTGAATTTGATGAAGTCAAAGATTGTCCTACTACTCATGAAATGTGGAAGAGGCTACAAAAGATCTATGGAGGAGATGAGAATGTGGGGAGAGCCAAAGAAGAAAGTTTAAGAAGCTAGTTTGATAGATGAAGATGAGAGAAAATGAAAACATTGCAAAATATAGTGAAAGAATCAAAGCAAGTGTGAGTGCAATCAAAGCTTCAAGAGGAAAACTTGAAGATGAAGCAGTAGTCCACAAGGCATTAAGAACTCTTCTTCATGTTTATGCAATTAGAGTTTCAACTATTTAAGATATGAGATGTGAGCCCAAAAGTGATATAACTTTGGATGCACTAGTGAGAAGGTTAACAACTTTTGAGTTCGATAACTTTGATAACTATCTTCTTTGATCTCGCAACATAG
Organism: Cupressus sempervirens; assembly: GCA_028749045.1. Classification (NCBI taxonomy): domain Eukaryota; kingdom Viridiplantae; phylum Streptophyta; class Pinopsida; order Cupressales; family Cupressaceae; genus Cupressus; species Cupressus sempervirens. The sequence continues at coordinate 548,677,743 of CM053783.1, forward strand.
AATCAACATTCAAAGAGAAACTAACCCTTGGTAGAAAGGGAGGAAACCCAAAAGGAAAATAGTCTAACAGTGAAGAAGAAGAAGAATCTAATGATGATATTGAAGCCATTAAAGCCCTACTTGCAAGGAGGTTACCAAAAGACAAAGGTAAATACAAAGGAAAAATTCCATTGATTTTTTTTCTTATGAAGAAGTTGGTCACATTGCTAAAAGGTGACCAAACAAGGAAAGTAAAGATGACAGAAAATATAGCAAGTTCAAAGGCAAGAAAGATTTCAAGAGCTACAAAGACAAAGGTACGAAATCATGTTATATTGCTAAATATTCTAATAGTGATAATGAATATGAAATGGTATATGTTTCTATTAAAGATGAATTAGATGATGAGGATAATGAAATGATGACACTTATTTCTCATGTTAGAAAGAATGACACATGGATAATAGATAGCGGTTGTTCTCATCACATGATTGGTGATAAAAATAAGTTTGAAAAATTGGAGCACTATGATGATGTAAGTGTTAGATTTGAAAACAATGAACCGTGTAATGTGAAGGGAAAAGGTTGCATTACATTGACTAATGTAATCAAATGTGATAATGCCTACTTGGTCAAAGGACTAAGACATAATCTTCTGAGTGTGGCACAACTAAACAACATAGGATTCAAGGTAGAATTCATGAATGGGAAGGCTAAGCTTCTATATGGTAAAGGAAACATAGTTGGAACTAACATTTAGACAAAAGGTAATCTATTCTATCTTGGTCTCACTAATAGTTCATCCTTCTTGGCACATGTAGAGGAAATTTGGTTATGGCATTAAAGGATGTGTCATTTAAACTTTGATAATTTGGTTACTATAAGAAAGAAACAATAGAGTAAGAGGTATTCCAAATCTGAAGTAACTTGAAATGACCATATTCAAACAATTTCAGATTGGAAAGGTGGGTAAAACTAGTTTCAAAAGTAAGAATTTCAATACTGAAGAAGTCCTGGAACTAGTTCATACAAATCTTTGCAAACCAATAACACTAGAGATAAAATAAAAATAAAAATTGTTGATGATTATTCTAGGATGATGACAGTAATGTACTTGAAGGATAAATATGAAGCTTTTCAAAAATTCAAGTGGTATCTGGCTAGAGTTGAGAAAGAAATAAGTAAGAAGATAAAATTCTTAAGATTAGACAGAGGAGGAGAATTCATGTCTAATGAATTCAATGAATTCTGCAATGAGAGATGAATTAAAAGATAGGTATCACCACTTGGTACACCTCAGTAGAATGACATAGAAGAAAGAAGAAATAGATCCATCATGGATTGTGCAAGAACATTGATGATAGGAAAAAATGTTGCAACCAAACACTAGATGGAAGCAATCAACACAACAGTTCATACCTTGAACCGAGTTCAACTAAAGAAAGGTATAGATCAAACACCTTATGAATTTTGGTATGGCTATAAACCTAAGGCATGTTTTTTCAAATTATCTGGTTGAAAATGTTATATCTTGAAAGAGTCAAGGAAAGGAAAGTTTGATGTAAAAAGTGATGAAGGCATTTTCCTAGGATACTCCAACAAGAGCAAAGAATATAAATGTTTGAATCTTACTACTCACAAGGTCATAGAAAGTACACATGTAAAAATTGATGAGTTTGCGTAAAAGAATGAAGAAAAAAGAAGAAAGGAACCTGAGGATTATAGAAACTTTATTTAGTTTGAACCTAGCATTCAATAGATTACCCTACTTGAGTCACCCAAGTCTAGAGTGTCAACTGAGTTACATCCATTATCAACCAAGTTGCAGCTAGTGCAACCTAAGATAGAGAAAGTTCAAACTGAGTCCTAGTTAGAGGAACCTGAGTCATAGTTAATGGGAAACAAGTCTCAGACAGTAGAAACATAGAAAAAAATGGCAATTCATAGAACCTTTGAGCATGGTGAACCAAGTGAATTCAATCCAAGATATGTTAGAAGGCATCATGCACTTGAAAAAATAATTGGAGATCAGATAGGAGGCACAATGACAAAGAAAAAATTAAAAGGTACCTATTTTCTTACTAAATTTGAACCTAGAACTATTAATGATGCATTGAATAATGAAAGTTGGATTGAGGCAATAAATGAAGAGATTGAGAAAATTGAAAGGAACAATACTTGGACTATTTTTCCTAGATCCAAAGATAAAAATGTAATTGGTACAAAGTTGGTATTCGAAAAATAAATTGAATGAAAATGGAGAAGTATCAAGGAATAATGCAAGGCTAGTGTACAAATGATATGCTCAAGAAGAAGGCATACACTATGGAGAAATATCTTCTCTTGTTGCCAGAATTGAAGGAGTTAGAACATTACTTGCATATGCTACATTTAAAGGATTCAAAGTGTATCAAATGGATGTAAAATCATCTTTCTTGAATAGAATTCTGGAAGAGGAAGTCTACATTGATCATTGAAGGTTTCATTGATCCAAATAAAAGAGACATGGTCTGTAAGTTACACAAAGCTTTATATGGTTTGAAGTAAGCTCCTAGAGCATGGTATGAGAGACTTCATGGGTATCTAGTAAAAATTGGTTTTCAAAGAACCAATGATAACAACAGTATGTATATTAAAGAGGGACTAGAGAACAAGATTTTGTTAGTAGAAATATTTGTGGATGATATCCTATTTAGAGGTTATGATGATTTATGCAAGTCATTCTCTGAAGAAATGAGGAAAGAGTTTGAAATGTCAATGTTTGGAGAAATATAATCCTTTGTTGGTTTACAAGTTCATCAAATTGAGGATGGCATTTATATTACTTGGTCAAAATATGTCAAGGAGATATTGAAGACCTTTGGAATGGAAGATTCCAAACCAATTGGAACACATATGTCTACCAGACATAAGCTATCAAAGAATGATGATTCAAAAGAGGTAAATTAGACTACCTATAGATCTATGATGAGGAAAATTTAGTATGTTGTTTATACAAGAAATGGTATTGCATTAGCAGTTGGTATAGTTGCAAGATTCTCTACAAATCTTAGAGAAAATCATATGACAAAAATCAAAAGAATTTTGAGATATCTAAAAGGCACTGAAGACTATGGTCTATCGTACAAGAAAGGAGGAAACTTTGAGTTGAAATTCTTTATTGATGTTGATTGAGATGGAAGCATTCATGACAGGATGAGAACTAGTGGAGGGGCATTCTTTCTTGAAAATAGGTTAGTATCTTGGACAAGAAAAAGAAGAATTACATCTCTCAGTCTATGATAGAAGTAGAATATGTTGTTACAATAGTTAATTTCTCCAAAATAATGTGGTTCAAGCAACTGTTATCAGGAATGAAGAAAGAAATCAAGGATCTAGTGGTTATCTATTGTGATAACACAAGTGCAATAAATATATCTAGAAATCCAATGATGCACACCAAGACAAAACACATTGCAATCAAGTATCATTTTTTTAGAGAATTAGTTCCAGATAAAGAGGTCGGATTAGAATATGTTAACACAAAGGAGCAAGTTGCTGATATATTTACCAAAGCATTACCTAAGGATGCATTTTTGTGTCTAAGAGGAAAGATAGGGGTCATTCCCCTATTTGATGCTCACTAGAGCACAAATTAGTGATGCATCACCCAAGGTACATTGAAGATCTATCAAGTTGATGCAAAGAAGTTAGAGATCATTACATATGAATTAGTACATTAGATATATTGTAAAAATCACTATGTCAAGTCTTTGAAATTTGATGTCAAAGAGGGAGAAAATCATGTCATATATTCATTAAGGGAAAGATTGGTGTAATCAGAGAAGAATTAGAGGTAGTAATCTACAAGAGGGAGAACTTGATCTGATGGAGTTTGAAGATAAGATAGAAAAATTAATCTTAGAAGGAGTTCTCATGGATTGATGGAGAATCAAAATGAAACTAAGGATATTATAAAATATTATAAATCATTTTGATTTCTCTAAGTTCTTTTTTCTTAATGATATGTTGTATTGCCATCAATGCCAAAGAGGGAGATTATTGATAACAATTATTCAATTGTATATTGTCATTGATGCTACACAAATGTTATACTCTAATTGAGCACTTGTTGTTGGAACCGAGTTTAGAAGATTCAAGTTTAGGATTCCTATGTAAATTGAGTCAGCTTGATTACTAAAGGAGTTTAGTGTAAATTGAGTCAAGTCAGTTACCAAGGAACTCATTGGTAATCAAGTGACCCAATTTTAGCTAACCTGAAACATATTAGTTTTATCTATTAGTTAGTTTATGCAAGATGACTCAATGTATGTTATTTTTTTATTTGAAAGGGTATTCAAGGTAACTTGACATTGAATTTCATATATATGAAAGGTCAAGTTGTGGGTTGAAGAATGAGAAAGTGAAGAAGAAGATAAGATGTGAATAAAGAAGAATATCTGATTTAGAGAAGAGTATCCAATGAACTACAAAGAATATTCTGATCAGGGAGGATCTAGAGGATAAACCATAATAGTGATCTAAATCTACAACTTAGTTGCTTCATCAATCAGGTCAATCATTGTTACTCTCTAACAATCGTAGAAATGAAGGAATCTCTTAACTGAGTTGACTTAATAGTCATTTTGTAAATCCTCTAATTAGGTGGAATTTCTACATTGAAGTGTCTTGAAGACCTTTAATGAGGCCACTCCTAATAGAGTCACACCTAATAGTGTGTTTTGTAACCTTTAACAAGGCTCACTTTAGAAGAGTGAAAAGTTGTAACTAGTTACATTGCTGATTTTCCCAAATTGGGTTTCCATGTTAAGTATTGTGTTGGAATTACAATAAGAAAGGTAAAATTCTAAGAGGGGGGAGGGGGTGAATTAGTAGTTTAAACTTTGACCCTTAAAACATTCACCACACATCTATCTCATGCATTCAATAAGTAAGTTGAAATACCATGTAAATCATGTACTTCTAAATCATGAAAGCAAGTAAACATTCACATATATATGACACCAGATATGCTTACCTAGAAACCCTCCTACGAGAAGGTAAAATTGGGGTGGGGATGACACCCAAAAATCTTCACTACTGCAGAAATAAAGTGTATCCAATCAAGGCTACAATGTCTGATCATGAGACATGATCTACTTTGTGAAAGATTTGCCTTGTTAAAGGCTTAAAAAGACTATTAGGCCTCACCTTGCTAAAGGATTTTAACACCCTATTAAAAGTGTGCCTTGTTAAAGGACTTTAACTCACAATTAAGTAAGCACCTTGCTAAAGGATTTAAATATATCCTGTTAGGACTACTTTGTTAAGATATTTGACTGATTCCCCTACTAGAATGACTCAGCCTTGATCCTACAATTAGCAGTTGATTGCCTGATGATAGATCACCTCTAAACTAATGTATTCTCAATCCTTCTTGATTAGATGTCTCATTGTTTTCTGATTTTCCTTTCCTTTGTTCTCCTTTAACTAATTCAATAATGAAATCTCACCTTACAATTCCTTAGTCACCATGAATGCTCTGTTTCTAGCATGCAAACTTCTCTCTTTGCTCCTTCATACTCCTTATAAAGTTAAGGGTTTGACCTCCTTAAGAAGACTTAGGTGACTTAGGGTTAGGTATGAATCAACAACTATGATTCATCCATTTTACCACATAATCCTTCCCTTTTTATAATTGGTTACATCTAATGTATTGGGAATCCAAGTTAGGATTCCTCCTTATCTCCAAAATATCATAATTCAATCTTTAAGTCAGACCAAAAATGGTTTACATAGTTGTTTGTGTCATTACAAAAAATTATGAAAAAACTATCTTGATCGACATTTGAAGTTTCTGAAGCTCAGTATATACTGTTCTCTATACTGTGAGTTGACATCTATATCACTTGGCATGCTCTACTTACTCAGCTCTTGAATCACTCAACATACACTATCTACTTAGCACTTGAGTGACTTGGTACATGAGTGGCTTAGCACTCATTATGGTACTCAACATGTACTATTATATACATGTTGTGCTTAGCATGTACTACTTGTTCAACATGAACTAAGTAAATGAGTTAAGTATGTAAACACTCATTAGTCAAAGCCAATCTAAGATCAACAATCTCCCCCTTTGACATGAGTGTCAAAAAAACTTGGTTATGCATTGATGTCCTTATTCTTACAAGCATAACATATCTCTTATTCAACTTAAGTACAAAACTTTAAAATTTCAAAATTTTGTAACAACTTATACCTCAAAATCTGATAACTCCCCTTGAGTTGATAGGTTTGTTTTGCATCCAAAATTTTGTATTCAAAATTCTGCACTCCTATTGAGTAAATGTGTCTTAATTGATACTCTTTGACTTCATGTTGTTTGTGCTTGTTGTCCTATGCTCTTATTCTCCTACTTTGCTCTCCTCCAAATTCTATATCTCCCCCTTTTATTTCTCCCCTTTTTATTTCTCCCCCTTTTTGACACTTATGTCAAATAGGCTATACACTAATAGTGTGTTTGTCCAAAAAGGATGTATGGACCTCTAGTATAATCTTGAGAGCTAAATCCCAATTTTCACATGCCACATCCAAGGAGTTAATTTGGATGGTGAGCTTGGTAGCAAGGGAGACTAGGCCATCTAATGTTGAAAGATTGGGGTCTTTATTCATAAGTGTTTCATTGTAACCTAATTCCTTGTGCAAAATTTCCATGTGGGGGGTTAGTTTTGTTTGGATGCTAATTAGTTTTGCATTTGTATTAGCTTCATCTACTAATAATGCAACTAACTAACTCTGTGTTTGTAGCAAAGTTCTGAAGTGCTTCTCACTTTGAGCTAGTGTCATAGGAATTTTTGCACCTGATGCATTAATCTAACTTTCCAAACTCAAAATGTGACTTATTGTCTCTTGTGTGAAGAGTGTTGGATTGCACAATTTTATGTACAATGAGAAAATGTTCTCAAGTACCTTCTTCACACTCTCAACCTTAGTTGTCAATGCAACTTGTGTTAGTGTTATATCACATGACATTTTCTCATTCACTTTTCTTTGAAATTTCTTTTTAGACCATTCTTGTAATTTAGCATTTGTATCAAGGTTTGCATCACTAGCCTTTTCCACTATATTTGTCAGTTTTTCAATGAGTGGCTTGGTTTCATTTGGAGTAGCAACAATAAATATATCCAAAAATATGTCTTTGATTTCCAACAATGCTTGCTTCTACCTATGCTCCCTTCTAAGTAGTTCTTGTCTTTTCTTCCTTGCTAGGGATTCTTACAATATGCCCATCTAATCAATTATTATTGTGTCATAGTGATACTTTGGTAAAATAATCTCTTCATCAAGGCTTGCATCTCTATATTGTATCACTTCTTCAGTGTTTGATGAAATTGAACTCAACATTAAGATTTAAAATGATGTTGCATCTATGCTCGACTTCTAAAGAGTATGGCTAGAAGGAGTGCCAAATTCTAGTAAAGTTACTAGGGTTTGAATTGCTACTTGCTCCTTCACCTTTGGTGTCAACTCGGTCTCTTTAGGCCTATCCTTTGCTTTCAAAATGCCTTGTGATACACCTTGTCCTTGTGCTGGAGATGTAGATAAGTCTATCTGACCTATTTCACTTTATGTTTCTATAGTGGCTTGGGTTTCCACTATGTCCTTTCCAACTATATCAACCTTTTCTAATATAGTTTTAGATACTTTATCTAAAGGTTGTACATTAGTGACTTGAGGGGTGATAATAGGTGGTTCTTGTGTATTCACCTCTTCCCTTTTAGTATTAGTCACTATTTTCTGTATCTCATCTACACTCACCAATATAGGATTATCACATAATTTGGCTTACAGTGTAGACTAATCAAGTATCCTTGTCAAATCTTCCTTTGTAAGAGGATTGATGTTTTGAGCAATGTGACTAGAAACATCCTTCACTATTACTATTTTGGTGTTTACACTTGTGACATGTTAAGGGTTGACATCTAGTAGTTGTGTATCTTGTAAACTCTATTCTTCTTGCTACTCTACCTCAACTATTGCCTAGTTATCTACTTTCATTTCTATGTCCCCCTCAATAGTGTTTTTATTGTCATCATCTTCTTCATCATATTTCACCTCAATGGGTTCTTGTTCTCCTGCCTTTACTATTTCTAGTCCATATGTTACTTTCCACATTTGTGTGAACTTCTTCACAACATATTCAATATTGTTTTGCAGTATGTTGAAGGCTCTATATTGTAGTACAAATCTCATTGCATATTTCTTCATAGCCTTAGCAATTTGTCCCTTACTAAGTTTAGGCATCACTTGTGCAAGTGACATTTCCCTTATTTGTATTTCCAAGTTCAAGCAATAGTACCATTTTTTCTCAACTCTTCCATATAAACTTTTAGGCATAGAGTTAGCAATCTCTAGCGGGGCTTTCTTAAAATTTCCATCATGGCATATATGGCCTCCTACACTTGATTCTTCTCAACTTTACCAAGGTTATCAAAATCATCATGTGAAAATCTTGACGAATCTGCACTATTCTTAATGTTTTCATATAGATTTTCTAAATTAGATAATGGGTTGTGACTTACCACTTTGAACTAGGTATTGTCATCTGATTTAGTTCTTTCTTCATCTGATTTAGCTTGTGTAATGTATTTCATCCTCAATCCTTGTTAGAGTAAATAATTATTTATTTAGGTTAATGTATTTATTTAATTAAGTTTACTTAGGTTAATGTATTTATTTAATAGTTGTAGTTGATGCATTGTTGGCAACACATGAGTTTATTCCTATCTAGTCATACTTATCCTCTCATCTTGATCGAGTATATTCTACCTTTTGTGGATGTATGCTTAGTTGTCAAGCTTATCTTCTAGTACTTTCTAGTTTGTTCTACAAGCTTCCTTGAGTCCTTTATATTCGATCTCTCTCATTGTAAATTCATATCATTCACATAGAAATTTCATTTTCTTATTGTGAAATATATTTTCTTGCTTTTTTGAATTGCTCCAAGCTCTTGTTCTTCCTTCTTTGGTTTCCCTTTGATAGGTTATTTGCATGCATGTGATCTTGGTGAGTTGTGAAGTTGCCTTTCATCAACTTCTACATGGTATCAGAGTCTCCCTACTGCTTCCTAGTTTGAAGGATTTTTTAAGCTATGATTTGGAGACACAAACCCTAGTTTGTTTATGATTTTTTCTTCAATCGAGAGGAAGAGCATTTTTTTAGTATTTGGAGAAAAAGGAGAAAGAGGATTTGACATAATAGATATAACATTTTTTGGGCTTTTTTCTTTATTTTTTAGAGGTGTGATGACGATGATTCAGAAAAAAATAACTACAGAGGTGATTTTCAAACAACGATATCTCCCTCGTATAGACTTGTTTTTTCAAGAATTTTTTTTTTGTTTTGGGGTAGAATTTCATGACCTACACAGTAGTTAGGAAGTTTGACATCTCTATTCCTGAATTTTTCTACAATTTGAAAATCCCATTTTTTGCACCTTCAAATACTTCATTTAGGCTCATATGGATACATATTCCAATGCTATTTTTAAAAAAAGTGCATGATTTATTGTCTACTTTCTAGATCTAGAATCAGTTTGGGGTAATATTGAGCTCCTATTTTTGGTGTTGAAATAGAGGCTTCAATTTCCTCCCTCTCTACATCTGGAATCCAGGTCCTTTTCTCAGTTTTTGTGCTTTCTATAGTTGTTTCTTTGGTATTTAAGGGATATCTTTATACATTGTGGGGGGGAGCATTTTCTTTTCTACAATTTACCTTAGAATAGACCCTTTTGCTTCCATCTTCTTCTCTCAATGTTAGATCCTTCTGTGACCTGGCTAATGCCACATAACTATCACACCTGGAAGGCACAAATGATAAGGCTTCTCATGTTAAGAGGCTTATGGTCATGTCTAGATGAGAACCAACCTACTCTAACACACCCTTTTGAGGTTCTTTAGCACAAGAATAAAATGGATGAGACCATGGGATTGATTGCACTGAACATCTCAAATAGTCTTTAGTTTCACTTGGATGGTTTAACCACTTTGCAGGCTATTTGGATGGAATTCTAGTCTTTGTTTGGCATAGTGAATGAGTTCTGGGCACTTCAGCTTGATGCAAAGTTGACATCTTTGACACCTACTGACTTCCCCACCATTGAGGAATTCTTGATGAAGTTCAAATCTTTGTGTACACTTTTGCAAGGATGCAGGAAAACCAAGATAGATGATGAGTGTATCTTTTTGATACTCTTAAAGTTGAGGGGACAGTATCAGATCTTCTCTTCCACTTTCTACTCCACTATGGATGCCTTGGGTGACAGACACAGGATGCCATCATTTGAGATATTTTGTGATTGGTTAAATCATGAATAGTCCAAGATTACTCAAATGGATTCACTTTCAGGTTCACAATCACAGGCATTTCTTGCCAATGATACATAGGAGTAGAAGCTAAAGTAGATATCAGATTGCCCCTCTACTAGTTCATCATCTTATTCTACAAAGAAGGAGAAAAATAAGACTCAAACTCCTACCTATTCCTATTGTTAGAAAGGATCTCATGATGAGGCACATTGTTTTCAAAAGAGATTTGATGGTTATGAGAAACAAATTGCAGATTTGCAAACTCTTCTTCAAAAGAGCATTGTTTCCTCTCGACCCTCTTCTACCTCACAGGGGTTTTCCTTTTAGTCTTCTTCCACATCTTTGACATCTACACTAGATCTTGGAAAGGGTCATGCATTATGTGCAACCATTGCATCCTCTTCGCAGGTCCCTTGGATACTAGATTTAGGTGCTTCTCACCATATGACATCTTATCAAGGTGTCTTCTCTATTCTTGAGGCTTCTCCCATTCCTCATATTCTCATGGAGAATAATGCTACCCTACTAGTTTGCAGGAAAGGTTTAGTTCACATCTAGGATGGTATATTCAATGATGTATTGTATGCTCCATCTTTGTCTGCTAACCTTCTCTCAATTTCTCAGATTACACGTAGTGGATCAGGGCAGACAGTTGAGTTTACTGCAGATTCAGTCTTCATTCAGGATTGTGCTACAAGAGGCCTTATTGCTATAGGGACAGTTGATTCTTCTACCTATATCTACACCTTCTCGTACTTTTTCCCACCATCTCTATTTTTGGAGCACACTACTTCTCTTTCATAGGAGCATCATGTGGTGCAGTTAGGATACTTGAACCTTTGTATTGTTCCTGAGATCCCTATTTTGACTACCACAACACATCCAATTGAGGTCTTTCCTCTTTAGTAGGATTCTTCTTCTACTCTGCCTGGTCTTTCAGCTCCATTCATCCAGCCTCCAGGTGCACTTTTTGTGGATTCTATAGTGGACATTCATGATAGTATCATCACACCTACCTTGGAGATTCCCTTTCAGGATCATCATATTTTCTCCTTTGAGCATTAGCTAGGCCTTCTAGTTTTCCCTCTCATTCAGGGGTTTCCTTATTTTGTTCCCTTGTTTACTCCACATTGGAGTTTCATTGGTTTGATTCTTTCTCCAGGGGCTCCATTATTCTTGGGGGGCTTTGGCATCTTTTCTATTCTCATGGGGGAGCTAGTTGTACTTATGGTTTTGAGAGAGTCTCTTGAAACATTTCCAGTGGAAGTTGTCCTTAGGGGGTCTTGTTGAGGCCTTCCTTCCTTCCTTCCTTCTTTTTTTTAGCATGTTTGTACTTACCTCTTTTTGGGGGAGGGTTTTTCCCATGAGGTTTTCCCTCTTTCCCCATTTTCAGAGATTGCATTTCTTTGCATTGTACATGGGTACCTAACATGGCCTTGTTGCTAAGACCCATTCTACATTTCATCTTATTTTTCATGGGCTTAAGGCATTCCCCTAAGTTGCACTTAACGAGGGGTGTTAGAATAAATAATCATTTATTAATTATTTATTCTTTTACTTAAGTTTACTTAGGTTAATGCATTTATTTAATAGTTGTAGTTGATGAGTTGTTGGCAATACAATAGTTTGTTCCTATCTAGTCATACTTATCCTCTCACCTTGATCAAGGATATTCCACCTTTTGTGGATGTATGCTTCATTGTTAACCTTATCTTCTAGCACTTTCCAGCTTGTTCTAGAAGCTTCCTTGAGGCCTTTATATTCAGTCTCTCATTGTAAATTCATATAATTCACATAGCAATTTTATTTTCTTATTGTGAAATATCTTTTTTTTCTTTGCTGAATTTCTCTAAGCTCTTGTTCTTCCTTCTTTGGTTTCCCTTTGATAGGTTATTTGCATGCAGTTGATCTTGGCGAGCTATGAAGTTGGCTTTCATCAACTTCTACAATCTTTTCTGCACTCCTCCTTCTTGCTCAGCCAGTTTGGCTTTCTCCTTTGTCTTTTATGTAGTGACATGTGCACTAGCCCTTGTAGTAGGTGTAGTTGGTTTGCGTTGGCTTGGTTTTGTAATTTTCTTGGCTTTTTTCACTAGTTGGGCCTTAGTCTTTCTCTTCTTTTGATCTGTGGAAGTGGGTGCTTCCTCGACTTCTTCTCCCTTAACACCTTTAGAAACTTCAGTCTCTTCCTCTAGCTGATCTTCTCCCATTCCTTGAGTTAGTGCAAGTGGTGCTTGTGTCTAAGGGTCTTCTTCCTCTTCATCCTCTTTCTCTTCAACCTTTTCCTACTCAACACCTTCACCAAATTTATCTTTCAATTTCTTCACCAATTTTTCTTTCTTCTTTATGACAAAGGCAGTTTTTAAGTTCCATGGTAATTTTAGATTTTTCCATCTCATAGTTTCCAATTGCAATAGCATTTTTATCTATTTCTTTTGTAAGTAAGTCTTTAATAGCTATAGAGGCCTCATCTACATTGACTTCATATCCTAATGGCCTTAGCCATCTTACCCTTGGAGTTGTTGCTTGAACAAAATTGACATCCACTAAGAAACAAACATCATCATAATGCTTTTCCACTAGTGATACTAGAATTCTCAATCTATTCTTCATTGATTGCTTAAAGTCCTCAAAGTAGCTTGTCATTATAGACTCAAATTTCTCACCAATTGTTCAATGAACTCACCTATTTGTAATGCAATTGACCTGCTTTTCTTCCATGCAATTGTGCCAAATGTAGGAAAAGTTTTTTGAACATAAAAGAAAATACATATCAAAATAGAACCAATTTTGCACTGAGCACTCTTTTGCTTTCTTATTGCTCCTAGGTTGTTAACCAGTTGTTGTAATTGTATCTCTACAAGATCATTTATGTGATCTTTCTTTACAATCTTGTAACCAACATCCACTGCAATACATGGCACACTATTTAATCTATGGGATCGGTAAAATTTGTGTGCAATAACTCTTACTGCAAAGTCTATTAATGGATTTGTGATGGTATCAATAGTCATTCCTCTCTTATTCTATACAACTCCTATATTCTTCTTAATAACATCCTTTGAATCACCCCTCAAAGTCTTAGGATGATTTAGGGTTGGATTACCTATTACCCTATGGATTATTCTTTTGGTGATTTTGATAGGTCCATTGTCTAACCATAGACAACTATCATGGATTTTGCTTAACACAATCCTAATCCATTTGGTTTTGAATACATTCAAGAAATCTAGGGCACGTGTTGACCCTTTCTTTTCTATAATTTTATATTCTTCCCTTAACACACCATTCTCACAAAGTCTATCATATGCTTTCCTAATATCCACATCACCTATACTCCCAATTTCGCAACTGTAACATTTCTTGACATCTTGAATCATTAAAACATTTGGTGGTATCATCGATAATGCACCAGAGGGGTCTTGTTTGTATGTAATATCAGGTATGGCCTTAAAAATTGGTTGTTTAACCTCATTACTAACTAGTTGGACAGTCAAAACTTCCTTTCCCTCAACATTCTTTGAAGCAGATGCCATTGTGTAAAACTAGGGTTTACAAAAATATAGACAACGTAACTTGGTAATTGATAAATACCTAGTAAGATCTAATGAAATGGTGTTGAATCACTACTCAAATCTTCTACAATCACTTTTGATGAATTTCTTCATTGTCTCTTGCTCTCCTTGCTCTTTCTCAATTTTGAAATGATGTAAAATAAGCTGAAAATTGATCACATACCTTTTGAAACCCTACAATAAATGTTGAGTGCTTACACAGTTGTAAGCTTAGCATCAACTAATTTCAGTCTCACTTAACATCCATTAGCATTTTATTCATTCGGCAACCATTATGAGCTCAGCATCTACTACCTAGTTTTTTAGCTCGACATCCTCTAATATTTCACTTGACACTCATGGGAAACTTTTCATGCTTGGTAGTAACATGAAAAGCTTAAAGAATTTCTTTTGATTCGTAATAACATCTTGCATCTTTATTCATTCTTATGAGACTTTTTAGTACTAAGTTCTTTTGGAACTAATGTATGATGTAACTTATGAATACCAATCTCGCATACCTCTTGATTGTTTAGTTTGATGAGGTGTGATTACCTGACCCATTGGGTGAAGTGATCCCTTCTCCATTTGATGTGATGCAATCATCCTTTTTCTTCCATGTCTTTTTCATTTCATTTCTAACATTTTTAACATCTTCATTGCCTCTTCCTTTATCAAATTCACAACCTGGTGCCTTTAACTTTGTTGGACAATATCGACTGATGTGACCAATCTTTAAACAACTAAAATATGTGGTTTGTCTCAACCACCTTTTGTAATCAGCTCTAAAGTGTGTTCTAATAATTTTTTTAGGAACATGTCCATATTCTTCACAATAATGATAGCTATATCTTGTATTATAATCCCAATTATAAGAGTTGCCATTGTTCCTTACCTTTGTTTGCCTGTTCGATGACAAAAAGGGTTTGGATCTACACTCAAAAGCTCTATGTCCATACTTTTGATAGTTATTACAATATCCTTCAAATCTTTGTGTGTGTGTAGTCATAGTTTTGCATTCATGTGCCTGATGACCTTGTTTGTTGCACTTATGACAATGAACAATGCTCTTATGCTTGACATTCTGGTTTACAATCCTGCTTATGCACAGATTAGTAGTATGTCATTTCTTTCCATAATTATGACAAGTAGGTTTAGAGTTCTTATTTTTTTTGTTCCTTTCTTCAACACTTTTGGATGATTCTCCTTCTTTAGTACTTGTGTATCCCAATCTAGATGTATCATTGTTGGATCTTGGGGATCTCAATATTTGCTCAAAGTATTTGATGGCTTGATTAGGTTTATTGAAACTTTCAAAAAATGCCTTTTCCATTTTTTTAGGTCACTCTTTAATTTCTCATTCTGTAGTTTCAATGTTGTTATTTCAATGTCCTTGACATTTAGTTCATAGTTGACATTCATCATTTGAATCAAAGTATCCAATTGCATGTTGGAGATCTTGGTTAGCTCCATTATTTTCTCTTCCAGTCTATTAATCAAAACTCTTTTTTCATCTTAAATCATGGCTTTATCTTCTATAGATTTCTTCTTTTGTTCAGTCACTTCACATAGTAGTATGGCTTGTGATTCTTACTCCAATTTGAGATTCTTGATTTCTTAAGCTTGGACTTTGTTCTTTTCCATTAGATCTACAATTTTTGCATTAAATTCACTGGAGTCTCCATTAGCAAATAGCTTATTAGTGTCCATTTCTCTATATTGTGTTTCATTCTCCTCAATAGAAATTTCCTTCTTTCTCTTCAAATATTTCTTTAGTTCTTCTCTTGATTCATCTAGTTGATGTAGAATGAGTTGTATTTCAATTCTCTAATTCTCAATGATCTTTCCCAACTTGTAGACTTCCATTTTCAAGATCTTTCATCAAAGTTGCAAAGCTCCTCTTTTAGAGAACAAGACTTTGATAGTTGGAACTACAATAGGAAAGGTAAACTTCTGAGATTGGGGGGGGGGGGTGTTGAATTAGTAGTTTAAACATTGACCCTTAAAACATTCACCACACATCCATCTCATATATTCAATAAGTAAACTAAAATACCATGTAAAGCATGTACTTCTAAATCCTGAAAGCAAGAAAAACATTCACACATATATGACACTAGATATGATTACCTAGAAACCCTCCAATGAGAAGGTAAAACTAGGGTGGAGATGACACCCGCAAATATTCACTACTACACTAATAAAGTGTATCTAATGAAGGTTACAATGATTGATCATGAGACATGATCTACCTTGTGAAATGTTTATCATGTTAACGACTTACAAAGATTGTTAGGTATCACCCTGCTAAAGGATTTCAACACCCTGTTAAAAGTGTGCCTTGTTAAAGGACTTTAACTCACAATTAAGTAAGCACCCTACTAAAGGATTTCAATATAGCCTGTTAGGACTATTTTGTTAAGCGATTTAACTAATTCACTTGCTAAAATGACTTAGCATTGATCTTGTGATTAGCACTTGATTTCCTGATGATAGGTCACCTCTAAACTAATGTATTCTCAATCCTTCTTGATCAGATGTCATGTTGTTGTCCGCTTTTCCTTTCCTCTATTCTCCTTTAACTAATTCTACAATGTAATATTACTTCACAATTCCTTAGTCACCATGATACTATGTTTCTAGCATGCACACTTCTCTCTTTGCTCCTCCATACTCCTTAGAAAGTTTAGTGTTTTCCCTCCTTAAGAAGACTTAGGTGACTTAGGGTTAGGTATGAATCAATAGCTATGATTCATTCATTTTGCTACTTAATCCTTCCCTTTTTCTGATTAGCTACATGTAATGCATTGGAAATCCAAATTAAAATTCCTCCTTACCTCCAAAATATGGTAATTCAATCTTTAAGTTGGCTCAAAAATGGTTTACATAGTTATTTGTGTCATTCCAAAAAATTATGACAAAACTATCTTACTCAACATCTGAAGTTTTTGATGCTTATCATATATAGTTTTCTATACTATGACTCAACATTTGTATCACTCAGCATGCTTTGCTATACTATCTACTCAACACTTGAGTGACTCGGTACATGAGTAGCTCGACACTCACTATGGTACTCAGCATGCACTATTATATACATGTTGTGCTCAACATGTACTACTTATTTGGCATGAACTAAGTAAATGACCTAAGCGTGTAGACACTCATTTGTGTAAACCAATCTAAGATCACAACATATTGGTGTCTCATGTGTGAATATTATTTGTTTATTGCTTTATCTTTCTACAACTAGGTTACTAAAGGTTAATAGACATTATTATCTTAAGATTTCTTTGTTAACCAAGTTATAGTGAATATTTATTTCTAACCAAGCTATGATTTTAAAGGAATTTTATATTGACATCTAAGGGATTTGGAAATTTTTTAGTCATAATTGATTCACTCCTCCCCTCTTAGTTACTCCTCTTATATTTCCAACAGGTTTTACAAAAAGAGAAGGGGCTTGGTTATCACTTATCCTTTCATCCATCAAGGATCTTCTGTATAACCAAAAGAATTGATCAAGTCAATGTCATTTCCTTTAGTTGTATTGGGTACATTCACTTTGTTTGTTGGATTGGTAGGAATTTCTATTTCTGAAGTAGAATAAGATATTATATTACCTTAATGATTTACTTCATCGATGACCTCTTTTAATAAGAAACATCGGAAGAATCAGTTTGAATTTTTAATAAACATAATCCCCTTAGTCGATATAATGAATGCCTTTATTCTACATAGACATGTTTTCTACTTATGTATATAATAAAATGAATCCTAATATGAATATTTTTATGGACCAATCAATTAATATTATATATAATTGGTCTTTTTAACAAGCTTATATAGACATATATTATGTCATTATCTTGACTACATGTATACAGTGACTAGATGATATAATTAATTCACTTGATCAATGTGCAATTGATGGCATCCCAGAACGAGTAGGTTTCTTATGCCTTTTTGTAAGAGAGGAAATGAGATGCTTAGGAGGGGGAAAGATTTTTAAAAAAAGATTATGAAAAAAAATATTGAAATGCTTTCTTAAAAAGGAAAGCATAGATACAAAGCACATCTTCATACTTTACCACCTTTTAATATTTTATTTAGAATCCCCAAGAAGATCAAATAGAATTTCACATATCCCATCAACTAGCCCATGACTCAAAGTTTGTGTGTGTGTGGGCATGCAAATAGATGAGTAATGAAAATGAGTATGTGAGGTAATATGTGATGCTTTTTGGATCAAATGTAAAGATACATCAATGTAGATAAGATAGATCGAAGGTGTGAATTTTTGAATCACATAGAGAGGTTACAAAGGTGATCAAAAAATTCTACATAGTTTCTTTATGACATTTGGAAGGTTTTGTGTTCTTTTAACAACTTTGTGTATTTGTTGTTCAAGTTATCTTGGTAACAATTATCTCCTTCATAGTGTGCCTAAACATCAGGGACAATGAGTTCCTTGGTTTCTAGCCCAAAAATTTGCAATCAATTATTTCATATAGTGTTTTATTTTCACTATTGTTTTCCCACATTGAGATTTTCACATAAATATAGTGTTCATATGTGTATGGCTTCATTTTTGTATCTTTTGCAATTGGTTAGTTGAATCAATAATAAGTAACTAACAATTGTGAAAAAAGTATTTAGTTTTAGTTTATGTTGATTCACGTCGCCTCCACCCCAAAAGCATGTGAATGTTTTCACCAATATATAGAAAAGAAAATGATTTTCCATGAAAGGTTAAAACATATTGATAGCCAACACACTTTTTTACATCACATGGTAGAGAATAAAATGATATTATTGGTTATCATTGACACTAGATTATTTTTTTAAATTTCTCAAAAAATTGACGAGGACAAATAATGAGTCTATAGACCTCTTATTTCCTAGTCATATTTGAAAGTTTGTAAGTTGCCATTCTCTATTGCAAGGTTTTAAAATAGTGGAATAATGATGAGAAATTATATCTCAACCTTTGGATTCTAGCATTCATTTGAAAGATATTTCTATGTACTTTCTATTTATCGTAGTGGATTTATTGTGGCACACACCTAGAACATTAAAGAAAAAAATGATAACAACATGGAAGATGAAAAGTCTCATGCTTCCTAATGACATATACACAATAGAAATTTCATTACCATTTCAAAAGAAAGGTGGCACCAACAAAAGACAACAAACATGGAAGAAGACCACCATAATAAATGTATGAGAGATGAGACAATATAGATAAAAATTGAGTAGAATCCTATGCTCATGTTCACTTATAGAAAGACACAAGGGTATTATGAGGGAATTATCAACCTCAAATCCTCACAAACACATTCTAAAGAATAAAACAAAAGATTGAATCACTAAGTTGGCAACAATCAACTAAAGGATGCAATCATTGATTTTTAAAACTAGGAGTAGGATGAGGGCTCTTTCACATCTAGCCCACTTATTAATGACCCCAAAAAAAAAAACCAAAGGTCCAACCTTCACCAGGACTTTCTTAACTTAGATGTAGAAACCCTCCACTAACTTGAATGACAATTGGTCATTCACAAGTAAGAATATAATTCCCATAGAAAATGTGTCCCATAAATTTTTATCATTGACACTAGATGAAATAAATGCATGTGAAAACTCTCAAGGCTAATGGGAATGACTTACATATACAAATTTTTGCCAAAGGTCTCAATCAAATGATAAAAATGGTCTTTAAAGAACATTAACATCTAAAGGGGACATTAGGACCCAAGGAAGCCGCTAGAAAAAAGAAGTAAAGCATCTAGGTTTATTGCTAGTCCTAGAATATCTCATTGGAGTAATGTTATGAAATCAATGTCCTTGTTACGTACTATAAACTTTGATAATGTTATAGTCATATTGTATAATTAATTTCTTATGCAATGAGAAAAATTGAGCTAGGATGTGTTCCCTATGACATACTAGATATTCAAGAATGAAAAGGAAGTAGCATTAAGTAAAAATAGAGTCCATAATAGTGAAAATATTTAGAAAACCAAGAATTTTCTAGATGATCTATATCAACTTACATAATTTCACATAGAAGAAAAATTAGAAGGGATGGGAAGACCATAAGATTCACCCACATAAGGAAAAAAACACTAGGAGTGAAAGGAAGCCCACATTTACTATTGGCATAACTATATAAAGGAATAATCAATGGAGCTACCAATATAATTAGTTAAGACTAAGTTGTCATTCATGTCAAGGTAGAGATAGATAGTTGACTAGTATGAATGAAGCCATGACCCGGTGAGGCACTATGAGCATGTATGTGCAACTCTAGTTCATAAGTATGAACAAGAGAATGAGAAGGACAAGACACAGAGAGTCAGTCGAAAAGGCACAACCACAGAAGAATTCATGTTAAGATGAAAAATGATGTCAAGAATATAGGAAATCTGGTATGATTAGTGGTCATGAAGAAATGTTAAGCCTTGATAGGAAGCATGAACAAATGGAAAGATTTGTGAGTGACATGTTGGAATACTTTTAGAATAACTAAGAGGGGGGAGGGGTGAATTAGTTACCCAAGGTCCAGATGTATAAATAAAACTTTTCACAGCTTAGTGAACACATAAACATTTTTCATGCATGCATCCATAAAATTATGCAATCATTTAAAAATTGTAGGTTACTATCAAATCAACTTGAAAAAATGTAAATATGAAACATAACAGATTCATCAACACACTTGACACAATGATTTACGTGGAAACCCAATTTAGGAAAAACCACCAGTAACATGCTACTCTTTTTATCTCTTTTGAAGTGATGTCCTATGAAAGGCCAACCTTGTTAAAGGTTACAATACACACTATTAAATGTGACCCTATTAAAGGATCTCAATCTTCTTGTTAGGAGTGAGCCTTGTTAGAGGACTTTAGACCATTCACTTGAAATTTCACCTAGTAAAAGGATTTACAAATGACCATTATGTCAACCTTAATCCAAAGGATTTACCCTAGATAGATATAATTGTTAGAGACAACTTACAACTTCATTTGCAGATTATAGATCACTATTTCAATCCTCCATTCTGCCTAGCCCTCATAAATTTTAGCTCTAACAAATTGTTCACACTTCAAGCATTCATACCCTTAAGCCTTCTTGCTTAACATGCCAATGTAGACTCTTCTCTTAGGTCAGTTGATGAAGCAAAACCCTTGACTCCTTGTCTTCCTTAGGTTCTCGCACATGACAACATTTTCTTTTGACCAACCATTCCTATAAATAAGAAATTAAGATCTTTTGCTACTCATTTTCCATCATCCAATTTAGGGTTAATATGGATTAGGTAGGATACAATGAATCTATCCCATATTTTGTATCTCTTCTAGAGATTTCTCCCTGAATCCTCTTTGAAATTGCCTAAAAATGGTTTACTTTGAATTCTGTGCCACTAGCTCATGAACCTTATCTTCCATTTGGTTCACACATTCTAAGAAAACAAACTTGTCAGCTCAAATCCATCAAATTCATGATCTTTTAAATAATGTAGCCACTCAGCATTATCTATCTTTTGATGCTCAGCACATACTATGTTATTCGAAATCCTCTAAAAAATCACTCGGCACGAACTAAAGTTTATTGGTGCTCGATATCAACTAAACTTTACTCAACATCCATTGTTCTGCTCGACATACACTAGAATAAACTTTTACTCGGCTTCAAATAATTTTCTATTCAGCTTACACTGACTTTTCTTGGCACCTACTATCCACTTGGTCAAGCTTGGGAGACAAAATTTGTATAACTTGTTCTTCTAAATTTTTTTAGTGTAACTAGCCTTTGTAACCTTAAGTAGATTATCAATGCATCATGTTATCACTATCTTAATTGATTTTTGTACTCATTTACATAATCATAACTCAACCTTTCCTCTAGGTGCTATTGTTACATCTTTTGATCAAATACTCTTCATCAATCAAATAAGTAATAGTACTAAAATCATATAAGTAGTTGTCTTACTAGCAAGTAGCAGGTTTGACATTAGTGACAAAACAATGAGTGAAGCATATTGATCATACTTGTATCAATTTTTTCTCAACAATCTCTCTCTTTAATAGTCTTCTTCAATCTATTTTCAACAATCTCCCTCTTCAGTATTGATGGTAAACCAAACTGATCAACCAAACTGACTAGGTTAAAAAAATAAGACAATACCAAAAAGAAAATAATTCCTTGTACTGAAATCTCTCCCTCTATTAGGGACTTCCATCTTCTAAGTAGGTTCTAAAATTCTTCCTTATAACTCCCTCTAAATTTCTTCTCATCATATCTCTCTCTTACTATATCTCCCTCAAACTAGGTAAATGTTAGGATTTCTCCTTCTTTGTTCTCTTGATCAATAACTATCTCCCTCTTCACTCTCGTATTATCCTTTGATCATCAATTATCTCCTTCATCATTTACTTCCTTGATCATTCCCATGATTAGTAACCATCTCCCTTTTTCTTGCATTTTTCTTGATTAGTAACTATCTCCCTCTTTGACAACAATGCCAAAGACTTGTAAACTTAACATGTAGATGAAGTGCTTCTATTTCTTTAGTTTCTCCCTCTATCACCTTACTTGTGACTAATTTTGAAGTTTCAACTCTTTGATTACTTTAGGCAACTCCTAGAGTAAGATCCTTTGCATCAATGTGTAGTATTGAAAAAATAGCTTGTTTGATGCAGGGCACTCCTTTTGTTGTTTAGATAGCCTTTGATAGGGGTATCACCCCTAGTTTACCTCTTAGATACTCATGAGAATCCTTAGGTAGTGATTTTGTGAAGATATCAACAATTTGTTCTTTTGTATTGACATATTCCATCTTCACCTCTTTATCTTGAACTAATTCTCTCAAGTAATGATACTTGATCGCAATGTGCTTTGTCTTTGTGTGCATCATAGGATTCTTTGATATATTGATAACACTTGTATTATCACAATAAAGTGTTACTAGTTCTGTGATATCTTCTTTCATTCCTTTGAGTAGCTGTTTGATCCATACAATGTTTGTACAATTTACAGTAGCATCAACATATTCAGCTTCAGCAGTAGATTGTGAAGTGCAATTTTCTTTCTTGCTAGTAACCAACCTCTTGCCCAAGAAAAATGCTCGTCCACTAGTGTTCTTTTTGTCATCAATATTTCCAGCCCAATCAGCAACAGTGTAGGCTCTTAACTCAAATTTCTCATTTTTCTTATAGTATAGACCATACTCCTTTGTTCCTTTCATATATCTCATTATTCTCTTTACAGCCATCAAATAATTCTCCCTGGGATTAGCTAAGAATCTTGCAACTATCCCTACAGATAATGCAATGTCAGGTCTGCTATGTGCTACATAATGTAATTTTCCAATCATAGACCTGTACAATGTTTGATTCACCTTGATTGAATCATCATTCTTTGACAATTTGTGTCCTGTTACAATAGGTATACTTACTAGTTTTAAATCCCCCAATCCAAAAGTTTTCAGTATTTCTTTGACATATTTTGACTGAGTGATGTATATACCATATTTCAATTGATATACTTGTAAACCCACAAAGAATTTGATTTCTCCAAACATAGACATTTCAAATTCTTGCTTCATTTCATTTGCAAAAGCTTTACATAAAGCATCTTGACCTCCAAATATGACACTATCAACAAAATTTTAGATAACAAAATACGTTTTCATTTCTCTGTCTTTATGTATAGATTGCTATTATCATTATTGTTTTCAAATCCAATCTTCACAAGATACTTATGAAGTCTCTCATACCATGCTCTTGGTGCTTGTTTCAAACCATATAAAGCTTTGTGTAATTTACATACCATGATCTTATTGTTAACATCAAAAAAACCTTTTCGCTATTCTATGTAAACTTCTTCCTCTAATATGCCATTCAAAAATGCAAATTTAACATCCATTTGATAAACTTCCAAACCTTTGTATGCAGAATAAGCAAGTAAAATTCTTACTCATTCCAATCTAGCAATAGGGGAAAATGTCTCTCTATAGTCAATTCCTTCTTCTTGTACATATCCTTTGCAGATTAATCTTGCCTTATTCCTTGTGACTTCACCATTTTAATCTCACTTGTTTCTAAATACCCATTTGGTACCAATCACATTTTTGTTTTCTGGTCTAGGAACTAGAGTCCATGTTTTGTATTTCTCAATTTGTTCAATCTCTTCTTCCACAACTTTACTCTAGTATACATCTTCCAATGCATCTCTCATTGATTTAGGTTCTTTTATGCTCAGAAAACATGTATCACTTCTAAATCTATTTATTGTCATTGGTATTGCATATTTATCTCTAATAATTTGTGCAGAAGGATGATGTCTCTTGACATATTTGGACAATCTTGGTTCACCTCTAGTTTCTTCAACTTGTCTCTTAGCTTTAGAATCACAGTGTACATCTCTTTTTGGTAACTCAACATTTCCAATAATCTTGAAATCTAAATGTGCTTCAACTTTGTTCTATAACTTGGCATCTGAATATAACTTAGTTCCTGAATACAACTCGACATTCATAGTGTGTGACTCGATAGTCACTAAAACTTGTTGTTGGTTTGTAGCATGATTTGTACCATCTTCTTTAGGAGGCATACCTTCATAAGAGTATAAAAATGATTTGTATTCTTCTGGTTTTTTCATAGGTTCATCCTCGTGTACTTCTATATATTCATTAAAGTTCACATTTGTACATTCCACAACTTTGTTAGTGTTAGTATTCAAACACTTATAAGCTTTATTTCTTGTGGAATATCCTAGAAATACACCTTCTTCACTTTTTGCATCTAGTTTACGATTCCTAAAGTCTTTAAGAATGTAACACTTGCTTCCAAATATAGGTTAAAGTACTTTATATTGGCTGAGTATCCATACCATAGAACTTCAAAAGGTGTTAAATGAGTACCTTTCTTGACTTGTACACAGTCAAGGTATAGACAACTATACTTACAACTTCTCTCCAATATTTCAAAGTAACATTTTTCTCTATCATGAGTGTTCTAGCATAGTCCATTATAGATCTATTCTTTCTTTCAACAATTCCATTTTGTGGAGGGGTTCTAAGAGCAAATGTTTGTCTTTTGATTTCTTTGTCATTATAGAACATCTCAAACTCACTTGATGTGAATTCTCCTCCTCTATTAGATCTTTAACACTTCAGACTTTTACTTGTTTCCTTTTAAACATTTGGAAAATATTAGATTTCTATTTTAGAAACATAACAATCATCATTCTAGAATAATCATCAACAAGCAGCATAATCTACTTATCTCCTTTGTAGCTTTGCACTTCAATTGGTCCAAAGAAGTTAGTATGAACAATCTCTAGTATTTCTTTAGAGGTATGAGTTTTACTCTTAAAACTTGACTTTGTCATTTTGCCTAACTGACATTGTTTGCACATTATATTATCTGGCTTCTTCAACTTAGGCAAAACTTTAACTTTTCTCATGTTACTGATACTAACTAGGTTATCAAAATTAACTTGACATAACCTTTTGTGTCGCAGCCATACATCATCAAATTTTACAACTAGACAAGTAGCATCCTCTATATCAAGATAGAATATATTACTCCTAGTTTGATCACCTTTTCCAAATCAGCCTTCCATTTGTGTCATATAGCTTAGCAGTCTTATTTTAAAACCCAACCTTACATCCCAAATTATTCAGTTGTAACACACTCAAGAGATTATAGTTAAGTCCTTCAACATAGTAAGCATTGTCTCATAAAATATTATCTGTGAGCTTGATAGAACCTTATCCTTTAATCAAACATGGTGCATCATTTCCAAATCTTACACTATTTCCATCATAACAATTCAAGGTAATGAACTTACTTTTGTCTCTAGCCATGTGATGTGAGCACCCACTGTTAATGATCCACCTATCATTTTTGTTCACACAAGTCACAAGTGTAGTTGCCTCATCTTCATCAGATTTTTCCTTCATTGCAACATACACCACTTCATCATCATGTTCATCAAATTCATCTTTTGTTTCCTCTTCAGCAATGTAGCATGACTGTATTCCTTTTTCTTTGTAGTTCTTGTAGTCTTCATCTCTCCTAATTATGTACTTGTCACCACCTCTATAGTTCTTCTTCTTTGGACATCTAGTGGCAATATGACCAACCTCATTGTAATTGAAACAAATGATAGGTAGTTTACCTTTGAACTTCCATTTACCTTTGTGGAATCTTCTTGCCAATAGTGCTTCAAGCTATTCTACATCCTCCTCATGTGTATCACTATCACTGGACACATGCTTTATCTTTTTCTTCTTCTTCTTCTCATCAGGTTCCTTCAATGACACTTTAGCTTTGAAAGCAGATTCAATATTTTCAGGTTTGTAATTATCAAAGTTAGATAGGTCAAAAGCAGTGAGTCTACCATCCAGACCTTCAAGTGATAGATCATTTCCTAGTATGCATCTTAGTTCTTAAATTGTAGAAACTCTAACATCATGTATAAGCAGTAGTGTTCTCAAGACTTTACTTAGCATAGTATCATCATCAATTTTACCATTAGCTCCTCTTATTGCACTAACAATTTCTTTTATCCTTGCAATATATTGAGCAATATTTTCACCTTCTTCCATTCTCATATCATCAAACTTCCCTTTGAGGCTTTCAACTTTGGCTCTAAGAACATTGATGTCTCCTCCATAGATGGCGGCTAAGGCATCCCACATTTTCTTTGCACTGTCAAGACCTTTGATATCATCAAATTCATCATAACTAGAATAAACTTTTACTCAGCTTCAATTAATTTTCTACTCAGCTTGCATTGACTTTTTTCGGCACCTACTATCCATGTGGTCAAGCTTGGGAGAGGAACTTTGTGTACCTTGTTCTTCTAAACTTGCTTAGTGTAACCAGCCTTTGTAACCTTAAGTAGATTATCAATGCATCATGTTATCACTGTCTTAACTGATTCTTGTACTCCTTTACATAATCATCACTCAACCTTTCCTCTAGGTGCTATTGCTACATCTTTTGATCAAATCCTCTTCATTAATCAAATAAGTGATAGCACTTAAATCATATAAGTAGTTGTCTTACCAACAAATAGCAATTTTGACATCAATGAAAAATAATGATTAAATCATATTGATCATACTTGTATCAATCTATTCTCAACAATCTCTCTCTTTAATAGCCTTCTTCAATCTATTTCCAACATGACATGCCATAAAGAAGGTAGAATGCACTCAACATTCCATTTAATGGTGATGGTACTCTCACATCAAGGAAAGATGAAAGAATTCAAATTTGAATTATTTCAACGAGGAGAAGCCATCAAAGTCACATAACATCCCTAGATCTTATTCATACATGGTACATCTGACAAGAATGACACATGACAGTAATAAGAGAACAAGCTAGGCATAGGCTTGAGAGTTCAAAATTTGAATTTGCAAATTAGGGTTTCAAGTAGAGCATGTAATGACTATATAAGAGAATGTTGTTTCATGAAAAATATTAGATTGAAGATTCGATAGAAAAAGTGTCAAAAATATGAGCTAAGTGCACTCTTAAGAAGAGAATGGTGATGTTGAGAAGTCAAGAACAAAGTTTCAAAGATAGTGGCTTGCGGAGAAGTTAGCATGCCCAATCAACACAAGCAACAAAACATGTAGTAGATAGAAGAGGAAAGCACACAAGAAATCATGTCTAAGCTACAAAGCCGAGGGAGAGAAGAGTGTTGGTCAAAAGTTTTCTCTTCTTCTTTTTCAACCAAGACCTTCTTCTCTTTTACCCAATAGGTGAAGAATAATCAACTACCAACAGATGGGAAGCTTTCTACTTTCTACACTTCCCTCTAAATTTAAAGGTACAACTCCCTTTAGATATGTTTACAATGAACTTTTTAAAGTATCCTACTTGAAATGAGTATGCTCTTTACTAGAGAGTAGAAGAGGAAACTTATGGGTTTCCCATTACCATGAAAGACCTAGGTGAGATCTAAATTTTATAGATCAAATACTTCTACAACTGTGAGAGTGATAAACCTTTCTCTAACACTTCATCTTTTACTCCTACATGCATCTACTCAACACAAAGACTCTAGATTATACAGTTCTACTTCCTACATGCAATAAAAAAGGAAATAGAAATATGAATGAAACTTTAGTAATTTTCTGATCACTAGAAATATTAAATCTCAACGATTTCATTCGATTAAAACTTAATGACTCACAATTTCACCACAGTTCATTTTTAAGAACATACAAAGAAATATTTAACAAGATCAACAACAAAATCTGATGATAATTTTCAGGACTCACTTAGTTGTCTCTTCAACATGGGGAAAATTCACACTAGAATTTGTCGATCCCTTCTATTAATTGTCAAAATGTTACATATGAGCTCCATTTCTTGGCTATTACAAAACTAAATTTATAAGAAGGTAGGGGGATGCAAAAGAGAAAGTGACACTTGTCAAATTACATTTAGAAGTAGAAATATCTTAGCCATCATTAGTCTTTTTTCCACTTTCTAAACTTTCCTTGTGAGCTTTCATTGCGGCTAGAATGACAACAAGGTTTTTTGAATTTGGAATTTGCACATTGTTGGCTCATAACATCTAGAAGTCATTATCTCCAACTGTCTTCTCCATGGATTCAACCCATGAACACATCTTTTTTGAAACCTTCATCAAAATTCCATCTATGACAATGAGCTTATGAAATTTAGAGACTGTGAAATTGGAGGGGCTCATTGCTTCATCTATGAACTTCTAATAAGAAGTCTTCATGTGTTCAAAGTTTATGACTTGTGTAGCTCCATTGGAGTGAGACTTTGTATGGAGGTTTATGAGGTATTTGAAAATGGTATCTCCCTCCTTCTTAGCACCCTGACACACCTTCAAATTCTTTTTTGCTCTTGCAATGTTCTCTCTCTCTTGAATTTGAGGGATTGCATCTAATGGATCAAAGGCTCATCCTTTATTTTCAAAATCTCTAGACTGATAACAATCATAGTCTTCAGGGCTATTACATCTTGAATAAAAAACATAACCTCCTTATATTTGTTAGCATCTGCCTTTAGCCATTCAAGGTTGGGGAATACGAGTTCTTCCAATCTTACTACCTCCATACATAGCTTTCCAAGCTTCTCAATGATAGAAAGTCACTTGATCTTCATGTCTTCAATCCAGGTCTTCCCAAATTGCCTGAAATGCCTTTTCTCTTGAAGCTTGGTGAGTAGAGCTTTATTCTCTTCCATAGATCGGTTGAAAGATTTCAAATGAGAGAATTCTCCTACAAGATTGGTGAGAGGAGTGAGAAATTTCCTAAGGCACTCAAACAATTCTTTGTTTGAGGCTTTAAGGGGGGCTTAGATATCTTCATCTCCTCTAGCTCCTCCTCCACCTCTTGATTGATGGACTTCCATATTCCAAACTTGGTATCGTGTCTCAAAAGCCTCATCTCAAATTCTTGGATGTTGAAATCCATTAGGGCAAGATTTACCAAGTTCCTCTTGATCTGTTCCTGAGAAATCTACATAACAAGGTTGCATGTGTTAGTGTCTCTACCCAAGGCTGCTAGGGTAGAAGCTTTTGTAGCCTTCTTGGCAGAAGATGACTTCTTTACAGTTTGGGAAATTAAGTGCTTCAAAGGCGCTCCTTCCTCTATCCTCTTCCTCTTCTTCTCAAGTGTGTTCTCCAGCCACGATTCCATAGTGAGCACCTTGAGGGAGGGTTAGAGGGTCATTGCGTAAAAAATATTCCTTGCAATAGGAAGAGTGCTTGTCTTTCTAGAAGAGAAAGGAAAAATGATTATTTGAGAAGAGGAAGTCGTGATGAGAAAATTATCTTTGGCTTCTGTTGCTTGAGGTGTCTCCTGTGGTTGCATCCCTACATTAAATCAATCATTTGGTTGAGCTCCATTCAAACCATCTAGGTTGATCACTACATACAGGCATATTTTTCTTTTGCAACCTCTAGCTCTATTTTCTTCTCCTTTTCTTCATCCTCCCCAAGCTCCTCTGCCAATCCTATGACTAGAACTGAGCCTCCTCTCCAAGTAGGAGAGATAGGAATTTTCTTCTTTGAAGGTTGATCTCCGCCACCTCCTCCTCCAATGGTCTTAGAGGGCCCCATAGAAGTGGATATTGTAGCATCCATAGTGCAAGTAGAACTTCCAAAGGATGACTAAGTGAGGTGGGCTCCTGCAGGTGAACCACCCATTCTCTTTCTTCTACCTTTGGTCCACTACACCCATTCATCTAGCCTTTTGATTACTCCATTTTTCAACTCATCTAGATTGTTAATCGTAGGACCAAGGGGCGGAATTGAATCAATGGGAGTACCTTTGATTTCCTTCAAATATGTAGAGGACTACATGTATGAGCTATCATCATCAACATCATACAACTTGACTTGTTGCATAGTCATCCTAGAAAATAATTTCTCTTCTTTTATGTTCATTTGCACAATTCGCCTAGTAGTCCTCTAATGTGGGTGTTGGATGGGCAGAGGCACCAAAAAAAAAATACAAAACATCAAATACAGAACACAATGTGCTGTCGCACAATAACATATATTATATTTCATTCACAGTAATCTCAAATGAGTACATAGTGTCTTTTTATAGGCAAGCATACAATATTCTAGAGAAATCTAACATTAGCTGACAAGACAAAATATCTACATGTTTCTGGAAAATGCTACGACTGACCCAACTTCTAGAAAATACTTTAGCCAGCACACCCTAAACCTAAACCTAATAATCTAGAAGCATCAGACGAGTAGTAGAAATTAATATTTCTAACACTCCCCCCTAATTTGTACTATCAAATTTCATTCAATACAAATCCAAATCCCAAAAAGCTATTTTCCAATAATCTTCATATCTATTAATGTCTTCATTAATAGTGTCTCCTAAGGCTGCGACCTTTAATTTCTACAATATTTTGTAAGCAATTGACTGCCAACAATTTCCTCTTTTTTATAGGATCCACTAATAATCTTGCCTCATCTATCACAAATGTTGATAACCTTTTGCCTCTTTGATGCCTTACTCAGAGTTGTTTCCCATTGGTACTAAAGTCTTCCTTATGCTTGAACATTTGTACTTGAATAAACCTCTAACCAGTCCTGCAAATTTATGCCAATTTCATCCATAGCTCAATCCACAATCCATTTTTATACAACTTGCCATAGAATCATTTTTGTAATCTCTATTCCAACTTGTCTTGTCACAATGATTTTTTTAAGCCACAAATATTACATGGATTTAAATCCCAACATCTATCCTTTGTATGCCCTTTCCTATTACAGTGTGAACATTGCATAATCTTTATGCTTTCAATTGATTCTCTTGAACCTTTATTCATCTTTCCACTACTTGCATCATATCCAAGACCTGCATATTTTGACCTGATTGTAGTCTCAATCAAATTCCTTAATCCTTGTTCATCATTTCCTAAACCTTTACCTTTGAAACCCATTCTTTTCATAATCTTCAAGCCAGTACTATTATTATCATAACAAACATAATTTGCAAACTTCATATCATTTACTTTCTTACATTTTTCATCACAAACACTTTCAGTTTCAGAAAAATCACATTCACTCAAATCATTTGTGTCACAAGATACATCACATACAAATGGTTTTATACTCAAACATTCTTTCTCAATAGACAGATCCTTCTTTAGCATACTATTTTCCTCTTCCAATTTTTTCACATTTTCTTCTAAATCTTTGTTCATTTTCTCAACATCATCAAACAAATTTAAAATTTCTTCTAATTCTTTATTTTTCTCTCTAAGCTTATGTGTTTCCTTCACCTGTCAATTATATACTTCTTCCACAAATTTTACCCTATCTTCTAGCTCTTCAATTGCCTCTATATGGACACTAATTTCATTTAACAATTTAAATTTTTTTTCTCCCATTTCATTTCTTACTTTTCCCAATTCCTTTTGCAAAATATCTTTTTCACACAATAATTTTGCATTTCTTTCTTCACCATCAAAAGTTCTTCTTCTTACTTGTTTGTCTTCTCTTTTTGAACTCTACCAGCTTTTCCCATTGAACTCAACAATTAAACACACTTTACTCTTCTTTTTAGAAAATTCTAAATACCTTTTTACTTCCAAAATTAAATCTTCAAACACCTTGAAACAAACCTTTAGACAGCTGGACTCCTCACAATATTCTTCTGCTGTTATAATTTCTCAAATGTAATTAAGTAATTGTAAGAATTCACACCATACCTTTCTTGCTGACTTGCCCTCTTTCTTGCTTAACACTTCCTGTGTGGTCTTTTTCATTCTCATAACACAAACAATCCTCCACCATTTAGCAGCACCAACACACCACTTGCTCTTTTATCACAATCTGAAATTGTGTCCAACCTTCTATCTGACCTAGCTCTGATACCAATCTGTTTGGATGGGCAAAGGCACAAAAAAAAAATACAAAACATCAAACACAGAACACAATGTGCTGCCGCACAATAACATATATTATATTTCATTCATGGTAATCTCAAATGAGTACATAGTGTCTTTTTATAGGCAAGCGTACAATATTCTAGAGAAATCTAACATTAGCTGACAAGAGAAAATATCTACATGTTTCTGGAAAATGCTACGACTGATCCAACTTTTAGAAAATACTTTAGCCGGCACACCTTAAACCTAAACCTAATAATCTAGAAGCATCAGACGATTAATAGAAATTAATATTTCTAACAGCGGGTACATGCCTGAAAACCAGGCCCCAGCACAAGTGATTCTTAATATAATCAATCGGATCAAACTTAATCTGAATTACCTCGTACAAATCAGGCTTATACTTTTCGCTGAAGGCATTTAGCATATTCTTGGCATTTGAACAAGAGGCAAGAGTATGCCCCCACAGTGATCGCAAAAGAAATTCCTACCTTTCGAGCATCCCCACACAAGTTGCTCATTGCAGGCTCTGGTGGCATAGTTCTACTAGAATAATTTGATCATTCAGATGCCTCGGGAGCTTCCAGGGGAAATCATCAAAACAAATCCTAAATTCACTTCTAAAGCAAACTGACAAAAAAAAGAATAACATAGCACCTTTTAATCTATGATTAAATCACATATATGATCACATTATAAAATTATTTTGCATAACATTCAAAGTCTCATTCAAACTCACTCTTTCCTCTCGCGTTAGTTAGTTGTTGAAGGCCCTCTTGTTCAATTTGTTTTATTAAAAAAAAACAATATCAAACGACATGGCAGTTTTAAATTTGAGACCAAACCAGATAGCCTAATAACCTGTGTTTGAGAAGTTTCTTCCATAAATTTGTTACATGATGGCAGAAGTTTCATAATTATTATAGTTTTGTGCCATTATTTCCATTATAAAATTTCATATCCTTATCAACTAAAACAACCCAACATAATAACAGAAAAAGAATCATCACTTCAATTATGAACTGGTTTGAACTTTTTAAATTGATTCACATAAAGTCCATTCTGAGTTCATAACAAAATTTCACACAAAGCTCACTCTCTCCCTTCCTATGAGTTAGCGGTCAAGGCCCTCTTGATCTATGAGTCTAAATTTAGCTGACTGAGAATCATACCCAAAACTTTTATGGGCATAATAAGAAGCAAGAGGCTCATTATCCTCAGACACTCTCTTACTGTCACTCAACAAAACATTGCAACACTTTTTCAAAAACCTCTTGTCTATCCAATCGCTATCAGCAGAAAGAATGAGTTTGTTCTCATCAAAGCAATCTTTCATTGATATGGCATCTATTGAAAAAGTGGAAGACGGATCCATCATGTGCCCATCTCTTGTAAGAGAGCGAGGCCAGTATAGCCACTGAACAAGCAAGTCCTTCCCATTCTCACCCACTTCAAGAACTTGGGCCACATAAGGATTTCTCCATATATTTGAAGAGACCTCTACATAGTCCCCAATGTCATAGTTAGTCTGTGTCTTATCACAAGTGTCCATTAAATTTGGGTATGTTTTAGAAACAGTATCTGTGGACCCTGTTGCAGATAATTCTGTATCAGGCTTTCTACTATAACACTCTTCTCTCTCACTATTTCTGCTCATTCTGATTACCTTAGGCCTTTGCACTGAGTTTTTTTTGCAATGTAAATAACACTTCATCGGCTCATGTATTATATCGCTTTGGATAATATGATGGTGTCTCCTATTGGTGCCGTTTGAAGAGAGTATATTAATACTGTTTTTTAATTAATATGATAAATTTAAAACTAGGAAAGAGGGTCTTAATTGGTCATTTTGTTTTTCAGAGATAAAATTTACTTTTTAAACTTATGTTTATAAATGCCCTTTTATTGTGATAAATATATTGATTGGATATATAAATTGGAAGGAGCAAAGCTATATAAAGTAGGGAAATATAGGAAGCATCAGAGGCTAGGCAAAACTTGAATTAGAAATACAATGAATGAATCATGTTAATTGATTGGCAGGTCCACAATTGAAGAAAAAAAAAAGAAGGAAAGAGACCCATCTAAGTGACGAAATGCATTAAATATTTGTCTGAGAATGAGGAGAGTATAAATGTTCATATGATCATTAAGATTAATGACATGCTCAACCATGAAAACGTGTCACAGCATTAAAAAGAACTCATATTGGGTTAAAACACGCTATAACAAGGAATAAGCTTTTTTCACAGGTTTTCAAAACAATGGTAGAAAATGGCTACAACTAATTTTATCAGCAAGTTTTTGATCATGCAAAGAGTAGTGAATGGGAATATCTTGAAAAGTTTTGCAGATAATTAAGTTGTGTTTGTTTACAGCAGGCTTTTCCAAACAATGGATAATAAGTATGAAAGTGATCATTTGTTCTTCTTTTTCAACAAAGCGCCAAAAGGAAAGTCTTCATCTGAATAGTCTATGGTAAATTTCTAGATATCAAATTATAATATATAAATGTTCTATAAAGCACTTCAGGTATATTTCCAATTCTTAGTCCTACGGTTTTGTAACATCGAGTATATAACTTTGGCAGCAAACACCAGTTAGTTTTAATCATTCATGGTGTTAGATTACTAAAATGATTTTTATGCCGAGAGGCATATACAATGGGAGAAACACTTCCCAGCACAAAGAATATTCCAAGGAATAATCCGTGTAAGGAAAAAAGATTTGGTGAGAGTTACAAACGAAATTAAAATATGGAATGCCATTTGGCAATCAAAAAGATTTGGTGAGAGTTACAAATGAAATAATAGGCCCGAAATAATGGGGCCCGAAAAAGTAGTGCCCGATAAAGTAGGACCCGAAAAAATAGGGCCCGAAAAAGTAGGGCCTGAAAAAATAGGAGCGAAATAATTTCAATATGATTTTTTTTTTTGTTAAATATAATTTTGCATGCACATTTATACTTGTTTTTTGTGGGGAGTGGAGGAATTTGAAACAAATTCGTGGAATGTGAAGAGACATCTGTTGGGGGATATGAGGAGCCTCTCAGAAGTTATAAAACCAAGGCTCACCATTTCATTTTCATTTTGGGCCCGTTTGGTGAGTGGAATAGGAATACGTATTCCAAAAATTGTGAATTCCTTGTTTGGATGCACCAAAACGGGATTGGAATACAAAGCAAAAATGGAATACGTATTCCATTTTTGGCCCAAAAATGGGGTTTTGCAATTCCACCAAAATAGGTGGTATTGGAATACATATTCCTATTCCATTTTTTTTAATTTTAGAAAACATAAATTTTTGGGTCCGCGAATTCCCATCAAATATTCGCTGAACCAAACGGAGAACAGGAATACGTTCTATTCGAGAATACGTATTCCTATTCCGCTCACCAAACGGGCCCTTTATGTTTTTGCAGGAAGGAAGAGGTGTAGGTTATTAGAGGATTAGATTGGAGTTTTTGAATAGGAGTAGATTGAACTTTTGGAGTAACATTTTTGCAGGTGAAATTTCTATTTTTTATTTACATTTTCATTTAGATTTAGATGTAGATGTAAATTGAAATTCAAAATTAGTTATAATATTCTACTTTGATTTAGATTTCAATTTTAATTAATTGCATTTACATTTAGAATTCTGTTCATAACTATTTAGGCTTGCATTTAATAGTTTAGTCTTGCATGTTTGATTTAAATTTAGATTTGTATTCAAAATCTATTTGATTTATATATTTTATAATACTTTTCATCTACATATTTTAAAAGAGCATGTGTCAAATTAGTTTTATATTTGCATGTTTCATATTAGTTTTAGATTTTCATATTTCAAAATAGTTTTGGTTTGCATGTTTTAGATTTGAATGTTTCACAATAGTTTTACATTTGCATGTTTCTAAGTATTTTATATTTTCATGTTTCAAAGCATAATTTTATCATTAATCTGGATGAGAATGCCACCATATCAATACAATTTATAGTTTATTAAAGTTAATGATTTATTTAAAGTAGATAAATCATATATTTAGTATATATTTTAAGATTATTGAATTATAAAATAAAATAAAATAATCAAAATAATAGCTAGCCAAAATAATATTAAGCCAAATGGATGTTGAAATAATAGAACCTGAAAAAATAAGGCCAAAAAAATAGAACGCAAGAAAATAGGGCTGAAATAACTTCAAGAAGGTCACCTTATCAATAAAATTTGTATTTTATTAAAGTTGGTGATTAATTTAAAATAAACGAATCATATATTTAGTTTATATTGTCATTATTGAATTAGATTATATATGTGGCTACTAAATATATTAATTAAGAAAGAAAATCATAAGTCTAAATAGATTCCTTAATGATAGGAAGATTTATTGATTACAATTCTTAATCATTGCAATAAAAATTGCATTAGCATTATTAAAAATTCAACAATATATAATGTTCTCACATCATCATGGAGAAATAATTTTCATAAAATTGACTCTTATATATTCTTTCACACTTTTAACATCATCTGAATTGTTGTGTTGGGACTTATAACTTCCCTTTCATGAATTAATTTTTCCACTATTTGAGTCATTTGTATAACATATATCCCAAATTTGACCATAGTTGTACTCCAAATACTCCAACACTACACCTAAATCTCATACTTCCCTTAACTCTGTCCCTTATTTAGTGTAACATTTAACCACTCATTAACCCTAACCATAACACTAAGTGTCATATATATAAACAAATCAATCGATACTAATTTTATGAAAAATAAAAAAATTAGAATATATATATATATAATATTAAAATTATTATCATATCTTCCATATTCGCGGCGATTGCTACTAGCTTATATATATATATATATATATATATATATATATATATAATGCCGAGAGTCATCCTTCTCGAGGCACCTATTTTAATTCAAATCGTATCCAACACAAAAAAACCATTACAATTTAAATTAAAATAGGTGCCTCGAGAAGGATGACTCTCGGCATTTTATATATATATATATATATATATATATATATATATATATATATATATATATATATATATATATATATATATATATATATATATATATATATATATATATATAAGCTAGTCATTATAAGAATCTGTGTAGAGATTATCATTGAAACACTTCGAATTTAGTTGACGATTAAATTAGGGTTTTTCAAAGAATTGTTTGGTATATTTTATTTTCAGATTATTTTTTGAAAGATTTATTGAGGTATTTTATTTTAACATTATTTTGTTTTGGTCAAATGTGCTTTAATTTTGTATCTCTTTTAAGTAAATCATTTTCAATGTAGGAGTTTTAACATTTATTTTTTTTATCTATACCAGTGAAATATTATAAAAAGACAAAAAATAAATTTTATTGACATGAGCAATATTTTACATGAATCTTATAATGAGAATATTATTCAAACTTCTTAAGTTACCTTTTGTGTTAATTTAGTATATTTAATAGAAGATAGTATATCAAGTCTTGTATCTAAAAATTCTTTTCTATGGAGATTGTAGCTTTCTATACAATTTTCATTATTGTATTTGCCGTCTATTTTTTATTTGTTCAATATTTCGAAAGCTTCATATTTATTTATAAATTAAATCTATTAAACAATTTATTTATCTTCAAGATGATTGGCTCAATTCAGTTTGTGTTAGAAGAGCCCTTGTTTTAGAGGCTCCTTCATATTACATATTTTTCCGATTTGGTAAGTAACCTCTTAATTCTTTTAAACATCTACAATATTTATTATTTTTTTCCTCATGATTAAATTATACCAAATTGTTAACAACTTTATTATTTCCAACTTTAATAAAACCTCACTCATAGAGTGAAAACTGGTGTACTTTTATTTCCATATTTCAATTCTTCACTCAGTCTCATTTGTTAAAAAATATGTCCTTATACATATATAATATTGGTAAGACTTTATTTATAATAAATTTTAAAATAAAATTATTCATTATATGTATTGGTATTCTATTTTTCATATCAAATAATATATTGTATTAGCTTTCTCCATCTTTTTATTTAGAAAACTACAAAACTAAATAAAAATAATAACAATTTTTTGATTAATTCAATATTTCTAAAACTTTCATATTTTTTTATACTAATTGTATCTATCATACAATAATTATGTTAATCTTTTATATTTTACTTAATAACTATTGTAACTAATGGCAAATACAAGCCAAGTTGTTTAATTTAGCAACACTATAGATTAGATTATCTACATTAGTCAAATAAATAAATAAATAGTGTTCATAAGTGTTGATTAACACATCTATAGATTCTAGGAATTAGTTTAATATTGTGCTCTAAGAAAGAATTCCCCTCTACCTTCACACATTCTATTATCTATAATTCTTAAAAAATATAAATTAGAATATTATATAAAGGCTATTAGACTTAAAACTAGTTATTATTGTAGGGGTGATGATATAGTATAGACAGTCTAAGATAAGACAACTTTAAACATATAATAATTACAATTAATTTATATATTCATCCATGATATTATTTCAAAAAATACAATAAATTATTTTATGATAATAAATCATTATATCATTTATATTAATCTTCCACTTTAAAATTTTGTTTTATATAATTTCCCCATAAGATTTCAAAATCAAACTTATTATCATTAAAATTATTTCAAATAAAAATTAACAATACATATAAATGCACATTTACATTTTTTTATTACATCCATTTACAACATTTTAAATTTAATAATAAATAAAAAATCAAATAAACACCTTTATTTAAAAAAAGAAGAAGTTAAACTACTGCCTAACAGCTTTTAATAAAGCATATACAAATACGCCCAATAAAATATTAGCCAAATAAATGGACTCAACCAAGAAGATACACTATATACTGAGTGTTTGTTTTAGGCATTTATGGTTGTTATTTACTGTCTATTCCTTTTCAGTTTTATTCAAAACGATGCATCTTCTTTTTTAAAAATGTTTAAAGCTACGTTAGTGTTGTCCACCATAGATGAGTATTTATTGTTGGGACCATATCCACTCATCATGCACTTTTATGACTGTCTTACACGTTTAAGAATTATATAAAATATAAAATATTTATAGTTTATTTTTTATTTGATGTTTGAGCTATTAATTTATCAAAGTTTATTTAGGTGGAGTTTAGATTATTTGATTAAAGTTTAAAATAGGAATAGATTTATTCAGTCAACTAAAATGTACGTAGATACATTACAACAATTTTATTGTGTTAAGATGGAACAAATTTATGATTTTTTTTGTATAGATATAAATTGCACTCAATAATTTATTATGAGAAAGATCAATATATTTTAAAAAATCAATAAAAACAATATATAGACACACATTTTATTTAAAACATTCATAAAAATATAACATAGTACAAAAAAATCTTTCAATTATTTCAAATTTTCATAACACTCTTACAAAAATACAATAAAAATAGTAAAATTCTTATATTATTTTATAATCTTTAAATAGATTGTAAAAATCTCAGAGTAAATATTTTAAAATTTCATAAGAATATATAGATTAAAACAAACTTGTACCATCTAAAAATTTCATAACATTTTTACAAATATTATATAAATTTCAGATAATTTATATCAATTGTTTGAAAATTTCACAGGCTTCGTACTGATACAAGATAAACAATGAAATCTTATATCAACGATCTTAAAATCCCATATCCCATATTACTAAACAAAAACACAGAAATCCATTATTAAAACCTTTCATTTCACTTTATTATCATAATAATAATAATCTCCATTACAAGAAAACGGAAAGCAAAAGAAAGCATGGACCCTTATCATGTAGCAATAAAGAGAAAGAACGTAGCAGTGAAAAGTGGTGCAGATTTGTCTTGTTCTGATTGGAATGTATGGTGTTGGAGAATAAAAGAAGTGGAGAATTCACTGGTACACTATTCTTCCTTACAAAAAGTCTTCTAACTACTGTGCAATGGATTCTGCGGTTTTTAAGAAAGCTGACATTATTTTCAGTGCAGATTCCGACCAAAACATAAGTAGGCAATCTGATATGTCAATGACATACCTATTTAGAAGCTATGTTCACAAATTTATTCCCCAGATTTGTAGACATCCTGAATAGATAGATATGATTAAGAGCACTTACTACATGGATGGTACTTTCAAAAGCTATGGTGATGGGCTTTGGAACTTGGGATCATTTGACTTCACACAAGGTGGAGCTCGGCATCATTACTAAAGATCACTATGGTGGGATTGGAATTCAAAGGCTTCAAATAAAATTCTTGGGTAGAGAATCTAACCCTATATGGATGACTTTTATAAATGTATATTGCCGCATTATGGTTTTATATAAATTTAACTTAATGGAGGCAAAAAAAACATATAAATGAGCATTGTATGTTTTTTATTGTTAAAAGTTGTAAGAGGGTGTTGGCCTATTGAAAAAATTAGTATATTAATAGTACATTAATAGCATTAGCAACTTTCAGCACATAAACAACAACATATAATTTGCTTCTATTAAAAATAAAAAACCTAAAGTTCAGAGTATCAACGATACTAGTAATGTCATACAATAAAATAATAATAATAACAAAGTATCTATGCCACGCAGGGTGGGTAAAAGTTCTAAAGCTAACTAGGCTTGAACACAAAACTAGGAAAACCCATAAAGCAAAAAAAAATAAAAAAATTCCGAGCTGCTTAGATAGTAGTGTGAAGGTCCACTCTTCCTTGAGGAACTAGAAGAAATCCATGTAATGATCACACTAATGTCTCTCTGCCTCCAAAATTTGCTCTTGGGTTTGATCCTTGAGCTTATAAATATTCATGTGTAATGTTTCCATTACTTTATTGCCATCTGCAATCTTCTCTATCCACTTATCCATTTTATCAAACTCATCTATAGTATATAC
Source organism: Cupressus sempervirens (assembly GCA_028749045.1). Taxonomy (NCBI): domain Eukaryota; kingdom Viridiplantae; phylum Streptophyta; class Pinopsida; order Cupressales; family Cupressaceae; genus Cupressus; species Cupressus sempervirens. The sequence continues at coordinate 548,718,993 of CM053783.1, forward strand.
ATCCAATACCTCTGACCCTTTATTGACTATAATGCTTGTAGGTCTTTACCCAAGAATATACTTCGTCCATTAACTCAAAATCCTGGTTCAACATAGCAACCAACTTATCCACATTAATCTACATGTGGTGTAGCAATTTAAGATTTCCTTGTATAATCTGTACACCTTTCTCTTCAAAACTTTCTTGCCATTGCTGACAAGCTTTCAAAAATGGATCTAGTTGCACAATTTCCTTATCCCTTTTCTCAAGTGCCACATTTAGAGTCCCTTCGGGATTTTCAAGATCTAATAGACCAACTACTTCATTTAGATATCCCCTTAGGATTTTATTCTGCTTTTGAAGGTTTAACAATTCAGTGTCATCCTGTTCTAAGTGCCTAAACAATTCTTTGATCCTCGTTGTAACCATCAATTTGGCAGTATCCACAATGGGTTTTCCAAGCATGACCTCCCTGATTTGATAATCTTTTGGGGTCAAATCATCAATATCTGCATGTGGAGAAGGGATAGCAACATGGGCAAACAAGTCCTGATTTGATCACTCATGACAAAGGCCAATGTTTGTGCATCACCTACGGGTGGCTCAAGTTTCTTGAGAGCTTCAATTAATTCTCTCATTCCCTCTTCTTTAGTACCATACAACTTCCTTTTGTGCCTAACCATCAACTCTTTCCTCAACCATATAGGACTATTTTCCATCAGAGATTTATCTTTAGATGAAGATGAAGTCTGTACTACTATGCTTTTTCCCTTATCATTCCTCTCCGGAGTCTTCTCCTTTTGTGAGAGATCCACATCAAGCATCTCTGTATCTATTGAGTCCATAGTCCTCACCTCTGTATCTTGGGAAGCCTATTGAGGTTCCTCATATATTTTCCCTTCTTCTAACACTTCATCGATGGGTATTTGTTGTGGCTCTTCTTCCTGTCTAGCTCATATCGGTTCTTCATTACCTAGAGTGAGAGAAGTAACTGTTCAAACCTTTATCCATGCAAAATAAATCTTGATTTGGTGATGGTAGAGCAATTTCGAGTCCTTGTGGCTGAGGCAAAAATTGGATCCAATCCTCTTGTTAAGGTTGATTAGTCAGAGTATCTCTTATCTTATCACCTACCAACTTAGTGCCTACAGACATGAAATCAAAATTTGACATCTGAAAGACATCAACTCCTTGGTCTTCTTGTTCATCGATGCATTGTTATAATTCATCCTTCGAAGTTTTAGCCTAAATAGGCTATGCAAGAATGGATGGTGGTGTTATAGTAGAGCTTCTTCTTCGTTCTACCTCTATAGCCCTAGCAAAATGAGTCCTTTGACTCAAGGGAAGGTTATCTTCTTCATCTTCATCATCCTCTTCTTCCTCTTCTGGAATAACTTCTGGGGCTGATGGAAAAGGAATAACCTTTCTTATCACCTTTTGTCTCCATGTCCTTCTAATCGAAGTTTTTATCTTTCTCTTCTTGGGAGCCAATGGGGATGCTTCTTCCTCTTGTGCAGGTGGAGACACTTCTTGTGTTTCTGTTTCAGTTCCTTGCCCCTCTTCCGATGGGGGCACTAGTGGGTTATCCCGAGTCTAGATATCTTCTATCTTTTTTGCCCCTTGTACATTTTTTGCCCCTTGGTGCTCCAGTGCTTGAGTTGCCTCTTCTTTAGGCTTAGCTTGTTGAGAGAAGTTATTTTCCTTTTGCCTTTACCCTTCTGTGCCCTAAAGTATCCAACTTCTCTGTCAAGTTGATGCATTGTTTCTGGCCTTACTAGAGATTGAGCCATGAATGTTGGCACTATCACCTTTGCTCCTCTACCTTTCACTAGGTGGGTTATAGCTTGGAAAAGTACAATTTGTGGAATCAAATCCAACTTGAATGATCTTTTGATGCAATCCTTGGTCAATTGGATGACATGCCTCTCCCTATGATTAATATTTGTGTTTTCTTCTTGATCAATCTCCACATTCATGATAGGTCAATCAAATATCTTATCTCTATTATATAAGGGATCTAAGACCTCTTCAATGTCTTGCTACACTATCTTTAAAGGGACCTTTACTCTCAAGGCACTACCTGCCAAATAGAGAGTCATCCTACAATAATCCCTGATTCAGATTTTCTAGTCATCCACTGCATTCATACAATGATCCTCTATGGCATCTTCATGTTGAAATTATTTTCCTACCAAGTACTAAAATTTGCAAATGTTATCAAAATAAGGATAAGGAGAGTTATATTCCTTCAAAAGATACTAGTCCCATTCAGATTCAAAAGTCACAATATCTCATTTTCGAATAACACTAAATAAACCTATAGTGATGGGCCATACCTAGGTCTTCTTATGTTGCTTCCTTACTCTCTCATATGCAGACAAGAGTTTTCATGCAATCTTTAGCAATATGAGCCTGTCACATGGATACCTAGGGAGCTTCTTTGGATTGACAGTCATACCCGCTACCTTTAAATAGGTGAATGTCTTATATTGGATGTAGTAGGTATCAATTTTTGTAATTTTTGCCATTGCCTCATCTGACATCCTTTTCAAATAATCTCCTTCAATGAACTAGATGATTGTGAAAATGAAGGCATCATTCACTATTCTATATTCTTTATTGTGCTCTGAAACCTTTTTCTTTACCAATTGGGGGTATACCACATAAGGCCATGCATATGCATCTTGAATATTGCCCCTTTTGAACAATCCTAGATAATTTGTTGCTCTTGCAACTAACAAGTACACCAAATAAGATGTCATTTAAAACCTTTGGTTGTTCTTGATCGCCACTAGTTTCTCATCTAAATTCTCATTAAGAATTGAAGCCCAATCAATTGGTATCTTTGTTGTTTTAATGGTCTCGATAAAGTGTACCATCCATATGTTTAGGTGTCTTGCTATTGGTAATCCTATAACTCTACTCAAGAACACTATAAAATGTCCAATATCATCTTTCATATAGCCCCTTGTCATATCTACTTTGCCTGCTATTCATCCAAGAGGAGTCTTCTCAATGAGATACAAAGATTGAATGATTTCAAATGCTTCCTCTCCATGCTCTCTATACCACCTTTCTACTTGATGATATGTTAACTTGATATACTAATCTACTCTCGGAAGATGGAATACCTTCTCTATATTCTTAGGTCACAGTTCTAGGACGATCTCTCTAGTTATACCAAGGATAATTTTAAGAAACCCCTACCTAGAAAAATATGTAAAATGCAGGAGAATTCAACATTTAATATGAAGGAAACTTTTCATATCAAGGGCAATTTTTATATTCAAGGCAAGGAAGAAAATTATTTTTTGTTTGTGAAAATTTCCTTTCCATATCATAATTTAATAATAATTGTGGCTAATTAAATTATTGTTTTTTTGCACACAAATAAATGTAGGCGATTTTTTTTGGTCATAAACATTTTTGTAATGTAAGAGGTGAATTAATTGTTTTATATAATAGAAAATATTAATATAGTTGGCTAATTTGTTAGTTGCTACAAATAGATTATTTAATTTTATAGTGAATTTACAAAGTCACGGGTGGGCCATGACCCATATGTCAAGTTTACAATGCCCAATGTACTTGTAGTTTATCATTCCATTACAATTAAATTAATAAAGTGTCATTTCTTATTGCCAACTTGGTCAACATCATTATGCATGTTATCATTGTTATTGTGAAAGGAATTGATGTAGATCGTTGATATAAGATAGATCAATGGCCTAAACTATATTTCGGGCCTAATTTTAAACATTATAACATAAACTCTAAATCTTCTTGAAATCAAAGCATGTGTCCTAAAGTCCAAAGTATAAAAATAGTTGACTAAACTAGGGTAGTTGGAGACATGCGTTGGTAAAATGGTAGGCGATGCTTGGCCCTAGGGAATATATTATTTTATTGTAAGGGCGAAATGACATTATCCAATAAGAAGAAATTAGGTGAAGGCTGGCGAATAGTTTAAAATAAATATGTCCTAAATGTATATTACATTGGCGATTGAACTAGGATTTGGGCAAATTATGAGTAAACTATTTAGCGATTAGCCTAGGATTTGGACACAAATTATTTAATATCTTGGTGACCTATTTGGCCCCGTATGTAGGTTTTATTCACCAAATTGCAATTTTCCAAAGATATAGAATAGCTATTTGGTGAAGATTCGCCACTAAAAAAATCACTGAGTTATACTTTTCACAACCCTTTCCTCTGAAACATAGTTCTCTGCCAATCTCATGATCAACTCGGAAGACTGTTTTGATACCAGGTGTGACATTGCCTTAACTAGCCTTGATTTGATAAGAATATATACCATATGGGGTCTTTCATTTGCCTTGTTGCATATCATCATGAATGCATTACAGTCAATATGACCTAGCTCAATGTCTCATATTTCTGAATATTCATCTTGGAAGCATGACTTTGCAGGAACACCTTGAAATTTGAAGACCACTAGTTTCAGAGCCATCTTTGCAATGAGGGAGGATGAGGAGGAAGCCATTAAATCTTCTTAAAGCTAATGTCAAGGCTTGAAGAACATGCCAGAAAAATCATCTTACATAAACCCTAATTACTATAAAAAACCCAAAAACCCTAATCCTACACAAACTACTAAAAAATACTTAAAAACCTAACTAAAACCTCTGGGAGACAAGATTTGGCACACCTTGCACACCTCAGAGGTGCAGGTGCACCTTTCCCCTTTGTTATATCTTCAGCACTAAGGGTGTGCACCTAGCACACCTCATGGGGTGCGCTAGGTGCACACCCTTATATTGTGCTAAAGAAAGGAACTGTCAATAAGGGTGTGCACTTAGCACACCTTGTGGGGTGCGCTAAGTGTGCAACCTTTTCAATACTTTGCATATGGGAGCTTTGTCTTTTGAAAGGTGCACATGTGCACACCTTGGATAGGTGCACACATGTGCACCTTTCACTGGGTGAAATCTTAGTTCAATGTTAGGTTTTAGTTTTTTAAGTTTGTTAATGCAAAAGGTGTACACCTTTGCCTTATATGTTCTTTAATGCTTGTGTGTTTTGTGTGAAGCAGAGTGGCACACCTCGGAAGTTGTGGAGGTGTGGTAGTCAGGAGCTTGGAGGAGAAAATGAAATGAGCAGAGGGGCAGAGTCTTGGGCTTTATAGGCTTGGGATTGAGCGCACCTCTTGGAGGTGTGCAGCTGTGTAGGTGTGCACTTCCAAGAGGAATGTGCTTTTCCTTAAGTGACTACCGCACTAGAAAACCTTGGGAGGTGCACTAGGTGCGCTAGTGCGCCCCTTATAATGCAAATTTACTTTTCTCCCTCAGAAACATGGTTTTCAGAATCTGGATTTTTAGACAAAGACCCAGATTAGGTAAAAACACCATAAAAAATCCTTAAAAAGACTAGACCTAGGATTATGGATCCAAAAAGCTAAAAATTAAAGTAGGGGGTCCCCATTTCTAAGAAAAATGGGGCGTGCATTGTGAAACCACAACACCTATTAATTGTCAAAATGTTACTGAACTCCATTTCTTGGTTGTTACAGAAACTAAATTTCTAAGAAGGTAAGGAGATGCAAAAGAGAAAGTGACACTTGTCACATTACATTTGGAGAGAGATTTCAAGAAGAGAAACATCTTGGTCATCATTAGTCTTTTTGACACTTTTTGAAGTTGGCTTGTGAGCTTTCATTGCGGCTAGAACAACAACCAAGTCCTCTAAATTTGGAATTTGCACATTGTTGGCTCGTATCATCTAAAAGTCGTAATCTCCACCCATCTTCTCCATGGATTCAACCCACGACTACATTTTTTTCAAAGCCTTCATCACATTCCATTTATGACAGTGAGCTTATGTAATTCAGAAACCGTGAAACTAGAGGGGTTCATTGCTTCATCTATGGACTTCGGATAAGAAGTCTTCATGCATTCATGTTTATTACTTCTGTACCTCCATTGGTGTAAGACTCTATATGGAGGGCAGTGAGGTATTTGAAAATGGTTTCTCACTCTTTCTTAGCATTGTCATACATCTTCAAATTCTTCTCTTCTCTAGAAATCCTCTCTCTCTTGAATTTGAGAGATTGCATCTAATGGATCTTAACGGTTCATCCTCTATTTTCAAAATCCCTAGACTGACAATGGTCATAGTCTTTAGGGCTATTACATCTTGAATAAGAAACATAACCTCCTTATATTTGTTAGCATCTACCTTCAATTGTTTGAGGTTGGAGAATGTGATTTCGTCCAATCATACTACCTCCTTACATGGATTTACATGGATTTCCAAGCTTCTCAATGATAGGAAGTCCCCTGACCTTTATTTTTTTGATCCAGGTCTTCCCAATTTTCCTGAAATGCCTTTCCTCCTTAAGCTTGATGAGTAGAGCTTTATTACCTTCCACAAAGAGGTTGAAAGATATCAAATCGGAGGATTTTCCTACAAGATTGGTGAGAGGGGCAGGAAATTTCCTAAGGCACTCAAAAAAATTCTTTATTTGAAGATTTGAGGAGGAGCTTAGATATATTCAGCTCCTCTAGCTCCTCCTCCACCTCTTGATTGATGGACTTCCATATTCCAACCCTAGTATCATGTCTTGGAGGCCTCATATCAAATTGTTGGATGTTGAAATACATTAGGGAAAGATTTAACAAGCTTCCCTCAGTCTAATCATGAGAAATCTCCATAATAAGGTTTCTTGTGTTAGTCTCTCTACCCAAGGTCGCCAAGGTAGAAGCTTTAGTAGCCTTCTTGGCAAAAGACGACTGCTTCACAATTTTGGCAATTAAGTTCTTCAGAAGTACTCCTTTCTCTATCCTCTTCCTCTTCTTCTCAAGTGTGTTCTCTAGCCATGATTCTATAGTGAGCACATTGAGAGAGGGTTGGAGAGCCATTGCATTGAAAATCTTCCTTGCAAGAAGAGGAGTTTTTGTCTTTCTGGCAGAGAAAGGAAAAATGACTTTCTGAGAAGAAGAAGCAGTGGTGAGAACATTACCTTGGCTTCCTGATGCTTGAGGTGTCTCCTGTGGTTGCGTTCCTCCATTTAATCCATCATCTGGTTGAGCTCCATTCGAACCATCCAGTTTGATCACTACAATAGAGGGATTTCTTTCTTTCACAACATCTAGTTCTGTTTCCTTCTTTTCTTTATCCTTCTTAGGCTTCTCGACCGATCCTATGACTAGAATTGAGCCTCCTCCGCATGTAGGAGAGATAGGAATTTTCTTCTCTGGAGGTTGATCTCCCCCTCTAATGGATTTTCTTGCAATCTTCTATGAAGGTCACCCAAATCATGGAGCTGCAGTTGGGTATCACTCAAATTTCTTCTTGCAATCTTCTATGTAGGTCACCCAAACCATAGAGCTGCAGTTGGGTAGCAGTTGGGTATGACTCAAATGTTTTTAGTATACAATTGATTTCATTCGAACTATCATACCCAACAAACTTGGAAGCCATGTTGAAGAACTTATAACAACTGTAATGGTTAACTTGGCTGCAAAAATTGAAAATATTCGTTGAAGATGCGATGCTGGAAGAATGCAACCAAATCTTACTTCATATATCTTAACTTTATGATCCCTGTTTGGAGTCGAATCAACGGATTTTCGTTAAACTCAAAGTGACCTTTGGGCATTGACAATCATACTTGAAATTAATTTAATGCAGAGGTTAACAACCAAAAATGACATCAGCCAGGTCTTTTCAATACAACTTTCTCTTTATAAAGCAGATCTTTCTTAAATTTTACAGCTTTAAGTGAACATAATGGTCCCTTTAATTTTCTTTTTGACTTTAGTAAAGAGCAAAGAAACTAAAAAACACAAATTTCACTGGCCCAATGGTGAGAGGAGGCCTTAGTAAAGAGAAGTATCCTCACCGCCATTGAAGAGCACTTATTGATGAGTTCCCATATGTCCTCCCACTACTCAGCATCATCGTATATCACCTTTGGCTCAAAATCCCAAGCATCTTGCAGGTCAAAAAAGTTCTTTCTTGCAACAACTTCACAAACAAAGTGAGAAAATGGGAAATTAAACCAAAATAAAAATTTAAAATGCAAAAAAGAATCAGTTAGATACCTGAAAAGTTGAAGCGGAATGTAGTCCACAACTAAGTAGTTAATGATGACATTGTACAAGGCTCTCTATCAAGCATGTTTTGGTTCCCAACAGATGGAAAACTCTAGAATGGGAACAAATGAAAGGAATGTTAGGTGTCTTAGGCAAAATTAAGGTGACTTAAAACATGAAGTAAATGTAGTTGCATATCAATGGTCAAGATGGCAGCAAGAAGTATTGGCGGCCAGGGTGGTGGATAGTGTGGCATTGTGGTGAAATGTTATAGAACTACCCAATTTACATGCAAGGAAAGACTCCTATGCACGCCTCAGTCTTTGCAAGGAAAAACTTCTATGCACACCTCAGTCTTTGTGCACGTTCCAATTTATACATCAAAATGGCAAGTTTGACCTACCTTCGACTAATCGTGTTTGAACTCGTGGCACTGATTTAAGGTTGCAAACTAGACCATCTAAGCAGCACATATATATTTTGGCTCCTCTCCCCTAACATCAATGTGATTTATTTGATATACAAACCAATCCTAAATTCACTTCTAGACCAAACTGACTAAAAAAGAATTACATAGCACTTTTTAATTTATGATTAAATAATATATATGATCACAATTATATCAAAATAATTTTTTAAAATAAAATTATTTTGCATAACATTCAAAGTCTCATTCAAACTCACTCTTTCCTCTCCCGTTATTTAGTTGTTGAAGGCTCTCTTGTTCAATTTGTTTTATTGAAAAAAAAACTATATCAAACTGCATAGCAGATATTAATTTGAGACCAAACCAGATAGCCTGATAACCTGTGTTTGAGAAGTTTCTTGCATAAATTCGTTACATGATGGCAGAAGTTTCATAATAATTATAGTTTGTGTCATCATTTCCATTATAAGATTTCATAACCTTATCAACTGCAACAACCCAACATAATAACATAAAAAGAATCATCACTTCAATTATGAACTGGTTTGAACTTTTTTTTAGATTGATTCACATAAAGTCCATTTTGAACATAACAAAGTTTAACTCAAGCTCGTTCTCTCCCTTCCTGTGTGTTAGCAGTCAAGGCCCGCTTGATCTATGAGTCTAAATTTAGCTGACTGAGAATCATAACCATAACTTTTATGGGCATTATAAGAAGCAAGAGGCTCATTATCCTCAGACACTCTCTTACTGTCACTCAACAAAACATTGCAACACTTTTTCACAAACCTCTGGTCTATCCAATCACTATCAGCAGAAAGAATGAGTTTGTTCTCATCAAAGCAATCTTTCATTGACATGGCATCTCTTGAAAAAGTGGAAGAAGGATCCATGATGTGCCCATCTCTTGTAAGAGAACGAGGCCAGTATAACCACTGAACAAGCAAGTCCTTCCCATTCTCTCCTATTTCAAGAACTTGGGCCACATAAGGATTTCCCCATATATTTGAAGAGACCTCTACATAATCCCCAATGCCAATAGTTAGTCTCTGTCTTATCAGAAGCGTCCATTAAATTTGGGTATGTTTTAGAAACAGTATCTGTGGACCCTGTTGCAGATAATTCTGTACCAGGCTTTCTACTATAACACTCTTCTCTCTCACTATTTCTCCTCATTCTGATTACCTTAGGCCTTTGCACTCAGCTTTTTTTGGCAATGTAAATACCACTTCATCGGCTCATGTATTATATAGCTTTGGATGATATGATGGTGTCTCCTATTGGTGTCGTTTGAAGAGAGTATATTAATTGTGTTTTTAAATTAATATGATACATTTAAAACTAGGAAAGACGGTCTTAATTGGTCATTTTGTTTTGTAGAGATAAAATTTACTTTTTAAACTTATGTTTATAAATGCCCTTTTATTGTGATAAATGTTTTGATTGGATATATAAATTGGAAGGAGCAAAGTTATATAAAGTAGGGAAATATAGGAAACATCAAAGGCTGGGCAAAACTTGAATTAGAAATACAATGAATGAATCATGTTAACTGATTTTCAGGTCCACAATTGAAGACAACAAAAACAGGAAAGAGACCCATCTAAGTGACGAAATTCATTAAATATCTGTCTGGAGAATGAGGTGAGTATAAATGTTAATATGATCATGGCATGGTTGAGATTAATGGCATGGTCAACCATGAAAACTTGTCACAGCATTAAAAAAAAACTCATCTTGGGTTAAAACACGCTATAACAAGGAATAAGCTTTTTTTACAGGTTTGAAAACAATGGTAGAAAATGGCTACAACTAGTTTTATCACCAAGTTTTTGATCATGCAAAGAGTAGTGAATGGGAGTATCTTGAAAAGTTTTGCAGATAATTAAGTTGTGTTTGTTTACAGCAGGCTTTTCCAAACAGTGGATAATTAAGCCGAGAGGCTTCTACAATGAGAGCATCGATTGTTGTAAACAATTTGGCATTTTCAATAAAATTGACGTGCATTCAAAAGTCTTAGTTGGGCCATTTCCATGGGAAGTTAAAGCGTCCAGCGGATCTCAAACTGGTTGCCAGTTAATAGATCACTTAATCAATGAATTAATGATTTGGCTGACAGCAACGAATGTTACTTCAGATCTGAGTCTTTGGAGGAGATGGGATTTTAAAGGCCTGAATTTAAAACGACAATTTGTCTCTTTTAATATGGTTTATTACCTTTTTGGTTTTTACCTCTGCCTGGAACACACGTTACACCAGCAAAAGAAAGACACGTTTCTAACGTTACTGCTCCATTAATGCATCAATTGTAAATAAAATTTGCATTGTTCATTATGGTAGCTAATGAAGCGACACAGAAGAATTCGCCCAGTTTCTATAAATATGGGTTTTCCCACATTCATTTCTTAGATTTAGAAGCAAAGATTGCTTAGCTTTCATCATCAAAGTTTCCACAGGTATGCTTCATTGCTATTTTTTTTTTAACAGTTTACAAATTTTGCTTATTAGACACAGACGTCCATATGCATCCTTTGGTTTTCAAACCAAACTATATAGATTTAGCTTTTAAATGTAAGTCTCTAGCATTTTTCTTTTAGAAATTTTCAAATGCAAAGATGCAATATCACCGATTAATGCTGCTAACACTCGTCTGCAATGTCACCCACTCCTTGATGTTCTTGAGAAAAGGAAACCTCCTTGTAGCGGCGTCGAGCTTCTCTTTATGGGATGACCTGGTATTGTCAGGTGTAAATGACCAGCTGTTTCTCAAAAATCCATTTGATTTCTTCATCCCCTTGTCTTCTTCATTGTCACTGTCCTCCTTTCTTTGCAATTTAATCTTCTGCATCTTGATTTTATCTTTTGATGGAGTTGCATAGAGCATTTCTTGTAATGAACTTGTGTTGTTTTCCTGCCTGCTAGAGCTATTACACTTCTGAACATGGCATCCATATTGCATTTCATTTAAATTGCCACTTTCCAGTAGGGCAAAATTTATTCTTCAACACTTATTAATTTCAGTAACAACACTATACACTTATTAATTTCCATAACAATTTCCCATACGCAACCCTGGGAAACTTTTTTGTACTAGTTAACTGAATATCAAAACTGTACAGATTAGACATATAGTTCTAAGATAATTTCTTCTTTGGTCTGCTCAATAAGTCTAATGCATGGATTTTTCTTTAGTGTAGATTAGAAAGAAAAGAAAGAAAGATTTTTTTTGCTTTGTTAAATATATTAGTATATTCTAATTATATCTAGATGTTTCTAATTTTTGTAATCATTTAAATTAAACATTATTATCTTTTTTAGGAGGCTTAAAATTAGAAATAAAAGAAAGAATGATATTTTTTGCTTTGTTAAATATATTAGTATATTCTAATTATATCTAGATGTTTCTAATTTTTGTTATCATTCAAATTAAACACTTTCTCTTTTTTAAAGGCTTAAAATTATAAGAAAAGAAAGAAAGATTTTTTTTTGCTTTGTTAAATATATTAGTATATTCTAATTATATCTAGATGTTTCTAATTTTTGTAATCATTCAAATTAAACACTTTCTCTTTTTTAGGAGGCTTTGATTACAAATGATATATAATAAGCATAAGATATTTATTAATCTTATAGATGTTTCTATTTTTTATTAATAAAAATTTAAAACCTAATATTCTATAGTTATAATTATTATCTGTAAATTCATAATTCAAAATTTATTCTTAGTTTTCTTTTAGAGAATAAATTTTAAAAATAAGCTTTTAAATTTTTTGTAATTTACATTTTGGTTTATTATTCACAATTTGGTTTTTACGAATTCTATGAAATATTACTTTATATGTAATGAATTTTTGAAATAATGATATTTTTAGTTTAATTTTTAAAATAATTGTTTTAGAAGTAAAATTTATTTTTTAAACACCTATATCTAATAGAGGATTACAATGCATCCAGTTCTCTTACTTTTACAATTATACAATGAATAGTGAATTAATGATATTTTTAGTTTCACTTTTTAAATGGTTGTTTTAGAAGTGAAATTTAATTTTTAATTTTGTTTTCTTTATAAAAATTTAAAAGTTAATATTCTATAGTTATAATTATTATGTGTAAATTTATAATTCAAAATTTATTCTTAGTTTCCTTTTAGAAAATAAAGTTAAAAAATAAGCTTTTAGATTTCGATGTTACTTTTGGATTTGACATGTAGTACATGTCATAGTAGTCTCACCTTTTGGTTTGAAATACACTACATGTGATAGTAGTGTTAAATTTTGGTTTCTCATACTAGCTTGATGCATCTTATTATGATACTCTACTCACTATTAAAATTAATAAAAAAGAGTACATTTATTAAAACATCTTTTATCTTCAATCATTGAACAAAATCTTGAATGTAGTTTTCACTATTAATTTTTTTAAATCAAAGATTACAACATTATATAAATAATATTAATAAAATATAAGTTTTTTGTTAAAAGAAATTAAATGCATAAAATTACATGTCAATAGGAAAGAATCAAAGAAATATTCTTCTCTTTCAAATACCAATTTATTGTTATATATGCATAGCTTAATTCTTGTCACTTTGATACTGACCATTTTTTATCCTTACATTATAGATATTAGAAAAAAATTAACCATAGATGCTCAATAAAATAATTTTGAAAATACTATCACAAGCCCACTTCTTCCAAACGACTCGGTGCAATCAAGCCAAATTGTTCAAACTTATTTGGATAGATTGGGAACAATCATTTCTGAGTCTTGTAAAAAAATAACAGATGAAATTCATAATGCAAGCTTTCATGTTCGAGGTGTCCAAGATTCTCAAATCTTGCAGATGGGACAATATACAAAGGAAAATCATGACGCATAGAAGGAATCATTTAGGTTCTTTGAATTTATGAAAGACATCCACTATGATGAAGAGCACATGGATGGCGAAAATAACCTTTTCCTCACTGATGAATCCCACATGTTTTTGCATCACTATAATGAAATCTAGGAGTCATATTATTTGACATTATCAATTCTTTTTATAAATTTGTCTGTTCGACTTATCAATTTTGATGAACGTATGTTATTTTTCCTTTGTCTTAAATAAATTTAGTATTATACATACAAGACTATTTGGTATTTAGTATATTTGTAGATCTTCTTCTCTTATCTAGACAAAAAAGTTCCTCCAATATGTATTTGTGAATTGTTAAACTATTAATTAGAAATGAATAAATATCTATCTTATCTGAAACACAATGCCACTAAATTGATGTGATATTTTAAACCAATTTTATCAAAAATAGTGTACTAAATCTACTATTTTTTTAATGTCTGGTTACAAATTTATTTCATAGAAATGAATAAATCAAGTATGAATTTCCAATCGGATCAAGAAAGAAGACAATACCAAATGGAGCAACAAAGAGCATACCAGAGAGAGTATCGTAGACGATGACAAGAAAAAATGACACAAGCTGAAAGAGAAGAAGAAAGAAGAAGGAAAAATGAAGTTCAACGACTAAATTATGCTAGAAGAAAGGCAAGATTTCCATTACAAGAATTGGAATTACAAAATAGGGATAGAATTACTCGTCAATGAACATCCGATGAAGTATCTCATTTTGAAACACAAGGGAGACATGAAGTTGATTTTGAATCAAGTGAGAGGTATAATCAAGAATTACCTGCATTTGTGGAAATGAGTCCCCATAATGAAAATTCAAGAACAACAGAGCATGTTCCTGAAACACCTCATCCTACAAGCCAAAATAGGATAAATTTAGGTGGAGAAGGCAACAAAGAAAATATACAAAACCCAACTATATTTCTTTAGGATAATTTCTATAGATTCCAAATGCAGTTTCGACAACAACTAGATAGCTTGAAAATGCCACAGATGTGTTATATTTGTCAAGAATGCTATCTACGAATGAAAATGGTTCGTACATCAGAAGGTCCAATATGCAATAGATGTCGACAAGAAAAGGGAAACAATAGATTTTCTGCTTTAAATAATATGGATCCAAGGCCACAACCTGAGGAGCTTGTAAACTTGACCCAAGTTGAGGAAATGCTAATGACACGTGTCAACCCCATCCTTCAAGTTACACATGCAACAAGAAGTCAATATAAATATAAAGGGCATACAATAAGTTTCCCACAAAATATAGAACATGTTTCCAATATATTGCCACACACAATAGATAACTTGCCAATTATTATTGTTAGACGAAGAGATCAACGTAGAACAAACTATAACTTTACTGTGAATAGGGATTGTGTCTACAAAGCACTCAAATACAAAGTAGAGCATGATAAATTTTATTCAGATGTCCAAATTAATGAAAATGCTCTCAATGATCTACCTAGAAATGCATATGAAAATATCTTTGCCAGATTAAAGACAGTCAATATGGAATTTGATTCAGATGCAAATGAGATTATTTTTGTTGGTCCAGTCATGGAGTCAGATGAAGGAAATATAATAGATCATACAACATCAATGGCTTCAAGACCACCTAATGCCCAAAAAGAAATGGAACTTATTCGTGCATGGGTCAATAACCCTGATGTGAATCCAACATCATTGATAGATTGGCCAAGTATAGGTGTATCTCCCATTAATGAATATGTCACATTAGGATTACTTGATATGGCATTTCCAACATTGTTTCTTGATGGAAATTGTGATTGGTTAGAGCCACAGTTGTGGCAGGTTTATCTTCACAAATTTGTGAAACATCTGATGCATTACAGGGATCATCATTTTGACAAACATCCCAAATTTAGATATTTTGTATTGAACATGATAATGAGACATCGTGCACAAAACTCATCATTAGTGTTTGTGAAAAGAAGCTTTAAAGACATGCCCATTACCATCCATGAGTTGCGACAACATATGGAAAACACACCCCACTCTAATCTAGCAAATAAATTGATGTGGTTTGGGACATCATTAAGGGGAACACGGTCATATTGGACTAAATCTTGTGCAAAATTAATAGATTTGCTTCATCAAATTGGTACTCCTACAATATTTTTCACATTAAGTGCAACAGATATGTATTGGCCTGATTTGCATGCACTTATGCTAGGAACAATACCAACTGATCCACGAGAAGCTCAGAATTGGAGAAGACAAAATATTATTGACTATCCTCACATAGTTGCACACTATATGCACTTAAGAAACTCAATGTTTAGAAAAGAGATTCTAGAAAAGGGAATGAATGTCAAGGACTTTTGGTGTAGATATGAATGGCAACATAGGGGGTCCCCGCACATACATGAATTCATATGGATTGAAGGAGCACCTGATATAGATAAAATTGATTGGTCAAATGAGGAGGAAAGAAGAAGTGTTGAAAGATATTTTCACTCCATTGTTCATGCATGGAACCCTAGAAATGATCCTCATCAACGAAATATACAGGCATGTTAATAAATATTTATATATATTCATGTAATGTGATATTAATTAGTGTACTTATCTTTTCTTACCTTCAATTGTAGGCATTGGTCAATTTTCAACAACATCCATGTCTCAAAAACACAAGACAACTTGTAGAGGTGGATTTGGACCGTGACTATGAGGAAATATTAAATTGTGTGGAGCGACACACAATTTGTAAGGAGGGTACATGCCTATGAAAAAAAAAGGGAAAGATGGTTTGCAGGTAATTATTTTGTCCCAATGAATATTTATTAAATATATATAAATAATTACTACAAAATGATAGGGCTTAATATAATATTTCTTACATGGAGTGTAGGTATAATGCTTCCTGAACATTAAACCTAGGGGGATCAAAATTATATGAAGACATGGAAACAGGGGAAAAGAAATTTGAACCAATGAGAAATGATGATAGAGTCAATTCACATAATCACCACATACTACAATTATGGAGAGCAAATATAGATTGGCAACCTGTTCTTTCTAAACATGCTGTCATAAAATATATCGCCAAGTATGTAGCAAAAGCAGAGAAAAGCTCAGAAACATACCAGCAAATGTTGATCCGTCTATCCAATATGGAAAATTCAGATGATTTAGCAGCATGGGCATATAGGAGGCTTCTAACTGAGAAAATTGTAGAAAGAGACATTGGTGCTCAAGAAACTTGCCATATGTTATTAGAGCTTCAATTGTGGAGTGTAGTAGAAGATTTGTCAATCTAAATGTCTCACTTGTGTAGGGCCCATTTGCCGTTGCACCAAAAGCCATGACTGTTAGTGAACATGGAACACCACATAATTAACCACCTGTGGGCAGGGGAGTGTGTCGCATCACCCAAAAATCTCCCCCTCGACGCACATACCAGGTGCTTACGTGGGTCGGGAAGGCACCGGGAAGATTTGAACCCATGACCAAGCCAAAACCAGGCTCTGATACCAATTGTAAGGAAAATTGGCAAGAAAGAATATAACCATTTCCACATAACCCATAATAGATCTGAAATAAATACAAAATTAAAATCCACATGCAAGAGAATAGACAACATACCCACAAAATTGTGACACAAGATATACCCTGGGAAACCCTCATTTAAATGAAACATCCGAAATTTTTTTTTTGTCCCACAATTTCCCATGCCCAAAATATTTTAACATCCCATCATAACAACAAATTCAAAACCTTCAAATTTGCAATAAATCATTCATATATCTTGCCCTTTCTTTTATCCTCTCATGCATTCCCATGGATTCAATCTAGGGTTACAATAATAAAACCATAGCTCTGATACCACTTGTAAGGCCCATTTGCCGTTGCACCAAAAGCCATGACTGTTAGTGAACATGGAACACCACATAATTAACCACCTGTGGGCAGGGGAGCGCGTCGCATCACCCAACAATCTCCCCCTTGACGCACATACCAGGTGCTTACGTGGGTCGGGAAGGCACCGGGAAGATTTGAACCCATGACCAAGCCAAAACCAGGCTCTGATACCACTTGTAAGGAAACTTGGCAAGAAAGAATATAACCGTTTCCACATAACCCATAATAGATCTGAAATAAATACGAAATTAAAATCCACATGCAAGAGAATAGACAACATACCCACAAAATTGTGACACAAGATATACCCTGGGAAACCCTCATTGAGGGAAAAACCCAGCCTCTAAAAGCATCCATCATCATGTATTATTCAGCAAAAATACCATTGCCATACAACCATGGAAGCCTTCATGGCCATAGCCACAACCGAGCAAACTATGTGAACAAGCATGAATCCACACATCCCATGCCATGCTTTCAACTTTCACAAATGCTCCCTTGGCTAACCTGTCAAGCCTTGTCCCGCTCGACTCTTGTCTTTTTTCTTCTCCTTGTCACTCTTTCTCTTTTTTCTCTACAACAACTACCCTTGTGGCTGCTTATATAGTAGCAAGTCCCACAAAATCACTAAGTGGTATTACATAAACCATGTGCTAAAACCATGTGCTACCTAACCCACTGACCCCACATTTAATATTGGGCATTTAATTCTTTTCCCCCAATATTAAATAATTACATGAAATATTATCACAATGTTACAATACAACTCATCAAGAATATTCTATGAGAATCTTTACATGTTGCACGTCCATCTAGGTACACCATTACATAATAAAAAAAAAAAAAAAATAACAATATTATGCAATGTGTGCAACACCCATTATCTCAACAACTTGAGATGTTCAAACCTGTAACTCTAAATAATGAAAATGAAAATGATGAAAAACAAAAAAAATCTTTCATTGATGGTTATAAAAAAAGGCCATTATATATGGAAGGTGTTACATTAATTGATGCAACTAGATCATGGATATATAATCCTAAGAGAAAAAGAGACAACAAATGGGAGCCTAGGGAAAGAGCTACAATTGTCAGAGTATTTCCTAGGTTTGTATTTATCCCTTCATGTGAGTCAGGTAAATGGATCGAGTTTTGTTTATCAGAGTTACTTCTCTACAAGCCATTCCATGATATTGAACAGGATATTGGTCATGATGATGCCTCTATCACATGAAGTTGAGAGACATTCACTTACAACCCTTGGCATGTTCAACGTACAATGTCTGCAAAAAATGTCGAAAACCCAAATGATTATGAAACTGAAGAAAATGAAGATGTTCATAGAAATACTATAGAACATGAATGGGAGATTATATCTAGGTTGCACGAGGGTCAAAATATACATTGCTCAATAATAAACATGTTGGGGAGAAGGGATGTTGATAGACAAACAAATTGGTCTGTTGATTATCAAGGAGAAGAGTACACTTCCAGAGCAATCAATTTCATAAGTAACATGAAGAATCATGGGTGCCTTATCTATGATGGAATTCCTCAATGCATAAGCTACATGACCCTTGGTGAGAAACAAAAAAAGGCAGTCAACATAATTATGACGCACTACCATAGAAATCAAAATGCAGAACCATTGTTTTTGATAATTCAAGGAACAACAAGAATAGGAAAATCATATCTAATTGGTGCCATTAGTTAATCTCTTCAAAATGTGGCAATGCCCTCCCATTCTCCACTTCTATTACTTGCACCAACAGGAGTTGCAGCATTCAATATAGGCGCTTCTACAATTCATTCAAAATTGAAGATACCAATAAGAGATTTTTCTTAGCTGGAAGGAGAAAGACTCACAAGTTTTCAAGAAGAAATGTCACATATAAAATATATTTTGATTGATGAAATGAGCTTCATTGGTCAAAACATGTTAGAAAATATAGATTCACGACTGCGCCAAGCATTCCCACAATCTGCACATATAAGCTTTGGAGGTAAAGATTCTATTTTTGCATCATGAATAGCTAACTCATGTGTGAAATATACTATATTTGAATCAAATTTATGAATTAATACATAGTTTTTAAAATAATTATTTTCGTCAATTGTATTTCAAGTGTATCTATAATATTGGTGGGAGATTTGGGCTAGTTGCCTCCTGTTAATGATAGAGCAGCCTATGATAGTAATAAGCACACAAAGTTGCTATGGCAAGAATTCAAGACTGTTGTCACATTAGATAAGATATTTAGACAATATGGGGAAGATATTGACCAACAAAGATTTCAACAACTTTTGACGAATCTAAGAGATGCAAACCCACAAATTGATGATTGGAGGTTGCTAATGTCAAGGACCCCTATCAACATAGATATTGCAACAAATTTTGAATTTGATAATGATGTTCATTTTTTCTCAACAAATGAAAATGTTCATGCTCATAATAAAAAAATGCTACATCCATTGAAGCATCCTGTTGCACATTGTGTTGCATCAAAAGTAGGTACTATTAATACAATAGATGACTGTTCAAATGATGAGTTTGATCTAGAGTTGTTAATATGTAAGGATTCAAGGGTCATCTAACTTCAAATGTATGGATAGAGGCTGGTCTTGTAAATGGGGCTCTTAGATACATTTGAAAAATTGTCTACAAGCAAGGCAGTGCTCCACCTAAGCCTCCAACATATGTGATGGTTGAGTTTGATGGTTATTCAGGGTTACCATTTGAAGATCACAATCCAAAGATAATTCCAATACCACCAATACAGAAGGGTAGAACACTTCAACTGCCATTGAGGTTGGCATGGGCATTGACTATTCACAAATCTCAGGGATTGACTCTTCCCAAAGCAACAATTGATACAGGACCAAGAGAAAGAGCAGCATTGATATTTGTGGCATTTTCACGTGTAAAATCTCTCCAGTGTTTGAGAATAATGACTCCTTTCACATATGATCGTTATGAGAAAATGAAAAAGGGTAGACAAATTTCCAAGCGCAAGGATGAAGAAAATAGACTTAAGCGCCTTGAAGATAGTTGATGTGATATGCTATTCTTAAATGTTATGTCTGTAAAAATCTTTTTGGACACATTAGTATTTTGTTTGTAACACTTCCTACTATATTCCATGTTTTAAAAACGTGTCTATTATACAATGATAAATGATAAAAATAACTTTCCTCATTTTAATTTATTCCATTTTGAGAAATCCTATCTTTTTTTCATGATATTTTATTTTTATAGATCTTAATTAATTATAATGATGTATTAAGTAATAATTATATCCTAACTAATTGTACTTATGTTTTAAGTAATTATTGTACTGACTCATTCAGTGATATCACTTTATGTTTACAAATTATATTTACTTTTGCTCCAATGTCTCTTAATATTTGATGACAATATTATGGATAACTTTTCTTTATTTAAACTATTAAATAAAAGATTCATTATATAATTTGAAAGAAAAAAATCAATGAATATAATTTACTTATTCTAATTATCATCCAATATTAATTTGATTTTGTTTCATACTTTTAAAATTAGTGAACTAAACTTTATTTGTATTGACTTTATTTGGTCTATATTTAAGTATAAGTGCTAGATTTAATTTGTGTGTTCTATATTTGATTATATATTATAATGCTTTTATATATTTTTATATTGATATTTGTTTAAAATTTTGCAACATATCATCTGAGCTATGGATCCTTCTATTGGAGAGTCAAATATCATTGTTACGAGTCCTGCTACTTCCATAACCTCAAATAATTTCTTTGAGACTGATTTAGATAAATGTAAATGAATAATCCGAGAATTGTGCTCACATATAATCAAAGCTTTGGAGAATGCTACATTGTCAATTGATACTATTGATGAACTAGAAATAATGGAAATGACAGATGTTGCCAAAGTTATGCGTGACACATCTGCAAAAATAGATGCATTTCCAGAAATGATGAAAGAAGTCTACCATGATCATTGCTCTAATAAAGGTCGCAACACCATCCTTATCACTGAGGAATATGTGATGCAGCTACATCATTATGGAGAAATGTTCTTTTTTTAGTTTCTTCTCATATTTCCTATACTTCATCTGAATACTTCTACTTGGGCTTATATTTCCTATTTCATCTATGTAAGTTTTATGAACAACAACATGAATAAGTTATTTTCACTATTCAACTCATGAACACATTTTTTTTTCATCTATGTGAATTTTATGAACAAAAAAACAAATAAATAAATTCCACTCTTCAAATGATGTTTAAAGGTACACTTACGATATTTGATGTTACATTTTCTATGCATAATCATCAACACTAATAATAATATTTATGAAATTGCTAACATTGATATGTATATTATGTATAAAATTTATGCTCTCATTCATATCTTAGATGCCATATTATCTATGCACAATTATCAAAACTAATAATAAAATGTATAAAAATATAAAATTGATACTGACCCTTTAAAAGATTAACATTTTATCAAGTCATTCAAAATTAATTATTCAAATGCATTATGCAAATTTTATTTTAATATTTATTAATAATTAAAGTTATTAATTCTAATAATTAAATAACCTTAATAAATTAAAATAATATTTTTAAAAATAAAAATAATAATAGAAAAATAAATATAATATATTTAAACAAATAATATTATTAATTGTGTGTCACGTCTGCTACTAGCTTACATATATTTATATATATATAAAAAAGCTGAGAGTTATCCTTCTCGAGGCACCTATTTTCATAATCTAACTAAGTGCAATAGGCGCCTCGAGAAGGATAACTCTCAGCTTTTTTATATATATAAAAGTATATATAAGCTAGTGAGTATGACAGTGATCATTTGTTCTTCTTTTTCAGCAAAGCGCCACAAGGAAAGTATCTATCTGAATAGTTTATGGTAAATTTATAGATATCAAATTATATAAATGTTCTATAAAGCACTTTAGGTATTTTCATTTCTTAGTCCTACGGTTTTGTAACATTGAGTATATAACTTTGGCACATGCAATTAGCAAACACTTCGAACTTAGTTGACGATTAAATTAGGGTTTTCTTAAGAATTCTTTGGTGTATTTTATTTTCAAATTATTTTTTGAAAGATTTTATTTATCTATATCAGTGAAATATTTTTAAAATTTTTTTTTTTGTAGTGCGCTAGGTGAACGGGGACGGGGGAGACTAGAACCCGTGACTAACCCCCTGCAACAGGAAAGATTTAACCAACCGAGCTAGGGCCCCCACCCATATCAATAAAATATTATAAAAAGATAAAAAATAAATTTTATTGACATGAGCAATATTTTACATAAATCTTATAATGAGAATATTATTCAAAGTTCTTGAGTTACCTTTTGTGTTAATTTAATATATTTAATAGAAGATAGTGTATTGAGTTTTGTATCTAAAAATTCTTTTCCATGGAGATTGTAGCTTTCTATACAATTTTCATCATTGTATTTGTCGTGTTCATAAAGCTTTTAAATTTATTTATTAATTAAATCTATTAAATAATTTATTTATCTCCAAGATGATTGTTTCAATTCAATTTGTCTTGTAGGAGCCCTTTTTTTGGAGGCTCCTCCATATTACATATTTTTTCGCTAAATTTTCTTAAGTGGCCTCTTAATTCTTTTAAACATATACACTATTTATCATTCTTTTCCTCAATGATTAAATTATACCAAATTATTGAGATGAGTTTGTTTAGTGCTAAATAACATGATATGTCTAGTGAAAACTGGTGGCTTTTATTTTTGTATTTCAATTCTTCACCCAGTCTCATTTCTTAAAAAGTATGACCTTATACATATATAATAGTTGATAAGACTTTATTTCTAAAATAAAATTATTCATTATATGTGTTGGTATTCTATTAGCTTTCTCCATCTTTTAATTTAGAAAAGTAAATAAATAAATAAAAATAATAAAAAGTTTTTTTATTAATTCAATATTTCTAAAGCTTTCATATTTTTTATACTAATTGTATCTATCATGTTAATCTTTTATATTTTACTTAATGAACTATTGTAACTAACGACAAATACAAGCCACTATTTAGTAGTTGTCCTTTGGTTCAACCCAATTAACTTTGAGTAGTCTAGATAGATTAGATTATCTACATTAATCAAATAAATATAAAACGTGGGCTTGGTGCCACACTGACAAGACCTTTGGGGGACTTGGGCTGAAGGATTTAAAAACTCAAGGTATAGCCTTGTCTGCCAAATGGATTTTTCAGTCCATGGAGGGTGATTCTCCTTGGAAAGTGCTAGTTAGGAGCAATATTGAGAGGGGTGTTCCTAGAAAAGCTAAGTCTTGGACTAGCCTCCCCTTTTGTGACCTCATTCTGGTAATTTTACTGTCATGGTTCAAGGCTTTGTGGTTTTCAGGTCTATTTGGAAGGCTTGGGATCATGTTAGGAAATTCATCACTAACAAGGAGTTTCATTCCAATATTCAACTCCATGGTGAAAGATCCATTTGGTGGAATCTCCACCTAAATGGCAAACCTTTGGCCCTTACCCAAGGGTGTTCTGCCAGGTAGTGGGCTAATAAAGGTATTAAACAATTTATGGATCTCTTTGAGTATGATCAAATTATGCCTTGGGATGTTCTTAAGGATAAATATGCTATCCCAGATTCACATAGAAGAACTTATAACATGATTGTGCAAGTTTCTGTTGGTCTTCCCACTATTTGCCACACTGATTCTCTCAGGTTCCTGAAGTGCAAATGGCCTGATGGTATCATTACTACTCTGCTCAAAGCTAAGAATATTTATAAAATCATTGATTGTAATATTGATATTATCAATCATATTAATGCTGTTTGGTACTCTTCTTATGATGCTGATGCTTTGAAAAAGTATTTTGATATCTTGTGGAAGAATCTTGTGGAACCCAAGATTAGATGTTTCAAATGGTTAGTTTTGTTGGACAAGCTACCTATAAAGAGAGATTTTGTTAATTCTGATATTTGTAACTTGTGTAGAGTTTCTGAAACTGGTAGACATATCCTTCTTGATTGTATTTTTGCTAAAGAAATATGGAAAATGTTTGGCATTGTTTATCCTATTAATGTTAATATTTTTGATATTATTTCTGGTCATATTAATGGTCTTCCTAAAGATACCAATTTATTTTGGAATATATTATCGTCTAACATTCTCTGGCATATCTGGAAGTGCAGGAACGAGGAAAGGTATCAAGGTAAGCATATGGATCTTACTGAGTTTTTTTGAAAACTCACTTACTTTAAAATCTTCTTGCACGTGAAGACTACTATGATGATTGAACTGGACAATACGAGGAGGTTCCTTCGTGATGGGCATGCTGCTCTTTACTACCTTGAGCTTAAGTGTGGGTACCAGTGGCGTAGTACTTTGGATTATCTACATTTTTTGAGCAAGCTTGCAATAGATTGAACAAAGATATTAGAGAAAAAGGGAATGCCAAAAAAGAAGAGTTATTTATGATGGTGCAGATTCAAGGCCATAAAAGTATAGTTTGGATGGAAAGTCCCTTAGGCTGGACTGCCTGGGTTGACAATCACTATGATCTTCTCAGCTAGATAGTTTTTCTTTTCCTCCTTTTGTTGCTTTGTATGTTCAACTAATACTTTCTCTTCTGGGTGAGGCTTGGCCTCCTTGTATATATTCGTATTGATACTCTGGTGTTTTTTTTCTTTTCTTTTCTGGTTCTGAAACTCTTATTTCTAATATAAAATATAAAATTTGTGTTCATAAGTGTAGATTAACACATCTATAGATTCTAGGAATTAGTTAAAAATTGTGCTATAAGAAAGAATTCCCTTATAATTTTATAAAAAAGTTTACCTTCACACATTCTATTATTTATAATTCTAAAAAAA
Source organism: Cupressus sempervirens (assembly GCA_028749045.1). Lineage (NCBI taxonomy): Eukaryota > Viridiplantae > Streptophyta > Pinopsida > Cupressales > Cupressaceae > Cupressus > Cupressus sempervirens. The sequence continues at coordinate 548,744,146 of CM053783.1, forward strand.
TATAAATTAGAATATTATATAAAGGCTATTAGACTTAAAACTAGTTATTATTATAGGGGTGATGATATAGTATACACAGTCTAAGATAAGACAACTTTAAATATACAATAACTAGTAGTTGTGCATTTATGTGCATGCAACAAAAAGCCGATACTAGTATATTCTTTTGAAAACAGTAAAACAAATTATCATCTAAATTTCTAAAAATGATAAAATTCCAGAGTCTTTTTCCATATGTAGATTAAATATGATTAATTTCTATGAAAAATCATATGAACAGTTCACGTAATGTTGAAAAATGTGTCTTAATATGAGTATCAATTAATGAGAAATAATTAGTTTAGCTTTCAAAAATGCCATAAATAAATTTTTATCAATAAAACTTGTACAAAGTCATATAATCCATGGAAAAAGATAATTGTGAGACTATCGAGAGTTTGAAGTTTTTTAATATTGCAAACTTCAAATTAAGATCTCATTAGGTAGGGAAGCCTATTGAGTGGCATTCCAAAATAGATAGATGAAAAAAACAAATAAAAATTAAATAAATTGATATTTAAACATGCACATTTAATCGAAGAAGTGATTCTCATGAAGTCTATGAATTCCATTAATGGTCATAATTGACTGATAACAGAAAAGTTACAACAAAATACAATAGGATGGAGAAATGTGTAGATAGTAGTATTATTTTTTATGACCAGCATGATAAAGGAAAAAAGTCTATGCAATGGGATGCCTAAATGTTCTTGGAAGGATTTTATGATTAGATTGGTTATGCATCCGGATAAAGTTAATTTCTGGAATATGGTAATTTTTGATCCAATCATGGTTCTTCAATAGTTATCCACTATAAACACAACCTCAACACAATGTTAATTACAACTAATTATATATTTATCCATGATATTATTTTAAAAAGTACAATAAATTATTTTATGATAATAACTCATTATATCATTTATATTAGTCTTCCACTTTAAAATTTTGTTTTATATAATTTCCCCATAAGATTTCAATTAAAAATTAACAATACATATAAATGTACATTTACATTTTTATTATTACATCCATTTATAATATTTATAATTTAATGATAAATAACAAATCAGATAAACACCTTTATTTAAAAAATAATAAAGTTAAACTACTGCCTAACAGTTTTTAATAAAGCATATACAAATACGACCAATAAAATATTAGCCAAAAATTAAATGGACTCAACCAAGAAGATATGAGACAAAATATAAATACAATTAAATGAGAATGTGGAGAAGCGTTGGCTACCGGTTGGGCTAGGGTTTTTCTCCTAGCCTGCTCTTGGTGTTTGATCTTTACTATTTTTCTGTTCTGTTTGGATTGCTAGCTACTGGACATAATTTGCGTCGGTGTTTTTGGAAATCTTCTGCAATCAATTTTGGATTGGGGTTTTATTGTTTGCATGGCAAGGCCTGGGATTTCTTCTCCGTTGGTGAGAACAGATGGTTCTTCTCCAACTATGCATGCAATGCGATCTGAATCGTTTTATTCAGGGGAGAGCTCCAAGCTGAAAAAAGTTAATGGTTGTTTTCCCCATAGCCATGATTGCCCTGTTCTGGTTATTCCTCCAACGTCTGTAATGGAGGAAATTGATTATTGGACCAAGCATGCTTTGATATGCAAATTTCTTGGAATCTGGATTTCCCTATCCGCTCTTGAGGCATGGATCTGTCGCTCATGGCAAGTGTAAGGCGATATGGAGATTATGTTGGTAGGGAATAGTTTTTTTTTTTTTGTATTCTCTTGCATGTCTGATCAAGATCGTGTTTTTGAAGGAGGCCCTTATTTCTACAACCATGTGGGGTTATTTGTCAAACCTTGGCATTCAAGTTTTAATTCTGCTAAGGATCTCCCTTCAACAGTGCTAGTTTGGGTTCGCTTGCCTCGTCTTCCCTTGGAATTTTGGCGTGAAGACATCCTTCGACAAATTGCTGCTTTGTTGGGAAAGCCGGCTGCGATCGCACATCAATCCCTCGATAAAAAGGTTATTTCTTATGCAAGAATTTGTGTTGAAATTAATTTGAATAACCCATTACCAGATTCTTTGGAAATTTGTATGGGGGATTCTTCTTGGGTGCAGCAGTTAGATTATGAATCCCTCCCTTTCCGTTGTTGGGTTTGTCATGAGTATGGTCATTTATAGCATTAGTGCCCCCGTAACTTGAGTTTCAAAGGAGTGGATGGTTTTACAGCTGGCAATGCTGGTGGTTTGGCAGATACTACAGGGAAAGGACAATCTCAAATGGCTAATACTACTAAGGGGATGAATCCGCAAGATGCTACAGGTAAGGGTAACGCTCAAATGCAGGATAAGGATGGATTTACCCCTGTTCACCCTTGAGCTAAGGGACGTGGTCAAAAGAGGCCTTTGAAAGAAAGATTATTTGATTCAAGTTTTAACCGCTTTGAGGTGCTGGATAGTATGGTTCTAGAGGAGGGTATTCCTCCTCCTATCTCTTCTGATCCAGTTTGCCCAAATGAGAGATCTGTTCCTAATGATTCTTGTGGGGCATCCCAAGTTGTAGTATATCATAATTGTGAGGTCCCTATAGCTCCTGTGACAGAGGCTCTGGTGACTCCTACAGTGTTGGAGGATAATGATGTTGTTTTAGTTGACTTGGTTAAGGATGTGCTACCATCAGGTAAGGGCAAGGGATCTCCTCTCCCCTTGGGGTTGATGCCTCGAACCTTTAAGTGGGCTTCTTCTACTCGCCCTCTAAGGAGTGGGTGCAAAACAGACCAAGAGAAGATTAAACTCATAGGAGATATATTGATTGAGTCCGGTTCAGTGAAACCTTTGGATTCTCATTTTCCCAATTCTACCCAATGATGATTATTCTCTCATGGAATGTAAGGGGGTTGAATAGCATCCCTAGACAAAAGGCTATTCATAACTTGGTGGTTGATCATAGTCTTGATGTTTTTTGTATCCAAGAGACTAAGATCTCTGTGGAGTCTATAGTCCAACATGCCTCTAGTATTTGGTCTCGTGGCCAATGCCAGTGTGTTGGGGCAATAGGAAGTGTGGGTGGTTTAGCTATATTTTGGGATCCTCAAAAAAATTCTCCTCTTGGCTGCATGTCTTCTCGCTCAGCTCTCTCTATGGTAGCTTCTGCTCTAGACTCAAGAGAGGTAATCATGGTTACTAATGTGTATGCACCTGTTGATCTTGTGGGAAAGGATGAACTTTGGGAACATATTCAATATGTTAGAAATTGTCATCCTTATCATCCTTGGGTGTTAGCAGGGGACTTCAATTCAGTTTTAAGTCTGGAGGAGAAGCATGGTGGTTTGGCTAGATTGGGGCCTTCTTCTGCTCTTCTTCGGAAATACATATCTCTTTTGCATCTCTCTGATGTTAAGCCTTCTAATGGTCTTTATACTTGGAATAATCGCAGGACTGGTGTTGCTGCTATCTCAGAACGTCTGGATAGATTTCTTGTTTCTTGCTTCTGGGTTAGTGGCACCCTTACTATCTCTTCAGAAATCCTTGATTGGAGGGGTTCAAATCATTGGCCAATCAAATTTTCCACTATAGGGGCTTATTTTCCGAAGCATCCTCCTTTTAAGTTCCAGTTGATGTGGCTTCATGACTCCTCTCTTCATGATTTTGTTTTTTGTTGGTGGAAAGATGGTGCTCCTACATATGGTACTGCAATGTTCTCATTTTCTAAAAGGCTTCAATATGTTAAAAGGAAGCTCAAGATATGGAATAGGGAATGCTTTGGGAACCTTCACTTTATGAAGAGGCTTGCTCAAGAAGATCTTGATGTCATCACAAGGGAGATTAGAGATCGAGGTTTCTTAGAGGATCTTGGCAAAGCTGAATCCCTTGCTTCTAGAGCTCTAGAAGAATGGGAACTTTGAGAGGAATTTTTTTGGAAACAAAAGGCTAGAGTTGATTGGCTCCAGGAAGGTGATCGAAACACTGCTATTTTCCATAAAACAGTGCAATCTCGCCGGAATTAGAGCACTATCTCTTCTTTGGTTAATTCTCAAGGTATCCAACTAAATTCCTTGCTAGCTTTGTTCCAAGAGGCTATTTGGTACTTCTCTACTCTCTTCTCTAAGGACTCTCCTCCTACTGATAATGAAGAAAATCTTATTTTGTCCTGTATTCCTTCCCTTATCACTCAAGAAATGAATGATTATCTCATGCGTCCTATCTCTTTGGAAGAGCTGGAGGAGGTGGTCTTTGGCATGCCTAAGGGGAAGGCTCCTGGTTCTGAAGGCTTTCCAGTTGAATTCTTTTAGGAATTTTAGGACATCATTAATCATGATTTTTTGGAGGTGGTTAAAGAATCCTATGCTAGCAAGCAGATGCTTTGAGCTTTGAACTCTACATTCTTGACTCTTATTCCTAAGAGAGAGGGTGCTAATCAATTAGAGTTTTTTAGACCAATTGCCTTATGTAATGTGGTTTACAAAGTTATTACTAAGTTGATTGCTGAGAGACTGAAAAGGTGGCTTCCCATTATTATCTCAGAAGAACAAGGTGGTTTTGTTGCTGGCAGACAAATTTTGGATGGGGTGGTTATTGCTACTGAGGCTATTCAGTCTATGGCTACTTCAAGGGAGAGATCCATGTTTGTTAAGCTAGATATGGCTAAGGCCTATGATAGAGTTAAATGGAGCTTCCTAAGGAGTATTCTTCTTTCTTTTGGATTTAGCTCTGACTGGGTGAGTTGGATTATGAGTTGTGTTACTTCTGCCTCTTTTTCTGTTCTTATTAATGGTCAACCTTCTCAACTATTTGGTGCTTCTAGAGGCCTCTTCCAGGGTGACCCTCTCTCCCCATATCTATTCATCATCATGGCTGAAGGCTTGGGTAGATTCATTAAGCATCAGGTGTCCCAGAATTCTATTCAAGGCTGGTGGTGGGGTAATGGCTTACCTTCTCTTTCCCATCTTCAATTTGTTGACAATTCTGCTCTTGCCGGTCTTGCTAGGATCAAGGAAGCTGAAACCTTTCGACATGCTTTGGACGTTTATTTGACAACTTCAGGCCAGGAAGTTAATGAGCACAAATCTTCCATTTACTTTTTTAACACTCCTGATTCTATTCAGTACAGGATTGTTGGTATCCTACAGTTTCAGATAGGATCACTTCCTTTAACTTATCTTGGCATTCCTATTGTTGTTTCTAGGCAGCCATGTCTCTTCTGGAAAAATTTGATTACCAAGCTTTAGGATAAGGTAAATCATTGGACTCATATATGGCTTTCTACTGCTGCTCGGGTTACTCTTCTTCAAGTTGTTATCCAAGCTCTTCCTACTTATAGAAGCATGGTTCAGGTTGCACCTATTTACTTTCTCAAGGAGTTTGATGCTCTTTTTCGACAATTCCTTTGGAGTGGTAATTTGCATAGTACTAAATGGAGCTTGGTTAATTGGGCAACTGTTTGTAGGCCTAAAAAGGAGGGTGGTCTTGGTCTTCGATCTGCTCTATTGAGTAGTCAAGCTTTGGCTGCTAAACTTTATTGGTGATGGTGCTCTAGAAAACATCAACTTTGGGCTCGTATTATCACTCATAAATATTTTCATGGTGCTGATCCTTGCTGTATTTCTGCACTTCCACTTGAAGGTCGTGGTTCAATGGTTTGGCATACTTTGAAGACAGGTGTGATGTTGGTGAAGAGGGTTCTGTTTTGGATATGTAAAGGAGGTTCTCAGGCTTTGTTTCGGTCTGATGCTTGGGATGGATTCCCTTCCATTTTATCCATATACCCTCATCTTCGGCCTCTTTGTGACTCTTTTCTTGCCGCTGGATGGGATAAAGTGGCTCATTACAAGACTCCTTATCAATTGGGACCTGTTGTTGGTTACAGATGGAAGCATTCTTCTGATTGGCCTCCTGGAGGTACAGACATGGATTGTCAGGAGCTTTCTCAAATTTTGGCCTCTAGAGAGTGTTCTTCTTTGCTTGGTCCAGATGTTTTGGCTTGGGGCGGTACCTTGTCTGGTAAATATCATCTCTGCTGGGTATCAAGAGATAACTAGACAATTATTTGGGGATGTTGAGGTCCCTTGGTGGAAGCAAGTTTGGAATAAAGTTTCTTGGTCCAAGTGCAATTTTTTCATGTGGCTAGTGGCTCACAACCGTTGTCTTACCTGGGATAATCTTTGTAAACATGGATTTTAGGGCCCCTCTTATTGTGTTTTGTGTGGTAATGGAGAGGATTCTGTCTCCCATCTATTCTTCCATTGCTCCTATTCTACTCAGATATGGCACCTTTGGTGGAGCGCTTGGGGTTTCTCTTGTTGGCATGCTTCCTCTTTGCTTGAGTTCTGGGCCCACTTGGGTAGTGCTCCCTCCAAGTCTTCTTCTCTCCATCCTGCTTGGATTGCTGGCCCATCTTTCATGCTTTGGCATATCTGGTTGGAGAGGAATCGTCGCATATTCCAAGATGTTCGGCTTGGTGTTTTGCATCTTTGGTGGAAAATATCACATTCTCTTCAGGAAACTATTCTTGTGAAGTGTGAGCTTGATGGGGGTATGGATCCGGTTGATCTTGCTATCTATAATCGCCTCAATTTTCATCTGCAGGATGGGGCTGCAGCTCATAGGTTTCCTTCTATGTCCAGGCAGCTTCACCATCAGAGGAAGGGTCGGGTTAACTGGGATGGGCACTGGACTCCTCCTCCCTGTGGAGTTCTAAAAATTAACACTGATGGTTCTTCCTGTGGGAATCCTGGTCCGGCTGGTATTGGCGGAGTGGCTCGTTGTAGTTCTGGGGATGTTAAATTTTTCTTCTCAGTTCATAAGGGTGATTATACTAACAATCTCATGGAAGCTCAGGCTATTTTATATGCTGTGGAATAGTGTTGCTTGCGGGGATGGAGTAAGATTATCTGTGAGTCTGATTCCCAGGTGGTGGTGAACATGCTTTCTTCACAAGAGCTTGAGGATGTTAGTTGGCAGTTGGCCACTGTTGTTAAGCAGATTCTTTTCTTCTCTTCCTCTTTTCATTTCATTAGGTTCACGTATATTCCTTGTGAATGGAATAGAACTGCTGATTGTTTAGCCAAATGGGCTTCTAGTCATGATCCGGGTTGGAATATTAGGGATAGGAGTCAACTGTCCTTTGAGATGGTGCAAGAATTTGATGATCTTGTTGCTCAGGATCGAGCTCCTTGTTGATCTCTCCTTGTTGTATTCCTTTCTGTCTTAATAAATTTTTACCCCTCTTTTTGTCAGATAAACCAAGAAGATACACTATATACTGAGTGTTTGTTCTAGGCATTTATGGTTGTTATTTACTGTCTATTCCTTTTCAGTTTTATTCAAAACGATGCATCTTCTTTTTAAAAAAAAATTTAATCGGTGTAATTTTAATAATCAAAACTTAGGCAAATCAAAATGTAAAGCTACGTTAGTGTTGTCCACCATAGATGAGTCTTTATTTTTGGGACCATATCCACTCATCATGCACTTTCATGAATTTCTTACACGTTTAAGAACTAGCACTTGTACCCCGACAGGGTCCAAGAGTACAGCCGATAGGCATTGCTATTGAAATGTGCAGTGGATACAGGTTGTTTCCAATTTGTATGCAAGATTTTGCTTCATTGAACACTGTTATTATAGGTGATTAACTTACTCATATAGTCTCGTGTGACTTGGATTTTTTTTTCATAACTGTGATATGGAAGCAATTATGTATTATCAGAAAGAGAACTGCAAACAGAACATCTCAAAATAATCAAGTCATATGATAGGAAGGTTCCCAATGTTACTTTGTTATTTTGAAAATTGCAGTTACATCTCCCTCCGTAAAATATTATGTTCACCTTATACAACTACTATTGAGTATATCGTTACACCCACTCACTCATGAGTTAATAGTAGAAACCATACTTTCAAAAAATGGCTTGACAAAAATTATAAGATTGACATCTAGCTTTTGATGACAACATAGGCTGAGAGCATTGAAATTAACATCATTGGGAGAGTGGCAATAATAGCCAGCACTGCCTGAGTAGTCAACTTTCTTGAGATTATACTTGATACTGTCTCTTCTCACCTGCAACGCAATAGCAAACCCTACCGGTCTCCAATAATATGTAATCAGATTCAAACACAAGTTACTTTAATACAAATATCTTAAATATATTCATTATCTAATTCATTAGATAGTAGTAATATCTTAAATCAGAGCTAACAAATCTACAAAATATGCTGACACATTCTTCACAAAAACTATGATTACAATTCCTTAAGCTGTGTGTCTGGGACATCTTTAAGGTGCAAACAAAGATTCTCAATAGTAATTGGTATGGTATCCTCTACCTTCCTCTTGATGAATACTGTGGTGAGACTTTGATTTCAATGTCACATCATGAGATTGTAGATGTAATATCATAATAGTGGATGTCTTCCAAATATTTATATTGGCCTGAAAAACTTTTTGTTACTTGTACTACTAGGTGATTGTAGATGTAATATCATAACTGTGGATGTCGTCCAAATATTTATATTGGCCTGAAAAACTTTTTTTTACTTGTACCACTAGGTGATTGTAGGTGTAATATCATAACCGTGGATGTCTTCCAAATATTTATATTGACCTGAAAAACTTTTTGTTACTTGTACTACTAGGTTTGCTTTTGCAATGAGAATCTCTTCCACCTAAGTTAGTCTCCACAACATTGTAGGCTACTCTCTCGGATCCATATTACTAAACGATGAGAAATGATGTGTGCCTTTTTTTCTATGACACCTCTTGCATGTTGTGGTAGTGTTTGATGACTGGACAAGCATATTAGAGTAACATTCTTTACATATATCACATACTTATAAGTTGAATAATGCATCAATTTTCTGTCGAACAAATTCATTCTTCCTATTATCTTTTTTGATGTTGTGCTTTGTTTTTCTAGTGATGTCTGTTGGCATTAATTTGTAAAGATGCCAATGCACAAAATCTTCATCTACATATTTTCCTATTGCCTATATTGAGCATTATAATTTTGGGTTGCCTTGCATTATTGTAATAATTGTGCTTGGACTTTCTCTAAGGAGATTCGTTATTGGTTTATCTTCCTTGTGCACTTACGAATTTCTATTTCATCTTTATGACATGCATAATATTCTTGACTAACCCTGCAAACTTTTAGAAATCATTTTTTTTACTAATATTTTATATCTCAAAACATGAAGAATTTTTATAAGTTTTTGAATATCACTATAATTGATCTATTTTAAGGACATGATTAAATGCATCTTTTTTTCACACTAAGTTAAACCTAAAAGAAATCTTCTAGGAGTTGAATGCCTATTTAAATATTTGCATAAATATTATCAATCTAAATATCAATAAATTAAAAATAATTTTCATTAATGTAGACATAATTATTAAAATACTAAGAACTGTGTTCTTTTAATTAATTTGTGAGTGGTTCTTAACTGCAAATATTCTACCAAATCTGAAGATAGAAAGTGACTTGTGTTCTGAATTGTAAAGCAGATCTTACAGATAAAAATCTATAACATATTTTATATCATAACTCTGTTTTACAGACAAAAATACATTTATACTCAAACACATTTCTAAAAATCTGTGTTGATATAAATACGAATACCTTCATAAGAGCTTATCATCTACCTTCGTTCGTTGTTCAGGACCTTCTGCGGGACATAAGTGTAGCAACTATTGCATAACATTTTCTACCCCAAAAGAAACATATTGTGTAACTTTTCAAAATTTGTTTACTAATCAGGAAAAATACAAATAAATTATCCAGCAACAATTAATAATCATGGACATGTTATAAACAAAAATACTTTCCATATACAACAGCTGTAACCATTATGAATAACAGTACATCATAGTGAACAAATTGAGCCTTGTTTTTTATCACATACCACTGCAGCATAGTATCAAGGATAATTATGCGATCTGTTTTTGTCCAATCAGTGCAATAAGTACATGTATTTAATGTAATATGGATTGCTTTGCAATTTTATCAGATATGACTTCTGCAATCTGGAAGATTTCATTTATCGCCAGCTTTAAAAAGTCACAAGAATTGAGTCATCTATTTACAGGTAGCTTCCACACTTCAGATGCAACAACGCCCAGAATGTTGGTGTCAGGAGCATCCTGCCGACGGTAAACATAAACGGTCGGCTACAAAGACCCGGCTAAAAAAATCCGTTTTTGAAGCTCCAGTGTGAGAAAATTCCGGTGGGGTATCCCCCAGGTGAAAGCCTATCAGCTAATTATATAAAATATTTATAGTTTATTTTTTATTTGATGTTTGAGCCATTAATTTATCAAAAGTTTATTTTGGTGGAGTTTAGATTATTTGACTAAAGTTTAAAATGGGAATAGATTTATTCAGTCAATTAAAATGTATGTAGATACAACAATTTTACTGTGTTAAGGTGGAACAAATTCATGATTTTTTTTGTATAGATATAAATTGCACTCAACAATTTATCATGAGAAAGATCAATATATTTTTAAAAAATCAATAAAAACAATATCTAGACACACATTTTATTAAAAACATTAATACAAATATAACATAGTACAAAAAAAATCTTTCAATTATTTCAAATTCTCATAACACTCTTACAAAAATACAATAAAAATAGTAAAATTCTTATATTATTTTATAATCTTTAAATAGATTGTAAAAATCTCAGAGTAAATATTTTAAAATCTCATAAGAATATATAGATTAAAACAAACTTGTAGTATCTAAAACTTTCATAACATTTTTACAAATATTATATAAATTTCAGATAATTTATATCAATTGTTTGAAAATTTCACAGGCTTCGTACTGATACAAGATAAACAATGAAATCTTATATCAACGATCTTAAAATCCCATATCCCATATTACTAAACAAAAACACAGAAATCCATTATTAAAACCTTTCATTTCACTTTATTATCATAATAATAATAATCTCCATTACAAGAAAACGGAAAGCAAAAGAAAGCATGGACCCTTATCATGTAGCAATAAAGAGAAAGAAAGTAGCAGTGAAAAGTGGTGCAGATTTGTCTTGTTCTAATTGGAAAATTCACTGGTACACTATTCTTCCTTACCAAAAGTCTTCTAACTACTGTGCAATGAATTCTGCGGTTTTTAAGAAAGCTGACATTATTTTCAGAGCAGATTCCGACCAAAACACAAGAAGGCAATCTGATATGTCAATGAGAGGTACCTAATTTAGAAGCTATGTTCACAAATTTGTTCCCCAGATTCGTAGATATCTTGAATAGATAGATATGATTAAGGGCACTTACTATATGGATGGTACTTTCAAAAGCTATGGTGATGGGCTTTGGAACTTGGGATCATTTGACTTCACACAAGGTGGAGCTCGGCATCATTACTAAAGATCAATATGATGGGATTGGAATTCAAAGGCTTCAAATAAAATTCTGGGTAGAGAATCTAACCCTATATGGATGACTTTTATAAATGTAGATTGGTGCATTATGGTTTTATATAAATTTAACTTAATGGAGGCAAAAAAACATATAAATGAGCATTGTATGTTTTTTATCGTTAAAAGTTGTAAGAGGGTGTTGGCCTATAAAACAAACTAGTATATTAATAGTACATTAATAGCATTAGCGACTTTCAACACATAAACAACAACATATAATTTGCCTCTATCAAAAATAAAAAAACGTAAAGTTTAGAGTATCAACAATATTAGTAATGCCATACAATAAAATAATAATAATAACAAAGTATCTATGACACGCAGGGTGGGTAAAAGTTCTAAAGCCATCCAGGCTTAACACAAAACTAGGAAAACCCATAAAGAAAAAAAATTAAAATTTTCCAACCACTTAGATAGTAGTGTGGAGGTCCACTCCTCCTTGAGGAACTAGAAGACATCCGTGTAATGATCATTGTAATGTCTCTCTGCCTCCAAAATCTACTCTTGGGTTTGATCCTTGAGCTTATAAATATCCACGTGTAATATTTCCATTACTTTATTGTCATCTGCAATCTTCTCTATCCACTCATCTATTTTATCTAACTCATCTATAGTATATACATCCATCAACATCCAATACCTCCGACCCTTTATTAACTGTAATGCTTGTAGGTTCTTACCCCAAGAATATACTTCATCCATTAAACCAAAATCCTTGTTCAATATAGCAACCAACTTATCCACATTAATCTACATGTGGTGTAGCAATTTAAGATTTCCTTATATAATCTGCACACCTTTCTCTTCAAACTTTCTTGCCATTGCTAACAAGCTTTCAAAAATGGATCTAGTTGCACAGTCTCCTTATCGCTTTTCTCAAGTGCCATGTTTAGAGTCTCTTCGGGATTTTCTGGATCCAACGGATCAACTACTTCGTTTAGATATCCCTTTAGGATTTCATTATGCTTCTGAAGGTTTAACAATTTAGTCTCATTGTTCTAAGTGCCTAAACACTTCTTTGATCCCCATAGTAACCATCAATTTGGCAGTATCCACAGTGGGTTTTCCAAGCACGACCTCCCTGATTTGATAATCTTTTGGGGTCAAATCCTCAATATCTGCATGCGGAGGAGGGATAGCAACATGGGCGAACAAGTCCTAATTTTGATCACTAATGACAAAGGCCAATGTTTGTGCATCACCTACGGGTGGCTCAAGTTTCTTGAGAGCTTCAATTAATCCTCTCATTCCCTCTTCTTTAGTACCATACAACTGCCTTTTGTGCCTAACCATCACCTCTTTCCTCAACCATCTAGGAATATTTTCCATCGGAGATTTATCTTTATATGAAGATGAAGTCTGTACTACTTGCTTTTTCCCTTATCATTCCTCTCCAGAGTCTTCTCCTTTTGTGAGAGATCCACATCAAGCATCTCTGTATCTATTGAGTCCATAGTCCTCACCTCTGTATCTTGGGAAGCCTATTGAGGTTCCTCATATATTTTCCCTTCTTCTAACACTTCATTGATGGGTATTTGTTGTGGCTCTTCTTCCTGTCTAGCTCATATCGGTTCTTCATTACCTGGAGTGAGAGAAGTAACTGTTCAAACCTTTATCCATGCAAAAGGAATCTTGATTTGGTGATGGTAGAGCAATTTCGAGTCCTTGTGGATGAGGCAAAAATTGGATCCAATCCTCTTGTTAAGGTTGATTAGTCATAGTATCTCTTATCTTATCACCTACCAACTTAGTGCCTACAGACATGAAATCAAAATTTGACATCTGAAAGACATCAACTCCTTGGTCTTCTTGTTCATCAATGCATTGTTATAATTCATCCTTCAAAGTTGTAGCCAGAATAGGCTGTGCAGGAATGGATGGTGGTGTTATAGTAGAGCTTCTTCTTCGTTCTACCTCTGTAGCCCTAGCAAGATGAGTCCTTTGACTCAAGGGAAGGTTATCTTCTTCATCTTCATCATCCTCTTCTTCCTCTTTTGGAATAACTTCTGGGATTGATGGAAAAGGAATAACCTTTCTTATCACCTTTTGTCTCCATGTCCTTCTAATCAAAATTTTCATCTTTCTCCTCTTGGGAGCCGATAGGGATGCTTCTTCGTCTTGTGTAGGTAGAGACACTTCTTGTGTTTATGTTTAAGCTCCTTGCCGCTATTCTGATGGGGCCACTAGCAAGTTATCCTGAGTCTGGATATCTTCTATGTTTTTTTTCCCTATACATTTTCTGCCCCTTGGTGCTCTAGTGCTTGAGTTGCCTCTTCTTTAGGCTTAGCTAGTTGAGGGAAGTTGTCTTCCTTTTGCCTTTACCCTTCTATGCCCTAGAGTATCCAACTTCTCTGTCAAGTTGATGCATTGTTTCTGGCCTTACTGGAGACTAAGTCATGAATGTTGCCACTATCACCTTTGCTCCTCTACCTTTCACTGGGTGGTTTGTAGCTTGGAAAAGTATAATTTGTGGAATTGGATCCAACTTAAATGATCTTTTGATGCAATCCTTGGTTAAGTGGATGACATGCCTCTCCCTATGATTAATATTTGTGTTTTCTTCTCGATCAATCTTCGCATTCATGATAGGTTGATCAAATATCTTATCTCTATTATACAAGGGATCTAGGACCTCTTCAATGTCTTGCTACACTATCTTTAAAGTGACCTTTATTTTCAAGGCACTACCTTCCATATAGAGAGTCATCCTACAATAATCCCTTATTCAGATTTCGTAGTCATCCACTGCATTCATCCAATGATCCTCTATGGCATTTTCATGTTGAAATTATTTTCCCACCAAGTACTAAACTCTGCCAATGTTATCAAAATAAGGATAAGGAGAGTAATATTCCTCCAAGGGATACTGGTCCCATTTAGATTCAAAAGTTACAATATCATATTTCCCAATAACACTAAATAGACCTATAGTGATGGGCCATGCTTAGGTCTTCTTATGTTGCTTCCTTACTCTCTCATATGCAGGCAAGAGTTTTCATGCAATCTTTAGCAATATGAGCCTGTCACATGGATACTTAGGGAACTTCTTTGCATTGACAGTCATACCCACTACCCTTAAATAGGTGAATGCCTTATATTAGATGTAGTAGGTGTCAATTTTTGTAATCTTTGCCACTACCTCATTTGACATCCTTTTCAAATAATCTCCTTCATTGAACCAGATGATTTCAAAAATGAAGGCATCATTCACTATTCTATATTCCTTACTGTGCTCTGAAAGCTTTTTCTATACCAATTGGGGGTATACCACATAAGGCCATGCGTATGCATCTTGAATATTGCCCCTTTTAAATAATCCTAGATAATTTTTTGCTCTTACAGCTAACAAGTACATCAAATAGGATTTCATATAAAACCTTTGGTTGTTCTTGACTACCACCAGTTGCTCATCTAAATTCTTACTAAGAATTAAAGCCCAATCAATTGGTATCTTTGTTGTTTAAATGGTCTTGATAAAGTGTACCATCCATATGTTTAGGTGTCCTACTACTAGTAATCTTATAACTCTACTCAAGAGCACTATAGAATGTCCAATATCATCTTTCATATAGCCCCTCATCATATCTACTTTGCCTACTTTTCATCCAAGAGGAGTCTTCTCAATGAGATATGAAGATCGAATGATTTCAAATGCTTCATCTCCCATCTCTCTATACCACCTTTCTGCTTGATGATATGTTAACTTGATATACTAATCTGCTCTTAGAGGATGGAATACCTTCTCTATACTCTTAAGTCTCATATCTAGTATGATCTCTCTAGTTATATTTTTCACAACCCTTTCCCCTGAAACATAGTTCTCCGCCAATGTCATGATCAACTTGGAAGACCGTATTGATACCGAGTGTGGCGTTGCCTTAACTAGCCTTGATTTGATAAGTGCAGATACCATATGGGGTCTTTCATTTGGCTTGTTGCATGTCACCATGAATGCATTCCAGTCAATATGACCTAGCTCTGTGTCTTAGATTTCTGAATATGCATCCTAGAAGCATGACTTTGTAGGAATACCTTGGAATTTGAAGACCACTGGTTTCAGAGCCATCTTTGCAATAAGAGAGGATGAGGAGGAAGCCATTAAATCTTCTCAAAGCTAATGTCAAGGCTTGAAGAGCATGCCAAAAAAATCATCTTACATAAACCCTAATTATTATAAAAAAAAACCCAAAAACCCTAATCCTACACAAACTGCTAAAAAACACTTAAAAACCTAATTAAAACCTCCAGAAGACAAGATTTGACACACCTTGAGCACCTCAAAGGTGCACTAGGTGCACCTTTCCCCTTCGTTATATCTTCAACACTAAGGGTGCACACCTAGTGCACCTCATGGGGTGCACTAGGTGCACACCCTTATACTATGCTAAAGAAAGGAAGTGTCGAAAAGGGTGTGCACTTAGCGCACCTTGTGGGGTGCGCTAAGTGTGCAACCTTTTCAATACTTTGCATATGGGAGCTTTGTCTTTTGAAAGGTGGAGCTTTGTCTTTTGAAATCTTAGTTCAATATTAGGTTTTAGTATTTTAAGATTGTTAATGCAAAAGGTGTATAGCTTTGCCTTAGATGTTCTTTAATGCTTGTGTGTTTTGTGTGAAGCAGAGTGGCACACCTCAGAAGCTGCGGAGGTGTGGTAGCCGAGAGCTTGGAGGAGAAAATGAAATGAGGAGAGGGGAAAAGTCTTAGGCTTTATAGGCCCGGAATTGAGTGCACCTCTTGGAGGTGTGCAGCTGTGCAAGTGCACACTTCCAAAAGGAATGTGCTTTTCCTTAAGTGACTACCGCACTAGCAAACCTTGGGAGGTGCACTAGGTGTGCTAGTGTACCCCTTATAATGCAAAATTGCTTTTCTCCCTCAGAAACATGGTTTCTAGAATTTGGGTTTTTAGACAAAGACTCAAATTAGGTAAGAACACCATAAAAATCTTAAAAAAGACTCAGACCTAGGACTAGGGATCCAAAAAGTTAAAAATTAAAGTAGGGGGTCCCCATTTCTAAGCGAAATGGGGTGTGCATTGTGAAACCACAACACCTATTAATTGTCAAAATGTTACATATGTGCTCTATTTCTTGGTTGTTACTGAAACTAAATTTCTAAGAAGGTAGGGAGATGCAAAAAAGAAAGTGGCACTTGTCACATTACATTTGGAGAGAGATTTCAAGAAGAGAAACATCTTGGTCATCATTAGTCTTTTTGACACTTTCTTAAGTTGCCTTGTGAGCTTTCATTGTGACTAGAACAACAAAGAGGTCCTCTAAATTTGGAATTTGCACATTGTTGGCTTGTATCATCTAAAAGTCATAATCTCCACCTATCTTCTCCATGGATTCAACCCATGAGTACATTTTTTTCAAAGCCTTCATCAACATTCCATTTATGATAGTGAGCTTATGTAATTCAGAGACCATGAAACTAGAGGAGTTCATTGCTTCATCTATGGACTTCTGATAAGAAGTCTTCATGCATTCATGTTTATGACTTCTGTACCTCCACTGGTGTAAGACTCTATATGGAGGGCAGTGAGGTATTTGAAAATGGTTTCTCGCTCTTTCTTAGCACCCTCATACATCTTCTTCAAATTCTTCTCTTCTCTAGAAATCCTCCCTCTTGAATTTGAGAGATTGCATCTAATGGATCTTGAAGGCTCATCCTCTATTTTCAAAATCCCTAGACTGACAACCGTCATTGTCTTCAGGGCTATTGCATTTTGAATAAGAAACATAACCTACTTATATTTTTTAGCATCTACCTTCAATTGTTTGAGGTTGGAGAATGCAATTTCTTCCAATCTTACTACCTCATTACATAGATTTCCAAGCTTCTCAATGACAAGGCCTCGCCGCCATCGAAGAGCACTTAATAACAAGTTCGCATATGTCCTCCCACTACTCAGCATCATCCCGAGCACCTTGCAGGTCAAAAAAGTTCTTTCCTACAACAACTTCACAAACAAAGTGAGAAAATGGAAAATGAAACAAAAATAAAAATTTAAAATGCATAAAAAAACAGTTAGATACCTGAAAAGTTGAAGCGGAATGTAGTCCACAACTAAGTTGATAATGATGACATTGTACAAGGCATGTTTTGGTTCCCAACAGATGGACAACTCCCAACAGATGGACAACTATAGAATGGGAACAAATGAAAGGAATGTTAGGTGTCTTAGGCAAAATTAAGGTGACTTAAAACATGAAGTAAATTTAGTTGCCTATTAAAGGTCAAGATGGCAGCAAGAAGTATCGGCAGGCCAAGGTTGTGGATAGTGTGGCATTGTGGTGAAATGTTATAGAACTATTCCAATCTACATGCAAGGAAAAAATTCTATGCACACCTCAGTCATCAAAATGGCAAGTTTGACCTACCTTCGTGTTTGAACTCGTGGCAACCAAATTCCCAATAACACTGATTTAAGGTTGCAAACTGGCCATCTAAGCAACACATATATATTCTGGCTCCTCTCCCCTAACATCAATATGATTTATTTGATATGCAAAACAATCCTAAATTCACTTCTAGACCAAACTGACAAGAAAAAGAATAACATAGCACTTTTTAATTTATGATTAAATAATATATATGATCACAATTATATCCAAATAAATTTTTTATATAAAATTATTTTGCATAACATTCAAAGTCTCATTCAAAATCACTCTTTCCTCTCCCGTTAGTTAGTTGTTGAAGGCCCTCTTGTTCAATTTGTTTTATTTTAAAAAAAATTATATTAAACTGCATAGCAGATATTAATTTGAGACCAAACCAGATAGCCTAATAACTTGTGCTTGAGAAGTTTCTTGCATAAATTCGTTACATGATGGAAAAAGTTTCATAATAATTATAGTTTTGTGCCATCATTTCCATTATAAGATTTCATATCCTTATCAACTACAACAACACAACATAATAACATAAAGAATCATCACTTCAATTATGAACCGGTTTGAATTTGTTTTAGATTGATTCACATAAAGTCCATTTTGAACATACCAAAGTTTAACTAAAGCTCGTTCACCCCCTTCCTGTGAGTTAGCGGTCAAGGCCCTCTTGATCTATGAGTTTAAATTTAGCTGATTGAGAATCATACCCAAAACTTTTATGGGCATAATAAGAAGTAAGAGGCTCATTATCCTCAGACACTCTCTTACTGTCACTCAACAAAACATTGCAACACTTTTTCACAAACCTCTGGTCTATCCAATCACTATCAGTAGAAAGAATGAGTTTGTTCTCACCAAAGAAATCTTTCATTGACATGGCATCTCTTGAGAAAGTGGAAGACGGATCCATGATGTGCCCATCTCTTGTAAGAGAGCAAGGCCAGTATAACCACTGAACAAGCAAGTCCTTCCCATTCTCTCCCACTTCAAGAACTTGGGCCACGTAAGGATTTCCCCATATATTTGAAGAGACCTCTACATAATCCCCAATACCATAGTTACACCGAGAGGCGTTCTATACAATGGCAGCACTGGAATATGCCAAGATTCCTTGTCAATAAAAAAGATTTGGGAGTAGTTACAAACTTCCAAATTAAATATTAAAAAAAAATTCCCAAAATAATAGCTGGCCGAAATAATAGGAAGCCAAATGGAGGCCGAAATAATAGACCCGAAAAAGTAGGGCCCGAAAAAGTAGGACCTGAAAAAATAGGGCCCGAAAAAATAGGGGCGAAATAATTTCAATATGATTTTTTTTTTTGTTAAATATAATTTTGCATGCACATTCATGCTTATTTTTTGTGGGGAGTGGTGGGAATTTGAAACAAATTCGTGGAATGTGAAGAGACGTCTGTTGGGGGATATGAGGAGCCTCTCAGAAGTTATAAAACCAAGGCTCCTCATTTCATTTTCATTTTATGTTTTTGCAGGAAGGAAGAGGTGGAGGTTATTGGAGGATTAGATTGGAGTTTTTGAATAGGAGTAAATTGAAGTTTTGGAGTAACATTTTTGTAGGTGAGATTTCTATTTTTTATTTACATTTTCATTTAGATTTAGATGTAGATGTAAATTGAAATTCAAAATTAATTATAATATTCTACTTTTATTTAGATTTCAATTTTAATTAATTTCAATTTGGTTGGCTCTCCTCCACAACAAACAGTGTATTGTGTATTTAATGGGTGCATTGGAATGCAGATTATCAGCCTAATGGCCAATCTCCAGTTTCCTGAAAATATTCATGGAATTTTGTGGAATGTGAAGAGACATCTATATATTACGCCGAGAGTAATCGTTCTCACATTCGTGGAAATAATTGTTTTTGGGATGCAGGGTTCGAAGCTATTGGTAAGGGAGATTCAGAGGTCATTGAGCAAGGAATTGGTGACATTACTCGGTTCCTTAGATAAAATGGGGAAAATAGAAATTATTCTTTTATGTATGTAGAAAAAAATTAGAAAGATTTTATGTATGTAAAAAATTAAAAGAATTCTATATACATCTAGATTTTTTGAAAAGAATTCTATTTACATCTAGATATTTTGATTGAAATAACCATAATGTAAAAACAAAACATAAAATAGAAATGTTAATATATGTATGTAGAAAAAATTAGAAAGATTGCATGTATCTAAAAAAATTCTATTTACATCTAGATTTTTTTAGAATGGAAAAAAATGGATAATAGAAATATCAGTTGCATGTTTGTAGAAATAAATTAGAAAAACATGTATCTAGAAATTAAAAAGATTCTATATGTGTCTAATTTTTAGATTTTACTTTATTCTAAACTAATTATTGATTGATATATATTTAAAAAATATTTATGTAGTTTAAAGTTTAGATTTTAATTAATTTGTATGCAAATATGAAAAAGAATAAATATTTTATATATATGTAGATTAATTTCTATTTTTAAAATTTACAAGTAAATGAGTACTTTATTCATTTAAAGTAAACAAGTTTTTAAGTAATATATTTTTATTTTAGAAATATATTAATCATAATGTTCATTTATTATTACTTATTTAATATACTTACTCTCAAATCTAAGACAATAGAAATGATATTTTATTAACTTTGAAATAGGGAAGTGTTAAGCAAGTTCGTTTACAAAAATACCAAAAATATATTTGGTCTTTGATCAAATTGGAGTTAATATTAGAAATATAAATATGATCATTAAAAATTAAGCTAAATTCAGTTCAAAACAATAATATTATTTAAATTTAAATAATTTTTTTTGAAAAGAATTCTATTTACATCTACATATTTTGATTGAAATAACCATAATGTAAAAACAAAATATAAAATAGAAATGTTAATATATGTATGTAGAAAAAATTAGAAAGATTGCATGTATCTAAAAAAATTCTATTTACATCTAGATTTTTTTAGAATGGAAAAAAATGGATAATAGAAATATCAGTTGCATGTTTGTAGAAATAAATTAGAAAAACATGTATATAGAAATTAAAAAGATTCTATATGTGTCTAATTTTTAGATTTTACTTTATTCTAAACTATTTATTGATGGATATATATTTTAAAAATATTTATGTAGTTTAAAGTTTAGATTTTAATTAATTTGTATGCAAATAGGAAAAAGAATAAATATTTTATATATATGTAGATTAATTTCTATTTTTAAAATTTACAAGTAAATGAGTACTTTATTCATTTAAAGTAAACAAGTTTTTAAGTAATATATTTTTATTTTAGAAATATATTAATCACAATGTTCATTTATTAGTACTTATTTAATATACTTACTCTCAAATCTAAGACAATAGAAATGATATTTTATTAACTTTGAAATAGGGAAGTGTTAAGCAAGTTCGTTTACAAAAATACCAAAAATATATTTGGTCTTTGATCAAATTGGAGTTAATATTAGAAATATAAATATGATCATTAACAATTAAGCTAAATTCAATTCAAAACAATAATATTATTTAAATTTAAATAAAATAAGCCATGTTTACTTTGAAACATCAAACAACTAATTAACTAATACAATAATTAAAATAAATGAATCTATTATGACATAGAAAAATATTTTCGAAGTATAATTTCTTTGTTTTTGAATCAATATGAGTTTTTTTTTCTACTTGAAAAGATAAACCATCCTAATTGTCATCCTTAGTTAACCCTAACAACAACCCCTACCTTAGCCCTAGCCCCAACAATGATGTACAATCTAACTATAATCCAACATTAAACTATAATTATAGCACTAAAACATATCCCTATTGATATTCTAAACTCTAATCATAACGAAAATCTTAGCCCAAACCATAATCTAAACCAAAAACTTACACACTAATATTGGTTATAGTCCTAACCCTAAAATCTAACCCTTAACCATAATGTAAAAACAAACTCCAAAATATTGATCAAAATCCTAAACCTAACTATAGGGATAACCATGATATTAAACTCTAAATCCAGTCCCAAGGTCCTAACCATGGTGTAAACCTATAACCAAACTCTTAAAAAATTTACTAATCCCTGATCCTAATCACATTCCCAACTTTAAACTTGAACCATAAACCATAGTTGTAACCATAATCATAAACTTAAACAAAACCCTAACCCTAAAGGTACAATCATAAAATTAATCATAGCTTAGACCCTAATCCTAGCACAAACCATAATCATGACCAAATATAAATCTTCACCTTACCCCTAATCATAATTTCAATGTTAACCCTAACATTAGTTTCAATCCTACCATGATATGAACCCTAATATAGACTTCACCTTGATCCTCACCCTAATCTTAAGTCTAATTAAACCCTGACTAAAACCTAATCTAAATGATATATCTAACTATAATCCTAACTGTAATTATCATACAACCCAATGCTAGCCCTCATGTATATTTAATCCCTAATCTTAACTCTAAATATTCTATAAACTCTAGAATTGACCTTGATTCTAACCATAACCCTAAAATCTAAATTGTAACCATAGCACGAAAGGTGGGGACCCCCGCTACATGGCACAATTCTGGGTCTTGGAGCCTTGCGAAAGCACTATAGAGTGAGGAAATGTCAGAAAGGTGACATGTAGTAGCATGACACAATTTTGGGCTTTAGAGCATTGCAGAAACAATGCAACGTAAGGAGGCGCTAGAATGGAGACTCATGGGAAGAAGAGGAAAGACATTCATGTCGCTGGCAAAAAACTATGAAAAGAGATAACATGATGTCTTTACCTCCCACAAAAAATGCAAGGTTGATCCCAAGGGGGAATTTGGTTTCCCCAAAAATGAATGATGGTCATCGATGAAGGTCTTCCTCTCGAAATAGACGGCATAGATGCATCGTGAATCCTCACCAACGAAGGATTAAGTCGCAACCGTCGATGTAGATTCTCCCCTCAAAAAGGATGACTGAGATGCAACGAGGAAACTCCTCCCAATGAAGGATTAAGTCACATTCGTCGATCAAGATTGGCTTTATTTCCAATGGATGACTAAGATGTAGTGAAGAGATTCCTCCCAACAAACGAAGCAGATAGCACAAAAGGTGTGAACCCCCTCCATGTGGCACAATTTTGGGTCTCAAAGACTCATGAAAGCATTGTGGAGTGAGGAAATGTTGGAAAGGCAATGCGTGGTAGCATGATGCAATTTTGGGCTTCAGAGAATTGAAGAAACAATGTAGCATGACGATGCATCAGAATGGAGATGCATGGTAGCATCTTGTGCTATTCTAGGCTTTAGAGTGTTTCGAAGACACTAGCATATAAAGAAATGTTAGAATGGGAATGCATGGCAACATCTTGCACTTTTGGGAAGATGGGAAGATAGCTCGCGAAGAAATAAGAGTTATCGAATCTCGCAGCATGAATCAACCTGACCAAGAAAAAATGATCCAGCGTGGTCAATGAAGAAATCGAGCCAACACAAAATGTTAGCTGCCAACTTTAGCAATGTTAACCCTCTGCAAAGAACCTATCCCATTTAAGGTCTCTCAGATCAGACATCAGTGATGGGTTGAATAGGGGGAAAAAATAGCACACAATGCCCTCCTAAATGAAATTCTAAATGTAACACTAATAACCATGTTCCTACTTCTTTCCCTAACTATAGCCCTAACTATAACTCAAACTCTAACCCTAACTCATATTCTAACCCTAAACCTAACCCTAACCTTGACCCTAACCCTAACCCTAAGCCTAAGCCTAACCCTTTGTCTACCCCTATCTTTAACCCTAACCCTAACCCTAACCCTACCCCTAACTCTAACCCTAAATCTACCTCTTTCTGTAAATCTAACTCTACCATAATTAGACTCTAACCCTAACCCTAACTTTAATCTTGACTGAAACCCTAATCCTAACCCTAACTCTAACCTTAACCCTGACTCAATCCCCTTACCCTAACCTTAACATTGATATAACTCTCTCTATATATAACCCTAACTCTAAATATAAACCTAACCCTAACCCTAACCCTAACCCTAAATCTAACTCTAACCCTAACTGTAAGCATAACCCTACCCCTACCCATAACTCTAACTGTAAATCTAACTCTACCATAATTGGATTTTAATTTTAACCCTAACCCTAACTCTAACCTTAACCCTGACTCAAAACTCTAACCCTAACCCTAACTCTAACATTAACCCAACTATAAAATTAACTCTATTGGTAACTCAAACCCTAAACCTAACCCTAATTCTAACCCTAACTCTAACTATAGCTCTAGCTCTAACCCTAATTCTAACCATAACTCAAACTCAAACCCTAAACCTAACCCTAATCCTAACCCAAATTATAATGCTCTGTCTACCTCTAACTCAAACTATAACCCTAACCCTAACTCAAACTCTAACCCTAACTCATACTCTAACCCTAAACCTGACGCTAGCCCTAGCCCTAACCCAAAACCTTACCCTAACCCTATCTATAACCCTAACCCTAACCCTAACTCTAATCCTAATCTTAATCCTAATTCTAATCCTAACACTAACCTTAACCCTACCCCTAACTCTAACCATAAATCTAACTCTACCATAATTAGAATCTAACCCTAACCCTAACCTTAACCCTAGCTCAAACCCTTACCCTAACTTTGTCCCTAACCATATATCTACGTATGACTATAACATTTTACATTACAATATCCCAAAAATAAAAAATATATTTTTATCTAAATTAAACTCCTTATATTAAATTTAAAATAATATTTGACTCAAACCTTAATCGTAACCCTAACCTTAACCATGAGCATTACTCTAACCCTAACCTTAACCATAAACATAACTCTACGCCTAACTCTAACCCTAATTCTAACTCTACCATAATTGGACTCTAATCCTATCACTAACCCTAACTATAAGCATAACTCTAACCCTAGCCTTAACCATGAGCATAACTCTAACTCTAGATCTGACTCTACCATAATTGGACACTAACCCTAACCCTAACCTTAATTTTGATCCTAACTCAAACCCTAACCCTAACTCTAACCTTAACCTTGATTCAAACCTTAACCATGAGCATAACTCTAACTTTGGATTTGACTCTACCATAATTGGACTCTAACCTTAACCCTAACCTTAATTTTGATCCTAACTCAAACCCTAACCCTTTAAACTCTAACCTTAACCTTGACTCAAACCTTAACCCTAACCCTAACGTTAGCCTTACTATAACCGTAACACTAACCCTAATCATAATCATAACCATAACTCTAACCCTAACCTTAACCATGACCATAACATTAACCCTAACCTTAACCATAAACATAACTCTAATCTAAACCTTAACCATAACTCTAACAATAACCATAACCATAACTCTATCGTAACCTTAACCATAGCTCAAACCCTAACCCTAACTCCAACCCTAACTCTAATGCTAACCCTAACCCTAATTCTATCCCTAAGGTTAACATTAACTATAATGGTAACTTTGTCCCTAACCATATATCTATGTATGACTATAACATTTTACATTATAATATCCCAAAAATAAAAAATATTTTTTTAATCTATATTAAACTCCTTATATTAAATTTTAAAAAATATTTTAAAGCATAATTTTATAGTAACTTCATACAACTCTAATTAAAAATTAATTAACAATTTTATAGTAACCTTATCAAAATAAAAAATAAAAAGTAAATATTTTTCCTATTGCGCCGCGACTGCCACTAGCTTATATATACCTCTATATATATATTACGCTGAGAGTAATCGTTCTCGAGGTGCCTATTTTTATTTTCATTAATCCCAACTTCGATTAAAATAATTTTGGGATTAAATAAAAATAGGCGCCTCGAGAACGATTACTCTCGGCGTAATAGATATAGAGGTATATATAAGCTAGTTAGTCTCTGTCTTATCACAAGTGTCCATTAAATTTGGGTATGTTTTAGAAACAGTATCTGTGGACCCTGTTGCAGATAATTCTGTACCAGGCTTTCTACTGTAACACTCTTTTCTCTCACTATTTCTCCTCATTCTGATTACCTTAGGCCTTTGCACTAAGTTTTTTTCGCAATGTAAAGAACACTACATCGGGTCATGTATTATATAGCTTTGGATGATATGATGGTGTATCCTATTGGTGTCGTTTGAAGAGAGTATATTAATAGTGTTTTTTAATTAATATGATACATTTAAAACTAGGAAAGATGGTTTTAATTGGTCATTATATTTTGTAGAGAGAAATTTTATTTTTGAAACTTATGTTTAAAAATGTCTTTTTATTGTGATAAATATTTTTGATTGGATATATATATAAAAGTCAAACATGATTCTTTTTCAGATTTCAGCAAATTTTTTTCAAAAATGTTTTTTTGGATCACAAAATATACAGATAATGAAGATCAAACGTTGAAAATTTTAAAAAAAAAATCATTGTATTTTAATTTTTATAAAATTTAGTCAATGCTGCAATTTGTAGAAAGTCCTATATAAATTGAAAGGACCAAAGCCATATAAAGAAATAGGAAAAACTAAGAAGTTGCATCAAAGATCATAACATAGAGACAAACTTTGACTTTTATACAATAAGACAACGGAAAGATATGAGAATATGATATCAATCTATAAACATATATTGGTGAGATTTCATTCCTCAAACTCTTCATTATGTTATCTTATATTGATAAGATCGCATGAGACCATTGATGCAAAAGCTATCCACCAGCTCTCTATATTTTACTAATAATGGATTACATGGAAATTATGATACAAAAGCTTCCGGCATAATCTAATCTATAAACAATAATTATCTCAAAAACATAAGATGCTGCCAAAGAATAGGAACACAGGTCCTCAGATTATTAAATCAATAACGCTGAATTTAGGAAGCTCTGATTTGATTTAGCATAGATATAGAACGACATGAGACAGTATTTTAAATAAATTTTTGTCCTGACTTAGCATGGGTACTTAGATTTATAAGTTTACAAAGTTGGGTGGAGTCTATTATTTTAATTTTTTTTAGATGTTCTGATTAAGTAAAGTGGATTCATAGGGTTCCAATCCATATTATAAAAGAAACAATAAGAATTTCAGGTGGAAATGGATTCAAAAGACTTTTAAAAGAAGTCAACAAAATAAAATCATTTTTTTTTCCAGATTGAAAATGTACTAATTTTTTTTTCAAATTTTTTGTTGTTTTCAGCTACAAACTATGTAGATTATGAAGATCAAATGTGAAATTTTCAGAAAAATCTATCATGTTTTCCATTTTTTGAAAATTAGTAAACTGTACAGTTTGTAAGAGGATAGCCCCGTTATTTTGAATTTATAAGGCTCATCTATTATTTCTAAATCTAAAATCCACACTCTTGAATGTTAGACTCTTTTAGCTCAATATTTATTAACTAAATTTCTAAAACATTATATTCTTCTTATTCTGTTGTTTCTGCTTTGTAATCTCATTTGAAGAAAATTCCAAACTTTAAAAAATAAATGGACAATCAATGCTATAGAGCAATGTCAAGACAAAGCTCTGCAAAAGAATCAAACATCTGAGAGTGTTCCTGATAAAAGAGAGATCCAGTACAAAGATTAAAAGTTGAAAAAGTATCCCATTTTCCACATGATCAAAGGCTTGACAAAAACTTGAATTAGAAATGCAATGAATGAATCATGTTAACTGATTGGCAGGTCCACAATTGAAGACAACAAAAAAGGAGAGAAACCCATCTAAGTGACAAAATGCATTAAATATCTGTCTGGAGAGTGTAAATGTTCATATGATCATTAAGATTAATGGCATGCTCAGCCATGAAAACTTGTCACAGCATTAATTAAAAAACTCATATAGGGTTAAAACACGCTATAACTCAAATATGGCACCTTTGGTGGAGCGCTTGGGGTTGCTCTTGTCGGCATGCTTCCTCTTTGCCTGAGTTCTGGGCCCACTTGGGTAGTGCTCCCTCCAAGTCTTCTTTTCTCCATGCTGCTTGGATTGCTGGCCCATCTTTCATGCTTTGGCATATCTGGTTGGAGAGGAATCGTCGCATATTCCAAGATGTTCGGCTTGGTGTTTTGCATCTTTGGTGGAAAATATCACATTCTCTTCAGGAAACTATTCTTGTGAAGTGTGATTGATGGGGGTATGTATCCGGTCGATCTTGCTATCTATAATTGCCTCAATTTTTATCTGTAAGATGGGGCTGCAGCTCATAGGTTTCCTTCTATGTCCAGGCAGCTTCACCATCAAAGGAAGGGTCGGGTTAACCGGGATGGGCGCTGGACTCCTCCTCCCTGTGGACTTCTGAAAATTAACACTGATGGTTCTTCCTGTGGGAATCCTGGTTCGGCTAGTATTGGTGGAGTGGCTCGTTGTAGTTCTGGGGATGTTAAATTTTTCTTCTCAATTCATAAGGGTGATTATACTAACAATCTCATGGAAGCTCAGGCTATTTTATATGCTGTGGAACAGTGTTGCTTGCAGGGATGGAGTAAGATTATCTGTGAGTCTGATTCCCAAGTGGTGGTGAACATGCTTTCTTCATAAGAGCTTGAGGATGTTAGTTGGCAGCTAGCCACTATTGTTAAGCAAATTCTTTTCTTCTCTTCCTCTTTTCAGTTCATTAGGTTCACGTATATTCCTCGTGAATGGAATAGATCTGCTGATTGTTTAGCCAAATGGGCTTCTAGTCATGATCTGGGTTGGAATATTAGGGATAGGAGGCAACTGTCCTTTGAGATGGTGCAAAAATTTGATGATCTTGTTGCTCAGGATCGAGCTCCTTGTTGAGCTCTCCTTGTTGTATTCCTTTCTATCTTAATATATTTTTACCCCTCTTTTTGCAAAACACGCTATAACAAGGAATAAGCTTTTTTTATAGGTTTGAAAACAAGGGTAGAAAATGGCTACAACTAGTTTTATCAGCAAGCAAGTTTTTGATCATGCAAAGAGTAGTGAATGGGAGTATCTTGAAAAGTTTTGCAGATTTGTTAAGTTGTGTTTGTTTACAGCAGGCTTTTCCAAACAGTGGATAATAAGTATGAAAGTGATCATTTGTTCTTCTTTTTCAATAAAGCACCACAAGGAAAGTCTCTATCTGAATAGTTTATGGTAAATTTCTATATATCAAATTATAATATATAAATGTTTTATAAAGCACTTCAGATATTTCCATTTCTTAGTTGTACAGTTTTGTATCATGAGTATATAACTTTGGCACATGCAATTAGCAAACACAAGGTAGTTTAAATTATTCATGGTGGTAGATTACTAAAATGATTTTCATTATAAGAAATTATGTAGAGATTATTATTGAAACATTTCGAATTTAGTTGACGATTAAATTAGGCTTTTTAGAATTTTTTCTTGGGTATATTTTACTTTCAGATTATTTTTTGAAAAATTTATGGATACATTTTGTTTTAACATTATTTTGTTTTGTTTTGGACAAATGTGCTTTAATTTTGTATCTCTTGCAAGTAAATCATGTTCACTGTAGAAGTTTTAACATTTATTTTGTTTATCTATTTTGAATGGTTTGTATGAGTGAAATATTATAAAAAGACATCAAATGAGTTTTATTTACATGAACAATATTTTATAAAAATCTTATAATGACATTATTATTCAAACTTCTGGAGTTATATTTTGTGTTAATTTAATATATTCAATAGAAGACAATGCATTGAGTTTTGTATCTAAAAATTCTTTGTCATGGAGATTGTAGCTTTCTATACAATTTTCATTATTCAATTTAGCAACACTTGTCTTTTGGTTCAACCCAATTAAATTTGAGTATTATACTTCTTTTTAGTCTACTTTTAACTAGAAGTAATGAATTAGGTGTTATCTATATAGATTAGATTAGATCATCTATATTAATCAAATATATATAAAATCCGTGTTCATAAGTGTTGATTAACATATCTTATAGATTTTAGTGATTAGTTTAATAATGTGCTATAAGAAATAATTTCCTTATAATTTAAAGAAAAGTTTTTCTTCACACATTCTATTATGTATAATTCTAAAAAAAAAAACATAGAATATTATATAAAGACTATTAGACTTAAAACTAGTTATTACTGTAGGAGTGATGATATAGTATAGACAATCTAAGATAGGACAACTTTAAACATAGATAATGATTACAACTAATTTATATATTCATCCATGATATTATTTAAAAAGTACAATCAATTATTTTATGATAATAACTACTATATCATGTGTATTAATCTTCCACTTAAAAAAGTTATTTTATACAATTTCCACATAAGATTTCAAAATCAAACTAATTATCATTAAAATTATTTCAAATAAAAATTAAAATACATATAAATGCATATTTACATTTTTATTATTACATCCATTTACAACATCTATGAAAATTAATGATAAATTAAAAAAATTATAAAATTAAGAATAAAATAATCACCTTTATTTTAAAAATGATAAAGTTAAACTACTGCCTAACAGCTTTTAATAAAATATATATAAATACGCCCAATAAAATATTGAGCCAAAATATTACCCAAAATTGAATGGACTCAATCAAAAAGATATACTATATACTGAGTGGTTGTTTTAGGTATTTATGGTTGTTATTTACTGTCTATTCCTTTTCAGATGCATCTTCTTTTTTTAAAAAATTAAAGAAATCAATGTAATTTTAATATTCAAACATTAAGCAAATCAAAACGTTTAAAGCTGCGTTAGTGTTGTCCACCATAGATGAGTCTTTATTGGTGGGACCATATACTCTCATCATGCACTTTTATCAATGTCGAAACTGCTGTGTGAAAAAGTGAACCTGCACTGAGAGCTCTACGTATTAATCTTCTTACACGTTTAAGAATTATATAAAATATTTATAGTTTAATTTTTATATGATGTTTGAGTCATTAATTTATCAAAGGTTTTTTTGGAGTTAAAGATTATTTAATTAAAGTTTCTAAAACAGGAAAATAAAATCAATATATAAACAATTAGATACATTATAACATATTTTACTATATTAAGATCTTGGAACAAATTCATGATATAAATTGCATTCAACAATTTGTCATGGGAAAGATCAGTATACTTTGAAACATCAATATAAACAATATATATAGACACACATTTTATTAAAAATATTCATACAAATATAACATAACACATAAAGAATCTTTCAATTATTTCAAATACTCATAAAACTCTTATTAAAAATACAATAAAAATAGTGAAAATTTTATATTATTTTATAAGACAAATTTTATATTATTTTATACTCTTATATAGATTGTAAAAAAACATATAACAACTATTTTAAAATCTCATAACATTCTTCCAAGCTTAATATAGATAAAGAAAAAATAATACCATCTGAAAATTTCATAACATTTATACGATTATTATATAAATTTCAGAAAACTTATATCAATTGTTTCAGAATTTCGTACTGTTCGTATTGATACAAGATAAACAATGAAATCTGATATCAACGATCTTAAAATCCAACACATATTTACAAATACAAAACTCATATGGTAAAATCTCATAATTAAAACCCCTCATTTCACTTTATTATCATAATAATAATAATAATCTCCATTACAAGGGAACGGAAAGCAAAGAAAGCATGGACCCTTATCATGTAGCAATAAAGAGAAAGAAAGTAGCAGTGAAAAGTGGTGCAGATTTGTCTTGTTCTAATAAAAGAAGCGGCTATTATGCAGTAGCATTCATTGGTACACTATTCTTCCTTACAAAAAGTCTTCTAACTACTGTGCAATGGATTCTGCGGCTTTCAAGAAAGCTGACATTATTTTCAGAGCAGATTCCGACCAAAACATAAGTAGGCAATCTGATATGTCAATGAGAGGTACCTATTTAGAAGCTATGTTCACAAATTTGTTCCCCAGATTTGTAGACATCCTGAATAGATAGATATGATTAAGAGCACTTACTACATGGATGGTACTTTCAAAAGCTATGGTGATGGGCTTTGGAACTTGGGATCATTTGACTTCACACAAGGTGGAGCTCGGCATCATTAGTAAAGATCAATATGATGGGATTGGAATTCAAAGGCTTCAAATAAAATTCTTGGGTAGAGAATCTAATCGTATATGGATGACTTTTATAAATGTATGTTTGTGCATTATGGTTTTATATAAATTTAACTTCATGGAGGCAAAAAAGCATATAAATGAGTATTGTATGTTTTTTATCATTAAAAGTTGTAAGAGGGTGTTGGCCTATAAAACAAATTAGTATATTAATAGTACATTAATAGCATTAGCGACTTTCAACACAAAAATAGCAACATATAATTTGCCTCTATAAAAAAAGAGAGGTAAAGTTTAGAATATCAACAATACTAGTAATGTCGTGCAATAAAATAATAATAATAACAGAGTATCTATGCCACACAGGGTGGGTAAAAGTTCTAAAGCCATCTAGGTTGAACACAAAACTAGGAAAACCCATCAAACAAAAAACTTAAATTTTCCCAACCGCTTAGATAGCAGTGTTGAGGTCCACTCTTCCTTGAGGAACTAGAAGACATCCTTGTAATGATCACCAAGCTTCGGCTGAGTCCTAGTAAACTTCTCATGTAGGACACAAGGGGTCACTGAACAAGCATGTGCAACTTTAATAGCAAATTTATTAGAGTCCTGAAGATGGCTATTGAAGTTGTCCACCTTCCTTCTCAACTCCTGAATCTTTGAGTCATGCTTGTCAATTTTGTCCTTCATTTTGCCTAGCAGCCCACCAATAGCTAAGCCACTAGCCTCCTTAGCCTCCTCCAAAACATGCACAACAAAGGGGTTGGGAGCGGAATTTGGGATAGGGTTTTTCTTTGGGTCTCTGAGGGGGAGGGAACATGGGTATTTTTGACATCAGAGGGAGGGGGTTTCCAAGGATTTACTAGAGGCCGATTGGCTAGAAATTTCCTCACTAGAGTTAGCCACAAAACTACCAAAATCTGACCCACCAACATTTTTCAAGGTCCTTTTACACTTCTATTTGGCAAGGCAGTCAAACCCATGGGCTTCAGGGGCTTCAATAACACCACCCTACTCAATAGTATAAACCTCACACTTGCCTTTTTTGGTGAGCTCACTAGATTTTTCATTAGGTAGAGATTCCATTTTGGGTCTTTTCTTGCTAGTATGGGAAGGGTCGACATCAAGGGGCCTAGGGGGTGGTTGCATGAGAGACAATGGATTCCCTAACCATCTGATAGAGCTCACAGTGAAAGTTATAAAGCCTGAACAGTAACCCTTGATGAAAAATGACATTATCCTTGTCTTTTTTGTTAGCCTCTATGTTGCCCTCAATGGAATGAAGCAGGTAAAACAGAATGGAAATTAAGGCTTTGTGGCGTAAATGGTTTAGAAAAGGAAAATGGTAGAAGTAGTAAATAGTGAACTTACCTTCAAGAGCGAAGTACTTCATAATAATGTGGAAAATATCTTTCCAAATGCCCAGCAAATCTTCCCTATTGAACCCACCTTTCTTTTTTACCAATCTCTCTCGAGGATTGAAGAATTGGTTCAAGGCATCGTAGTCAAAAGTCTTATCTTTTTCCATCTTCTCCCCTCAATGGTCAGGCCTGTAGCTTTCGAGATGACCTCTTCATTGACCTTGAGTGTTAGGCCTCTCATCATAACCTTCTTGTTATTCCAAGATGAAACAAACTACTTTGAAATATTTTCATCGTGCCCACCATACATGCATTCCATGAACTATAATAGTCCCCCTTCCTCACACACAAAAATGGCCTTTGCATTGTTCCTAAAGGCACTGTCAATCCCATTAGGCTCAATGCAGAGCTTATTGCCACCCACAGTCTCTAGCTTGAAGAAATGTTGAAACTAGTTTTTTTTGCAAAATAACATAAAGGAGTTTCAAAAAGCCTCTTTGAATGTTGTCATAACCTTTCCTTTCATCAAGGTAAGGGTTCATGGATTAACTTTCATTTCTGCCAGAAACATTACCATAATTCTTGTTTTGGCACTTGTTTTTAGTTCGACAAGAGGAAAGGGAGATTTTCGAGCTAAAAATGGTCCAGTGGAAAATTCCTCTACTCTGTTGTCTTTATTACATCAATTGCACCAATCTACATTGCAAACATTAGGCTCCTCTAGTTTGACCAAAAGCTCTATGTCGATTTTCCTCTCCACTATACTTTGTCCGTCACTATACAAGCTTTCTTAGCCTTGTCCCAACCCATGTTGAAAGAAACCCTCTCTAATTTTATTGGCAAGTATTTTGAATGGGTAGGAGATGATGTGGGTGTTCATTCTCCGCCAGATTTTGTCATAGAGCCGAATAGATTTTTAACGGGCATTAAAAACCTTTGGAATGTACTTAGCAAGAAAGTTAATAAAAGTGTGGGTGAAGAGCTTAATATCCATACCCTTCTTCTTTTACCAAAGGCTCTCATTATCCCCGGCTCACACTTTAGAGATTTTATTGCTAGAATAGTTACTAGATAATAAGGTATTTCTGAGATTTCTATGCTTCTATCTTTTGTTAATGTATAAGAGTTAATATTATATCCATAAATTGATAATCATTATAATCATAATTTTTTTTCTAAATACTTACTTGACAACTCATGTGATTCACTATTTTCTTTCAGTCAATTAGTTGGTAGACTGTCACACCCATGAATATCTTTTATTTAGTAACTTGATAAAATTGTACACCCTCAATGAATCTACAAGTCGATTTATCCTGACTTTCACAACTAACTATTAAGCTGATAAATGCTTTCAACCTGCAATTGTTTAATGGTTAGTTACAAAAAGCATACACTATTAAATTAATGTTAAGTAAACCTTTCCATCCTCAAAATTTTAAAATATAAAATTGAATATATTGTTAAAGCCCAAACTGTTGGAAGTGTAGTAGCAAGCTTAGAACATTGTTAATGCCATGAAGCTCTTTAGCTATTTGTCTAGGGCTTGCTAACATTTCATAACTCCATCTTACTAACTAAATATGGTCTGGTAGACTAGTAGGTGGCTAGTAAATCGACAATTATCGAATATGGTATACTAGACCAGTAAGTGGCTAGCAAATTGACAATTAGGAATAACACATGATTTTATGGAATTATGCAAATTTGGAGTTATTTTAGAAGACAAAGGTTGCTCTAAACAAGTTCAATGTATGTTGTGTCAGAATACCCACCGACTAAAATATGAATGGAAGATCTTCTAGCTAAGTTGTCAGTTCTTATATAGGTTTGGTTACATGTGTAGGGATACGGTATTGTGGTTCGCTAATGGTTTTGTCCCATGTTCCGTAGGACTTGGTCATGGTTGTACAAATATTCATAAAGATTCTAGCCATGTAAACAAAAGTAATCATAGTATGCACTGAATAAACAAATTCAACCACAAAATAGCATTGAAGGATGACAATCTGATGCTATGAGCCAAAAAATTAAAATGATTTATAAAGTTATATGTTCTAGTAAATATAAGATAATAGATAGTAAAATCTCAAAAGGAAAATTAGTCCTACTAATGCTTCATCTCCATCTACAAAAATAACTAATCCTTGTAGCCTTACCAACAAATAAAGAAATTGTGGCTATTTATGGCTATTTCTGGAGTCTTAATTTGATGGGTATCTAGTTCATAATGAGATATGCACTCAAAGATCAACTTTGGCACATGCACTGCTACTAGAAAACCCACTGCCTCCACCAGACCTATCTCTTCGGCTTCTTGGTGACAAGATGGATTGGATCTGCTTGCAATCTTCTATGTAGGTCATCTAGATCATAGAACCGTAAGTTGGGTATCGCTCAATTTTTTTTAGTATGCGATTGATTCCATTCAAATTATCACACCCGCTAAACTTGGCAGCCATGGTGAACAACTGATAACAAGTGTAATGGCTAACTTGACTGTAAAAATTGAAAATACATGTTGAAGCTGTGATGCTGGAAGAATGAAACCAAATCTTACTTCATAGATCTTAACTTTATGATCATTGGTTGGAGTCTCTCGCACCACATGAATGAACAAATTTGCATTAAATTCGAAGGGACCTTTGGGCATTAACATATTTAAAATAAATGCAGAGGTTAACGGCAAGAAATCACATTATCCACGTCTTATCAATACAACTTACTTTATAAAGCAGATCTTTCTTAAAATTTACCTCTTTAAGTGAAGATAATGGTCCATTTAATTTTTTTTTGACTTTAAATGCCCGTAGCTATACAGCCACAAAAATGCACTTCCTTTACATTGCTTTTTCTAACTTTTAAAAAAGTTAACCAAATCCTCTCCTTCGTATGGAAGTGTATTTTCGTAGCTGTATAGACATTAAATGCCCATGGTTATACAGCCACGAAAATGCATTAGTAAATAGCAAAACTAAGCAAAGTAAAGAACAAAGAAAACTAAACAACAAAAAATTTACTGGTCCACTGGTGAGAGGTGGCCTTAGTAAAGAGCAATATCCTCACCTCCATTGCTTAACATCATCGTATATCACCTTTGGCTCAAAATCCCAAGCATCTTGCAGGTCAAAAAAGTTCTTTCCTGCAACAACTTCACAAACAAAGTGAGAAAATAGGAAATGAAACCAAAATAAAAATTTAAAATGCATAAAAAGTCAGTTAGATACCTGGAAAGTTGAATTGGGATATACTCCACAACTAAGTAGATAATGATGATAATGTACAAGGCTCTCTATCAAGCATATTTTGGTTCCCAACAGATGGACAACTCTACAATGGGAAAGAATGAAAGGAATGTTAGGTGTCTTAGGCAAAATTAAGGTGACTTAAAATACGAAGTAAATGTAGTTACATATTAAAGGTCAAGATGGCAGCAAGAAGTATTGGTAGTCAGGGTGGTGGATAGTGTGGTATTGTGGTGAAATGTTATAGAACTACTCCAACATTATAGAACTACCCCAATCTACTGTTGCGATATTAAATGCAGTTAATGTTTGTCTCTGGAACCAAACACCCACCTACCATCCCTGACAACCTGCACAACAATCATAAACATTTATTACAGGTAGGTGAGTTTTCAAATTTGCAAATGAGGGGAAAAACATTTTTGGCAAAAGACAAAAAAGGAATGTTCCTTTCCATTTGAGCAGTAGACAAAGTGAAGGTGAAGAAGAACAAAAAGAGAGAAGTTGCAGAGAAACTGATCAGCAGATCCAGTTGTTGCAGAGATAGAGGAAGTTTATTTTGTAACTGCAATTGCATGTGCTTCTTTGTGTCATTCTGTAAGTTCGTAGTCTGCTGTTTGATTCGATCTGTTGAAGTAGTGATTGCGTTAGGCATTGTAGTATGTAGCCATTAGAGCTGTAGGTTTGAAGTTTTCCAAGTTTGAAGTTTTAAGGTTACTATAGGGTTTTTCTGGTTGAAGCCAAATGCTCTCAGATTTTTTAATGATTTAATCTAAGTTGAATAGAAAGCAATTAGGCATGCTTGAATCCTTTATTCTTCTTCTATTCCTTGCATTTGAAAAGTTTATTTGAAAGCTTCAAGTTCTGGCTCTCTGGTTTTAATGGTGAAAAGGAGTTCACGTTATAGTTCTATCACTCGGTATTGTCTTTGGTAGAAGTCATCTGTCAAGTTGAGTTCACTCGATAACATCTTCTACCGAGCTCGTCCCTGCAATGGCTACTGACTTCACTCGGTATCTTCATCTACCGAGCACCACCCTACTGTGGCTATCAAGTTCACTCGGCATCCACACTACCGAGCTCACTCAACATCCTTTGGCTACCAAGTTGTTTGTTCTTCATTACCGAGCTCACTCGATAAACTCTCCTGCCACTCAATTTTTTAGTGTTTATCGAGCAAAACTGTCACTCGGCAATTGTGAGTGCCAAGTAGATTTTTAAGTTTAGGGTTGTGAATGATTTTAATTTTGATTTATATTTCTTAGATGGTATCAGAGCTTTGAGGCCCCACATCCACAATGAGTTAGGGCATTTGTTTTCTTGGGATATTTATCATGATAGGAGATGCAGAAAAGATATGGCAGCAACCACCACCTTTCAATGGACAAAATTATGATACATGGGCAAAGAAGATGAAAACTATTATGGTTGCAAATGATTTATGGAAGTTTGTAAATAATGGGTTCAATAATGTGATAGACCCAACATAGTATGTTGCACTCACCAATAATCAAAAGACTCAATTGAAGGAGTCAAGGAGAAAGAATGGTAAGGCATTAAGTTTGATTGAAGCAGCAATGACAGAGATAATATTTCCCAAGATTGTAGTAGCAAAGTATGCAAAAGAAGCTTGAGATATCCTTGAGATAAACTTCAAGGGGACTGATAAAGTCCATACAGTAAAGCTATAGAATATAAGGAGGGAGTTTGAGAACCTTCAGATGAAGGAAAATGAATTAGTTGCAGACTTTAGTTCAAGGACCTCAAATGTGATTAATCAATTGAAGTCAAATGGAGAAGACTATCAAGAGCAGAGGATAGTGGAAAAGATATTGAGGAGTTTACCTCATAAGTATGACAATTTGGTCATGACCATAGAAGAGGCAAAAGACCTCACTGTTTTGACAATGGATGAGTTGATGGGTACTCTTCAAACCCATGAGCATAGGATCAATAGATCTGCATCTTCTTCTTTCCAAGAGCAAGCATTCAAGGCTCAGTCAAATCCAAGAGGAAGGGGGAGAGGAAAAAATGGCTCAGGCAGAAACTCTAGAGGCAGAGGCCGAGGTAATGGAGGACAAATAAATGCTACAGCAGAAAGCTTAGGAAGAGTAGATGGAGCAAGTAGCTCACAAAATATTTCAAGAGGAGGTAAAAAAAACTACAACTCAAATAAGAGTAATGTAGAATGCTACTATTGTCATAGATATGGGCATTATGCAAGTGAATGCTGAAAGAAGCAAAATGATCAGTCAGGACAAGAAAATGTGGCTGATGTGAACATGGTAAGTGGAAACAATGTCACTGCCTTCATCATGTGTAATGTTGGTGAAGAAGGAAGCCCTGAGGTTTGGTACCTCGACAGTGGATGTAGCAACCACATGCGTGGTAATGAAACCTTGTTTTCATTCATTGACAAGAGTTTCAAATCTGAGATTGAAATGGGTAACAATGGAACCCTACCAATAGTGGGCAAAGGATCTATTATGGCCTGCACCAAGAAAGATGAGAAGAAGAAAATACAAAATGTATATTTTTGCCCCTAGTATGAAGCACAATTTGATGAGCATTGGTTAGCTCATTCAAAATGGATACAAAGTGCTGATGGAGAATGACATGTATGTCATTCATGAAAAAAGATGGGAGCAAGAACCTACTTGTAGCAGTTCAAATGACAAAGAACAAAATATTTTCCTTGAGGATAGAGACATGTTTCTCATCTCAAGTTTAAATATTTGAAGCATACCATGAAATTATCTTTAAAAGCATAGAGGTTGGGTTTGACACAGTCCCAAAGCTATCAGTGGAAATGATATCCCGATAGGTGAAACAAGATTCATTAATATGATTGCTCAAACTTAACAGAGAAAGTACTATCATAGATTTATGAGGGAATTCAAATTCATGCTCTAAATTTTAATAATGATAAATTTTCACATAGAAAACACAATACATGCATGCCAATGATAAATTGCACAATTAATGCTTCATCTTGCTCCTAGAAATGGAAATATTCAGCACATCATAGAATATCTTAGACCCGATCATTGGCATATCAGAGTCAAGCTGAGAAATGGAGGATGAGTCCATTGATCTATGCCGATAAAGTACTGATGAAAGCTCAAACTCGACAAAACACTTAACCACCCGTAATGGATTCTTCATGTTGGATATTGTGCATTCATTTGCATATACCCGAGAACGAACATCTGATGTTTGGGAAAATGCTGACATAACTCCGACTATCCCGACCGCCTCTGTAATGATGACAAATAATCTATGATTAAGCTTTCCTCATGAATTGATGGCCATCATTATCATTGTGGCACACGGTAAACAAAGGACACAGAGCCCAACTGCAAGATGGGGTGTGCCTGATTCATGGCCATAAAGAATCATTATTGAAACTTAAAGCTTTCAAATGTCAAGGCAGAGACTGATGGTGCCTGAAAGCATGGAGTGCGGAAGCGCACTGGCTGGAGGATATCCCCACCACAAGATCAAGATCAAGCTCGATACTGAAGAGGATTGGACCATGGGTTTTCAGTAAATAACAAGTATGATCGATGCACGTAGTCTAGCTACATCAGAATTTAAAATAATGCATTTAACTCCACGCTCCCCGAATGAAAGTAATAGGTTGAGGTTGCAGAGCTTCATCAACGAGATGGGGACGATTTGATTAAAAACATGACTTGCCACCCATCCATGCATTCGACTAGGTTTTCATTTAAAAGGTTAGAAGAAAATATGCTTAAGCATGGAAATTGAAAAGAGCATCAGGGGTCGGGGGTCACCAAGCATGCAACATGTTATGCAGACACTTTTGTTCTATATGAACAATTAAATACATTATAACATATT
Source organism: Cupressus sempervirens (assembly GCA_028749045.1). Lineage (NCBI taxonomy): Eukaryota > Viridiplantae > Streptophyta > Pinopsida > Cupressales > Cupressaceae > Cupressus > Cupressus sempervirens. Next base: position 548,784,515 of record CM053783.1, read on the forward strand.
TTAGTGTATTAAGATCTTGGAACAAATTCATGATATAAATTGCATTCAACAATTTATCATGAGAAAGATCAGCATACTTTGAAACATCAATATAAACAATATATATAGACACACATTTTATTAAAAATATTCATACAAATATAACATAACACATAAAGAATCTTTCAATTATTTCAAATACTCATAAAATTCTTATTAAAAATACAATAAAAATAGTGAAAATTTTATATTATTTTATAAGACAAATTTTATATTATTTTATACTCTTATATAGATTGTAAAAAAATATATAACAACTATTTTAAAATCTCATAACATTCTTCCAAGCTTAATATAGATAAAGAAAAAATAATACCATCTGAAAATTTCATAACATTTTTACGAATATTATATAAATTTCAGAAAACTTATATCAATTGTTTCAGAATTTCGTACTATTCGTATTGATACAAGATAAACAATGAAATCTGATATCAACGATCTTAAAATCCAACACATATTTACAAATACAAAACTCATATGGTAAAATCTCATAATTAAAACCCCTCATTTCACTTTATTATCATAGTAATAATCTCCATTACAAGAAAACGGAAAGCAAAGAAAGCATGGACCCTTATCATTTAGCAATAAAGAGAAAGAAAGTAACAGTGAAAAGTGGTGCAGATTTGTCTTGTTCTGATTGGAATGTATGGTGTTGGAGAATAAAAGAAGTGGAGAATTCACTGGTACACTATTCTTCCTTACAAAAAGTCTTCTAACTACTGTGCAATGGATTCCGCGGCTTTTAAGAAAGCTGACATTATTTTCAGAGCAGATTCCGACCAAAACATAAGTAGGCAATCTGATATGTCAATGACAGGTACCTATTTAGAAGCTATGTTCACAAATTTGTTCCCCAGATTTGTAGACATCCTGAATAGATAGATATGATTAAGAGCACTTACTATATGGATGGTACTTTCAAAAGCTATGGTGATGGGCTTTGGAACTTGGGATCATTTGACTTCACACAAGGTGGAGCTCGGCATCATTAGTAAAGATCAATATGATGGGATTGGAATTCAAAGGCTTCAAATAAAATTCTTGGGTAGAGAATCTAACCCTATATGGATGACTTTTATAAATGTATGTTTGTGCATTATGGTTTTATATAAATTTAACTTCATGAAGGCAAAAAAGCATCTAAATGAGCATTGTATGTTTTTTATCATTAAAAGTTGTAAGAGGGTGTTGGCCTATAAAACAAATTAGTATATTAATAGTACATTAATAGCATTAACGACTTTCAACACAAAAATAGCAACATATAATTTGCCTCTATAAAAAAAGAGAGGTAAAGTTCAGAATATCAACAATACTAGTAATGTCATGCAATAAAATAATAATAATAACAGAGTATCTATGCCACTCAGGGTGAGTAAAAGTTCTAAAGCCATCTAGGTTGAACACAAAACTAGGAAAACCCATCAAACAAAAAACTTAAATTTTCCCAATGGCTTAGATAGCAGTGTGGAGGTCCACTCTTCCTTGAGGAACTAGAATACATCCTTGTAATGATCACCAAGCTTCGGCTTAGTCCTAGTAAACTTCTCATGTAGAACACAGGGGGTCACTGAACAAGCATGTGCAACTTTAATAGCAAATTTATTAGAGTCCTGAAGATGGCTATTGAAGTTGTCGACCTTCCTTCTCAACTCCTTAATCTTTGAGTCATGCTTGTCAATTTTGTCCTTCATTTTGCCTAGCAGCCCAACAATAGCTAAGCCACTAGCCTCCTTAGCCTCCTCCAAAACATGCACAACAAAGGGGTTGGGAGTGGAATTTGGGATAGGGTTTTTCTTTGGGTCTCTGAGGGGGAGGAAACATGGGTATTTTTGACATCAGAGGGAGGGGGATTCCAAGGATTTACTAGAGGCCGAATGGCTAGAAATTTTCTCACTAGAGTTAGCCACAAAACTACCAAAATCTGACCCACCAACATTTTTTAAGGTCCTTTTACACTTCTATTTGGCAAGGCGGTCAAACCCATGGGCTCCAAGGGCTTCAATAACACCACCCCACTCAACAATATAAACCTCACACTTGCCTTTTTTGGTGAGCTCACTAGATTTTTCATCAGGTAGAGATTCCATTTTGGGTCTTTTCTTGCTAGGATGGGAAGGGTCGACATCAAGGGGCCTAGGGGGTGGTTGCGTGAGAGACAATGGGTTCCCTAACCATCTGATAGAGCTCACGGTGAAAGTTATAAAGCCTGAACAGTAACCCTTGATGAAAAATGACATTATCCTTGTCTTTTTTGTTAGCCTCTATGTTGCCCTCAATGGAATGAAGTAGGTAAAACAAAATGGAAATTAAGGCTTTGTGGCGTAAATGGTTTAGAAAAGGAAAATGGTAGAAGTAGTAAATAGTGAACTTACCTTCAAGAGTGAAGTACTTCATAATAATGTGGCAAATATCTTTCCAAATGCCCAACAAATCTTCCCTATTGAACCCACCTTTCTTTTTTACCAATCTCTCTCGGGGATTGAAGAATTGGTTCAAGGCATCCTAGTCAGAAGTCTTATATTTTTCCATCTTCTCCCCTCAATGGCCAGGCCTGTAGCTTTCGAGATGACCTCTTCATTGACCTTGAATGTTAGGCCTCTCATCATAACCTTCTTGTTATTCCAAGATGAAACAAACTACTTCGAAATATTTTCATCATGCCCACCATACATGCATTCCATGAACTATAATAGTCCCCCTTCCTCACACACAAACATGGCCTTTGCATTGTTCCTAAAGGCACTGTTAATCCTATTAGGCTCAATGCAGAGCTTATTGCCACCCACAGTCTCTAGCTTGAAGAAATGTTGAAACTAGTTTTTTTTGCAAAATAACATAAATGAGTTTCAAAAAGCCTCTTTGAATGTTGTCATAACCTTTCCTTTCATCAAGGTAAGGGTTCATGGATTAACTTTTGTTTCTGCCAGAAACATTACCATAATTGTTGTTTTGGCACTTATTTTTAGTTCAATAGGAGGAAAGGGAGATTTTCGAGCTAAAAATGGTCTGGTGGAAAATTCCTCTACTCTGTTGTCTTTATTACATCAATTGCACCAATCTACATTGCAAACATTAGGCTCCTCTAGTTTGACCAAAAGCTCTATGTCGATTTTCCTCTCCACTATACTTTGTCCGTCACTATACAAGCTTTCTTAGCCTTGTCCCAACCCATATTGAAAGAAACCCTCTCTAATTTTATTGGCAAGTATTTTGGATGGGTAGGAGATGATGTGGGTGTTCATTCTCCACCAGATTTTGTCATAGAGCCGAATAGATTTTTAACGGGCATTAAAAACCTTTGGAATGTACTTAGCAAGAAAGTTAATAAAAGTGTGGGTGAAGAGCTTAATATCCATACCCTTCTTCTTTTACCAAAGGCTCTCATTATCCCCGGCTCACACTTTAGAGAATTTATTACTAGAATAGTTACTAGATAATAAGGTATTTCTGAGATTTCTATGCTTCTATCTTTTGTTAATGTATAAGAGTTAATATTATATCCATAAATTGATAATCATTATAATCACAATTTTTTTTCTAAATACTTACTTGACAACTCATGTGATTCACTATTTTCTTTCAGTCAGTTAGTTGGTAGATTGTCACACCCATGAATATCTTTTATTTAGTAACTCGATAAAATTGTACACCCTCAATGAATCGACAAGTCGATTTATCCTGACTTTCACAACTAACTATTAAGCTGATAAATGCTTTCAACCTGCAATTGTTTAATGGTTAGTTACAAAAAGCATACACTATTAAATTAATATTAAGTAAACCTTTCCATCCTCAAAATTTTAAAATATAAAATTGAATATATTGGTAAAGCCCAAACCGTTGGAAGTGTAGTAGCAAGCTTAGAACATTGTTAATGCCATGAAGCTCTTTAGATATTTGTCTGGGGCTTGCTAACATTTCATAACTCCATCTTACTAACTGAATATGGTTTGGTAGACTAGTAGGTGGCTAGTAAATCGATAATTACCGAATATGGTATACTAGACCAGTAAGTGGCTAGCAAATCGACAATTAGGAATAACACATGATTTTATGGAACTATGCAAATTTGGAGTTATTTTAGAAGACAAAGGTTGCCCAAAACAAGTTCAATGTATGTTGTGTCAGAATACCCACCAACTAAAATATGAATGGAAGATCTTTTAGCTAAGTTGTCAGTCCTTATATAGGTTTGGTTACATGTGTAGGGATACGGTATTGTGGTTCGCTAATGGTTTTGTCCCATGTTCCGTAGGACTTGGTCATGGTTGTACAAATATTCATAAAGATTCTAGCCATGTAAACAAAAGTAATCATAGTATGCACTGAATAAAAAAATTCAACCATAAAATAGCATTGAAGGATGACAGTCTGATGCTATGAGCCAAAAAATTAAAATGATTTATAAAGTTATATGTTCTAGTAAATATAAGATAATAGATAGTAAAATCCCAAAAGGAAAATTAGTCACACTAATGCTTCATCTCCATCTACAAAAATAGCTAATCCTTGTAGCCTTACCAACAAATAAAGAAAGAAATTGTGGCTATTTATGGCTATTTCTGGAGTCTTAATTTGGTGGGTATCTAGTTCATAATGAGAAGTGCACTCAAAGATCAACTCTGGCACATGCATTGCTACTAGAAAACTCACTGCCTCCACCAGACCTCTCTCTTTGGCTTCTTGGTGACAAGATGGATTGGATCTGCTTGCAATATTCTATGTAGGTCATCTAGATCATAGAACCGTAAGTTGGGTATCGCTCAAATTTTTTTAGTATGCGATTGATTCCATTCAAATTATCACACCCGATAAACTTGGCAGCCATGGTGAAGAACTGATAACAAGTGTAATGGCTAACTTGACTGTAAAAATTGAAAATACATGTTGAAGCTGTGATGCTGGAAGAATGAAACCAAATCTTACTTCATAGATCTTAACTTTATGATCATTGGTTGGAGTCTCTCGCACCACATGAATGAACCAATTTGCATTAAATTCGAAGGGACCTTTGGGCATTAATATATTTAAAATAAATGCAGAGGTTAACGGCCAAAAATCACATTATCCACGTCTTATCAATACAACTTACTTTATAAAGCAGATCTTTTTTAAATTTTACCTCTTTAAGTGAAGATAATGGTCCATTTATTTTTTTGACTTTAAATGCCCGTGGCTATACAGCCACGAAAATGCACTTTCTTTACATTGCTTTTTCTAACTTTTAAAAAAATTAACCAAGTCCTCTCCTTCGTATGGAAGTGTATTTTCGTAGCTGTATAGACATTAAATGCCCATGGCTATACAGCCACGAAAATGCATCAGTAAATAACAAAACAAAGCAAAGTAAAGAACAAAGAAAACTAAGCAACAAAAATTTTACTGGTCCAATGGTGAGAGGTGGCCTTAGTAAAGAGCAATATCCTCACCTCCATTGCTTAACATCATTGTATATCACCTTTGGCTCAAAATCCCAAGCATCTTGCAGGTCAAAAAAGTTCTTTCCTGCAACAACTTCACAAACAAAGTGAGAAAACGGGAAATGAAACCAAAATAAAAATTTAAAATGCATAAAAAGTCAGTTAGATACCTGGAAAGTTGAAGCGGAATGTACTCCACAACTAAGTAGATAATGATGACAATGTACAAGGCTCTCTATCAAGCATGTTTTGGTTCCCAACAGATGGACAACTCTACAATGGGAAAGAATGAAAAGAATGTTAGGTGTCTTAGGCAAAATTAAGGTGACTTAAAATACGAAGTAAATGTAGTTACATATTAAAGGTCAAGATGGCAGCAAGAAGTATTGGTAGTCAGGGTGGTGGATAGTGTGGTATTGTGGTGAAATGTTATAGAATTACTCCAATGTTATAGAACTATCCCAATCTACTGTTGGGATATTAAATGCAATTAACATTTGTCCCTGGAGCCAAACACCCACCTACCATCCCTGACGACCTGCACAACAGTCATAAACATTTATTATAGGTAGGTGAGTTTTCAAATTTGCAAATGAGGGGGAAAACATTTTTGGCAAAAGACAAAAAAGGAATGTTCCTTTCCATTCAAGCAGTAGACAAAGTGAAGGTGAAGAAGAACAAAAAGAGAGAAGTTGTAGAGAAAGTGATCAGCAGATCTAGTTGTTGCAGAGACAGAGGAAGTTTATTTCGTGGTTGCAATTGCATGTGCTTCTTTGTGTCATCTTGTAAGTTCGTAGTCTGTTGTTTGATTCAATCTGTTGAAGCAGTGATTGCTTTAGGCATTGTAGTATGTAGCCATTAGAGCTGTAGGTTTGAAGTTTTCCAAGTTTGAAGTTTTAAGGTTACTATAGGGTTTTTTTGGTTGAAGCCGAATGCTCTTAGATTTTGTAATGATTTAATCTAAGTTGAATAAAAAGCAAGTAGGCATGCTTAAATCCTTTATTCTTCTTCTATTCCTTGCATTTGAAAAGTTTATTTGAAAGCTTCAAGTTCTGGCTCTCTGGTTTTAATGGTGAAAAGGAGTTCACATTATAGTTCTATCACTCGGTATTGTCTTTGGTAGAATTCATCTGTCAAGCCGAGTTCACTCAATAACGTCTTCTACCGAGCTCATCGCTGCAGTGGCTACTGACTTCACTCGGCATCTTCATCTACCGAGCACCACCCTACTGTGGCTATCGAGTTCATTCAGCATCCACACTACCGAGCTCACTCGACATCCTTTGGCTACCGAGTTGTTTGTTCTTCATTACTGAGCTCACTCGGTAAACTCTCCTACCACTCAATTTTTTAGTGTTTACCGAGCGAAACTATCACTCGACAATTGTGAGTGCCGAGCAAATTTTTAAGTTTAGGGTTGTGAATGATTTTAATTTTGATTTATATTTTTGACATGGTATCAGAGCTTTGAGGCCCTACATCCACAGTGAGTTAGGGCATTTGTTTTCTTGGGATATTTATCATGATAGGAGATGCAGGAAAGATATGGCAGCAGCCACCACCTTTCAATGGACAAAATTATGATACATAGGCAAAGAAGATGAAAACTATTATGGTTGCAAATGATTTATGAAAGTTTGTAAATAATGGATTCAATGATGTGACAGACCCAACATAGTATGTTGCACTCACCAATAATCAAAAGACTCAATTGAAGGAGTCAAGGAGAAAGGATGCTAAGGCATTAAGTTTGATTGAAGCAGCAATGACAGAGATAGTATTTCTCAAGATTGCAGTAGCAAATTATGCAAAAGAAGCTTGGGATATCCTTGAGACGAACTTCAAGGGGACTGATAAAGTCCGTATAGTAAAGCTATAGAATATAAAGAGGGAGTTTGAGAACCTTTAGATGAAGGAAAATGAATCAGTTGCAGACTTTAGTTTAAGTCCACCTCAAATGTGATTAATCAATTGAAGTCAAATGGAGAAGACTATCAAGAGCAAAGGATAGTGGAAAAGATATTGAGGAGTTTACCTCATAAGTATGACAATTTGGTCATGACCATAGAAGAGGCAAAAGACCTCACTGTTTTGACAATGGATGAGTTGATGGGTACTCTTCAAACCCATGAGCATAGGATCAACAGATCTGCATCTTCTTCTTCCCAAGAGCAAGCATTCAAGGCTCAGTCAAATCCAAGAGGAAGGGGAAGAGGATGAAATGGCTCAGGAAGAAATTCTAGAGGCAGAGGCCGAGGTAATGGAGGACAAATAAATGCTACAATAGAAAGCTTAGGAAGAGTAGATGGAGCAAGTAGCTCACAAAATATTTCAAGAGGAGGTAAGAAAAACTACAACTCAAATAAGAGTAATGTAGAATGCTACTATTGTCATAGATATGGGCATTATGCAAGTGAATGATGGAAGAAGCAAAATGATCAGTTAGGACAAAAAAATGTGGCTGATGTGAACATGGTAAGTGGAAACAATGCCACTACCTTCATCATGTGTAATGTTGGTGAAGAAGGAATCCCTGAGGTTTGGTACCTCGACAGTGGATGTAGCAACCACATGAGTGGTAATGAAACCTTGTTTTCATTCATTGACAAGAGTTTCAAATGTAAGATTGAAATGGGTAACAATGAAACCCTACCAATAGTGGGCAAAGGATCTATTATGGTCTGCACCAAGAAAGGTGAGAAGAAGAAAATACAAAATGTATATTTTGCCCATAGTATGAAGCACAATTTGATGAGCATTGGTTAGCTCATTGAAAATGGATACAAAGTGTTGATGGAGAATGACATGTGTGTCATTCATGAAAAAAGATGGGAGCAAGAACCTACTTGCAGCAGTTCAAATGACAAAGAACATAATATTTTCCTTGAGGATAGAGACATGTTTCTCATCTTAAGTTTGTGTTGCACCTCACACACAATCAACTCTAAGAAGTGTGATTGAAGACCCCTCACGGCTATGGCACCTCAGGTATGGTCATCTTGGCTATGTTGGTTTAAATTTTTTGTGAAATAAAAGAATGGTAGAAGGTTTTCCACGTATAAGAAATTCATGTGACAAGTGTGAGGCTTGTATTTTGGGTAAGCAACATAGGCTTCCCTTTAATTCTAAAAATTGTAGGAGGGCTAGATATTCATTAGAGTTAGTGCATACTGACCTAGTCGGTCCTGTGCAAATTACTTCCATTGGGGTGAGTACTTATTTCATGACATTCATTGATGATTTCAGTCGTAGGACATGGGTGTATTTCTTAAAGAATAAATTTGAAGAATTTGAAAAATTTGTAGAATTTAAGGCCTAGGCTGAAAGAGAATGTGGACACTATATCAAGGTCCTAAGATCAGATAGAGGAGGGGAGTATACCTCCAATTTTTTTGTAAATTTTTACAAGAAACATGGTATAAAGAAAGAGCTCATAGCCAGCTACACACCATAGCAAAATGGAGTGGCTGAAAGAAAGAACAAAATCATTGTTGAAATGGCAAGGAGCATGATGAAAGAGAAAGGCCTCCCAATTGAATTTTGGGGAAAGGTTATGGCAACAATAGTTTACCTAATTAATAGGTGTCCTACAAAGGTAGTCCGTGACAGAATTCCAATGGAAGCATGGTCACAAGGAAGATGGACAGTTGAACACCTAAGGGTGTTTGGATGTGTTACATGTGCACATGTGCCTAAAGAGAAAAGGCAAAAATTGGATGACAAAGGTGTGAAATGTATTTTCACAGGGTAGAACCCAGAATCTAAGGCATATAGATTGTATGATCCATTGAACAACAAGATGATTCTCTCAAGAGATGTAGAGTTTCTTGAAAATCAGTCTTGGTATGGCCCAACTGATGAGTCACTGAGAACTTCAAATAAAGTGCCAATTATGAGTGAAGAAGATGCTGATGAACAACAAGAAGAAGGAGCAAATAGAAGAAAAGGCAAGCAACTTCAATCATTTTCAAGCTCCTCTAGGCATGACCGAGTGTCAGTGATAAGTAATAGTGAAGATCGAGCTGGTCGGCAAAGCAGCAGTAGTGAAGATTCTGATCCTACACTCTCCTCCCTATTACTAAGAAAGACCAAGAGTCTTAGGGAGATATACCAAGATGAAAGATATGAAGATTATGATGAGAGTGTTAATTTTGCACTATTTTCTCATAGTGATCCAATATATTTTGAAGAAGCTATTAAAGAGAAAAAATGGTGCAAAGCCATGGATGAGGAGATAGATGCTACAGAAAGGAATGAGACATGGGAGCTAACTGATTTGCCTCTCAAGAAGCAAGTGATTGGAGTGAAATGGGTCTACAAAACCAAACGCAATGTTGAAGGAAAGATTGATAGGCAAAAGGCAAGGCTGGTAGTCAAGGGCTACAAATAGTAGTATGGCAGAGATTATGATGAGACATATGCCCCAGTTGCAATAATAGAAACTGTTGTGCTATCATAGCAATTGCAGCTCAGCACAAATGGAAGGTATATCAAATGGATGTGAAGTCCGCCTTCCTAAATGTTGTATTGAAAGAAGAAGTGTATGTGGAGCAGCCACCTGGTTATGAAGTTACACGTGAAGAACACAAAATATATAAATTGAAGAGAGTTATTTATAGGCTCAAGCAAGCTCCAAGGGCATGGTATAGTAGGATTGACTCATATTTGATGAGCAATGGCTTTAGCAAAAGAAATGGTCAGCCTACTCTCTACATCAAGGCAACAAATAGAAATGTGTTGATTGTTGTCTTGTATATTGATGATTTGATTTTTACTGGTAATGACAAGGATCTAATTGGTGAGTTCAAAGAGAACATAAAAAATGAGTTTGAAATGACAGACCTAGGTCTCTTGAAATATTTTCTAGGCATAGAAGTAAGACAAATGCATAATGGCATCTTCATCTTTTAAGAAAAGCATGCAGGGCAGATCTTGGAGAGATTCAAAATGCAAAATAGTAAGACACCCTCAACACAAATAGCAATAGGTCTGAAGTTGAGCAAGGAAGACTCTAGCAAGAGAGTGGATCCAACACTATACAAGAGTATGGTTGGAAGTTTAATGTATTTGACTGCAACTCGACTAGACCTAATGCATGTAGAGAGTTTGATTTTCAGATTTATGGAAACACCAAAGGATTCCCATTGGCAAGCGGGAAAAAGGATCCTAATGTATGTGAAAGGTACCAAGGGATTTCAAGTTGGTGGGTTATACTGATAGTGATTGGGCTGGCATGTTTCATATGAGATCGAGTGCAATTTCATGGGCATCCAAGAAGCAATCTATTGTTGCTCAATCTACAACAGAGGCTGAATATATAGCAACAAATGCAGCAACATGTCAAGTTGTTTGGTTAAGGAGGATCTTGACAGATTTGAATGAAACGCAAGAGGATGGAACCACAATTTATTGTGACAACATCTCATCAATTGCATTGTCCAAGAATTCAATTTTTTAGGGGAGAAGTAAACATATTGAGATCAAATATCACTTCATCAGAGAATTGGTGGAGAATGGAAATATCAAAGTATAATTTTGTAAGTTTGAGCAACAGCTAGCAAACATTTTTACCAAGCCATTAGGGATTAGAGCTTTTGTACACCTAAGAGAGTGTCTTGGTGTAGTTGATTTGGATCAGCAGTGATCCTTGTTTATTTGGCTTGGGACAAAGGGAGAGTGTTGGAATATTAAATGCAGTTAACGTTTGTTTCTAGAGCCAAACGCCCACCTACCATCCTTGACAACCTGCACAACAGTCATAAACATTTATTATAGGTAGGTGAGTTTTCAAATTTGCAAATGAGGGGGTAACCATTTTTGGCAAAAGACAAAAAAGGAATGTTCCTTTCCATTTGACCAGTAGACAGAGTGAAGGTGAAGAAGAACAGAAAGAGAGAAGTTGCAGAAAAAGTGATCAGCAGATCCAGTTTGTTGCAGAGACAGAGGAAGTTTATTTTGTGACTGCAGTTGCACGTGCTTCTTTTGTGTCATCCTGTAAGTTCGTAGTCTGTTGTTTGATTCGACCTGCTGAAGCAGTGATTGCTCCAGGCATTATAGTATGCAGCCATTAGAGCTGTAGGTTTGAAGTTTTTCCATTTTGAAGTTTTAGGGTTACTTTAGGGTTTTTCTAGTTGAAGCCAAAAGCTCTCAGATTTTGTAATGATTTAATCTAAGTTGAATAGAAAGCAAGTAGACATACTTGAATCCTTTTTTCTTTTTCTTCTATTCCTTGCATTTGAAAAGTTTATTTGAAAGCTTCAAGTTCTGGCTCTCTGGTTTTAATGGTGAAAAGGAGTTCACGTAATAGTTTTGTCACTCGGTATTGTCTTTGGTAGAAGTCATCTGTCAAGCCGAGTTCACTCGGTAACGTCTTCTACTGAGCTCCTCCTTGCAGTGGCTACCGATTTCACTCGGTATCTTTATCTACCGAGCAATACCTTACTGTCCTTTCGCTATCGAGTTGTTTGTTCTTCATTACCGAGCTCACTTGGTAAACTCTCCTGCCACTCGATTTCTTAGTGTTTACCGAGCAAAACTGTCACTCCGCAATTGTGAGTGCCGAGCAGATTTTTAGGTTTAGGGTTATGAATGATTTTAATTTTGATTTATATTTCCTACATCTACATTCAAGAAAAAACTCTTATGCACACTTGAGTCTTTGTGCACATCCTAATTGATGCATCAAAATGATAAGTTTGGCCTACCTTTGACTAATCGTGTTTGAACACGTGGCAACCTAATTCCCAATGACACAACTTTTGATTTGGGGTTGCAAACTAGGCCATCTAAGTAGCACATATTTTGGCTCCTCTCCCCCACCATCAATTTGATTTATTTGATATGTACAAACCAATCCTAAATTCACTTCTAAATCAAATTGACAAAAAAAAAATAACATAACACTTTCTAATTTATAATTAAATCATATATATGATCACAATTATATCAAAATAATTTTTTTATATAAAATTATTTTGCATAACATTCAAAGTCTCATTCAAACTCACTCTTTCCTCTCCCGTTAGTTGTTGAAGGCCCTCTTGCTCAATTTGATTTATTGAAAAAAAAAACAATATCAAACTACATAGCAGATATTAATTTGAGACCAAACCAGATAGCCTAATAACCTGTGTTTGAGAAGTTTCTTGCATAAATTCGTTACATGATGGCAGAAGTTTCATAATTATTATAGTTCTGTGCCATCATTTCCATTATAAGATTTCATATCATTATCAACTACAACAACCCAACATAATAACAGAAAAAGAATCATCACTTCAATTATGAACCGGTTTGAATTTGTTTTAGATTGATTCACATAAAGTCATTTTTGAACATAACAAAATTTAACTCAAGCTCGTTCTCCCCCTTCCTGTGAGTTAGCGGTCAAGGCCCTCTTGATCTACGAGTCTAAATTTAGCTGACTGAGAATCATACCCAAAACTTTTATGGGCATAATAAGAAGCAAGAGGCTCATTATCCTCAGACACTCTCTTACTGTCACTCAACAAAACATTGCAACACTTTTTCACAAACCTCTGGTCTATCCAATCACTATCAGCAGAAAGAATGAGTTTGTTCTCATCAAAGCAATCTTTCATTGACATGGCATCTCTTGAGAAAGTGGAAGACGGATCCATGATGTGCCCATCTCTTGTAAGAGAACGAGGCCAGTATAACCACTGAACAAGCAAGTCCTTCCCATTCTCTCCCACTTCAAGAACTTGGGCCACATAAGGATTGCCCCATATATTTGAAGAAACCTCTACATAATCCCCAATGCCATAGTTAGTCTCTATCATATCACAAGTCTCCATTAAATTTGGGTATGTTCTAGAAACAGTATCTGTGGATCCTGTTGCAGATAATTCTGTACCAGGCTTTCTACTATAACACTCTTCTCTCTCACTATTTCTTCTCATTCTGATTACTTTAGGCCTTTGCACTGAGTTATTTTTTGCAATGTAAATAACATTACATCGGCTCATGTATTATATAGCTTTGGATGATATGATGGTGTCTCCTATTGGTGCCGTTTTAAGAGAGTATATCAATAGTGTTTTTTAATTAATATGATACATTTAAAACTAGGAAAGACGGTCTTAATTGGTCATTTTGTCTTGTAGAGATTTACTTTTTAAACTTATGTTTATAAATGCCCTTTTATTGTGATAAATATTTTGATTGGATATATAAATTGGAAGGAGCAAAGCTATATAAAGTAGGGAAATATAGGAAACATCAAAGGTCATAACATACAGGCAATACAATGAGACAATGGAGATAGATATGAGAATCTGATATCAAATTTAATCTATAAATATATATCGGTAACATTTCTTTCCTCAAACTCTTCATTATGTTATCTTATATTGATAAGATCGCATGAGACCATTGATGCAAAAGCTATCCACCAACTCTCTATATTTTACTAATAATGAATTACATGGAAATTATGATACAAAAGCTTCCAGCATAATCTAATCTATAAACAATATATATCCCAAAAACATAAGATGCTGCCAAAGAATAGGAACACAGGTCCTCAGATGATTAAATCAATAATGCTCAATTTAGGGAGCTCTGATTTGATTTAGCATATAGATATAGAACGACATGAGACAGTATTTAAAATAAATTTTAGTCTTCACTTAGCATAGGTGCTTATATTTATAAGTTTGCAAAGTTGGGTGGAGTCTAATTATTTAAAATATTTTTTTAGATGTTCTGATTAAGTAAAGTGGATTCATAGGGTTCCAATCCATACAATAAAAGAAACAATAAGATGGAACAATAAGATGGTGAGAGTAATATCAGGTGGAAATGAATTCAAAAGACTTTTAAAAGAAGTCAACAAAATAAAGTAATTTTTTTTTTTTTTTTTCCAGATTGAAAATATAGTGATTTTTTTCTTGTTTTCAACTATAGACTATGTAGATCATGAAGATCAAATGTGAAATTTGATGTTTTCCATTTTTTAAAAATTGATCAACTGTGGAGGATAGCCCCCTTATTTTGAATTTATTAGGCTCATCTATTATTTTTAAATCTAAAATCCACACTCTTAATGTTAGACTCTTTTAACTCAATATTTATTAATTAAATTTCTAGAACATTATATTCATCTTATTCTATTGTTTTCTGTTTGTAATCTCATTTGAAGAAAATTCCATATTAAAAAAAAAAAAAATGGACAATCAATAGTATGGAGTAATGTCAAGACAAAGCCTTGCAAAAGAATCAAACATCTGAGAGTGTTCCTAATAAAAGAGAGATCTAGTACAATGATAAAAAGTTGAAAAAGTATCCTATTTTGCACATGATCAAAGGCTTAGCAAAAACTTGAATTAGAAATACAATGAATGAATCATGTTAACTGATTGGCAGGTCCACAACTGAAGACAACAAAAAAGGAAAGAGACCCATCTAAGTGACAGAAATGGATTAAATATCTGTCTGGAGAATGAGGAGAGTGTAAATGTTCATATGATCATTACGATAAATGGCATGCTCAACCATGAAAACTTGTCATAGCATTAAAAGGAACTCATATTAGGTTAAAACACGCTATAACAAGGAATAAGCTTTTTTTATAGGTTTGAAAACAATGGTAGAAAATGGCTACAACTAGTTTTATCAACAAGTTTTTTATCATGCAAAGAGTAGTGAATGGGAGTATCTTGAATTTATTTTTCAGATTTGTTAAGTTGTGTTTGTTTACAGCAGGCTTTTTTAAACAATGGATAACGATAAGTTTGAAAGTGATCATTTGTTCTTCTTTACCAACAAAGCACCACAAGAAAAGCCTCTACTGATATCTGAATAGTTTATGGTAAATTTTTGGATATCAAATTATAATATATAAATGTTGTAAAAAGCATTACAGGTATTTCCATTTCTTAGTCTTACGGTTTTGTAACATGAGTATATAACTTTTGTTGGGTGGGCAGAGGCACAATAAAATAAAATATGAAACGCAATGAATGTGCTGCGGCACAATATTTGATTGTCTTTTTATTGATTGACCAAAAATGGATACACAACACTCCCTTTTACAGGCAAGTTTACAATCTCTAGAAATCTTGACATTTGCCGACAAGACAATTATTTACAGGATTCTGGAAACTGCTATAGCCGACACAACCTAAACCTAAACCTAAACCTAAACTTCTAGAAATGTTTAATGACGGATTGAAGTAGAAATTAATATTTCTAACACTCCCCCCAATTTCTACTATCAACTATTACAAAGCTTCTTTAATATTTACAACTCTCAGAGCCTCCTTCAAAATTTCAAACTGTACTTGTGGTAAAGCCTTGGTGAAGATATCTGCAAGTTGCTCTTTTGATCTGCAATGCTGTAGATTAATTTCTCTACTATTAACTAGCTCTTTAATGAAGTGATACCTTGTGTCAATGTGCTTTATCCTCTTGTGAAACACATGGTTCTTTGAAAGTGCAACATTGCAGATTAATTTCTCTACTATTAACTAGCTCTCTAATGAAGTGATACCTTGTGTCAATGTGCTTTGTCCTCTTGTGAAACACGTGGTTCTTTGAAAGTGCAATAATAGACTTGTTATCACAATAGATTGTAGTAGGTCCATCTTGAGCTTGCATTAAGTCTTTCAAAATCCTTCGCATCCATACTGCTTGACATGCTGCTATTGTTTCTGCTTCATACTCTACTTCAGCTGATGAGAGAGTTACTATAGGTTGCTTCTTTGATGCCCAAGCTACAACACCTATTCCAAGATGAAATGTGTATCCAGATGTGCTCCTTCTATCCTCAGTATTCCCTGCAAAATCACTATCTATATATCTAACTAACTAAAAATTATTTGAAGTAGAATACAAAATGCCATGATTCATAGTTCTTGCAATATATCTCAAAATCTTTTTTCCTGCCTGCCAATGTGAGATCTTTGGTGAATCGATGAATCTAGAGATTAAACTCACTCCATACATAATATATGGTCTAGTAGTAGTGAGATATATCAAACTACCAACCAATCTTCTAAATATAGTTGAATCAAAATCTTTCTCAGTATCTTCTCTATTTAATTTGGTGCCTACTACCACAGGTGTAGAAACTAGACTGCAATTTATCAATCTAAATCTTTTCAAAATATCTTTTGCATATTTACTTTGACAAATAAAAATTTCTTTATCATTTTGAGTAACTTCAATGCTAAGAAAATATTTCATCAATCCTAGATCTGTCATTTCAAATTCCCTTTTCATTGCTGATTTGAACATGTCAATAGATAAATTTCATGTGAAGATCAAATCATCAACATATAAACAAACAATCAAAATCTGACCTTGTTCATTGATCTTGGTATATAATGTAGGTTCACTTGTGCTTCTCTTGAATCCATTCTCCATCATGTATGAATCTATTCTACTGTACCAGGCTCTTGGAGCTTGCTTCAATCCATAGAGTGCCTTCTTCAACTTATAAACTTTGTCTTCATGTCCTCTTATTTCATATCCTAGTGGTTGCTACACATAGACTTCTTCATCCAAATATCCATTCATAAATGTTGATTTGACTTCCATTTGGTGAACCATCCATTTGTTTTGAGCTGCAATAGCTAATACTATTTTGAGAGTATCAAGTCTTGCTACAGGTGCAAATGTCTCATTATAGTCAACCCCATTTTCTTGTGAAAATCCCTTAGCAACTAACCTTGCCTTATATTTGTGTACATCTCCATTAGCTTTAAACTTAGTCTTATAAACCCATTTTACACCAATGCAGTATTTGTTCTTAGGCAAATCAACTAATTCCCATGTATCATTTCTCTCAATTGATTCTATTTCATCATTCATTGCATTAATTCAATGTTCTTCCTTAATTGCATCTTCAAAATGTATAAGATCTTGAGTAAATAAAGCACAATTTGGTTGCAAATCTAATTTACTTCCATGATCATAAATCTCACTCAACATTCTAGTTTTCTTGCTTGATCTCAATTGTGCAAATGTAGGGTTTGAATTATTACTTGTGAATTTGAAGATTCTCCATGCGCAACTTCATTTTCTAAGTGATCTCCTTGTGGACTTCGTGGTGGAGTTCCTTCTTGGTCACTTGGTTGATCCTCTTGATCTTTATGATCCATTTTATCCTTCTCATCATATGATATTGTTGTAGCACCTGTAACATTTGTATCTATATTTCCAGACCAAGATTCATCCTCTTTAGATACAACATCCCTACTCACAATGACTTTTCTGGTGATAGAATTAAACAACCTATATGCCTTAGATTGCTTATCATAGCCAACAAAAATGCATTTCTCACTTTTATCATCTAACTTACTTCTAGTTTCTTTAGGAACATGTGCATATGCAATACAACCAAATACTTTGAGATGAGAAACACTATGAATCTTACCACTCCATGCTTGTTGTGGAACCATGTCCCTCACAATCTTTGTTGGACTCCTATTCAAAATATAAACAAAACAAGAAACTGCTTCAGCCCAATACTCATTAGATAGATTCTTACCTTTCCACATGCTCCTTGCCATCTCCATTATTGTCCTATTTTTCTCTCTACAACACCATTTTGTTGTGGTGTGTAATTGGTAGTAAATTATTTTTTGATTCCATGATCCCTGCAATAATCTAAAAATTCATTTGACTTATACTCTCCTCCTCTATCAGATCTCAATACCTTGATAGGTAAACCACTTTGTTTCTCAACAAAAGTCCTAAATTCTTTAAATTTGCCAAAAGTTTTAGATTTGTATTTAAGAAAGTAAACCCATGTCTTTCTAGTAAAGTCATCAATAAATGTTAAGAAATAAATGCTCCCCCATAATGATGGTGGTTTCATTGGACCACATATATCCAAATGCACAATTTCTAAAAGTACCCTTTCTTTATATGACATCCCTTTTGGAAAACTCTCTTTATGATATTTGGCCAAAATAGAACTTTCACATGGACTTAATGATGCTTCAATTGGTAGTAAATTGTTTTTGTGTAATTGGTAGTAAATTGTTTTTTGATTCCATGATCCCTGCAATAATCTAAAAATTCATTTGACTTATACTCTCCTCCTCTATCAGATCTCAATACCTTGATAGGTAAACCACTTTGTTTCTCAACAAAAGCCCTAAATTCTTTAAATTTGCCAAAAGTTTTAGATTTGTATTTAAGAAAGTAAACCCATGTCTTTCTAGTAAAGTCATCAATAAATGTTAAGAAATAAATGCTCCCCCATAATGATGGCATTTTCATTGGACCACATATATCCGAATGCACAATTTCTAAAAGTACCCTTTCTTTATATGACATCCCTTTTGGAAAACTCTCTTTATGATATTTGGCCAAAATAGAACTTTCACATGGACTTAATGATGCTTCAATTGGGGGTAAGCCTCTTACCATTCCCTTTCTTTGCAGTAAAGATAACCCTTTGAGATTTAGATGACCATAACTCAAGTGCCATATCCATGTTTGATCTTGACTTGCTGCCTTGAAACTTGCTACAACTTCATTAGTCATATTGCTCTTCATCCCAAGTGGAAACTTTCTATTATTTTTCATTTCTACCCTTGCAATCACCATGTTACTAGGAGGGATATCAAATATAGTGCACAAATTATTCTAAAAAATAACTCTATAACCTTTTTGGCTAAGCTGCCCCACACTTATAAGATTATGTTTCAAACCAGGTACAAAGTATAAATCAGAAATAGTTTTCTTACCATGCTTTGTTATAACATTGATTTTTCCTTTTCCACTCACTTCCACTATCTCATTATTTCCTAACTTTACTTCGGATTTAATTGATCTATCCAAACTTTCAAAAAAATCTTCATTGCCTATCATATGATTGCTGCAACCACTATCTAAAAACCAAAAATCATTTGTGCTCTCTTGAGCTACATTGCAAGTAATGAACAATGTCTTAGAAAAATTTGCATTTTGTTTACTCATATCAGCTTGTTTCTTTTTACACTCATTTGCAAAATGTCCAAACTTCTTGCAGTAATAATATTGAATATTTGATTTATCATACCTTTGTGATGTCTAGTTGTTATAGCTTCCCCTTGAATAGGAGTATTGATTTCCTCTTCCTCCTAAATCTGGACTCCTTTCTTCTTTTTGAAAATTATTTCTGCCTATTCCTCTTCCTCTAAATCCAACATTTTCTCTTCCTCTACCTCTACCAAATGTCATTTGTGTTTTGAATGCATTCTCCAGTAAATTACCATTATGCTTGTTCAACCTATCTTCATGATTATACAAGGATCCAAACACTTCATCTATAGACAATGTTGTTAAATCCTTAGATTCTTCAATTGCAACCACAACATTATCAAATTTAGGAGGCAAACTTCTTAAAATCTTTTCTACAAATTTCTGGTCAGAAAGCTCATCACCATTCATCCTTACTTGATTAACCACATTCATAACAAGATTTGAAAATTACTCTATAGATCCTTCATTTTTAAATTCTCAAATTCTCTTCTAAGTGCTCGCAATTTAACAATCTTTACCTTACTTGCACCTTGATATGGAGTCTCAAGAATGTCCCAAGCTTGCTTGGTTGTAACAGTTGGCTTAATTTTTCCAAGAACTGAGTCATCCAAAGCTTGTCCAATAATTTGCAAAGCTTTTTTACTTGTCTACCTATTTTCATCAAGCTTTTTCTTTTGATTAGCATTTAAAGTAGACTCATCTATAGGTTCAACATAACCAATTAAAATTATATCTAATAACTCATAGGAATAAAATATAAGCCTCATTCTAAAAGCCCAATCATCATAATTCTTTCTAGAGAACATAGGAATTGAAGCCTAAAAACTCCCTGAAGCCATGCCTGATAGAAACGCTAAATAGGGCAATAATTTTTTTTTACAGATTTCACAATAACTTTATATATCCTTTCCTTGCTACAATCCTCCTTATGCACAATCTTTCAAACTTCTCTTTTGAACCTGGCTCTGATACCACTCTGTTGGGTGGGCAGAGGCATAATAAAATAAAATATCAAACAAAATGAATGTTCTGGGGCACAATATTTGATTGTCTTTTTATTGATTGACCAAAAATGGATACACAACACTCCCTGTTATAGGCAAGTTTATAGTCTCTAGAAATCTCTGACATTTTTCGACAAGACAATTATCTACAGGATTATGGAAACTGCTATAGCTGACACAACCTAAACCTAAACCTAAACCTAAACTTCTAGAAACATTTAATAATGGATTGACATAGAAATTAATATTTCTAACAACTTCATTCATGGTGTTAGATTACTGAAATGATTTTCACTATAAGAAATTGTGTAAAGATTATCATTGAATATTTAAAGAAATGTTGATAGATATCACTACAAAATAATTATAATTTAATTACTACATCTACAATTATTTATATTTTCTGTATATGATCTATTTATTTAGCTTTTTTACTAATCTAAGCCTTTTATTTTAATTTCTTAAAAAATGGATGTACAAAAATTATAATTTAAATAAATATTTTATGTTCTATTTAGTAAATTATTTCTAAAAGTATATTCTATTTATAATAAGATTTAAACTTTACGGTTGTCAAATTTAACATAAAAGAATAAAAGTTAACATTAACATGCTCACACCATCTCACTTCCCCATTTTGCCATTGTAGAATGCCTATCAGCATTAAATTAGATTTTTAAATTTTTTACTATTTTTTTAAATTAAAAAAATTGTTTTGGGTATATTTTACTAGATTATTTTTTGAAACATTTATTGAGACATTTTATTTTAGCATTATTTTGATTTGGACAAATGTGTTTTAATTTTGTATCCCTTGTAAGTAAATCATGTTCAATGTAGGATTTTTAACATTTATTTTGTTTATCTATTTTGAATGGTTTATACCAGTGAAATATTGTAAAAAGACATAAAATAAGTTTTATTTACATGAGCAATATTTTATATGAATCTTATAATGAGATTATTATTCAAACTTCTTGAGTTATCTTTTGTATTAATTTAATACATTGAATAGAAGATAGTGTATCAAATTTTGTATCTAAAAATTCTCTATCATAGAGATTGTAGCTTTCTATACAATTTTCATTATTCAATTTAGCAACACTGTCTTTTGGTTCAACCCAATTAAATTTGAGTATTATACTTCTTTTCAGTCTACTTTTAGTAAAAGTAATGAATTAGGTGTAGTCTATATAGATTAGATTATCTACATTACTCAAATAAATATAAAATCTGTCTTCATAAGTGTTGATTAACATATCTTATAGATTTTAGTGATTAGTTTAATATTGTGCTATAAGAAAGAATTCCCTTATAATTTAAAGAAAAGTTTGCCTTCACACATTCTATTATGTATAATTCTAAAAAAAATAAAAATTAGAACATTATATAAAATACTATTTGACTTAAAACTAGTTATTATTGTAAGGGTGATGATATAGTATATACAATCTAAGACAAGTGCCACGTAGTGGCATGTACTTGCCATCAATTATAATTATAGTAAAAAAATTGTGTATAATAAATACATTATAATATAATTTTGGTTTTATTTTATAATACTTCACTAATTAAAATAATAATATAATAATATAAGTTAATGATTCATAGACAAATAGTACAATATAATGAGAGTAAAAGGTGTTTTAGAATTTAGGATGAGTGTGTTAAAAAAAGTGAACTGTAGTGTTAATATTTAGTAAAACATATTGAATAGAGATTAAATGTGGAGAAAAACTAATAATCATATTAATTCAATATACTATTTGATTTTGTGCAAAATAACTTCACAATTTATATTAACCATATTTTCTATTATAAATTTTAGCCAAAAATATTGCAATATGAGAACCTCCGCAAAAAGGGCTCTTATAACACAAAATCTATTCAACCAATCATAATTTTTTTATAAAATATAAATTTTATAAATTAATAGCAAAGCTTTAGAAAGATTTTAATAATTAGAAAATCATTGTTTGTGATTGGTGGATTGTTGTTAAACTAATTGAGTAATCTTGCAAACTGAATGCAATAGTACTAGCATAGACAAGTACAATACTAGCCTACGACAAGTACAATAAGACAATTTTAAACATATATAATGATTTCAACTAATTTATATGTTCATCCATGATATTATTTAAAAAGTATAATAAATTATTTTATGATAATAACTCATTATATCATATATATTTACCTTCCACTTAAAAAAATTATTTTATACAATTTCTACATAAGATTTCAAAATCAAACTAATTATCATTAAAATTATTTCAAATAAAAATTAACAATACATATAAATACACGTTTACATTTTTATTATTACATCCATTTACAACATCTTTAAAAATTAATGATAAATAAAAAATTTATAAAATTAAGAATCAAATAATCACCTTTATTTTAAAAATGATAAAGTTAAACTACTGCTTAACAGCTTTTAATAAAATATATATAAATACGCCTAATAAAATATTGAACCAAAATATTACCCAAAATTGAATGGACTCAATCAAGAAGATATACTATATACTGAGTGGTTGTTTTAGGCATTTATGGTTATTATTTACTTCTATTCCTTTTCAGATGCATCTTCTTTTAAAAAAAAGAAAAAGAAATCAATGTAATTTTAATATTCAAACATTAGGCAAATCAAAATGTTTAAAGCTGCGTTAGTGTTGTCTTTATTGTTGGGACCATATCCACTCATCATGCACTTTTATCAATGTCAAAACTGCTGTGTGAAAAAGTTAACCTGCACTCAGAGCTCTACGTATTAATCTTCTTACACGTTTAAGAATTATATAAAATATTTCTATTCTATTTTTTATTGATTTTTGACTCATTAATTTATCAAAGTTTATTTTGGTGGAGTTCAAAATTATTTTAAAGTTCCACAAACAGCAAAATAAAAACAATATATGAACAATTAAATACATTATAACATATTTTACTGTATTAAGATCTTGGAACAAATTCATGATATAAATTGCATTCAACAATTTATCATGAGAAAGATCAGTATACTTTGAAACATCAATATAAACAATATATATATATATAAACACACATTTTATTAAAAATATGCATACAAATATAACATAATACGAAAAGAATCTTTCAATTATTTCAAATACTCATAACACTTTTATGAAAAATACAATAAGAATAGTGAAAATTTTATATTATTTTATAAGACATTTTATACTCTTATATACATTGTTAAAAACTTATAACAACTATTTTAAAATCTCACAACATTCTTCCAAGTCCAATATAGATTAAGTAAAACTTATACAATCTGAAAATTTCATAACATTTTTACAAATATTATATAAATTTCACAAAACTTATATCTATTGCTTCGGGATTTCGTAGGATTCGTATTGATACAATATAAACAATGAAATCTGATATCAACGATCATAAAATCCAACACATATTTACAAATACAAAACTCGTATGGTAAAATCTCATAATTAAAACCCCTCATTTCACTTTATTATCATAATAATAATAATCTCCATTACAAGAAAACGGAAAGCAAAAGAAAGCATGGACCCTTATCATGTAGCAATAAAGAGAAAGAAAGTAGCAGTGAAAAGTGGTGCAGATTTGTCTTGTTCTGATTGGAATGTATGGTGTTGGAGAATAAAAGAAGTGGAGAATTCACTGGTACACTATTCTTCCTTACAAAAAGTCTTCTAACTACTGTGCAATGGATTCTGCATGCAGCTTTTAAGAAAGCTGACATTATTTTCAGAGCAGATTCCGACCAAAACACAAGAAGGCAATCTGATATGTCAATGAGAGGCACCTAATTTAGAAGCTATGTTCACAAATTTGTTCCCCAGATTCGTAGATATCCCGAATAGATAGATATGATTAAGAGCACTTACTTTCAAAAGCCATGGTGAGGGGCTCTGGAACTTGAGAACATTTGACTTCACTCTGTGGCACGTATTCACACAAGGTGGAGTACTAATCAATATGATGGGATTGGAACTGGCTATCTTCCTTACAAACAGTTCACCAATTTTTTTAAAATTTAAAATATTATCGATTTTTCTGAAAATTTCAGCATCTTCATAGTTTGTAGTAGAAAACAACAAAAACTTTGGAAAAAAATCACTACATTTTCGTAAATCTGAAAAAAAAAGAGAGTCTGAATTTGTTTTATCTTTAGTGCATCTTTAACTGTAAAATGGACATCTTTAAGTCTTTGGCTCTTATTAGAAAAAAAATTGAATGACCCTTGTTGAACTAATTTGTTAACACATACTTATTGTGATAATATAAATTTGAAAAATTGGGTAAACTCTTTAAATAATATATATTTTTATTTTGGTAAGTTTTAGTACATAACAGTTCTACGTTGATAAAGGAAAATAACTTTATCTAGTTTGTAGTTATTATAGGACAAAGTCAACTAGGTTGACCTAGTCTAGATAATATTGCTATTTTCACCTATTCTAGGTAATATTGCCTCAAAATTTGTGAGTATGTTGGAGTGTGTGATAAGAAGTAGGGATAGAAATCACAACCTAAAAACATGAAATCTAAAAGTGAGGCATAGGTCCTATGTGGAAAATGAATTGTGTGATAGAATACAAATTGAGAAATCATGCATGTCTAGGTTAGATCCAACCTTGAGCTTAAACAAGATTGAAGGAGGAGGAGGATCTATGTTTTAATGAAATATGCATTTAAATGCTATATGAGTTCCTACCAATAGAAACACACTAAAGGAAGCTCAAAATGATCCCAAAATGAGCACAAATTGAATTCTTACTTTTTAGGATGGTACATATGGTATACAGTTAAATTATTTCTTATACTTATGCAACTATTGTTTTGAAACCTTTTCTAATTTCACATATAGACCCATGAAAGATAATTTCAAATCCCTTAGTACAAATAGCTAATTTACACTTATAGATTGTCCTTATCCTTTTGACATAATAGACATTACTATCTTTTGATTTAATATCAATAGATATGATTCCCTTACCAAATATAGATGCAAATCCTTCACTAGCAAATGTGACTATACCTCCACCACATTTTTCCATCTTAATGAACTTTATTTTATCTCTAGTCATGAGATTTTATCAACTAACATCTATAATCCAAGGACTAGATTCCTTTTTGACATGTAAAGGGTTCTTCATAGGTTCTTCTATAGCATTATTTCCACTAAATCTATTATTTTCATCATTGATGATAGAGAAGAAAAATACTTCATCATTTGAGTCATTCCCATACTCATCCTTTGATGAATGAACCTCCATTGAACAAAACCTCTTGATTATTTCACTCTATTATTTGTCCTAGTGTTTCTGTCATTTCTTCTATAGTCTTTCATTTTCTTCATTAGACATCATATAATCTTCCTTAAAGGGCCATTTAGTAGCATAATTTCCCACTCTTTCACAATTAAAACATTTTAAAGGGTAAGTTACCTATACTTTCTAGATCCTTTCTTCATTCCTCCAACAAAATTTGATTCTTCATTATCTAGATCAAATATTTCCTTAGGTATACTGCCATTTCTATTAGCAGCCTTGAATGCAACATCCTTAGTATTATTCCAAAGTGTATTTATCCATATCATCATTATATTGATGGGCGGGGGCCCTAGCTCGGTTGGCTAAATCTTCCCTATTGCAGGGGGTTGGTCACGGGTTCTAGTCTCCCCCATCCTCGCGGTACCGATGGGCGTGTCGCGCCAGCGCTACTAGTCACGTTAAAAAGTTTATCCAGAACATTAAAAGAGTAAAACAAAAATATCATCATTCTATTGATTAGAAATTAATAAATTTCTCATCACCTTTAATACCACTTGATTTTCTATAATAGATCTGCAAGTTCCCTTGATTGAACTAATAATTTCATTAAATTTCATTAACCATTGTTGTTATCCTTTAATATTCTCATCCTTAGACATTCTCAGAGTCTCAAATTTATGCTTTAGATTATGCAACTTGATTTTATTGACCTTCGTTGCTAGTAGGTTTTCACAATCCATACCAACATTCTTTTTCCTTCTAGATCTTCATTGTATGCTAAATTTTGAAACAACATTTTAGGTAACACTTTGTGAACAATTGTCAAGAAAAGAAAAAAGATCTTTTGGATCTTTCTTGTGTGCCCAAGTTTGAGCCAATTTTTTGTGTCACACTTTATGAACCATATTGGTACAAGAAAGAGAGAGCTTAAGAGAGAGAGAATGTTTTCATCTCCTTTGAGACCTCTAGTTATTTCCCTAATGATGGTTCGTTAACTATACTCCAAAATATTAGCTCAAAATATGGATACAACAAAAGATTAAAAAAAGAGAGTATTTATTTATATCCTTATCTCCTTCATTAATAGTTACTAACTCTTCCAAACTTCATATGCAATTTTAAATCTCATAACTTTTAAATGCTCCTAATTACCTAGTCCATTGGTAATATAGTTCTTATCCTTTGAATTATTCTCATAAGCCTTGATTTCATCTAATGTAGGATGAGATTTAGATGTTGAAGGCATGTTTCATGTTTCAATAGCTTCTAGAACTCCAAATGGCATAGAATCCAAATGTGATCCCATTCATTCCTCACAAAAGTTTACTTTAAATATATTCTATAAAAGTTTGACACCATGATCATTTTCCATCTCAAATCTACCTTAGGTAGTTAAGATTCTTCAAGAGGAACTCGACTTTGATACTAATTGTTGGACATCTCTAGATGCTGAGAGGGCAGGGTGAATTTTAATGCATAAAAATCTACTCTATTTACACCTTTAACATCAACTTTAGTCCAACAAACCATAAATGTGCAATGAACACTTAAATACTATATTGACATGGAAGAAACATAGGAAGAATCTACTCACTACATGAATAAATAATCACAATATTTATTTTAGACACATTTTCATGGAATCACACTGCTCCTTGATGTAGGGCTTGTATGTAGACCAGGGCACATTTTCTTAGGGAAAGATATAGATCCACAGAAGCTATCAAAAGAGATCACAATCTTCTAACATGTACAAGAAAATAGATGAAATAAAAAGATATAGGGTCTTCTGATGAAACAATGCAGCTCAATCTTTGTCACATCCATACTCTTCCACTCTACTCTTTCACCTTTACATTACTCCACCTGAATCACATTTGATCCACACACACTTCACATTCATTGCATACCAAATTAAATTTTTTACCCACATATATATACTATCTTGAGCATCAAATATTTAAAAATGTTGGCCACAAGAAAAATAAACAATGTTTGTACAAAGTCAGCTACCATGAACACAACTATTTAATTTTCTACACCCAAGAGATAAATTAGACTAATATACATCATAACATGTTTTTCATAAATATATTCATCATAGCACAAATATCACAATTACTTTTAAGGTTATAGCTAAAAAATAACATGTAGGAAATCATTAAAGAACATTAGAAAGTTGTTCCAAAATACTCTTCACTTCATATGATGCCATGGTGGGACCCATTTCAATATACACTAATAGATTGTAAGATAATTCACAAAAATCAATAGATACAACAAGAGACCAACATCTAGACAAAGGTGAAATCCAAGAATCAAGGGATGATCTACTAGTGACCAATGAGAATGCCAATGAAAATGGCATAGAATTTTTTTTGGGTACTAATGGGGCTATTAAATGACTATGTTGGGGAGATAGCTCATGTCCTTCCACTTCTAAGGGAGAGTTGGTGCTCACGGACCCCTTGGTTCCTCCACTCAAGGAGTTGATGAACCTATTTGGTAGTAAATTGGTGAAGTCCTAATTGGCCCACCCCTCTCCTCAAGATAGTGAGGTTGGCGAGTGGAAAACCCCAAAAAGAAAGACTAGAGAGGGAAAGAAAGCTAATGCAGGCTCTAAAATCAAAATAGGTAGACCATCTAGTAGAAGTACAAGGACAAAGAAGATAGAAAGGGATATTTCTTGTGGCTAGAAAATAATCTTGGACAATGCTTCTAATGGTACGAAATAAAATTTATTTCTTGGAATATGCAAGGGTTGAACAACCCTTAGAAATTTTGCTCTTAAATAGTCAATTTTATCTTGGAAAATTAATTTCCCCATTATTCAAGAAGTGAAGATGTCTTCTAATGCTTTTACAAAGTTGGCAGATAAGATATGGCTTGGCGCTATGTTTAGTTATAGTGAGGCAAAGGGTGCTTCAGGAGGGGTGGCTACTCTTTGGAAACCTAATGTGTTCTTGGGTAACATAATGGTGAAGAATAAAAGCTTCATAATCATTAAATATATTAGCAAAAAATTTACTTGGTGTTTTGTGAATAATTATGCTTCAAAACTAGGGCAGTAAGGGTGGAAACATGGGACGTAATTTCTACTGATATGATTAGTTATAGGGATAAAGAATATATGTGCACAAATGATTTCAATTTCCCCCTATTCCATTTTGAGAAGCTTAGTGGTGTTGATTTCATGGATAACATGCATTATTCAGAGGATTTTATTAACAAGAATGACATGCTAGCTGTGGACCTTCAGGGGGCTCCTTTGACTTGGTCAAATAATAGGAAAGGGAAGGATCTAATACAAGTCAAGTTGGATAAACTTCTTGTCTCAAGAGACTAGCAACTTCTGACAACTTCTTCTCTGTCATCTCTTCCAAGGATTATTTTTGACCATGCCCCTAACTTTTTTAGCTGATCAAATGGCCTTTTCAGTGGCCCAAGGCCTTTTTTCTATGAGATTATGTGGAGGGATCACCTTGATTTCAAATGGTATGTGGAGGAGTGGTGGAACATTTTAGTTGAAGGTGCAACTATGTTTTGACTTGCCACAAAATTAGATAACATAAATAGAAATGAAATTAGGTGGAGAAAACATTCCTTTGGAGATATTTTTAAGAAGAAAGGTGAGATAGAGGAAAATATTGACTTGTGTCAGAAGTTTATAGGTAATGGAGATAAATTCACTAATACTCTAATTGAGGAGGAGACTTGCAAGACTAAATGTAAATACATCATGGCTAAAGAAGTTTACTAGAAGCAAAGGTCTAGGATTCAATGGCTTATGAAAGGTGATAGGAATACTATTTTTTTCCACATGTTGGCCTCTAGGAAAAAGAAGAGAAATACTATTTCCTCTTTGGAGGATAGAAAAAATAATATCCTCTCAAAACAAGAAGACATGGCTAGGGAGATGGTCAACTACTTTCTTTTTAGAGGCTTATGTGAGTCAGAATAGGAATGTGAACCTAATGACAAGAAGGAAACTTATTCATTCTCTTCCAAAAGTGTTAAAGAGGAGGAAATTAAAAAGGTTATTTTCTCTATGAAAGCTTAAAAAGCCCTTGGGCAAGATGGATTTCCATCAACTTTCTTTCAACACTTACGGGATATTACTAAAAAGGACTTAATTAGGGATAATATGGACTTTGTTAAAACTAGGAAGCTATTAAGGATACTAAAAAACACTTATATAGTTCTTGTTCCCAAAATCTAGGACCTAAAGGCCTTATCTCACTTTAGATTGATTAGACTATGTAACACACTCTACAAAGTCTTCTCTAAGATTTTGGTGAATAGAATCAAACCCTTCTTGGGAAGCTTTATTAGCATGCCTCAAAAAGGTTTTGTTCCAAGGTGAAAAATTCTTGATGCAATTATCACCACTCGCGAGGTTATTCACTTTATGGAAAGGAACAAAAACCTTAGAATGACTCTTAAATTGACTATTTTTAAAGCGTATGATAGGGTTGACTAAGTCTTTCTCCATGATGTTCTTTAGAGAATTGGACTCAATAATAAAGTTATTGGGATGATCAAGATGATGGTGGAGACTTTCAATTTTACAATTTTATTTAGTGGCACTCCTTGGGGTTCTTTTAAAGAAAGTAGAGACATGAGGCAAGGAGATCCCATTCCCCCTTACCTATGTATTATGGTTGCAGAGGTGATGGGTAGATTCTTCTCCAATTTGGTGAGCTCCAAGGAAATTTTGGAGGTTAAATATTTCATTTCCTAACCTCCTAAATTTATACATTAGTTTGTTGATGACATCTTTCTTTATAATTTCTCCTCGCTAGTGGAGGTGTGAGGATTTGACCGGTAACCAACTTATGGATATTGCTAGTAATCTAGAAAATGCCTCCAAATATCATGTGGTAGAATCCATGGAACCCTATTGGGGATTAAAATTAGTTGTCAACATCAAATGGAAACATGTATGTATTGAGGGTGACTCTAGTAATCACAGACATGGTGAAATTGGGCATGTCACCTAGTTAGTCTATTGTTGGTATTATGGGTGACATTTGGAACCTCCTCACTAAACTCAAAAGATATGACTTACAACACACCTACATGGAAGGGAAAGTTTCTTTTTATGCTATGGAAAGCTTGAGGTTGTAATATGTAGTTTAAGGTGTTGGAGGTAGATGGACACTCTACCGATGGAAATCCTTACCCTTATGGAAAGGGAACAAATTAACATACATAGGGAACAATAAACATGAATTTTAGGTGGCTAACTTATGTGTTAGCCTTGGTGGGGGTTTTTTTTTAAGGGGGTTATTAATATGATGAATTTTTCCAGAAGTGACTTATGGAAGGATAAATTAGTGATTTTAATTCAAAATCATTATAAAGAAATGACACAATATAAAGGTGTTATTGATTGGATGGAGGGAAATGAAATAATTATGAGAAAAAGTGGTGAGGTTATAGAGAATGTTAGTAGAGATTGTGTTAGAGATAAATTAATTAGAAAGATTAGAGTTTTTAAAAATACTGGTATGCATGTTTTTTGGATGCCAAACAATTCATTGATTGGTTGCAAGGGTGGTAGTACGCATGTGGTGGCATTTTAGAGTTGGGATAGACATTTAAACTCCACTCCAAGTAATGATTATGAAATTTCATATAATTTTCAAAATCAATGTTCAAAATTGTAGATTTTCATTGTGAGAAAATGTGATCACAAGATTGGCTTTAGAAGTAAGTTTATGTCTATAACTTTGAAGATTTCTGAGAATTCTGGCCAAGGGGTGGATATGGGTGGTGATATGGTTAGAGTGGAGCCCTCATGAGTTGAGGATTATGTTAGGAAACCTTCCACCTAGTTACTTCTAAAGGACAAAGGCCTAGATATTTTCATGGATGCTCTAATGGGATACAATAATAACCACTCCTTTCAGTTTCTGAGTTCCTAGAATGATAGAAAGGTGATGATTAATGACATTTTTTTTCATGTCAATTAGGATATTATAGCTATGGCTATAGGGATTTACATGGAGGTGAGGAAATGGAAGAAGGTGACAAATATTTTGAATGAGATTAGCTCGAAGGTATTTTTTAGAGATAACAAGGAACAGGTCAAGCATAGAGGGGGTTTTGGTTGTGCCAAGCTTCCTGAGCCTTGTCAATGAGTTATGTTTGGTAATTATGAAATATCTTACTCTTAAAAAAAGGTTTGGGGTTTTTTATTTCTACCATTTTCCTTTACTGAATCATTTTCATAGCTATGATATTATTTCTATTCCTTTTTTTTCTCCTCCATGATCTAGAAGCCACTATGATGGAGGTTAGTGAGAGAATGAAGAAAGGAAAAATTTTACCATTCTTCATCAAGGGCTTATCCTCCATTTTTATATATTTCATCTTATTCTTGTCTACCCAGGTGTCTTTCTTTAGCTAATAATCAGGGCCCACATAATCCCCATAACCCTTCTAGATTTGGTCATAGGTGTAGTTCTAGGCCCCCCACCCCTCAACCCTTCCCTTTTTCCACCTTGCCTAGAAATTAAAATAACCAAAAGTATTTAGTGGAAGGGTCCAAAGGTACTAGAAAATAACCATGGAAATTGATTTGGTTGAGTCCGTGGAAGAAATTGAGGGAGGCCATTGAAGGTCAAGGAGGCTAGCTAAAACCTAGGCAAGAAAAAAATAGATGGCTAGTAGAAATTTGGATGTTGATGAAGATATGCTTGGATAAGGAAAGAGTGAAAAGAAAAAATGTAGGATGAAGGAGAAATCTAGGAAGGAGTATACTAGTAGAAAAATGGTAGAGGAGAAAAAGGACATAGTGGTGGAGACTTCAGATATAGAGGAGGAAGCTAAAGATAAAGAGAAAGTGAGTAGAGACTCCACCCATGTCTTAGAAAGTTTTATGATGAACACTTTTGATTTTACTCCTACTTCTCATCTGAGTAACCAAGATACCAAGGATACCTCTCCAATGACTACCACATTCCCAAGAAGGTTTGACAAAAATGATAAAAGAAAGGTTTTTCCTAACCCCCATATTGTACAAGTTCTAGACAAGGATTATCATAAGGGGAAATGTGTGGATTGTCAAGGGCTTACTGGTATTGTTGAGTAAACCATCTAAAAAATGGAAGATCTCAAAGTTTGATTCTTTGGCTTGAAAGAAATTTTTATTACCCTTTCTCAATCTACAGTGAAGGCTACACATGCTATAGTGATCACCCTCTAGCTGCTACTCCAAGAGGAGGATGTGGGCTTGGGAATAGATGATTCTAAGAAGTTGTATGGGTTCCTTATGGATGACTAGGTGAAAGTGTTGTTGGCTAAGAAAGGAAAGGAAAGGAAAAGGCCAAAGTCTAGGCCTTTAGTTTTAAATATTTTAAATGTTTCTTGTTTTATGTTTTATCACTATTGGCATGTCCTAGCTAGTTATTCTTTTAATTGGTCATATATGACCCTGGTTATTTTGTATTTTAGATTTCATGTTATAGTTAGGATAAGTTGGTATGGATAATTTATTTTATTTGGTTTATGAATAATTATACAAGTCTTTGTGGTAGTATTTATCTGATGGGTAAGTTGAATTTGTCTATTTTGGACAAGTTGGGGTATTTTTTTTGTTTTTGGTATTAAAGTTTAGGGGTGTAATGTGCTATTTATTTGGTTAATGGTAGTCTATTTTTTGTGACTACCATTATTTGTTCTATGGGTTAGTCCCTTTATTTTGACTGTTTTAATATTAAAAAGACAAGAGACAACATTGACAATAATATTTCACTCATAACATGATATCTTCACTTTTGGAACAAGAGTACATAAGAAATATGAACTAGAACACTACACCTATTGTAGTGTCTTAAACCAAACACACTTGCATTTTGAGACCTTTAAGCTTCCTCTTCATAATGTCATCTTCAGACCATGGATATGTATGTGCTCAATCTCCTTTTCCCTCCTCTTATTCTATATTCCCCTCTTATCTCTCTATCATTTGCCTCTTCTTTCTCTAGCACTCGGGACTTGACCTCCAAGATCAAGTTGACTTAAGTTGACCTAGTCCCTGAAAGTTCTAGAGTTCAAGGTCCAAAAGGTCTTGTGGTATAATTTTTTTTACCATTATCCAGTCGGCTTGTATTATTTTCTTGCTCAAAAAATATATATAAGGAGACTTGGATGCTTCATTTTCATATTTTATCATTCTCAAACATCTCATGCACTCAAGCTCTTTCTCTCAAGTCCTAATTTTTGCATTTGAGGATTTCTAGTATTCAATATTTTTCAAGCATTTAAGCATGGAGATTTCTATCTAGTCTTGAAAAATCCTTTGTGAGAATTTCCTCTTCAAGATCTAGCTTATTGTTGGCCATCAAGGGAGGATATCTACATTGAAGCATTCATCTTCTTCATTGATGCACTTTTATATCCATGACGCCATGACAAAATTATGGTAGATCTGTTACAAAGAGTGGAGATAACATATATTCCTAATTCAATATCTCCAATACATTTACATACATATAAGCAAGGTGAATCTTAACAATTATTTTTTCTTTCAGTCATTTACATTTATATTTCTCAATTACAGTCAATCCCTTAACCCAGGACTTGACCAAGGCAAGCCCTCATTAAACCCCAATCCCAAAACCTTTCTTTTTTGTGTTGATTTGTAGGTTGGGAGAGAAAAGAATTGTAGATTTGGAACCTCCTTTTTCGGAGATTTCTAGAGAATTCAGTTTTATATTGTCAGACTGCATCAACTTGTTTACCAAATGTCTTCCCAAGTTGACCTAGTCCTCCAACCTCCATTTTCAAGGAGATTTCTCAGTTTTGTTCCTTTTGTTGTTTCATTTCAAGATCCCCAGACAAATATTTAGAAATAGTTTAGATCTACGAGTTTTGGAGCTAAAATACATCTTCCTTTATGCATTTCAAGGTGATTCTTTCATATTTTATTTCCTTTCATATCTTTACCTTAGACTTACATCTTAATTGGGCTAATTGTGTTTACATAGCATCTAGATTTATATTATTTAAGTAATTAGTTCAATTTCACATTCACATTATCCTATCAAGGGCCAAAGAGTAGATTTCCTTGTATTGCATTCCCCTTTATAATTTAAATTTAGTATTATCTCCCTTTTCCTTTGGTCCCTAGCTAATCTAATTTGGATCATAAGTGGAACTGTACTTGGAATTTTCCACTTCCCCACACATACATATTTGAATGACTTAGTGACCTTGTAAAGTGGAAGCCTACATCTTATTAAAGTGCTTCCATTTTACCACTAAAAATTTTGGTGAACCTAACTTGTGCCCCTTTCTTTTTGGAGTTAGATTGTTTATTTTAGGTGTTTACCTTCATTTGGTGAACCCGCCTTTATTTCTTTTTTCATAGAGTTAGATTTGGCTATCTGGTGTGTGACCATATAGATCTCTTTTATGATATTTATTATATTTGCATGGTTATATCTCATTAGGGTTTCCTATTGTGATCTCATCTTTTATGAGCTTAGTTACACAAAGTCTAACCTATAGAATTCTTGTTAGGCGAAGCCATAGACTCATGGGCTCCTTTGATCATGATTTCTCTTTTCTTCCTATGACTTATGATGAAACTCACATCTTTACTCATGATATGAATCCTATAATGGAGCATAACTCTTTTCACTCATCCCATGATGAAGATGATTCTTTAAGAGTTCCTCCTTCACAAGTTGATAATTTTTCTAGTGAATTTGATAAATTGGAAACTTGGATTGCTCAAGAAAATCATAATTTTGATAGTTTTGTTTCTTTTGAAGCTCTTAAGAAGCATGTTAATAATGATGACAATAATATTTTTATCTTGTGCGGTATATCCAACCTTATTAATACTCATGCTAAGTCTTTGACGAAATGTGCTCAAGAGATGGGTTCTCCTCCTCCTTCCAAAATCATTGAACCTTCCTTCCCAATTTATACCACTCTTTCTAGCATACCTATATAAGCTCTAGCTCTTATGACCACTTCTACACAAGTGTCCAGTCCCTTATGTGTTGGTCTTACTATCCTTTCACTTTTGGAGAGTGTTCATATTACTTCTATTTTTTCTTCATTACCTTTGTATAATTTAGATTCTTTTACTTATTCAAACCCTTTACCCATTCCTTCTCACCCTTTGCTGACATATTTACATGTTCCTTCCACTTCTAATAATTTTTCTAATCAATCTAGCATACCTATGCCTACTAGAATTTCTTCTAATCCTATTGTTAGTACATTGATTCGATCTAAGTACAAAATTCCTAAATGTGATGTTGTTAATCCCCTTTCCTTAGATATCCTTCATGCTATATTATCTTGAAACATGTTGAGGTACCTCTTCTTGAGACTTATAATGGTAAGGGAGATATTGTAATTCATGATAAAACTTTCCAGACTATATCTAGTAATTTTTATCATGACTATATAAGCTTATGGCTAAGTTATTCCCATGTACTTTTAGGGATAGAGCCTTGTAATGCCATTTCTCTCCACCTCCTTAATCTATTGATTATTTTCAAACTCTTCCTAATAATTTCATTAACAGTTTCAGGATAATATTGGTCCTCAAATTTATTTAATTGATTTAATGCAATGTAAGAAGAATTTTAGAGAGAAATTTATGGAATTTATTGTTTGATTTAAACATTTTTATGCTATGATTTCTTATCCTATGGTCACACACAGGATAGCCAAATCTAACTCTATGAAAGAAGAAATAAAGACGGGTTCACCAAATGATGGTAAACACCTAAAATAAACAATCTAACTCCAAAAAGAAAGGGGCACAAGTTAGGTTCACCATTACTAGTTACAAGTGAGTCAACTCGAGAGCTCTACTTTGATTGGCTCCTATTTCTAGTTATAAGAGTGATGCCACCAAAAATTGAAATAAATTTTCTAAATTTAACAATTTCATCACAATCAAGTCCACCAATATAGTTGATGATCAAGTGGCCACTACATCTTGACGTACAACTACTTTTTCCTCTATATTTTATTCTAATCGTCAGGATACTTAACTATTTGAGGCTTTGTCAGAGATAATGACTAAGTTGATTCTTACTCATGTTCTTAACCTTCCTCTAATTAATCCTATTGATCCTAGTAAACCATTTCCTAAAATCTTTTGATTCAAGTGCTTTCTATTAATACACCATCAACTAGGTCATGCTACTTAGAAGTGTTATGCTTAGGATCTTATTAAATCTAAGGCTACATTTTTTGATGCTCAAGTTAATAACACAAATAAATCTTTTGTGCTACCTAATTAGAATATGAAGATTTACACTAATCCTTTACCTTCTCACTTAATGAATGTTATTAATCAACCTTCTTATTCTAATCACCATATTTGTTATGGTCAAAAAATAAAATAAGTTAATCATGTGGTTAATCATATTGAGTTAGCACCTCAACCTTAGATGTATTCTCCACCTCAACTTGAATAGACACCTATTATTACCTTTAGCTAGTTTGACATGTTTAAGGCACCTAATGGTTCTCCTTACATCACTACTAGAGTTGCTCATATTCCTTCTCGTTGTACTTTGTTTGATCCTTCCTCTACTATGAACGTTATCATCATATATAACCTTTTTAACAAATAATTGTATAAATATACTTATGATGCTACTCCTATATGGATTCAAACTTGTAATGGTTTTCTTTATTGTCCTCAAGATTCTATCACTTTACCTATTACTTTATTAGGGAAAGCTATCTTTACTAACTTTGTTGTTATTCCTACTTCTGATCAATTTCAAGTTAAGCTTAGTATTCCATGGCTTTCTTCCATGCAAGCTATAGTTCTCCTAATCATAAATGCCTTAAATTTCCTCATGAATGAAACATTAGTACTATTAATCATTCTCTTTATAAGCCATAATGTCTTAGAGATTGTGTTGAGATTGATTTCTATTTTCCATCTCATCCTAAAAATCCTCCTATTCATCCTAATCATCTCTATAGAAACTATCAAAGACATAAAGTTTCCAAGATCTTGGAGGTGAGTCTTCCTAAGGGTTGTTTAGTTATGCCTACCTTGTCTACTCCTATTGCTCCTAATTTTGAACTTGTTCTTCAGCTTCTGAATCCATTGGTGTTCCTTCTTTGGAAGCTATGGCAGTTGATCCCAATCCTTCTATTGTATCTCACAAGACTATATGTAGTCAACATGCTCATCAACATTGCAAAAATTGTCAAGCTAAAGCCAAGGCTACCACTTATTCTCTTTCTTCTTAGCCTAAATCTTCATCTCAGCCTTTACCTTCCTTTGATCAAACCATGTGTGAGTCTTTGGAGAAATTTAAATAAGGTGATATTTTTCATATGGATAAACATGATGATTATGTTCATATTTTAGATTTTATTAATCTAGATATGGAAGATACTTTAGATGATAGTAGTGATGAAGAATTAATTGATATGGATAGTGATTTTCCTACCATTCTTTCTACACATCTTATAATCACTCCTAGTAATGAGCATAGTGACTCTTAATGTCCTTTCTTAGAACTTGCTATGATCTTACTATAATAGATATTGTTCCTCTTGTAAGTCTACATGCTTTTTTAGAAATAGTAGTCCACCAATATAACTAACAGGGGGGGCAGGGGGGGGGGGGGGGGGGGGGGGGGGGGGTGGGTGGTGAATTAGTTATCTAAGAATCTGAAACATTTAACCTTTTAAACAATCTCAATCATTAAAACAAAGTTAACTATAACCATAAAGAGATGCACATACACAATTACACCACATATGTTGACTAGGGAAACTCTTGATAAAAGGGAAAACCTCGATGGGAATGATGCCCACAAAATGATGTACTAATATGAATATTCCTTGTTAGAGGATGGACCCTATTATGAGTCTATTACAACACTCAGTACAAAGAGTACCTATTAGGAGGCCTTGAATCCTTGTTAGGAGATTCCAACCCTATTAGGAGTTATAGAAGGCAGTTGAACCCACTGTCCAAACAGCTTCAAGATCAGATCAACAAACCCACTGTCCAATTAATCTAGGTACGATTCCTTTTTGAATAATAGATGTAAGACAATATTTCACTTCTTCCTCTGTCTAGTATGTTAGACTTCTTTACCATTAGATTTGGAACTTAATATCCATCAATGGTAACCCTTAAGGTCAATTACACACATTAACAAATCACCCTGCTCTGCTGCTTCACAATTCATAATTCTTCTTTGCTTCTCGATTTCATTCATGATATCTAAAACTTAGAAAACATTGTTCCTTTATATCACACTCAATATTAAATCCTTGAGTTGGCTTCACGTTTTATCATATGTTAATTAAATAAAATTCACATTCAATTAATGCTGTCAGCTCACAGTTATACCCAAGCTTTCACACATACGACTTCTGTACCTAGGCACTTTTTGATGTCATCAGTGGTCAATGTACTACCTCTAGTTAACTGTGAAACCCTTCATTCCAAATACAATGTCCTATATCAATCATATAATAGAAACTATTTTTCCAATGCTCTGTTTCTATGTGGTTCTTTGTAAATCATCAATATCTTTTGTATGCTGTCGATTCAGGTTCTGTATATTTTCCCATGTGACAAATACATGCTGGAGTATGTGTTGGTAACTATGCATAATCTAATGTGAAATGTATTGATACAAAGATCATAGTTTGCTTCTTTGTCAGTCTTTACAAACTCATTACTATGTTGTCCTCAATGACAAACATAGTGATAACAATGTTCTACAATGCTCCCCCATAGTATCAACATTCATGATAACAATCTCCATCTTTGGAATTGATGGCAACATAGATGAAAAATATCTAGTTCCAAGAATACTGATAAGTCTCTTCATCAATTAAATCTTAGTTCATGCAAATCATTTATTGCAACACTTCTCCCCCATATTACAAACTCTCTCCAATGTTTTTCATGTCACTCTCTCCCTCATTGACATCAATGTCAAAGATAGTACATAAATGGTTCACTTATTTAAACATACAATAATTTAACAACATGAGCACAAGCTAGTTTGTTGCTTTACAATTTTTGCACATATATTTATAAACAAAGCAAGTGTCTAAAGACACTGTTGCATACCAATTACCTATTACCAAGAGTCCTTGACTGACTTTGTTCATCATTGATGATACCCCATTGAGGAAGCATAAGATTCAATCTAGTCTAACAATGGTGCTATTTACCTTGGATTGATGCACTTTTTCATCTTCTAATCTAAGCTAGGTAGGGGCATAACCCCAAGCATGCCTCTTAGGTACTCAAATGTATCCTTTGGTAAGGCCTTTGTGAAAATGTCTACAATCTATTCCTTAGTGTTAATGTACTCTAGTCTGGTTTCTTTCTCATCAACTTTCTCTCTCAACACATGATATTTTATGGTAATGTTTTTAGTCTTAGAATGCAAAACATGATTCTTAGACATGTTAACTATACTTGTGTAATCATAATAAATGATAATAGGTTCTTTGAATGTAATTCCAATATCCTTCATTATCTACTTCATCCATGTGACTTGATTACAGTTGTTTGCTACTGCAACATACTCTACCTCTATAGTACTTTGTGAGGTACAATCTTACTTCTTACTAAGCCAAGAAACTAATCTTCCTCCAAGGAAGAATGCTCCACTAGTGCTTTTTCTGTCATCCCTATGCCCAACCCAATCAACATTTGTATAAGCGCAAAGAGTGAAATCATTGCTTCTATCATACCAAATGCCATAATTTGATGTCCCTTTTAGATATCTGAATATCCTCTTTACTGCTACATAGTGATATTCTTTAGGATCAACTTGAAATCTTGCCACAATTCTAACTACATTAGCTATATCTGGTCTGCTATGAGTTAGATACTACAATCCTCTAATCATAGATCTTTATTTTTTCTATTCAATAGTAGGTGTCTCATCCTTGCTTGATAACTTGTGACCAGTTACCATAGGAGTTCTAATAGGTTTACAATCTTCTAGACCGAATCTTTTTAGTAAATCTTTCAAATACTTGGTTTGATAAATAAAGATACCTTCTTTGTTTCAAAGAATTTGCAATCCTAAGAAAAATTTCATTTCTCCTATCATGCTCATCTCAAACTCATTCTTCATATCTTATGAGAATTTGTTATTGGCTTCATCATTTCCTCCAAAAATGATTTCATCAACAAATACAATAATTATCAACAAACCATCTTCAATTTCTTTCAAGTATAAGTTATTGTTTGCTATTCCTTTAGCAAATCCAAACTTTGCTAAATATTTATCCAACCTTGCATACCAGGTTCTTAGTGCTTTCTTTAATCCATACAAGGATTTCTTTAGTCTACAAACCATATCCTTCTCTTCTATCAAAGGAAAAACCTCTAGTTGCTCAATGTAAACTTCTTCTTCAAGTTCTCCATTCAAGAATGTTGACTTAACATCCATCTAATATACCTTTAAATTCTTGTTTGTTGCATATGCTAGAAACATTCTAACTACTTCCATTCTAGCTATAGGTGCATATGTCTCCTCATAGTCAATTCCTTCTTGTTGAGAGTAACCTTTGCATACAAGTCTTGCTTTGTTTCTTATTACTTCTCCCTATTCATTCATTTTATTTCTAAATACCCATTTTGTGCCAATCACATTTTTTCCTTTGGTCTGTGAACTAATTCCCATGTATCATTTTTAATTATCTGCTGAAGTTCCTCCTCCATTTGTTTTTATCCAATGATCATCTTTGATTGCTTCATCTACGCTATTTTGGTTCTACTTGAGATATTAGACATAATTCTTCACTAATTCTACTTCTTGTCATTACTCCCATTTCTTTGCTTCCTATTATTTGATCAGTAGGATGATTTCTTATCAAATTCTTATTTTGGGTAGGAGTTGCTACTTCAATTATTATTTAAGGTACTTTTCTCTATTCTTCTCTTACTACTTCAATTTGCACATTATTTTGCAAATCATTGTTAGTTTTGAGAAATAGTTGATTGCCTTTGTTGGTCATCCCAGAATAGTCATCTCCATCCAAGTTATAATCCATCATCCTTTTCTTAGTGCCAAACTTATCATCAATTTTAACATTTGTGCACTCTACTATAGTTTTTGTTCTCTAGTTGAAACATTTGTAAGCTTTAATTTTTTATGAATAGCCAAGAAACATACCTTCATTGCTCCTTGGATCAAACTTTCTGATATCATCATCTCCTTTGATGTAACATTTGCTTCCAAATATCCTGAAGTACTTGAATAATGGTAGGGTGAAGAGTGTTTTCTCCTAATACCATGCTCTTCACAATAGATATTGAATTCCTAGAAGTGATTTCTCCTCTATCAGATCTTAGGCTCTTGATTTTAACTCTAGATTCATTTTCAATTTTGTTCTTGAATATCTTGAATTTCTCAAATGCCTCTAATTTTTCCTTAAGAAAAGCTACCCACATCATTCTAGTAAAATCATCAACAAAAATTGTAAAGTACCTTTCTTCATAGAATCCTCTTGTTCTTGCAGGACCACTCAGATATGTATGAACCAATTCTAACTTTTGTGCAGTACAAAGTTGCTTGCTAGGAAATGAGACTCTTTTTGGCTTAGCAAAGATACATTCCTTACAAATAATGTTAGTGGGTTTAGCAATCTTAGGTAAATCTCTCACAATAAATGTATTACTGGCTTTCACAATGTTATCAAAGTTAATGTGACAAAATCTTTTGTGC
This sequence comes from Cupressus sempervirens, assembly GCA_028749045.1. Taxonomy (NCBI): domain Eukaryota; kingdom Viridiplantae; phylum Streptophyta; class Pinopsida; order Cupressales; family Cupressaceae; genus Cupressus; species Cupressus sempervirens. Next base: position 548,826,985 of record CM053783.1, read on the forward strand.
CATAACCAATTATTGTCAATCTTAGCTACCAAACATGTTATTTTAGTGGAGTTTAACTAAAATACATTACCTCTAGTTCTTGTGCTAGTACTATAAGTATTTTTCCTTGTTTTTGATAGTGCACGTGTCATTACCAAACTACAATTGGTATCCTTTGTCCATAAGTTGTCCAACAATCAACAGGTTATACTTTAGTCCATCAACAAAATAAACATCATTAGTGTATATTTTACCATCTAGTGTGGTAGATCCAATTCCTGTATGTGATAGGCTACATTGTTCCCTACTCTAAAAATTCCTCCATCATGGCTTTAGAATTTGACAAACTTTCTCATATCACTAGTCATGTGATGTAAACAACCACTATCGATGATCTAATATTTCTTTTCAACTTGTGAGATTAGTGCACTTTCTTCTCTAATTTCTCTATCAAGATCATCCTCCTTTATATCTATGAATCCTAAGTCATCTTCACTGAAGTTTTGATCAGATTCTTCTTCCTCTTCTTCTTCATTATCATATAAACAATTTCTAGGTCTTCTATACTTGAATCTTCCCTTATACTTTCTTTCTCTTTTAGGACACTTAGATGCATAATGACCATATTCATTACATGTCCAAAATTTAAAGATATTCTTACCATCTTTTTCTCTTTCCACTAGAAGAGCCACTCCTTTATGGATCTTTTCCTCAATAGACTTGCTACTATTGGCAATATCTCCCTATGCTTTTGTGTTCTTTACTAAACCAGGTTTGATATTCAGTGCACTAAATGTTGTCTGAACCTTTGCTAATTCTTCAAATTGTTGTAGATCAAATTCGGTGGCTTCTAATCTACCAAGAAATGTTTCTTTGGTGAAATTAGTAGTTAGGGTATCTTCAGCTAAATCATTTATTCTACTATCTTGAAAGGTGGTGTTAGACTTTTCAAGATCTTCCATATCACTTCATCATCAGATTTCTTTCCATCAAGAGATGTAATTCCAGATATTTTGCCAACATAGATTCTTATAGATACATCTTCCATCATTCTAGCATCTTGGAATGTGCAATACAAATTTTGCAATCTAACCCTTTTTGCATGTGTATCACCCTCATTATTAGCCTCTAAAGTTTTCCAAATTTCATGAGATGTTTTGAGTTATTTTACCTAATTGTACTCACCTTCAAGTAGAGCTAACAATATTGCTTCTCTTGCCTTTATGTTACACATAAATACTTCTCTCTATTCCTCAATGTAGGTTTCAAGATTGTCTTCTTTTGCAATGTTCTTAGATGTCTTGGTTACAAGCCAATATCCTAGACCCATGCACAAGAGATGAGTCTTCATTTTATCCTTCCAGTTGTCATAGTTTGTGCCATCAAATCTAGGACTTTCCTTCTTGAACAAATTTTCCATGGATCTCCCAAAGTTGTTAAACTTCCCTTCAAGGACCTGAAGCCTTGATACCAATTGTTAGAAATAGTAGTCCACCAATATAGCTAGGAGTGGGGGGGGTGAATCAGTTATATAAGAATTAAAAAAACTTAACCTTTTAAACAATCTCAATAATTTAATCAAAGTAAACTATAACCATAAAGAGATGCACATACATAATTGCACCAGATATGTTGACTAGGGAACCCTTTATCAAAGGAAAAACCCTTGTAAGAATGATGCCCACAGAAAAATATACCAATATGAATATTCCTTGTTAGAGGATAGACCTTGTTAGGAGTCTATTACAACACTTAGTACAAAGAGTCCCTGTTAGGAGGTTCCAAACCTATTAGGAGTTGTAGAAGGTAGCTGAACCCACTATCCAAACAACTATAGGATTAGATCAATGAACCCACTGTCCAATTGATCTAGGTACAATTCCTTTCTAAATAATAGATGTGAGACAATCTTTCACTTCTTCCTCTATTTAGTAGTTCATAATTCTTCACCATCAGATCATCCAATCAAATCTAGAACTTAGTATCCATCAACGGTAACCCTTGAGATCACTTACATGCATTAGCAAATCACTCTTCTCTGCTGCTTCACAATTCACAATTCTTGTCTACTTCTTGATCTCATTCATGATATCTAAAACTTGGAAAACATCTTTCCTTTATACCACACTCAATATTAAATCCTTGAGTCAGCTTCACATTTTATCATACATTAATTAAATGAAATACACATTTAATTATTGCTGTTGGCTCTCAGTTATACCCAAAATTTTACACATGCAACTTCTGTACCTGTGCACTTGCTGATGTCATTAGTGGTTAGAGTACCAACCATTTATTCCAAATACAATGTCCTATATAGATCATACAACAAAAACTATTTTTCCAATGCTTTGTTTCTATGCAGTTCTCTGTAAATCATCAATATCTTTCGTATGTTGTCGATTTAGGTTTTGTGCACTTACCCATGTGACAAATAAATGTTGTAGTATGTGCTGGTAACTATGCATAAGCTAATGCACAATGTATTATCCTTAATACAAAGATCACAGTCTGCTACTCTATCAGTCTTTACAAACTCATTACTATGTTGTCATCAATGACAAACACAGTCATAACAATGTTTTGCGATGCTCACCCATAGTATCAAAATTCATGCTTACATCCTTCTCCTACCATTTTAGACCAAGATGGGTGGGGGGGGGGGGTTGGGGCGCATGTGGAACAATTAAAGTGGAACTTATTCATTATAGTAGTCTTTGTGTTTTTCCACCATGTTGCATTTTCCTTTTTGTGATGTTTTAATTTGTTTTGATGATTCTTGTTGCTTTTTTGAGCTCAAGAGGATAAAGTAATCACCTTGTCATCTAAATTCTTCTATTTTTATCTCTTTTCTTCTATATGTTAGTCTGTCTTATGTCCTACTTCTGCTATTGTTTGTACTAGATGTCTTGGGTAGTCTTTTTGGTTTCTTATGATATGGTAACACTGATTCTTTTTGGTCTCCATGTTATTGGCTCAAAAGGACTCTTCTTCCTAGCTCTTATGTGTATTTTCCTCCATTATGTCATAGTTCTACTTCTTGTAGGGAATGATGATATTTTCATACTTGATATAATATTAAATATTATAATATGATCTTAGTGATGTAGGGATGGATGAAGAATTAGGGCTAGAGTCACACGTAAGTGTCCAAACACCCTGTTGAGTACACACAATGAAAGAAAATAACAAAGAACAACACCAAGGAGAGAGAGAAACAACAATATCTTTATTGATTCATCACAATATCAACAAACATGCCTGACTATGAGGCCCACTAGGTTACAACCAATAGAAGGATCAAATATAGATCAAAATGCATCTAACATGATATAATTATGATTATATAGCTTGGTTCTAGCTCACTAACTTCTATAATTCTTCTACTTCATCTCCTACCTCTAATCCTATTCTAGATTCACTACTTATACTTTCCAAAATGGCTTATAGAAGATTCTAGATCTTTACATAAGAGACAGTTCACCTCATAATGGTCTACATGCATCCCAAAGAATGATCCTTACATTAAATTATCAATACAAACTAAATGAACAAGTTAGATCTCACTAAGAAATAATCACAAACAAAATCAATCAAAGGAACTGAGTATCATAAGAAACCACCAAACTCACTCAACATATGAAGGAACTTGGAAATCATAGGAGCTCAACCAACATAGGAACTCAATTGATACTAGAGTTTGATAATATTGGTGCTCAACAACAACTGAAACTTGGCAATAAATGCAACTTGGAAATAACTAATAGAATGACCAAAGATAATGAGAAGGATATCAAAACACCGAAGATGCTCCTACATCAAACAACTAGGGTTGAAAGAAATGATTCTCCTAAATCATGAAGGTATCACAACCTAAGCTGAATCCAACTTAGATTGGGAAAACCATGTAACATCTTCAACTAGTATGTCCTTCCACTTCACAAGATATTCATAAAAAAATTTCTTCTTGTTCTCTTACCAACTCTCTGATCCAATACTTGTTCAATCTCTTCAATCCACTTCTTGGGATAATCACTAGGTGTAACAACATCATCTTCTGACTCATGATACTCATATCAATCAACAACATTGAATATAGGAGATACATCCATGTCATCAGGTAACTCAACTTCATAAGCATTACCACTATCAAACTTTCTAAAGATTCTTCAAGGACTAGACTTCTTTATTTTTATCTTACTATATGTTACAATAGGAAATCTACCTCTTTTCAAATGAACCATCACCTCACTGTCAACTTCAAAAACATGATGTCTTCTAGACTTGTCTCCATTTTCCTTATACTTTTAATTACTTTGCTCCAACTTCAACTTCACTTCATCATGCAAAGACTTCATAACTTTAGAAAATACTTCCCCTTCAACACTTCTCTTCTCTTCACTAGCAATATCCCTCAAATATGATATGCCTCTAGGTTGCATTCTAGAAACAATTTCAAATGGTGCTTTCATAGTACTACTATTCAAAAAATTATATTATATGCAAACTTAGCTTGTGCCAATACCATATCCCAATTACTTAGTTTATCTCTAACTAAACATGTCGAAAAATTACCTAAGCTTCTATTCTTAAATTCTATCTTTCCATCTATCTGTGGATGGAATGTAGAACTAAACTTCAACTCAATACCCATCTTCTTCCACAAAGTCTTAAAAAAATAACCAACAAACTTTCTTAGAGATAATGCTCCTCGGCAACCCATGAAATCTAACAATATCTTTGAAGAAAAGCTCCACAAAATGCATTGCTTTAGATGTCTTCTTACATGGTATGAATTGTACCATCTTAGAAAATGTATCCACAACAAAAATTATTGAGCCATATCCTTTTTTTGTCTTAGGTAAGCCAAGAACAAAATCCATACTAATGCCACTCCAAGGTTTCTCAGAAACAAAAATTAGTGTATACAATCTAGTATCCTAACTTACTCCTTTATCAACTTGACAAATTCTATAACTCTTTACAAACTTCTGAACATCCTTGTACATATGTGTCCAATAATATTGTCATGTTAAGAAAACTAAATGTCTTATCAATAGCAAAGTGTCTAGCCAATCCACTAGAATTCTTTTGCTTAATCAAATTAACTCTCATAGAAATTATTGGTATACACAATTAAATTCCTTTTAATAACATACCTTCTTGAATCAAATAGTCATCATAGTTACTCGATTTATCTGATAGATTTTTCTCTCTACACTCTTTCCATACATCAAAAAAATCAAGGTCAGTATCATACAACTCCTCCATCTCATCAAAGTCAAGAACTTTAATCTTCATCTTGGTCAATAAAGAACATCCTATGCTCAATGCATGTGCAACTCGGTTAGTGACTCCACTTTTATGCGTTATCAAAAATATGAAACTTTGTAAGTATTCAACCCACTTCATATGTCTCTGATTCAACTTATGTTGACTTCCCAGGTACTGTAAAGCTTTATTACCAGTATACAATGCAAATTCGTTAGGAATAAAATAATGTCTCTTCTTCTTCAAGGATTGCAAAATAAGATAGATTTCTTGATCATACATAGAGTACTTATTTTTAGTATCATTCAACTATCACCAAAGAAAGAAATAGGGTTACCTTCTTGACTCAATGCAAATCCAATCATACTACCACTTTCATCATACTTAACTTGAAATAAATTCTTGAAATTAGGAAAAGGTAATATAGGTAACTCAGTAACCTTTTGTTTCAAAGTCTCAAAAACTCTTGTTAGATCCATGAGTCCACTTAAACTCCTTTTTATCTCCTCTCATTATTTCAATCATAACATTACAAAAAAAACTGAGATTCCTTCTTTTTGTAGAAACTAGCCAAACTATAAAATGATCTTACATCACCCACATTATCATGTGTAGGCCACTCTAAAATTTATTTAACATTCTCATGGTCCATTTTAAAACCATCAGCTGAAATCAAAAATCCCAAATACACAATCTCCTCTTGAATAAAGGAACACTTAGATAAAATTAATTAACAACTTCTCCTCTTTTAGCCTCTAAAAGACTTGCCTAATATGCTCAATATGTTCTTCCTTAGTCTCATTGAATATAAAAATATCATCCAAGTACACAATTAAAAAATTACCCAAAAAATTCTTTAGAACTTCATTCATCAACCTCATGAAAGTACTTGGTGCATTAGTCAACCCAAAAGGCGTAACCAACCATTCATACAAACCATATTTTATTTTAAAAGTAGTCTTCCACCCATCACCTTCTTTAATTCTGATATGATGATAGACACTCTTCAAATCAATCTTGGTAAAGTATTTTCTCCACTCAAATAATCTATTATATCGTCCATCTTTGGCATAGGAAACCTATATTTCACTGTTATCTTGTTAATAGATTTGGAATCAGTACACATTCGCCATTATTCTTTTCTCTTAAGTACCAATACAATTGGTACAACACATGGATTCAAGATTTCTCTAATCAAACCTTTCTACAACAAATCCTACACTTTCCTATTCAATTCTTCATTCTTGGTAGGCATCAATCTATATGGTTCTTGATTCAAAAAACTAGGTCCAGTAATTAGACCCGTACAATTATTTATACTTCATACTAGTGGTAAACCATCATGTATATCTTTTGCAATATTCTGGTATTGTTCCTCTAGAAAAAATTTCATTTATGCTGGCACTCGACTAGTATTGTCAACTTTTTCTGTCACTTGACCATTACTTTTTTTTGTCACTCAACCATTACTATTTTCTGTCACTTGGCCATTACTTTTTTTGTCACTTAGTCATTACTATTTTCTATCACTTAGCCATTACTATCACAACTTGGCCCTCTAATAATTATAGAAAACTTGACTTTATTCTTCTTTATGTATTTCTCAAATTGTTTCCCATTAACCATACAAACAATAATAGTAGCACAATTTACCTCATCTAGCACTTCAATGGAAGGAAACAATGTTTTCTTCACTCCATTCAGCCAAAGAGTATATTGATTCAATCTATTATCATGCACATCATGTCTATCATACTGCCAAGGTCTACCCAATAGAATATGACAACAATCCATTGGCATAATATTACATAGAACTTCATCAAAGTAGTTTCCAATCTTGAATTTGACAACACATTTCTCACTTACCAACAACTTATGCTCATCCTTGATCAATGAAATATGAATGGGTTTAGGGTGTCTCAACCTCTACAATAGTAACTTTGTAACCAGCTCCTCTAATGCCATTTTTTTTGAATTTCCATTGTGAATGATCACTTTGACACATTTTCCTACCATCTTACATCTGGTTTTGAAAAGACTTCTCCTCGGGATAGGTTCTTGATCATATCTTTCACTACACAAAGTTCTCCTTACCATCAATTTTTCTCCAACCTCAAGTCCACTCAATGAACCATCAAAATCCACTTGAATCGCAACATTTCATCCATTATTACCTCCATTCCTCCTTCCAGAATGTTTTCATTCAAAGGCTCAATGTCCTTCCTCACCACATTTAAAGTACTTACCACTAGATTATCCTCTTCCATAACTACCTCGGTAAGCATCACCTCTTCCTTAGTAAGAACTAATACCTTTTCCTTTATCTGGTATTGTATTGTCAAATCTATCACTTTCTCCATAAGATCTTCCTCTACCTCTATGAAATCTACCACCTCTACCTATTTTTCTTTTCTCATGCTTCTTTTCAAGATCTCCTTAGCTTTTAAGGCATAGTGATATGCTTCTTCTAGACTATCCAATTTTGCGAAACTTATTTCATCTTGAATTCCAAATCTCAAACCATTCAGATACCTTGCAATTTTCTTAACCTCGTCATTAATATGTCCATATATGATGTCCAATCTATAGAATATCTTAGTTTATTCTTTCACAATCATGTCCTTTTGTCTAATATTTTGTATTTTCCTTAATAGGTTGACTTTGTAATCAATAAGGAGGAACTTCTTCTTCACTTTGTTCACCATCTTCAACTAGGTTCTAATATTTTCTTTTCCTCTTCTCTATCTATCAATTTTCAAATACTCCCACCATAATTAGGGGTGACCTTTCAACCTTGTGAGTACAATTTTCACCTTCCTACTGTCAGGAGTTCTTTCAAACTCAAATAAAATTTCCATATTAGAGATCCAATGCAACACAATATTGGTATTCAATATTCCATCATAAGGAAAAAATTCAATAGCAGGCTTTGAATGCACCCTAAATAAAACTCTCAACTATTTTTCCTCATCTTGATCTTCCTCTAACTTAGGATTAGGGTTTTGTGCCACTACTTCATCTTTAGTCACATCATTATGATACAATTCTCTCTTCCAGGTTGTTTAAAAAACATCTACTCTTGCTACAATATGTCTCAACATGTCCATTATGACATTATCAACATTTCCTCTTTTTTTGACTATCTTAACAAATAGGTTCCTATAAGGTTGTTATCCTCTACAAGTTATATGTCAAATCCTCAGATCTACCATCCTGAAACTAAGATCTAGGGTTCCATATAATTTAATCCCACAAGAAACCTTGCTCCAATACCACCTGATGTGGGAATGGATGGTGAATTAGGGCCATAGGAACACCTAACTTGATGCAGTGATGGATGGAGAATTAAGGCTAGGGGCACACCTAACTGTCTAAACACGTAGTTGTGTAAACACAATAGAAGAAAACAATAGAGAAAAACACCAAGGAGAGAGAGAGAGAGAGAAACAATACATGCCTTTATTGATTCATCATAATATCAATAAACATGTATAGTTATGAGGCCCTTTAGGTTACAACCAATATAATGATCATATATATATATATATAATTACATCCAATAGGATACAAGTGCAATTATATATTCATATTTTAGCTTGCTAACTTCTACAATTCTTCAAATTCATCTTCTACCTCTAAACCTAAACTAGACTCACTACTTATACTTTCCAAAATGAGTTACAAAAGGATCTAGATCTTTATATAAGAGAAGGATAACCTCATAATAATTTTTACACATCCCAATGCATAGTCCTTAAATTAAATTGACAACCCAAACTAAATGAATGATTTGAATCTTACTAAGAACTAATAAAAAATAATCTAGCAAGCTCACTTGACATATGAAGCAACTTGATGATCATAAGAGTTCATCCAACATAAGAACTTAGTCTATACTAGAGTTTAGAAATGCTAGTACTCACCAACAACTACAATGTGGAAACAACTACAACCTTTCAACAAGTGATAGAATGAACGAAGATGAGAAGGATATTAAAATAACCCAAGATGCCCTTGCATCACCTACTGACCCCAAAGTTACTAGATCTTGTCATTTTCTTTCTTTTTGTTATGTGCTCATTTCCCTTGTTTCTCTTCTTGGGGGTATGTCATAGTGGAGATGTTATTTAGTGGATGTATGTATGCTTCTATTAAAAAAATTGCTCCCATTAAGGTGTTTGCAACCACTTTGATGTAGGGGTATACACTCTACTCATCCTTTGTCCATGGAATAGAAAGGCAAATTCTATGTATAACTTAAAGTACTTCAAACATTAGTGTTTGGTATGATTTCTAAGGTATACTAAAATATATACATTTTCATCTCATGCTTAACCCCTCTCTCACTTTTTCCTTCTAGTTTCTAAGAATTGTTCTTAGGGGCTTGGTTTCTTTCTTTGTGGATCTCTCTCTAAACTATTGACAATATGGGAGGATTTATCCTTGTTTTGACCCTTCTTTTGAATACTAATAGTCTGGCAAGCCTAATCTTGTTTTGATCCCTCAAGGACACACACATCCTTATGCCTAGATCACTTTTTGCTTCCTTTTTTTTTAGGGATATGGAGTTCCCTTGAATTTGAATCCCTTAATGGATTGACTAGCATACCACACACACTTTGTAGACCATTTGGTTCAAATTTTGATAAGTTGACTAACATGCCACACACAATTTCTAGACCATTCAACAACATCAAATTTTTTTTTATGGTGACCTTTCCCCTTTTTCTTTTCTTGTGTGGTTTACAATGAGGCACACAAACCTTATTGGGAAGGTAACTACACCCCTTTTTGTAGTGCTTATCTCTCTTGTGACAAAGACATAAGGCGATTAGGGGCTTGATGATTTCTTGTCCTTGCAAATCATGATAAGATTTCTCTTTTTCTTTTTATCTACTTTACTTTGAGTTGGAAACTCATACTCCTACTAACGTGGGGGCTAAATATACCATCTTAAAATAGAATCACTTGTCTTTTAAGACCTTTTAGCTCCCTCTTCATAATACCCTCTTCAGACCATTGATATGTATGTGCTTGATCTCCTTTTCCTTCCTCTTCTTCTATCTTTCCACCTTATCTCTCTACCATCTGCTCTTCTTTCTATTACACCTAGGACTTGACCTCTAGGACTAAGTTGAGTCAAATCCACCTAGTCTAGACTAGGTTGACCCAGGTCAACCCAGTCTGGATATGTTGTACCTTCACAATGCAGAACCCATTTTGAGTCTAAAATGGGGACCCGCTCTTTTCTTTTAGAGTGAGGGATCTCATTCTTTAGAATAGAGCAAAAAGTTAGGCACCTCGATGAGTAAGGAATTACTCCATGTCTAGGTTAGTCTAAGCTCTTCAGTTAGTCAATCCTAGGAAAGATCAATTAGTTAGGAGTGAAATTTTCATAAGTGATTCAAAAGTACACATATGTGCACCTTGTGCACATGTGCACCCATCAAAGGTGTGCAATGTGTTCCCATAGCACTTGAACCCCCAAAGTGTGTGCATGTACATGTATGCACCTTTAGAGGCACACTATGTGTACCCATAAGGTTCCCTGTACCTATAAAATAAAGAAACCCTCTCTTCTCAATCACCTTACATATCAATAAACTCCAAAAGCCATACCTATGTGCTCTTACATGTCCACACATCTACATCATCACACTTCAATTTTTTGATCTTCAAACTTTCTAAGGTGAATCCATGATGCACACAAGTGTACTTATACATGTGCACACCCCTATATGGTGTGCATTGTGTGCAAAGAAATAGGAAGAGCATAAAATGAACCCACATACCCATAAAAATGCACATGTTGTACACATGAGTGTGTGCTATATGTACACAATGTGCACAATGTTCTTAAATGTGTGCTTTTCAAAAAGAAGGCATGGAAACAAGATGCACACATTGTACACATGTGTAGGTGTGCCTAGTGTACATGTGTGCACTTCAAGCACTATAGGCTATATTTGTCAAATTCTTTTGGTTTGGTCAATTTTTGCTAGTCTAGTCAAGTTTATTAGAGTATGTTTTGGTTTCTCATTAATGATATACTAATATTTGTCTTTTGTGAAAATAAAATGGTGCTATTTTCATCTTCCATGGCTAAAAAGATCACACCCACACTGGTGGCTTTCAAATATCAGGGAGCACTACCAAAGTCTAGATTCAAGAATAAACACTTAGAGATTTGAGACACTAATTTAGGGCACATAAATTCTGAATGCATTTCTACTATTGTGCAACAAACCTAATGAATGATCAACAAGGCTGTCAACAATTATCATAAGCAAGCTAGTGAATGTGGGTTCCCATCTAGTATTTGTCCATTCATCTAAACTAATAATGACTCTATCTCACCACTACGTACTAGTAGAGAAGGTAGTCAAGAGCATAACAGGAGAAATTGTGCTAGACATAAGGCCAAAAAATATTGAGAAGGTCTTCCATCTAAGGAGAGTAGATCAATACTTTCATATCACTTATGATATGGTAGATTAGTGGTGTAGGGAGAATTAGTGAAAGGAAAGCAAGTTAGTATAGGGGAAGTACCTCATCACTAGGTCATCATTGAATTGAAGAGGTAGAAAGGTTGACATGACCCAAGGAACATGATAGACAATAGTGGCTATTATAAAGTCCTTTTGAGAAGAGCTATGGGCCTCCCAACAACAAGTCACCTAGAGACATAGATGGTAACTTTCATAGAAACCATCAGAATAGGAAGGATTCCAATTGATTAGGTATTGATAATTAGTGATAACTTAAATGAGCATCTTGTCTTGGTGAAGAATGACCCAAAAATCTACATGACCTCATATGTTGTGTACCTCTTATCTGCAAGACCAATATATTATCCTTGTTTGGTTAAGAGAGGGACTATGCAAGATGCAAATACGTGGCCATACATAGTCTCAAATTGTGAAGAAGAAGCACCCTTTTAAAAGCTTAGAATAAAAATTGGTGAATGATGGATTCATCTTTTCTTTTATTTGGTTTATCAAATGGGACTATGCTAAGAGAATGTTAGTAGAAGCAACAACCTAAATATCACAAGTAGGAGATTATCTCATATAGTTGAATACATTTACCTATATTTAGGTATCTAGTACCCTTTTGTGCCTAAAAAATCTCCCTTGTTATCCAATAGATAAACTGTTACTATTGGGGATAACAAGACAACTAGCCTCATCTTATGACAGAGTGCAAAAATAGCACAAGAAGACATGAGTCTGGTTGATCACCATCAAAGCCTTCAATGTTAAGAAGAAATAGGACATAGCCATTTTTTATTCTAAATGAGATCCATACTTCTTGGAAGATTATTCAAAAAATTGTCCCTACTTTGAAAATATTGGGATGGTACAATATATTGTAGGGAAAAAATTTATACCAAATGTGGCAATTGAAGATCACTGGATGAACTATATAGATGACTATAATGTCTAGATTAGGGAATATTGTAGGATGAGTCTATAACTAAAAGAAATGGCACTTAATTTAGAGGTACCCCTAAAGGTGTGGAACAAGGATACTCTTGATGTGATGGACCCATTAATATACAACATGGAGAGGAGAATGATGATATCCATCATAGGGCCTGACATGTTATACAATTAACTAGGGAGTGGGTTAGGAAACCTTTTAATTTGGATGTAGTTCCCTAAGCTCCAAATTTGCAAGAAATTTCATAAGCAAAAAAAGGTAAAAGAAAGAAGGTAACAATTCCTACATATCCTAAAAAGTTACTAGTAATGCCTAACATAGTAGATTTGCATGAATAGGAAGTGGATTACTTCTAGACTGAGAGGGTAAAGAGTAAAAAGAGGAAAAGGTTTATTCAAGAAAGAACCCAATTGGAAGAAGCCCAAAAAGAATAGGCTTAGCTAGAACCAACCCAATAAGAATAGGGTCAACTTGAGCAAGTAGAGGCTCTAGCAGAAGAAGCCCCAATAGCCTAAGTGGAGGCCACCTCATCAGTACCAATGAGAGCTCAAACTAAGACAAGATTAGTGGGAGATAAAAGGAGAAAGTTCAAGAAGAAAAATACTCCATCCCCTCAACTTTGGGAGATCATATATAAGGCTCAAGATTAAGAAGAAGGGGATGAAATTGAGTTTATCCCACTCAATAGGAGAACCTAGTCAGGAAGATCCACAAAAGAGGAAAGAAAGAAGAGTTTAACCCAAAGACTGCTTTCCATCCCAAAACATCCAATTCAAATAGATGTCTTGGATCAAGAGAAGGAAGGATGGACTTAAGAGATGGAAGGAAATAGGAGTGACATCTTTGATATTCCATACTTTGACTTCATGCTAATGGGCACGCAAATAGTAGGGAAAATGATACAGGATACCCCTCAAAATGAACCACAAAGAGAGGATTGGGATCAATTGCCTCCCATGCCTAAAGGGCCACTTGGTATACCTAATCCACCATTAGAGAACCTTCTATTTGTGTCTACTCCTCAACAAGAATGGGAATCCATTATGATACCTCCTTTAGTAATAGATCTAGGGAGCCAAACCATGGAAGGTGATGAGTATGTCTAGTTACATGTAGATGAAGTATCATAAGTGGTACATATTTTTGAGGAAGGAGAAAAAATTCCTCCTATATTAGAGACTAGATTCTAACCATAGGAAGAATTAGAGGCTTAATAAATAGTCCTTCCATGACAAGGGAAGACTTTAGAATAAGGTAATAAAGGGAAAGAACTAGCTTTGGAACCTACATCATCCATTCAGTACATGTATCCCATGGGAAATACTCTAGCATGGTTGAAAAGGAATTTTTAACTTAAAAAAGGAGATATATAGAATACAAAAAGGAGGAGGGTATGATGAAGTTGATAAAGGAAGTAAAAGTACTAAAACCTATTAAAGGGGATTCTAAGACATTGGCCTTTTTCAAGAAGAACTAGAATGAAGATCTATTGGCACACATTTCCATCTTGGCTCCCCATGTCAATACTAAAGATATGTATCCAAAAGACTATTAGATGAAGGAGATAATGCTTGAAAGGTTCACATTTGATATGGCAAAGGTTCTGATCACTGCAGGCCTCAAGTAAGGGTTTACACACTTAGATCAGGGTGAATTAGAGATTTTGGTATTAAGAAAGTAGAATGAGTTGCTAAGGGGATATGTTTAGGAATGATTGACCCCAACCATCCAAAAGTTTCTCAAGGGGCTGCTATGGAGAAGAAAGAGTGAGGATAAATTGTGGAAGAATGTGATTCATTTCTAGACACTTGCAAAAGGTGGCATCAAAGTTTTGAAGATAGAGGCGTATAGGTAATCGAAGGTAATTTGAACCTTCTACAAAACATCCAAAATAAAGCCAACAAATTGGTAATAGTAATAAATCAAGATTTTGGGCTAATGAATGATTTGCATACCTGGACCTGTAATTTGGAAGTGTTGAAGACTATCAAAGGTTAAAGGTATAAGATGCTAATGAAGGTATATATGGTGGAAGAATTAGATAAAATAGATGATTGGATTGAGAATGTATCAATATTAAATAGAGTCATGGTAGAGTTATATGAGGATATATAAGAAATGAAGAATAAATATCAAAAGCAATTTTTGGAAGAAAATAAGTACTATAACGATACCAGCCTAGAGATTTTTAGGGATGAGTCAAGATCTCAACTTTCTTCACTAGAATAGTAGTACAATAGTTCAAAGCACTATTTGAGGTAGCCTCCTCTGAAGATGCTATTAGAGAGATCTTCAAAATTGAAGAAGCATTACAGAAGTTAGATTCCAAGTTGGATGATTTTGTAGATACTAGGCTAGAGATCAATAATTGCCACTAAGTGGTGCACAATAAGTATGAGTCCTTAGATTTTCTAGGAACTCAAGAAATCATGGCCATAATCCAAAAGTTTAGAATAGCACATCTAGACACCATTTTGGTCTAGAGGGAGGAAAACCCAAATGCTAGAAATTGAGTTTCGACACTTAGAATAAATTCTTTCAATGTTGGTCCTATCACCTAGAAGGTTCCCTTTTCAAGAGGTGTACTTTTTAGGAGATGCTCTTTTCACAAGGTGCACCAAATGAAGAGGTGCACCGATTTTTTAAAGATGAAGTAGTGCGCTAACAGTTAATTGTTAGTTTCTATTTTTTAGCATTCCATGCACCAAAAACACAATTTGAAATTTCAACTCCCATAAATACTTAGAGAAGGCCAAGCATGCATTTTTGGAAGTACCAGTGACTCATAGATTATCTCATGGTTTCTTTCTTCTTACCTTCTTCTTATCTATTTTTTAAAAGTAATGTAAAGGCTCATGCACCCATTAATTGATATAAATAAGGTTGGAGACCTACTTATCACTATTTAAAGAGTTCGTTTGTATATAATTAACTTTATTTTATTTTTGTTTTAGCATAAGTTTTCATTAGAAGAGATCCCACTCCTAAAAGAATAAGGAGATGGTTTAATATAAACACATGGATGCAATATGTACTCTAGGCCAATATTTTGATGCAATAATAAATGTTATTGGTACTGTCATTCCAAGTGTATTAAATGATGCTAGAGTGTTATTATTTTTAGAATTCACATTCATGAATAATAATGGAGCTAATGGTTTTATTGTGTTGTGATAATTGTGTGATATTTTAATTCTAGCATTTTCCTTAGGTTAACAAATTTCACTGTTATGATGAATTGGAGAAAGAATCACTATTGTTCTTACATAGAATTTTGTTTCATGTTCACACACTTTCTATGACTACAAAATTTGATGAATCATGAAACATCTTGTTGCTTTCATTAAAGGTCTAATTGATGATTTCATTATTGGAGATGAGGAAGTGATGTTTCTAATTTTTCTAGTTTCCTACTAGGTATTTTTGATAATTTAATTCGCAAATGTGTTGTTGCTTTGGTTTATGTCCATTATGAATTTCCCTTTCATTAATTTTCTTTAAGAATCTTGTTACTCTATCCTCATTATTTTCTTTTCAAGACACATGGTTAAAATAGAAATTTATATAGTTGCATTGATTAGAAATTATATTCATCATAAAATAGAAAATCCAAAAATATATTGGCTTTGTGGTTACATTTCAACAAAGTTGTGTAGAATTGGTAGATACTAGCAAAGGCCTACTTGTGAACATTCACATTTATCTTCAATTGAGTTACCCAGAAGGTTTAAAAACTACAATATGAAACCTTGGATTTGGTCATGATCAACATTTCAAGAGAGAGATTCATGAGAATTTCTATCATTGGCATCATCTCAAATGACCACTCAATGGAAGTGGTGCTAGAAGGAGGGTCTGAAAACCATTCTAACCAAAAATTAAGTTGTTTTTTGATAGGTTCAATAATTTTTGAGGTTCTATTTTTTTTAAGTCTATTAATAGTCACAAGGTGTGCTTTTCAGAAGGCACACTTTTCAGAAGGTGTGTAAACTAGAAGATCTTGACCCACCATCTCCATTTTAGTAAGCATTAATGTCTTCACCAAGTAGATATGAGTTCTTAGAGCTCAGTCACTTTAACAAGCCTCACAATGATAAAGGGATACCTAGAATCTAGCCACTCACACTTCAAATTCCATCATCTCCATCTATTTTGCATTCAAACTTACACACCTACCATTCTACTGAATCCCCCACCTATGGATTTCTTTGGAAATTTAGTAGATTCACTAATCAACCTAGAAAGAAAACTCAATGACCTTCCCAAGAACCCTGAGAAGTTTTTTTAAAGGTTCATCTATTGAGAGACACTTACAACAAAAGATCACATCAAGGTTTTCAAAGAAATCTATAATTGGAAACAAATTCATGAATAAAATGTGGTCCTCCATCTATTCCCATACACATTGGGAGAGGTTGCATTTAACTTGTACACAAATTTTTTTGTTAGGATCTATTCCAAATAGGGAAGCTTTTGAGAAGTTGATCTTGCAACAATTCAAAATATTCATCAAACCAACCATGTTACGTCACTAGTTCATATCTATCAAGAGAGATCGAACAGAGACTATCTCATGCTTCAATCATCATTTTCACATGGCATATCATAAGATGGAAACCCCTTATACAGTACTAGTTGGGACTTCTATTAAAATCTATTTGAACTCCATGGATCACCCCACTATAATCTTTTTAAAAAGATTTCTTGCTATAGACATCGACACTATAGAGGAGGTAAATGGTCACCTTGATCAAATAAGATAACCCTAATGGAGGAGGTATGATGATTCTAGATAATGCCAATATGATAGTACCACCATATCCTATAGGATCACATGAAATTCCTAACAAATCCATTCCATTAAATTTTGTCCCAATACAAGAGGCACTAGCTACCTCAGTTCTATCTTTAACTTACTTAGGATACAAACCTCCAAAATTTGCCTTCTTTGAGTGAAAGATTACACTATCCACTGAGGAAAAGAGAAATTTTGTGACCAAGCTAGACCAAAAAAAAAAAACCATGTCTTAGTTATCCAATGAGCCAACCCATCTTTTATTATCATAAGGGAAAAATATCAATTTCCAAAGAGCTAATGTAATCACAAACAACAATAGTTATGGTCAAAACTACAAAAAGGATTTTAGTGGAAATAATGTTGTAGGAAATAATTTGAGTATGCTAGATCAAAACAATGGTTTTCAAAGGAAAAATTGACAATCGAATACCCATCCAAATAATGGAAGTATCCCTCAAGACACTAATAATGATGCTCATTTTATTGATATCAATCAACTCGATGCAAACTAGAATGTACCAAATGATGACAACACATTCTTTGGCAAAAATCAAGAGATAAACTAGAATTTACACAATGCCAATAGTGATCCCCATATTTAGTTCAACACCATGTTGTTGGAATCTTATGACTCTCTATATAACATTAAAATGGGAGACTTGGTTAACAAAGTATTTGTGTTCCCATTCAATCAAGAATAAGATCTTGAACCTGCTGAGATGTTCTCTTTTCAAAATGATAATTAGAATACTTACAACCTACATAATCAAAGGGAATTCTCTAGGATTACAACCAACTCTGCCTAATCTAATGTCAAATAATAATCTAACACCTTCAAGAGCACCCTTCTCAAGACAAAAAACTTAGACACAAGGGAATGTACCCACCATACTAAAGAATCCTACTAGGTCAACTAAGAAGTATAGTGTAATTAAAAAATTTAAAAGAACTATGACCAATATCTTGATGTACGATATGCTACAAAGTTGTCCTAGCCAAAGGGAAGCAATGTTGAAAACCCTTGATCACATAAAAGAAACACCTAACTCTAGCACTCAAAAGGAAATTTCACCACTGATTAATACCTCCATGGCTATGCCCACCATGTATAAAGACAAAGCAAAAGTACCCCCTTTTTTGTTGAGTCTTAGAATTTTTGGAGAAAATATTCACAATTGCCTCATTGATTCAGGCGCTTTGTGTAATGTCATGCCACTTTTAATATCTCAAAGGTTAGGAGTCACTCCACAACCTAAAAATTGAACATAATGCTTTGAATGAAGTGGCATTTCTTCAATTAGACTTAGGCTCCTATAGAGTGAAGGATTTTGGCATATCTCAAATTGAAAAATTTAATGACAAGGCTAGCAAAGGATAACATGAATTATCTCCATGAGAAGAAATCATTACTCAATTCATAGATGGTATGGTTGCCAACTTGCAATTTTTAGGAGAAGATATAGATCCAAATATCTTACTCCTTACAAGATATTTTAGGTTGCACCATACAAGTCACTCAAAATCTAAATGCTTAAACTATTAAGATGGGATTGCTTGAGTTTTGACTTAGATAATGCATCCCACAACTTGCAAAACTGCAAGTGACATACCCCAAGATAATCCAGCTCACCTAGGCATGCTTAAAGTCATGAACAATGTGCTTGGGGAGGAAATTGAAGAAGATCTAAATGCATTATACAATGTCACATCCTCGTATGGGGGAGTGTTATCATCTCCTCCTACAAGAATTATCAAAGTTTTTAGAATATGTTTTGTGAAAGGTCAAGATTTGACCTCGGTTGTCATCCATCCTAAACCTCAAACTTCTAAAAATATGGAGTTGATTGAAGAAATTATGGATAGACAGGAACAAGCAATCCTCATGTCAAATAAAACTACCAGTGGCTCATCAAGCCCAACATAGGGGAGGATGCAATGGGTCCCCAAGAAATGATCTTTCAAAAACCAAATGAAAGAAAAGGTTTGGAAAAATAAATACAAGTCAAGAAAATCAAAAGAAGAACCAATCTGGACACTTAGGTTTGATGGTTCCAAATGCAAACTAGGAGTCAGAGTAGGTATAGAGATAGTTAATTCCAAAGGCAAGTCTTTCTATGATTTATAATTCATGTGTATTAAGAATATTGTAGAATAAGAATCCTTGATACATAGACTCCTCTATGTGATAGTAAAGAATATCAAATCTCTCATAGCCAAAGGAGACTCCCAGTTGGTGATTCTACAAGTCAAATCAATTTATTCTTGCAATGGAAAATGGTTGATGGCTTATTATAAAAGAGTTTGTAACTTGATGGAATATTTTGATGCACTAAATTTTAAATCTATCCTAAGAAGAATAAATGTAGTAGCTGATGTAATCACAGTCTCTGTTAGTGCACTACAATCCATGAAAAGCACAAAACTCAAGAAGTTCTTAGTAGAAATCATGGCTTCCCCATCTATTCCTAATAATATTACTAACTTCTAAGTTTTCCAAGATGAGCAAAAAATTCTAGAATTCATCATGTGTAATGGTTTATTTGAGGGACAATAAATTGATGACGCACTTGATGATAGACCCAAAAGGGATGAATTGGAAGTTGAAGATGGGATCATATTTAATGTAAAAACTAATAATATTTCTAAGGGTATGGTGGAGTTGGAACACATATTTGATCAAGATGAATCAATATGCCACAGGAGATCCTTTGAAGAGAATGGATTTGAAGAATGTGACTCTTATAACCTAAGCACTGAGGATGACCCTAAGATGGTAAAAATTGGAAAAGCCCATGACTCTGAGGAGAGAGAAGATATGCTACAACTACTCACAAAATATAGAGATGTCATCGCATGGAGTTATGAGGAGCTCAAGGTGTATGATCCCAACATTCTTACCCATGATATTCCCTTGAAGCTTGATGCTAAGCCTTTTTTCTAGAGATAGAGGATGGTAAATCCCATTATCAAACCCTTAATAATGAGAGAAGTCCATAAGTTGTTGGATGACAAGATTATTTTCTTGATTCAACACTCTATGCGGGTCACCAATTTAATACCTATATAAAAAAAGAATGGAGAGATTCACCTTTATGTAGCCTTTCAAAATTTAAACAAAGCATCTCAAAAAGATAACTACCCATTGCCTTTACTTGATGAAGTATTATAGATTTTAAATGAATCTAAGATAATTCCTTTTCTAGATGGATACTCAAGATACAACCAAGTAATGGTAGACGAGGAGGACATATTGAAAACAACATTCACCACCAAATGGGGAACATTTGTATACATAAGGATGCCTTTTGGTTTAATTAATGCATGAGCTACATTTCAAAGAGAAATGGATGAAGTATTTAAGGGGTTGGTAAAAACATGCTAGTCATTTACATAAATGACCTCACAGTCTTTTCAAAAGAGAGAATAACACATATTGTCAATTGGAAGCGCATTTTCAACTGACGTAGGAAATATGGCATATCTCTTAACCCAAAGAGATGTCCATTTGGAGTTACAAAAGGGAAGCTCCTAGGATACATTAGTTCTAAAGTAAGTATTTCAATTAGTCCTAAAAGGATAGAAGCAATCCTAAAATCATTGCCCCCTCATAGTCATAAAGAGCTTGAGTCTTTCTTCAAGAAGATTAGCTTTGTACAAAAATTCATTAGAGTAGTTGCAAAAATAGTTTTCTCCCTCAATGGTTTACTAATGAAAGGAGCAAAGATTGATTGGGTTCTTGAAGCAGAGAAATATTTTTAAGACATCAAAGTGGCTATTTCTACTACCCTTATGATTGTGAGTCTCTTTTAACAATTTCTATTAAACATGTATTCTTTCACTTTGGAACATTCATGTGTAGGTATCCTTAGACAAAATGAAGACAAAGAAGATGAAAGACCCATCACATTTATGAGTTTCTCACTAAAAAAATTTGAGTTAAATTATCCCAATATGGCCAAACATTTTGTCTAGTAAAAGAAATCAAGTTTCTCCATTACATACTCTAGAGTAAGGTGTATGCCATTGTACCATATCTTGTAGTCAAATCTTTACTAATTCAAAATGAGCTAGGAGAAAGAAGAGGAAAATGGATGGTCATCTTACAAGAATTTTATTTAGAAATCTAATCAATGAAGCTAGTAAGAGGACAAGGGTTAACAAATATGATAGAGAATAATGAAGAATAAAGCATGGCATCTTAGGTGGACATGAATGAAGGGATGATAACAAATGTTTGGTATCACGACATTGTAATTTACCTCTTGCAAAATTAATACCCTCAATAGATGAATAGTTTTTTTTGTAGAGGAGTGAAGATGAAATGTGAGTCCTATATGCTTCAAGATAGAAAAATCTACAAGAAAAACTATGAGGGAATTTACTTAAAATATTTAAGTCATGAAGAAGCAAGAGAAATACAAGAATAATACGATGACAAGTATGGTATTGGACATGGATCAATAGAGGACACAATCCATCATATTGTAAGGTCAAGATACTTTTGGCCTACTATTTTCAAGGACACATATCAACACATAAATTCTTGTCACATTTACCAAACATGTGCCAATAGGGAAAGGAACCCGACTATGCCATTGCAACTAGTTTTTGAGGTTTGCCCTTTTTCCAAATTGGGGCTAGATTTCATCACGCCCATAAATCCACCATCATCTATAGGATATTTTTTTAATATTTAATAGCTACGGATTATTGCACACGGTGACTAAAGCTGAAACTTTTAGGAATTGTACAACAAAAGTGGTCACTAATTTCCTAGAACAATATATTATGACTAGGTTTGAAATGTTGTTCTTTTTTATTTGTGATAATGGGTCATCTTTTGCATCAATTATTCTTACCCAATTAGAATTAGAGAATAAGTTCATAATGAAATTCTCATCTAAATATTATCCACAAGGGAACGGTATAGCTGAGTCTACCAACAAAAACTTTATAATGGTCATAGATTGCTTGCTCATAGAGAATCCAAGGGATTGGCATATGTAATTGAAATATATGGTATAGACAAATAGGGTTAGAATAAAGAATTCTTTGGGGATATCCCTGTATTTACTAGTCTATGGCTAGGAACCCATATTTCCTCTTAACCTCAAGATACCAATGCTAAAATTTATGAGGGGATATGTTGAGGATGCGGATATGGTCTAAATTAGATTAATGAATCTTTTAGAATTGGGTGAGAAAAGGATATCAAAACTAGAACATGTGTCAAAACATCAAGTTGTCATCAAACATTGGTTTGCCAAGACAACTACAATCAAATATTTCAAAATCTCAGACCTTGTTCTCCTATGTGACAAAGAAAGAAAAAATTAGGTTGTCATACCAAGTTTCAATGCTTATGGATTGGTCTTTATTATTTTGTAGAGATTTTGGGGGAAAATGTTTTCAGGTTAAGTACTTTACCAGGAAAATTGATTCTGTTACTAGTCAATGACTAGTTTCTGAAACATTATTTCAAATCCTAAAAGAGAGAATATTATTAAAAAAAAAATTGTGTCATGTCATTTTCTTTAAGTAATGTGTTTTCTATATTTTGTGTGTTTTCTTTAGTTATTTTGAGTCTGGGGTTACTATATAATCTAGATTTCTCTCGGTAAGTAAACCATCCCAATTGGTCTTAATTTTTGGAAGATGTATTTCTTTGTCAAATCATTTGGATAAATTTTTTTCTTGTATGAACTAAATATAGGTGTTGTTCACAAGAAAAAGAGGACTTTTGGCCTTAAAATTAGAGTCTATATTGATAGCCCTCAACACTTTACAAATTTAAACAAATTGACCATCTAGGATTTCTTCAAATCTAAGTAGACATTAGCAAAAAATAATTTAAAACTTTCCAATTCGAATGAAGGATCTCCCCAGAGACCTGTAAAGATTACTATTTGGCATTGGGTTTCCAAAGTTCATTAAAAGATGAATGCAAGAGTTATCAGACTAGAATAGATCCAAAAAGTGAACACCAAGACCTTGGCCACACAATTTAAATATGGTTAAGGTAAAGAGAAAAGAAAGAAAAACATAATGGTGTCATAGAAAAGATTCTAGATGACAAGGGTAATCAAATGGAGCTAGCATGTCATAATCACTAGTCCAATTCAACAAAAAAAGACTTCAAGGAAGAATCAAGTGGAGACATAAGAGCTCCACAAAGAAATAAAATAGATTACCAAAATACTCAAAGGATGGACAATTGATGACTCATTAAGAGTCTTTTGAATGGATTCTCACATATGGTCATATAGTAATTGATAATAGGTTTATGTAGATTTCTAATGCTTGTTCAGGTTAGCAAAAGATCGTTTATGCATTGTTGGACACTCATGATGGTTGGCACTCAAGAGCATAAAAAATAAATTAATACATTGAACACGCACTAAGTATGAAAATTGAAGACTCTAAGTCTTTGGTTTCCAGGTACCTAGAAGCCACTTGTGACATCTAAAATCAAGTTACAAACTTGACACACATTTGAAGAGTGATTGTTGATAAAGAAATTCCTTTGTCACTTCTTCCTTTTTGTAAGGACTATTTTTTGTGCCTTCACAACACACACCCCATCTTAAGTCCAAAATGGGGAACCCCAATTTTCTTATAGGGAAAGGGATCCCACTCTCCATAATAGGGCACCTAGTAAGGTGCCTAAGTGAATAAGGTCTCCCAATGGGTCTAGTTCAGTCTAGGATGTGCAATCGATTGACCACAAGGAAGACCAGTTGGTCAGGAGGGAACATTTTCCCAAGTGAGTCAAAAGTGTGCATATGTGCACATTGTACACATGTTCACCCATCAAAGGTGTGATATGTGCACCCACTACACCTAAACCCCCAAAGTATGAACATGCGCAAGTGCACAACTTTAGAGGTGGGCTATGTGCACCCATCAAAGGTGCGTATTGTGTGCCCACAATACTTGAACTAGAAAAAGTGTGCACATACATGCCTTCATATGTTCACTATACACACCCACTATGCTCCTCATGCCTATAAAAAAATAACCCCCCTCTTCTCAATCAATTTTCATTTTGATAAACTCTAAAAGCTGCACCTGTGCACTATCACACTTTAGCACATTAACATCATCACACCACAATTAACCAATTTTCAAACTTTCTAAGGTGAATCTATGATATGCACAAACACAATTACACATGTGTGCACCCCTATATAGTGTGCATTATGTGCAAAAAAATAGGAAGTTTATAAAATGAACCCACACACACATAATATTGTGCATGTTACACACATGCGCATGCACTATATGTGTGCAATGTGCGCAATGCACATAATCGTGTGCTTTTCAAAAGAAGGCATGGAAACAAGATGTGTGCAATAGGCACATGCACAAGTGTGCCTTGTGTATAAGATGTGCATGTGTGCACTTGAGGTACTATAGGCTAATTTTTTCAAATTCTTCTAGTTTGGTCAGTTTTTACTAGTCTAGTCAAGTTTTTTCAAGCATCTTTTGGTTTCTCAGTAATGATATACTAACATTTGTCTTTTGTGAAGATAAAATGGCATTATCTTCATCTTCCATGGTTAAAAATATTGCACCTCAAATGATGGCTTTCAAACATTAAGGAGCACCAAAGAAGTCCAGATTTGGACATAAACACTTAGAGATCCAAGACACCAAATTAGTCCACATCGATTGGAATGCAATTATACTACTATAAAAAAACTCCAAGGAATGATCAAAAATGGTGTTAGCATTGATCAAGAGTGGGCTAGTGAATCTGGCTTCCCATCTAGTATCTATCCAATCACCTAAACTAATAATGACTCTAGCTCACCACTACATACCAACAGAGAAGGTAGTCAAGAGTGTAATAGGAGAAATTGTACTAGACATAAGGCAACAAAAAATTGAGAAGGTCTTCCATCTACCAAGGGTAGATCAATACTTTTAGATAACTTATGATATTGAAGACTGATGGTATAGGGAGAATTAGTCAAAGGGAAGGGAGAAGGTAGACTATTACATTTGACATCATTTTTCTACCAAAATTTTTGACCATCAACTAAAAAAGTTTAGTTTGGTCAGAATGTAGAAGGAAAATTTTTATATATATAAAAACTAAGCCCCATGTTGGTTGAAATGGGGGGCTTAGATGTAAAAAATAAAAATATTTCATGTTTGTTTTTCGCGCACATGGGATATTTTGTTGTTTGTTTTTTTTCGCGTGCATGGGATGTTTTGTTGGAGTTGGATACTTGATGTGCCATCACCAGAAAAAATATTGGATGCCCTAGTTCTTCCCTAGCTTGCTCACGGTTGGAGTTGGAAACTTGATATTTTGAAAAGGAGGTGATTGGTCTTTTGGAAGTTTAGATTTGGAAACAGCAAGGCCGAATGCATAAGGTAGAGTTTTAATTTTTTTCTCTTTAGATTCATTGCCTTTACATCTGCCAAAAGTGATTTCTTATTCTTTCATCTCTTCATTATCATTTGTTCCATGATTGTATTCAATGCAGTTGTATAACTTGTACATGGCTACTTCTTTTCAATCCAAGGAATCATTATGTCCAATTCTCTTCCATCGATTTGATGGGCATTTTTTCCTTGTTCTTTCTTTGATGGGCATTTTTTTCCCTTGTTCTTTCTTATCTTTTGAACTTGGTAGCAAGTGCAAGGGACCCATTCTTCACTTTCCTCGTATGGTATTGCTTGGCTGGTGATGCCTTCTCCTCAATGAATTCTATGATATTTCATGCTTGAGAATATGCCTCCCTCTGGACAATCCTTAATGGAATTTGCATGACTTGGGACAATGTTCTCTTCTATGCTAGTTTCCTGATGTCAAAAACTAAATTAATCTCTTTTGTATATTAGGTTTGGACTTCATTCCTATAAGCATCAATTCTAATTTTTGGCAGTTTTGTTGGTTTTGCCACATTGCATTGCAAACAATTTAGAAGGAAACATCTATTTTGTTGGTTTTGCTATCTTAAAACTATTTTAATCCTTTTAAAGCCTTCATATCAGATCTATACATTTATTGATCACATGGCTACATACATCATCGTGAAATATGGAAAAAAAATTAAAAAATTATTTTTTGATAATAATTATAGACTACAGAAAGCCATATTTTGGGCATAAAAAGGGCATTAAAATTTGACACAGATTAAGCCTTCTTAGATTGTCATGCCATTTGCAAAACCTTCAACAAGTTATGTGCCCAATGAACCATTGATTAGAGATCTGCTCAGTTCCTTCATTAACAACTAGGTGGTATTTTTTGTCATGTCAAATTATGTGATGTTTAATTAGTATCGATCTTGAAACAATTGCAAGAGTAGTGGTTTACAAGAGCTCATCTCTTGTGATTAAAAATAGTCCACCTAGCACTCATTGCATCCATGTGATCCTCATACATTCAAAGCATTTGAGATTTATTTGGTGTTATTGTTGCAAGACTAGTACAAATTTGTTTGCATCTGCAGAAAAGAAAGCATGGCGATTGTGAAGGAGAAAATGTTGTAGGTCTAGGAGCTCAAAATGCTATTATTAAAAAAAAATTGAGTGCCCATTGTTTAAAATTTTATGGAAGGTTCTCCAAGGTTTAACAACCATGTTTGAATGCTTCAAGTGGGCTAGAGGTTGGTAGGACAGACCTGAAGTAGAGGAATTTGTCATGG
Organism: Cupressus sempervirens; assembly: GCA_028749045.1. Lineage (NCBI taxonomy): Eukaryota > Viridiplantae > Streptophyta > Pinopsida > Cupressales > Cupressaceae > Cupressus > Cupressus sempervirens. The sequence continues at coordinate 548,854,138 of CM053783.1, forward strand.
AGTTGACAACAATAACATTGGATGTTTTGGATAATCTACACTCCCCATTGGACAGCCAATGATATGTGTGTAATATGTGCAACCCAAAATCATGTTATATAACAAATTTATATATAAATCAGTAAATTGATTAATTAATATAATATTCTTGTAATCCTATAAAGATATATAGGAGGGATGTGAAATATATATCTTCCTATTAGTTTATTCATTATTGTATTTACATATAAATTGTTATATATAAATATATATAAGAATATCAAATTATATATTATATTGTATAGAAAACCCAACCGAACTGATTTTGGGATTGTTATGCCATATTGGCAAAACCAATTTTTGTAAACTAGCAAATCACCACAGAGTAGTTGGATGTTTTGTGACAAAAACCTAGAAAATATAGTTGCATTTATATAGGATGAAGGTTTATTAAAATTTAAAGAAGGAAATATGTAATGGATATAACAGTCCAAGAGATTTGACCAGCTAGAGATGAATACAATAAAGAACTGGGGGATAGTAGATTAGATAATATAATAACATTACAACATAGTGCACATGAATAAGAAAGTTAATTAGGAAACTAATGGAATTTTGATCATTCTAGCTTCATCATCACCTTCACCACATATTTTCCTTCACAATATTCCCAAATGAAAACGCTAAAAAAATTCCAATTTCTTGTGGCTTGTATTAGATCAGAATGTCAGCATCGCAGTGAGAAAATGTGGTTAGCTAGATATAGGAAGAAAATCAAGATAAGATTGTAAGAGCATGATGGCACACTGGGCTACCTCTATGTTTGATCTTTTTGATTCTTAGATGGTTCATGGTGATCTTGTTGGCATTTTTGCAATGATCACTACTACATTTAACCTTATTTTTCTACTGCAATTGTGATTCTTTTTCTCTACTTCATTTTACTAAACATTCCCTATCAATAAAATATTGATTGTGTTTCAATATTAAAATGTATGAGGGTATGTGAAGACTTTTCCTATTATCCATAGAAATTGATTGAGAAGCACATGAAGTTTTGACAACTCATGCACCCTTGTGATGTAGAGGATAGGGTGGTGGACCCAAGTAAAAACCCAAAATGAGCAAGATTGTAGGAGTGTTCATAGTGACCCTTCTAGGTCTTGATAGGCAAGTTCCATAACCAGTCAACTCTAGGATGCTTTAGGGTCTCAATAGGGTTTTTATAGTCTATCTAACATGTTCCCATCAACACCTTTCAGTTTCCATACCCTGCAAGCCAAAATGCATAACTCACCTAAATGTTGTCAATGCAAAATTGTAACTTCTGTAACAACAACAAGACAAAATGGTGGATATCTTTTGGTTTTCACAAATGACATAGTTTCAAACACCCTTTATCTTCATTCAAAACATATGTAAATCTTGGATGGGCTTCCTTTGGCAACTATCAAAGATTCTTCACAATGACCCTGTTTCAATAATGAAGCAATAGTGCATTTACAAAGCAACTTATAGAAGTACTCAATGTCTAGACTTCAAAACTTGCATATGTTTCTAAAATATCTTTAATTAGAAAAATCCACACTCAATTCCACTCTATGGGTTTCCTAACCTCAAAAGCCCCAATTCATCTATTCAAAACCCTTGTTTCTAGGGTATCACCAATCTCCCACATGCCAAGGTTTCTTGGACTAATTCAAACTGTAAAAATCTATATTTTATCACCATAAACATGAATCAACTCTCAAACCCTACCCTCCTTAAGGAAAATCTCTCTCCATATGATTGTCCCCTCCAAATAACCCTTATTTTCACCCTTTTTGTGTATGGTGGCCACCAAATACTTAAGTTAGTGGTTCATTACAGAGTTAGAAGCATTCATACAAGTTAGAAACCTGCCATTCCATGAAGAATCAGACAACATTTCATGGAATGACCTTGATTGTTTGAAAAACACTTCAAAATTGTTAACAAACTGCCTACTACAACCAGAAATCTATGAATTTGAACAAAGGACTTACAAATTTGGATTCAAATCTTGGTTTAAGACATCAAGAAATGTCTAAGAATATAACAAAATGCATTCCAATTCAAAATATATGCAAGAAACTCAAAAATCCTTCAACCTACTATTAAAACAAAGCACTTTTATTCAGTTTTTTCTGAGACAGTCCGTACAATCATATATTTATAGTTTCAGGATATAGTTAACAACCCCTTTAACCAACTCCAACTCCTTTCACTTCTTATTCCTTCATAAAATTTAAACTATGGAGTTTCCCTCCAAAAATGCCCATCTAGCCATTACATTCAAGATTTGAATTTTCTAAAGCAATAAACTATGTTTTTTAGGGACTTGTTGAATGTTTTAACTTATTTAAGGACTTGAGATTATTATGACATCATAATAGACCCTATCACATGACTCCTCTACCTTAGAACACCTCTAGATCCTATTCTATGCCCAATTAAAACTTTTCAATATGAAAGTCTTTCAAGACATTATACAATATTATGACTCTTTATGCTTTCAAAGGCCATGTTTGGTTGCAAAATGGACCAATTGATACCATGAGATTCTCCATGTCCTCTGTGATGACCTGGACCCTCAAGGTACCTATGATGAGCATATGATGCCCCTTTATCACCTTGCCTCCTTAGCTGGTTTTATTTTTAGGTAACAGGTAACAAAATTTCTCTCATTCATTTTCTTATATGTTTCAGCTTAACTTACTTAATGTTCTTAGGATTATTTTGTGGTAAATCTTATTGATACACAATCATTTGGATTGGAATGCTTAGGACTTTGGATGGAATTCTAAAGAGGAATTATTGGAGCTTGCTTTCCTGCCTTGAAATCCTTCCACCTTTAGCTCTCGACATTGATGCAGAGACCTGGGTGGACTTTTAGTTATTCACAATAAGAGAGACTTTCCTAGTGTTCTCATAACACAATCAAGCTTCTTCATAGGATCACTCTCCTTGATCCAATCAGATCCAAACATTATTAGAGTGCAAATACCATTATCTTTTGCCACCATAGGCTCTTCATCTTAGAAATCATCCCATGTCCCTCAAATGGATTCACCAAGCAATCTTGTTCAATAACCATCAAATGCCCACAATGCCTCAATAGGCTCCAATCTTGACTTCACTCCAACTAAGTGTTTTTGTCACCTTCACGCATCTCAAACAACTTCAACTAACCTATTTCCAAGGTTACCAAATGCTCATCTTATTGTCTAATACCTAAAACTCACTACAAGCCTTTCACTAGGCCTATTTCCCAATTAGCCCTACATAATCTGTTTTTCACACTCTTCTCTCACTTTTCCCAAAACTCTTAGAAAAATAAGACCATATCTAGATACCATTTTGGATTCTACACAACATACTTCAAATGCTCATGCTACTCCCTTGGACCAAATGCCCAAACCAACACTGCTGCCCCACAATTAACCCTCTTTTGGCCCTTCTGTTACAAAGCAACCACTAACATATCTCATCTCACAAACCATTGTACCTCAAATAGAGTTGTCTTGTCATCCCAAATGAAGGATTTTCAAATTCATAGGAGATTCTATCAAGTTTTACACACCCAACCAACAAACCCTCCTTCCTAGGTGCCTAAACCAAGGGTTTTACCAAACTCACCTTTCCAAACATTTCCTGATCCTTCCAATGGATCCAACACCTTCATATAGCCCTAACATGACCTTCCTTAATATAATCCTCCTTCAAATTGAACCTCTAGACCTATGACTATCCCAACACCTAGTGACACCTCTAGACCTATGATTCCCACAAAATATTTATCAACACTTACCTTGTTGCTTGTAACAAAATGTTGCATTTCTAAGCTCAGATCTACAAGCATTTGAACCCTCCAAATATAATATTCCTTTATAAACTCTAAGTTAAACACCAAATCCATTTGAGTTTAGATATCTTGATCTCTAATTTCTTTTCCAAAATCATCCTCCAAGGTGGAACTCACCAATCTACTCTTCTAATATGCTTATGGAATTGTTTTGGATGTTCCAAAGAATTTCAACATCCAACCTTAATAGTTGTTTCAGTCCTAAATTCATGTCCCTTGATGTTAGGCCCAAATGGTCTAAGGATTAAGTTTTTTTAAATTTTACAACCACCATGAGGCCAAACTTACATAAGCTAATTTATTTCTATTTAAGTGAAATCTGATTTCTTCATTTGACCCTTAGGCCAACCCACTTAGGCCTATTTTTCAACAAATTTCAATTGCAATTATTTCATGGCTGAAATTGTAATGATCTTAGGCTCACGAGTTTTTGAGATTTACCTATCTTTTGAGCTCACATGTTCTTGATTGAAGATTGCATTAATATGTTTCAATCTTTTATTCATCTTCATTAGTTGATCCATTAATCACATTAGTCATTGCTATTAGGATAAGTCATGGCATGCTGCTATTAGCACCTAAGTAACTTTCACCGTGTGACATCTCTTTGAGGCATTTTGCAACTAACTAAAATACATTGTCTATAAATCCACATTTTGCAAACATCTAGGCCTTCTAGAAATTATAGGATCATTTTAGTTACATTTGAAAACACTAATCAACAATTTCCATATGTGTAGATATAAACATTAACTACAACATGTCCAATTTATTTGCAGGTATATTTTCCTATGAAGAAAGACCATGCCTAACAATATGAACCTAGAAAAAAATAATGAGATCATGGCTGCATTGTGGGCTCAGTTATGAAGAAAACCTAATAAATGTTATTGTCCTTGCAAAAAGTGTAAGGGCTTAAAGAATTGAAGAATTCTAATCACAATAGCCCAGAGTCATTATAGGCAATGTGGTCATGTTGAAGGGGGCCACAATTTTTGTCCATTGCTGAATGTGGATTTCCTACTAGAGGAACATGGAGGTGTGAATATCCAAGCTGAGGATAACACTCCCATGGAAGAAGATGATAATGTGCTAGAGGACACGATTGAAGAAGATGGTATTGGGGTAGGTGATTAAGAGGCTCACAATGATGGTACTAGTGAATATGATAATGATGATGAAGATGGTCTTGATATACCTTTACTTGAGAAGGCACATGAGCCCTTATACGAAGGCTCCCAAAAAACTCTACTCTAGGCTATAGTGTTGTTGGTGAATTTAAAGGTTATCAATGGTATATCCAATGTAGCAGTGTCATGTATGCTAAAGTATGTCATTTTTCTCATCTTCAGTGTTAGCATACAATTACTATTCATTATATTAACAATGCATATTTTTTGTTGTAGGTTGATTAGTGAGTTTTTGTTACCACTATCAAACATTTTTCCTCATTCATACCAAGAATTATTTAACATTATGGATCATATTGGAATGAAGTATTAGACAATACATGCATGTTCCAATGATCACATTCTATATCATAAACAACATGAATTTGCAACAAAATGCCTTGATTGTCATGTTAGTAGATATCAGTCAAATCAAATAACAAAAAAAGTGCCTCACAAGGTTCTTCAGTACATTTCTATTATTCCACTTCTTCAACAGTTATTCAGGTGCGCTATCTTGGCACAATTTATGAATTACCATGCACACAATAGAAGTTAAGATGACATTATGCGAATGCTTGCCAATGGTTTTGCATTTAAAGAGATAGAAGAAACATGGTCACACTTTAAAGAAGAACCTTTTAATTTGAAACTTTCATTGGCGGCAGATGGTGTCAATCCATATGGAGATATGAGATCCGTTTACTCAGTGTGACCTATTTTTGTTATTAACAATAACATTCCTCCTTAGATGTCCATAAAGAGGGAGCACATAATGTTGTCAATGATTGTCCTAGGTATTTTTTTAATTTTATAGTTATGTAAATTAATTTATAAATAGTGCATGAAAATGGTTATAATAATTATGTAATGTTTATGTTCATTCAATTGCTAGGTAAATACCAAGTTAAAGATATGAATGTGTATATTGAACCCCTAATTGATGAGTTGTTGAAGTTATGAAATGTCATCACTATGTATGACATCTCTAGACCAATAGGACATCAAAAATTTTAGTTCCATGCAATGCTTGTATGGACAATACATGATGCCCTTGGGCTAACTCATTTTTGCGGTATGTTATATTGTTAAGATCTCATATTTTTGGTCTATTATAGTGCTTACACATTACTATTGAATTCTTAAGTTGCACATGATAATTGTACATGGTCCAATTATACATGATCTTTTAGGTCTTCAGACAAAGGGAAAATTTGCATGTCCAATTTGCGGTTCAAAGATGAAATGTCATCATTCGAGAAGTTTAGGAAAGTAGGTGTTTGATGAGTTTAGACACTTTCTCCACAATAATCACAAGTATCAAATTTCCAAAAAACATCTTTTCAATGGGAAAGAAGAGACATCATCAATGTCACGAAGAATGAAACCTCATTTATAGAAGTTGGAATATGATCAACTAAATCGTCGAGGTAATGTCCAATTTGTTGTCTAAAGTTTAAAATTTGTATTTTGATATTGTCTTATATTTTCTAATGCTATAATTGATGCTCATGAAGGTCATCAAAGCATCAAAGACCAACTTCCTAGAGGAATTAAAAGTTATCCTACTCAATTTAGTAGGTTACCATACTACAAGGATCTCGCAATCACGCATTTGTTTGATGCTATGCATATTGGAAAGAATGTAACAGAGAAAGTATGGAAAATGTTGGATGGAAGGAGTCATAGAGAACACATTGCCAAAATTTGTACTGACATTCATGAATCCAATCATGCACTAAATTTTTTCATTGAATCAAATAGCAATGGAGACCGCATAAATACAAGTGCCCTTCCTTGGTTATTAATGGAGCAACAAAGTGATGCATTAAAAGAAGTCATAAAAAAAATTAAAATTTCCAACATGATTTACTACAAATATAAGCACTCTTCTATCAAAGAAATATGATTTTGGGTCAAGGTTGAAAACACATGATTGGCATACCTTCCTCAAGGTAAGTCATGTTCTCTATTTATAGTATATTTGTAAGATTGAATGTAGTACCAATTGCATTATTTAATAATATATTGAAATGATAATTTTTTAATGATTGCAGTTTGTCCTACCTCTATCCCTTCCACAACAGTTTGACAACAATATTAAACAAGTTATATATGATCTTGGAAAATACATGAGGTTAGAAGTGTTTTTTCTTAGATTTGTAGTTTTTTATTTAAAATCTATTGTATAATTTTATTTGAAATCTCCTTTATGTGTTTTTGTGAGTTGAATCTCTTTTAGGTGGTTATTATCTAAAAAAATTGATAAAAAAGATATAAAATATTGGAAGAGAAAAATTCCACAGCTTATGTGTGAAATGCAAAAGTGTTTACCTCCAACGTTTTTCAATGCTCAAGAACACTACCTCATACATCAAGTTGAGGAGATTGAATTGTGTGGACCTGTATAAGCTATATCAGTGTGGATGGTTGAGAGGCACTTGAAATTTATGAAGGGCTTAGTTTGACAAAAAGCACGTCTTGAGGGTTCTATGATAGAGGGATATATGATATACCAGACTATGGTGTATATTAGTGAATATCTTCCAAATTTTGCAGTAGATATCCATATAGATCGCATTTGGGATCCCAACTGTAATGACAAATTCAAAGGGGAGTACTTGATAGGGAAAGGTAGATTGAGGAGGGTGAGAGGTAATTATAATTTTTTTTGTAATTTAATAATTCTTATCCATCATCAATATATATAAGTTGTTTCTAACTAGTGTAATTGTCTTCTTTATAGTTGGTCGTGAGTGGGATGCACTACACTTGTATATTGCAAACAATATTGATTGGATGATAGTATGGATTGAACAATTTCAAGAAAATGGTTGCTCATTAACATGGGATGGTGTTGCATCATTGGTTAAAGAAGCTCATCATAATGGAGATCCTAATGTTACACCGATGGTACTTGATCTAATATATGGCTTAAGAGATACAAAGATACGCATAAGATTACTAATCATGAGACATAAGTTTAATATCAACTCATAGATCAATGAGAAGATTCTCTACATGTTTGAATAATTGTAGGTCAAACACCACAAAGCTATGTACTACTATGGCTATAAATTCTACACAAAAAAGTTAGATGAAATGAAGAAAACATGTGATTTCGGGATAAGTGTTGTCTTCGTGGTCACCAATATTTCATCTAGAACTAATAAACATCCTCAACAATCTAAAAATTTATACTATGGCATTTTGGATGATATACTTGAGTGCGACTTTAATTCATTCAAAATAGTTCTATTTTTCATCAAATGGTTTAGGTTATGACTGAATCGAAATGATCTCGATAGGACTGTTATTGAACATGATAGTGGATTTACTATGATTAATACAAGGTCATTTGAGCCAGTCAAAGATGAGCCCTATGTTCTTCCAAGCCAATGCAAGCAAGTGTTTTACTTTGGTGTTCCACAAAAACTAGGTTGGTCATTTGTTGTTAGACATGACCCAAGAGGAAAGTTGATAAAGTATAATGTGATCGAAGAAGAAGATATTGAAGAAGCATAAGAGGAAGTAAATGATTATCAGGAATGACAGTTACCCAGTGATGATGAAGAAGAAGATGGTGATGATTTTGGTCATGCTAACAATAATGGTGATAATGATGATGAAGATCATGATCATGGTGATGAAGATGGTGATGATCATTGCATTGATGGTCATGATGATGATAGTGATCAAGATGATGATTATGGTGATGAAGATGGTGGTGGTGATGACGATGATCAAAGTGACAAATATGATCATGGTGATGATGATGATGAAATGGATGAAGATCATGATGATCAATGAAATGTCTAAGTAGGATCAATGTCAACTATGATGGGGTCTTGTATGACCAAATTTTTCTTTCCAAACCATATGTGCACATATAAACATTAAGTAGAACATGTCAAATATTTGTTTAGATATAAACATTAGTTACACTAAATTTTTAACTAAAGACAAATGATTTACATATACAATCTACTTTATTATTAATATTTTTTTGGTAAGTCTATTACTTTAATTTCACTGCTGATTTCTAAGACTTACTATTTTTTTTCACAAGGCTATATGGATGCACCATCTCAGACACCTTCAATAGAGGTAAACATTAATTATTGTAAATTTTAATGTTAATATAGAAACAAATATCGTATTATTATGTTCTTTTCTTTATGGCTTTGGAGTTATTTTGATGAAATTATACCGATATTTGATGTCACAAATGATAGGAAAAAGCTAGAATTATCACTGATCAAATGTGATCTAAAATATAGGCATTATATCTACATGACATTGCCCTTAGTACTGACCCTGTATTCATCATCCAAAAAATTAAGCAAAGATACACTGATGAACTTGTTAACATTATCATCGAGGGTGATAGAAGTGAGGAGAAAGAGGCACTGAGAATAGAATTGGACCGTAGAATCCAATCTTTGAAGGTAAGTAGTAATTCGACTAAAGTAGTAATAGAAGTTCAATAGATATTAATATTTTATAGTATCTTATGGATCATGGTCTCTAATTTTATGTGTTATTGTATAGACCTATGTGCCAGTTGCGACATCACATGGTGAACATGGTGAGGGTTGTTGTGCACAACCTTCGTGTAAGTAACATGTTGTTTGTTTTGATCAACATTATAACACTTTCCTCTTTTTTTGTGGATGTTTCTCGCTAGTATCCCATTTGATCTTTATCCATTGCAAATTTCTTTGCTAACAATATTCTATTCTTTAGCTCATGATGAAGTGCAGACTCCTCCTTCAGTTGGCAGTCCAGTATTGCCTAGTGCATTGTTGGCAACAAGGACCATGCAAACATCCTTGTCTATGCCCACTAGAATTGGTAAAACCTTGTTTTTCTATATTTTTTAATGTGCTATTTGTAATGTATTTCTATAAGTTGATGAATAATGAAGTAGCATATCAATGCTTAAATGATGTCTACAGAATCCTACATACACACAAACACATACATACACACACCATGCATACATACATACATACATACATATATACCCACACATAGAGAGACATGGAGATAGGCAGGGAGGTAGACCAACAGAGAGTAGTACTAGAATTATCATTTAATTGTCATGATGTTTCAGTTGATAGACCAATAGAGAGTAGTACTACTAAAGCTGATCCATTTCCTGAAGCAGTTCTTTTGATTAGTACTAGTTCGTATGAAGGAACATTATTGCTGAATAAGAAAGCTATGTTTTCATTAAAAGAATGAAAGCTTCTAGGTGCTTTAAAATTTTTATTATTTAAAGTGTAAATTTAGTTTACTTTTACATTACTCATTTTGGACTAATAAATCCTTTATGTTTTTGTAGGTAATAATGCTTTCTTTGAACATCTTTTTCATATGACATTGAGACTATTTGGACCCACCATATGTAAAAGGTACATAGTTTCATATCATTGCTACATAAATTTTCTTTTCTTCCATTTATTGTAATATATTAAAGTTATTGATCTAAAAATCTATTTATTTTTAAAAAGGTGGAATGTACAAGCTGTGGAATTAAAAAATCAGCTGATTGCATCTTTTGAGGAGAAATTTGGGAAAAACATTTTTGACACTGGCCTACTTCTAAAAAGAGCAGCAAAGCATATAAAGACTATGAGGGATCAATATAGAAGGGCACTTAATGATAACCCAAAGTATGACCATCCTCCTATGATTACACCGATGGAGTGGAATGAAATAATAGAAGATGCAAAGGAGAAAAGGCTATGTGAAGATAGAGATAATGAAGCAGCATAGGGCAAAAAGAGGTATGTCATTATAGTATTGAGTACATTGTAATCATGCACTAATTATTGATATTTGTAAATATATAATCTAAGATGTTTGAAATTGTTCATAGATTGCAAGACACATCCGTGGCTACAAAGTTGAGAATACAAAATGTTGGCCAACACAAACTTGGCTCTGGTGGCTATATGAATCTCCAGTCTCGATGTGTAAGTAGAGCAATGAAATTTCATTTTTTTTTAATATAATGTTGTAAAAAAATTTGTTTAATGAAACCATACATGGAAAATTGACATTATCAAGCAAAAAATATAGGGCACAAAATTCAATGTGGAGGTCATAGATGAAGATAAAAAAATTGCCTTGAAGGAAGGCTATAAAGTTGTGGCTGCATGCCTACATGAAGAATCTGTAAGCCTTGCCCAAGAATCCAGTGTACCAAATGATATCTCATAGGTAAATTGGTCAAATGAAAAGTAAATGAAATTGAATAGTTGAGAAGATTTTTTTTGGTATTAGTTTTAAACGTAAATTGACTACATAACAATGTGCATAACATTTTACTGCAACCTTCATATCCTACCACAAAACCTACTCATGATGAAGGCCATGATGTGCATTATAGTGGTGGAGGTATTAATTTTCTATTGGAAATTAATTATGCAATTATGAATAAAATTTAACATCTTCAATTGCAATTTGACATGTATCCTTTTTCTGAATATTTTAGAGCATGTTGAACATCATGCTGAAGGAGTGGACCATGTTCCAAGTGTTCAACATGTTGATGTGGTGGTGGATCAAAATGTTAATGTACATGATGTGGCATTGTCAGGTAAAAAAATGCATGTTATGTTGTATTTTTACTTAATTACAAACTTGTAACAGTTAGAAAAAGAAAAAGAGTATGCCAATTTATCCTATTCACTTGTTCTTGCAACAGAGCCCCCTTTAGTGTAGTAGCCTCCTACTCCTCCAAAGAGAAGGAGCCATCATAATTTGACATTACATGCACCAAAAGAGGAGGAGACTGATGTAGATATGGATGCTCCTATGAGTGCTTTTCTTAAGAGAGCTCAGAAAAACAAAAAAAAGAAATGATGTTTTAAAAATCTTCTTTGATAAACCTTGTTGGATAATGAAAGAACTTTGTTTTAAGTAATTATGTATGAATGATGCAAATTAATATAGATTTTTATTTTATGTTAATGAATATTGTTATGTCTTAATGAAGTCTTGATTAGTTTGTGTATTAATGAATTTTATATTGTATTAATGAATGTTATGTGATTGTATTGATTGAATGTTATAGTTCATAAATGGATGAATGAATGAATGAAGTATGTAATTAGATGATAATGGGTATTTTAGATTGATGTTAGGGGGAGGGGGGTGAGTCCAGATGAGCTTCCACTTTCACATGGTTGGCCTTGTTAAGTAGAGAATATTATAGTATTCTTGAAACCAAGTGAAGCTCAAACTAAGGACCCTTTTTCATTATGTTCAAGAGGGTCAGACAAGCTAAGGACCCTTTTCATTTTAGTCTAAAAAGTAAGTGTATTCAGTTACAACAAGATGTATCTTTATTTTCCTATCATATTGATGTCCTCACCAGAATCCAAGGAACTTTAGGAAGTTTATGCATTAAAAATTCCATGTCTCTGGCCCATCAAGAATCCAAGGAACTTTAGGAAGTTTATAGGTTAACAAATTCCACGTCTCTGGCCCATCAAGAATCCAAGGAACTTTAGGAAGGCTAGAGGCTAATTAACTTCTCTCCTCTATCCATTCTCTATAATAGCCATTACCAAAATGGCAAAATATAAAGAATAGATCCCAAATTTAAACATTAGAAAATCAGACCCTTCTCTAGCCCTGGAATCTCACTTATATAATGTAAGATGCAACAAGCTACAGGCTAAGAGAAACTGACAAGTGTCCTTTTCAGGAGATAAATACATATGCCTATCACAAAATGACAAAAATATGGATAATAGAAGATGCCTAGATCAAACATTTCCTTTAGTGGATCTGCTTCTATTACATTCTCTATTATTGTTGATTTGGTAACTATTCTGATCCCTCTTTGTATTCAACTACCAAGCTAACTAACGATGGAGTTTGTTCTGATGATTGTAAATTAGTCTCCACCTATAGGCTTTCACCATCTTTATCCTACACAGTGGGAATAACTTCTACTTTTCCCTCTTCTTTGGTTGTATCAGTGTCCTGTGGGCCTAAGTCTGCAACTGAAAGTGACTGATCATTCTTGTCTTCTTCTCCCTGTTGGCCTTGTGTAGTGATGGTGTCAATGATTTGGATCTCATCACCCTGCACCTCATCACTATCAATTTCTATTTCCTCAAACTGTTCACCAAGAGCTATTTTTTCCATCCACTTGTTAAACAATGTGTCATCTAGCCAATTGAATTGCAAAATATCACTCTGCCTCTTGAACACATACTTAGCCTTATTATCAATGGTAGCAAAATTCTATTTCAAAGAATCAAAGAATATTTGGGCTTTCACTATTTATTCAGTTGTTGTGGCCCACCATGCATGCCCTATTTCATTGATAACTTGATTCATTCTTAAAAAAAAAAATCATCAAGCTCCTTAGCCCATTCATCTTTGCTTTTCAAATTATTTTTCTTATCTAGGGCACAAGGAAACAAACTAGACTTTTGGCTCTTGTACTTATCTAAGTAGCCAACTATTATTCTTTGCAAATGAATTCTCTTATTGTCAAAGTTAGTAAGATCATAAACAATATCAAAAGTTTTCTTTATTTGATCACAAGAAACTTTTATAACAGAATAACACAAAAATGTCACCTCTTTCCTCCTTCTTACTCACTTATTTACAATAGGCTTCAAAGCCTCATCACTTGCTTTCATTTCATCCTAGATACTGATCACCCTAGCCAATTGATCATAAACTAGTGGTCATTCAATTTTATCCCCCAAATATGTAAGAGCCTTTCTTAATCTTTCTTCATATTTCACATTCAATTCCACATGCAAGGCCCATAGTTTATTCTTTTCTTCTTCAAAGTCCTTAGTAGTATAATATTTTTGCCTTTGTGGTGTATCTGGTACCTCTATGAAGGGAATGGATTTAAAAGGTTCAACTGGGGGGTTAGGGTATGTTATTCTTGGTCTTGTGGACCTCCCCATTAGCTTATTCTCAAGCTCAATTCTCCTCTTTACCTCTTTATTGTAGGCATCCACAACTGCCTCATACTTTCTCTGTAGCTCAATCATTTCCTTTTCCTCCCTCTCTATAGTAGCCAAGGAAAATTGAGAGTAATCTACATTCATGTGAGCTACCTAGACATGTGAGGTATTGACAACTCTCCTCATAATGATACTCCCTGTTAGTCCTAAATCATTAGCTATGATGGAGTAGCCATAGATCCTCTTCTCAATGACCACATGACAAGAGCAGCTTGGTCATTACTAAATGTAGTTCCCAAGAATTATTTTTTATTTAGATCTTGTAATCCCAAATTATTTGACACAGAATTAAAAATCAAGGCATCATCAATGTCCCAATTGGGAAATAATAAAATATTTGCAGCCTTTACCATTTGTCTCCCTTCTTTAGGGGTTATATTCTGGAACTCTTGAATCATTTGTTCCTTTATTCAATTTTGAATGGAGGCTTCATCCATTTATGGATGCTCTGTTTTCATATTCTTACATCTTTCCTCAAAATTGTGCATGTTTTCCCTCCAAGCAAACTGATGGAAAGCCTTAGACTTTACAAAACTATCATGAGGAAAAAATTGTTGACTAGCTTGTTCCAAAATAGGATCTAATTCCCTTCCCCTGAAATCTACTATAGTCAACTCAAAACTTGGCATAGGAGGCTCATGGGGATTCCCTTCATCAATCTCTACTTGGGTAAGAAAAACTCCCCCTTGTGATCCAATTTGTTCAATATACTCATCAGTGAGCCACTCCTCTTCAATTCCCATAGGGGTTTGGGAAGGTGAGTAACCTTTATCTTGAGATTCCTCTTCCCTTATTATCCTTCTCCTCTTAGGAGAAGGTTCAAGAGGCCTTTCCTCAAAAATAGCACTAGTAGATGCAACTATCTATTTTTGTTTATCCACCATGGGCCTTTGATTATGAATGATAGTATATCCTAGCTTCCTTTGAACGATTAATGGACCTATCCCTATATTAGGAGTGAAGCCCAATCTCCTCATTATTTCCTTGGCTTTATCTAGAAAAGAATTAATGAAATATTTCTTTTTCTCATTCATTACCTCCATTATTTCAGGGGATGTATTCATAAGCTTATTAACTTTATCTGCTGTAGTTATAGCATTACTAAAAGGACTATAATCTTCATCAAAACAATTAATAAAATTCAAAACTTTTGAATAGACTCTCCATTTTTATTTCTTTGTCTCTTGCTCCTGCAAAGAGTACTCATTCCTTATTACATCTTTAGGGAAATGAAACTCATGCTCAATTGGACGAAGCTTGATCCTATGCCTAAGAGCTAGATTAAAGAAACCCTTTGCATCACAAAAATTAGGGTGAGATACAACCATCTTATACTAGTCCAAAAATTTGTAAAGAGAAACCCATCCTTTCTTGGTTATCACAAACTGGTGGGCTATTGTACAAGTGGGAAAAATTGATCCCATCCCTCTTTTGTCGAAAAAAGCTTCTTCTACTCCTCCCAACTACCACAAGAATTCAGCTACTCCTACCTTTAGGGGCACCTAGTAAGGTAGTACATGGGGTGTCCCTTTGAATCCATAAATTCTGATAACAGTTGAAATTGAATATGGGATGAGATCTCCCCAATTATATGAAACCTTCAAATTATGGGGTTTATCTATAAGCCTAACAAGGTGCATTAGTGCCTTAGGGATCTTGGGATTATCACTCAATATGAGGCACCTTAGTTTGGAGGCAAAGTACCTATCAAATCTAACAAAACTAGCATTTTCTGCTTCCCCAGTCATATCTACACTTCATTACTGAAATGGCAATGCTTCTCCTTGTTTTTTGTTTAAAACCATTTCTTTACCAAAGTACGTAACCCCCTTAAATAGAAACATGTGCATCAGCAAAGAGTAATGGCCCCAAGCCTTTTCCACCTTACCCTTAGCAATCCCAACCAATCCACTATGAATCTCATCAGTGAAGTAAGAAGAAAAATCAAAAATCATTTCCATGCCGAAAGAGGAGATTTGAGTAATCATATACATAAAACTCACAGGGATAAAATCTTCTTCACCCTCTCCAAAAACTCTGCACAAGGTCCTGTATATCTCTACTGCCCTGGCATTGAAGCATGTTTTCTTGAAAGGTTCTTTAGAGGATGATGTTATTGTAGGTAGGGTTCCAATTCTACTAATGTGGGCCTTCAATGCACCTTGTCTAACTATTTCCTTCTTAGACATATACTCTTTTTCTATATCAGTCAAATTAATGGGCACATGATACCTAGTGAGAGGTCCCAAATGAAAAACTTCCCTAATCTCTTCTAGACTGATGGTGATTAGAATTTCACCATCTACTCTTCTCACTACCCTAGTGGCTTGATCATAATTCTTTTCCATGGCCTCAAGGGGATCATAATCCATAAAAACACTGGGGACCACTAGCTTTCCTAGGTCAAAATTCTATATATTGGCATGTGGAGCAAATAGTTTTCTCTCTATAAACCATTTCTTAAACAAATTTAAACTAGTTTGTGAGGTATGAGCATACCAAACCCAATTACCCTTATCAAACAATCCATCTGCTATCCTCAACTTAGGTTTTAATGAGGTCAACTTCTTAACTTGTATTGTTTCAATAGTAGACTCAGGAAGTAACTCAAGTAGATCATCATGTACATTTCTATCCAAATAATTTTCCTGACCTAAAAATCCCTTCTTCGAAGGCATCTTGGATTATGCTTTGTAGTACTGAAAAAAATTACAGAGATGACAATGTAACTACTTACTTGAATTCATCTCTCGTTCTCTACATATTTCTGCAATTTCTCTGCCAACCAGTTGTTTCACAATCTTGCCAATTTTAACACGGTCTTCTTAGTAATTACTTCTGCTCAAAAAGGCTCAAAATATTTGTTTGCATAAGGTGAAAATGAGAAAATCTTCTATATTATACTTTGTTTTTCCTCACACGTGAAGCTTTCATGTCTAATTAATACACAGAGTGGCACCACCTTTTGCGTTTAAATCTGTGCTGTCAATCTTTGAAGATCCTACGATCAAGGGATGCAAAAAAATACAACTTGGCATTCCACTTGACAAGTTGGCCAGTCAATCCAATGAAAACTAACCATGTACATAGCTCTGTCCTTGATGGAATTTTTGGCTGGACCCACTGGTAATTGAGGAAACATGTCGACAGGTTGCTACTTCGCTATACATAAAGAATGTGCACCTTACCATAGTGAAGCAATGATAGCCATTGATTTGATCTTGATCTTATGGATGACATATTACTACATTGCTTTGAAGAATAGTGGTGGGCCCTTATTCACTACCTCACTATACATATCCTCCAAGCTATTCTTCATGGTGAGATAGTGGCGACCGTTGATCTGAGACCAAATCAAAGGTAGAGAAACTACATAAAGTACCCTAAAGAGTGGTGGGCCCCATGCTTGCTATGTTGCATAGAGTAAACAACTTGCAACTTTTCATCACAAGATAGTGAGGTATGTTGATTCTAGTTTGATCTGATGATCAGAATCCCTTATATGCTTTATGAATGGGGCATGGGTCTAGGGCACTGGTGATGCAGGAAAATCTACACTCCTAGCAACAAGCCAAACCTTTCTTAAATCTTAGTCACCTTTCCATGTTGCTTGAGGTCCCACCATGTGTTCATTTCATGGCATCTCACTATGTTGCTAACAGAGAGATGCCAAAAATTTTTGATAGCGAGGTAGCGAGCTCCGGTGATTTCAACAAAACTTGACGCTAGAAGAATAAAAACCAATCAAATCACCATCACCTTTATTAACTAGTTCTAACAATAGTAGTTATTACTCATCATGCCACTTGGAAAAAGTTTGGTTATCAAGAAACTTGAAGGTCACTGTGCTCTTTGATTTCATGACTACTCACTACTTCACTAATGGTGGAATGCTTATTTTTTCTGATAGTGAGCTAGCGAGACATCGAAAAACTTTTGTTTCGGTGCCATTTTTTGGCTATCTTTTACTGGGTCCCTTTTCCTACCTGATGGTACTAACATGATGCATGTGACTAAATTTTCAGTTGCAACACAAATCCTCAACCGTTGTCCATTTATTTTATAGTCTCGTTCTTTTAGAATTTTTGGTGCTCGCTACTTCGCTATGCATAAAAATTGCACATCTTTTTATAGCAAGATAGCGATAACTGTGGATCTTTCCAAATTAGATGGTGGGGAACATGAGAGAAAAGGCTACTTGTGGGGTGCGGAATAAAAGGAAAATAGAATATTCACCCAAGTTCCTTTTTCAAAATATTTCATGCCCAAAAATTTTAAAAGGACCGGGACATAGGGTTTTAACAAATTTTTTAAAGGCTAACAAATGGATGATTAAATCAGAAACCCTAGTCACCACTAATGGATTCCAACCTACTTTTTATACCTGGACAAAGGAAATTTTGTCATGCAAAAAATCATACCAACACAAGTATAATGTTATTTTGTGTGTAGGCACACAACATGCCCTTTTCCTTAAAGAGACTCATCCTCAAAGCTAGTAAAAGTCAAAATGCTGAGTAACACTTTTAATATACAACTTCACAAATGTATAAAATGGGGCTTCTTTCTTAAAATACTGGCTCACATGAATGTTTTGCCAAATTTTTTGAAGTCTTGGCAAATACTTCATAATTGAGTACTAGATCATCTATTGCAATCGCTTTTACTTCACCTTCCAAAATTAGATTGCTATCTTTAGCATCAGTTTTGCCTCTTTGGTAGCAATCCTTCCAAGTTTTAATATTACTATACATTATACATTTGTTACTGGGATTTGCTTCTAATTTACTATGTTCCAACCTCTTGCAAACTTTCCTAGGAAGACACCACAGATCCTTTGTACTACCCCACCAAGGAACACTCATAACATAGGGTCAAACATGCATGAAAAACTATTTTATTTTCTTTTAAATGGGAGAATTTTTTTGTCTTTAATTAGGATTGTTGTTTGGAGATTGCAGTGTGGAAGAGTGTGCTCGTTATTTGCAGACAATCAAAATATACGAGAACAAGCTAGCTAATAGTATTTTGGAGCGTACTGACAATGACTATCTATCATGAGTATTCTTCATACCTCTGTTGAATAAAAGGTTTGCACTGTTCATGTAGATTCAAAACTTAGAAATATTCATTTCTTTAGGCTAAGAATAATAAAGATAAAATGATTGAAAGAAGAAATAGATTTTGAAGAGCCTCTTTAAATGAATATAAGACATTTGTGTTAAATTGTTTTGTGTTTTGAATAATTTGTATTGTATTTCTGAATGATCAATGGAAAAGCTTTCTTATATCTACATCCTTGAGTGAGGAGTACCATTGTATGGGACATGTCTCATGTCCCTTCATTTCATTTTCTAATCACACCTTTCCATTACAAGTCTTCTAACAATAAGATTAGTAAGAATAACATTTTTTAATAATGAAGATTATATCCCTTCATGATCATTTCTAGACACACTTTTTCCTTGTTAGATTTGCATCTTTTCATTCAATAATTAGCCTTTAGTTATTGATTATAATATTCTCCTTATTGGATGCCAATAGTAATAATCTCACTAGTCAGTGTGCATGAGCTAGTATAATAATATGGTTCATTGGCTCAATAAATCCCAAAGTTTGTCATTTTTTCACTTAATCATTATCATAACATATTGTTGTTCCTCCATATACGTATCAATTATGAGTGTTGTATGCTTATTATTGCTCAGTCATATGTTGATTGATGTCCTCTTGATTATTTATCTTTATTGATACAACTTCTCCTAATTTGTGTATCATCCTATTACATAGTAATCATGGACCATCATTGGATATACATATGATAATTGATCAAGTATCACTTGGTTTTTGGTCTTCATAGTAGCTATCATACTTATCAGCACTTGGGAACTACAATACCCATTATGGATTCCTCATTTTCTATTATGTATCACTCCATATTGATTTAGTAATCAGTTCATTAACCAAATTACTTCTGATCATGATGTTGATGTGTATTGACTACTCTTCAACTTCTTCCATGTGTGATGCAAATTGATATCTTAGCTACTAGTGAAAATAGTTCTAAATGATGATTTATCCATAGTTGTGATTCTCTAATATGATGATATATCCATAGTTGTGATTTATCCTAATGGTATCTATAGACCATTCAATTGAACTATGTATTTTTTGTAGCCTTCCTCCAAGAGGAGGATTCAATTGAACTATTCATCTAGGATTCCACATTTTGCATGCATGTCTACCAGGGCAGTTGCAACTTAAATAATATATTGTCTCAATATATCCATTTTGTGCATATCCAAAAACCATGGCTTTTGATGACCACATTACGTTCAAGCATACTGTCAAATAGTTCACATGACTTATTTATGCTTCCATTTTGCAAGCATGTCTCCCAAGGAAAATGCTACTACTTCATCTACACCATCTGACAAAATCCTTTATGCTTTGATGGATGCCTATAGCTTATCCCAAAGTTCTCATTCAATAGTTATGAGATGATCAATCAAGAGGAAATAGTTGAGAGCTTAGAGTGACACAATTTTTAGATGATCATATGAAATGAAATGGGCATGCAAGTAGAAAGAAACTAGAAAGACATTGTGTATAGATGAAGGCATGAAATGTGTTGGTCTAATTTTTTACATATTAATTTTTCTTAGAATTATGGTGAAAAAATCATATGTGAGTTCTTTTGTTAGGTCCTAGGGTTTTAGGTTTTGGTCTTATATTTTGATATCTTTTAAAATCTATGTAAAACCCTAGGTCTTGCCATTTAAATCTTATTTTGGCAAGTCTTAACAGCAGTTGAATATTCTTTCCTACCTATCTCGAGGTCATTGTTGAGTCTTTTTGAAAAATCTTATCCTGTCGTTGGATCTTGTTAGAATCAATGAATGTCACATACTTGCTATAAAAATTTGTGAGGTTGTTTCCTATAGCAATGTAGCGACCATCAAAGAACTATGTCCTAATGCTGAAAGTGAAGTTCGATGCTGATAAAACTGTATTAATATGAAGGCATTATGGTCACGTGCTATCTCCTAGGACTCTTAGTGTCAGAAAGGATGCACAAGGAGGAATTCGCAAATGGTGTTAGTGGAATTGAAGTTTCTCTGGTGACTCACTAAGTTGCTATCGAAAATCTATGCGACCTACCGGTAGCGACATAGCAAGTGCCCAGATTTTAAAGGAAGCGGCAATTTTTTTAAAACTAATGTGATCGCAAAAATTCCCATGCAAGTTCATAAATATGTGTGACCACCTTCTCTGAAACTAGTATTAATTTAAAAATTTTCAATCAATGTTTTTTTGTTCTCCATCACTAGAGTTTTGACTCCGCTGGAAGTCACTATCTCGCTAGCCAGGAAGTTGGTGTTTTCACCGGTAGCAAGGTAATGACTAGTTGGAAAGTTGTGATGTAGTGGAAATTTTAAAAGAGATGGACCTCGAACAAGTGATTTTTTAGAAATGAATTGTGTAGATCAAATGACACGGTGGCATCCCACTTAGCATTTATAGGCCGAAAGTTTTGAATTCGTCGGAGCTCACTATGTCACTACTAGGAAGTTTGTGTTTTTCTCCAGTAGCAAGGTAGTGACATGCCTGAAAATGACAAACACAGTAGAGTCAAGGAAAAATAATGTCATTAGAAATTAAATAATATATATGTGTGCCAGCATGTTGAGCCAGCTCAGAAATAGCAGTATCTTGGACCCACTCCCCGTGCATAGAACATGTAAATGATTCTAAATAGTAGAGCCTATAGAGTAGAAAACCATTTTTGGTTTTGTTGAAATTGGGTCAATGTGGTTTATTCATGTAATTGCTACTAGGAATTGGCTAATAACAAAGGAAATGAATATGGGTGATAGGGAAGAGAATTCAATAATAGAGGCTCTTAACTTTAGTTACAGTCATGATATGGGTGATGTAAAACTGCCTCCTAGATTCAGGTTCCATCCCATTGATGAAGATCTCATAACACATCATCTCATTAGAAAGGTTTTAGACAACAATTTCACAGGAAGGGCCATTGCTAAAGTGGACCTCAACAAGTGTGACCCTAACAAAAATTTAATGCTTGGATGTTCTCAACCAAACATTGGTCAAAATTTTGACCAATGCTTGGAGTTTTTGACCAATGCTTGGTAGAATTTGGGCCAACATGTTTGATAGTTCTTGACCAATGTTTGGTCAAGAACTACCAAGTATTGGTCAAAATTTTGACCAATGTTTGGTCAAGAACTACCAAGAATTGGTCAAAATTTTGACCAATGCTTGGTAGAACTCGGGCCAGCATGTTTGACAATTTTTGACCAACTAGTAGGTTGGTCTAAATTTTGATGAGAAAAAATTCGACGAATGGATTGGTCAAATTTGGTCAAACTTTGGTCAAAAATTGGGTCAAAATTTTGATCAATTTTGGTCAAAAAATGGCCTCAAATGTACTAGTGGTACAGGGGAAGTATCTCATCACCAATTCACCATTAAACCAAAAAGGTGGAAAGATTGACTTGATCCAAGGATACATGATTGATGATATTGGCTACTCTATAGTCCTTTTGAGTAGAGTCATGGGCCTCCCACCAACAAGTCACCTAGAGAATTGGATGGTAAATTTTATAGAACATCTAAATAGGAAGGATGCCAATTGATTAGGCTATGATCCTTAGTGATAACTTAGACAAGAACTCATCTTGGTGTAGAATGACCCATAATTTTACATGACCTCCTATTTCGTGTACCTCTTAGTTGCAAGACCAACAAATTATCCTAGTTTGGTTAAGAGAGGGAGTATGCAAGATGCAATATGTAAGATGCATAGTCATACAAGTCTACCCTCAGCTTATGAAGAAGAAACCCCTTTTAAAAGTCTCAAATACAAATTGGTGAATGGTGGATTCATCATTCCTATTATTTAGTTTAGAAAATGAGACTATGCTAAGAGAATGTATGTAGAAGCAAGAACTTGACTATAACAAGTTAGATCTTATTCCATATAGTTCAACCCATTCATCTATATTTGGGTAAAGAGTAAAAAGTAAAAAGTAACACAATAAGTACTATAATAAGGATAGTACTAAACACAATTTTTGGAAGTGGATAAGTACTATAACATTGCTAGCCTATAGATTTTTGGGGATGAGTCAAGAACTTAGATTTCTTTAGTAGAAATAGTATTACAATAGTTTGAAGCACTATTTGAGGTAGCCTCCTCTGAAGATGATATTAGATATATCTTTAAAACTAAAGAAGCATTACAAAAGTTAGATTCCAAGTTAGAGGATTTTGTAGATACTAGGTTAGAGATCAGTAATTTTTGCCAACTAGTACACAATAAGTATGAGTCCTTAGATTTGTTGGAAACTTAAGAAATAATGACCATAATCCAAACATTTAGAATAGAAAATCTAGAAATCATTATGGTTCAAAGGGAGGAAACCCTAGATGTTGTAAATTGAGTTTCAACACTTTGAAAAAAATTATGTCAATTTTAATCTTGTCACCCAAAAGATGCACTTTTTAGGAGGTGTTATTTTCATGAGGTGTATTTTTCAAAAGGTGCACCAAATGAAGAGTTGCACTAACAAATTTTGAAGATGAAACAATGCGCTGATAGTTTATATTTTTGAGCATTCCATGCACTAGAAACATGTTTTGACGATAGTTCAACTCCCATAAATACCTAGAGAAAGCCAAGCTTGCATTTTTATAACTCCCAATAACTCCCAAATCATCTCATGGCTTATTTCTTCTTATCTTCTTCATCTTTTATTATTTTATGTCATGTAAAGGCTCATTCACTCATTAATTAATACAAACAAGGGTGGATACCTACTTAGTGTAGGACTAGAAATTGGGCTAATATCTAACATACTATGAGCAAATCACAAACTCAATAAACATACATTGATACCCTCTAGTCTACCATGAAATCCAAGTAAACAAAAGGAAGCAACATAAAGTTTAAAATCCCCTCTTTCATTTGTAGCTCCCATGTCCTTCTTTATTCTCCATGTGATGTAGCTCCAATTGCCTATAGTGAACAAAATTAGGAAGAAAATGCCTATGATAATGATAATCCTATGAGAATACTAGAAGAAGTTAGTTAATCTTGAGAGAGAAAAGAGACCAAAGACTTAGAACCTAGGGACTTGAAGGACTTGAAGGGTTGGAAATGAGAAGAAGAATGCTCAATTTATAATCAACATGCAAGATGAGAGCATTGGACTTGTCACCTTGGATATGTGACTTGGCAAGATATTTCTTTGAGAATCCATGACACATATGACACAAGATGCCAAATGTAGGATTGTGTGAAGCTTGGAATTCAAACATGGCTATAAATGGAAGAGGATTTATGATGTGTCATGTGACACCTCCAACCAACTTAAAGCCAAGAATCTATGAAAATGGAAATCAAATATGGACATGCATAAGGAATAAGAATATATGGATTATGACATATCTTAGCCAAGTGTAAATGGAGAATCCATGATGTGTCATGCCCATGTTTCATGGTGATGTCAATATCATGTGGAATATTTGAATTAAAAATCCATTATTCCACACAAATAGGACTTAGTAAAAAATTAAATTAATGGAGGAAAATATGACTTAGGAAATTGAGAATTTCTATGGTCTGTGAATGATGAACCAATTACTTAATAAAATATTAATTGATTGAGGATGTTAGTTACGAAGAATAATTAACAATATGAGATGAAAATTATTGGAATGGCATAGGATTAAATTATGGGTTATTTAATCCTACAGAGAAAATTAATAGATGATTGGCCAATTTGATTAAATAAGTGTGACAATATCCTTTGATGAAAATGTGAGGATTATGCAGATTGACTAGGATGATGATAGGTAGACAAAAGCCATGGTCAAATTAATTGATTGATTAGAATTGATAACATGCCAAGGAAACATGACATGAATTAAGGACACATAACATTTGACTAACATTATAAAATGCTACAAGATCGAAATTGGTTGATAAGGTTGATCATAGTAAAATTGATGGACACTGTCAATGTTATTAAATAGTTGATAATTCCATGATCTAACACTGAGAGACTTGACAATGTAAAAGATTGGATAATGTGAATGACAGTTTGACCTAGCACTGAGAGCCATGCTAGTACTAAGGTCAGATTGATAAGATTTGATAGATTGATAGGTTTCTAAGGTGCTAAAATCCACAAAAAATGCCTAAGATTGGATAGATGATGATTGATTTGGGATTTTTGACACATTTTGGTTTGATTAAGACTGATTCCAGGTGATTCTGGGTAGGTTTGGGGTGATTCTAAGTTGATTTGATATGATTTCAAGTTGATTTACGATTTATGTGAAAGAGGATATGAATGATGAAGAATATTGTTGAGATATAATCAAGTTGGCCAAAAGATGGGAATTGGTGGAATGAGAAAATGGGACGAGTTAGTATGAAAATATGATGAAACTATAGATGCAAACCATTTTTGAGCATCTACACTTAGCACCATTTAGAGAGTTATTTTGTGTATAATCATCTTTATTTTATTAGTTTTTTAGCATTAGATTACATTAGAAGAGCTCTCACTCTTGATACAAAACAAGGAGAGGGTTTTTTATAAATACATGGATGTAATATGCACTCTAGGCCAATATTTTGATGCAATAATAAATGTTATTGGTGCTCTCATTCTGAGTGTAGTTAATCTTGTTGGAGTGTGCTATTTTTTATGAATTCTTGTTTATGAATAATAATGGAGCTGATTATTTTATTGAGTTGTGATAATTATGCAATCTTTTAGTTTTGGTATTTTCCTTATGTTAATGAATCATGTAGTTATGATGAATTAGAGAAAGGATCACTATTGTTCTTGCATAACATTTTGTCTTGTGCATGCGCACTTTCTACAGCTACATGATTTGATGAATCCTGAAACATATTTTAGTTTTAATTAATCTTTGCATCAATGGAGTTGAGGAAATGTTGCTCCTAATTTCATTGATTTCCTACCAGGTTCTTTTGATATTTTAATTTGTAGATGTGTTGTTGCTTTAGCTTATGTTCACTAGGAATTTCCCTTTCAGTAATTTTCTTTAAAACTCTTGTTACTCTATCCTTGTTATATTATTTCCAAAAAATGTTAAATAGGAATTCATATAGTTACATTAATAATAAATTACATTTGTCATAAAATATAAAATACAAAAAATATATTGTGTAGAATTAGTAGATACTAGAAAAGACCTCCTTATGAACATTAACATTTATCTTCATTGAGTTACCCAAGAGGTTGATAAAACAACCACCTAAAACCTTGGAGTTGGTCATTGATCAAATTTTCAAGAGAGAGATTTGTGATAATTTATGTTGTTAGCATCATGCCAAATGTTTTCTCAATAGATGGTTGATCTAGTCCCCAAAAGTTCTAGAGCTTGGGGCCGAAAAGGCCTTAGGGGTTTAATTGGATTTATATCATTATTCAATTGGCTTGTATATATGTAAGGATACTTGGAGGCTTTATTTTCATATCTCATTATTCTCAAGCATCTCATGCACTCAAGTCCAGATTTTTAAATTCAAGGAGTTCAAGTATTCAAGATTTTTCAAGCATTTAAGCAAGGAGATTTCTATCTAGCATTGAAGCATCTTTTGTGAGGTTTCCCTCTTCAAGATCTAGCTTATTGATATCCATTAAGGGAGATCTACATTGAAGTACTTATCATTTTCTTCATTGATGTACTTTTATCTCCATCGCACCATGACAAGATTATGGTAGATCTATTGCAAAGAGTGGAGATACCATACATTCATAATTGAAGATTTGTAATACATTTACACACATATAAACAAGTTGAATCCTAACATTTATCTTGTATTTCAATCATTTACATCTACATTTCTCAATTATGGTTAATTCCTTAACCTAGGGCTTGACCAAGGCAATCACTCATCAAAACTCTACCCAAAAACCTTTCTTTTCTATTTTGATTTATAGTTTGGGAGCAAAAAGGATTGCAGATCTGGAACCTACTTTCTGGGAGCTTTTTGGGGAATTTAGTTTTAGATTGTGGTATTACGTTAACTTGACTATAGGATGTCTTCTCAAGTTGACGGCCTAGTCCTCCAATCTCTATTTTTAGGGAGATTTATGGATCTTATTCCTTTCATCATTTCATTCAAAGATCCACAAATGGATATTCAAAATTAGTTTATATCTACAAGTTTTGGAGATAAAATACATCTTCCTCTGTGCATTTCAAGGTGAGTCTTTCATATTTTATTTCCTTTCATATCTTTACCCTAGATTTACACCTTAATTGGGCTAATTATGTTTATGTAGCATCTAGATTTACATTATTTAAGCAATTAGTTCAATTTCACATTCACATTATCCTATCAAGGGCCAAAGAATACATTTCCTTGTATTGCATTCCCTTTATAATTATAATTTAGTATTAGCTCCCTTCTTCCTTTGGGTCATAACTAATCTAATGTGGATCATAAGTGGAGTCATACTTGGGAATTCACCTATTTCCCTCTCACACACATATTTGAATGAATTAGTGACCCCATAAAGTGGAAGTATACATCTTACTAAAGTTCTTACATTTGAGCCTAATACTTATGACAAAGGACAATAGGACAAGAAAGAAGAAGAAACAAGGAAAGCTTTGATAGCTACAAGTAAGACTCCAAGGTATTTAAAGAGAAACCATTCTAAGAATTAGATTAGTGGTGATAAGAATAAATGTATTGTTACAAGAAGTAGAACAACAAAAAGAGAAAGATTTACTATGTTTACTTTTAGAAATAAAGAATAAATCTAAGGAAGAATAGTGTAATAATTAGAACTAGGAAAAAATAATGAAAGAATAACTAGATTACATAGAAAAGAATAAAACTTTCAAACTTGTATCTAAACCAATTGACAAGAATGTGGTTGGTACAAAATGGGGTTTCCATGACAAGCTAGATGAAATTAGAAAAGTATTGAGGAGCATGACAATATTGGTTTGGAATGGTTACACTTAGATTGAAGGTATTGGTTTTAATGAACTAATAACCATGTTTCCTAGATGGAGGTGATCCATATATTACTCGCATCTATAACATTTAAAGACTTCAAATTTTGTTCGATTGGATGGTTTGTCAACATTTTTTGATGGAGAACCAAAGAAAGAAGTATAAATTGAATAATTAGAAGGATTCAAGTCTAAAGAGGATTCAAATCTTGTGTGTAGATTAAAAAGAATGTATTTTGTGGATTAAAATAGACACTTAGAGCCTAGTACGAAAGATTAGAATGTATCTAATCATATGAGTATTTCATAAAGAACATGTTGATGATTAATTTGTATTACACAATTTATTCATATCAAATCTTGTTTGTTGTGGTTTAGATTGATGGCATAAGTTTTGGTGGAAAAGTTGACTCATGCAAAAAAATTGTAGAGAAGATGCAAAAGGAATTGATTGGTAAGTTGAATTTATTTCTTGGATTTTAGGTAAATCAAAATGGTAAAGGAATTATTATTTCTTAGTCCAAGCATATCAAAGAATTGTAGAAGGAAAATGGTTTGGAAAATTCTACACATTTATGTACTCCTATTGTTACTAGACACACTAAATAATAGGACTCATCAAAATATGATGCAAGTAAATAAAAATCAATGATTGAAGGATTATTGTATTTAATTTTTACTCAACAAAATGTCATATATGTCATATATTTAGAGGCTATATTTTAGCAAGTATTAAAAGAGTCACATGCTCATTGAAACAATTATTCAATTATATATTGTCATTGAGGTTACACAAATGTTACATTTCAACCAAGAACTGCTAGGAGTAACCAAGCTCAGAAGACTCTAGTATAAGCTGAGAAAAGGTTTAGAAGAAGCCAAGTTAAGTGATTAAGTCCAAACTAAGCTAGGCTAGTCATTGAAGGATTCTTGTGTAAACTGAGTAAGGTCAGTTACCAAAGGGGTTCAATGTAAACTAAGTTAGGTCAGCTAGTAAGGAACTTAGTGGGAACCGAGTGACCTAGTTTCAGTATCATCTGACCTACAATAAAATAGTTTTCTTTATTATTTGGTTTATGCAAGCCAACTTAGTGGATGTTAATTGTTAATTTGTAAGGGTATTCAAGCTGGCTTGACATTGGGTTTCATATATATGAAAGGTAAAGTTATGGATTTAAATATTAAAGATGTGGAAGAAGATAAGATACAAATAAAGAAGGCTATTTGATTAAAGGAAGAATATCCAAGGAGTGGCAAATAATATTCTGATAAGAGTTGTTGGTCCTTACAAGAAAGGTATCAGAGTTACTTCTTTTATATTAGATGTAGAGCCCCACCTTGGAAAACTCAAGAGGAAAATTATCACTCAACTAAGTTGCTTCAAGGGGCACATACACCTTCACGATCATTTGACAACTTACTTCAAATTGTGGATTCACTAATTATCTTAATACCTATTCATGCATTGACCTACAACAAGAACTTCATTGACCTCCTATAGAAAATTATGATTCCCTACACCCATTTAATATAAATCTACCACCCCTTTAATTGATTTGAGATACAAAAATGACTTGGACATTTTCAAATACAAAAATAGAACATCTAACCAATTACACTCTGCTTATCAAACAATAATAAACTATGCTTCAAATCTACACCATTATTCTATATGTGAGATTTAAGTTCAGGTCTGAGCTAATGTTCAAATGGGACATTTCAAACATAAACCAAAACTACAAATTTCATGGCTCACATTGATTTTTATCAACATCATATATTATTCATGTGATTATACATATCGGTGAATATATGAACATATTCACCCAATTTAGAGATTGACTTTTGTGTGGCATGAACAGGGATAATTAGAACTAGAAAATGGAATAGAAAATAAAAACATATGATACAAAACTCTTCCATGATCCCAAAAAATAGATCGTGGAGAGTTTAAATGACTCCCATTGATTTTCACAACCCTCGAAATGATATAACTTTACATACAATTGAATATAAAAATCATATTTCCTAGACCCAATTTCAAAATAACAAATTTGACTTGAATTCAAAACCAATCAATGTATTGTTGTTCTAAAACAAAACCATTGATATGTTCTAAGGGTTCAAAATATCAATTCTAGAAAAAAAATAAAAAATTGTGCATCCAAATCTATAGACTCACAAAATTAAAAAAACTCCAAAACTTTCTATTCCTCTCTATCTTTGATCCCAATTACCTTCAAAAATCTACCTTTTCAATACTTTCCTATTTTTGATGTAGGAAGATAAGATGTCACCCAAAAATCAAGAACCATTTTTTTTCAAATCATGTGGAATCAAAAAACTACTGCCAACTTCCTATAGTTGTCAATTGTTTAGTTGGCTTAATTATTTAAAACCCACACAAAGCTCAAAAACAAAACTAACTCAACTGAAAAACAAACACTCTTTGTCCTAAGTGGCTATACTTAGAGAGTTCATTGAATTACTACTCCATTTATGTCACCACACATATGACTTTATTACAAACATTAAAATTGAAAGCACACATAAAACATTACATTAATTTTCTATAGCATTTTCAACCATGTTAGTTCCTGTAGCATTGGTCTAATCTGCCGCTGCAACATACTCCCCTATAGAATGAATCTCAAGTCCACTTGAGATGATATATTGTAATGATGAACCATGCTTGTTAATTTGTTTCTCATCCATCCAAATAGCTTCTATTTCTGGTCTATTCTTCCATTTGACTAAATACTAAGTGTATTGTCTCCTTCAAATCTTCTTTATCTTTGTATTGAGTATCTTCTCCAATTGATGTGGTGCTGGTGTAGATACTTACTACAAATATGTTTTTACTAAATCTTCATGTGCTGATTGTGTTTCAAAACCTTTATATGGTGTGAGATCACAAACATTTAATATGGGTGAAATACTAATATCTATAGGTAACTAAATCTTGTATGCATTGTGTCCATACTTTTCTAGAATTTGACAAGGACCAACCTTCTTAGATAATAAATTTGTATGCTTTGTTTAAGGTAATATTTATTTCTTTAGATATGCCCATAATAAATCACCAACATTCAACTATACTTCTCTTCTTTTCTAATCAACAAGTTCTTTTTATATTTGGTTTGAATTCTATAGCTGCAACTTGACTTGATCTTGGACCTGTTTAATAGCTTCAACAAATTCTTCACCATGTGAACTACTCAAAAAAGTGTTTGGAAGTTCTCTCATCTTGAGAATTCCTCTTGGGTGTGTACCATACACAATCTAAAATGGAGATTTCCCTATACTTCTATTCATTGTATCATTGTATGAGAATTCAACTTGAGCAAGTATAGAATCCCATTTTTCTCCATGTTGTTTTGTAAGACATCTTAACAAATTTCCCAAAGATTTGTTGACAATTTTCATTTGAGCATCTGTTGGTGGATGATATGTAGATGAAAAAGATAAATTTGTGTCAAGTTTTTTTGAAAGGGTCCTCCAAAAATGACCTCCAAATCTACCATCTCTATCTGAAAAAATATTCAATGGTAATCCATGAATTCAAACTATCTCTCTAAAGAATAAATCTGCTATGTATGATGCATCTTTAGTGGATTTACATGGTAAGAAATGTAATATTTTACTAAACCTATATATAACAACAAAAACACTATCATACCCTTTTTGAGTTCTTGGTAATCCCATAACAAAATTCATACTGATAAGTTCAAAGGCTTTACTAGCTTCTATTGTCCAAAAAAATTTACATTTTTTTCCCTCCTTTTATGGTATTCAAAATAGGTGCACAAATCAAACTAAAATTTTGAATGAACTTTTGATAGAAAGTGGCTAAACCATGAAAACTTCTAACTGCTACAATAGTTCTAGGAATTGGCCATCAAAGAATTGCACTTACCTTATCTTGATCCATCCTAAGTGTTCCCTTTGAGATTACAAATCCAAGGTATGTCAGCTCCTCTTGCATAAAACTTCATTTCCTAAAATTAGTCAACTTTTCTTCTTGTAGCCTCCTCAACACCAAATCTATATGTTTCAAATGCTCCTCTTTTGTGTCATTGAAAACTAAAATGTCATCTAGATATACTATCACAAACTTTCCTATAAAATAGTTGAGAACTTCATTCATAAGTCTCATAAATGTACTAGGAGTATTAGAAATTCCAAATGGAATTACCTTCCATTCATATAATCCCTCACTGGTCTTGATTTTTTTTTTTCCATTCATCTCCTAGCCTAATTCTTATTTAATGATATCCACTTTTTAAATCATTTAAAAAAAAAAAATCTTTCCTTACCCAAACAATAAAGTAAATCTTCTATTCTAGGCATTGGAAATCTGTACCTTATAGTGATCTTGTTCAATGCTCTCGAATCTATGCATAGTCTCCATGTTCTTTCTTTGGTGCTAGGACTGCAGGCATTGGACATAAGCTTAGACTATTTTCAATCAAACTAGTTTGAAGTAACTCTTCAATTTGCCTTGCCATTTCTTCATTCTATTGTGGTGTTAGCTTGTATGCAACCTTGTATGGTAATGTTGAATTTGGTATAGGATCAATGCAATGACTGATTTTTCTCATAGGTGGGAGACTTATTGGTATTCCGTTAGCTATGATTTCCTTTTACTTGTCTAGAATTGGTTTAACTTCTTCTGCTACCTTTTGTTTCTTCTTTTTTTATCACTTCCACCTAGAAGTCTGAATGTTGCATTTCCTTTTTTTCTTCCTCAATCCATTTTTCAGCATCATTCTATAATTTATCTTTGAGTATTGAAATTAATGCAACATAGAATTAGCATTCAAAGACAAACTAACTCTTGGTAGAAAGGGAGAAAACACAAAAGGAAAAAATCTAATAGTGAAGAAGAAGAATCAGATGATGACCTTGAAGCTATTGAAGCCCTACTTACAAGAAGGCTACCTAAAGGCAAAGGTAAATATAAAGGAAAAATTCCATTGATTTATTTCTCTTGTGAAGAAGTTGGTCAAATTTCTGCAAGGTGTCCAAACAAAGAAAACAAAGATGAAAGAAAATCCAACAAGTACAAAGGAAAGAAAGATTTCAAAAGCTACAAAGAATACAAAGATAAAGGTAAGAAATCTTGTTATATTACTAAATATTTTGACAGTGACAATGAAGATGAAATGGTATATAGTGATATTCAAGATGATGAGGATAATGAAAAGATGGAATTTATTTATCATGATAGAAAGCATGACACGTGGATAATAGATAATGGTTGTTCTCATCACATTACTAGTGATAAAACTAAGTTTGAACACTTGGAACACTATGATGGTGGAAGTGTTAAATTTGGAAAAAATGAACCATGTTATGTGAAGGGAAAAGGATACATTGCATTGACTGATGAAATCAAATGTGACAATGCTTACTGGGTTGAAGGAGTAAGACATAATCTTCTAAGTGTGGCACAACTAAACAATATTGGATACAAGGTAGAATTCATGAATGGGAACGCTAGGCTTCTAGATGGTAAAGGAAACCTAGTTGGAACTAGCAATCAGACTAAAGGTAATCTATTCTCTCTAGATCTCACTAAAAGTTCATGATTTTTGGCACAAGAAGAGGAAAGTTGGCTATGGAATAAAAGAATGTGTCATGTGAAATTTGACAATCTAGTTACTCTAAGTAAGAACATAAGAGTAAGGGGTATTCCAAATCTAAAGAAACCTAAAATGACATATGCAAACAATGTCAAATTAGAGATGGGTAAAACTAGCTTCAAAAGTAAGAATTGCAATACTGAAGAAGTCTTGGAACTAGTTCATAAATATATTTGTAGACCAATAGAAATAGAAAGTTATAATGGAGATAAATATTTCATATTTTTTGTTGATGATTATTCTAAGAGGATGGTAGTAATGTACACAAAGGATAAATCTGAAGATTTTTAGAAGTTCAAGTGGTATCTGGCTAGAGTTGAAAAAGAAATAGGAAAGAATTAAAAAATAGCTAAGGTCAGATAGAAGAGGATAATTCATCTCTAATGAATTCATTGAATTTTGCAATGAAAGAGAAATCAAAAGATGGATATCTATAACTGGTACACCTTAGAAAAATGGCATAGTAGAAAGAAGGAATAGATTCATCATAGATTGTGCAAGAACATTGATAATTGAGAAAAATGTTGGATACAAATACTGGAAAGAAGTAATCAGTGCAACAATTCATACCTTAAATCAAGTTCAATTGAAGAAAGGTATAGATCATACACCTTATGAATTATGGTATGGCTATAAACCTAATGTTTGTTATTGCAAAGTATTTGGAAATAAATGTTATAACTTGAAAGAGACAAGGAAAGTAATATTTGATGTAAAAAGTGATGAAGGCATATTTCTAGGCTATTCCAACAAGAGAAAAACATATAAATGTTTGAATCTTGCTACTCACAAAGTTATAAAAAGTGTACATGTAAAAATTGATGATTTTGTAGAAAAAAGTGAGGAACAAAGTAGCAAGGAACCTAAAGACTACAAAAAAATTGTTCACTTTGAGCTTGATACTTTACCAAAGGTGCAAAAAAATGTGATTGAGTAACAATAGATAGCATCACTCTAGTAGTCAACA
The DNA here is from genome assembly GCA_028749045.1 of Cupressus sempervirens. Classification (NCBI taxonomy): domain Eukaryota; kingdom Viridiplantae; phylum Streptophyta; class Pinopsida; order Cupressales; family Cupressaceae; genus Cupressus; species Cupressus sempervirens. The sequence continues at coordinate 548,888,823 of CM053783.1, forward strand.
TTACCTAAGTCACCTAAGTCTGTAGTGCAACTTGAGTTGTAACTAGTGCAATATGAGTTGGAGACAATTTGAATTGATTCCTAGAAAGAGGAACCTGAGTCTCAGTTAGAGGAAATTGAGTCTTAAATAGTGGGACTCAACCATTGTTTATAATTTCATAGAATCTTTGAGAATGGTGAACCAAGTCCAAAATCTAGAAGAAAGGAACCTATACTTGCTAGATATGTCAAAAGGCAAAATGCACCTAAAAAAATAATTGGAGATCAAATAGAAGGCAAAATGACAAGAAACAAACTAAAAGGTGCATGTTTTCTTACCAAATTTGAACCTAGAACTGTTAAAGATATATTGAATAATGAAAGTTTTATAGAGGCAATGAATGAAGAGATTGAGAAAATTGAAAGGAACAATACCTAGACTCTTGTTCCTAGAACCAAGGATAGAAATGCAATTGGTACAAAGTGGGTATTTAGAAACAAACTGAATGAAAATGGAAAAGTATCAAGGAATAAGGTAAGGCTATTATTCAAAGGATATTCTCAAGATGAAGGTATAGACTATGGAGAAATATTTTCTCTTTTTTCTAGACTTGAAGGGGTCAGAATACTACTTGTATATGCTTCATTTAAAGTATTCAAAGTGTATTGAATGGATGTAAAATCATCTTTCTTGAATGAAATTCTAGATGAATAATTTTATATTTATTAGCCTAAAGGTTTCATTGATCCAAATAAAAGAGACATGGTTTTTACATTACACAAAGCTTTATATGGTCTGAAACAAGCTCCTAGAGCATGATATGAGAGGCTACATGGATATCTAGTGAAGATTGGTTTTCAAAGAACCAATGATAAGAGTAGTATGTATATTAAAGAAGGACCACAAAATAAGATATTGTTAGCTGAAATATTTGCGGATGATATATTATTCATAGGTTATGATGAATTATGCAAGTCATTCTCTAAAGAAATGAGGAAAGAATTTGAAATGCCAATGTTAGGAGAGATACAATTCTTTGTTGGTTTGCAAGTTCATCAAATGAAGGATGGCATTACCTTAGTCAAAATATATCAAGGAGATACTGAAGACCTTTGGAATGAAAGATTCCAAACTAATTGGAACACCTATATGTACTAGACATAGATTATCTAAGGATGATGAGTCAAAAGAGGTAAACCAAACTACCTATAGATCTATTATTGGGAAACTTCAATATGTTTTTCACACAAGACCTAATATTGCATTAGAAGTTGGTATAGTTGAAAGGTTCTCTGCAAATCCTAGATAAAATTATATGATGGCAATCAAAATAATTATGAGATATCTAAAAGGTACTCAAGAATATGGTCTATGGTAACCTTGAGTTAAAGGTCTTTACTGATGCAAATTATTCTAGAAGCATTGATGACATAAAAAGCACTAGTGGAGGAGCATTCTTTCTTGGAAAGAGGCTAGTGTTATGGACAAATAAGAAGTAGAATTGCATCTCTTAGTCTATAGCAAAGGCATAATATTGTGTTGTAATAGTTAATTGTTTCAACACAATCTAGATCAAGAAAACAAGAATAAATGAAGAAATCAAGGACCCAGTGGTTATCTACTATGTTAAAACAAGTGCAATCAACATATCCAAAAATCTAGTGATGCATTCTAAGACAAAATACATTGCAATCAAGTATCATTTTCTGAGAGAATTAGTTCAAGATAAAGAGGTTAGATTGGAATATGTGAATATAAAGGAATAAGTTGCTGACATATCTACCAAACCATTACCTAAGGATGAATTTTTGTATCTCAGAGGAAAGCTAGGGCTCATTTCCCTATCTAATTCTCACTAGAGTACAAATTAGTGATGGATAAACCTAACTACATTAAAGATCTATCAAGTTGATGCAAAGAAGTCAGAGCTCATTGCATATGGATCAATACATTAGGTACATTATAAAATCATTGTATTAAGTCTTTGGCATTTGATGTCAAAGAGGGTGAGATTGACTATGTCATATCAAAAGAACTAAAGGATAGTTTGATGAATCAAAAGAAGAAATTTGTATATCAGTAAGAGAGATAACTTGATCAGAAGGAGTCTAAAGATAAGATGTTAGAGGGAGAATCTCAGGGGGAGTTCTCATAGATGAAGAATTAGAATGAAACTAAGGATATCATCAAATCTTATAAATCAATCTGATTTCTCTAAAATTCATTTGCTTATGACATGTTGTGTTTCCATCAATGCTAAAGAGGGAGATTGTTGAAAATAATTATTCAATTTTATATTATCATTAATGTTACACAATTGTTACATTCTAATCAAGTACTTCTAGTAGTAACCAAGCTCAAAAGACTCCAATATTAGCCAAGAAAAAGTTTAGAAGAATCCAAGTTCAGTGATCAACTAAAAATTGAGCTAGATTGGTCATTGAAGGATTCCTGGATAAACCAAGTTAGATTGGTTACAAAGGGGTTCATTGTAAACCAATTCAAGTTACTTACCAAAGCACTCAGTGGTAACTAAGTGAGTTAGTTTTAGTATCAACTTATCTACAAAAAATAGTTTTGTTTATTATTTGGTTTATGCAAGCCACCTTAGTGGATGTTAATTGTTTATTTGTAAGGGTATTCAAGCTGACTTGACATTGGGTTTCATATATATGAAAGGTGAAGTTGTGGATTGAAATATCGAAGAAGATAAGATGCAAATAAAGAAGGATATTTGATTAAGGGAAGAATATCCAAGGAGCTACAAAGAGTATTTTGATTAGGGAGGATCTAGAGAATAAGCTAGAATAGTGATCTAAATCTACAAATTAGTTGCTTCATCAATTAGGTCAATCATTGTTACTCTCTAACAATTGTAGCAGTGAAGAATTATCTTAACAGGGTTGACTTAATATTCATTTTTGTAAATCCTCTAGCAAGGTGGCATTTCTAAATTGAAGTGTCTTCAAGACCCCTAACAAGGCCACTCCTAATAGGGTGATTCAAATCCTTTAACAAGGTCACACCTAATAGTATGCTTTGTAACCTTTTATAGGGTTTTCTCCTAATAGGGTTCACTTTAGAAGAGTGAAAAGTTGTAACTAGTTGCATTACTGATTTCCCTAAATTGGGTTTCCACATTAAATCTTAGTGTCTCATGTGTCCATGTTATTTTCTTACTGGTTTATCTTTCTACAACTAAGTTACTAAAGGTTAATACACATTAATATCTCAAGATTGCTTTGTTAACCAAGTTATAGTGAATATCTAGTTCTAACTGAGTTGTGGAAGGATTTGAGTTAATAAGAAGTTTGTATTGGCATATAAGGTATTTGGAATTGTTTTAGTGGTAATTTATTCACCCTTCCCCTCTTATATACTCCTCTTATATTTTCAACAATGTTATGGTAGTAAATAGGATCTGTTAGATATTTGAAAGATACAAAATATTTTGGATTATGATATCCAAAAGTTTTAGATTGCACACTAAAAGCATGTACTAATGTTAATTCAGTTGAATGTCTTGATAACTATTAGTGTGCTAGTGATGGAACCTAATTTTTTGGCTCCTGGTTGGTTTCTTAGGAAAGAAAGAAGTGGAATTTTGTAATATTATCAACTATTGAGTTAAAATATGTTGTAAAATCTTCATGTTATACTTGGGTATTATGTCCACAAATAAATTTTAAAAGATATAGGTATAATTTTTTATGAATTGATCTCAATGGTGTGTAATAATATGAGTTTTATAAAACATTTCAAAGAGTCTAATGTAGCATTCTAGGAAGAAATATATATCTATCAAGTATCATTTCTTGAAAGAGAAGGTGTTGGAAAATGAAGTTAGACTTGAGTACTTACATAAAAAAAGATTGTAGGTATCTCTACAAAACCATTAATCAAGGATACTCTTGAGTATCTTAGGGGGCAAGCTAGGAGGTATTCCCCTTTCTAGTTTTTAGTAAAATGCACTAGTTTGTGTATTGGTCCAATGCATTTCATGGTTAAACATTTTTGGATTAATTATTGGAAGCTTTCCTTTGGGGGGTAGAGTGAATTAGTAAGTGAGAGGTTTGGCCCCTGGTGATTTTTGTTAAAGGGGGAGAAGAATAGAAGAATAGAGGACCTTGATGTTGATATCTTTGACAATGAGTTGTTTTCTTTCTCATTGATGAGTTTTTTCATCAATGAAAAAAGGGGAGACTTTTAGAATGCGAGGTTGATGCTATTAGTTTTGTTGTCATTAGTTGTTCTCATTGATGTTTGCATATCATATGAATAAATGTGGATTGGATATTATTGTGTTCCAATAGAGTCTTCACTAAAATATGTTCTTTAAGGATTTATATTTAGTTATATCGATGGTGGTCTCACTCATCATGCAACACAATGTAATTTCACCTATTTTTGTTTGATCCTAGATTGTGGCCATTATTTTTTGGTGTAAGTATTTTCATTTTTATCTATAGATCATGGTGATGGTGTAGCCTATTTTTATGTGTGAGGCATGTTATATTAAGAAAAGTGGTCCATGTTTGATTCCTTACCACCATGGGAATGCTTTGATGTGACCTATTTCAAATTGCATGAAGTCAATCTTGTTGTTACCATGATATGGTATAAGAGAAAGATGATTCTATTGGTTGTGATATACTTTTATGTGAGTAACATGTGAAGTGAATGCAACTTTGACAAGGGAAGATCTATGTGTTGATGTATATATGGGTTGGTGGAACTGATGACTAACAATTATATCATTTCTATGTTGTTGAGTATTAGTTATTGTGACTCTAATGATGGGTTCAATTTTATTTCTTATATTTTGGTAGTGATCCTATTTTGTATTAGCAATGAGCCTATTTATACTTTCAGTTAGCCTTTCATTATTTCTAGGTAGTAATGTTAGCTCCAAGTGATGATGTACATGAGAATGCTATGAATGTATGTGAAAGAGTCATATCAATTACTATGTGTTGTGGTGTCCACAACACACAACCCATTCCTCACTAAGAATAGGGACCCCCTACTTTTTTTGATTCCCAAACTCACAGTTCGAGAGTCGAAAGAAGAAATTTTTGTTAGAATTAGAACTTTTGAGTCAAAAAAAAAAACAAAAACGAAGAAGAGAAAAATAAAAAAGATTACAAAAAAGTAAAAAATTGAAAAAATTACAAAACATTAGAAAATTGAAAAAATTACAAAAAAATTAGAAATTCAATAAGTCACAAATACATTATTAAATCATGAAAATTGAGATGCAAATTTCATAATTTTTTAAAAAAAATAATAATAATAATATGATGCTCACGCGCATGCGCATGTGCCAAGGCATGGAGCACACCCACCTGACACAAGGAGGGGTTATAAACCCCCCCTCTTCCCACAAACACTTCACATTTTGTTTTCATCACTTCGGCGGTGCTCTTCCAATCCCTCATGCACAAGGTAACAACGCATTTCAATGGCGGTGGTTTTGTTTCCCACCCATGCGGTGGCACTCTCACGCACCCGCGCTCATTTCAACGGTGGTGGTTTAGTTTCCCAGCTATGCGACAGAGCTCCCACACACTTGCACTCATTTCAATGGTGGTGATTTTGTTTCCCACCTGTGCAGCGGCGCTCTCATGCACCTGTGCTCATTTCAACAGCGGCAATTTTTTTCCTGCCCTTGCGGACGCTCTCATGTGCCTGCACTCATTTTGGTAGTGGTGGTTTTTTCTCCCACCCGTGGGGCAGTGCTCTCGCACGCTTGCACTCCCAAACCAGCACTGAGCACCATGCATCTTTCACTAGTGCGCACACATTTTTTTTATTTTTCTTAATTTTTTAATGTTTTGTAAAATGTTTAAAAAATTAAAAAATAATAAAATGTTTTTTCTTTAAAATTTTATTATAAAATATTAATAAAAAATTTAAAAAAAATAAAAATAAATAAATAAATAAAGGGGACTTTTTTTCATTGTTGTTTAATGTTTTGTTTTACGTTTTATCTGTGGCTAATAAAAACTTTTCTCGCAATATGCAGGTGATTAAATGGTGTCTGCATTCGGAGTAGCACCCAAACCTATAGTATTCAAGTTCCAAGGTGTACCTTCAAAGTATAGATTCCACAATGATTACACAAAGATTAGAGATATTAACTTTAGACACACAAATTTAGGCAAATTCTTGAGAATTTGCAACAAGCCAATAGAGAGGTTAACTTTGGTGTCCATGTTGATCCGTTCAAGATTGGTGAGTGCAGTGTCACATCTTGTGTCAGTGCAATCGACTAAATTAATCATGGCTCTATCACAACAATTCATCCCTGATGAGAGGGTGGTCAAGAGCATCATAGGGGAAGTGGTATTGGATTTGTGACTTGATAACATTGAGAGGGGTTTCCATCTACCAAGAGCAGACTAGTTCATCTGACTTTCCTATGAATCGGCTGAGAGATGGTATAGGGAGCATTAGCAGGAGGCCATTGACATTATATAATCCTTGTACTTGATTGAGAAGCCTCCTCAGGGAAGGATAACCAAAAAAGTGGATATGACTAGGGGATACATGGAGAAAGACATTGGATACTCCATTATTCTCCTGAGTAGAGTCATGGGCTTACCTACAACAAGTCACCTCAGCACATTCATGGTCAACTTCATTGAGACCATCAGATAGGTGAAGATACCATTGGACTGGGCCACCACACTAAGTGAAAACTTGTGTGAGCAATTGAGGATGGTGAAGGATAAGAAGAAGTTTTACATGACCTCTTACATGGTGTACTTTCTTGCAACGAGGGTGACAAAATATTCTGGTTTGTATAGGAGAGGTAGTATGCAAGACCCCAATGCTTGGCCTTACATAGTTTATCCTTAGTGAAGAAGAAGCTCTCAGCATAGAGCAAGGAATATAGGATTGTGAATGATGTGTTCATCTTTGCTATCATATGATTCATTGAGGGTGACTATGGAAAAAGGTTATCTGATGAAGCCAAAGCACATATCATAGCTCTTGGAGCCTACTTCATCTAGTTCAAGACGTTCATGTATTTATGGGTAGCTGGTGCATCCATCAATCCTAAGAAGCTTCCAAGATACCCAAGTGTCAAGTTGGTACTATTGGAGATCTCTATGCAAATTAAGTCAGCCTATGAGAAGATAAAGAGGCAATAGAGACCCTGCTGGGAATGGCCATTGGTCATTGGGCTGTATTAGGTGAAGTAAGAACATGATTTTTTTTCCTTCAAGTGGGAGTGGGAGAACTATCCTCTTGAAGAATAAAACTCTCCTCAGCCATATTTTGACAATTTTGGGAAAGTGGAAAGCCTGGCAGGAAAGGACTTCCACCATGAGGATGTCATTGAAGATCATTGGATGAATACCACAAACAACTACAATGTCCGCATCAAGGACTATTGCAGGATGACTTTCTATTTAGTAGAAAAGGTACTCCATTTGAACATCCCTGATGAGATAAAGCTATAAGATTCTGAAGAATTATTGGACCCCCTGTTCAATGTAGATAAATTTGGTGAAAGACCCATTCTAAATGCCAAGGTTGATAGGGAAGAAAGGGATGATATTAATCATCGAGTGAGGCATGTTATTAGAATTATAAAGGATTGGATCAAGAAACCTTTTCCACTTGATCCAATTCCTAACATAGTAATCTTCCATGCACATGTTCACCCAGAAAGAGGTAGAGGAATGAAAGTGACAGTTCCTATCTTTGCACTTCAGTCCCCTATCAAGCCAAAGATAGTCTACTAGCTTGATCACCCAAAGGGATATTATCACCCTCCTAAAAGGAAGGGAAAGAACAAAAGAAAGAGGACCTCTCGTCAAAGGATTCAAATAGAATAGGTGCCTTCCCAGTAGTAGGAACCAAGTCTACAAAGGTCCCAAGATATTGGAGCTACCCTAGTCCAGGATGAACCATAGTTGCCTCCTATTGTGTTTAGCCAACCTAAAGAGGGAGAGATTCTACAAGTCTCCATTCCTCCTGTGCAAGATGAACTTGCTTCTCCTTCTACCTCCAAGAAATAGAAGAAGAAGATTAAGATTCGAATGAAGAAAAGGAAAAGGATTAGTAAAATATTAGTGGTTAATCCTTCTACTACTAAAAGCATTCCAAAGGGAGATGAAGAAGAATAAAAAATAGAATCAGAGGAGGAAGAGGAAGAAAAAGTGCCCCTATAGGGAAGAACTTAGCTAGCTAGAGCCACCAAATTACAAAGAAGAAAGATTGCCATGGGTACCCCACCATCCACTCAAGTAGAACCATTAGAGCTCTCTTCTTTGAAAGATGAAGTACAATAGTGGGTGAATGAGCAGAGTGAAGAGAGTGGTGGTGTTTTCTCAATGTTAGATTTTGATTTCATGCCCATAGGTATAGAGTTTATTGGGGATAAGATCAGAGACACCCTTATAGGTGAACCTCAATAGGAAATTGGACACAGATGCCACTAGATACACATGGTCCTAATCTCACTCCTCCATCTCCACCATAGATTACAATGGTAGATAAGGGTTCAATAACTCCTCCACCTCTAAGTTCAGAAGAGGAGTAGGTTCAGAAGGAACTATCATTAGAAGAGTAACTAGAACAAAGGGCTACTGATGAAGTGTCAAAGGAAGGACAAATGGTAGAATATGCATAACAACCTTCCCAAGATGTTGAAGAGCAGGCTACACGATCCATGGATACTAAAGCTACAGAAGAGGAGTCCTCACAATAGGAGATAACTCCAACCAAGAGTGATAAAGGGAAGGAGGTAGTTGAACACACCCCTTCATCATCAAGAGCCAAATCCATAGGAAAACATATCCTGAGATGGTTCTGAAAGGAGATAATGAGAAGTGCTAAGCTTTATTTCCAAGCATCAAAGGATGACATTTGTGATATTGCAAAGATTTTGAACAAACTTGAGTCTCCACCACATGAGGCGATACTATTAGCATTTGTCACCACCATGCAAAACTAGGATTTATTTGCACAAGTGGCTCTTCCCCCTAAAGATACAAATGTAGAAGCTGTTAGCTTCAAAGATTATGAGATGAAGGATGTTATGTTGGGAAGGCCTACATAGGATTCAACTCAAAAAATGATGATCATTGGAGTCAAAGAGGTCCTTAGACACATGGAGCAAGATGAGATTGAACTTCAAACACTTTGAAGGCAAGTTGAGATCCTAAAGGGATATCTAGCCAAAGTCATTGGTCCTCTTGATCCTAAACACCCTGAGCATACTTTGAACACTATACTTAGATAAGGGGGAGGTGTACAATTAGACCCATTTTTGAGAGCTTGTCAGGAAAGGCAAGGAAGTTTTGAGGAGAAAGGTGTCACCATTATCACAGGGAATCTGAAGTTATTGCATGCTACGTAGGAGAATGTGAACAAGATCATAACAATTTTGAAGCAGGACTTCAGTATCATGGATGAGGTATGTGCCTAGAGTAAGGATTTGCAGACTCTACAAGCCATAAAGGGCCAAAGATATCAGGTTTTGATTGATGTATATACCAAAGAAGAATTGGATTCGATTGATGATTGGATAGAGAAAATAGTGGATAGCAATAAAGTAATGGAGATATTACATGAGGAGATCCATCGACTCTAGGACTAAGCTTGAGAGTGAATTTTGGAAGTAGAAAGACACTACAATGATGCATGCTTGGATATTTTTCAAGATGAAGAAAGAGAAAGGTTGTTACCTATAGAGACAATAGTGGATAATTTCAAGAATATTTTTGTGGAGGTTGTTGATGATGAGGACATCCAAGAGGCCTTTAGGACAGAAGAAGCATTGTTAGAGTTGGATGCCAAGCTCAGAGACTTTGCAGATACTCAAATTGAGGTGGACAACTATAGATAGAAGGTAAATATGAGGCTTTATATCTTCTAGATGTAGCTAAAATTACTGAGATGATAGAGAAATTCAAGGGCAAACATCCAAACATAGCTTTGGAATGAAGAAGAACAAAACCCAGACGCTAGACTTTCAATTTTGACACTTAGTAAAATTTTGAGATTTTTGACCCTATTAGGGTCCACAGCTCCACAGGTACATAGGTCTGCAACTCTGCAATTCAAAGGTGCACCAATAGTTAATTTCCAATTCCAAAAATAGCACCTTCCATGAATAAAAAATGCATTCTGATGGTAGTTGAACTTCGATAAATGCCTAGTGAAGGACCAACTTCTAATTTTGGCACCTCCAAATGCTCCTACTTTGACTAAAGGCTTCCTCCTACTTTCTCTCTCATGCTTTCTCTATTTTTGACATGTAAAGGGCTCATGCATCCAATTAATTAATAAAATATGGATGGAGTCCCTCTAAGCACCAGATTAATGGTTAGTCTATAAATATTTAGTGTGTTTTAATGTTTTAAAAGCATTTTAGCATGAAGATATCTCTCACTCTCAACACAAATTGAGGAGACTATTTCTTATAAATATCCCATTTTAAAATGTAACAAGGGCCGCCATTATTATGCAATAAAATTATGCTTTTGGTGCTCGCATTTGGAGTGTATTTATTCTTGCCTAAATGTGTCATTATTTTGTGAATTTTGTTCATGGAACTATGATTGAGCCAAAGATTTATTGCGTTGTTTCTGGTTGTGCAATCTTTTAGTTCTGGTGTTTGCTACAAATTTATGAATTTCGCTCACATAACAAGCTTGAGAAGAGATCATCAAATTGTCCCTACATAGCCTTTTGTCTTGCATGAGTGCACTTTCCATGGCCTTGCAATTTGATGAAAGGTGAAATATCATATGATTGTTAAAGTTTCTCATCGACACTTGCATCAGTGGATTCTAGGAAGCGGTGCTTCTATTTTCATTAGTTACCTACTTATTTCTTCAAAAGTTTAACTTGTAGCGTGTTGTGTTCTATAGCTTATGTCTATTTAGGATTTCAATTTCATGTTATTTGTTTTTAGTTTTTTTATTTGCTTTGCTAACCCCTTGTTAGAATAGAAACTCATTTTAGTTGCCCTGTTAGATTGCATTCATTAAAAAACTAGAAAATACAAAAATATTGTTCTTTTGTGTGTGATTTTGAGACATCAAACAAATTTACTTCATTCCAAGATTATAATAAAAATTAGAAAAGGCCTCCTTGTGAACAATCACATTTATCTTCAACTGAGTGGATTTTGGTATGTTGCAAGACAAATACAAAACCTTGGAGTTGATCCCACAAGATTAGCTTTTCAAGAGAGGAATTGTGCAATGGATTCTTCCCGTTGACCTCATGCATAATGACCACCCAAAATTATGTTATCATTGATGAAAAAGTCTTAGTTGGCTAGACATTACACTAATTTAGTAGAGTGACATATCATTTGATTGATGACGAGGATTTGATTAATTTAGATGATTTGAAGAAAGTATGATGATGATAGAGTGGATTAGTATGGTATTCAATGGACACTTGAATGAGTTGGGTAGTGATAATGTAATATTGGTTTGATTATTTTACAATTAGGTAATAATGTAACGAAATGGAGTTTATGTATTCACTAATCTATAGAAGCTACATTGAGTGGCATGGTGAAAGAAGGAGTATAGTATTGCTTGAGCCAATGTTGTGCTAACCAAGTAAATCATGTATTAATTGAGTGTTGTATTACCTAAGTGAAATGTAATGTTCACCAAGTATGAGATGGAAGAACAAGTTAAGAAAGATGGAATGTGAGGATGAATTTTGGTGAAAATAAAGAATGTTCAAGAAGTTAAAAGGAATGAGACAAAGTTTTTAAAAGATCAATGATTGGAAAAATACAATTATGATATGATGATGGAGATTGAAACATAATAAGGATGCTCAAAAATTTGAATGGAAGTTCTATTTTATAGGTGAATAAGTACAATAAATCTGAGATCTACGGATGTGGTTAAGTTGAAAAAATCTAGAAAAAATTGGAAGTAGAGAGTTTACTACTTAAAGAGATGTTAGAATTTATTTTTGGCTATTGATTAAGTTGGTGATCTATGTGAAGTCAAGAGAATGAAAGAAGGAGAACTAAGTAGAGAAGAAGGAAGATCAAGTAGAGTTTAAGAAAAGTGAAAGTGTAGAGAAGTGAATCAACCAAGAAAAGATCAGAAGGAACAAGACAAAGCACAATATAGATATGAACAAGAAAGGTAGTGCTAATCTTATAGATCATTTGATCATTTCTTTCTCACCATTGTAGCAAAAAAAATATCTTAACCAAGTGGACCTAACAAGTCTATGAAATCCTATATGGTAATATTGATTAGTGATGTTTGTATGTCCTTTAGAGTAGGTCACTCTTTAGACAAGATCAAGGAGTGATAAGGTCTAGATGATATTTGTGTTAAAACCCTCTAACCAAGTCACAATAAAAATATGCATGTAAACCTTTAAAAAGATTTTCTCCTACCAAATATTACTTCAAAAGAGTGAAATTATTTGGGTTTCCAATCTTAGGTGGTTTTTTTCTTTATAGATTTTGCATGTTAAAGCATGGTATCAAATGTGTTAATGTTGTATTGTTGCAAGTTTATTTGCATGATATTTACTTAATACTACAACTCGATAACAACTAGGTAAATAGTAAGATAAAATATGAGTTATATTTCTTATACTTTGTAATGACATGAACAATGAGATAACAATTTGGAGTAAGTTGATTACATAATTGAATTGAGAAGTTGAATGAGATCACCAAGTTATTTCTTTTGATTTTTATGAAGTTTAATTGCTTCTAAAGTGTTTGAAAGGCCCATAGGATAACTAGGCATGATTATCTAATAAGTTATCCCTACCAAGAGTGAGCCAAAAAATAGTAAGAAAACCCATAGTATCCCTTTGTAAATACCACTTTAAGTAGCATTCATTTCATGGGAAATATATTCTTCATGGTTTTCCCATCATGGGTTTCCATGCAAATTATGGTGTTCATGGTGTTGCTATTTTGTGTTTTTCATGTTCATATATGTTAAATGTTATTGCTTTTAGTGTTAACTATATTAACAAAAATTAAGAAAATTGTTTAAATATAATTGATTCACCCCTCCTCTTAGTTATTCTTCTTTTTCAATATAGTTCACATGCACATAGAGTGGGGGGAAATTATAATAATGAAAATCATACACCATGCTCTTTTCCCTTATTTTTTGATACACTTTGAAAAATTCTAATATATTTTAAATATAGGTCCCCAATTTTTGGCCAACTTTGACACTAAAAAAAAATTTAAAAAGAAAACTTCACTCTTGAACACATATTACTAAAAAATTATAGAGAATTTAAAGATGATGTAAACTAGTGATTTTTAGCATTTTCTTTCTAGCTTCTAAATATATCTTTTAATAATTTATTTGAATCGATTGACATTCATTTTTCCTTCTCCTTCAAGAAGTGATTTATATGAAAATTTGACATTTTCAAAAGCTGATGGCTCTTTTGATCAACATAATTTTTTTAAAAAATATGATAATGAAAAAAATCTTTCAAGGCTAGAATGGTAACATCGATACCTAGCAACTTTAGTTGGTTTCATTCAATTTTGCCAAAAATTGTAGATTTTATCCAGTGACAAACTGACAGTAATGATAATTTACATAGGTTATTTTAAACAAATATAATTTGATTTGTATAAATCAAAATATACTTTTTTTCCCTTTTTCTGAAGCTTCAAATAGAGACTTGTAAAATAGTTGAACAACCTATATTTAATAAAATATAAAATATAATATCATGATAAACATGATATATACTACAAGTATAGCCATTAGAAAGATTATTCAAACTTGAACAACAATATTGTATATTTAGTTGCAGAATATGGTCCTATTTAGCCTTTGTTTGAGCCCTCTATATGGTAAAATTTAATAGAAATTTCAAGGAATTCATTGAAAATGTCACTTTTGATGCCTTCATGTGAATATTCCTTTGCACAAAGGTCCCATGGACCATTCACACAAAATCCCCTGAGGAAAATAAGGTGGCCCAGAAGGGGCTTCATGGTAAAATCAAGTAGTTTTTTGCTTTGTCAATTTTTTGGCCGAGGGGGCTTTGCTCATGGCCTCTATTGACCAACATTTTTAAATTCTTAATATTTTGTATTTGATATAAATAATATTTTTTCAAGGAAACTTATAAAATATAAGAATTTTTTATATTTTAAAAGCAATTTGAAAGCTTTTTTATTCTCTATTTTAGAAGAGAAGGAGAGCATACTAGTAATTTGGATTTGAGAATATTTGTGAATGAAGATGAGACAAAAGAAAGGAAGAAAAAAGTAAATATGCAAGAATATCTCACTTTGTGGAGAATAGAGAAATCATGAATTAACATTAGCGTCTTATTACCAAAAGAAAGAAAGCGTGCACATGTAAATTCATATCTATCTGTTTTTCAATTTTCTAAATAATATGCTCTAATCTCATCCATTTTTATACATTTATCTCACAACAAGAAATTACAATATGAGAAAATGGATGATGGTGAAGGTTCAAGACATAACAATGCAGAAGCTCAAATAATATAAATTGGAGAAGGGTTAGGATTAGTTTCTCTAATTGGTATAAATGACCACATAAGGATAGATAAAAGTGTAAAGAAAAATAACACTTAATAAAAATTGAGACCATTTACTTGCAATGGATGTGGAAAATATGAGATCACTTTATGATGTTAAATTGTAATCCTTTATAAGAAGAGATCTTTGAATAATATAGTAAAAGAAACAACAAGTAAATTTGATCATTTGGAAACACTTCAGAAAACTTAAGTACTTTCTCATGTTCTTATAGGAAAAAAACTTGCATGAGCCATTAAAACTATTGGGTGTAGACACAATATCAAAAAATAAATATAAATTTCCAACATGTAAAGTGATACTATTGAAAATTTTAGGAAAGGTTTGAGCTCTATAGGGAAGCAAATTCTAAGTAAATATATGACCATCACAAGAAGAACAATTTTTGGTATCACTATACCTCAAAGAAAACAAATATTTTCAATTTCAACATAGATTAGTTTTAGTTGAAAAATAATATCAAAATATGTTAAGAGGAGAATGATTTTGGATGATAGCACTTAGGAAGGAAATTGGGCAATTATGTGTAGAGCTCCTCATTGTGATAGGATTGATGATGGAATAAATTATTTTGTAATATCATTTTTGGAATAAGAATACTTGTCCTTCATCAAATACTAGAGATGTTATCAAACACAAGGTTAGAGCTTTATTCATTATGAACATTATACAAAAGCATTTTCTGGACACAACACAACATTTAATCTGTGTCTCATTTTGTAGTTCAAATCTTTATATAAATATTGAGTAGACATTAATTGATAGATTGAAGTCATATTATGTCAGGAGAAACAAAGTATTTGAAACTTGTTGTTTTCATTACCATATTGAATTTGATCTCCACTATCAAGTTCACCAAAAGTTTGTAGAAGATACTTTTGGTTATCAAAATCCTCCTTCTATTAGATGAAGTGAGTTCATATCATCTATTTTATATCAAAAAATAGGTGATAAAATTGGTCAAATAAATTGTATTAAAGGAATAAATGAAACATGTGCTAATTTGGCTCTTTTTCCTTTAAAAATGAAGACATTGATGTCACAAAAATGATGAATTGCAAGGGTTAACAAGTATGTAAGGAATGAAACTAAATTTGGGAAATAATACAAAAGTTTATAATATGTTGAAGATGAGATATGTATTGAAGCTTCTATGGAAAAATTTAAAATTTTGATTCAACTATATTTTCATCATGATTTATTGCAAAGTAGCAAGCACAAAAATTTCAAACACTTTGAGATAATTTTTCCCTTGAAACTATTTTATCAATTGATGATTTCACAAAAAAGTATTTTTTTATTCATCAAAAGGATAATCAATAATGCTACTAATTTTCAAAGTAGGTTACAATTATAGTACATGTATTTTATCATAATGCACAGTTAAATTTGTGATGTAAGTCAAGGTAGGTAGCTTTCTTTGTCCTTAGCTCCTTAGCTTCAAGGACTTACTTAGGCTTTCTCTTAGCCTATTAGGGTTCCATATGATACCCTAATCACTATTAGGGTTCCATATGATACCCTAATCACTAGAGTATATCTTCTCTATCCCCTAATTACTTCCTACCTAGATACACCAATGGGATTGATTCTTTGACTCATCAATGCCTATTCTAGCCACTCTACCAATTATCATTTTTGACCTTTCTTCACCATTCCTACCCCTTTAAGGAGTGAGAAGTTCCCTTATGAGGTATTGGACATCATCCAACCTTGTGGACTCAAAACCATTAGGGATTTTTTTTTTATTCTTGCAAAACTACCTAAATTGTACTAATTAGGACTAATTGAATTTGCCCTCCCAGTTGGGTTTTTAGGCTTTAACTCCTATTTTCTCAAAAAAGAAAAAAAGAAAAAAAAAGTTTAGATCCAAGTGCCCTTTTGGAAAAATTCAAGGATTTTTTGAGTCTGAGGTCTCCAAGCCATATGTACACTTGAAAGCAATTTTTATGCCCATAATTAAGGGTTTCACAATAGAATGATAGGTCTGACTAGGGTTTGATCTTTCCCTCAAAAAAAACTTGCCATGAAACCTTCCCCTTTGGAATGTGATGACATTACTCACAAAATCTCCTTCTAAAGCTCTTGGTTTGAAGTATCCTTCACATTCAAACCCACTTTAGTCACTTGCAAACATTGATGTTGCTTAGTTGGGTACTCAGGACTTGTCTTGGGCACCCATTTTAAAATGCTTAGCAAGATTTATAGAGACCCAAAAATTATGTACATTATTTACATTGGCTCCACTCCCAGTTCTCTTAAAACCATGAAGAACTCATGATAGGAACTCATGGGGGAGTCATTCTTGTAAAAATGGTCAAAATTGGACCAACACACAATCTGCTCACAAAAGATTTTCAAAACCTAACTAAATAAATTCCCACAATAAAATAACCTAAAAAAAAAGGATTGTACAAACATAATATACACTAATTCAAAGAAAAAAATTTAACTTCAATCCATTAATGTAAAAAACCAACCAAAACATGTAGAAATTGTCAAAAATTGGGCATAATTCGTTGCTTTCAATGTCAAAATTTTTTCCTTACAACCTTTAACCTATAAAATGAGAGTATTTTGTGCTTGTATATGTTTCCTAAGAGGTTCAAATAGTAATGGAAACCATCAACCTCAAAAACATAATATGTTTAAATCTTGCTCAATTGTTGTCAAGCAACTTTTGCAATTTGGAAAATTTCACATCTCTATCACTTAAAACCTTCCAATTAGGTCTAACATGGTCCCTTCATGATGTATAGGAATTATCTAGCCTTTATAACACTAATTCATATGTTTTATCCTACTTTTCATTTATTTAACAAATTTGTCTCTAGTTGACATCTTTTTGACACTATTTCCCTCTCTTGCTCCAAATGACAAGTGGGGTCTCCAATTCATGCAATATGATGTGAAAACATCATCGAGGACAAGATAGGTTAAAAAAACATGCCTCATTCATTATCTTATGGTTCTAGACCCATAAAATCTAACATAAATAACACTAAAGAAATAACTCCAAAGAATCCTAAAATGACAACCTCACCTAGGAAAAAACTCAAACAAGGAGATGATGCAGGGACTAGCAGATTCAAGAGGAATGAGTCCAACTTAACCCCATGAACGTCCCATACTGATATTTACACAAAGAATAAAAATTCAAATTAAATGAACAAAAAAAAAAGAGATACAAGATTCCATGAAACCATACGAATGTAATCAATTAACTTTCATAATAGAGATCTGAACATGCCTAGCTATGAGGCCTTCTGGGTTACAACCATATATAAAGAATTATGAAATCGAGTCCAAACTCACATATTGCCTTCTTCTCTAGGATCTTCTCATGATCTATCTTCTACATCATCTCATCTACAATCTCATAATCGCAATAATGATTTCCTACATAAATCCAAGTTCCTTATATAGCAAGCTAAGCCACAAGTTGGCTAGTTAAGCATTTAATCACATTATAGGTCTACCTTGGAAGAGTAAACCAAAATGATCACAAATATAAAATAAACTTGATACCAAGTCATATTTAGGTCCACACATGATCCAAGAACATGGACCTATCTTTAAAAGATCTCATTTCCTCATGCAAAATTGCACAAGACTAAAACTCCACATGTTTTTGTAAAAAATTATCCAAAAATCAATGTCCAAGGAAAATGATGATATCTCCTAGCCCTAATTAAATTATATATTTTTATTTAAAATAAAGGTAGTACTTTATTTTCACTAAAATCCCTTCATGCAAAAATGCTGATTCATTAATGATAAGTGCACATCCATCCTAAAAGCCATGCGCAAAAACCTATTGTGAAAATTGATAGAAAAGTAACGTGTTAGAAAAATGGCCATATCTCAAAAACCATGATGAATTAGGAATTTATCTCTTAACCATAGATATTAATCTAGATCCTATTAAATCCATAAAATTTTCATTCTCTGAGTCATTGAAAAAAATTAGTTATAGTGCCTATAAAGATAGGTAGCATATAGAAAAATATAGTTCCAGCAACAATTCTACTTTACAAATAGAAATATTTTTGGTTGATGCAAGATTGCTCCAAGACCCAAGATGCTCCTTGTAGTGCCTACCCTCATTCAAATTTTTCTAGATACATTGTTGCTATCATGGTCAAACTTTATTAGACTAGCATTGTTTTGAGACTATCAGATATTGTGCTATGGATTCAATTGATATGTGATGAGATTACTTAGACTCTACATTTCATGTATGCATGCTGATGATTAGTTAGATTTTTATTATCACACGTGTTTTCTTATGGATACTTACCCCATACTTACATGTGTATGGTGTGTGTGTTTGTTCTCTTCATGTATGGCATTTCTGATGTGGTTAAGGAAGGGAGTCATAGTCACCTGCTAGTCGAGATCTACACAATGCACCACTTCGTACCATTGCCTATTTAGCTTAGCATATATAATTATTGTATGTACATGCATGGATTTTATGTAGGTTGTAGGTGCCAAGTATCAACTTTCCTGAATTGCCAGGATGAGTGTACCCTATCGCATTGTCTTGATGGTAAGAGACGGGAGATAAATTCTAAAGCCCAAATCCTAAGCCCTTAAACCATTTGTCCTAGAAAGGTAGGACAAGTATCCGAGATATTTTACCTTTCGAATGTGTCGGATGACATAATTCATGATTTTAACCCTTTAGACTGATTTTGTATGGATTGTTCTATGATGGGTTTTCATAGTTTATCTTGAAGGTCTATGGTGAATTCTCTATAAATTAAGTCTAAAATTAAAAGATTTAATTAATAATTTAATTACTTGGGGGAAAATTAATATAATGTTATGGTATTATGATATTTTAATTTTAATTAATTAAATGGGAATTAATTGAGAAAAATAATTAAATAAAAGAAATTAAAATTAATAATAATAAAAATAATAATAAAATAATAAATAAATATTAATAATAATAATGATAAAAGAATTAAAGTAAAATTTATAAGTCTACCTAGGAGTAAGCGCACCCCTTGATTGCACGTATGTCAACAACACAGGAGTTAGTGCACAAATTAAGCACATGGTGTCTACAACCTTGTGACTCATTTGTAAGGTTAGAGAAAGCTCGTGCTTAGTTGTCAATGCTTATCTCATCTTCTAGTTGTTTCTAGAGACATTCTAGGTGCTTCCTGAGAGTTCTTTATATTCAGGCACTCCTCGAAGCTTGGGGAGCATGTTTGGGGTGGATCCACGAGTGTTGGAGAAGGAAGGAGCTTGCTCTACAGATTATGAGGAGAACCAATTTAGCATCAGTGTCTAGGTAGACACTTATGATTTTGCATATGATATTTTGCTTCTTGCACTTCCTATCTTCTTCGTATCTTCTAAATGCTTTCTGAGGATTTCATGTGTTGAATATCTTAGTTGTATGCATTCTTGTCATGGGTAGTTAAATTTTTATATGAGAAAATCCCACATGCATAGATCTGAGGAATCTATTGGACTAGGGTTTCAGATGTTTATGGACAAACCTATTAGAAGGATTAATTAGGTAAATCTAAAAAAAGATCATTATAGGAGAAATCTTATTTTAAAAAAAAAAAATTGGAAAGGCCTCTTTGCACTACAAAGAAAACATTTAAAATGAAATTATTTAATTGCTGCACGTTTTGGGAAAAAAAAATTTGAAAACGTTATAAAAAAAAATTATTAAAAATTTGGGGGAGGGCAAGACATGTCCAGACGCCTCCACATTGTCTCTGTGACACCAGCAGACATCTACTAAGTAGGTACCTACGTCAACAAGCTTGCGATAGTAGAGGCCGCACAACCATTGCAAGAGTCACACGGCAACTGACTTTACTTATGTGTGTGCAGTACTGCCTGCAACTAATAAATCGCAGGGTATGATATTCTTATTATGTTTTATGTTATAAAATCATTTTAAAATATTTCATTTATTATAATTTTAAAAAATATATTTTTTTAAATATTAATTATTATATATTATTAAATATTATATAATATTAATTAATATATTTATTATAAATAAAATTTTATTAATAGATTATTTCTTTTAATAATTAATCATTTTATAATATTTTAGTTTAATAATATAAATCTAATTTAATTAGATTTAAATGAATGATAGATAATTGAGGATGAATTGTATTTATTTACATTGAATTTTCTATATGTCCTATTGGAACACAATGGGGGTCTTTTTCAAATATTGTATATATCATACACTCTTAGAAACATCTTAAAATATTGATTTAATGGGTTATGGGGAAAATACTTTTATCTCCCAATCATATACATGGGTTAGGTAAAAATGTACAAATTTCTCCATTCGATATCTAAATTTGAAAATGAAAACTAAAACCCCCACACTTAATTCAACTATGTAACTCTAGCAAACCCAAACATGTGCTTGTATTTTGTCTCTTCTCTATGCTATCTATTTTGGGTTTTTGGGTTGACTAGTTTGTTGACCAGTTATAGGACGTCTACTAGAGGCTCTGGGGTTATGATTGTGATGTCATGATGATGTCTTTTGATCTCAATCTTTTTAAACCCAACCATGGTTATGTGATGGCATGCTCTATGGTGCATGTGTGGTTTACTGATTGATATTGTTTCCAGTCTTCTTGTGTAAGCTATGACATATGTAACCATTTATGAGTATCGATTAGTTGTATTTGGATTACTTTCCAGTCACCTTGATGGGATTGAATTGTTTATTTGATCTTGATGCTGTCATGTTGTGACATGTTTTGACTCGACCATTTTGGAGTCTTTGATCATAATTATTATTTGCTTGATATGCCTTTTTGGTTGCTTGTTGAGAACCAAAGGATATTGTGATTTTCATTGATACCTTTACTTGCCAATAGAGAATTATTGTGGTCATGATTATCTATGGATGTATTTCAGTTGCACATGGAGATTTGATGTTCTTATTGTGGATTATCTTTTGGTATTCTTTCAATTGCTTGTATAGGACTATGGTGATTTTGTGATTTATGATTCCATGAGCCTAGGGTAGGTTATCTACTTAGAGTGGTTGGAAGTGGCTTGCAATGGGGGCCGGGGCCCTAAGAGGCTGCTAGGGTAACTCATTGTAAGTTGTTTAATAAGTGAAAACATACACTAACTTAAATGAATCTAATAAGAAAATTTTTTGTTCTTGCCCATGCCTCGAGTGCTAGTACAGATTAGGATGGGAGTAGAGAGAATGCTTGGTTGTGACCTTGCATTTCATAGTATGCCTTGTTTGTATGAGAGGATACTAGTGGCTGCATAGGGATCACTAGGGGGGTGGGGTCTGTAGAGAGACTACCAGGGTAACTCTAGCATGATCCATGCAATAACACTTTCTCACTTACATAGTAGGTTTCCTAAGTGTCTTGTGCGCCTCTAGAATTAGATGTCAGTTTGTGATTAGAACCCTTTGAGTTAGTATACTTTTAGGATTCCTAGACTTAGAGAGTATTTGTGCTATGTGATTTGATAGCCTATTTGGGACTTGAGATTATCTCCTCAGCATGGTGGGAGTGGGCCATTTAGGTTCCATGTGGTGGGAGTGGCCTTATTCACTCTTATCATTTGAGATCCATCTGAGACACCATGGCTAATGCTTTCTTTGTTGGCATCTATCTTTACTTTGTTCTTGGATTATGATGGTGGACACGTATCCTTATATTTTTAATTTGCATGTTAGATTTCTTTTTGCACATGATGTAGTATGTTTTAGGAGTGACATTCCTACTATGTTAATACTGATGATCTCTTCGATGATTTGGAATGTTATGCATAGAGGGATTGCTAGGACCCATGATGGTCTGATGATGCTATTTACGGTTGGGAGGAATCGTGCACTTAGATAATTATGTGTTATGATTTATGGTTATCTTTTACAATAGATGGTTATATCTTCTATGATGATGTATCATGTATGACATGCGGTTTCATTTACTTTATTGCACTTGCATCATGGATTAAAATAGGATGATGTACTTTATTTAGTGCATGTATATTCTTTTAAGCCTTTCATACCCTGTGGCATGTACAGTGGATGATTGAGCATTCTGAAATGTAATTTACCAAGGGACATATGGACCAAAGTATATTGTTCAAGAACATTGGAATTTTCATTATTATTTCATGATTTCATGTGGATGTGGTATTAGATGGAATTAATATTAGTTAATTTATAAGTGATTCAATGTTAAGGAATCCTTAAGGAATGCAACCTGATTTGTATACTTTCAATTGAATGTTTGTTATTGCTTTTGTTACTATGTGTATGTTATGAATGGTTTTACTTTCATGTTTCAAAAAAAAAAAAATGCTACCAAACTTAGTGGAACTTTAGGTTAATTCTTTTGGATCCCTTGGCAGGGCGTTACATTTGGTATCAGAGCTCAAATTTTTACATTGGGAGCTCTGGGTATTTTGGAACAAAACAAGGACCTTGAACTATCATGTGTATCTCTTTCAAATTGAAACTTGAAACTAGGTGAACTAAGTTAGATCTTAAATTGTTACTTGGATATGTATCACACTACAACACTTAGCTTTCAAAACTAAAAATTCTACTTAAACTTAAACAACTTAAACATAGGCAAAAATGAAATTGAACTTAGTCTATTTCCAGAACATGTGCTATGTATGCTATACAATAGCATGCATTATGTTGTAATAGTACATTGTACCTTGGATATTGTTGTGGGATGGTATCTAGGAAAAGGTCTTCTATTAGAGGCCATGGTAGAGGCCATGGAAGAGGCCATGGACGTGGCAGAGCTATCAGTGTTTGTGAGTCTATCTGTAGAGGGCCTAGTCATGAAGAGAGTGGGGGAAAGCATGCTAGTGTGCAGTAGGAAGAGAGCCTTAGAAGGGACCAAACTGAGTCTGAGGAGGTTAACTTGAGATAGATGATGTAGACCATTCTTGACCACCTACCTCTTGCTCATGATCAACATAGAGCACATCAGTCAAAACATGAGCATAGACCTAAGTCTAGGAGCCCTCAGAAGGATCGACAGAGATCCATTATATCTACTCAGATGAATGACCTTTCGAGATCCAAGGTCAAGCCCTTTAACATGCAAGGTTTTGGATATGTGGCTGAATAGTGACTTATTGCCCTTGATAGGATTTTTTCTATGTAGGACTTTGATAGTAATGTTAAGGTGATATTTTCCATTACCAATCTAGAGAATTTTGGGGCCAGTTGGTGGAAAATTGAGGAAAAGAAGCTGGGCATAGATATGAATAGTGTCACTTAGGAACTATTCTTAGAGATTTTTCGCAAGTGATTCCTACCAGAAGAATGGAAGCAGCAAAGGGCAGATGAGTTCCATAACCTTAGGTAGTATTCTATGACTATAACAGAGTATGAGCACAAATTCTATGAGCTCATGTCCTTTTCAAGATTTAGTGACAACTCAACTCAGTTGACTCAGCACTTCATTAGAGGTTTGAACAACCATATAATTGGGGTTGTCAAGGTATTTGAGCCTAAAACCCTCAAGGATATGGTATGATGAGCCATCCTTGTAGAAAAAAGTGTCAACATTGGACAGGGAGGTTTTGTGGGAGTGCCTACAACATTAGGATCTAAGGGCAACTACAACTCAAGTGGAAACAGGAAGCCTCCTTTTTCTAAGGGGAAACAATGTCAATAGTAGTCTTAGTAGACATAGTAGCAGAAGGGATTGTACCCTCAGGTTCAAGGTGGTGGCAGAGGTTCTAACTCCAGGAACAATTGCAATGCTCGTCGCAATAAAAAAAATCAGCCCCTTCAGCCTGCTCAAAGTAGTTAGTCTTTTATTAGTAGGGATAGTCATCAGTAGTCAAATGCACCACCTATAGGGAGAGGATCTGGCAGAAGTACAGGATGTTTTATGTGTGGGCAAGTTGGACATTTTGTAGCTCACTATCCACAGCAAGTGTAATACCAAAAAATTGGCTCATTGCCATGATCACCAATTTTGGTCTATTCTGATCAATCCTAAGACCTATTCTAATAGGCAATTCTCATTCTGCTACTTGCTACTTGACTTAATTGTCAAATGCTTAAAACCCTAATCTGTATTAATCAGACTCTTTATTTAATTCCTATAATATTGACTCATATTAGTCACATTAAACCTATTGATTAAGATTTAATTTTATTATTAATTATTTATACTTTAATTAAATTAAATCATCACCTAAAGCTAATGTACTATGGAATTAAATTTATTTAATTTAATAAATATGCCTATTTTGATTAATTAAACAAAATTATTTAATTAAATAGAAAAGTTATTTCTAATTAATTAAGCAAAGTTATTTAATTAAATAGGAAGCCATTCCTAATTAATTAAATGAAGTTATTTAATTAAATAAGAAAAGTGTCTCTAATTAATTAAATAAAATCATTTAATTAAATGGAAAAGGTATTTATGAGAGCATATCTCATTTTATCAAATAAATATTCTTTTTAATTCTTCTCTTCAGTTCAAAAATGAAAATTCCCAGTTCACTTCTGATCAAATTAGAAGTGACCCAGATCACTTGCTTTCACACTAAAGTCTATCTAAGCTAACTGACTCTTACACTCAGATCTCAGTTAGTTAACTCCCTTTAATTTGGAAATCTTCCACCTCAACTGAACTTCATCTTCAATCCTGACTGTTGATTGAAATCGATCTCAACCGTTGATGGATTCTAGGAAAACCTATTTAAGAGACCCTCATTTTGGGAGGATGAATTGAATTTCTATCGAAGTGCTGTTGAAATTCATACTCACATTTGCTCACATTTTCTCATATTTTGCATATATTTGCATCCTTAGTTTAATTTCATTTAGTATAATATGCATATGATTAATCTAATTTCCTTCATTTGTTATTAGATTAAATGCATATCTCATCATAGACTACATTGCATTCTCACATAGATTAGTTGCATATCAAATTTTTCATTCTTAGAGGGTTTGGTTGCCTTTTCCTTGATTCTGAGGATATTAACAGGAAAATCCCTTTAGATAGAAGGCAACAGGTCACTTTGCAAGGTAAATCTTGGGTGAACAATCTCATGTTCATTCTAGGATGAATCCGCATACAAGGACCATGTTGAAGTGTGTGTGTTAGTATAGGCCACAATTCATGCATACATTTCTAGCACCCACTATGGGGTCGAGAAAATCAATTTCTCAGGCATTTTCTGCACTTTTTTAATCAATTTTCAAGCTCTCTATCCATACTGTTCCATGTAGGTTCAGGAATCTTCATGCGAGATAATCCATTTTCACATGAGGATTCTGAATCTTCACACGAAGATTATTTTTGATTCACGTGAGAAAGTGCTCGAGCACGCGAACTTTCACATGGCACCTTGTTTCTTTACACGGGCTGTAAAAAGATTTTGCATGACTCTACTAGAGATTTCACGTGAGATCTTGCAACATCAAATTTTTTTCAAGCATTTTTATTTTTCAATTTATTCAATCTTCTTAACATACTTTTCTTGGAATTTGTGTTGCTCTGTTTCTCTAATTTTCTACAGCTTAACTGTTGTCTTTAGGATGATTTGTCAAAGATTCCTCATACAACCCACTCAAACATGGACTAACAATTTTCTTGCAGGACGCTGTCAAAGATACGTTTGTTGAAGACCAATTTTCAAAACCACAAATCGATGTGTCTTATTTTCTTGCTTTTCAAACTAGCTTAATTAGGGGCTTGTGAACTTTTTAAGGTGCAAGACGGAAGAATAGGGGATTATGCTCTTCACCACTTGGAGGTCATGACCAAGGGTGAATCAAAAACCTAGATGCTTATGAAAGATGACATTTTGAGGGAGGCAAGCAACTTAGTGGTTCTCCCAAATGAAGCCTTTAATGAAGGGATGATGATTTCCTTTTAAGGAATCAAAGTCTTGGAATAGGCCAAGGTGGGATTGATTAATCTAAGTCAGTGATTAACTTATCTTGCATGTTTGGGTGAGGAAGTAAGGTAGAGGAGTATGCTCTTTCCCCTTGGGGGAAATCAGAAACTTTGACCCTTGCGATCAAACCACCAGTCTAAGTCAATCTTTTAGAGGGCCTACCAAAGTAATCCAACCTCCGGGAATGACCTAAGTGAGCACACTCCTTTCGCCAGAGATTTTAACTCACTATAGTCAAGATGCTTTGTAGAGAAAAAGACTCCAAAGCTGGATTAATTTATTTCCCTTGATTTTTGATATCACATATCAAGGGGAAGCTCTATTTGTGCACTAGTTAGCACTGGCCCTTGGCTCGCTAAGAAAGTAGTGTGCACTTTTAGATGCCGGTGTGGGCTGCTGGCCTCAACTCCACTTGTGGAGCCACCAAGAATTAATACAAATGGAAGCCAAGTAAAAACCTCTTAGTTAGAAGCCAACCAGTTTACCTCTGAAAGGAGGCATAATCTTTGTGCAAGGAGGGGGAAGAATCTCTCCTATAGAACTCAACATAGGCATGCTACTAGATGTTTGAAGGTGGTATACATGCTCGTCCCCTACCACAAGGGTGCTCATTTAGCATATACTATTGAGTCCTTTGAATATACCAAAAACACAGGCGCCCTCTAGGGGGTGACACGACTGTGTGAGGTACACGCATGCGCATAAGATGTGGGACAAAGGTTTTGCCTTCTCTACCAATTTTTGTTTTTAGGGATAAAAGCATGTCTATTCTTAAGTCATAAGCAAGTCCAAAACTATCTACAACAAACAAAGGTCAAGACTCCCCTATCCTGTTAACTTGCTTTGCCCTCGATAGGACTATTTTCAACTACTGCTTGCTTCCCACTATCTTGTTCAAACACATTGCCTAAATTGAATCCTGAAAAATTGTCCAAATGTCTTATTGAGTTAACCTTGTTATCTGTTCAATCAAATTTGTCTAATAAATCTGTCTAATCTATCCGAATAGGCTAAAAATCTCTTCAAAATTCAAACGTTGTTGTTAATCTGGTCCTAATTTTCACATAGACTTGTACTTTCTCGTGCGAGAATTCATCTTTTTGCACAAGCTTGTTCAAGTCTTCACATGAGATCTGGCATATATTTGCATGAGATCTTGCCTTTGTCCTAGACTATCTTGTAATTTCTTCACGTGATACAAAAAATTTCTTCACACAAAATTAAAACACTGTCATTGCTTTTTGCGAGATCCAAAGCATTTTCTCGTGTGACCCCAAATATTTCCTCATGTGGCCCATCAAGGTTTCTCGTGCAAGATGTTGTGTCAGCATTACTACTTTTGGACTGATTTAGCTATTTGCATCCTACACACTATCTTTTTTTTACTTTCATTTATTGCTCTCTATTTGAAAATAGTCCTGAACAATGACACTTTGCTTAGCTAAAGACTTGTGTCTCATACTTTGACTGGTCTCATCTCTTGAATTATCTTTTGTCTTCATCTCTTAAATGCTTGTCATACTTTGTGTCACATTGGTCATAATCTCTAGCTATTCTAGCCTTTAAATTAGACAATTTGTGCCTTAGTGGACAACATTCTTACTGTTATCTTCTCCTTTTGAGACTTAGTTCTAGTGTAGTACTTGTCTAGGTTTTTTCTCTTTTCCCTCATCTATGATTGTAGCAACAAGGAGTGGAAATGTGTTTTATCCCCAAAACCTTCAACATTGTCATGCCAGGGGTCGTAATCATGGAAGATTTCACTTACCTTTCATTACATAATCTGTATCTAGTTAAGCTAGTGAGGCATCTTCACGATCTCCCTCACTTTCTAGGTCACCTCAAATTCAACAAACATTTTCCATAAACTTGCAACAAATTAGGAATCCTTTGTACCAAGAGGACACTAAAATAGGTAGAGGTTCTGTATCACCAAACATGATGTCTGATTCCTCTTCTAGAGGACCTTTTGAAACACAACACACTAAAACTAAACATGTTCCTACAAATCATGAACTTGAACATGGTGGTCATAGTAGACATCAAGAACCACCTAGGAATGACAAAGAGAAAGAGAAAGACCATGACACCGATGAGGAACAGGAAGAGGTGAAAATACTCCTTGAACACATAGAAAAATGTTAAAGAAACAAAAAATTTCAAAAGGTCATGGGAATCCTACTCAACGAAGAAAAAGAAAAGTACTTTCTCAAACTTTCCCAGGAGGGAGCTAAGCTACCCTCTCATTTCAATGTGAAAACCATTATCACACTTGAAGAAGAAACTAAGACTTCTAAACTCCAAAAGCAATTGAAAATTATGCAAGACCAATTGGCTCAGATGATGCATGAGAAGGAGAAATCCATGATGACCTACACATTGGACACTCTTTGTCCATTTCCATTTGACAAAAGCATAAACATGTCGCCTTTCCCATGAGACGTAGAGCTACCCAAGTATGAAAAGTTCTTTGGTACTACTGGTCCCCAAGATCACTTGTGGGAATTTGGTGCTTTGTCTATGGAGTTTATACACGACCAAACATACCTCATGTGTTTATTCCCTAGAAGCCTAGGTGGTGAAGCTTTGGAGTGGTTCTCACATTTATCTCCTGGTATCAAGACGTTCGACAAAATTGCCAATCTATTTATTTAGTAGTATTCTCATAACATACAACACCCTGTCAATATTTGAGATCTATGCAACCTTAAATAGAAAGTTGGAGAACCTTTTCTCACATTCCTCCAATAGTGGAGAAAACTGTACACTAAGTATTCTTGCAAAATTCTAGAAACGAAAAAGTTTGATATTTTCACTAATAACCTCCTACCTGATTTCGGATATAAAGTCCAACTTCAAGCTCCATGTACCCTTTGAAGACATGATCATGTAGGCTATTTGTATCAAGGAATTTATGGTCAAGAAAGGTGAACTAACTCTTCAGAGGGACATAAAACAAGGTTCCACTTCCAACAGGGATAAAACCAAACATGTCAACAAGAACCAAGAAATTGTACACGATGGAGTCATTGACAATGTCACATCCAAACCTACTAAAGCAACATTTAATCTCATAGATGGCCTCAAAGTGGCCAAAAATGCTGAGAAACCTCCTCCTGAAAACAAAACATCAGGGAACAAACCTAAAAATTCCTGGGCCACATACCCTAAGAGAGAATACACACCTTTGGGTGAACCTCTAGATGTGGTTTACAAAACATTGCTACAACATAAGCTTATTTCACCAATGGATAATCCTCGTCCCT
Organism: Cupressus sempervirens; assembly: GCA_028749045.1. NCBI lineage: Eukaryota > Viridiplantae > Streptophyta > Pinopsida > Cupressales > Cupressaceae > Cupressus > Cupressus sempervirens. The sequence continues at coordinate 548,918,556 of CM053783.1, forward strand.
ATGATCTGCAACCACATCCACCATGGTGGAATGAAACCTCATTCTATGAGTATCACCAAAATAAGGGACACAATACTAGCAACTGCATAAACTTGTGCCATAAAGTCTAGGACATGATTAATGCTGGTGATCTTGTGGTAGATGGCCATAACAAAAACTCAGATCACAAGGCATTCAAAGAACCTTTCCCAGCTTTTGAAAAAGGAGAGACTTCGAAACCACAACCCTACAACAAGGTCAACTATACATATTCCAATGATGACAATTTCATTCACATGGTTGAACCTGTGGATTCTGAATATTGTGACATTATTACTATTAAGGGCAAACAAGCTAACAACAAACCCAAGACACCATTTGTCTTAAGGGGACCTACTCTCAACACAATGGATAATACACCCTCACAACATTGTGCTAATGCTATCACTCATTCTCATGCCAAGTTGGTGCTCAAAGGCCCTATGCCTCTTGAACAACACAAAGAAAAAGCCCTTGTTGGTCCATTTGGAAAAGATGCAAAACCCACAACGAACTCGACATCAACTAGTTATAGTGTTCTTGATCAATTGAAATGAACTAATGCTCAGATTTCCATCTTTAAGCTACTTAAAATCTCACCTTCTCACAAGCAAATTTTGGACAAAGCCCTCACAGAGTCAAATATTCCTCAAGATCTTGATCTTGAGAAATTTCAATCCATGGTAGGTCACCTGACCTCACCTTATCTCATGAATTTCTCCAAGGAGGATGATAACTCGCTGAGTCACCCACACAATCAACCCCTACATATCGAGGTTATGATCCATCTGACACATGTTCGTCGGGTACTCATTGATAACGACGCTGGCCTAAATATTGTCTCTACTACTCTCCTTAGACAATTGAATTATTTTGAGGACTCTATTGATCCTTGACATAAGATCACTATCAAAGCATATGACAAAGTGGAATGAAAGTCTCTAGGTCTTGTGGTTTTACCCATTCACGTTAGCCCTGTAGAAAGGGATGTCACCTGTCAAGTGCTTGACATTCCCTTGGCTTACAACATCTTGTTAGGATGGCCATGGATACATGAGATGTGCGTTGTGCCATCCACATACCATCAGTACATCAAGTTCCCATTTCATGGCTTTGAAGTTACTATTCCTGCCACTACTAGCTATACCTGCAACATGCTTAAGGCATCTGAAACTTTCATCCCTGCTAACTGTGAATCCACTGATTATCATGACAATAAGCTAAAACAAATTGAGTATCCATTCAAACTAAAAGAAACTGGCATGGAAGAGTACCACATTGAACTAGTTCTATCATTAACATCTCTCCCAGAGTCTCCTCAACATTATGGGAGACCTTCAAAGGCAAAGAAGTCATTTGTGCTGACACCTCAGACCAAGTATAATGCCACTTTTGTCAAGGCTATAGTACCCTTAGAAGAGGAAAGTGAAAATAGAGCCATTGCAACATGGCCTTATAGAGAAGAGGCTCCAGTGGACCTAATAGAGAAAGCTCACAAAATCACTCCTAAGAAATATGGGCTTGGTCTTAGGCTTATGAAGCATTTTGGTTACAAGGGAGTTGGCCCTATTGGGTGCAATAATAATGGTCTAATTGATCCTATCAAAGTAAGAGCTCAAAGCAACCATGATACAACTAGCCTAGGGTTTAAGAAGGTTCCTTTTCATTTGGGACCAAATAAATTCATACCAATACCTGAGAGTTCATCTGAAAAAAAGTCACAAGCTGAGTCAGATACTCAAGAGGAAGAATTTGATGATGAAGATTCCTATCCTCATCCTATTCCTTATGATCTCGCTAAATTCTTCACTAAGCCAGATGACTTTGTGCCACATGTTAGAACTATGGATGATACTAGTGACTCTTCTGAGGACAATATTGAACAACTCAAATATCATTCAGAAAAGGGAGAATCTAGTCAGTCATTCTGTATTGAGTATTTGTGTAAGAACCTAGAGGATGAAGGTGAGTATGTCCCTATCACTATTGGGGAGTTCTATAATCTTTTGCCATATAGCACTGATTCGAAGGAATATGAGTTTGACTCTCTTTTAGAAGTGACTACTGATAAAGACATTGAATAAGTGCATGTCTATAAAAACCAAATTGAAGTGGGTGAAATGTCTACGGTTAGTTCACATGGGTCTAATCCAACTAGTGTTCTAGAGTCCTCAATTATTGACATTCATACTCTAAGGCATTTGAACACACCTGTGGACGAGGTTGCTGTAGGTCTCAAATTGCTGGTCCAAGCACTTAATGAGTATACTATGAATGCAATTGAACCAACCACTACTCTCTCACTCACACATCCTGAGCTTATAGACTGGAACCCTAATGCATCTAGCGAAGTTCCCACATTCTAGAATGAATATGCTCTCACTTGTTACCTAAATGCTATCGAACCTATACATATTCCACCAATGAGTAGAGTATCAACATGACTAAGGCTAACATCAAATATCTCAATCATGCAATTAAAAAGAAAAAATGCAAAAGGTTCGATGGTGAAAACCACACTGTGGCAGTGTCAGAATCCAAAAAAGTAAAAATAAAAGACATATCCAAAGGTGAAAACCTCTCTGAGGTGCCCACAGATGAGATATTTGATGCACTTCCTAGTCACTTTTAGGAGATATCATCAATGTTGATAGAGCTGATGTAGCCAATTAACTTGGGCACAAAAGAACATCCTCATATGATACATCTGGCACAGTCACTACCACCTGAAGAGAAGGAAGAATTCATTGCCTTTTTCAAAGAAAAGAAAATAAATTTTTCTTGGACATACTCTGACATGCGAGGATTGGATCCTGGTCTTATCATGCATCACTTGTCCATAGCACCAGGCATCAAACCAGTTAAATAAAAGCTTCAAAAAATGCATCCTCACGTTGCATTTCTCGTCAAAGCAAAATTGGAGAAACTTCTAAAAGTTGGTTTCATTCATGCAATTGATTATGCTAAATCGATATCCAATATTGTTTTAGTTTTCAAGCACAATAAATCTATTAGGGTTTGTACAGACTTCTGTGATCTTAACTTGACATGTCCTAAAAATGACTTTTTGCTCCCTAATATTGATATGATCGTGGACATGACGGTTGGCTATGAGATGTACTCACTTATGGATGGTTTTTCTAGATACAATCAGATAAAAATTGCACCAAAAGACCAGGAGAAAATGGCTTCAACATGTGCATGGGTAACCTTTTGTTGGAATGTGATGCCATTTGGTTTGAAGAATGATGGTGCTACGTATCAGTGGGCTATTACTATAATTTTCCATGACATGATGCATATAAGCATGGAGGACTATGTTGATGATACCTTGGTCAAAAGTGCTAAATGCAATACTCATCTACAAGATTTGGGGCCCATCCTAGATCATATGGAAAAATTCAGTCTTCGACTCAATCCTAAGAAATGTGCATTTGGTGTCACATCAGGAAATTTGTTGGGATACATTATTTCTGCAAATGGAATTGAGGTAGATTCAAAGAAAGTACAAGCAATAATGGACATGCCATGACCTTGGAGCATCAGTCAAATGAGAGGACTACAGGGAAGGCTTCAATCTATTTGCAAGTTTATTTCACAATTGGCGGATAGATCACAACCCTTCACAAAGACCTTACATAAGGGTGTGAAATTCAATTGGAGATAGGATTGTGAGTAAAGCTTAACACAGATCAAACAATATCTTGTCAATCTGCCAATCTTGATGCCTCCCATCCATGGGAAGCCTTTGCTTTTATACATCTTGGCAACTAAAACATCTCTAGGAATCCTTTTGGCTCAGGAAGAAGATGACAACAAAGAAAGAGCTATTTACTACTTGAGCTAAACACTGGTCTCTTATGAGAAGAACTACAACATCATTAAGAAAGCTTGCTTGGCAGTTGTCTTTGCTTCCCAGAAGTTGAGACACTATATGCTTGCCCACACTATGAGGCTTGTAGCTAAGATAGACCCACTAAAGTACTTGCTCAGTAAGGCCCCTCTCATAGAATGATTGGCTAAATGAGTTATGATACTCAGTGAGTTTGACATCCAATACATTGAATGCAAGGCTATCAAGGGATAGGTAATTGTAGATTAGTTTCCTGATGCACCCATACAAAGTCTTTTGCCAATGAACATTGATTTCCTAGATGAGTCAATTCTAACACTCATGCACCACACATGGGTTATGTTCTTTGATGGGTACTTCACATAACAAGGATTAAATGTTGGATTACTCTTCATTACACCATAGAGATACTCACTACCCAAAGTGCACAAGATTTTGTTTCCTTGTACAAACAACATTGTTGAATATGAAGCTTTGATCAATGATATGAAAATTGCAGCTGAATAGAGAGTGGATTAGTTAGATATCTTTGGTGACTCTCAACTTGTCATCAACCAAGTTAATGATGTGTACCAAACAAAGGATGAGAAACTAATTCCTTACAAGCACATGGTTGATGACTTAAAGATGTATTTTGCACACATCACCTTCCAGCAAGTTCCACGAGTAGACAATAAAGTGGTTGATGCCATGGCCACTCTGGCCTCCTTGCTACAAATGCCTGAAAATCATCTCTAACATGAGTTCTTGGTGGAAGCGTTACACTACCTAGCCTATGACACCCCTGATTCTAAGATGATCTATTATGTTATAGGACAAGAATCATCTTGCTACCATCACATTTATTCCTACCATCATAATCAAACCATACTAGAAGGTCTAACCTAGAATGAGAAACGTTACATAATCTATAATGCTTCACATTATGTCATTATTGTTGACGATCTGTATAGTAGAGGTCTCAACAAAACACTCCTTAGGTGCTTAGAACCTAAAGATTCTAAACACACACTAATTGACATTCACAAGGGCATTTGCGGATCTCATTACAATGGCCTGACACTAGCTCACAAACTCCTTCGCGCTGGTTACTACTGGCCCAAAATGGAGCAAGAAGCTATCAAGTATGCTAGGTCCTATAAACAGTGTCAACTACATGGGAATCTCATCCACGCTCCAGCCAGAGAGCTAATTCCCTCTACTACAATATGGCCATTCCAACAATGGGCCTTCGACTTGGTAGGAAAAATCCACCCAACCTCCTCTAATGGAGATAAGTACATTATCATGCCTACAGATTATTTTACAAAGTGGGTAGAGGCAATACATCTCACAGTTGCTGATGGCAAAACTGTAGCACTTTTCATCACAAACTACATCATCTATAGAGATGGTGTTTTGTCCTCAATCATTACTGATAATGGAGGAAAATTCAAGAATAAAGACCTCAAGGAATTATGCAAGAAATTCAAAATCACACAACATTGGTCTTCTATTTATTACCCCCAAGGTAATGGCTAGGCTGAGGCATCCAATAAGGCAATTGTCAAAATTCTTCATCATACAGTCAGCAAATTAGGGAGAGATTGGCACCTCTAGATCAATCCAGCCTTGTGGGCATATAGGACAAGCATCAGAACTCCAACAAGCATGACTCCCTTTGCATTGGTGTATGGCACGGATGTTGTGCTTCCAATAGAGGTCAAGATTCTTACCTTGAGAATCTCTATGAAGGGCCTTATCACTGATGATGAATATAGGATAGCTTGGCTTCAAGAGCTTGTGTTACTGGATGAACGATGACAAGTGGCATGTGATCATCTGCAAGCATATCAACAATGAATGCAAGAAGCTACAATCCAAGGGTCAAGCCACATGACTTCTAGCTAGGTGACCTCATCCTGAGAGAGAACCCTAAGAATCAACAACAATGAGTGCAAAAAGGAAAGTTTGAACTAAACTGGCTTGGTCCTTACATCATTACTGTAGTATATGGATCTGGTGCCTATTAGCTTTCCACAACTAAAGGAGAAGTGCTTAAAGAACCTATCAACAGTCTCCACCTGAAGTGGTTTTATAGTTAATCTAATGTCACTAAGCTCTTTGTACATATCTATATGTCTTGAAAAAATCTTAAAAATCAGAAAAAGTCCTGAAAAAAAAAATTGTTACCCTGGTGAAAACCTAGCAATAGGTGCCTTGGTAACACCAAAAAAAATTGAAAAAATCAAAAATAGAAAAAATAGAAAAAAAATCAAAAATACAAAAATACAAAAAATTGAAAAATAGGAAAAGTGCCATTGGTGAAAACCTGGAAACAGGCATCATGGTAGCAAAAAAAGGAAAATCTTTCCAAGAAGGTGAAAACTTGGTAAATAGCTACCTCTTGTATCCAATGCTCCATCTTATAGCACATCTTTTGGCTATTCTATATAGTTGCTTTCATGCTTTTCCTACTTTCTACTCATATATCCATGGATTGAGTCTTGTCACAAGTCAAGTGTATTCCCCTTTAGTGTCACTACTTTTGAGATTCTCTTCATAGAATCTCCTACACAATAGTGACCAGTGGTCCTCACTGCATCTGCCTACTGTCACTAGTGTCACTCTTTTCGAGATTCTCCTCATAGAATCTCTTTCGTGATAGTCACTAGTGGTCCTCATTGCGTCTGCCTATTGTTGCCACTATACCTAATTTTCAAGATTCTCCTCATAGAATCTCTTTCACAATAGTCACTAGTTGTTTCAATTGTGTCTGCCTACTTTTGCTTGGGTCATGTCTCCAAATTCTTTTATGGAAGATCTCTCTTGCATTAGTCACCAGTCATTCTAGCTATGTCTGTCTATTGTCGCTTAGTCCTCTTTAGGTACTTCATCATGAAGATTTTCTCTTTGACCTCAGTCACCAATCATTCTGACTACGTCTGCCTACTGTTGTCACCCTACTAAAGAGATTTCTTTCAAACATGTTCTAGACATTGACACTTGACATCAATCCCAAAAATATTGAACTCAAAAATGATATACATGTTTTGATATGTTGAGCATTTTATTTGTTTGCTTTTTTTTTCTTTATCATATCTCCTCAAGCAACTTGATGATGTCATCTTCAACTAGAGAAGCAATGACTGGGGGCATGATCTTTTCTTTACTTTATGTTTGTGGTTTAGTTCCAATAAGTTGATATATTCCTATAAAAGGGGTGTCCACTATAAGAGCCTCCATCTCATATGGGATGGGCGTGTGTACCTCGACGCCTTTTATATAGATGCATTAATAATGTTGGTTCTTCTCCTTGTTTGTTGAAGTGAACTCTTCATGCTACAGTAAATACTAATAATTGTCTTGCTAAGTGAACATGCGGGTCAGTGCGAGTATACCTAGCACACTTCTATCTCAGGTTACGAACACAAGGGTCATTGCGAATAGAATAAATACTGAATACTTAGCACAAGATGGATCTCCCATATGTTTGGTGTGTCTATCATACAAGCAACATTCTGGTAATCCTTGAATTTATGCTTTGATGCTTATGTTAACTTGCTATATTAAAAGGGACAAATGTTTTGGTCATTCTGGCTTCATATGCCTCGAATGCTTACATTTAATCCCGAAAAACCTATAACATATGTTCTATTCATATTCCCATGATTGCAATGTTAGTGAGAATTGTATAACATACAAGCTTTGTTCTATATCCAGTGATGATAAATTATCAAGGCTTGGTAACTAGATCTAGGGTTGCATTTAATATAGTCTTGCATTACATAATTCACATGCATAAGCATGCAAATTGGTTGTGATTCTATTTCTCCTTTGTGTGAGTAAATATTGGGGGCATCTTCAAACATATCAGGTTTCTCCATGACTGCACAAGCATTTGATTCATTGATTCACACTCCTAAATGGAATATCTGTCACTACCAAGCAAAAACACACAACACTACATGAGATGGCAGTCCATTTTCCATATGCATTATATCCATATACTCATAATATCTACTCTACATGTTCATAACCACACCAAATCACATCAAAATACATTCACATTCATATCGAAGTATAACATACATCTTATAATCATCATATTGACATCTCATGTACATCAAAGTGAAATAGACACAAACAATGACATGTACACACTGATACTCAGCTCAAAAATCTTGTATATATATATATATATATATATATCTATAAAAAAAATGGTTTGGTACAAAAATGGGCACTACTCGAGTACTATCGATAAAAATGATACAAAATGGTGCTAGCACACTAATCAATACATAGCCAAAGATAAAAATCAAGAGCTAGATGCACAACATCTAACTTTGTCCTATGCTCTCATCTCCAGGAGGAGTAGGAGCAGGAGTTGTAGATGGAGGAGGAGGTGGTGGCATGTCAGGTCTAGCAGGAGGTCGTGCACTTCTTGACTCTCACACATACTATGAAAAGTGCAAAACCTAGAGAGCCTCATTAGGTATCATTGTCGAATACGTAGTAAAGTATTAAGCTACTTGAGCTGACTATAATCACACCTCATCTTACAATATTGCTGACCTCTACTTAGCAATATCAACGTGCTCTCTCCATCAATCTATCTCTTGTTGCTGCTCCACCAACTATGAGTCTTGGACATCTACCTGTATCTATAGATCTCCCAACTGCCAGGAGGTCTGATGAATCTGCTCTTGGTAGTGTCATATTGTGTCCTGCACCCTAGCCGTAGGCTGATCTAGCATATCCTCATCAAGCATCTCAGGTGCTATTATTGTGGTGGTGCTTGCCACTGTGGTGGCACCTGCTACTATGGAGCCTCCTACTGTGGGGCTTACTCCTCCGTCCTCTACCTCCAGAACTGACCATGTCTTGTCCTACTACCCCCAGCACCTATGTCTGATCCCATATAATGTGGAGGAATCTGTATCTACTGTACCTGGTGTCAGACTTGTGGCTACTCCTATAGCTAAACCTATGGCTGTGGCTATGCCTACTGCTACTGAGGCACCTATCTTTGTGCCTAACTTTCCATCCCTAGTGGATTTGTGAATCATGAGAATGGATGGCTAATCAAATGAGCCTGATAGGTAGGCATCATCCCTACATCTACTACTTTTAGAAGGTAGTCCCACTGAACTACAGCTAGGCTGCACACATCTATCATGGATCAGCCTAGATCCATATGTGGAGGCCACCCCCACCCTACATCCCTCACCAGTTTGGCATAGGTATAATACTCCTAAGAAATATCCTATGGTAAGCCATATTGCTGCCACACCCGTGAAATTGCAAACTGCTCTATGATCTGCATAGTCCTGCCCAATAGTGGTCGTGAGTTGAACATCCAGGGTAGCTCTCTCTAAGCATCATCCCAATCCTTCATCTCTTGCCAAGGCTACAATATGACAGGGACTAGGTCATTGAGACATGTCCTCCAGTGCTTTGTCTTACCCAGGAAGACTTGGGTAATGTGCCCCTGATATCTACAGATATATGGCTCCATCGGCTCTCAGGCATCCTCATGAATGGGCCTACATATGGGAAGATGCTCCCATGCCTAGATCTGTAACACATAAACACCAGTGGCCATAGTCTTCTTCTCATGGAATAGGTGGGCTAGCATACACTGACCCCACCCAATAATCTCAGGTGTCTCTACCATCCAGCACAACATAACTCCCCATCCACACTCTAGCTTGTGTTGTCCTCTATCAGGCATCAAAAAGAAACTCAAGAAGATCACTAGCATAGATGCCAGTCTGTACGTATGTCCATATGTGTGCATTAGCTCATCCTAACTGATGGCTTGACCTCTTTGTAGCTCCCTCTCAAACACAATAAAAAGTACCTTTGTACCTTCTTGGGGCACTATATCATAAACCACTCAGGCTCCATTTAAAGGGATCCACATTATCCTCCAGATGTCCTCTGGGGTGATTGTCATCTCCCCCATTAGTAGATGGAAGGTGTTCATCTTCGAATGGAAATGTTCCACCAAAGCTATGAGTAATCCATGATTCACTATCACGGCTGAGATCCAGCATAGTGAGGACAAGCCCAATCGAGTGATGTGTGCCCAATCTACATCATCAAGACTCCGCAACAACTCTCCATATGGTGGATAATGTGATCTAAATGCGACATCATCAAAGACCTTCTATACACACACAAACAACAATGACAAGCAAACAATCAGTACTAGAATGAATTGGTGGAACAAAGCTAATAAAAATGCAAATTTTACATACAAAATTGAACATCTTAACCTCTGTTGTCACGAGTTCTCATTTGAATATCTTTAGATCTCATGTGAAGATCTCTAGATTCTGCACGAAGTTTCTCTCTTCCATGTGAAGAATATCTTCTTCGCACGATAGACGAGGTTCTCACACATGAAGAATCTTGTTCTTTGCGTGAGATGTGAGTATCTCCCATGTGAGAAACCACACCGACATGTGCGAAGAAACAACACACCCTATTTCTTCGTGCGAGGAAAGAACATCTTCGCACAAGAAAGGAAAATCTCACATGAAGACTGATTGACCAACTCCTAAAATGTGCTAAAACATGCAATAAATACCTCAAACTATGTAAAAGTGAAAGTAAAAGGGTGGTAAATCGATGACTCACCAATGGTTCAAAGTCTGTAGGTCGGTTGTGTTGTCTGGAGCGCTCAAAATGATGATATCTCAAGTTCATTGCCATGTCTCTCTCAGAGCTCAATTCACTAATGGACAAAAAAGAACACCCCTTAAAGGTATTTAGGTGTTCTATCTAGATCCGTAAAGGTTAAGCTTCGTTCTGGAGATAATCTTTTAAATGCTTTCAATCTTAGGTATCTAGGTGTTCTATCTAGATCCTTAAAGATTAAGCTTTGTTCTGGAGATAATCTTTTAAATGCTTTCAATTCAGGTATCTACGTGTTCTATCTATATCCTTAAAGGTCAAAATTCACTCTGAAGAAACCTTTTAAATGCTCATCAATTTTGGGTATCTAGGTATTCTGCTTGGATTTCTTGGGATTAAGCTTTGTTCTAGAGATGGTCCTTAAAAGCTTATCAATTGGTCTCTGTATCATCAACTTTCGAACCAATCTTATCTTTTGGTCTTCACATCATGCTTTCTAATTTTTTTTGAATTGAACGTACTGCTCATAGATTCATTCAAAGAGGGGCAAAATGTAATACCCCAAAATTGGCTCATTGCCATGATCATTAATTTTGGTCTATTTTGATCAATCCTAAGACCTATTCTAATAGGCAATTCTCATTCTGCTACTCGCTACTTGACTTAATTGTCAAATGCTTAAAACCCTAATCTGCATTAATCAGACTCTTTATTTAATTCCTATAGTATTGACTCACATTAGACACATTAAACCTATTGATTAAGATTTAATTTAATCATTAAGTATTTATACTTTAATTAAATTAAATCGTCACCTAAGGCTAATGTACTATGGAATTAAATTTATTTAATTTAATAAATATGCGTATTTTGAATAATTAAATGAAATTATTCAATTAAATAGAAAAGTTTTTTTTTAATTAATTAAGCAAAGTTATTTAATTAAATAGGAAGCCATTCCTAATTAATTAAATGAAGTTATTTAATTAAATAAGAAAAGTGTCTCTAATTAATTAAATAAAATTATTTAATTAAATGAAAAAGGTATTTATGAGAGCATATCTCATTTTATTAAATAAATATTCTTTCTAATTCTTCTCTTCAGTTCAAAAATGAAAATTCCCCGTTCACTGCTGATCAAATTAGAAGTGACCTAGATCACTTGCTTTCACACTAAAGTCTTTCTGAGATGACTGACTCTTACACTCAGGTTTGAGTTAGTTAACTCACTTTAATTTGGGAATCTTCCATCTTAACTAAACTTCATCTTCAATCCTAACCGTTGATTAAAATTGATCTCAACCGTTGATGGATTCTAGGAAAATCTATTTAAGAGACCCTCATTTCTTCATTTTGGGAGGATGAATTGAATTGCTATCAAAGTGCTATTGAAATTCATACTCACATTTGCGCACATTTGCTCATATTTTGCATATATTTGCATCCTTAGTTTAATTTTGTTTAGTATAATATGCATATGATTAATCTAGTTTCCTTCATTTGCTCTTAGATTAAATGCATATCTCATCATAGACTATATTGCATTCTCACATAGATTAGTTTCATATCATATCCTTCATTCTTAGAGGGTTTGGTTGCCTGCACCTTGATTTTGAGGATATTAAAAGGAAAAATTCTTTTAGATAGAAGGCAACAGGTCGCTTTGCAGTGAAAATCTTGGGTGAACAATCTCATGTTCATTCTAGGATGAATTCGCATAAAATGACCATGTTTAAGTGTGTGTGTTAGTATAGGCCACAATTCATGCATATAGCAAGCACCTCAGTATTAAGGTCCTAGGCCAATAGCATCAAAGCCTACAGTTTGAGATGTAGGTAGAGCTCATAGAGTGTTTACAGCGGTAGATCACCGTCAAGCAGACCATCAAGGAATAGTGGTTGAAACCATAGGAGCTATTTGAGGTACAACTCTTTCAGTGTTGTTTGATTCAGGTGCTATAGAATCATTTGTTTCTCCATCTCTAGTTGCTAAGTGTAAGCTAGATGCAGTGAAGCAAGATCATGGTTGGCAAGTGGAGCTAGCCTCAAGCATTAAGGTCTCCACATATTCCATAGTTCATACGTGTGGGCTTAGCTTAGGAGGATTTGATACTATAGTTGATCTTCAAGTTATACCTCTTGGTTCCTACGATGTTTTTTTAGGCATGGACTGGCTTGGATCTCATAGAGCTAGTATAGATTACAAGAAGAAGATTATTTTGTGTTAGGATGACCAAGGGAATGATGTGAAGATTGTTGGGATACCGAGGCCTATATTTCTACTGATGATTTCTGCTATGCAATTGAAGTGGAGTTTCCATAAGGGATGTCAGATATTTGCAGTTATAGTAAATGAGCTTGATGAGGAAGATCCTGTGAGGAAGACTTTAGATCACCCAATTTTATAGGAGTATGTAGATGTTTTTCCAAATGAGATTCTAGGCATGCCTCCAAAGAGGGACATCAATTTCAGCATCGATCTTATTCTAGGAGCAGAGCCTATCTCTAAAGCTCCTTATTGTATGACTACATAGGAATTGGGTGAGTTTCATCTTTAGCTAGATGAACTTTTGGCCAAAGGGAGCATTCAACCTAGTGTGTCACCATGGGGAGCTCTAGTGCTCTTTGTGAAAAAGAAAGATGGTTCTTTGCACCTTTGTATTGATTATAGATAGTGTAATAAGGTGATGATAAAGAACAGATATCCTCTACCAAGGATCGATGACTTATTTGATTAGATCAAGGGAGCTACAATATTCCCCAAGATTGACCTTAAGTCAGGGTACCATCAACTTCGCGTTAAGGAAGCTGACATTCACAAGACCGCCTTTCAAACTCGTTATGGACACTATGAGTTCACAGTGGTACCTTTTGGGCTAACTAATGCTCCTTCTATTTTCATGACCTTGATGAATGGGGTGTTTCGATCTTATCTTGAAAGGTTTTTACTTGTGTTCCTTGATGATATATTGATATATTCTAAGTCTCAGAAGGAGCATAAGGAATACCTGTGATTGGTTTTACAGTGCTTGAGAGACAATCAGTTTTATGCCAATGCAGTTAAGTGTGAATTCTTTAAATCAGAGATTCAGTATTTAGGGCATGTCATTTTAGGTGATTGTATTTCTGTAGACCCTGCAAAGATCTAGGCAATAGTATATTGGCCTACACCTACTAATATGTTAGAGATTCATAGTTTCATGGGTCTAGCTATTTATTATTGCGGATTTGTCCAAAACTTCTCCAGAATAGCACATCCTATCACTTCCCTTCAGAGGAAAGGAAAGAAGTTTATATGGATGAATAAATGTGAGAAAGCATTTCGGAAGCTCAAGGAGCTTTTCACCAGTGCACCGATCTTAGTAGTACCTGATCCAAAAGGTGATTTCATGGTATGTATAGATGCTTCCCTTGAAGGGATTGGAGTGGTTTTGATGCAGAATGGACAGGTGATTGCATATGAATCACACAAGCTCAAAGATCATGAGCTAAATTATCATACACATGATCTTGAGTTAGTAGTGGTAGTTCATGCTTTGACAAGGTGGAGACATTTCTTGTTGGGGCACAAATTTTAACTACATAGTGATCATCACAGTCTTCAGTACATTTTCACTCAGCCTAGTTTGAATGCTCACCAAAGGTGATGGATGAGATTTCTATGTGAGTATGACTTTGAGGTAAAGTACATTCAAGGAAAGGAAAATGTGGTAGCAGATGCTTTGAGTCATAGGAGACATGTGATATCATCTATGACTCTTAGTGTTGATTTGAGGAGTTAGATTCTTCAAGCACTTCCTATAGATTTTTGGTACCAGGAGGTGTGCAAAGAAATAAATTTAGGAAGACCTTTGGGGGGTAAGTTTTTAGGCTATGTCCTAGAGTTAGATGGTCTTTTGAGGCTTTCAAGAAGGATTTATGTGCTGCATCAGGATGAGCTTCGCACCTTGATTCTAGTAGAGGCCCGTTGTGCACCTTACTCGGCACATCCAGGTGTCAAGAAGATGCATGCTGATTTGCGATGTTTATTCTATTGGTCCAGGATGAAGCATGACATTGCTGATTATGTGGCTAGGTGTCTTGAGTGTCAGAGAGTCAAGGCAGAACACCAACATTTTGTAGGACTTTTGCAACCAAATCTAATTCCTTAATGGAAGTGGGAAATCATCTCTATGGACTTCATAGTAGGATTAACTATGATTGCTCATCATCATGATGCTATCATGGTCACCATTGATCAGTTGACTAAGGTGGAACATTTTTCACCAATCAGGTCTTCCTACATGGCAACTTCTATAGCTAATGTCTTCATGCGTGACATTTGAGACTACATGGTATTCCCCTAAAGATCATTTTGGATAGGGATCTTGTATTCACATCCACATTTTGGACATTGCTACAGCATGAGCTTGGAGCACAATTGAATTTTAGTTTGGCATATCACCCAGAGATATATGATTAGATAGAGAGGGTGAATTAGGTTCTAGAAGATATGTTAAGGATGTATGTGATGGATAGGCAGACACATTGGGAGGACTATCTCTACCTAGTGGAGTTTGCTTACAACAACGGGTATCACAATTCTATTGGCATGGCACCATTCCAGGATTTATATGGACATCCTTGTCATAAACCTTTGAGTTGGGATAGTCTTGAGGATCACATCCTATTAGGTCCTAAGATGCTTCATGATATGGAGCAACAACTAGTGCATATCCTTGAGCACTTGACTACGACACAAGATAGGCAAAAAAAGTATGCTGATGCACATAGGACAGATAGGCAGTTTGCTATGGGAGATAAGGTATTCTTGAGAGTGCATCCATGGAAGAGTTCGATCTGATATAGAAAGGGTTCAAAGCTAGCACCCCACTTTGTGGGACCATTCTAGATTCTTGAGAGGATTGGCCCAGTTGCTTATCACCTTGCTTTACCACCCAGCCTAGCTCACATTCATGATGTTTTCCATGTTTCAGTACTTAGGTAGTATATCCTTGATGTTGTACATGTTCTTGATTCAAATGCATTGCAGGTAGAGGAAGGGCAGCTAGCTTTGGAGCAAATTCATATTCTGGAGTAGCGGGAGTTGACCCTCAAGGGTCAAACCATAGAGTAGGTAAGGGTCCAATGAGACCCTACTAATGACTCTTCAGCTACATGGGAGGATGTAGCTAGATTATGAGATTTATATCCCTACTTGTTTGTAGGCTTCCAGGAGTAAGCCTAATCCTAGGGGGGTGGATGTAGTGCCTGCTCTCGTTCACATTTTTCTACATACATTATTGCTATCATGATCCAACTTTATTAGACTAGCATTGTTTTGAGACTATCAGATATTGTGCTATGGATTCAGTTGATATGTGATGAGATTACTTAGACTCTACATTTCATGTATGCATGATGATTATTACATTACTTTTAGTTATTGATGATGATTAGTTAGATGGTTATTATCACATGTTTTTTCTAATGGATACTTACCCCATACTTGCATGTGTATGGTATGTGTGTTTGTTCTCTTCATGTATGGCATTTATGATGTGGTTAAGGAAGGGTGTCGTAGTCACTTGCTAGCTAGGATCTACATGATGCATCACTTCCTGCCATTGCCTATTTAGCTTAGCATATATATTTATTGTATGTACATGTATGGATTTTATGTAGGTTGCAGGTATCGAGTATCGACTTCCCTGAATTGCCAGGATGAGCATATCCTATAGCACTGTCTCGATGGTAAGAGAGGGGAGATAAATTCTCAAGTCCAAATCCTAAGCTCTTAAACCATTTGTCCTAGAAAGGTAGGACGAGTGCTTGAGATATTTTACCTTTCAAATGTGTCAGATGACATAATTTGTGATTTTAACCCTTTAGACTGATTTTGTATGGATTGTTCTAAGATGGGTTTTCATATTTTATCTTGAAGGTCTATGGTGAATTCTCTATTAATTAAGTCTAAAATTAAAAGATTTAATTAATAAGTTAATTATTTTGGGGAAAATTAATATAATGTTATGATATTTTGATATTTAGATTTTAATTAATTAAATGGAAATTAATTGAGAAAAGAATTAAATAAAAGAAATTAAAATTAATAATAATAAAATAATAAATAAATATTATTAATAATAATGATAAAAGAATTAAAATATAAGTTATAAGTCTACCTAGGAGTAAGCGCACCCTTGATTGCACGTATGTCTACAACATAGGAGTTAGCGCACAAATTAAGCACATGGTGTCTACAACCTTGTGACTCATCTGGAAGGTTGGAGAAAGCTCGTGCTTATTTGTCAATGCTTATCTCATCTTTTGGTTGTTTCTAGAGACATTCTAGGTGCTTCCTGAGAGTTCTTTATATTTAGGCACTCCTAGAAGCTCGGGGAGCATGTTTGGGGTAGATCTGCGAGCATTGGAGAAGGAAGGAGCTTGCTTTGCAGATTCTAAGGAGAAGTGATTTAGCATCAGTGTCCAGGTAGACACTCATGATTTTGCATATGATATTTCACTTCTTGCACTTCCTGTCTTCTTCGTGTCTTTTGAATGCTTTCTGAGGATTTCATGTGTTGAATATCTTGGTTGTATGCATTCTTGTCATGGGTAGTTAGATTTCTATATGAGAAAATCCCACATGCATAAATCTGAGGAATCTATGGGACTAGGGTTTTAGATGTTTATGGACAAACCTATTAGAAGGATTAATTAGGTAAATCTGAAAAAAGATCATTATAGGAGAAATCTTATTTTAAAAAATAAAAATTGGAAAGGCCTTTTTGTTTAAAAATTATGTATATATTACATTATTAAGAAAACATTATATATATATATATATATATATAAACAAATCTGATAACATTTATTAGAAAAATTTATATAAAAAAAATTATATATAATAAAGCGTTGCAGAGAAAATGTTTAAAATCAAATTATTTAATTGCTGCATGTTTTGGGAAAACATTTTTTGAAAACATTATTAAAAAAATATTAAAAATTTGGGGGAGGGCAGGACATGTCCACTGTTGGATACAATTAAGTAATTGTGTATTGTCTTTGATGTTACACAAATGCCATATCAGTTATCAGACAGAGTCTACCGAGTTCTGTTGGTCAGGAAAATAGTTTACAGAGTCTACCAAGCTCAGTCGGTCAGTAAAGCCTTTTGCAGTGTATACCGAGCGTTCTTGTATGTCACACGGTGAGTTAGTGTTAACCGAGTTCACACGGTAAGCTAAGGAAATTTTAGTTCTTACCGAGATCACTTGGGTATCAAAGGATTTTGTAGTAGACGGTTAGTGTTAACCGAGTTCACACGGTAAGCTAAGGAAAGCTTAGTTTTCACCGAGCTCACTCGGTAGTCGAAGACAGCTTTTACCGAGTCTAGTCGATCTCCAAAGGAAGTGGCAGGTTTACCAAATTCCCCGGTAATTGTAGTTTTTACCGAGTTCTGCCGGTTAACACAGGAAGTAGTTTTTTTTTGTTCTTTGTTCTGTATTGACCGAGCACCGTCGGCCAGTGAAGAATTTTGTTTTGATTGTTAGTTCAAGCCGACTTTGGAATATGTTTTGTCAAGTTGGTTGGGCCGACCTGGTATTATGTATAGTATATAAAGAGGTGCTCAAGATGCGGAAAAGTGTGGAATAGAGAGTGTATACGGATAGTGCAAGGAAGTGCAAGGAAGAGACTTCTGTGTGCCTAAGCAGAGTTGAGCAGAGGGAAATCTTGGAGTTGCAAAGATATATTTAATCAGTAAGGATCTTGTGGAGCTAAACTAAGATCTGTATTCAGCAAGATAAGTTGCATATATTTTCAGATCATTCATTGTTGCTTTCTAATCATTGTAACAGTGATTCCAAAATCTCCTAACAGAGTTGGTTTAACAGCCATTCCATAAATCCTTTAACAGGGTGGCAATTCAGTTGAATTGTTCTAAAGACCTCTTACAAGGCCACTCCTAACAGGGTGATTAAATCCTCTAACAGGGTCACACCTAACAGTGTGTTTTGTAACCTTTAACAGGGTTGGCTCCTAACAGGGCTCACTTCAGAAGAGTGAAAATTGGTGACTAGTTGCTGGTGGTTTTTCCCATATTGGGTTTCCACGTAAATCTGGTTTCTACTATGTTCATGATTACTTTCTTTTGCATGGTCGCTTATTTCAGTAAATGCTTAATAAATTAACTAAACATCTATCAAGTTTTAAGCAGTAATTTATGTGTTTACCGAGTAGCAGTAGCAACTAAGTTTAAGGCATCTTTGGGACTGTTGAATTTGTTTTTGTGGTAACTGATTCACCCCTCCCCTCTCAGTTACCCCATCTTCATTTTCCAACAGTCCACATGCCTCCCCATTGTCTCTGTGATGTCGGCAGACATTTGCTGGTAGGTACTTGCGTCAACAGGCCTGTGATAATAGAGGCTACACGGCCACTGCAAGAGTCGCACGGTGACTGACCACACTTATGTGTGTGCAGTACTGCCTGTGACTAATAAATCATAGGGTATGATATTGTTATTACGTTTTATGTTTTAAAATCATTTAAAAATATTTCATTTATTATAATCTTAAAAATATATATATTAATAATTTCTAAATATTAATTATTATATATTATTAAATATTAATTATTATATATTATTAAATATTAATTATTATATAATATTAAATATTAATTATTATATAATATTAAATATTAAATATTATTAATTATTATGTTTATTATAAATAAAATTTTATTAATTGATTATTTCTTTTAATAATTAATCATTTTATAATAATTTAGTTTAATAATATAAATCTAATTTAATTAGATTTAAATGAAGGATAGATAATTGAGGATGAATTGTATTTGTTTACATTGAATTTTCTATGTCTTATTGGAACACAATGGCGGTCTTCTTCAAATATTGTATATATCATACACTCTTAGAAACATCTTAAAATATTGATTTAATGGGTTATGGGGAAAATACTTTTATCTACCAATCATATACATGGGTTAGGTAAAAATGTACAAATTTCTCCATTCGATATCTAAATTTGAAAATGAAAACTGAAACCCCCACACTTAATTCAACTATGTAACTCTAGCAAACCTAAACATGTGCTTGTATTTTGTGTCTTCTCTATGCTATCTATTTTGGGTTTTTGGGTTGACTAGTTTGTTGACTAGTTATAGGACGTCTACCAAAGGCTCGGGGGTTATGATTGTGATGTCATGATGATGTCTTTTGATCTCAATCTTTTCAAACCCAACCATGGTTATGTGATGGCATGCTCTATGGTGCGTGTGTGGTTTATTGATTGCTATTGTTTCCAGTCTTCTTGTGTAAGCTGTGACATATGTAACCATTTATGAGTAACGATCAGTTGTATTTGGATTACTTTCCAGTCACCTTGATGAGATTGAATTGTTTATTTGATCTTGATGATGTCATGTTGTGACATGTTTTGACTCGACCATTTTGGAGTCTTTGATCAGTATTATTATTTTCTTGATATGCCTTTTTGGTTGCTTGTTGAGAACCAAAGGATATTGTGATTTTCATTGATACCTTCAGTTGCCAATAGAGAACTGTTGTGGTCATGATTATCTATGGATTTATTTCAATTGCTCATGGAGATTTGATGTTCTTATTGTGGATTATCTTTTGGTACTCTTCCAGTCGCTTGTATAGAACTGTGGTGATTTTGTGATTTATGATTCCATGAGCCTAGGGTAGGTTATCTACTTGTAGTGTCAAGAAGTGGGTTGCAATGGCTGCTAGGGTAACTCATTGTAAGTTGTTTAATAAATGAAAAAATACACCTAATACTTACTTAAATGAATCTAATAAGATAATTGTTTGTTCTCGCCCATGCCTCATGTGCTAGTACAGACTAGGATGGGAGTAGAGAGAATGCATGGTTGTGACCTTGCGTTTCGTAGTATGCCTTGTCTGTATGAGAGGATACTAGTGGCCACATAGGGATCACTAGGGGGGCAGGGTCTATAAAGAGACTACCAAGGTAACTCTAACATGATTCGTGTGATGACACTTTCCCGCTTACATAGTAGGTTTCCTATGTGTCTTGTGCACCTCTGGGATTAGATATTGGTTTGTGATTAGAACCCTTTGAGTTAGTATACCTTTAGGATTCTTGGACTTAGAGGGTATTTGTGCTATGTGATTTGATAGCCTATTCAGGACTTGAGATTATCTCCTCAGTGCAGTGGGGGCCATTTAGGTTCCACGCAGTTAGGTGGTAGTGCTTATTCACTCTTATCATTTGAGATCTGTCTGAGATACCATGGCTGATGCTTTCTTTATTGGCATCTAGCTTCACTCTGTTCTTGGATTATGATGGTGAACGCGTATCCTTATATTGATGATTAGCATATGTTAGATGATGTTATTTACTTATCTTATTTTTTTAATTTGCATGTTAGATTTCTTTCTGCACATAATGTCATATGTTTTAGGAGTGACATTCCTACTATGTTAATACAAATGATCTCTTCGGTGATTTGGAATGTTACGCACAGAGGGATGGCTAGGACCCACGATGGTCTAATGATGCTATTTATGGTTGGATAGAATCGTGCACTTAGATAATTATGTGTTATGATTTATGATAATCTTTTACAATAGATGATTATATATTCTATGATGATGTATCATGTATGACATGCGGTTTCATTTACTTTATTGCACTTGCATCATGGATTAAAATAGGATGATGTACTTTATTTAGCACATGTATATTCTTTTAAGCCTTTCATACCCTATGGCATGTATAGTGGATGATTGAGCATTCTGAAATGTAATTTACCAAGGGACATATGGACCAAAGTATATTGTTTAAGAATGTTGGACTTTTCATTATTATTTCATGATTTCATGTGGATGTGGTATTAGATGGAATTAATGATAGTTAATTTAAAAGTGATTCAACATTAAGGGATCCTTAAGGAATGTAACCTAATTTGTATACTTTCAGTTGAATGTGTGTTATTGCTTCCATTACTATGTGTATGTTATGAATGGTTTTACTTTCATGTTTCAAAAAAAAAAATTGCTACCAAACTTAGTGGAACTTTAGGTTAATTAGTTTGGATCCCTTGGTGGGGCATTATACTCCTACAATAGACACTTGGGGTTAATAAATAACTGATGTCTACATCAGGCACTACTCATATTCTTACTTGAGTCATAAAGATCCAACTTAGCTTGTGTAATCCAAGAACTATCTTCAATTGGATTGTCTTTCCGCTAAACTAGGTATTCCAAATAATCTTTTCCTCTTGTGCTTTTGCTTATCCTAGTATCCAAAACTCTTTCAATGCCATCAACTTTCTTCTTAGGATAATTTGGTTTATCAATTGCTTCATTATCTGATTCAAGGTACTCATATATGTTTAGAATGTTGAATATGGGTGAAATATCCATATCTTATGGTAATTCAATCTCAAAAGCATTACCTCTTTCAAACTTCTTAAGAATTTTATAAGGCCTGAACTTCTTTATTTTTAGCTTGCTATAGATTCCAACTAGAAATTCATTCTTCTTCAAGTAAAATATTACTTCATCTTTAACTTCAAAAGATTTATGTCTTCTTTTATGATCCATTCTTTTTTTATGTATAAGATTACTGTTATTCAAGTTATCTTTAACTTTTTGATGTAGTTTCTTCATAAAATCAGCAAATTCTTTAGCCTCTACACTCCTACTTGTTTCCATACTCAAGTCTCTCAATCCTATAGTTCCCTTAGCATGGTATCCAGTAAAAATCTCAAATGGTTTTCTCTTATTACTTCTATTCACATAATTATTATATGTAAACTTTGCTTGTGCCAAAACCAAATCCTGATTAGAAGGCTTATCCCCAACAAAACATCTCAACAAGTTACCTAAGCTTTTTTTTACAACTTCACTTTGTCCATCTATTTAAGGGTGAAATGTAGAACTAAACTTCAACTCTATATTCAGCTTCTTCCAAAGTGTCTTCCAAAAATAACTAGTAAACTTATTATCTCTATCTGAAACAATAGAAATAGGAAAACCATGCAATCTTACCACTTACTTGAAGAATAATTCAAAAATGCATCACATGTTTTCTTACAAGGTATGAAATGAGCCATATTTGAAAAATTTTCAACCACAATAAAGATAGAATCATTATGTTGGATATAATTGACTAATTGTGTGTTATCTTTGATGTCACACAAACATCATATCAGTTGTCAGGTAGTGTCTATTGAGCTCACTCGAGTGTCAAAGGAAATTATGGTAAAAAAAAATGTTAACCAAGCTCTCATGGTTAATGAAGGAAAGTTGGTTAGAGTTAGTATTAACTGAGTTCTCTCAGTTGCCAAAGGATTTGTGCAAAGTTCACAGTGTTAACTGAGCTTCTGTTGGTTAACAAAGGGAATCATTTTAGGACCAATGTCTACTGAGCTAGGTTGGCTATCAAAGGATTTTGTTGATTTGGGATATGAAGTTTAATTATTTCAAGTATTGATTCCAGTCAACTATGGTAATGATTATTGTTCATTGTAATTTGTAGTGAGCCAACTTGACAATCTGAATGATATAAATATAAGGTCAAGTTATGATTTTTTGTAGCATGTAAGTGTATTAATTGATTGAAGGAAAGTGTGAGTGAACTTGAAGGATGGTTAGATATCGTTGTGGAGTAGAAAATTAATATTTGATCAGGAAAGATCAATTTTTTTTTAATAGAATAGAGATCTAGATTCAACATTTCAGTTGCATCTCAAGCAGGTCATTTCCTTGTTACTTTCTTATCATTGTAGCAGTGATCCAAAATCTCTTTAACAAAGTTGGTTTAATAGGCAATTGTAAATCTTTTAATAAGGTGATAGTTTCATTGAATTATTTTAAAGACCTCATACAAGGCCACTCCTAATAGGGTGATTAAATCCTCTAACAAGATCACACCTAACAATGTGTTTTATAACCTTTAACCAGGTTGGCTCCTAACATGGCTCACTTCAAAAGAGTGAAAATAGTAACTAGTTACATTAATCATTTTTCTCATATTGGGTTTTCACATTAAATCTAGTGTCTCTTGTGTTCATTTCTTTTCTCTCATGTTTTCAAATTATTACTATTGATGTTAGATCTGCTAAAGTTAAACATACTTTGCATTTACTGATTTACATCATTTTTAGTATGTTTACCAAGTGATAGCAGTAATTATTTTTGTTAGACATCTAAAGGATCTATCGATATATTTTGTAGTAATCAATTCACCCTCCCTCTCAGTTACTCCATCTATATTTTCAACATTTGGTATCAAAGCTTTTGGTGCTTGCAGGAAAGGTTTCAAGGACCTAAGCCAAAGATTGGGATGTCTTACAAGAGAGAAATTCCAAAGCTTAATAGAGACAACTTTTTAGCATGGTAGGGACTTATGAGACTTCATCTAGCTTCCATTAGTGATTCAGGCTTGAAATACCTTGATGAAGAATACACAACTCCTATTGGTGCATTATCTATTGGAGATATTGCTAAGAAAAAGAACCATAACACCATGATGATAGATATTGTATTTGCTCTTAGCTATGATGAATTTGATGAGATCAAGGACTATAAAACTTCTTTCGAAATGTGGAATAAGCTAAAGGAAATCTATGGTGGTGATGACAATGTGAGGAGAGCCAAAGTAGAAATCCTTAGAGGAAAATTTGATCATATGAGAATGAGAGAAGATGAAAATATTGCCAACTATGTGGAAAGGGTCAAAGCCAGTGTTAGTGCAATTACAGCATTTGGAGGAGAAATCAAAGAAGAAACTATTGTAAGTAAAATTCTCAGAACATTACTTATTATCTATGCAATTAGAGTATCTACTATTTAAGAAAGGAGGTGTGAGATAAATCATAGGATAATTTTGGATACCTTAGTAGGAAGATTGATAGCTTTTGAGCTAGACAACTTTGACAACTATGTTCTAGCTTCCAAAACTGTTGAGTCTACTTTTGAGACCAAAATTTCACTCAAAGAAAAAGGAAAGAAGACAAAAGAAAATCAATCAGAAAGTGAAAAGGAAATGAGGGAAAGCTTAGATAGTGATCTTGAAGTTGTTGAAGCTTTACTTGCAAGGAAATATTCTAGAAGTAGAGGAAAATATATAGGTGAAATTTCCTTAATCTATTTTTCATGTGAAGAAGTTGGTCATATTGTTGCTAGGTGCCCAAACAAAGATAAGGATGAAAAGAAGAGTCACAAATACAAAGACAAAAAGGATTTCAAAGGTCATAAATAATACAAGGACAACGGTAAGAAAACTTATTTTATGGCTAAGGATTTTGATAATAGTGAAGATGAAATAGTTTACATTACTGTAAAAGATGAGTGTGATGATGAAGGAGATAAGATGGCACTTATCTCTCATGTTAGCCAAAATGATACATGGATCATAGATAGTGGATGTTCACATCATATGACTAGAGATAAAACAAAGTTTGAACAATTTGAACATTATGATGGAGGAAGTGTAAGATTTGGAAACAATGAACCTTGTTGCATAAAAGGAAAGGGCCATATTTCTTTAACCAATGAACTTGTATGTGACAATGCTTATTGGGTTGAAGGACTAAAGCATAATTTTCTGAGTGTGGCACAACTTACCAAAATTTGATTCAACGTATAATTCATGCATGGCAAGGCAAGACTACTGGATGACAAAGGAAAACTAATTAGATCAAGCAAATAAACAAAAGGTAACCTATTTTATCTTGATCTTGGTAATTGCTCATGTTTTATTGCTCAAGTTGAAGAAAGTTGGCTATGGCATAGAAGGTTATGTCATGTAAATTTTGAATTTTGATAACATGGTCAAAATAAGCAAATTTAAGAAAGTAAGAGGCATTCCTAGTTTGAAGAAACCAGATGTTGGTTTATGCAAGAACTGTCAAATTGGAAAAATGTGAAAGACTAGTTTTGAAAGTGAAAACTATCAATCTAAAGATATCTTAGAAATTTTTCATACTGACCCATGTGGACCCATTGGAATAGAAAGCTATAGTGGAGAAAAATTCTTTATTCTTTTTGTTGACGACTACTCTAGAATGATGACTGTTATGTATTTAAGAGAGAAGTCAGAAGCATTTGAGAAATTCAAATGGTATTTGACAAGAGTAGAGAAAGAAATAGGGAAAAGATTGAATGATTAAGATTAGACAGAGGTGGTGAATTTATCTCCAATGAATTCAAAAACTTTTGCATTGAAAGAGGAATTAAAAGACATGTATCAACCCCTGGAACTCTAGAGCAGAATAGAATAGCTGAAAGGAGAAACAGATCCATCATGGATTGTGCAAGGATTTTGATGATTGAAAAGAACGTCGCTATCAAATACTAGAAGGAAGCTATTAGAACTACAGTCCATACTTTGAACTGAGTTTAGTTGAAGAAGGATTCAGACAAGACTCCCTATGAATTGTGGTATGGCTACAAATCCAATGTAAGTTACCTAAAAGTATTTGGAAGTAAATGTTATATCTTGAAAGATTCTAGAAAAGGAAAGTTTGATGTAAAAAGTGATGAAGGTATATTTCTAGCATACTCCAAGAAAAGCAAGGCATATAAATGTTTAAATTTGTCTACTCTCAAAATCATAGAAAGTGCATATGTGAGAATTGATGAGTTTGCAGAAAAGGA
The DNA here is from genome assembly GCA_028749045.1 of Cupressus sempervirens. Taxonomy (NCBI): domain Eukaryota; kingdom Viridiplantae; phylum Streptophyta; class Pinopsida; order Cupressales; family Cupressaceae; genus Cupressus; species Cupressus sempervirens. Next base: position 548,944,711 of record CM053783.1, read on the forward strand.
TGAAGAAGAAAGCAAGAAAGAACCAGAAGACTATAGAAGGTTTTTCTACTATGAATTTGACACTTTGCCAGGTACATTTGATAATAAGGATACTACATCTACCAAGCCCAGTACATTTACCGAGTCACAAATAGTTTAGATTGAGTCACATGAATCCAAGTTATAGTCTGAAGCTACCGAGCCAATGCCTACCAAGTCTAAAGGACCCGAGCCATAGATAGAACAACTTGAGTCTCAAATTGAAATTAAAGAGGAAGACAATGCAATTCATTCAAAAGGCAAGGAACTTGTATTAGCCAAATATGTTAGAAAGCATCATAGACTTGATCAGATTATTGGAGATAAAATAGAAGGTTAAGTGTTAAAGATGCAATAGAAAATGAAATTTGGATTGAGGCTATGAATGAAAAAATTGAACAAATAGAGAAGAACAAAACCTAGACTCTTGTACCTAGGCCCAAAGACAAAAATGTGATTGACACAAAATGGGTATTCAAGAATAAGTTGAATGAAGATGGCAAGGTATCAAGAAACAAAGCTAGATTGGTATGTAAAGGCTACTCTCAAGAAGAAGGCATTGATTATGGTGAAACTTTTACTCCTATTGTAAGATTGGAAGGTTTCAAGACCTTACTTGAATATGCAACACATAAAGGATTTAAGGTATATCAAATGGATGTTAAATCTACATTTCTCAATGGTATTCTTGATAAAGAAGTCTACATTGAACATTGATCCAGATAAAGGGACATGGTTTGCAAGCTGCACAAAGCTTTGTATGGTCTAAAAAAAATCCTAGAGCATGTTATGAAAGATTACATAACTACCTTATGCAGATTGGTTTTTAGAGAACTAATTTTAATAGTAGTTTGTACATCAAGGAAGAACTAGATAACAAGATTGTATTGGCAAAAATATTTGTGGATGATACTTTATTTACAGGGAATGATGATCTATGCAAAGAATTTTTAGAGCAAATGAACAAAGAGTTTGAAATGTCTATGTCTAGTGAGATTAAGTTCTTTGTTGGATTGTAGATACAAAAGAGCAGGAATGGTATCTACATCACTTAGTCTAAGTATATCAAGGAGATACTCAAGAATTTTGGTATGGAAGATTAAAACTAGTTGGAACTCCCATGTGTACTGGATTAAAGCTTACCAAAGATGATGCCACAAAAGAGGTAGATCAGATCTTGTATAGATCAATGATTGGAAAATTATAGTATGTAGCTCATAAAGACTTGATATTGCTCTTGCAGTTGGTATAGTGGCAAGATTCTCAGAAAAACCTACAGAAAATTATATGATGACAATTAAAAGAATCTTGAGATCTTTGAAAGGCATTGAAGACTATGGATTATGGTATAAACTTGGAGGAAATCTAGACCTAAAAGTGTTTACTAATGCTGATTGGGTAGGAAATATTGATGTTAGAAAAAGCACAAGCAGTGGAGCATTCTTTCTTGGTAAAAGGTTGGTATCTTTGACAAGCAAGAAGCAAAACTACACATCCCAATCCATGACAGAAGCAGAATATGTTGCAATAGTAGTAAATTTCTCTAACATTAATTGGTTTAGAAAATTGTTGCAAGGTATGAAGGTTGAAATCAAGGAACTAGTTGTCATGTTTTGTGGTAATGCAAGTCTAATTAACATATCAAAGAATCTAGTGATGCATTCCAAAACCAAGCATATTGATAAAAAAATATCATTTTGTCAGAGAACTAGTGTATGACAAAGAAATTATATTGGAATATGTCTATACAAAAGAACAAATTGCAGACATATTTACCAAGCCATTACCTAAGGATGCATTCTTGTATCAAGGAGACAAGTTAGGGGTCATTCCCTTATTTGAAGCTCACTAAATGAAGCTTTCATGACGCATCAATAGGAACCTAGTTGAAGATAAATCAATTAATGCTACATAATCAAGAGAACATTTCATATGAATGAGTACTCAAGGTACATTGATCCTCCTTTGGTATGTGTTGTTTTTGGCCTGTGTTGCCAAAGAGGGAGAGTTTACTATCATATCTTTCTAAAAAAAAAAATGAGAAAGAAGTTATCTAATTCATTCATAAAGGAATATTATTGCATAAAAGAGAAGCTTGTGGTATAAAATCTAAGAGGGAGAAACTTTCTGTCAAAGAAAGTCTTGTTCTCAAATTTCATTGTGCTATGACATGTTGTGTTGCCATCAATGCCAAAGAGGGAGATTGTTGGATATAATTGACTAATTGTGTGTTGTCTTTGATGTCAAAACTATGTTATATCAGTTGTCAAGGAGTGTCTACTAAGCTCACTCAGGTGTCAAAGGAAATTATGGTCGAAAATAGTGTTAACCAAGTTCTCCTACTTAACAAAGGAAAGTTGGTCAGAGTTAGTATTAACTGAGTTCACTTAGTTGCCAAAGGATTTGTGCAAAGTTCACAGTGTTAACCAAGCTTCTATTGGTTAACATAGGGAATCATTTCAGGACCAATGTTTATTAAGATGGGTTGACTATTGAAGGATTTTGTTGATTTGGGACATGAAGTTTAATTATTTCAAGTATTGATTCCAGCCGACTATGGTAATGATTATTGGTCATTGTAATTTGTATTGAGCTACCTTGACAATCTAAATGATATAAATATAAGGTCAAGTTGTGATTTTCTGTAGCATGTAAGTGTATTGATTGATTGAAGGAAAGTGTGTGAGCAAACTTGAAGGATGGTCAAATATCCTTGTGGAGTAGCAAAGTAATATTCAATCAGGAAGGATTGGGTTTTTGTGAATAGAACAGAGATCTAGATTCAACAATTTAGTTGCATCTCAAGCATTTCATTTCATTGTTACTTTCTTACCATTGTAGTAGTGATCCAAAATCTCTTAATAGATTTGGTTTAACAACTAGTTGTAAATCCTCTAACAAGGTGATAGTCCCATTGAATTGTTTTAAAGACCTCTTACAAGGCCACTCCTAACAAGGTAATTAAATCCTTTAACAAAGTCACACCTAACAGTGTGTTTTGTAACTTTTAACTAGGTTGGCTCCTAATAGGGCTCACTTCAGAAGAGTTAAAATAGTAACTAGTTACATTGGTAGTTTTTCCCATATTGGGTTCCCACATTAAAATGGGTGTCTCTTGTGTTCATTTCTTTTCTCTCATGTTTGCAAATTATTACTATTGATGTTAGATCTACTAAAGTTAAACATACTCTACATTTATCAAGTTACAACATTTTTAGTATGTTTACCGAGCGACATCAGTAATTAGTTTTGTTAGACATGTAAAGGATCTATCGATATATTTTGTAGTAACTAAGTGCTCCCCCCCCAGTTACTCCATCTATATTTCAAACACATTACCCCTCTGAGTTCTAGATAAACCAAGAACAAAGTCCATACTGATATCTTCCCAAGGCTTATCAAGTACAGGCAAAGGTGAATACAATCCCAAATTCTAACTAGTTCCTTTTTTTGTTTGACAAATTCTAATACTTCTTACCATTCTTTGCACATCTTTATAAATCTATGGCCAAAATAATCTCTTTGAAATCAATTTTACTATATTATCAATCCCAAAATGTTTAGAAAGTCCACCACTATGTTTCTCCTTCATTATGTTTTTTCTCATAGATCCTCTAGGTATGGATAAATGAATTCCTTTAGACAAAATTCCTTCTTGAATGAAATAATTATCCCATTCATCACTCACTATTTTTTCTTTACAAGCTTTCCAAGGTTCTGCAAAATCAATATCACTTTGGTATAAATTTTTCAAACCATCAAAACCAAGTATCTCAACTCTCACCTCAATCAACAAATTTCTCCTTTTTCTCAAGGCATCAAAAACTTTATTCAATTGTCCACTTTTATGCTTCAATGAAAAGGAAAAACTTTCCAAAAACTCAACCCACTTCATTGTTAGAAACAATAGTCCACCAAGATAACTAAGAGGGCAAGGAAGGGGGTGAATTAGTTATCTAATAATTAAAACATTTATCTTCTTTAAAAAAACTTAACTATTAAACCAAAGTAAACAACAACCATAATAAGATGTACATAGACAATTACACTAGATATGTTAACTAGGGAAACCCTTAATCAGAGAGAAAACCCTAGTGGGAATGATGCCCAAAAGATGATGTATGAATTTAAATATTACTTGTTAGAGGATGGACTTTTTTAGGAGTCTATTACAACATTTGGTACATAGAGTCCCTATTAGGAGACTTTGAATCCCTATTAGGAGTTGTAGTACAATGTATGCAAGAAGAGCCCACTGCCCAAACATGCAATATTAACTACAAGAAGAGCTCATAGCTCAAACATGCAATTTATTGTTATGTTCTTATTTCCTTTATTTTTTAAATTGAACCAAACATTGTTAGACCTTGTAGACTAGCTCATGAACCTCAGATCACTCAGAAAAACCTCAGCAATGAAGTTTCCTTTACTTTCACTCTGCTCTTGCTCAACTTTGCATTCTGCTCTTTTTGTTGCTTACAAATATCATCCATATCCATATACATCCATATCATGATAAAGGAAAATTTCATTCCTTTATATTGAGTTCATAAAATAATTCTATGAGTCAGCTATCAGATGTTCTCAATTAATCATTATAGGACCACATTAAAAACACATTACACTTAGCGATACCATTAATCTTCTGCCTTGAAATTTGAATAACTTTTTTTACATGCAATATTATGATGAGAAAACTTAGCCACATCAACATCAATATTTCTTCTACACATCCTCAACCTTGATTAATAGAATAACAATTTTTCTAAGAGATATAATAAGTTTACCAGAACATGCCTCTATAAACTCTATCTCAAGATGAACATTACCATAACTTACATAACTTCTTCCAAACTTATTATTTCTTCATCTAACATGAACTACATATAATAGATAGTCAAACATATCTTCCATAACCTCAGATAGTGATAATACTTAACTAGCTATCCATACCAACTTGATCGTTCCATTATTCTTCTATCAGATACCACACAAGACTGTTATGTTGACATTAATGAAAAACTCAGTCATGAATGTAACATATCATCATAGTAACATATCTAAAATACTCTCCCATAGGAATATCATCAACATTCAGGCTTTCAAAAATCTCTCAACAATCTCCCCCTTTTGAATTGATGGTAACATAGATGAAAAACATCTAGTTCCAAGAATACCAACAAAAGATTGTTCATCTTTCTTCATCAATCATTCTCCCCATTGATATACTTCAATGTTTTTTCCATCAAACTATCATTCCATGTTGTACTTCTCCTCATGATCTTCTCATGATGTAGTACTTTTTCCCAACATATTTTTCATGCTAAACTTCTCCCCCATTGACATCAATGTCAAAGGTTTCAACAACCAACCTCACTACATCAAACTCTGTAATAACTAATTCTTACTAGCTAATGTGTTCAAATACATTGTTCAAAAACAACATCCAACAAGAGTTATAGATGACTCTATCCATCAAAGATACTCCCCCATACAAGAAACATCAACATTCAGTCTAGACAACAATGGTGCTCTATTACACTAGATTGATGCATTCTTGCATCTTCTACTCTGATGTAGGAAGGGGCATATCCCCTAGCATACCTCAAAAATACTCAAAAGTATCTTTGGGAAGAGACTTAGTGAATATATTTGCATTCTACTCTTTAGTGCCCACATACTCAAATCTAATTTCCTTATCTGCAACTTTCTCTCTAAACATGTGATACTTAATAGAAATGTGCTTAATCTTCGAATGCAATATTGGATTCTTACATATATTTACTGTGCTTGTGCTATCACAATGTATGAAAATAAGTTCACTAATTTCTATCCTTATATCCTTGAACATCTACTTCATCCAAACAACTTGATTGCAATTGTTTGCTACTACAACATATTCTACTTCTGTTATACATTGTGATGTACAATTCTGCTTCTTGCTCAGCTAAGAAACCAATCTTCCTCCAAGAAAGAAGGCTTCAACAATGGTGCTCTTTCTTTCATCCATACTACCTACCCAATCAATACCAATATGAGCACTTAGAGTAAAATCATTAGATCTATCATACCAAAATCCAAACTCAGATGTTCCTTTTAGATATCTAAATATCCTTTTGACTACTACATAATGTGCTTCTCTGGGATCATCTTGAAATCTCAAAACAATTCCAACTACATTTTCTATATCAAGCCTTGTGTGAGTCAGATATTGCAAACCTCCAATCACAAATCCATACTTCTTCTCAATAGTAGGTGTCTCATCTTTTGTAGATAACTTGTGTCCAGTTACCATAGGTGTTCTAATAGGTTTACATGTTTCCAAACTAAACCTTTTTATTAAATCCTTTAAGTACTTAGTCTAATAAATAAAGATTTTTTCTTTATTCTATACAATCTACAATCCTAGAAAATATTTCGTTTCTCCTATCGTACTCATCTCAAATACTTTCTTCATCTCTTCCAAAAACTTCTCACTTTCCTCATCATTTCCTCCAAATATGATATCATCAACCAATATTACCAAAATCATCAAAACATCATCAAATTCTTTCAAGTAGATATTATTGTCTATCATACCTTTGATATATCTAAGCTTTGTCAAATACTTGTCCAAACTTAGATACTAGGTTCTCGGTGCTTGCTTCAAGCCACAATGATTTCTTTAGTCTGCATACTATGTCCTTGTCATCTATCAAAGGACAAGCTTTAGGTTTTTCAATGTATACCTCTTCTTCAAGTTCTCCATTTAGAAATGCTAACTTGACATCCATTTGATATACTTTGAATTTCTTTTATTCTACATAGGCTATGTATAATCTCATTGCTTCTATTCTAGCCATTGGAGCATAGGTCTCATCATAGTCTATTCCTTATTGATGTAAATAGCCTTTACATACCAATATTTCTTTGTTCCTTACAACTTCACCTTGTTCATTCATCTTGTTCCTGAACACCCATTTAGTTCTTATCACATTCTTGTCTACTAGTCTGGGAACCAATTCTCACTTCTCATTCTTTACTATCTAATCCAATTCCTCTTTCATAGCTTGTTTCCAATAATAATTTTTACATGATGCATTTGCATTCATAGGTTCAACTTGAGATATCAAACATAATTCTTTATTGACTTTGCTTCTTTTCATCAAACCTTTTTCTTTGCTTTTGATGATCTGCTCAGATGGGTGATTCTTTATCATATTCTTTCCCAAAGTAGGAGTTTCTATCTCAACTCTTGGCTCTACTAAAGATTACAAGCTTTATGCCTACCTTAGCTCTCCTTCATTTTACAAATCATTGTTAGTCTCAAGAAATACTCCATCATTTCTTGGTTTAGTAACAACATCATCATCTGAATTGTAATCAATTATGCTCTCCTGTATCTTGAATTTCTCATCAATTCTCACATTTTCACTTTCCATTATAGTCTTAGTTCTTAGATTATAGTATTTATAAGCCTTAATTTTCAATGAATAACCAAGAAACATACCTTCATCACTTCTAGCATCAAACTTACCAACATCATCATCTCTTTTGATATATCACTCACTACCAATTTTTTTGAAATACTTCACTATAGGTGAGTGACCAAACCATAGTTCATAAGGGGTCTTGTTTGTGTCTTTCCTTACTTTTAGTCTATTTAGAGTGTAGACTATTATATTCATAGCTTCTCTCCAAAACATCTCAGATACATCATTCTTAGTTAACATAGCTCTTGCTGCTTTTGTAACTAACATGTTCCTTCTCTCTGCAATGCCATTCTATTTAGGGGTTCTTGGAGTTGATAATTGTATTTTGATTCTATTTTCTTCACAAAATATGTTAAAATCATTTGGAGTAAATTATCCTCCTCTGTCTAATCTTAAATATTTAATATTCATACTAGATTCATTCTCAAATCTATTCTTGAATATCTTAAACTTATTAGATGCCTCATATTTCTCTTTAAGAAATGCAACCCACATCATTCTAGAAATGTCATCAACTAGAATCATAAAATACCTTTCACCATAGAATCCTTTATTCTTTGTAGGACCATTGAGATCTATATGTACAATCTCCAATTTTTCTATAGTAGTAAACTTCTTCCAAGGAAAAGAAGTTTTGCTATGCTTTGCCAAAACACACTCCTTGCAAATTGTGTTAGTAGACTTAACAATCTTAGACAAATATCTAATTGCAAACATACTACTAGTCTTCACAATATTTTCAAAGTTTATATGAAAAAATTTCTTATGCCATAACCAACTATCATCTATCTTAGCAACTAAACATGTCATTTCAATAGGATTCAACTAAAATATGTTACCTCTAGATGTGGTTCCTGTTCCAATTACCTTTCCATCTTTGTCTTTGATCATGTTTGTCTTTTCTATGAACTTAAATTGATAACCTTTGTCCACTAATTATCCAACACTCAAAAGATTGTGCTTTAAACCATCAAAAAAGTATACATCCTTAGTGTTAGTTTTACCATCAAGAGTTATAAATCCAATACCTTTAACTTGATATGTTGCATTGTTTCCAACTCTAACAATGCCTCCATCTTGACTTTTGAAGTCCACAAACTTGTTGATGTCACTAGTCATATGATTTGAACAACCTCTATCAATTATCCAATTAGATTTCTTCTCAACCTGTGATACCAAAGCTACCTTCTTTGGACTTTCTTCTTTAATTGCTAGAAATCCAATTTCATCATCACTAGTACTTAATACTTGTTCATCAGAATCATTATCTTCATTTGCATACAAACAATCTCTATCTTTTGTAGGCTTATGATTTTCCTTATATTTTTTTTGCATTTTAGGACACTTAGATGCATAATGACCATATTCATCACAAGTCCAACATTTAAATATTTTCTTACCATCTTTTTCTCTTCTTATCAGAAGGGATACTCCTTCTTCAATCTTTCTATCCTCATCATCTCTACTACTACTAGAAAAATCTCCTCTAGTACTTGTGCTCCTTGATAAACTAGGTAAAATATTCAAGGCACTAAAAGTTGTCTCTATTCTAGTCAATTCTCTAGACTGTCTAAGATCATGCTCAACTACTCCAAGTCTTCCAAGCAATGTCTCCTTTGTGAAATATTTGGTACAAGATATTAACAATTGTATCATTTGAATTGCTGACTTAAACGATGGTTTTAAAGTCTTTGATATCTTCCATATAACCTAATCATCTTCTTTGGTTCCTCCTTAAGATTTAATACCTGCAGTAATTTCTAATGTCCTACCTACATATGTTCTTATAGATTCATGTTCCATCATTTTAGCATCTTTAAATGCACAAATCCAACTTTATAACCTCAAGTTCTTAGAATATGCATCACCTTCAAAACTAATTTCCAAAGCTTTCCAAATCAAATATGAAGTAGCAAGTGATTTTACCTTATTGTATTCAATTTTAGGAAGTGCAGTCAATAGTGCTTATCTAGCTCTCATGTCACACATTAAAAGATCTCTTTCATCCTTGCTACAATTTTCCAAATCCTTTTCAACAATGATTATCTTCAATGATTTTGTCAAGATCCAATATCCTGGACCCATACATAGTAGATGTGTCTTCATCTTTTCCTTCTAGCTATCATAAATTATTCCATTGAACTTTAGACTATCTTTCCTGAACATTCTTGCCATGGATTTCCCAAAGTTGTTAAACTTTATCTTCAAGGCCTAATGCTCTAATACCAATTGGTAGAAACAATAGTCCACCAAGATAACTAGGGGGGGGGGGGGGGGGCATGGATCAGTTATCCAACAATTAAAACATTTATCTTCTTTAAACAAACTTAACCCAACCAAAGTAAACAACAACCATAATGAGATGCACATAAATAATTACACCAGATATGTTAACTAGGGAAAACCTTGGTGGGGATGATGCACATAAGATGATGTACTAATATAAATATTCTTTGTTAGAGGATGGACCTAGTTAGGAGTCTATTACAAAATTTAGTACATAGAGTCTCTATTAGGAGACTTTGAATCCTTATTAGGAGATCCCAACCCTACTAGAAGATTTTCCAACCCTGTTAGGAGTTGTAGTACAATGTATGCAAGAAGAGCCCACTGTCCAAACATGCAATTTCAACTACAAGAAGAGCTCACTACTCAAACATGCAATTTACCATTATGTTCTTCTTTCAATTTTTCTATCAATTGAAACAAACACTATCAAACCTTATAGACTAGGTCATAAACCTTAGATTCAAATATCAAACCTTGGCAATGAAGTTTCCTTCACTTTCGCTCTACTTTTACTCAACTTTGCATTCTTCTCCCTTTACTAGTTACAAATATCATCCACATCCATAAAAATCCATATCATGATAAAGGAAAATGTCCTTCCTTGATATTGAGTCCATAAAATAATTCCCTAAGTCAATTTTTAGACCTTCTTAATTAATCATTGTAGGACCACATTAAAAACACATTATGCTTACCAGTAACATTAATCTTCTAGCTTGCAACTTGATTGTCATGTTCCATTTTCAAATAATAATAAAATAATAATCTTTGCTAAGACAGGCAAGCCCAAGAAAGTGAAGTTTCGAAAAAAGGGGGGTTAATCTTTGGAAACCGTTGGACTAATAAATGAAATTATTATTAAAATATGTTTCATTAACCTCTCTTGGATGTGAGTTACAGTTATGGCCTCTTTTAAGGGGTTTGGAGGCATTTTGGGCAGGGAGGAGAACTTGATTTTTGCTCATTCTTTGTTATTCTTCAGAGGCTGCCAAATTTGTGGAGAAGGAGACCCAAGAACGGGAGTTTGCAGGTTTCTAGGGAGACCCAAGAATGGGAGTTTGCAGGTTTCCAGGAAGGCTAAGAATGGGAGTTTGAAGCCATTCCATGTGCATGCTCATACAGAGTTTGCCTTTGTGCTAAACAGTGTAGATTTGTGGGTTTTTGGGTGTGTTTTTTGCATGAGTTTGGTGTTTTCAGTTGAGCATTTCATATCAGTTTTGGTTACTGCTGTATTTTAGACTTTAAGCTATTAAAATAGAGCTGAATATATGTATTGGGACATGATTAAACTTCTGAGATAGTTTATTAGTGTTGTGTGGTGTTTTCGAGCATTTTTGTGTTAATTTCGGGAGCCTGATGAGCATAGTTTTTGTCCTACATTTGAGAACTGTTGTGTAAAGATTATACGGATCTAGAAATTTCATTTTTTAGGCTTTTATGCTGCTGAAATTTCTGTAAAAATATCCACTTTCATATTTATTAATAATTGGTGAAGCTGTGAAGCTTTTGGCACAATTTCTGGCATACCCGATTTGGGGTTTCTTGAGAAATTTGGAGGATCTTTGTGATATTAGTTGTTTGATCTTAAAGATCTGATTAAAGATTGGAAATATCATATAAAATCAGAAAAGGGACATTTTAGTGGTATCAGAGCCATGATCTTGCCAGCCTGAGGGTTTGTAGAAGTTTTCTTTGACGACTACCCAGATCTTGCATGTCAGTTTTGACAACTACCCAGATCTTGCATGTCAGTTTTGATAACTACCCAAATCTTGCATGTCAAAATTTATGGTTGCATTCTACTTCTAATCATTTGCATGTTATTTTTTGGTGAATTTTGTGGTTGCATGTTGCTTCTAATCAACTGCATGTCAAAATTTATGGTTGCATGCAACTAAGTGAAAGAGAAAAAAGATATTTGCAGCGAGAAAAGAATAAAGAAATTTTAATCAAACCTCCAGTTGAAAGTAAAAGTACAAAATCCAAGGAAGGGAAAAGTATGGCTGATCTAGATGAGATGGCAAAGAAATTCTTCCAAGACATCCAAAATACTCAGAAGCAAACAGTGGATAGTTTGGTAGAAACTAGAGAGGATTTGAGAATATTGACAGAAAAACTACAAGGAGTTGCATCTATTAATGAGAAAGGGAGCACTTTAGAGGAGCCAAGAAATCTGAAATCCACACCATCTAAATCAACCAAAACTATTTTCTTGCCTACAGATGAGCCACCAGTACCAAATCCAGCCATTAATCCTATGGAAGAGGTTACAGGTAACTTGATTACATTAAGAGCTACTTATAATGGCTTAGATGATGACTTTCATAGTTCAGTTCCTTTTAGAGAATATGTGGATATGATGAACACTTTGATGCCCAAGAAAGAGTACAGAAGGGAGCATGACATAAGTGGAAGAGAGCTCAAAAATAAAATAAGCAAGTTTATAGCACCTACTTTTGATGGAACAAATAAAATTTCAGCTAGAGCATGGCTACAAAAATTACAGACCTTCTTCACACTTAACCCCATGAAGGAGAGTGATGTTGTTCAAATTGCAAGTCTACACTTGGAAGATGTAGCCTATGATTGGTGGTATCATGGAATGACTACTCAAGGTCATGATCAGGTAACTACATTTGATGATTTTAGTCAAAGAGTGATAGATAGATTTGACCTCAAGGATGATGATTATGAGGATGTTGTTGTGCATGATGGTGAGATACCTGGTGTAGATGAGCAGACATTGAGCATTCATGACTTTTCTGAGAGAGAGTACCAGGCACAGTTAGATGCTTCGTCACATGAGGTTGAGGCTAGTAGTACTTCACATGATTTATCCCACCAGCTAAAGGTGTGTGAAGACAGTATTGTCACTACATTATCTCATCATGACAGGTATGTGGAGTTAGTTGGTATTGGTCATATTACTCAAGTCAAGATTTTGCTTGAGTTACCAGTTAATTCTAGTTTACAGATATGGACTCGAGATTCTTATATTGGCATTTGGGGTTCAGTTGACTGTAAATCATTAACACTTTTTGGTAGCAGTGATTGTTTGGGTGCTACCATGGATTTGATTAGCAGATTGCATGGTGTTGTCTTTTCTTGTACCAGGAGCTTATCCGATGTTTGTATTAGTTTTTATACACCGGTGTTGGGCTTTGTTCATATATCTAGTCGACCATACTTGCTGGAATGTGTTGATGATATTTCATATTTGGCAGTGTGTACAGATGAGTCCCAGGATCATATTGGCATTGATGACATCCAGGAGGATGTAGTGGGCAGTTTTGAAGACTTAGTTTCCTTGGGTACAGAGGAGTTGGACAGTAGTGCTAATGTTTTTGATACTCCGTATGTTGATATGAGCTTTAGATTTAATTCACAGGGTATGGATTGTAATACTCTAGAGACTAGTGACTTTGAGGATACTCCTTTAGACAGTGCATTAGAGGAGGTTTGTAGGAGATAGTCAAGCCAGTGCCATCATGTTCCTAATTAGTTAAGAGTTAGTGACCGAGACATTGCTATCACTTGCCAGCATTTTGATGCTGCTTGTCAGTTGTTAGCAGTTTATGGATGGGGTTCTCCGACTAGTGATGAGTAGGAAGGTAGTTATCTTTCCTTGACAGAGATCCACTCTTTATGGGAGGCTATTCAAATTTTGAGACAAAATTATATGCAGTTGGTAGCTGACAGAGATTATCTTATGGAGTGGGGCAGTACAGCGTATGATGCATTGTTGGCCAAGGAAGATGAGGTGAGTGAGCTTACTGAGCAACTTGAGGTGACTTCTGAGATTCTTGAGAGTACACAGTTGGCTTTCAAGGAGTCACAGTTTCATTTGGCTAAGGTGACCATGGAGTTAGAGTGGCTACAGTCTTTACTTGATTCTATACAGTCACAAGCTATGGTGTTTGGTGATCCGAGGATGTCCATGGCTGAGATTTTCAGAGACAGTGGAGATGGGGATGCATCCATCCTTGATACTAACATTGGCATATCAAGTTCATTCCCACTAGAGTCAGGTTCAGTTGAGTTGGGTTTTGTAGCAGATTGTTGTATGCCTGACATGGTGGTGGCCTCTAGTACTGATGGCACAAAGACTAGAGATGTATCAAAGAGCATGTGTGATGTTGGTGAGTCGACAGTTGGCATGGTTCCTACTAGTAATACTACTCCCTTGGTGATATCTTCAGAGATAGTAGTCAATTCCAACATGGTTAATGATCAATTGCAGTTAGTTTCATCTGGATTACAGTCTGAGCCACTGACTAAGATTGGCGCATTCTATCAGCATTACACTGTGAGGTATGCTCATCAATTTACCTTTGATGACCATGTTAATGAGATTATGATATAGAGATGTACTTTGGTTCCTAGTGCTTATCATCAGTTATGGAATAGTTTGATGCCTCGGGATGAGAGTTGTGATGGGCACGACATGGTGATAGGTCCTACAGTTGATAGCTTGATAATACATGACTTAGAGCATGAGTTTTGGAGTGATGCTTCAGCAGGGTGTGTACATCAATTAGCAATTGATCCTTGTGTTGAGGAGTTGATGGTAGGAAAATTTGGTTTGGGTTCCATTTCTTTTTGTTCATCTTGTGATGGCTTTTCACCATCAGGGGTGCATGGGAGTTATGGTTATAAGACAGTGGTCGATGATCTACAGAGTTGTGTTGATTGGAGGAGTTGTACAGTGTGTGGATTCTCCATACTTGGTATAGTTTCATATGAGAGCACTCACCATTGTTGCAGAGTTGGATTGTACATTTCGTATAGGCCAGTGGGATGCGTTGATGGTATTTATTGTGTTGGCAGTTTGATTTTTCCACTTTACTTGGGTTTTGATGTTCTAAGAGTTTGTGTCTCATGGGTTTTTGACTATGGTGGTGGTGATTTTGGAGTTTGGTTGAGCTATAATTGTCAGTTTGATTACGGATTCCTCTTGGTCATATTGCAGAGGATATTGCAGGAGCCTGTGTTAATTGGTAGTAGTATAGTTCATGACTACATTTGGGATCCAGGTGGATTGATTGGTTTATTGTTCAGCCATTGCTTGAGGACAAGCAATGTTTGGGGAGGGGAGGACTTGTCATGTTCCTTTTTCAAATAATAATAAAATAATAATCTTTGCTAAGACAGGCAAGCCCAAGAAAGTGAAGTTTCGGAAAAAGGGGGGTTAATCTTTGGAAACCGTTGGACTAATAAATGAAATTATTATTAAAATATGTTTCATTAACCTCTCTTGGACATGAGTTACAGTTATGGCCTCTTTTAAGGGGTTTGGAGGCATTTTGGGCAGGGAGGAGAACTTGATTTTTGCTCATTCTTTGTTATTCTTCAGAGGCTGCCAAACCTGTGGAGAAGGAGACCCAAGAATGGGAGTTTTCAGATTTCCAGGGAGACCCAAGAATGGGAGTTTTCAGGTTTCTAGGAAGGCTAAGGATGTGAGTTTGAAGCCATTCCATGTGCATGCTCATACAGAGTTTGCCTTTGTGCTAAACAGTGTAGATTTGTGGGTTTTTGGGTGTGTTTTTTGCATGAGTTTGGTGTTTTCAGTTGAGCATTTCATATCAGTTTTGGTTACTGCTGTATTTCAGACTTTAAGCTGTTAAAATAGAGCTGAATATATTTATTGGGATGTGATTAAACTTTTGAGATAGTTTATTAGTGTTGTGTGGTGTTTCCGGGCATTTTTGTGTTAATTTCGGGAGCCCAATGAGCATAGTTTTTGTCCTACATTTGAGAATTGTTGTGTAAAGATTATACGGATCTGGAAATGTCATTTTGTAGGCTGTTATGCTGCTGAAATTTCTGTAAAAATATCCACTTTCAGATTTATTAATAATTGGTGAAGCTGTGAAGCTTTTGGTACAATTTCTGGCATACCCGATTTGGGGTTTCTTGAGAAATTTGGAGGATCTTTGTGATATTAGTTGTTTGATCTTAAAGATATGATTAAAGATTGGAAATATCATATAAAATCAAAAAAGGGACATTTCATTGATTAACTTTTTAGACACAATATTATGACAAGAAAACTTAGCCACATCATCGCCAACATGTCTTCTACACATCCTTAGCCTTAATTCTTAGAATAACAATTCTGCTAAGAGATATGACAACTTTACCAGAACATGCCTCTGTAAACTTTATCTTAGAATAGACATAACAAAAACTTACATAACTTCTTCCAAACTTATCATTTCTTCATCCAATGTTAACTACATATACTAAATACTCAAATATATCTCCCTTATCTTGGATAGTGATAATTCTCAACTAGCCATTCATACCAACTTTATCTTTCTGTTGTTCTTCTGTTAGGTACCATAGAAGACTGTTATGTTGACATCAATGAAAAACTCAGTTATGAATGTTACATATCATCATATTAACATAGATATAGTAATCTAACATAGATATATCATTAGCATTCATGCTTTCAAAAATCTCTCAACATTCATATGTCTCTGATTCAACTTATGCTAACTTTCGAAATACTGTAAAGCTTTATGGTCATTATATAATGTATCTATTTCTTTAAAGCTTTAAAAATAGCATAGAATTCATGATAATAAACTAAATATTTTTTCTTAACATCATTCAACTTCTCACTAAATAAAGCTATAGGTCCTCCTTCTTGACTTAAAACAACTCTAATTGCACTTCCACTAGCATCACATTCAACTTGAAAAACTTTACTAAAACTAGTCAAAGTAAGTGTAGGTAATTCATCAATCTTTTATTTCAATATTTCAAAACTTCTTTATCCTCCATGTGTCCATTTGAAATTCTTTTTATCTCCTCTCATAGTTTCAATCATAGCATTACAAATAGAATTGATATTTTTGATTTTTTTTTATAAAAACTTGCCAATCCATGAAATGATCTTACCTCTCCAACATTCTCCAGTGTAGGCCAATTGAGAATAACTCTCACCTTTTCAAGTCTCATCTTTAGTTCATTATGTTAAATTACAAAACAAAGGTATACAATTTCTTCCTTCATGAATGAACATTTCTTCAAATTAATCAGCAAGTTTTCTTCCTTCAATTTATGCAATACTTGTTCAATTCACTCAAGATGTTCTTCCTTACTCTTACTAAATATCAAAATCTTATTGAGATATACAATCAAAAATTTACTCAAAAATTTCCTCAAAACCTCATTCATCAATCTCATAAAAGTACTAGGTGCATTAGTCAAACCAAAAGGCATAACCAACCATTCATACAATCCTTCATCAGTTTTAAAAGTAGTTTTCCATTCATATCCTTCTCTAATTATAATTTGATGATAGAAAATTTTCAAATAAATCTTTTTCTATATTATTATCTATGGTTAAGAGTGCAAGTCCTAATTCATCATGGTTTGGGATATATGGCCATTTTGCTAACACATTGATTTTTTGCCATTTTTCACTACAAGTTTTTGTGCATGGATTTTGAGATGGATGTGAATTTATCATTAGTGAATCATAATTTTCACACTTAATAGATTGTAGTGGACCTAAAGTAATACCTTTAGTTTAAAGCATAAGTTCTAATTCAATCAAAGCTATGAGATATCACTGGTTTCCTTGGACATCAATTTTCAGATAGTTTTTGTAGAAACATGTGGAGTTTTCATCTTGCACAATTTTCTATGAGGAAATAAGATCTTTTTAAGATAGGGCCATGTTCTTGGATCATGTTTGGACCTAAATATGACTTGGTATCAAGTTTCATTCATATTTGTGATGGTTTTGGTTTACTCTTCCAAGGTGGACCTATAATGTAATTAAATGCTTGACTACTAACTTGTGGCTTAGCTGGCTATATAAGGAGCCCAGATTGATGTAGGAAATCATTATTGGGATTATGATATTGTAGTTGAGATGATTTAGAAGATAGACCATGAGAAGATCCTAGAGAAGAAGGCTAGATATGAGTGTGGACTTTATTTCATAATTATTTGTATATGGCCATAACTCGAAAGGCCTCATAGCCAAGCATGTTTGGATCTCTTTTATGAAATTTAATTGATTACATTCATATGGTTGTGTGGAATATAGTATGTTGTTCTATTTTTTTATTTAATTTGAATGTTGCTTTCATGTGTAAATTTAAGCAAGAGATGTTCATGGGTTTAAGTTGAACTCATTCCTCTTGAAGCTGCCCATCCCTACATCAGGTGGTATCAAACAAGATTTCTTTCTTATGGATTAGATCATGGAGAACCTTATTGGATTGGTTGTAGGGTGGTAGATCTAGAATCTGATCTATAACTTGTAGAAGATTATGATCTTGAAGGAACTATTGCTAAGATGGTTCATGGTAGAGAACATGTTGATAATGCTATAATGAACATGTTTTGATAGATTGCAACCAAACTTGAAGCTTTAGAGATAATGAAAAGAAGAGGTGTACATCTTAAAGATATTAGTGATGAAGAAAAGGAAACACCTAATCCTAAACCTATACCTGAAGCTAAATAAGATAAGGAAAGACTTTTGAGAGTTTTGTCTAAAGCTAATTCCATACCTATCGTAGAAGTTTCTCACTATGATGGAAGACTTGAGACTTATGCATTGTTGGATTAGATCTCTGAGATGGAAAAATATTTTAAGTGTGAAGGTGCTCTTGATAATAAGAAGCTTAAGATATCCATCATAAAGTTGAAAGGTCATGCATCTCTTTGGTGGGATCATTTGCAAACTGATAGACAAAAGAAAGGAAAAGAAAAAGATCAAAACATGGATGAAGATGCTTGAAAAGATGTAGAAGAAGTTTCTACTAGTAGACTACCAGATTTTTTTGTTGAGAAAATTGCAAAATTTGAGACAAAAGGACATGAGTGTGAAGGAATATACTAAGGAATTCTACAAGCTAGATATTAGATCTAGACATGTTGATGATGAAGTTGAGAAATTGGTTAGATGCCTAAATGGTCTAAGAGTATTAATTCAAGATGAGATCAACTATGTTAAGATGGATAGCATGGAAGAGGCATATCAATTTTCTTTGAAAGATAAAGAAAGGTTGTCAAAGAGACATAATCAAAGGCAACGAGGA
The DNA here is from genome assembly GCA_028749045.1 of Cupressus sempervirens. Taxonomy (NCBI): domain Eukaryota; kingdom Viridiplantae; phylum Streptophyta; class Pinopsida; order Cupressales; family Cupressaceae; genus Cupressus; species Cupressus sempervirens. Next base: position 548,963,555 of record CM053783.1, read on the forward strand.
AGAGGTGGCAGATTTCAAAGAAGCAGAGGTAGAACCTATGGAGAAAGTAGCAGATCTAATGGAACAATGCAAGATAAAGGATGGAAATATGAACCAAGGTAATTACTCTAGAGGTAGCTATGCTAGTTAGTCTAGGAATAATAATAGTGGAAAAAGATAAGAGAGATCTTTCTTTAAATGTAATTGTTATAAATATGGTGAAGGAGATAGGGCCTTTGAATATACGAACTTTGGAAAGAAGATTGGAGGTAATAATAGAAATACTTTAGCTTGCAAAGAAGTTGCTAAAATACCTAATGAACTTGAAAATGGTGAGAACCTGATGTTAAGAAGTAGTTTGTGGAATGAATAAGTTGATGAGGAACCTATTTTGAGAATAAGTTTGTTCAAAACCTAATGCAAGATCACTAGCAAATGTTGCAAAGTAATCATTGATAGTGGAAGTTTAGATAATTTAGCATCCAAAGAGTTGGTTAACAAATTTTTGTTGTAGATATTGAGACATCCTAAGCCTTACCATGTTGCTTGGATCCATAAGGAGCATAACTTACTTGTAAGTGAACAATGCCTTGTCAAATATAAATTTTGGAATTAACATGACAAAGTCTTGTGTGATATTATGTCTATGGATTGTCGTCATATTCTTTTGGGTAGACCTTGGCAGTATGATAGAAATGCTTTGCATGATGGTAGATTGAATCAATATACTATTTGGGTGGAAGGAAAGAAACAAATTTTGATTATGATTATGGAAAACAAGCTTTAAAAGGGCCTTGAAAGAAACAAATATTGTTACCTTTGATGGAAAAGTTTGATGAAAGTCACTGTACTATAGTTAGAGTATGTTTGGTAGAGGGTAAAATGTTTGCAAAGGAAATGAAAGAACATAATGTTTGTTATGCTTTTATTCCTAGAAAGTATGAGAAACAAGATTAATTAGGACTTGCACTCTTAACCATAGATAGTACTCTAGAACCTCTTCAATCCTTGAAATGTTCAGCCTTTGAATCATTGCACAAAATTAGTTATAGTGCTTGTAACAGGCACATAGAAAACAAAAAAATATATAGGTCCAACAGCAATGCTACTTTACAAATAGAGAGAAGTTTTTGGTTGATGCAAGATTGCTCCAAGACCCAAGATGCTCTTGCATCAGGAGAGGACCATGAAAGTTCCAACCTTACACCCTTGACTTGGCTATAGTAAGTACATGCCAAAAATCCAACTAGAAACCAAAACACAAAACTAGTCTTATTGAGTTTTATTAAGGTGCTCCTCCACCAATTTGGATGGTATTCAGAGCACACATGAAGCATGATCTATCAAGATAGAATATCACTTCTACATAAGTGATGATAAAGAAAATGATATTCATTATGTAGAACATTATTTCCAAAAATATTTTGCATGCCTAAAAGAAAGGGGCATAAATATTGATAAACATTATTTTTGGTCAAATAGGTGTGTTGCATGGTTCAAATCATCTAGACCATTTTATGCACTTTGTAGATATCATCATAATGAAAACATACCACATGTATAGAGTTCCTTTGAAAGTGGGCATGGAAAAGGTGAACATGATGGTTCTAGAGCTCTCAAAAAAAATTTCTTTGTGAAAGTATCAAATGAATTATAAGGGATTTCACATAAATAGTGCACACAATGTTGTTGAATAGTGTAATGCCCTGCCTGAAGATCCTTGAAACAAGGATAAATATAAGCCAAGATAATAAAAAAATTTAAACAATTATGGATGTACATAAAAATAAATATACGAGGATTAATAAGATCACAATGGAAGACTAACCAAAAACACAAACAACAATAGATCTCCAAATGTCACTACTAAAATGACACAACCAAATTGAAGAACAGAACCCAAAGATGACATCAAAACACAAAATCTCTAATGTATTAAAGCAAGGAAACACTAGCATTCCTAAAGGGTACTCAAAATTCAAATTTGCATTCTTTGAAAAATAATACAGATGCCCCTATAGTATGTAAAATGCTACAAAGAAGAAGCATGAGAAACTATACTACTTCCTACAGCATTACATACACCTCAAAATATGGAAGTAAACATGTAAATAATGATGAAATGAAATAAAAAATAGTTTAAACTATTCAAAAAACACTTATGCAAACCTTTTAAAATTACTAAGTGTTGATGATGTTATTGTTGTAATGTGGTTGCTCACAAATCCTGTAGTATAACCATGGATTGAAGATTTCTTATGGAAATGAGGAGATGGTTTTTCTTTTATAGGAAATGAGATGAAATAGATAGTTGAGATTCAAAATTAGATGAAGGGATAGGATTCTTGAGGATGAATGAGGTGTCCATGAGGTGAAGGCCAAGACTCCATGTGGATTAGGGTTTTGACCATTCAAAGGGGGGAAGATGCTAACACATGTGTGAGCAACCTTTGATGTGATGGGTCAATGACATGTATAAGAGATTTGAATTTCAAGGCTTCTCACACATGTGTGAGAAAATTTGGTTCACATGTGTAAGGGAGACAAATTTGTAAGTGTGTAAGAGTCACATGTCACATGTGACTAGGGTTTGCTATTCCTTTGATTAAAATTGTGCAAATGATTACAGATATAATTAGATGGGAAACTAGGATGGCTTAGGTTAGGAAAGTGAGATTAGGTGAAGGTTAAAGTTAGAAGCCATGTGATCAAATAGAATTAAATATAATATTTAATTCCAAGTGGAATTAATAGGAATTAATTAAGTAAAATAAGGCATTTACTTAATTAAAGTGAAGGATTAAGATGCAAGTGGGATGAGGGGGAATATGCTAGTATTAAATAAATGAAAATTTATTTAATTAAAGGTAGGATAAAGCTAAAATTAAATAAATAATAAATATCTATTTAATTGGTCTGGATAAGAGTATTTATGCTCAATTAGACAATTTTAGGTGTCTACAACCCCCTATTTTTTGCATGAGAGAGTTTACAACTAAAAGTATCACATCAAAAAGTAAACTAAGACATGTGAGGAAACACATCTTGCATGAGAAAATTTTGGGTTCAATAGCCAAAAAAAACTACACTAGTGTTGAGGTTTAAGTGAGGAAGTGAAAGGAACCGTGTGAGGAAATGCAAGGCCCTTCATGAAACTTCCGCAATCTCATGTGAGGAAGTATGATCTCGTGTAAGGAACCATAATAGCACACCCAAAAAATAAGGAATAAAAAGTGAAAAAAGATGATTCCTCAACACCAAGGACTATCAGATCCATAATCAAGGCATAGACACTCGAATCGTAAATACTGAAAGACAAAAACTAAATCTAACCATCTAAACATAGCAATGAAGGAAATGAACTAAAAGCAACATTGTAATGCACTAAAACAACAAAACTAAGTGTGTAGTTCATCCCAACAATAATAGCATCATGAGACCTCGAAGCTCCTAGCCATCCCCCATGCATAACATTGCAAACTACCAAGTAGATAGTCAAAGTTGTCTTATGAGGACATCACTACTAAAGAGTAATAACATCATAAGAACAAGGAAATCTAACGTGCTAACTAGTAAGCAATAGATACTCTAACTAAGAAAATAACATCTACTAATCATATGCTAAATATCTTAATAAGGGAATGTGTCAAATAAACTAACATCATCTAAACATCATATCCAAGAATTCCAATGAAAGCATAAATCACAAGAAAGCATACTCTGGAACCCAAAGTATCAAGTGAAAACATCAAGCAATGGTTGCATTGGAACAATAGAGAATCTTTGTACATCAGTCCCCAATAGTGGTATAAGTAGCTAAGCCTCCCAACCACATGAATCTTGTAGGTCCACTCCCATCATGTTGATGAAGATAATGATCCAACCACAAATACACATAAAGAAAATATCCATGGCTAACACTCGTGATAGATAGTAATGATGATTGAAACCAAGAACATGAGATAGTGCAAGAACTAGAGGTCCTGGTTAGGCACTCAATGGGTTAATATGTAGGGGCTAACAATATGGAGAGTCACTTGGCATCATAAGTCCCAAGCTCAAATTGTACAGATCAACTCCCCAAAGGAAGGCTCTTGCACTAAACATTTTATTATCTTAAGTTTTATTACCACCTAGTGTTTTATTTAGTTATCACTTAGAACTTCCTTTAGCAACCCATTGGGAGATGGTTGCCAGGTTGTGACATAGAAACCCCCTCCATGGTGCTACCCTATCCTACCCATACTCATCCAACAACAAGTTCCCATAGGCATGCATATTCCCAACCTAACCCCAAATGATCATATCTCCTAGAAGTACCACATAAGATCAGGCCTCACAAGTCACCTGAAAAATGCATGTGCACATGCTAGAGTGTAACACACCACCATCACAAAGATCATATCATAAGGAATAGATAAAAACACAAGAAAAATATAACCCAATTAAAAACAAGCTTAGAAGGATGGATGTGACGTGCATCCCAATGCAACATAAAAGTGCAACAATGATCTAACTAGCATCCCAATGGATGATCCAAGTCCACAACTAACATCATGCCAAGAAAACCTAAGAAAATAGGGTGGCATACAAATCAAGGTAAAAATCCCAAAACTAAAAAAATTCAAAAATAAAACCAATTTGGTCCTAGGGCATAAAAGCCACAAAAATCTAATAAAATTCAAGTTTTCACATTGTATGCAAAATGACTAGCATAACAATGCAAAAACCCAAACCCTCATACTATAAATAGAAAAAAATTTATACCTGACCAACCAGGTAGAACTAGAAAATAGAAATGGAGGTGAACACTAGTTCTCAACCTCCTAACAAATAGCTACCAGAAACATAGCTAGGAATGAAGTTGAAACACAAAAATGGGAGAACCCTACCTAATAGCCAAAAAGGTAGAAACAAGAATCAGCACAATGAAATAAATAATCTATAGAAGCTATCAAAAGTCACAACAAAACAAGGTCTCCCCAAGATGGATCTAATGAGACTGACCTCATGAAGATCTAATGCTCTCAACTCTCACAATGAACAAAATGTTATGCTCCAGAAGAGGATTTTGGAAAAAGCTCTTAAATTCTCAATTTCCAAAAGTGAGAAGTGAGGAATTAATTTCCTCTTTCAATACTTATTTACTTTTTGAGTGAATAATTGTTTAGGGTAAATAACTAGTTACACTAGTTAGACCCAAATATTCCAAGTAATTGAAATTCATCTATGGCAAAGATGCCAAAAGATAAAAATAAAATAAATAAATTTTGACAACCCTTAAACCAAAATCAAAAATAGCCTTAACAACTTCACTACAATGTGAAACTCTAAATGCATAGATATGCTAAATGGTCTAGTCACGTAATGCAAATGAGTCTAGATTTCTAAAATCACCAGAAGGTTTATTTTAACATTTAAATAAGATATGTCAACCATATAGGGACAACATTGGTAAAATATGAATAGTTGAATCACTAATTCCATGTGCCACTACCAAGGATATAAATCCTTTGCACTAAAACACATGATCAAGTACAATTACATATAATAGCAGAGGTGAAGCAATAAATACAATAATTACCTAATTTAACCATTTATTCAATTATACTAAAATAATCCATTTACATCACTCATGTTTGCATAAAACATAACTAAGAAAGAATGAAGTAAATTACCATATCATTCAATCCAACATAAAACATAATCAAAGATGTGTCCAAATACTGAATATCCATATATCATCATAAAACATTTGTCATCTCAAAATGGCATCAACATGAAAATATTATCAACTACACAACATAATAGTATAGCACCTATGATACTGAAATCAAGGCATAACATCTAACCCTTAGGTCATCTCAAATGTATGCATAACATGAGTAACAAGTATCTCTCAAATCAAAATATAACAAGGTACAAATTGAAAACATGAGAGGCACTACATCCTCTTGCACTAGGCATAAGCTTACTCATGGAAGCTTGTAAAAATATTGGGGTACAAATCTCTCAACCTTGTAGCATCTTCCCAAGTAGCAAAGATCTCATTGATCGGGTCCCACTAGACTGTTACCTACTCTATGTCCTGACCTCTCGAAGTTAGTCTTCGATGTTGAAGGATATGAATGCGCTGCAAAGAAAGTTTCCTATCCTCCACCTAAAAAGCATCCCAATCAAGAACATGGGTCACATCAAGAATATATTTTCTTAAAATAGAAACATAGAAAACATCATGGATGCGTGATAGGCTAGGTGGCAACGCTAGTCGATAAGCAATAGGACCAATCCTCTCAAGGATCTCAAATGGTTTGTAAAAATGTGGCACCAACTTAGAGCCTTTCCCATAATGAATGGGACTCTTCCTTAGATGCACTCTAAAAAACACCCTATCACCAACAGAAAAGTGATGATCCAACCTATGGACATATGCATACTTCTTCTACTTGTCTTGAGCAGTAACCAAATGCTCTCTAATACAAAAAACTTGCTACTCCATATCCTAAAGCATTTCTAGACCTAGAAGTAGTTGATCCTCTAAATGATCCTAACTCAAAGGGGTATGATATGGTCTACCATACAAGGCCTGAAAAGGAGACATGCCAAGAGATCTATGATACTTTTTGTTATATGAAAACTCAACAAGGTATAAATAATCCTCCCACATCACCTTCCTATAAATCACATACATGTGAAGCATATCTTCCAAAACCTAGGTCACTCTCTCAGTCTGACCATCAATCTTTGGGTGACAAGACAAACTACAATTGAGTTGCACACCCAAAGCATGTTGGAGAGATGTCCATAGTGCTAAAGTAAACAATGTATCTCTATCAAAAATAATTAGATGAGGGATCCCATATAAAGAAACAATATCTTCCAAAAAAACATGCGCCATAGAAGAAGTTGTGTAGGATGTTCTAATGGGTGAAAAATGTGCTACCTTGGACAACTTGTCCACTATCATCATGATATAATCATGCCACCATGATGATATAAGAAACCCCATGATAAAATACATAGATATCATATCCCATTTCTACTATAGGATAGCATGCGGCTACAAAAGACCCATCAAATGTTAATGCTCTGTGTTCACCCTCTAGCACTCAAGGCATCAAGAAAAAAAATTATCAACATTGCACCTCATCCTTGCCCAAAAGTACAACTATTTAAGATCTCCATACATATTCTTGATGTTGAGATGTGTGAAATATAGTGTACGATGTGCTTTCAAAAAAACCAAGGTACAAAGATCATTAGAAACTAGTACATAGATATGCCCCAAGTGTCACAACAATCCATTAGACTCAAGAAAATAACTTGAAAACTTCCCCTCAATGGTACATCCAAACTCAATCTTTTCCCTCACCTCTAGATACCATATGTCACTAGGAAAGGACTCCAAGATATAGCCTCACAAATCCACTACCAATGAAAAAGTTGATATCTCATGTCACCTCCTACTCAAGGCATCCATGATGACATTATCTTTTACTTTAATGTAGTGAATATCAAAGTCATATTCACATAGGAATTCCATCTAACAACACTATCATGTGTTTAGGTTTGGCTAAGTAAAGATATATTACAAGCTTCTATGATCACTATGCGACTCAAACTTGTATCCCAAAATGAAAATTTCTCCAACGAACAAGAGAATGCACCATAGCCACAAGTTCCAAATCATGAGTGGGGTAGTTAAGCTCATGGTCCTTAATTTTCTTAGACTCATATGCAATCACACGACCATCCTGGATGAACACTGCACCCACACCTTCCAATGAAGAATCTGTGCAAACCATGAAGTTGCCTACAAGATTAGGCACTGCAAGGATTGGTGCACTAGTCAAACAATCCTTAAGCACATTAAAAGTTGCCTCATATTCATCTGACCAAACATACTTCTTCCATTTCTATTGAAGAGAAGTGATGGGATGAGCTACACGTGAGAAATCCTTCACGAAGCGATGGAAATAACCTGCCAACCCCATGAAACTATGAACCTCCAAGACATTAGTGGGTATCGGCCAATCCATGATAGTTTAGATTTTCTCTAGATCCACTAAAATACCATCACAAGTAATGACATGCCCCAAATACTTTATCTTTGATTAGAAGAATCCACATTTACCTAGGTTTCCATCCAACTAATGGTCTATCAAGCACTGCAATACCTAGCATAAATGGACGTCATGTTCCTCTATAGTCTTAGAATAGATCAATATGTCATCCAAGAATAAAATGAGACATTGATCAAGGTACATGCAAAATACTCAACTCATCAAACTCATAAACACCAATGGCACATTGGTTAACCCAAAGGGTACAACTATGAACTCATAATGCCCATACCATGTGTGAAAAGTTGTCCGATTAATGTTAGCCTCCTAGATATAAAGTTGATGGTATCTCAACTTAAGATAAATCTTCAAGAACACTTGTGCTCCCTTCATCTGATTGAATAAGTCATCAATCCTAAGAAAAGGATATTGGTTCTTCACCATCACCTTATTTAGTTGCTACTAGTCAATGCATAAATGCAATGATCCATCTTTTTTCTTCACAAAGATGATTGGTGCACCCCATGGGGATACACTTATATGAACATGGCCCTTGGCAAAAAATTCTTCCAACTATAATTTGAGCTCACTCAACTCCTAAGTAGTTATGTAGTAAGGATCTTCTGAAATCTACTCCACTCCTTATATAAGATCAATCCAAAAATCAATACCACGCTACAGTGGCATACTAGGTACCTCATCAACAAACACATCTACATACTCACAAAGGAGTGAGTGATCATCGAGTATCATGTATGACTCTCAGCTTCCTCAAGATCATTGATAGAAATAGTGAACAACTAACAACCCTTCTACATACTTTGGTTTAGCTAATTAACTAAGATCATCCAAAGTGAGATTGGTCTCTAGACCCCTAAAAGTTCCACCTTCCCACCTATATCATCAACACAGTGCACCAACTTATAATGATGGTCTATATTCTCCAAATGGGTGGCTAACCAAACATGCCCAACATAGTGTCATATGATCGTAGAGGTAGGATGCGAAGATCCACTGTGGTCGTGAAGTTATCCAAGTTCAAACTACAACCCTAGACCAAGGATTCTAAAACCACTTTGGAACCCATGGCTAACTCAACCTACCACCTATCAACTTGACATGTTGCCACTAGTCCACATCAATGAAAAAGAGATAGTAAAATAAAATAATTAGAAGCACTCAAGTCAAAAAAAACTAAAGACAAAATACCATGCAATGTACTTGTAGCCTTGACTATAATACCTTGATGCTTAGCTTGACGATTTTCAACTACCACAAAGACCCAATGACTCCTTGCATCTGCCATAGTAGGCTCCAATCTAGTTGAACCTCTACTAGATCTTGTAGATGTTTTAATAGGACATCCCAAAGCTTTATGGTTGGGTTGGCCACAAGAATAATAGTTTCCCACAAAGGTAGAACCAACTCCATGACCACCTTGAGTAGTATTGGAATATGGTGTACTACCCTTGCTAGAGTTTTTTTGACTAGGAGGGAAATCCTAATGAGATTTCTATCTATGGCTCTGGTCATCTCCTTTCTTACCTAAGTTACCTAAAGAATGTCCACCCTTGGTCCAAAAACCTTTATATTAATTTCCATGATGATATCCACCCTGAGAGGGTGTTGACTGGGTTTTTCCATTTCCTAAGGACTGAGTGAACTATGCATCATGCCCTAAGTTTTGTGTACTTTGGTTCTAAGAACAAGATTTTCCATTGAACCCCCTATCCACATTTCTCTCTAGAATTTTTTCTTTCTTTATGACCAGTGCAAGTGTCCTCAGTTGATGAAAAGCTGGATCTCTAATGATAGAGTCCCTAAGGCCCCTAATAGAATGTCGGGTGAGGAGTACTTCATCATGTCAATAACTTGAATATTTCCTTAGCCCAAGAAACCTATTCTCATACTGGTCCACCATCATATTCCTCTACTTGAGCTCATGAAACTCATCACTATGAGCCTTATAGTACTGTGGAGAAAGTAATTTTTGCCTAAACCTCTCCTCAAAGATCTCCCAAGTGAGGTCCACCACATCAATATGATGCTTCTCACTCTCCATATCCCACCAAATAGAAACATGTTCTATCAACTATGTGATTACACAATAGGCCTTCACATTGGTCCCATAAAGTAGTAAGGAGAATTAATGCTCCATATCTAATAACCACATCTTAGCCTTGAGGTCTCTCCCATGGTTGTAAAATAGTGGTGGTTTGGACCTTTGAAGTTCTTGCATCATCTCCACCTAGGTGAAGTCATCATCATCTTGACTAGAGCCCCTCCATCAGTGCCATCTACCACTAGGTGGTGTACAAAAATTTTCACACTCATGGTTATGTTCCTCTTCTCTATGCTCAGACTAGTGGGAATCTCCATGATGACATTCCTCTTCCCATCCATTATCACATTGGTTTTCCTCTACACAAGGTTCCAACCAAGCTAGAATCTCTTGTAGCACTAACATCAATGTCCCAATGCCAACTTGTTCATTATTATCCTATTCTCCCTCCCCATCCTAATGGTTCCTCTTCATAGCTATGTTATTAGTTACCACCTTGACCACCAGGTCTATGTGCAAGAGGCATCACTATGGAAGAAACAAGATAGGGTCAAAATCATACATCACAAACATAGAGTCATAACCATGAACCACAATAAGATATCAAATAAAAAACATAAGATAATAATATACACACAAAATAATAATATAATTGAAGCATAACATAGAGATCCCAATGTTGCAAAATGGGCTCTATTGAAGATCCTTGGAACAAGGATCAATATAAGCCAAGCTAATAATAAAAATTAATACAAGTATGGATGTACATGACAATCAACACACAAGGATTGATAAGATCACAACAAAAGACTAACCAAACATCCAAACATGGATCTCTAAATGCCACTACTGAACTAATACAACCAAATTGAAGAATGAAAATCAAAGATGACATTAGAACACAAAATATCTGATCTATCAAAGTAAAAAAAACACGAGCATTCCTAAAGGGTACTCAAAAGTCAAAATTGTGTTCTCTGAAAAAATAGTAGAGATGCCCCCTATTTTTTGCACAAGAGAATTTATAACTAATAGTCTCACATGAGGAAGTACCTCTTTGTGTAAGACAGTACACTAAGCCACATGAGGAAAAACCATCTCACACAAGGAAGTGTTGGGTTTAGCAACCAAAAATCACTATGCTAGTGTTGAGGTTTGTGCAAGGAAGGGCCAAGAGCCACACAAGGAAATGCAAGGCCCTACATGAAACTTCCACAATCTTATATGAGGAAGTTCAATCTCATGTGAGAAACCATAATAGCACACCAAGAAAATAGGGAATAAAAATCTAGAAAAGATTATTCCTCCATCTATTAGCTGATGTTATTTTCTTAGTTAGAGCATCTATTGCTTATTGGTTAGCATGTTAGATTTCCTTTTTCTTATGATGTTATTACACTTTAGTAGTAATGTTCTCATAAGATAGCTCTAACTATCTAGATATAAGTTTCGGATGTTATACACAAGGGATGGCTAGGACCTTTGAGGTCTCATGATGCTATTATGGTTGGGAGAAATTGTGCACTTATTCTTGTTGTTTCAACTCATTATGATGTTTCTTTTAGTTCATTTTCTTTTCTGCTATGTTTAGATGGTTAGATTCAATTTTTGTCTTTCAATAGTTATGACTTGAAGGCATAGAAACTTGAGTCATAACTATTGAAAGACAAAAATTGAATCTAACCATCTAAACATAGCAGAAAAGAAAATGAACTAAAAGAAACATCATAATGAGTTGAAACAACAAAAATAAGTGCACAATTTCTCCCAACCATAATAGCATCATGAGACCTCAAAGGTCCTAGCCATCCCTTGTGTATAACATCCGAAACTTATATCTAGATAGTTAGAGCTATCTTATAAGAACATTACTACTAAAGTGTAATAACATCATAAGAAAAAGGAAATCTAACATGCTAACCAATAAGCAATAGATGCTCTAACTAAGAAAATAACATCAGCTAATATATGCTAAACATCATAATAAGAGAATGCATCAAATAAACTAACATCATTTAAACATGATATCCAAGCATTCCAATGAAAGCATAAATCATAAGAAAGCATACTCTAGAACCCAAAGTATCAAATAAAAACATCAAGCAATGTTCACACTAGAACAATAGACCATCTTTGTACACTAGTCCCCAATAGTGGTATAGGTAGCTATGCCTCCCAACTACATGAAACTCATAGGTCCACTCCTGTCATGCTAATGGGGATAATGGTCCAAACACAAACACAAAAAAAGTAAACATCCATGGCTAACACTTATGCAAGACAGTAATGATGATTGAAACCAAGAACATGAGACAATGCAAGAACTACAGATCCTGGTCAGACAACATGGAGAGTCTCTTGGAATCGTAAGGCCCAAGCTCAAATTATGTGGCTCAACTCCCCAATGGAAGGCTCTCACACTAATAATTTTATTATCTTAAGTTTTACTACCACCTCCTATTTTATTTAGTTATCACTTACTTAAAACTTCCTCTGCCAACCCACTAGGAAATGGTCACTAGGTTGTGAGATAGAAGCCCCCTCCATGGTGCTACCCTACCCTACCCAAGATCATCCAATGATGAGAGCCCATAGGCATGCATATTCCCAACCAAACCCCAAATGATCATAACTCTTGGAAGTACAATGGAAGATCGAGCCTTGAAAGTCACCCAACAAATGCATGCGCAAGTGCTCATGTATTGTGCACCACCATCATGAAGATCATATCACAAGGATTGATTGAGAATACAAAAAAAATGTTACTCAACCAAAAACAAGCTTAGGAGGATGGATGTGGTATGAATCCCAATGCAACATAAAAGTGCAATAATGATCTAACTGATATCCCAATGGATGATCTAGGTCCATGACCAACATTATATAAAGAAACCCTAGAAAATAGAGTGGCACACAAATCAATGTAAAAACCCCAAAACTGGAAAACTTTGAAAATAAAACCCATTTGTTCTTAGGGCATAAAAGCAATAGAAATATAATAAAATTTAGGTTCAGGCAATTGTATGACAAAATGGCCAGCATAACGGTGTAAAACCCCAAACCCTTATCCCAAAAATAGGGAAAATGTTCATACCCAACCAACTACGAAGAACCAACAAAAAAAAATGGAAGGGAACACTAGTTCTCAACCAACTAACAAATAACTACCATAAACACAACAAAATATGGAGCTAAAACACAAAAATGGGAGAGACCTACGCGATAGCCAAAAGGGAAGAAACAAGAATCAGCACAATAAAATTAATAATCCATAGAAGCTATCAAAAGTCATGGAAAGCAAGGTCTCCCTAACCTGGATCCAATGAGATTGACCTCACGAAGATCCCACACCCGTAGCTCTCACAACAAACAAAAATGTAATCGTCCAGAAGAGGATTTTGGAAAAAGCTCTCAATTTCTCAATTTCCAAAAGTGAGAAGTGAGGAATTAATTTCCTCTTTCAATACTTATTCACTTTTTGAGTGAATAATTGATTATGGTAAATAACTAGTTACACTAGTCAGACTCTGAATCAACCCAAATGAAAACAAGTTATTCCAAGTAATTGGAATTCATCTATGTAAAAGTTGTTAGAAGATAAAAATCAAATAAATAGTGCCCAAAAACCCTTAAACCAAAATCACAAAAAGCCTTAACAACTTCATGACAATGCGAAACTCTAAATGTACAAACACATTCAATGGTCTAATCACATAATGTAGATGAGTCCAGATTTATCAAATCATTAGAAGGTTTAATTTAACATTTTAATAAGATACGTTGACCATACAAGGATGACATTGGTAAAATATGAACATCTAAATCACTAAATCCATGCACTATTGCCAGGGATATAAATCCTTCACACTAAAACACATGATCAAGTGTAATTGTAGATAATAACATAGCCAAAGAAATAAATACATTAAATAATTAATTTAACCATTTATTCAATTATACTAAAATAATCTATTTGCATCACTCACATTCACATAAAGTATAACTAATCAAGAATGAAGTAAATTACCCTAGCATTTAATCCAGTATATAAAATAATCAGAGATGTGTTCAAATATTGAATAACCATGTATCATCATAAAACATACTATCATCTCAAAATGTCATCAACATGCAAATATGATCAACTACACAACATAATAGTATAACATCTATGATATTGAAATCAAGGTATAACACCTAACCCTTAGGTCATCTCAAATGTAAACATAACATGAGTAACAAGTATCTCTCGAATCAAAATATAACAAGGTATAAACTTTAAACATGAGAGGCACTAGAAATGGTGCAAGACATATTTTGTATCAAATTAGGTTGGCACACCATCAAGAATGAGTCAATAAGTACCATGTAAAGTCTCTTGGGAGACAACAAGTACATGTGCACATGCATATTTTTTATTATATATATTTTTCTTGTTTAAAAGTTATACATGTATTTTATTCATAACATGTCTCTAATGTGTTTAGGTGTGGGTACAATTGCTATGCATGTTTGTAAGAGGATAGAAAAACCCAATCCTTAAATTCTTTTATGAGTATGAGTTCTCACAATTGGACATTTTACATAAGGGTCTATTTGTATTTTTGTTGTTATTTTATTGCTAAGAATTATTCTAAGTGCATAAATCAAGATCATGGATATGTAGGTCCATGGGCTTTGGTGTCACTTGTTGTTACTAATGTAGTTAAATGAGATGAAGATGAAATATTTGATGACTTTACTTTGATTTCTATTAATTATAACCATATGTTGGGACTATTTATAATTTAAAAAATAATTTTATATATATATAGTTAAAGATACAAGTACAATTTATCTGACATGTGTACATTTTTGTGTGTGTAGAGGATGCCTTTTTAGTTATTGCCTATAAAAGGAGTAAGTTACTATTCATTGTGTTGTACTATAGAAAGGATGAAGTTAACTAAGCTTGAAAAAAATGATGGAATGTTATTCCCTATAGACTTATTTTTCAAATATATATATTATATTTATCAATAAATAATGTATTTATTTATTACATGTACCTTTTTAACATTTAATTACATGGTATTCAAGTTTAGTTATTTGGGAGGGAACATATATCAATCAAATGAAAATAGTGCAAAATGGAATTCACTTTGTTGATTATCAACCTAACAATATGGTGTTCCAATGTAGCCACTTAGTTATTGCTACCTCCCTTTCTCTGCATGTAATTAAATCTCTACATGGGCATCGCAAGTGGATACTAGATAGTGAGGACCATGAGAGAATACTAAATGTTCTCCATGAGCATTTGGAACTACTTGAGATAATCTAGAAATAAAATTACTTTTGGACATTTCATGTTTATGACTAATCTATTTTGAGATATACTTGATTATCATATCTACATATGCATGTACGTACACTTTATATTTTAGATCTTATCTTTGAAATTGATATACTTTAATATAAATGATATGTGCATGTTTATTTCATGTTTAGGAAATGATGTACTTTTTAACATTATATGTACTTTAACTATCTAATCAAATAATGTTTATTTACTTTTTTAATTACCTGAAATTGAATCAATCATACATCTAAACATTAATCATGCACTATAATGTTGAATCATCTAAAATTGAATCAATCATGTCTAATCATTAATCATGCACTATAATGTTGAATTAAATCTAAAATTGATCCAATCATGTGCAATTATATCAATCATGCTATATTATATTATAATGTATTTCATGTGCAACATTTTATTTCACATATTTCAAAACTTATGAACTTACAATGATATAGACTTGTGTGTGTGTGTGTGTGTGTGTGTGTCTAAGATTAATTGATCATGCTATGTTATAGTGATATTTTTTAGTAGATTCATTGATCTTCCTTATTTATTATTTTAGGACTTATCTAAATTGAATCATCTAAACAATCTAATGATTAAATTAAATGATCTAATAAAATCATCTAGATGTGGAACATATATCACATGTCACAATATATCAAATATATCACATCTCATAAACTAGACACAAATATAATGTGTCATAATATATCAAATCATATTAATATGTCATGTATCATAAATGTCATAGACATACATCAATGTACAAATGTCAAATCATAAACACATGTCTTGAGAAGATCAATGATAAACTAAATATATCATGTCCTAAAATAGAGAGCTATCCAAATGCATATGAACACAATGATCCTCTAAAAAAGGCTCATGAGTATCTTGTGCTTATGAAGTATCAACTAAGCCCTATAAATTTAGGAGTGTAATCTTTTAGACATACATATATTAAAAACTAATTTTTAAAATATACAAATTTGAATACATTCACTCAAGTACATGTGTTTGTGAAAATAAAAGTCATTTTAAAAGTCACCTTAGCACTAGTGAAAATAAAAGTCATTTTAAAAGTCACCTTAGCACTAGTGGATGTCACATCCATCAAATATTTTCTCCCAGTAGTAGCAGGTGTTATGTTTATAACATCTATCCTCCCACCATGGTCAAAGCCCACAATGAAAGTAGTATGCTCTATGACTTGTGCCTACAAAAATATTATTATCAATACATGAATATACTTGTGTATAGATTTTTTGTTAGTAAAAACTAAATTTAAAAGAGGTGCTTGGGTCTAAAGAGAAAGAGGGTCATCATTGACACACACTATGATATCATCAACAAAAACTCCATCTCTAGTTAGCTTAATCCTCTATAATAATTAAGAGTACAAAGGGGTATGTAACTAAGATGGGAGTGGTGTAGAGTCATTAGGATGAAATATCATGTCCATATATGATCCTATCTTAGTGCCGACATCAATCTAACTCAAAGCACAACTACTCATCAAGAACATCTAGTCCATCAATAATAATGCAAATATCTCCATCTTGTATCGCCTCATATGGAGCTATAGTAGAATATTATGTATCTCAGTGCTAATCTAAGTGTTGTGCTAAGTGTTGAGTGCTAAAATATTAAGTGCCAGAGTGTTGAGCACTAAAGTTATGTTTGGATTGTTGTATACTTTGATGTGTATGATATGATGGCATGTCTTATGTCACCTAAAATATAGGACCATGATCTTGGTCAATTGAGTCTAGTCATAATATATGCACCTAGTATGTCAAGATTAATGTTGTTAGTTGTAGTCATAATGTGTCATATCCTATCAACTACTTCCATCTAAGAAGAAAGAACAACTCTATCTTCAGTAGCATCCATTACTAGTGTTACTCTTAGAGTATTGGAACCCACCAACTATCAATGAATGGGTGGAACTTGCTCATCCCTATGGTACTCATAATTATCAACAACTATGTGGCATCATTGACCATAATATGATGGAAGATTTAAATAGTTGACATGGAACCCTAAATAGAAAATAACACATAACTCTTAGGAAAAATATAATGGTACATAGTCATTATAATGATAATGACCATGTGATACAAGAAATAAATGATGTATCATACATGTAATCTATGGAATAATGCTTCAAATAACTTAATATGTCCTTATTATGGTCCTCCCCAGACAATATGGGAGTACCTCTCATTTGATGAAATCCTTAGTATCCAGGATTTGAACTTGATCTAAGGACTCATCCACCAAGACCTTGTCTCTAAGATTTGCAAAAACCATATCAATAGATTATTTCACAAATGAGGATTGTGCTCCAAATATCCAAGTATGATCATCAAGAATTGTAAAAAATTGTTGACAAATATCTCTATATAGCCCATCTTGATATCTATTTTTGATAAACTATGTAAGTCAATATATATATATATATAAGATTAATTGATTAAGTGATCTTTTTTAATAGATTCATTGATCTTCCTTATTTATTTTTTTAGGACCTATCTAAATTGAATCATCTAAACAATCTAATCATTAAATTAAATGATCTAATCAAATAATCTAGATGTAGAACATATATCACATGTAACAATATATCAAATATATCACATCTCATAAACTAGACACAAATATAATGTGTCGCAATATATCAAATCATATTAATATGTCATAAATCATAAATTTCATAAGCACACATCAATGTATAAATGTCAAATCATAAACATATGTCTCGAGAAGATCCATAATAAACTAAACATATCATGTCCTAAAATAGAGAGTTATCCAAGTGCATATGAATAGAATGATCCTCTAAACAAAGTTCATGAGTATCTTGTGCTTATGAAGTATCAACTAAGCCCTATAAATTTAGGAGTGTAATTTTTTAGACATACATATATTAAAAACTAATTTTAAAAATATACAAATTTGAATACATTCACTCAAGTACACGTGTTCATGAAAATAAAAGTCATTTTAAAAGTCACCTTAGCACTAGTGGGTGTCACATCCATCAAATATTTTCTCCTAGCAGTAGTAGGTATTACATTCGTAACATTTATCCTCCCACCATGGTTAGAGCCCACACTAAAAGTAGTATGCTCTAGTACTTATGCCTACAAAAATATTATTATCAATACATGAATATAATTGTGTATAGATTTTTTGTTAAGTAAAAACTAAATTTAAAAGACGCACTTCGGTCTAAAGAGAAAGAGGGTCATCACTGACATGCACTATGATGTTATTAACATAAAATCCATCTCTAGTCAGCTTAATCCTCTATAATAATGAAGAGTACAAAGGGGTATGTAGCTAAGATGGGAGTGGTGTAGAGTCATTAGGATGAAATATCATGTCCATATATGATCTTATCTTAATGCCAACATTAATTTGACTCAAAGCACAACTGCTCATCAAGAACATCTAGTCCATCAATAATGATGTAAACATCTCCATCTTATATCCCCTCATATGGAGCTATAGTAGACTATTATGCATCTAAGTTCTAATCTAAGTGTTGTGCTAAGTGTTGAGTGATAAACTATTAAGCGCCAGAGTGTTGAGTAGTGAAGTTATATTTGGAGTGTTGTATACTTTGATGTGTATGATATGATGGCATGTCTTATGTCACTTAAAATATAGGACCATGATCTTGGTTGATTGGGTCTAGTCATAATATATGCACCTCATATGTCAAGATTAATGTTGTTACTTGTAGTCATAATGTGTCATATCCTATCAACTACTTCCATCTAAGAAGAAAGAACAACTCTATCTTCAGTAGCATCCATTACTAGTGTTACTCTAAGAGTATTGGAACCCAACAAGTATCGATGAATGGGTGGAACTTGCTCATCCCTAGAGTACTCATCATGATCAACAACTCTATGGCATCATTGACCATAATATGATGGAAGATCTAAATAGTTGACATGGAGCCCCAAATAGAAAATAGCATACAACTCTTAGGAAAAATATAATGATACATGGTCATTATAATGATAATGACCATGTGTTATGAGAAATCAATGATATATCATACATGTAATCTATGGAATAATGTTTCACATAACTTAATATGCCCTTATTATGATCCTCTCAAGATAATATGGGAGTACCTCTCATTTGATGAAATCCTTATTAACAAAGATTTGAACTTGATCTAAGGACACATACCCCGAGACCTCGTCTCTAAGATTTGCAAAAATCTTATCTATAGATTATTGCACAAATGAGGATTGTGCTCCAAATATCCAAGTATTATCATCAAGACTAATAAAAAATTGTTGACAAATATCTCTATATAGCCCATCTTGATATCTATTTTCGATCAACTATGTAAGTCAATCTATCTTTGTAGTGGAAAACTAGAATATGGTTGCATATTATGAGTACAAGGGTGGATAGGGAGTATAATAGCTTGTGATCCCTACCCCTGATGTTTTCCCTATCTAATGTAGGAGCATCCTAGGTTGTACTATTATCCTGCATGTTTTCAATTTTCCTAGTTTTTATTGAGTTGCAATATCTTGTATTGCTAGTGGATGCTAAGATTCCTAGTTGATGTCAAGTTTATAGTTACTATGGAGTGCCATTTGGTTTTTGAGTCATCCTTTGGATTCTGAGTTTGTGTGGTTGTCAAGTTTTTTTTCATGCCAATTTTGTGTGGATGTTGAGTTTGTTTGGGTGCCAAGTGTTAGTATTTCATGGAGCCTTCATTTGCCGAGTTGTCTGTGTGCAGTTTCTTATTGACGTCAACCTTTGCATCAAATTTAGTGTTAGATATCTATTGTGAGCCAACTTGTGACTTAGCCTAGCATTTAATATGAGAGTTTATTTAGTTGTATTTGCAACAAGATAACTTGTGGTCATGCATGTATTTAAGAGACCTTGGTTTGAGTTTTAAAGGGGTAACTTAGAGAGAAGGAACAAAATGCAAAGTTGGATAATCAAATATTGTAATTGAAATTGATATATGGTCACAACCTAGAAGGCCTGACAACTAGGCATGTATTGATCCTTGGATGAATATATGAATGAAACATTTTTACTTCCTCTATCTCCTAAGTTATTTATATTTTTTTTTATTTCCATTGTGTTGACTTTGTGCGGGTAGTATGAATAGTTGGGTGTGCTTTTGGCCCTATTTCTTCATACCTCCCTATGTCAAGTGGTATCAAAGCATATAAATATGCCTTGAAAGTTGAAGAGATATTGACAAAGAAGCATGAAAAAAGACAAATAGGTAGAGATGGTAAATTCCAAAGAGGCAAAGGTACATATTATGGAGAAGATGGAAGATCTAATAGTTCTATGTAAGATAAATGGAAATCTGAATGGAAGAATGATGATAAAGGCAAGACCGAGTAGAAAGGTGGTGATTCCTACCAAGGAGGTATTGGTTATGACCGAGGAAGAGGTAATTCTTATTCTAGAGGTGGTCTTCATGGTAATTGTTTTAGATATGGTAAAGAAGGGCATAGATCCTTTCAATGTTGATCTTATGAAAGTGGGAAAGGTAACAAAAATGTTGTGATTCAAGGAGACATTGAGGGTTCACCAAATGGACCTGAGGCTAGTGAAAATTTGATGGTAAGAAGAACCTTATGAAATAAGGGAAGTGACGAGGAACTTATCCTAAGGAAATTTTTTTTCAAAACCAAATGTAAGATAGCTAGAAAATGTTGCAAGGTAATTATTGATAGTGGAAGTTCTACAAATTTGGCATAAGAAGATTTGGTTACAAAGTTGCACTTGCAAAGACTAAAGTATCCTAAACCCAATCATGTTTCATAGATCAAAGATGAGCATAAGATATTGGTAAGTGAGAAATGTATTATGAAGTTCAATATTGGACATTATTTTGATGAAGTTTTGTGTGATATTATGCTTATGGATTCTTGTCATATTTTGTTGGGTATACCTTGGCAATATGATAGATATGCTATACATGATGGAAGATTGAATCAATATACTCTTTAGGTGAATAGGAAGAAGAAAATATTGTTGCCTTTGATTGAAAGTCTAGATGAGATTAATTGTACTACTATGAGAATTTACATGGTTAATGGGAAACAATTTGAAAAGGAAATGAAAAAGAATCAAGTATGTTTTGCTATTATTCCTAGGAAGCTGAGTTTTACCAATAGTAACCAAGTAATAGAAAAAAATGGTGAATGAGTAGCATAAACTGATAGAAGTTGAGTACTAATAGAAATTAAAAATTTTCTAAATGAATACAAGGATATTGTTATAGAAGATATACCTAATGGTTTACCTTCAATGAGAAGTATAAGTCATTGTATGGATCTGATTCTTGGAGCTAGTTTTATGAATAAAGTACTATATAGATTAACACCTATAGAGAATGAAGAACTTAACAGACAAGTGCATGAATTGCTATAGAAAGGTTTGATCAAAGAGAATTTGAGTCCATGTGTTGTACCTATCATATTGGCACCTAAAAAGAGTGGAGAATGGAGAATGTGTATTGATTCCAGAACTATTAACAAGATCACAATGAAATATAGGTTTCCTATGCCGAGGATGGATGACATCATGGATTATTTGAGTGGAGCAAAGTATTTTACCAAGATTGGTTTAAAGAGTGGCTATCATTAGATCAGAATTAGAGAAGGTGATGAGTGGAAGACTTCTTTTAAGACAAAAGATGGTTTACATGAATGGTCGGTTATGCCTTTTGGTTTTACTAATGTACCTAGTACTTTCATAAGGTTGATGAAAGAAGTTCTGAAAGGATTCTTGGGTAAGTTTTTGATTGTTTATTTGGATGACATTTTGATATTCAGTAAGACTAAGGAAGAACATCTTGAGCATGCTAGATAAGTATTGCAGAGATTGAAAGAGGAGAAGTTGATGATTAATCTAAAAAAGTGTTCTTTTATACAAGAAGAGATTGTGTATTTGGGATTTGTGATTTTAGATGATGATTTAAAGATGGATCCTAAGAAGGTAAACTAAATTTTGGAATGGCCTCCACCTAAGAGTGTGGGTGAGGTTAGATCATTTCATGGTTTGGATAGTTTTTATAGGAAGTTTATAAGAAAATTTACTTCTATTTGTAATGTTATGACTAAGACAATGAGAGGAGATAAGAAGGAATTCAAGTGGACACATGGAGCTGATAAGAGTTTTGAGACTTTGAAACAAAAATTTATTGAATTGCCTATACTGGCTTTGCCTAATTTCAATAAGGTATTTCAAGTTGAATGTGATGCACTTAGTAGTGCAATAGGATCTGTATTGAGTCAAGAAGGTAAACCTATTGCTTTCTTTAGTGAAAAGTTGAATGATGCAAAAAAGAAATATTTTATATATGATCAAGAATTTTATGCTATTGTTCAAGCCTTGAAGAAGTGGAGAAATTATTTGATTCCTAAGGAGTTTATGTTGTATACTGATCATAAATCTTTGTAGCACATGGGAAGTCAACATAAATTGAATCATAGACATCTTAAGTGGGTTGAGTATTTGCAAAGTTTTACATTTGTGATTAAGCATAAGAGTGGAGTTACTAATAGAGTTGCTAATCCATTAAGTAGAAGATGTTCTTTGTTGAATGAAATGAAGGTTAAAGTTCTTGGTTTTGATGACATGAAAGAGTTGTATGATTTTTGACCCTAATTTTTCTGAGGCATGGAGAGAGTACAGAGCACCAAATCTAACAAATCACATAAGTAAGTATGATGAATATTTCATTCAAGAAGGTATGTTTTTCAAAGGAATTTAGTTTTGTATCCCTAGAAGTTCCATGAGAGTTAATTTGATTAAGGAAAAGCATAGTGGTGGATTGGATAGACATTTTAGAATTGATAATACATTGAATTTGTTGAAGGATAAGTATTACTGACCTCAAATGTATAAGGATGTTCAGAAATTTGTAAGGAGTTGTGGAGTTTTTCAAGTTGCAAAAGGAGTAAGTCAAATTATTAGTTTGTATACACCTATTACTATTTATAAGAAACCTTAGACTAATATTAGTAAGGATTTTGTTGTTGGATTGCCTAAAATAGTAAAGGGGTATGATTCTATATTTTTTGTTGTGGATAGATTTTCTAAGATGGATCATTTTATACCTTATAAGAAAAGATCAGATGTTGAGCATGTTGCTGAAATTTTTGTCAAAGAAATTGTAAGATTGCATGGATTACCAAGAAGTATTATTTTTGATAGAGATAGTAATTTTGTTGGTTATTTTTGGAAGACTTTGTGGAAGAAGATGGGTAATGAGTTGAAGTTTAGTTCCAAATTTCATCCACATACATATGGACAAATAGAGATTGTGAATAGAAGCTTGGGTAACTTATTAAGAGGTTGTGTTGTAGGGAAAGAATATGCTAATCTTATGGAGTATTTGAATAAGGAAGTAAAATTGAGAATGGAACAAAGTAATCAAAAGTATAAGGAGAATACTGAGAAGTCTAGAAGACATCATATTTTTGACATTGGTGATGAGGTGATGGTTGATTTGACTAAAGGAAGATTTCCTATTGGAACATATAGTAAGGTAAAAATGTAGAATTTTTGACCTCGTAAGATCCTGAAGGAGTTTAATGGTGGTAATGCATATGAAATTTTGATTACGTAAAAATAGGTTTTAAAGGACTTGAAACCTTGTACAAAGTATTATAAAAATAAGAGAAGAGAAGCTCAGACAACATAAAGCCTCAAAACCTAAAAAAGAGTAGACTAGACAAACTAAAAAAAAGAGGCCAAAATACAACTATGCATTAAAAGACAACAAAAAGAGAGCAAAAAGATAGCCTTGGGACAACTACAGTTCCTTCAGAAGATCTATTGCTTGGTTTGTTAGGATGTTCATTTTTTCTATAGAGACTTTCATATCATCCAATTTTTTTTCTTCCACATCGTCATTCTTCTTGGAATAGCCCTTGTTCACTAGCTAGGACCATGGTCCTCTTTCATATCCTTAGAGCCTTGGCCTTTATTTTGTTCAATCTTGTCCAACATGGTGTTAAAGATGTTAGCCACTATCTTCAAGATAGTGTAGTTCTAATCAACCAATTTCTTAACCATTTTGTCCAAGTTACCCACTCTGGTGTCTAGACCATCCACCCTTTTTTGGTAATGCATATAAAGTTGAATTACCTGATGACTTGGATATACCCCCTATATTCAATGTTGCTAATTTATACAAATATCATGAGTTAGAAGATGAATTCAATGTGTTAGATGATTATCCTAAGAAGAAGATTAAAGAAGTTGAATAGATACTAGAGTAGAGAGTTGGTAAGTGCATGAGAGGAAAAGACTACTATGAGTATTTGGTAAAGTGGAAAAATAGACCTAATGAAGATGCTAAATGGATTTCTCAATTTGAGTTGTATTCAG
Source organism: Cupressus sempervirens (assembly GCA_028749045.1). Classification (NCBI taxonomy): domain Eukaryota; kingdom Viridiplantae; phylum Streptophyta; class Pinopsida; order Cupressales; family Cupressaceae; genus Cupressus; species Cupressus sempervirens. The sequence continues at coordinate 548,988,411 of CM053783.1, forward strand.
CTCAAGTAGTGACACTTGCATGATTTAGGAGAATCATTTCTTTCTACCTCAAATGTCTAATGTAGGAGCATCCTAGGTTGCATTGTTGTCTTGCATGTTTTTAGTTTTCCTAGTTTCTATCGAGTTGCAATATCTTGCATTTCCAATGCCTTAGTGGGTGACGAGCATTTAGTAGATGTCAAGCTTCCTAGTTGATGTTGAGTTCATAGTTGCTACTGAGTGTTCTTTGGTTACCAAGTCATCCTTTGGATGTCAAGATCATGTGGTTGCTAAGTTTTTTTGGATGTTGATTTTGTTTGGGTATCGAGTGTTAGTATTTTGTGGAGCCTTTGTTTGCCAAGTTTTCTGTGTGCAATTTCCTATTGAGGCTAACCTTTGCATTGAATTCCATGTTAGATATTTATTGTGAGCTAACTTGTGGCTTAACCTAGTATTTAATATTAGAGTTTATTTAGTTTTATTTTCAATAGGGTGACTTGTAGTCGTGCATGTATTTAAGAGACCTTGATTAGAGCCTTAAGGGGGTAACTTAGAGAGAAGGAGTAGAATGCAAAGTTGGATCATCAAAGATTGTAATTGAAATTGATATATGGTTGTAACCCATAAGGTCTTATAGATGGGCATGTAATTGATCTTTGGATGAACATATGAATGAAATCTTTTTACTTCCTCTATCTCTCGAGTTGTTTATATTTGTTGTTATTTCTATTGTGTTGACTTTGTACAAGCAGTTTGTATAGTTGGGTGTGCCTTTTTCCCTAGTTCTTCGTACTTCCCTGCATCACTATTCCCATCCCTCTTTGGGTCGTGCCTATCCCTATCCTACTCCCTATATGTGTTCCTTTCCCTGCGCTTGGTGTTTTCTACAATCTTGATCCTATTTCTAGCCCTAACCTTGATCTTATCCCAAACCTAAATCATGAAGTGCATGAACATCTTAGGGCACATGATCTCTATCGTGTGATGTCATTTAGGCATAACATGTACAAACTAAATGTTAACTTAATTAGGTACTTGAGTACGTATAAATTTATATGTGCATGTATTCAATAAATAATAATAAAATATTAAATATGTTACATTTGGTCATATTAAGTGAATTAATGGGTCTTATTAGGTCCTAATAGAAAATATTAATCATTTTAGGTCCTAAAGGGTGTTATTATTCATCTAGAAGGTCTTAAGAGATCCTATTTGGTGTAATAATATGTTTTAAATAGTCATCTAAGGTCTTAAAGATTTATATTAGGTCATATTATATCTAAGTAGTCATTAGTCATGTTATGTTGAATAATAGGTCTTATTCGATCCTAATAGGCATGATTAGTGATGATATGTCCTATTAGGTCCAAACACACATTATTAGTCATGTTAGGCCATGTAATAGGTGGTATTATGTGCCATTAGGTTATATTAGCTCTTATTAGTCATCTAAGGTCTTAAAGAGTCACATAAGGCTCTATTAGGCATTACTAGTTCAATTTTATATCTTAATAGGTCTTATTAATCATCTAAGGTCGTAAGGGGCACTAATAGTCATAAATAGTTATGTGTTATGTAATAATAGGTCCTATTGGGCCTTAGTAGGTGTTATTAGTTGTGTTAGGTCATAATAGGTCATATTAGGTGTTATTTGGTGTTAATTTATATTATTAGGTGTTAATAGGTCCTAATAGGTCCTATTAGATCTTATTAGTCATCTAAGGTCTTAAGGGGTCATATTAGGCCCTAATAGGAATTATTAGTTGAATGTTATGTCCTAATAGGTCTTATTAGGTTTTATTGGTCATTTAAGGTCTTAAGGGGACCTATTAGTAATAAGTAGTGAGGTGTTATATAATAATAGGTCCTTTTGGGTCGTAATAGCCATTATTAGTCATCTTAGGTCATAATAGGTCCTATTAGGTCTTATTAGTCATCTAAGGTCTTAAGGGGTCATATTAGGTCCTAATAGGCATTAATAGTTGAATATTACGTCCTAATAAGTCCTATTAGATCCTAATAGGTGTTACTAGTCATGTTATGTCCTAATGGGTCCTATTGGGTCATAATAGGCATTATTAGTCATGGTAGGTCATAATAGGTGTTAATAGGTCCTATTACATCTCAAGGGGCCCTATTAGGTATTAATAGGTGTTAATAAGTGTTATTACATTTTAATAGGTCCTATTAGGTCTTATAAATTAAAGTAAAAATACACATTTTCATCAAAATAAATTAATTGATGACTAGATTTGGATTTTTCTATTGAGATTTCTCTACAACCTAAGGCAAAAATCATGAGGAAGCCTTTCTGCTAATGGAAGGCCCCTCACATTTTTTGTGATCCAAATTTAACAAGTTGTTTGACTCAATTTTATGGGCTCCCATGATAAGCACAATAATATTGACAAGATGAAGGAACGAAAATAATTTTCCAAAGATGAGTTTTTGAGATGTGGAGGGAAGAGTACTAGTCCCAGATGTCACATGCTTCTACCAAAAACCCCTAGTGGACACATCCTCACCCTTGACATCAAAACAAGGAGATAAGGTTTTTAACACCAAATCATTTATTATCAAGATGAATGCTCTCATGGTCATAGCTATTGTGTTTGAGAAAAATAGACTCAGGAAATCTACTATTTTTTTGGTCACTCAAGACTTAAATGATATCCCCTCTAGAAAATATATGAATTATTGGACTTAGAATGTGTGCAACAAGAAATTTGGCTTCCAATTCTCATATTTTAGATCAATTCAAAAGGTGTGTTTTTTAGTTTTATTTATCAACCCTAATTACCAAATGAAAATGGTAACTAGACAATAATGGAAAATTGGCCCAAGTATCTTATGTGCCCTACCTTGGATAGAGATGTAATATTAGGTAAAACAATTGTCCTCTCTTATCCTGGATAGTTAATTATAGGGGAAATGTGTCCTTTTCTATGAAATTTCATCTCACAAACCATGGATCCTATTTCCAATATTATTAGATTTGATCATACTAATAAACTCTTGCTACACATGGATGCATGTGTGCTTATAGCCATTAACCCAAGAATTCAAATTCCTGAAGAACTTACCTTTGATAGGGAGGGCCATTTTTATTCCTACCATGTAGAGGGTTTAATGTATGTTTCTTGTGCAAGAAAGAGGGACACAAAAGAAAATATTTCCCTCTAATTAAAACCAAGAGAAAGTTATAGTAATCTAATTGAAATCCTAATTTTATATAACCTAAACTACCTAATCAACTTTCTCCAACTTCTAACCAGTCATTCTAAGAAGAGCTACATGCCCTTCAAGCTAAATTCATAGACAAGAATAATGAGGGTGAATTTGTGCATGACTCCTAGACCCCAATAATCTACACATCACTAGATATTGAATCCCTAAATTTTTGTCTTGATGTACCTACATCCAAGCCTAAACATGGGACCTTAAATGCCCAACATATCACTCATCAAAAAATAAGGAGTTTACCCTCCTCCAAGAGCAAGCCAAAATATGCCATTTGTGGTAGCCTCAAATTAGATGGAGTTACTTGATGTATAATGAGTGTAGAGAGTAAAGGGATGGGTAATGAAACCCCAATGATGGAAGAGCCCCCAGAGGAAGGAGAAAATGTTATAATTTCAAAAGATAATAGTTCCTATTAGGACATCATTAATAGTTTAATGGAACTCTCAGATACATATTAATAATTTGATTGATTATCTAATTTTGAATTGGTAGTTATTCCTACCAATTTGAAATGAGTCATCTAAAGGTTCTCCCATAGATGGATTGCAATACCTCCCCCTCTAGCCCCTTCCTACCTATTGTGGAGGAAGTAGTGAATCCATTTGAAAACACTAGTAAGGAGAATGGAAGAATGAGCATAGATGAGGTTCTCCTAAGAGAAGGAGATGAGTTTGTATTCAAAACCCAAAATAATAAGAGGAGACTCAAAAAGGAGAGTCCCTCACTTAAAGGTGAGGATAGATAGGAAGATTGTGATTACAAGGATATAATTTCTAGGAAAAGGAGACCCCTAGCCTTCACAAAAATAACTAAGGAAAACCAAAAGAAAGATAAATAGTTGCCTAGTTGTTTAAGAATTTTGAATGCCCAAAAGAGATAATAATGACCTTGTATAATGATGGATTTGAATTCATCCTCTTGGAATGTAAGGGGACTAGAATCCCCAGATAAGAAATATATCACTAAAGTATTTCTTTGGAAAAACAAAAGATTGATATTCTTATGTTGCAAGATGTGAAGGATACTAGTTTTAGACTAGAAATTACTCTCAAATGCATTTGGAGAGATGAAAAATCATTCATAGCTTATCATAATAAAGGTGTACTATCTTAAATTGGATGTGCTCCAATTTAATGAAGGTTTATCACCTATTTAATGCAAGATCATCAATATTCTTGCACCCTTCTTTATTCCCTTTTCTTTCCTTTCTCCTAAATAAAATTGGGGTAAAACCTAATAGATTATATTTAAGAGATTTTATTTTAATGGTGTTAGTATCAAGGTAGGTTATATCCTCCTTGGTCCCCTCTTGCCTTCATCTATCCACATGGAATCTTGTCTTCACATGGTAATTGTTATATTTTGAACACTATACCTAATTCTAGGGATTGGGGACCTATTTTGGGATCCCAAGGGTTTTTGGACATGGTTTTCAGGGGCACAGTGCACCCCTCATCGGGACCTATTTTGGGTCTCCTATTTGGGTCGCATATTTAGATACCTTTAGGGTGTTAATTCCTAGGTAGATCTGCCTATGGGAATTAGTCAATTATTAATTATATATAAACCCTTCCATTTTCTCCATTTCTCATCTATCCCATACACAATCCATTATTTGTATGATCAAGTATCCACAAGTTTGAGCACTCTTGCATTCAATTTTTTCAAGTCTTCAAAAATGCATTTAAGAATTCCTTGATTGAAGATGATTGATTCAAGCATTTAAGCAATTGAAGGAGTTTATATTCAATGTCTTCTTCAATCCATTCAATATACTTTGTTACATCTTCTACATTAATTGGTGATGTAACATCATTGCATTTGGTTTGAGATATTTGACTATTATAAGGTTATGAATATTGAATCAATACATAGTTTGTAGATCTGAGTACCCTTTTCATCTTTCTTTACAATTGAAAAATCAAAATCAATGTCACACACATTCTATCACATATGTAGTTTTCCCCTGATCATTTACTTTTCCCCTAACAAATCACTGAATGATTTATGGATTTTCATCTATTTTAAAATTTTAGGCCAAGATCTAATGATTTCTATTCATTCTAATCAAAACAAAAAGCATAAAAAGAGATTTCAAAGGTTTGGTTTCTACCTTCTTTGTCATTTCATCATATTTACTTAAATCCATCTCTAGCATCTTACATCACCTAGGGTTTTCAAGGATTTGAATATATTTCCCCTATACTCCCTAGACCTAGTTTGTATCAGTGGTCCTTACTTGTTTAATTAGCACTAATCTCAATAGACCAAGTTCTTTAGAATTGGAGTTAAAAGGAATCATCTCCTTGATCTTCCTCCCTATATTATGTTAGATGTATGTGTGGTTATGTGATGAACTTAGGTTCTTATCCTTGATTCGAATTTCAAACCCAATAAAAGGAAATGGAGATACATCTATTCTAGTCAATCCTAATTGGAGCAACAACATTTTGGATTGGAGGTCATCACCCTATAATAGGGGTGTTTTGATTAAATGTCAAGATAATGGAAGACAATTTTATATCTACAATATTAATACCCCTAACAAATATGAAGAAAAGGGTGAGATTTGGAATTAGCTTCATGAACTATCTAGTCTACCTCAAATCCTAGGAGGAGACTTTAACATGGTGGTAGTAGCATATGAAAATTTGGGGTTATAAATTTGAATGGAAAGGTAGTGAAAAAAATTATTGGAAAAGAATGGTAAACAAAATGTGAAGTAGTGATCCTCTAGAGGGAGTCAAAGATCATCATAGGGGGGTCTAGTTCACCTATTCCAACCTTTAGAGTGGTGGGAAAATAATCTTTTGCAAACTTGACTAATTTTATGCTAATAAAGACTTGTTAAGGTTTGGATTAGACTCATAATGCTCCAATCATAATGATCCCCTACACTTTTTCATATCATCACTTTATTCTCATTATCTCTCTTCTGTAGGGAAGCTAGAGAAAGGCCAGGGTAAAAGTGATAATTTATGCCTTAACACCTCCCTTTTGGAAGATGAAGATGTAGAAGTTGTAGTGAAAATTATTAGATGGTTTAATAATAATACAAAAACTAAAAGACCTACAATAGTCATGGAATCAAAAATTTAAATCTTGGAGAGATTTGTTTGAAATCAATAGGAGAAAGGAAGAATTGGACCTACAAAATGAACTCCTTTAGGTAGAGAGTGATATCCAAATGAACCTAGAATGTAGAAATGTGAATGAAATGGTTTTTTCTAGAGGATATTACTTGAGAAGAATACAAAATCATAAAATCTAAGGAGCCAATACTAGAGCAAGGCTCAACTAGATTAGTATGGGTGATAAAGGATCAAAATAATTCTTCAACATGCTCAAATCAAAAGAAACTAGACTAAGTATTGACTCCATTAGAGAAGGAAACACAGACCTAAATAACTAGGAGGTCACTTTACATGCCTTTTAAGCTTCTATGAAAGTCCCTTTACCTCACAAGATGTTGGAGATAATATGGAAAATGTCAAAGTTAAAGTAGCTAGACTCATTCCTAAGAAACTAAAATGATCAGATATCTTGGAGTTGGATAAGGATATCTTAGAAACATAAATCTTAAGGGATATTCAAAATATTAAAAATCACAAGGCTTTAAACCTTGATGACCTACCCATATAATTCTATAAACAAATAATGGGTGGATTGGTAAGGAACTATTAAGAGTATATAATGAAGCATTTTAAAGAGTGTCACTAGGAGAAAATATTAATATTGGAGTTAATAAACTAATTCCTAAAGATGGAGATAAGAGGTAGATGAAAACCTAGAGACTAGCAACTCTCCTAAATGTATCTTACAAAATAGTAGCTAAAATCTTAGCATCCATGTTGGAAGATATACTACCAAAAATTATTAGCAAAACCCAAACTAGATTTTTCAAGGGTAGGTATATCCTAGAACACCTGATTACTTGTTTTGAAGAATTAGAGTGGGAAAAGGAGTCTAACCAACAAGCTAGTACATTTCTTCTAGAATGTGAAAAATCCTAAGACATAATAGAGTAGTGATTCATTAACATGGTGATGAAGCAGCTAGGATTCCTAGAGTTGTATTTCAATATGGTTCAAACCCTATTCAAAGAAGCAATGGCTAGTATTGATATAAATGGAAAAAGATCTAAACTATTTACCTAAACCATATCCATTATGCAAGTCTTGTTATAAAGTTATGTGTGTTGATATAACTAAGAGGGGGTGGTGAATCATTTATACACTTTAAATAACTTTATGCTTAACTATGGATATCATTTACAAATCTTAAACTTGCATATATTAGTAAATTAAAAATTAAAACCATGCACAATATAAAGAAAATCATGACACCATATTTTCTTATCTAGGGAAATCTTGGCCAAGGGAAAACCCAAGTGGGGGTGGCACTCACAAAATGATCAACTAATCAAAAGTATCCTGCAAAAGATATTGAACCTATTAGGAATCTATTCCATGCATATAGTGTATATGTCCTTATCAAAGGACTAGGCCTTGTTAGAATCCTCAACCCTATTAGGATTGGTAATTATAATACAAAATATAGTTCATCCCACTACCCAAACATGCATATACAACTTTACAAATTAAATGAATAGATATAAAACCTTGACTGTGCTAATATCTTCAATATGTGATTTGTTTTTGTAGTTCCACTTTATAATATATCATACAACTCCTCTTCTCTAATCATAGTATCAATTTTGCATCTATACAGTACATACAAAGTGTTCATACATCAATTATACCATAAAGATGCAATTGAGAACTTTGCTAAACAAAAAGATCTTCCTTTATATCAAAATATTTTGAGTTGTTCATATTGTACTACCTTGCATGTTACCAAAAAATAATATTAAATTTTTCCATGTAATATTTGACCTTTACAAAGTTGGCCTAATCTTGTCAAGTATTTATTTTGACAAGTCAAAGTAATTCCCTAAACAAAAACTTGATATTCTATTTGATTCCTTCTAAAGCGATGTTCATCCTATCACTAGAAAACATCTTAAAATATAGCCAAATTTTTTTTAAAAAATTTAGCACACTTGAACATATGTTTTAAGGTGTCCATACTACCTTCTTCTAAGCTTGCATAGCACAATATATATTATGTGAAGATCTCCAAACAAAATTGTACAAATGTTCCTTATTTGCTAGAATAATATGTAGACATTTTTCGAAGTATTATTTCTCCAAACTTATCCCTAACTTATGCTACCTCAAAATATATATTATTGCTGCCATAATTGAAAACCCTAACAACTACCCTTATTAAAATTTCCAATAATCTTCCCCTTTTTCATTTGATGGAAACGTAAAGGAAAAATTGGCTTTAAATATAACTCCATACTTCTCAAATTTTCAAAATCTTCAAAAATGTGGCCAAAATGAAATATTCAAAACTTGTGGATCATTATTACATTACATCATCATAATTGTATACTATCCCCCCCCTTAGATTATGGTGGAACCTTCAAATTTTGATAAAATTTGACTTTAAAGTTTGGGATTTTCTATTTCAAAAGAGTGTCCTTGAAGGCCATGTGAAATTGCGAAAATCGGGATCTTGCAGACATGATGCAAAAGGTGGTGTGAAATGGTGAAAATTTGCCAAATTGTAGGGGGAAAGATTTGCATGGTCCAAAATCATGATTGTTCACTATTTTGAACTAGGTTCCCAATACACCTTGCAAAGTCACGATTTTAGGTAATGAGCACAAGATACCTTGTGAACTAGTGAGTATTCAAAATTTTGCAGAGGGTGTTTATATGGTTGTAAAATGGTAATTTTCAAGGTTTTGAGGAATATACAAAGTGTACAATGAGAAATAATTATTTTCACAAAGTTACATGTGTTGTTTGAAGTATTCATCGAAATGGAAAAAAGGGTTTTTATAGTGCATTAATGATCATTGTAGTTTTAGAGGAGTGTGTCAGATAAGCATGCAAAAAGGTAAAATGACTATTGTAAGAATATCTTGAGAAGTACAAGGGAAAATTTATAAAATTTTAATTGGAAATAACATTAATGTTGTTCATATGCAACCAAACATGTGGAATGTCATTGATGGAATTTTTTGAGTTAGTGGGTTATTAAATGCTATTGTTTTATCTATAAACCTCATCATATGTTAGATTTACTACCAAAACTTCAGTATCCATTCTTTGTTATAATTCCTCAAAGTGCAAGATTTTGGATCATAAGTGAAAGATAGAGTTTCCAATACAAGAACACCCAATCAGCCAAGAACCCAGTCCAATAATGTAGCTTGGTCTTTCCATTAAAGAAGAGGATCAATTCAATATCATTAACAACATGCACCAATCTTTGTGGGACCTCAGGAAGAGTTATGCTAGTTATGCTAGTAACTATTGTGCCCTTGAGCTAGAAGAAGATATGGTTGCAATTTCAAGGATGTTGGTAGAAAGAGAAGAACAACCAAGTCAACAAGAATACATCAACAAAATGTTGACATTTTTCATGGCCTTCTCCTTTCAGGATTTTTAGATTTTCCCTTTTTTGTTAAAATCATAAATATTAATAAATGGTTGTAATTAGTTGAAGTTAAGAAATTTTTGAAAGGGTCTGAAGCTTTGTTGTAACTCTCCATTTATTATAAGGAGACATACCAAGACCCAGAAAAATATTTGATATTAGATATACCAATTAAATACTATATAATATAATACAAAAATCAAGGCATGGCATACAACTGAACAATCTTTGCAAATTTTGAGTGGATATCACAAGTAGCCACTATTCTATTGTACTCTTTTTGAAGTTAATAAAAATACTTTGTTTCTTTAAAGAATTATACATAATTGTCTTTTATTTTCTTATAAATTTTCCTCTTAGATTCACATTTCCATTGATAGATTGAAATTCAATACATTCCTTTGATAATTTAAAATTTGTAAACTTTGTGTTTTTTCTTCAATTGGTCTTCTAAGATTGAAGTTAAAAATAATTGAACTAGGGTTTTCATTCTAGTTCTCTAACTAGTGATTGATGGTTGGCACACACCATCTTTGAAGAGTTCTCTATAATATTTAAACCCGCATTAAATCAATTCTATTTTTCTTAATCAGAGTAAGGAACTAATCTAAATTAATTTCAATAAAACACATTATCAATTGAAGTTGGTGGAGTTCTTTATCATACTCAAATGCTATGCAATTCTTAAACCTATACTTATTCAAATAGCTTTTATTAAAAATAATCCATTCAATAAAGAATATTACCTTACAATATTGACTTCTCCTTGGGAATAACTTGCTATACCAATTGCATCAAGCATTTCAATTTTCATAAGTCATATCAAACAATTCCATTAGGTATACCCACCTAGGTTAGTAGACCTTGAAGTGAAGAGGGTTTGATGTCTTAATTTAAATCTTAGTCATTGGCCAAATTATGTTGTATTTCCCAAAATTGAGCAAGAAAGGCTCACAAGTTTACCAACCAATAATTTGAGGAGCCAACATATTGGAAACTTTACTAGGGAGAGTTGCTCACAATTTACGTTGTGAAGTTACGTAGATTTTTTGGTTTCACAAACTATAGGAAGTGAAAGTTTTTGTGTTTAATCTGCTAGTGGGAGAACCTAAAAGACCTTACATACAAAAAAATTCCTCAGAAAAGGTGGTGACTCTATGTAATTTTTTTATGAATGATCAGTCTTGTTATTTTGAAAGAAAATAAAGTTATAAACATTGTTCTATTAAGTATATGTGGGGTGGGCGATTTGTTCATGAAGGAAAATAATTTCTAGCGTGGGATCCAAAGAAAAGGAATAGGATTAAAAGGAACTAGTCATCATACATGTTATATACTAGATATAATAAATTTGTTGATAGAGAATATGGGCCCCTTACTGAACAAGTTGAACACTCTGGGAGATAAAACATCAAAAAGGGAGAAAACCCCTCTTTATAACATAAGAACACTTGATAATGGGAATCAACCAAAAACATATCATGTTGATGATGAAGATGAGAAAAATGATGAAGAAGTGAATGAAGAAGATCCTCACAAATTGGATGCAACTTTATAGATATTGTGTACTATTGCACCCAATAAAGTAGCCAAGGCTTTAAAACAAGTCCCTAGTATGATGCTTTAGAGAATTAGTATAAAGGAAGATTACATTATAACTCCTAAGAGGAATGGTGATGATACAGATCATGAAACCGAAAAAACAACTAAATACTATCTACCTCATAATAAAGATCCAATTTACAATAATACACATAGGAATCCACTATATTAAATTAATGGATATTGGAGACATAACCAGAATATGGGAAATGATTACATCACCAAAATGCCAATTATAATGGAATAAATAGAAATAACAATAATATAAATAATTTTTAGAAAAATTAGTAGAATGCAACAAATAATCAATGAAGGAAAAATCAAAACCAATTAAATATAGGACATAGGACTAGAATCCCTAAGGTAATTAAAAGACGTAGACAACTTGACTTCGTAGGAATTGTTGGACATGCAAATCCTATTACAGATGAATTAAGAACTATAATCCCAAAATTTTCTAGAGAAAAGACACAATCTATTGAAGAACATGTTATTAATTTAAAAAATACTATTCAATAATTGGAAGAGAATCATGAAGATGTATTTATAAATTTATTTGTGCAATTCCTCATTAATGATGCAGCTAAATGGTATAAAGGCCTACTTGACAATTCCATTTCAAGTTGGCTTGAATTTTTGGAGTTATTTATTGAGTAGTTTGGAGATCATAGTGATACATCTTTGCATACCATGAGTTCATGACTAGCATTTAAAATACCTCCTTTTAATCAATAGCAAAATTCAATAAAAGGTTTAAGAAAATTTTGAATGGGATACCAAGAGATATCTAACCAGTAGTCTCTTTCCTAATAAATTTCTACTTGAATGATCTTGATAGTAAAACTCACTATGAGATCAGGTCTCATAGGGCTAACACACTAAAAGAAGCCTTTGACATTGCAGCCACTATTGAGAATGATAGAAAAGAAAATGGTAAGATTGAAAAAAGAGAAGATCCTAAATTGTTCAATCCCAAAGCTCCAAAACAAAACAAAGATGAAGAAAAGATTGATAAGTTGTTTAATATGATCAAGGATTTGTAGATCAAACAAAACAAAAGTGGGTCTTTCAAATCTAATAGAAACGATAGATCCTACAAGTATTGATCACAAGATATTCCATAAAACACCTATAGGAAAGATGGAAATCCTATAAGGAATAATGAAACTCTCTATCCCTTGAAGAGAAATAATAAGTGCATTGAAAATGGCCCTTGGTGTAAAATTTGTAGGTTGTCAGATGCTCCTGATCAATACTTGATTTCTCGTAGTATTTTGAAAGAAGAAGTGGAAAGAGAGGAGTAACCCACTATCAACACCTTATCATCAAAACCTCTTTGGAGAGATGAAGATTCCTCAAAAGATGAATTTATCCCTGATATTAACATGATGAGAGAAAGGCAACAAGGTTTGCAATACTTTTTCTTTGATGAAGAAGAAAGCCCAAGTATGATAGTCAACTAAAGAGGAAAAGAGAGCATGCACCATTGTAACAGTTAAATAAGCTATAAGAAGTTAAAGATTAAGAAACAAGATTATAAATCTTCTGAGTCAAAAATCACTAGGAAAAAATAATAATAGGCCTCAAATTGATTTATATAAAAAAGATAATGAGAAGGTGATACCAAATCAACAAAAAATGAATGGAACTTGGTCAAAGAAGATAGTAAATAAATAGATAATAAATTCTAATTCATTCATTTCAAATGCTTTGTCTCAAATAAAAATTCCACTCCGATTCTTTGAAATTGTTAAAATTCTAGAGTATTGGAGGGAGGTCCTAGATTTTCTATCTAAAGCAAAGAAGGAAGATAATGTAATAGAATGGAATGTTAATGATGCACTAGTTATTTATCTAGGGACAAATATCAATAAGAATTCACCACATGTAGACCCCTTTTATCTAACTTTGTTAGTCAACAATAAATTGTTGAGAAATTGCATGATAGACTCAAGTACTACAATAAATTTTATGCTTGTTGATGTCATGAAAGAGTTGGGTCTGAATGTGGATACTCCTTATGGAAAATTTTATGCAATGTATAATTGATTTGTATAATTAGTAGGGGTCATGAAGGGTATTAAATTCAAATTTTCCTCATGTCTAGATATATCATACAAGATGCATGCCACTATAGTAAAAATACCAAATTATTATGGTATGTTTCTTTGAAGACAATGATCCAACTTAGTGGGTAGACATATTTAGTTAGATTTATCTTATGCAACCATTCCTATAAATGGAAGATGTGTTAGAATTAATAGGGCACCAAGATTCACATACCTAGCAGAGAGTTTCCATCCTAACTATGGAGTTAACTTCTATCAAAACTATGTGGAAAACTTCAAGGTGAATTTGAGAAAACCAATACAAAATATTGATGAACCCAGGAAATCTATCCATAAGAGGAGAACAATAGAATATGGAAGATGAATTTTTATCAAGCCTATAGTGGGGAAGCTAATGGTGCCAGGGTACTTCTTATATATCCTTCTAGAAAAATATTTAGATATTCCTTTTTACTAAATTTTGAATGCACCACCAACATTGTTGAATATGAAGCATTAATATTGGGATTGAACATGGCTAAAGTGCATAAGATTAAAATTTTGTTAATTATAGGAGATTTTGAGTTAATGTTAGAGTAAAGTGTTAATTTAATTTAATTTATTAAATTCACTTTACTCTCTTCTTAAGATTTTACTTTTTGCACTTATGCATTCTCATTTAATAATTAATTAGTAATTATTAAATAGCATTTATCTTTTGGTTACCCTTTTTTGGGTTTTGACCTCCTTCTATAAGGATAGATCATTTGTAATTATCTCTTATCTTTTTCATTTATGAGAATACAATTTGGATATTTTTAGAGAAAAACCCTTGCCTCCTCTTGTCTTTTTCTTCTTTGTGATAGGTTTTTACATGTAGATATTCTTTGAGCTTTGTGGACTTGTATTACTCAAATCCTTCATGTTATTAGAGCTAGATTTGTTGTAGCTTGTTTGGTATTTGGAAAAAAAGGAGAAGGAGGGTTTGAAAGAATAAATTTGGTGTTTTTAGGTATTTTTCATGAAAACAAGGGGGGTCTCTAATTTTTGGAGCACTTTGAGGCCAAACAGACCTCATGGATGGATTTAGAAGGTGTCAAAACCCCCATTTTCATATAATTCTTGTCCATTTTGGACAATGTTGATCTAGGAGGCAAAAACAATTTGTCCCTTAGGGCCATATGGCCTCTTGCACATGTTACAAGGTCATTTTCTGGCCCATAGAGCTATTTTCTAGTGTTGTTTACTACCTTTTGGCACCTCCAAGGCACCACTACTCCCTTTGGCCCCTGGCAAACTTTTTTTAGCCACTGCTTTGTTTTTCAGCCACCATCTACTATTTCCTAGTCCTGTGCCACTAGAACACCCATCACCATAGTTGATGCACCATCGTGGCTCCACTGCCAAAGACATCACCGCCACCCAACCACTAGGCTGCTTTGCTTGGAGTGGTTGATTTTTTTTTTAGTTTTTTTTTTTTTTTTAATTTTTAATTCCTTTTTTATGCTCATTCAAGGGCCTTCTAATCCTTTCACAATATCTTGAGCATATGGGGGTCTTTTTTTGATCCAAAAGAAGTGTCAGAAAGCTAATTCCAAGATGGAGATGGAGTAGGTGTTTTTGGGAAAAAATTTCCAGATTGGTACCTTTTATTATACTTGAAGCTTGTTGATGAATTCTATCTTTTAGGGGGCATAACTTCTTCATTATAGCTTCACTTTCTAATTTGAAAAGAAGCACCAAAAAGTTCTCCTCAAGAACTTTACAGACTCTCTATCATTTCACCAGTATATTATACCAAGTATTTGTGATTGATTTTTTAATCTATTTTTCTCTTCTCTCATTTATGTATTCCTTCTAGCAACCAAGGCTGATTTTTTTGCATTGTGGGGAGTGTTTTGTCTTATTTTTTTCATTATTTAATTATGTAAACTCGAACTACATTAAAAAACAATTCAAAATCTTCTAAAACAATGGTTGAAACCTTTTCTTGTCTAGAACTTCTTACCCCTCATACCTATCATACTTGGAAGACCTTGATGACTTGACTTGTCTAGCCAAAAGGGTTGTGGTCTTGTTTAGATTTCATGCAACCATTGTTTCAAAGGCCTTATGAGGTCATGTAGTATAGGAACAAGATGGATGAGGAAATAGGATTGATTGCTTTACAAGTATCAGATAGTCTATAGTTTCATCTAGACTAGTGCAATACTCCTCTAGCTATATGGACCAAGATTCATGGCTTGTTTGGTACTGTCAATGAGTTTAGAGCACATCAGATTGAGGCAGATCTTACCTCTCTTACACCAGATTCCTTTCTAACCATTGATGACATATTGATGAATTTTAATCAATAGAGATCCTTGTTGCAGGGTTGTGGAAAGGCAAAGACTGATACCAACTGCATTTATTTGATTCTCTCTAAGCTTCAAGGGAACTTTCATATTTTTGCTTCTACTTTCTATTCCACCAAAGATTCTCTGGGGAATAGATTTCCTATGCCTAATTTTGAGGTCTTTTGTGATCGCTTGACTAGAGAATGGTTGAAGCTTACATAGTTGGATACTATGACTGGTTCTAAGATGAAGGCATTGGTATCTCAAACATCTATAGGAAAGTCAAAGAAAACATTGAAGCATAAATCAGATTCAATAGGCAATGAGAGTTCCTCCAAGCCTACTCCCAAATTAGATGCTTGGAAGCCCTCTCAAAAGGGTAATTCTTCTAAGTCTAGTGAGTCTTCCTCTATGAATAAGAAGTACACAAGTGATCCTTGCAGTTTTTGTGGCAAGGAAGGACATCCAATTTCTAGGTGTTGGAAACATCTTGAGGCTTTAGAGGAGGCCATGCAACATTCCACTATTTCTTGTCTGAAGCCTCTACCTCCTCCTATAGGAAAAGGACATGCTCTTTCTACATGAGCATTTTCTTCTACAATTCCTTGGATTCTTGATTTTAGAGCTTCACATCATATGACACACTTGCCTGATTTGGTTCCCTCACTTGCTTAGAGTGTTACTACACAAATTGTTGTTGGTGACTCTTCACAGCTTTCAGTCATAGGTTCAGGAACTATCTCTTTAGAAGGTGCTTCATTACAGGATGTTCTTTTAGTTCTAGCCATATCTTCAAACCTCATGTTTGTCTTTCAGATTTTTCATTCAAGCTTTGGAAAGATAGATTATTTCTCACCACATGATGTGGTTGTTCAAGACCTCTTGGTTATTGCTATAGGGAGTGTTGATCTTCAATCACACTTATATTAGTTTGATGGCTTCAAGAACTTTGATTCTAGACCTCCATGATGTGGTTGTTCAAGACCTCACTTGCTCAGAGTGTTACTACACAAATTGTAGTTGGTGACTCTTCACAGCTTTCAGTCACAGGTTCAGGAACTATCTCTTTAGAAGGTACTTCATTACAGGATGTTCTTTTAGTTCTAGCCATATCTTCAAACCTCATGTTTGCCTTTCAAATTTTTCATTCAAGCTTTGGAAAGATAGATTATTTCTCACCACATGATGTGGTTGTTCAAGACCTCCATGTTCATGACTTGGTTATTGCTATAGGGAGTGTTGATCTTCAATCACACTTATATTAGTTCGATGGGTTCAAGAACTTTGATTCTATATGTGTTTCTCTCTTTGATCATGTAGAAATAGTCAGAAAGCTTTGGCATGAGCATTTTGGCCATGTCAATTACATATATCTACAACAAATAAGTACACAAAAGCTAGTGATTGGGTTTCTTAAGATCTCTTGTACTGATGGTGTGTGTCAAGGTTGTGCATTTGGAAAACATCATAGATATCCTTTTCCAGCAGGTAGATCCACACGTGCTAAGGCACCATTAGAGTAGATACATAGTGATCTTATATCATTTCTCCATCTTTTTCAGCTGCTCAATATGTGCTCACCTTCATAGATGAATTCTCTAGATGCACATGGGTGTACTTTTTGAAGTTCAAGTCTGATGTCTTTAATTCCTTTCGAATCTTTAAGATATTTATGGAGAAATAGTTTGGTCTTTCTATCAGGCGTATATGCACTAACAATGGGGGGGAATATGTGAATTAGTCTTTTAGAGATTTTTTCATTGAGCATGGTTTACAACATTAGTTCTTATTCCCTATACACCTCAGTAGAATGTGGTTACGAAGAGAAAGAATAAGACATTATGAGAGATGACCAATTATATGATTCATTCTAGATCTATGAGCTCTTTATTTTGGGTAGAGGTTGTCAATTGTGCCAACTATTTATGTAGGAGCATCCTAGGTTGCCCTATAATCCTACACTTTTTTTCATTCTGCCAGATGCTACCAAGTCCCAGTCCTTGCCAATTGCTAGTTTTCAGTTGTTGCTAAGTTCTTTGTTGTTGCCTAGTGATTCCTTTGGTTGCCAAGTGATCCTTTGGTTGCCCAGTGATTCCTTTGGTTTTTAAGTGATCTTTTGGTTACCAATTCCTTCATGGTTGCCGAGTATTGGAGGATCCCAAGTTTGTAGTTGTTGTTGAGTGATTCTTTGGATGTCGAGCTTGTGTGGTTACCAAGTGTCAGTATTTTGCAAAGTCTCCATTTGTTGAGTAGTTTGTGTCTAGTTCCAATTTGAGCTAGCCTTTCTCACATTTAATTTTGGTATAGATAGTAAATATTTGATGTGATTCAACTTGTGGATATGCATGCATTTAATAAAAGGTTTAGTTTTGTGATAGGCAAACCTGTAGCTACACAAGTATTTAAGGAGATCTAGGATTGAGTTTTAGGTAGATTTTTGGGGAAGGATAGAACTTAGAGGGTTATTGGAAGAGAAGGATAGGTGCCTAAAATTGTGAACTTATGTGTGATTGTGGATCTAGAAATTGTATTTTGTATCTGGTCATAACCCAGAAGGCTTTATAGCTGGGCATTTATATTGAATATTTGATGAATCTATAAGTGTTTTTGCTCCATTCTTCTTTGATTGTTGTTATTTGTGTTTTGTTTCTACTATGTTCTTATAGGAGGTTTGGATAGCTAGGTGTGCCTTTGGCTTTAGTTATTTCTTTTCTCCCTATCTCAAGTGGTATCAAAGTAGAGGTTCATCCTTGTGGTGATTAAAACATGTAGAACCCTGAGTGAATTGGGTTGTTGTTAGTTTGTGGTGATTGATCACAGAAGTACTGTACATACTTCATAAATTCTTTGGGGTTCAAGACAGTGGCCCAAAAAATTTTTTGGCTTGTGGCTAATGTATGGCCGACATATGGCTGATATGTTATAACCCTAAAGTAGTATAAAAATACTTGTATAAAAGGGCTTAGGGTTAGGGATTGTTTCATAGTTGTAATGCAAAAATTGGTTCTTGCAGTAGTATTGAGGTATAAGGGATTACAGATTGTGATCAGGTTGTAATCATTGGATCATAATAATATTGGACTTTCTATTTGGCAAATGTAGCCCAGGGATTGGGTGAACCTATTGGAAATGATTGAAAATATCATGAGGAAAATTGTTAGAAGGATCATATGGAACTGGTAAAAAATGTTCTCAATCATTGTTTTGTCATTGATGTCAAACTTGCTACTTGCAGGAATGATAATTGCTTTAGTGATCCAAATACTATCAGCTAGTTGATTGATAAGAAGGAGGCAATCAATAAGATGTAACTAGTACACCAAGAGAAAGGTTGAAGTTATGATGTTGTAATGAAGTACAAGGATCAACTAAGCCATTGATGAAAAAGTGTGTTGATGACATACTATAAGACACAAAGAATGGGCATACTGAAACATATCAAAGATGTAAGGTTTTTAGCTAAGACATTTGTAAAGCCTAACTAAAGTTCATTAGAGAAAGGGAGTTGAGCAAGCTAGTAGGTGCCAAATAGATTCCTAGTTGAAGCCGAACAAGTTCAACTTTAGATGCCGAGTGATACAGAATTTATCAAGTGCTGAGTAAACTTCAGATGCCAAGTGATATAGAATTTATCAAGTGCCAAGTAAACTTCAGATGCCGAGTGATACAGAATTTATCAAGTGCCGAGTAAACTTCAAATGTCGAGTGATACAAAATTTATCAAGTGCCGAGTGAACTTCAGGTGCCGAGTAACACAGAGGTGCTGAGCACCAGTAAATCAATAATGCCAAGTTGCTGCATTATTTTAAAAATTAAAGATTTGCCAGATCTAAGCCGACAAGGTTGTTATCTAGAAGTTTGTAAATTAAATGGAAGATAAGAATGATGAGCTGGTGGCACAGAGCACCATGTAGAACATTTTTAAAGATACAACTAACGAAGTTTTAATAAGAATAAGATATGGTATAGATACATTGTATCCTACCTAATCCATTTGAAACCCTAAAATTGGAGAGGAAGAATTGAGCAGAAAAGGCAAACTAGATTTCTATTTAAGGAGACATAAAATGCTGAAGGAAGATATAGAGAGAGAGGCGGTCAAGCATGAAAGCATAAAATGCTGAAGGAGGTGCTAAGGAAGAAAGAGAGCATAGAAGACCCCAGATATGGATGCATTGGTATGATGAGTAGGAAGACTCAAGGAGATGAAGCTTGAGAAGAAGACAAGCAGTTAGAGTTGAAGTGATTAAAGCCAAGCAAAAGGATAGAACTAAAGTGTGATCTGAAATCTGCAAAGTATGTTGTAAGTTGTATCAGATCAAAAATCCATTATTGTTACTCTCTAGCAATTATAGCAGATAGTTTAAATCCTATGGACTTAGGTTGGTTTAATAACCATGAGGTAAATCCTTTAACAGGGTGACATTCCTAGTGAATGTTCAAAAGTCCTTTAACCAGGCCCATTCCTAACAGTTTGGTGAAATCCTCTAATAAGGTCACATTTAACAGTGTGTTGTAAGCCTTTAATAGGGCAAGCTTTTAATAGGGCATCACTTTAGAAGAGTGAAAATCAAGTAGCATGTTACTAGTGGTTTTTTCCAAATTGGGTTTCCACGTAAATCATTGTGTCATGTGTTGATCTTTCATGTTTTATCTCTGCATGTTGATTTACTATAACTTGCTAATATGATTGATTTAAGTTTGGATGGATGAAAAGTGTATGGATTCATTAAAAGTAGAGAAAAAGTATTATTAGGGTATTTGGACCTTGAATAATTGATTTACCCCCCCACCCCCTTCTCAGTTATTCTAAAGAATTATAACAATTGGTATCAGAGCTAAACTGTTGATTCAGTTTAAAGGGACTATAAGCAGAAAAGATCAAAATGCCTAAGAGAGAAGTTCCCAAGCTCAACAAAGACAACTTTGTTGCATGGAAAAGTTTGATGAAGCTACATCTTGGATCTATAGGAGATTATGCCCAAAATTCAATTGTCACTGAACATGTAGATCCAACTGGTACTGTTACTGTAGAAGACAAGAAAAATAAGCAAGAACACAATCAGACAATGCTAGAGATTGCCTCTGCACTCAACTATGTTGAATTTGATGATATCAAAGGATGTGACACTGCATTCAAAATGTGAAAAGCCCTATCAGACATCTACGGAGGAGTTCAGAATGTACAGAGAGAAAAAAGAGAAAGTCTCAGAGGAAAATTTGATGATATGAAAATGGAGGAAAATGAGAATGATGCTCAGTATGGCGCAAGAATAAAGGAAGTGGTAAGTGCAATAAGATGCTTGAGTGGTCAATTGGATGAAGATAAGAACTTTGCTCCCTATCTATGCTATTAGAGTATCAGCAATACAAGAACTAAGATGTGTACCAGGAAACAATCTAATTTTTGAACGTATAATAGGTAGACTCACTGCATTTGAGTTATCTAACTTTGACAACTATAGACCTGAGAATGTTGAATCTACATTTAAGGCCAAGCTATTACTAAAAGATGCTGAACAAGTGAAATCAAAGAAAGGAAGAAAAATGAAATATGTATCCAGTGACAGTAGCACTAATGAGGAAGATGTGGAACAATTGGAAGCATTGCTTGCTAGAAGATTTCACAGAGGAAAAAAAAAATTCAAAGGTAAGATGCCTATCATTTGTTTCAATTGCAATGAAGTAGGTCATATTGCTGCCAAATGTACACAGAAAAAAGATTACAAGGAAGGCAACAAAAACAAATTCAGAAGAGATGATGACAGGAGAGATTACAAAGACAAAGGTAAGAAGTGTTATATTGTTGAAGAAAATTCTGATGATAATGATGATGAAGTTGTTTATGTAGCCATGAAGGACCAATCTGATGAAGAAGAGCCCACAGCACTGGTAACATGTATGAAAAAGAATGATAGGTGGATCATAGACAGTGGATGCTCACATCACATGATAGGAGACAAAAGTAAGTTTGTTAACTTTACTCAGTATAATGTAAATAGTGTTAGATTTGGTAATGATGCTCCATGTCAAATCAAAGGAAAAGGTTCCATTAAGCTCACAAAGAAAATTTCATGTGATGATGCATACTATGTTGAAGGATTAAACTACAATTTGCTAACTGTCTCATAGTTAGGCAATATAGGATGCAAAGTAGAATTTGGAAACAAAATTGCAAAATTCTATGATACTGATGGTAAACTGATAGGAAAAGGAGATCAAACAAGGAGTAATCTATTTTACCTTGATATGGATGATGTTTCTTGTTTTATTGCAAAATTTTATGATGAATGGTTTTGGCATAGAAGGCTATGTCATGTCAATTTTGAAAATCTTGTCAAGATCAGTAAAATGAAGAAAGTCAAAGGTTTACCAAAATTGAAGAAGCCTGATAATATCATGTGCAAACAATGTTAGCTAGGAAAGATGATAAAGTCAAGTTTCAAAAGAAAAAACTATACATCCAAAGAAGTACTTGAACTAGTTCA
Source organism: Cupressus sempervirens (assembly GCA_028749045.1). Lineage (NCBI taxonomy): Eukaryota > Viridiplantae > Streptophyta > Pinopsida > Cupressales > Cupressaceae > Cupressus > Cupressus sempervirens. Next base: position 549,010,623 of record CM053783.1, read on the forward strand.
TACTAACTTATGTGGTCCAATGGAAGTACAAAGCTATAAAGGAGATAAGTACATAATGTTGTTTGTTGATGACTATTCTAGGATGATGACTGTTATGTTTTTAAAGAAAAAATCTGATGCTTTTCAAATGTTTAAGTGGTATGTGGCTAGAGTTGAAAAGGAAATAGGAAAGAGCTTGAAATGCCTAAAGATCAGACAGAGGTGGTGAATTCACATCAAATGAATTCGAGATATTTTGTAATGATAAAGGAATCAAAAGAAAAATGTCAGCTCCTAGAACTCCCCCACAGAATGGAATTGCTGAAAGAAAAAATAGATCTATGATTGACTATGCCAGAACATCAATGATGGAAAAAATTATTGCTCTAAAATACTGGAGAGAAGTTGTAAGTGTAGCTGTGCATACACTGAACCGAGTACAAGTCAAGAAAGGTACAAATACAACACTTTTTGAATTATGGTATGGTCACTCACCCAATGTAAAACATTTCAAAGTATTTGGTTGCAAATGCTTTATCCTTAAAGATGCTAGAAATGGAAAATTTGATGCAAAAAGCGATGAAAGCATATTCCTTAGTTATTCCACTAGAAGTAAGGCATACAAGTGTTTGAATACTAACACTAATAAAATTGTGGAAAGTGCAAATGTAAACTTTGATGAACATATAGAAGTCCAAGCTAAAGAACCAAAAAGAATGGATGAATACAAAACCTTTGTGTATTCCTATGAAGGAATGACTGATGAGGATGATGTCACTCAAATTGAAACTCAACAACAAGTTTCAGTTTCAGCCGACTCACAACCAGTGAATGCCGAGTTGCATTCAGAAGTCGAGTTGCAGAATGAAGGAAATGCACAATCTGATTCTAAAGTTAGTACATATGAAAGAGATGAAGAACAACCTAAAAACTTAGTACATAGTGACCCTAAATCAGAAATATCAAACATGGAAACAAGGACAGAACCAAGATTATCCAAATATGTAAAAAGACATCACCCTATTGAACAGATAATTGGTGACAAAGATGCAAGACCAATGACAAGGAACGGACTAAGACATGAATCATGTCCGATTAGCAAATCTGAACCTAAGACAGTAAATGGTGCATTACAAGATGATGACTGGTATAAAGCTATGGAAGAAGAGATTGCTCAAATAAAGAAGAACAAAACTTGGAGTTTGGTTGCTAGACCAGTTGACAAGAATGTGATTGGCACCAAATGGGTATTCAGAAACAAGCTAGATGAGAATGGTCAGATTACCAGAAAAAAAGCTAGACTAGTATGCAAGGGTTATGCTCAAGAAGAAGGACTAGACTATGGGGAAACATTTGCTCCTATTGCTAGAATGGAAGGAGTAAGAACTTTACTTGCATATGCTACATATAAAGATTTTAAAGTCTATCAGATGGATGTAAAGTCTGCCTTTTTAAATGGTATACTAGAAGAAGAAGTCTACATTGAACAACCAGAAGGATTTGTTGATGAGAACAAGAAGGATATGGTTTGTAAGCTGCATAAAGTACTCTATGGTTTGAAACAAGCACCTAGAGCATGGTATAAGAGACTTCACAAGTATCTAGTGCAAATAGGATTTGAAAGAACTGATGATAACAGCAACATGTACATCAAAGCAGAAGAAGGTAAGGATATTATTGTATCTGAAATCTTTGTGGATGACATAGTGTTTGGTGGAAAGGAAGTGCTTTACAAAGGCTTTGCTGACAAAATGAAACATGAATTTGAAATGTTTGTGTTTGGAGAAATCAAATTTTTTGTTGGATTGCAAGTACATCAACTAAAACATGGTATATTTGTGACACAATCAAAGTACATCAAAGAGATTCTTAAAACATTTGGATTGGAGGAGTCCAAACTAGTTAGCACACCAATGGCAATAGGGAATAAGCTATCCAAAAATGATGAATTAGCTAAAGTCAATCAAACAATGTATAGATCCATGATTGGAAAACTACAATATGTTGTACATAGTAGACTAGACATAGCATTAGCAGTTGGAATAGTGGCTAGATTCTCTGCTAATCTCAAATAAAATCATCTCATAGCAGTAAAAAGAATAATGAGATATCTTAAAGGAACTGATAACTTTAGTCTATACTATAAGAAGAATGGAAAATTTGAGCTCAATGCATATACAGATGTAGATTGGGGAGGCAACATTGATGATAGAAAAAGCACAAGTGGAGGTGCATTATTTCTAGGTAAAAGGCTAGTTACCTTGACTAGCAAGAAACAAACATGCACATCCCAGTCCACTACAGAATCAGAATATGTGGCAGCAATAGTCAATTGCACAAACATTGTGTGGCTCACACATCTATTGAAAGGAATGAAAGAAGAGGTAACAAAACCTATGATATTGTATTGTGATAAAGCAAGTGCTATAAACATATCCAAAAATCTAGTAATGCATGCAAAAACCAAGCACATCGCAATCAAGTATCATTATGTCAGAGAACTGGTAGAAGACAAACAAGTAAAGTTGGAATACATTCACACAAAGGAACAAACTACAGATATCTTCACCAAACCAGTGCCAAAGGATGCTTATGAATATCTTAGAGGCAAGTTGGGGGTAATACCCCTAACTCAAGTAGTTTAAAGCAACAAGAAAGCTGCCCTGCATCACCAGCAATAAATCATTGAAATATCAGAAGAATGATGCAGAGGATGACAGCAGGAGCAGAAACTCCAAATTAGTCACAAGCATGGTGACAGAGGGAGAAAAAAAACAAGAAGCCAAAGCTTATATTTTGCATGATAAAGATGCTACATCTTTGGCATTGATGTCAAAGAGGGAGAAATATGCAGAAACTTGATCAATACAAAGCAAGAGGGAGATAACTTGATCAATACAAAGCAAGAGGGAGATATATATGAAAAAGGGAGATATATGAGATCAGTAGTAAAGATGCAGCAGTGATGCAGCAGCCAAGAAAAGTAGTAGACAACGTATACAATCTTGGTGGTAACTAAGTTGAACAATTGATCAGTTTGGTTTTTCCATCAATGCCAAAGAAGGAGATTGTTAGAAATGATTGAAAAGATCATGAGGAAAGTTGTTAGAATGATAATATGGAACTTGTAAAGAATGTTCTCAATCATTTTTTTGTCATTGATGTCAAACTTGCTACTTGCAGGAATGACAATTACTTTAGTGATCCAAATACTATCAGTTAGTTGATTGACAAGAAGGAGGCAATCAATAAGATGTAACTAGTACACCAAGAGAAAGGTTGAAGTTATGATGTTGTAATGAAGTACAAGGATTAGCTAAGCCATTGATGAAAAAGTGTGTTGATGACATACTATAAGACACAAAGAATGGGCACACTAAAACATATCAAAGATGTAAGGTTTTTACCTAAGACATCTGTAAAGCCTAACTAAAGTTCATTAGAGAGAGGGAGCCGAGCAAGCTAGTAGGTGTCAAATAGATTCCTAGTTGAAGCCGAGCAAGTTCAACTTCAGATGTTGAGTTATACAGAATTTATCAAGATCTGAGTAAACTTCAGATGCCGAGTGATACAGAATTTATCAAGTGCGGAGTAAACTTCAGATGTTGAGTGATACAAAATTTATCAAGTGCCAAGTAAACTTCAGATGTCAAGTGATACAGAATTTATCGAGTACCGAGTGAACTTCAGGTGCCAAGTTATCCAGGAAATAGATGTCGAGCATCAAAAAACCAATAGTGCCAAGTAACACAAAGGTGTCGAGCACCAGTAAATCAATAATGCTGAGTTGCTACATTATTTTGAAAATCGAATATTTGCCAGATCTAAGCTGACAAGGTTGTTATCTAGAAGTTTGTAAATTAAATGGAAGATAAGAATGATGAGCTGGTGGCACAAAACACCATGTAGAACATTTTTAAAAGATACAACTGATGAAGTTTTAATAAGAACAAGATATGGGATAGATACATTGTATCCTACCTAATCCATTTGAAACCCTAAAATTGGAGAGGGAGAATTGAGCAGAAAAGGAAAATGAGATTTCTATTTAAGGAAACATAAAATGCTGAAGGAAGATATAGAGAGAGAGGCAGTCGAGCATGAAAGCATAAAATGCTAAAAGAGGTGCTAAGGAAGAAAGAGAGAATAGTTACTCTATTTAAATAAGAAGACCCCAGATATGAATGCATTGGTATGATGAGTAGGAAGACTCAAGGAGACAAAGCTTGAGAAGAAGACAAGTAGTTAGAGCTAAAGTGATTAAAGCCAAGCAAAAGGATAGAACTGAAGTGCGATCTGAAATTTGCAAAGTATGTTGTAAGTTGTATCAGATCAAAAAGCCATTATTGTTACTCTCTAGCAATTGTAATAGATAGTTTAAATCCTATGGACTTAGGTTGGTTTAATAGCCATGAGGTAAATCCTTTAATAGGGTGACATTCCTAGTGAATGTTTGAAAGTCCTTTAACCAGGCCCATTCCTAACAATTTGGTGAAATCCTCTAACAAGGTCACATTTAATAGTGTGTTGTAAGCCTTTAACAAGGCATCACTTTAGAAGAGTGAAAATCAAGTAGCATGTTACTGGTGGTTTTTCCAAAATTGGGTTTCTACGTAAATCATTGTGTCATGTGTTGATCTTTCATATTTTATCTTTGCATGTTGATTATTGTAACTTGCTAATATGGTTGATTTAAGTTTGGATGGATGAAAAGTGTATGGATTCATTAAAAGTAGAGAAAAAGTATTATTAGGGCATTTGGACTTTGAATAACTGATTCACACCCCCCCCCTCTCAATTATTCTAAAGAATTCTAATAGAACCATGTTAAATCTTGGTGTCTTGTGTTCTTTTCTATGTGATCTATTATTATTTGATATTTGTGATATTTGCATGTAATTGTTATTTATGTCTATGGTTTAATTCTAACAATTGTAGGGTAGCAAATCTATAGATTTGAGCTATAACTTGCAAAGGGTTACAATCTTGTAGGAACCTAATTTGTACAGATGGTTTGAGGTAGAGGAAATGTTGATAATGCAATATTGGATACATTGAGATAGATTGTAGCTAGATTATATGCTATGGAGATAGGCCAGAGAAGAGGAGCACATCTTGATGATGTAGTAGCACCAAGCCTTAATCTAGAACCTAAGGAAGATCAAGATGAAGCAAGGTTGTTGAGAGTGTTGTCTATGGAAAATTCAAAGCCTATTGTAGAAGTTGTTCCTTATTATGTTAAATTGGACACCAATGTTGTGTTGGATTGGATCTCTGAAATGGAGAAGTTCTTTGAGTATGAAAAAACTCTTGATAATAGAACGGTGAAGATTTCAATTACTAAGTTGAAAGGACATGCCTCACTATGGTGGGAGCATTTGCAAACTGATAGACAAAGGAGAGGAAAGGAGAAGATCAAAACATGGGTGAAGATGGTGAACAAAGTGAAAAATAAATTCTTTCCTACTGATTACTAGCTTAGTGTGTTGAGAAAGATGCAAAATATAAGGCAAAGAGACATGACTATGAAGGATTATACTAAGGAATTCTATAGATTGGACATCATATCTGTACATGTAAATGATGATGTTGAGAAAATTGCAAGGTACATAAATGGATTGAGATCTAAAATTCAAGATGAAATAAGTTTTGTGAAATTGCAACGTGTGGAAGAAGCATACCAATATGCCTTGAAAGATGAGGAAATGTTGACCAAGAAGCATGAACAAAGAGGTAGAGGTGGTACATTCTAGAGAGGCAAAGGTAGATCTTATGGAGAAGGTAGTAGATCTAACAATTTTGTGTAAGATAAGGGAAAATCTAAATGGAAGAATGATGAAAAAGACAAGAGTGAGTGGAAAGGTGGTAGTCCTTACCAAGGATGTACCAGTTCTTACCTAGGAAGATGTAATTCTTATTAGAGATGGTTTTCAAGGTAATTGTTTTGTATGTGGTAAAAAAGGGCATAGATCCTTTGCATGTAGATCCTTTAAAAGTAGGCAAGGTAACTGAAATGTTGTGATTCAAGGAGATGATTAGGGTTCACCAAGTGGATCTGAGGTTGGAGAAAGTCTAATGATAAGAAGAACCTTATGTAATAAGGGAAGTGATGAGGGACCTATCCTTAGAATAAGTCTTTTCAAAACTAGATGTAAGATGGCTGGAAAATGTTGCAAGGTAATCATTGATAGTGGAAGTTCTAAAAATTTGGCATCAGAAGAGCTAGTTACAAAGTTATAGTTGTAGGGGCTAAAGAATTCTAAACCCTATCATGTTTCATGGATCAAAGATGAGCAAAAGATATTGGTAAGTGAGAAATGCCTTGTGAAGTTCAAGATTGGGCATTACTTTGAAGAAAGTTTTGTGTGATATTATGCCAATGGATTGTTGTCATATTTTGTTGGGTAGATGTTGGAAATATGATAGATATGATATAAATGATGGAAGATTGAATCAATAAACTCTTTGGGTGAATGTGAAGAAAAAAATATTGCTGCCTTTGATTGAAATTCTAGATGAGGTTAATTGTACTGCAATACAAGTTTTCATGGTTAATGGGAAATAATTTGAAAAGGAGATGAAAAGAAAACAAGCTTGTTTTACTATAATCCCTAGAGGAACAAGTTTGGGTAGTAATGGATGAGTGATAGATGATAGTATTGACTGAGTACCAGAAGATATTATAGAGTTGCTAAATGAATATGAAGAGATTGTTGTAGAGGATATACCTGATGTTTTACCCCAATGAGAAGTATAAGTCATTGTATGGATATGATTCCTAGAGCTAGTTTGACGAACAAGGAACTATATAGATTGACACCTATAGAGAATGAAGAACTTAATAGACAAGTATATGAGTTGTTGGAGAAAGGTTTGATCAGAGAAATTTTTAGTCCATGCGCTATACCTATTGTATTAGCACCTAAAAAGAATTGAGAATGGAGAATGTGTATTGATTTCAAAGCTATTAACAAGATCAAAGTGAAATATAGGTTTCCTATGCCAAGGATGGATGACATTATGGATTGTTTAAGTGGAGCAAAGGATTTTACCAAGATTGATTTAAAGAGTGGCTATCATTAGATCAAAATCAAAGAAGGTGATGAATGAAAGACTACATTCAAGATAAAATATGGTTTGTATGAATGGTTGGTTATGCCTATTGGTTTGATTAATGAACCTACTACTTTCATGAGGTTGATGAATGAAGTTCTGAAAAGATTCTTAGGTAAGTTTGTGATCATTTATTTGGATAAAATTTTGATATTTAGTAAGCCTAAGGAAGAACATCTTGAGCATGTTAGACAAGTATTATAGAGATTGAAAGAGGAGAAGCTGATGATTAATTTGAAGAAGTGTTATTTTATGCAAGAGGAGATTTTGTATTTGGGATTTATGATTTTAACTGATGGTTTGAAGATGGATCTTGAGAATGTAAAAGCAATTTTGTAATGGCCTACACCTAAGAATGTGGGTGAGGTAAGATCATTTCATGGTTTGGCTAGTTTTTACAAGAAGTTTATAAGGAATTTTAGTTCTTTTTGTAATGTTATGATTGAGACAATGAGAGGAGATAAAAAGGAATTCAAGTGGACACATGGAGCTAATAACACTTTTGAGACTTTGAAACAAAAGGTTGTTGAGTTTTCTGTATTGACTTTTTCTGATTTCAATAAGGTATTTCAAGTTGAATGTGATGTTAGTGGTAGTGCAATAGGAGTTGTATTGAGTGAAGAAGGAAAATCTATTGCTTTCTTTAGTGAAAAGTTGAATGATGCTAAAAGGAAGTATTTTTTGTATGATCAAGAGTTTTATGCTATTGTTCAATCCTTGAAGAAGTGGAGACATTATTTGATTCCTAAGGAGTTTGTGTTGTATACTTATCATAAAGCTTTATAGTACTTTGAAAGTCAACATAAATTAAACTAGACATATGAAGTGGGTTGAGTACTTGCAAAGTTTCACATTTGTGATCAAGCATAAGGGTGGAGTTACTAAAAACAATTTTGATGCATTGAGCAAAAGACATTCTTTATTGATTGAGATGAAGGTTGAAGTTCTTGGTTTTGATGAAATAAAAGAGTTGTGTGATACTAACCCTATTTTTTATGAGGTGTGAAGAGAGTACAGAGCACCAAATTTGATAGATCACATAAGTAAGTATGATGACTATTTTATTCAAGAAGGTATGTTGTTCAAAGGTATTTAGTTGTGTATCCCTAAAAGTTCAATGAGGTTGAATTTGATCAAAGAAAAGCATAGTGGTGGATTGGCTAAACATTTTGGAATTGATAAGACATTGAGTTTGCTAAAGGAGAAGTATTATTGGCAATAAATGTATAAGGAAGTTCAAAAATTTGTGAAGAGTTGTGGAGATTTTCAAGTTGCAAAAGGAGTAAGCTAGAATACAGGTTTGTATACACCTATTGTTGTTCCTAAGAAACCTTGGAGTGACATCAGTATGGATTTTGTTCTTGGATTGTCTAAAATAGGGAAGGGATGTGATTCTATATTTGTTATTATGGATATATTTTCTAAAATGGCTCATTTTATACCATATAAGAAGACATCAGATACTGAGCATGTTGCTAAACTTTTCTTCAAAGAGATTGTTAGATTGCGTGGATTACCAAGAAGTATTATTTTTGAGAGAGAAAATAAGTTTGTTGGTTATTTTTGGAAGACTTTGTGGAAGAAGATGGGTACTAAGTTGAAGTTTAGTTCTACATTCCATCCATAGATAGATGGACAAATAGAAGTTGTGAATAGAAGTTTGGGTAATTTGCTGAGATGCTTAGTTGGAGACAAGCCAAGTAATTGGGAGATGGTATTGGCACAAGTTGAATTTGCATATAATAATTCTATGAATAGGAGTACAAGGAAGAAACCTTTTAATATTATTACTGGAATGCATCCTAGAGGAGTATTACATTTGAGTGATGTTGTTGGTGAAGAAAAGTGAAGTGTTGCAAGGGAAGAATTTGCTGATTTTATGGAATCTTTGCATAAGGAAGTGAAGTTAAATTTGGAACAAAGTAATTAGAAGTACAAAGAGAATGTTGATAAGTCTAGAAGACATCACGTTTTTGAAGTTGGTGATGAGATTATGGTTCATTTGAAGAAAGGAAGATTTCTTATTAGAACATATAGTTGACTTGCCTCACAATAGGTGTATCATAGTCATGCACTAGGCCTTGCTTAGGAATAATATATTCAAACTAAGGACTATTTTTTCCACTATGAGGTGCATTTAATATTATCAACCCAAGGATTTATACTTGAAATGGTCGACACAATATGTGCACTAGGTCTCTTAATGAGTCACTAAGCTTATGTTGTAGGAAAGTAAAAATGCAAGGAAAAGAACTTACACTATTGCTGTAGGAAACTAACACACTTAACTCTATGAATACTAGAAATAAAATGAAAAGATAACAAATATTCCAACATGGATCATCCACTAAAACTATTCTCGCATATGCTGCAAGAACATTCACAAAGTGTGATGCTACAGGAAGGAACTCACAACTTCTACTTAAGATACTACGAATGCTTGAAAATAAATGTATTCTATCCTAATCTAATCCACCTTCCAAGTGGGCCCCCTTGGTCAGCTTCTCTAAACTACTAGCATAGGATAGAAGCCAAAAAAAAATATTCCATTCAATTTAGAAATTCATTACATAACACATAACTACAAAAACACAACTATAAAGGTTAACAGTATGTTCTCAGAAACTCTTTCTTCTTACATGCTAAAAAAAAACTCTTAAACACTTGCATCAATCCTACATATATAGGAGATCAACACTTATTCCATAACAGAAAATTAAATGTCCTAGCTTAAAATTTGCAAGAGAGAAACTAGGAGGATAACAACTAAAGGTGGGAAGAAGGAATAATGGCTTAAGGCAGGAATAATAAAGTCTAAACATCCGCTTGTCATAGAGTAAATGTAGAGAAGGTAATAAGTCTTCATAGATCCTCATTACTCACTGCTAGGTCTTCTAGAACCATTGCAACTTCCTCCACCATGGTTGCTCCTTGACGTTCTCTTCTCCTTAAATGTTATTGACACTTAGCTTTTGAATTCCTCCAATCATCTTTTAGTATTCATTAATAGGTTAGTTATAACACAAAAAATGTTTGCAAATAAAAATTTATCAAATTAAATTCAAATATAAGAACACACATTTTGATAACTATATGAAATACTGCATACTATGTGTAATATTAGCAAAAGATGGCATAGTTTCTACCCCATAGGTTTATCATAGGTTCGGTAAGCATAGGTCCACAATTTTTTTAGCAAAGATAAATAGAGTATCAATAAAGTGTCTTAAACATCATAAAATAAAGGTAAATTTTGGTCTCATCATCTACCCCCTGCCAAACTCATGCTTGTCCTCAAGCATTGCACTTCCTTGTTAGTGACCTGAACTCTCCAATTTTTGTCCTTCCTTTTCTATTGCTCTTGAAAGTGTAATAAAATCCTTTGGTTTTCTCCCACGGTTGCCTTCTGTGATCTTCCTAAAGGTTGTCGAGTCTATCAACATTAATGTCATACAAGGGCCACAGGAACATTGGAGGTTGCATTGTTAAGGGACACCACAACTCTGGTCTAGCCTACTTCCCTAATTCTAAATATTTTGGAACTCTATGAAGTGCTACTTCCAAGTTAATAGGGTTGTGCAGTTCTAACTTCTTAAGAGATTCAGATAGTCTGGGCCACCTACTCCTAGCACCGGTCATGGATCTTTGAAATGCAAAGTAGGAAAAATTTTCATATTTAGCATAAACTTTAGTTTTGGTAGAAAAGATCCTATCCCTTACTTCTGGATTCTTCTTTCCATAGGTTAATGTGAACCAATCCCTAAGAACTTTCTGCTCTTAAAGGAAAAGATTCTGTACTTTCCTCATCCCTGTAATTATTTAGCTTCCTATCATAATTCACTTCATTGGACATCCAGGACATGAGGGCTCTTAAGTGTATATCTCCTATGTAAAGAAAGGGATTCCTTTGATTCTCTGAAGGGATAACAAAATCATGAACATATAATTCACAAAATAAATTCTACTACCAAGGTGGCAGAGTCTAATATAGTCCATAAAATTCTTGTGCTGATTTGAACTTTGCATTAATATTCTTAAGAGTTAACATTAATTGAAACAAAAGAGATTGCTCTTTCAAATAGAGAGCATAAACTCTTGGTGGCAGTCTACAATCAAGGGCTTGGTCAGCTAGCTTGAGGGCATGGTCCATTCATTTCTTTTGGCTTGCTAACTGTTCTTTTAAATCTACAATTTCTTGACCTTGAGATATTATAACCTTACTCACTAGTTTCTATAGTGTGATAGCACTATTGTCTTCTTCATGATCCCTTTTCCTCTTTCTTTGTTCCTGCCATAGATGTTCTGCTAAACTAGTGATCCATGTTGACTTATGGGGAACAAGAGTAGTGTTCGGATTAACATATTCAGGAACTAGTTCATTCCTACAACTAGAAGTACCTAGTAGGTTTATTGGGGTATCATCTATATTTTCTTTAATTTAATCCCTACATTCCTCAGTAGGATTTTCGGGATACTTGCAATCTTAGGATGGGGAGGAGAGTGAACAGAAACAATTTGCATAGGGGATTCTCTAGTGGATGTTTTAGATGATGTAGAGTCTTTGGAAACTTGCCCTCTCATCTTAGGGATTTTCCTTATAGGGGTTTCCTCCTGTATTACAAACTTTTACCTAATTTTCCCTTTGGGTGTCTCTACTATAGGAGTAGTTGCTGCAAGACTTTTCTTTGTTCTCTTTTGTCTTACAATTGTAGGATTCGGCTCTTCCTTTTCCTAAATAGAGACTTCTTCCTACAGTTTTCATTTCCTCTTAGCTCTGCTAGTAGTAGGTTTTGGAGTCTCTTGCATAGGTGAAGGCACATTTTCTTGAACAGGGATAGTTTCTTACACATTTTCTTGGGCCTTTTCGGCTTCAACCTCTTGGGTATTTTGTTTAGCAAGCTCACTAGTGGGAGCTATATTTTCCTCTCTAAGTTGTTCACTAGGGGCAGCTTGGGGTTGTAGATTTTTGGCTTGCACAAATTCATCCCATGTCATGGGAGACACATCCCTAAGTGACCTCTCTATTAGTAATTTGATTAAAGCATGATGAGTAATAGAATTCTCTTTTCCTTTTTGAGTCTCCTCTGCACTAATGCAAAACATATTATATAAGAAAATTGGAATATTCATAGCAAGATTATGCCTTACACAACTAAGTAGCTTGAAATGATGTGCATGCAGGTATGAAAATCTACCTTCCCATGTAAAATACCTAATAATGTGCATCATTAATTCATGGTATGGTGGTGACAGTGACAACCTCTTGCAACCTTGTTTTGTGACATCTAATTGAGGGTTAGATGGACTGGTAAATTGGGCTCTCACTGACCTAACGTCATGCATGCTAGGGTAATGTTCTCCAACTACAGGTAATCTAGTCACTTCAGTAATGTGTTCCTCTATTGCAATCACTCATAAACCCCAAACGAAAGTTTCTCATTCATAGAATGTCCTGGTAAATTTTGCAGCCACCTCTCCATCATATGCAGTTAAACTCAAGAAATACCCTAGCCATCCACATGCATTAAACCTTCTCATGGCTTCTATATTTGAGAGTAAGATAGTGTGTTCTACCGGCTCTCTCCTTTGCAACTGCCCACCCATTTCCTTTACACTTCCTCTGTTTACTCTGTTTTCTCCCTTTTTGAATTCAAGCTTCAAATTGCTACATTATTCTTTAGACTCATCACACTTCTTTATTTTAGGAAGCAATTAATTGTCATAACAAATTGTTATGCACAATAATTAAGCTTTGAATGAAGGTAAATCATAAATTTGTGTGAGAATCATCTGGAAATAGGGTTCAAATGATGAAAAAAATTTAAACATCGGTCACATCACAGCTTGACATACAAAATCATTCAAAAATAGGGAGTACAACACCTCACTTTGTGTATTTATGGCAATAAATTTTCATTAATGAAGGGTAATGTGAAGATTTAGAAAATCATCATGAATAAATAGACATGCCTTTGGATATTATGACCTTCCTTGCCCCCTGCTAAATTTAGACAAGTGTCCTCACTTGTCAGAACTAGTACGGGTAAGGGACTAGCATAATGCCACCATTATATATATTATGCATTATTAAATATAATTAATGAAATCTGTGGACTATAAATGAAATATAATTTGAAAATGTTATACCTGCCAATCTAATTGTTGCACGTACCAAAAGGTGGCAAAAATAATATCAGTGGTAGCATCCATCAAAATTTTATAGAATTTTATTGAAAACATGGAAAATTTGATGATGTGGAAAGTGGGTGGATGGAAGATAAAGAAATGAGATAAGGTGGATGGGTGGAAGGTAAAGAGATGAGGTGGAAATAAAAAGTGAATAGAAAAAAATGAACTTTATGTGAACATGAAGTCATTATTATAAACATGCACACAAAAAAAACTAATGTTGAAGAGCAACAGTCGAAAGGTCGACACCTTTGGCCATAGGAAGAGTTACTTGAGTCATATTTGAATCTAGCTATGTAGCGACATCATTGATAATGTCTTGTTTGAAATCTGACAATAGGTTGGATATCTTGAACTTTGAAATGACTTGACTAATTCCTTTAGTGACTGTGGAACAAGGTCCTCGGCCTTTCTTCATAGTTGACCTTGAATAGTTTTGATAGATCTTTTTGAGGTCATCCCAAGAGGCTCGATATATGTCACCACTAGCCATCAGGTCCAATGCTTCTGGACAGTCATTATTCACATCTCTTAGAAAGACTAGCTTTTGTGAATCTTCAGACAATGTATGTTGAGGGTTCTTTTGTAGTGTGTATAAGAAACGTGAAACATAGTCTTCCAATGTTTATTCCTCCTTTTGTGATATCCTAAAGATATCATCCCCTCTTAAACCTAATGCTTTGCAATATTCTTTATACTTATCTAGAAACAAAGTTTGCATCTCATCCCAACTTCCTACTACATTGGCTCCTAAGCCCATGAACCATCGTAGAGCTGATTCTTTCAATCTTGCTAGAAATAATTTAAGCTTATGGGCAGCAGTGTGGTACTCAAAAATATGACAAAGGATATCAAATTCAAACAAGAAAGTATCAAGGTCTTCAGTTGCAAGGCCATAGAACTTTGGAAGAGCAGTGGGAGGTATGTTCTTGACATTAGCATTGGTTACAAGAAATGGAAGAGAAAATGGAAAAGTAGGTTGTGCCATGACTAGAGGTATTAGATTATGAGGTTACTGCTGAAAAGGGACATTGGGTACTAGATAATTAACAACCGGCGGATTCAGAGTAGTGTTATCAAGAAAACTAACCAAGACTTTAGTGAAGGGTTGAAGACCACTTATCTCTATTGGTTCAAGTCTTGATGATGTTGTAGGAAAAATAGGGCTTGCATATTCAAAATATAACTCAACTTCTTCTTCTTCAATTTCTTCATTCAAATTAACAGATCCCCATGGAAGAAATTTTCCATATTCATCTTGTCATCTTCCTCTTCAATGCATGCAATTAAACTTTTCACACTAGTAAAAGAAACTTCAAACTAGTGATTTCTAAAAAAACTTCATCTAAGAACTATGACTCAAAAATGCTCCTAGCTTGACACCATCGCCGGCAATGGTGCAAAAAATGACTAGTCTCACAATAGGTGTATCATAGTCATGCACTAGGCCTTGCTTAGGAATAATATATTCAAACTAAGGACTATTTCTCCCACTATGAGGTGCATTTAATCTTATCAACGTAGGGATTTATACTTGAAATGGTTGGCACAGTATGTGCACTAGGTCTCTTAATGAGTCACTAAGCTTATGTTTCAGGAAAGTAAAAATGTAAGGAAAAGAACTTACACTATTGCTACAAGAAACTAACACACTTAACTCTATGAATACTATAAATATAATGAAAAGATAACAAATATTCCAACTTGGCTCATCCACTAAAACTATTCTCACATATGCTACAGGAACATTACCAAAGTGTGATGCTACAGGAAGGAACTCACAACTTCTACTTAAGATACTATGAATGCTTGAAACTAAATCTATTCTATCCTAATCTAATCCACCTTCCAAGTGGGCCCCCTTGGTCAGCTTCTCTAAACTACTAACATAGGATAGAATCCAAAAAAAACTATTCCATTCAATTTAGAAATTCATTACATAACACAAAACTATAAAAACACAACTATAAAGGTTAACAGTCTGTTCTTAGAAAATCTTTCCTCTTACTTGTTAAAAAAAACTCTTAAACACTTGAGTTGATTCCTACATATATAGGAGATCAACACTTATTCCATAACAGAAAAGTAAATGTCCTAGATTAAAATCGTGAAGAGAGAAATTAGGAGGATAAAAACTGAAGACAGGAAGAAGGAATAATAGCTTAA
Organism: Cupressus sempervirens; assembly: GCA_028749045.1. Lineage (NCBI taxonomy): Eukaryota > Viridiplantae > Streptophyta > Pinopsida > Cupressales > Cupressaceae > Cupressus > Cupressus sempervirens. The sequence goes on from CM053783.1 coordinate 549,026,070, forward strand.
GGCAGGAATAATAAAATCTGAACATCTTCTCATCATAGAGTAAATGCAGAGAAGGTAATAAGTTTCATAGCTCCTCCTTACTTGTTGTTGGGTCTTCTAGAACCATTGCAACTTCCTCCACTGTGGTTGCTCCATGACATTCTCTTCTCCTTAAATGTTTTTGACACTTAGCTTTTGAATTCCTCCAATCATCTTGCAATCTTCATTAACAGGTTAGTTATAATAAAAAACATGTTTGAAAATAAACATTTATCAAATTAAATTCAATTATAAGAATGCACATTTTGATAACTATATGAAATACTGTATAATATTAGCAAAAGATGGCATAGTTTCTACCCATAGGTTTATCATAGGTTTGGTAAACATAGGTCCACAAATGTTTTAACAAAGATAAACAAAGTATCAACAAAGTATCTTAAACATCATAAAATAAAGGCAAATTTTGGTTTGATCAATAGTAAACTAAAAATGAAGAAGTTTGGACCTTGTAAGATCTTAAAGAAGTTTGATAGTGGTAATGCTTATGAAGTTGAGTTGCCTAATGACATGGATATATCTTCTGTATTCAATATTGCTGATTTATATAAGTATCATGAGTTAGATAATGAGGTTATTAAATCAGATAATTATCCTAAGAAGAAAATTGAAGAAGTTGAAAAGGTATTGGATCAAAGAGTTGGTAAGAGTACAAGAGGAAAATATTATTATGAGTATATGGTGAAGTGGAAGACTAGACCAGTTGAAGATGCTACATGGATTTCTCAATCTGAGTTGAATTCAGCTGAAGTTGTCACACTTGCATGATTTAGGAGAATCATTAATTCCAACTCTAGTTGTTTGATGCAAGAGCATCCTAGTTTTCCTTGTAATACTACACTTTTGTTCATTCTTCTAGTTGTTACTAAGTCCCAATTATTGCCAAACATCATTTTTTAGTTGTTGCCCAGTTCTTTGTTGTTGCCGAGTGATTCCTTTGGTTTTTGAGTGATCCTTTGGTTGCCAAGTAATTCCTTTGGTTGCTAAGTGATCCTTTAGTTATTGAGCCCTCCATGGTTGCTGAGTATTTGGATGATTCAAACTTTGTAGTTTTTGTCGAGTGATTCTTTAGATGCTGAGTTTGTGTGCTTTCCAAGTGTCAGTATTTTGTGAAGTCTTCATTTGCTGAGTAGTCTATGTCTAGTTCTAGTTTGGGCTGACCTTTCTTGCATTTAATTTTGGTATAGGTAGTTAATATTTGATGTGATCCAACTTTTGGCTATGCATGCATTTATTGAAAGGTTTAGTTTTGTGATAGGCCAACTTGTGACCATAAAAGTGTTTAAGGAGGTCTAAGATTAAGTTTTTGGTAGATTTTTGGGGAAGGATAGAACTTAGAGGGTTATTGGAAGAGAAGGATACATGCTTGGAATCGCGAACTTATGTATGAACATAGATTTGAAAATTTTATTTTGTATCTCACCATAACTTAGACAGCCTTGTAATTGGGCATGTATACTGAATATTTGATGAATCTATAAATTTTTTCACTCCATTCTTCTTTGGTTGTTGTTCTTTGTGTTGTTTTTCCATTGTGTTAACTATTGTAGGAGTTTTGGATAGCTGGGTGTTCCTTTGGCCTCAGTTATTTTGTTTCTTCCTACATCAACTATACTCAAAGTCAAATGCCTCACAAGGCATTACAACAAATGACTCTTGAGGAGGCTTGGACTCATGTCAAGCCCAATGTTCGTACTTTCCACATTTTTGGTAGTGAGGCTTGGGAATTTAATCCATATGCTCATCAAAAAGCCATGGAGAATAAGAGTTGACCACTCATTTTTGTTGGCTACTATGAGGATGTGAAGGTGTACAAGTTGTTTGATCCTAATTCTAGAGATGTTTTGTTTCAACAAGATGTTCAATTTGATGAGTGTTATCCTCAGATGGATACTCCATCTCTAGATTCTTCCTCACTAACTAGTACTTCCTCTACTCCTCTATAGGATTTTTCATTTTCTAAGGAAGATCTAGATATTGATCCCTATTCACCACCTTCACTAGATGTTCTATGAGTACCCAAGTGGGCTTGTGATACTGTTGATGCAGCTGGACCCTTGGTAGGTGACCCTACTGATGCTCATCGCACTCATGCTCAAATTATAGGTAGTGTCTTCTTTAGTCATGCCATTTCAAATGATCCACATAGCTTTTCATAGGCGATAAGACACTCAGAGTGGGATAGGGCTATGGATAAGGAGTACTCTTCTTTGATGAAGAACCACACATGGAATCTTTGTCCTCTTTTGAAATGAAGAAAGTTGGTTCGATGTAGGTGCATGTATTGTACCAAGTATGTTGCAGATGGTTCTATTGATAGGTACAAGGCACATCTTGTTACAAAGGGTTTTTCATAGGTTGAGGGTATTGATTACTCTGAGACCTTTGCCCCTTTTTCAAAGATGAATTCTATTCACCTTGTACTCTCTCTTGCAACTTCATAGGGATGGATAGTTTTTTAGATGGACATGAAGAGTATCTTTTTGCATGGAGACCATGAGGAGATCTACATGGATCAGCCTCATGTTTTTTTTCATGACTCTTCATTAGTATGTTGGCTTCAGAGGTCTTTGTATGGTCTCAAACAAGCCCCTAGGGCTTGGTATAATAAGATGGATTCCTTCTTGCTTGCTTCACAATTCACTCTGTGTAATTCTGATCCTATAGTTTATATTCAGCGTCATTAGGTTGATTTATTGATACCTTTTCTTTATTTTGATGACCCATCATCATAGGAAGCTCAGTCTCTATTATATAGAGTGTTAAAAAAGCATTGATAGAGTAGTTTGAGATGATAGATCTTGGAATTCTACACTATTTTTTGGGCCTACAAGTTGTTTAGTCTTTGGATGGGATAGCTATACTCCAATAGAGGTATGCTCTTGATATGCTTCAGAGATTTGGCATGCTTTATTGCAAGCCTACTCCCACACCTTTTAAGTTAGGCATTGTTTTTCTACCACTTGCTCTATTCTTACAATGGATACCACTCTCTACAAATAGCTTGTGTTTAGTTTGTTGTAACTAACACACACTCATCCTAATATTTCCTTTATGATTGGACTTATCTCTTGATTCTCCCATGATCCTCATGAGATTCATTGGCAAGATTCCAAACATATCTTGAGGTACATTCGAGGTACAACATGTTATGGAATTCACTACACATCACGAGGTCCTCACATTGTTGGTTTCACGGACTTAGATTGGGCTGGTGATATTGATGATCACAAGTCTAATTCTAGATTTATCTTCCATCTTTGTTTTGGTCCTATCACATGGTCTTGCAAGAAGCAGTATGCTCACACATTATCATCTACAGAGGTAGGATACATGATAGTTGTATTGGCTAGTCAAGAGATTTTGTGGCTTTGATAGTTGATGATAGAGTTTGGATTTCCTCCTAATAGTCCCACCTTTCTATGGTCTAACAATCAGAGTGTTATATACATTTCACACAATCTAGTTGAGCATCAGTGGACCAAGCACATTGAGCTACACACGCACTTCATTAGGAATCTGATTTAGGAGAGCACTTTGATCTTGGAGTACATTCCTACTACTTAGTAGGTTGTAGAGATCTTCACTAAACCTTTTGCATCCTCATGGTATCTTGAATTGCGTTCTATGCTTGGGGTGAATTAAATTGTCCTTGAGGGGTCTTAGTGATTGAATCCTTCCTTCCTTGTTTTTCATGCTATCTCTTTTTGGAGTAGAGTTTTTCACACTGGGTTTTCTCTATTTCTTTGTTTCATAGAGATTTGGTTGTGTTTGGGTATCTCACCAAGCCTTATTGCTAGGACTCAAGTTTTCTTTCAGTTTCATTGTAGGTTCCTTTCTCTTTCTGCATTGTTTATACTTGCATTTTTTCTCATCTTAAGGGGATATTAGAGTAAAGTGTTAATTTAATTTCATTTATTAAATTCATTTTACTCCGTTCTTAATATTTCACTTTATGCACTCATGCATTCTCATTTAATAATTAATTAGTAATTATTAAATAGCATTTACCTTTTAGGTTACCCTTTTTTGGATTTCGATCTCCTTCTATAAGAATAGATCTTTTGTAATTATATCTTATCCTTTACATTTTTGAGAATACAATTTGCATATTTTGGAGAAAACCCTTGCCTCTTGTCTTTTCCTTCTCTATGATGGGTTATTACATGCAGGTATTCTTCAAGCTTTGTGGATTTGTATTACTCATCCTTCAATTAATAGTATCTCAAATTAGAAGCTAGTTTAGTACTGAAACTTAAAGATTGAAGTAATATAGAAATTATGTATGGGACTTGACTAAATGTTTTGATGCATTTTAAATAAAATGGATTGATAGAAGTGAAAGAATTTTAGCTAATATGATTGCTAATTTAGCTATCAAATAGGTTGATATCCCATTACATGAGATTATTCAAGTTAAAAAAAAGGCCATCTATGCCTGATAATATGTACAATTGGCAATTTTTTTATAATGATAATGATCTGCTTGATTATTTAACATGTAAAGGACATTACCAATATCAAAGCATTGATTAGAATAATTTTGTAGGAATTCATGAAGATAAGGAAACCTTATTTGGAGAAGAAATTGTTCATCTTAGATATAACAAAATACCCAATGGTAATTGCATTCAAAAGGATCTTTGATGAATATGAAAACCTTAAAACTTACAAACCCACTACTATGCAAGGGGAAATTGATAAAGTGAACCTTGGGAATGAAAATTTCCAAAGGAAATCTTAATTGAAATAATTTTGACTCCTAAAGTTAGGTCATACCTTCTCTTTGTTGAGAAAATACAAACATGTTTTTGCATGGTCCTATAATGAGCTTATAGAGATGATCTATTCCAGCATGAAATATCTCTGAAACCATATGCCAGGCCATTTAGGAATAAGAAGAGGTCTATAAATCTAGTTTTAGCACCAAAGTTGAAGGAAGAATTAATAAAGATGAGGGAAGCATGTATTATTAAACCAATCAAGCACTCCACATGGGTATCCAACCTTTTCCCTCTTAAAAAAAGAATGGTGACATCAAATTGTGTGGTGATTTTAAAATTGAACATCTCATCATCAAAAGGATAATTATGTTCTTCCTAATATGGAAGCATTATTGTAGAGGGTAATAGGGGATGAACTCCTTGCTATGATGGACAATTTCTTTGGTTACAACTAGGTCAAAATGAGAGAAATAGTATAAAACTTCTTTTACCACTCCATGGGGAACATATGCATATGCAAGGATGCCATTTAGTTTAAGAAATGATTTCAAATATTTTCCTTTGCTTCATACCATACAATAGCTATTGTCATGTTACAGAAGAATACGTAATGACATGAACAACCAATTTCATTATTTAGTCAAAGTTTACAAAGCTTTGAGTTAAATTATGATATCAATTAAATGAAAGCATATGCATTAGTAAATATTGTAAAATCCTTTAGGCCATATCTAGTTGGTGCATTATAATAGCATATGTACTATATTGTTGACATATCAGTCAAGTTTGTTATTAGTGACACACAATTATTCAAATTGTATATAGCTATCAAGCTTAGTGTATAGTTTATAGTGTTTGCCAAGCATGTCCATTATTACTAAGTTCTATAGTTTCTACTGAGTCCTTTGGAAAAATCCCAATGGTTATTGAGCAGTTGTAGTTATAGTAAAGATCAACAATTTAAACCATGCATCTTAGCGTATGCCGAGTTTACCAATGCAAACTGAGCTGTGTAGTGTTCACCGATTTTGTAGTGTATATGATTTGACTCTAGTGTTAACTGAGCTACTCAATGTTAACCAAATGACTTAGTTTATACCAAGCTTGAGGTGATAGTGTTTACTAATTCTTGCCATGGTAAACAAGTGATTCAATTTATATGATGAGTTTCACAGTCTCTACTAAGCCACCAGTGCAAACTGAGTTCAAGACTACTTGGAAGTGATTAGTATGGACTGAGCTTCTACCTCTACTAAGTACATGATGATGCTAAGAATTAATAGTGGATGCCAAGTATTAGAACTTCACTAAGTCAGTCTTCAGAATCTGAGTGTCTTCATTTGGGCCAACTTTGTAATATTTGTGTAAACTTGTATTGTGGTTGACTTTGTAATTTGTATAATTGGATTGGTATATATGTAATGTATTGTATCATATCCAAAGTGTAAAAAATGTGTATGTATATGTGTGAAATTAATGTAATCATCAAAAAGGAGTAGAAAGAGTGAATTACAAAAGGCTACAGTAGTATAAGGAGCAACAAAGTCATATCTATCATAGCAAGGTGATTAGTACATAAAGGAATATCATTCAACAAACCAAGTTGCAGATCAAAGATCATCTATTATTTCATTCTAATATATGGATCAATCAAATCCTTTAACAAGGTAGACCTAATAGTCTTTTGTAAAGCTGTTTACCGAGTGCATTCTTTATTGTATGTTTGTAAATACTTTTACAAGGTGGACCTAGCAGTCCTTATTGCTCCTAATAGGGTAGATTATTAGACGTGATCATTGTAAGCTTTAATAGGCTAACTTTATACTTCAATACTAAAGCTTGTGGGTATCATCCCCACCCTAGTTTTAGTTTCTTTATGGAAGGTTCTTGGGTCACCAAATCTCTATGTCACAGTGTTATAGATGCTTTCACATTTTTAGTTTCTTATGCATGTAGTTAGATCAAATTATATGTGATGGAATAAATGCTAATTGAATTATTGGATTAAGAGTTGAAATTGTAAAGTTTTAGAAGTTACTAATTCACCCCTCTCCTCTTAGTAACTTAGCATAGTCTATAATATTTCCAACAATTGGTATAAGAGCATTATGGTTCTTAGGAGAAAGTTTAATAGCTTGAGCAAAGATCAAGGCCATGGAGATATTTAGACTTGATAAAGATATTGACAATAAGAAGCTAGATTTGGAAATGGCCATTGCTCAACTGAAGAAAGCAAAGGAGCAACTCTCTCAATCTCTAAAAAGAAGAAAAGAACTTGCAATTCAAATGAATGATCATCTCTACATTGAAGAAAGAATTGAAGACCTTCATTTAAGTAATTTAGATGAAGCCAATGAAGCAATCAAACAAATCCTAGAAAAGAATGGTTCCCTACAAGAAGAAGTAAGAAAACTAAGAATAGAATAAGAAATTCATTCAATAAGCCTGTGTGAAGTGATGGAGCAAAAGAACAAGATAAAAGAAGAGATAGATGGAAGGAACAACGAAATCTAGAACCAATCCCTTCAACAAGCAGACCTTATTGATTAGCTCTCTAATGTAAATGAGGAAATCATGAGTCTAAGATTTGAAAATGAAAGAATAAGAAATGATCTAAACTTTGAAAGGAAAATCAATGAAACATTATGAAATGATCTAAACTCTGAAAATAAAATCAATGAAAGAATAATGAAATCCCAAGCAGACATGAATCAATTGAATGAGAAAAATTTTGATAGACAAAAAAGAAAAGTAGGAATTGGATATATAGAAGAAGGAGAATCATCCAAGCAAGGAGCTCAAAAGAATCAAAAACCTACTTTCAATCATTGTGGTAAGAGAGGTCATACATCAAACAAATGTTGGAGCAATGAAAAGCAAAATTCAATGGAAAGTGCTACAATCGCAATCAACATGGTCATAAGGCTAATGAATGCAAACAGAAACCAAAATTTAAAGGCAAATGTCACAAATACAAGAAATATGGACACAAATCATCAAAATGCAAAACTAAGATATTGAATCTAGCTGATCAGATTGTGAAAGCCATATTTGGTTGGAACTACAACACCTTGTGTAGATGTCATTATTGTGGAGAATTTGGACACATTGGAATGAATTGTGTCAAGCATAATTTGAGAAAAATAGATACTACTAAAAGATTTTTTATTTGTATAGAACTTGGTCATCTTGCCAAGAATTGCATGAATACTGGTAGAATTGAAGATGAGAAGAAGGCAACAACTGATAACATCTAAAAATAGATGAGAGGGAAATGGGTTCCACAGTCTACTAAGGATACAAGCCTAAGAAATGATGAACAAGTCACTCAAGAATTGGGTGACTACCATTTCTACCTAAGATCTCAAAGGAGAAACTCAAACTATGCTATCAAAGAAGACATCCAAAATAGTTCTAGATTGAAAGAACAAAATGATCCAAATCTATATTTGGGATACAAAGGGTTCAATGTCTACCAAGTTACCTTCTCTACTGAGTGAGGTTGGGTCACGGACTTTACCAAGTGAGGTTAGGAGTAATGAAGATGCATATGGTTACCAAGTCACGAAGACTTTGCCAAGTGTCCAATGCAAGTGTAGTGGATGACAGTTTATCAAACAGGATGTTAGTCAATCTACCTTTCATACTAAACATTTATGGAAATTTTTTAACAAAAGGCATGAAATTGAAGCCATTTCTTATGGTGAAATTTTGAGTGCTATTGCAAAAGTGCAATCTTCAGAGCTTCCAAGTGATTTGAGTGAATTTTTAGCAAAAGTTTTTAAATTCTCTCAAACCCTACTGAGTGAAGATGGAATCTAGTAGTAGAAATGTTAAGTGAGGATCTGACATGTTGGTTTGTGGAGTGGAATGGAAGGTAGTGGATTTTAAGCTCACTCCTATGATTGCCAAACCCTTAGATCTAAGTGGAGTGCAATCACAAATCACTCCAAAGGTACTTCTAATCAATGATATTTGCACTCATTTTAAATGTGTTATTCAAGAAATTGGTACTTTGGAAATGGATGATGCCCTAGATAAGTTATGTGTGAATGGAGTTTTGAAACTTGAGCACCAACACCTAGAAACTAAAGGGTTAACTCACATCCCTCACATGCCCTGTGAATTTCAAGTAAAATGGATTAGGTTTATCCTCAATCAAGTGTATAATGGGTAGTTGTGCTTGGAACAACCAATGTTGATCACAAAGAAGATGATTCATTTAATCACTAGTCTCTTAATGCTAGCCAAAGCCAAAATAACAAAAACCTTAGGTCAGGCAAAACTCAAAAAGAAAACCTTGGCAAAATGGAATGACGGAGGAATGAGTGTCTTAGACATGGAATTGAAATTTGATATCCACATCATTGCATACAATATATACAACTCTAGCAAGTTGAATAGTGTGTCATGTGAAGTTGTGGACTTGGCATACAAGGTAGTCAAGAATATTTATCTTTTGACCTTGTTGAGCTACTATTGAGACTATTGAATAAGAATATGGAAAGTATAAGGATATCAAAGAATAACCCATGTAATTTTGGTTCCTTGTTCACTTGTTTATTTTTTAATGTTCAGAATTTTTTCCCTTCAGAAGGCACTATTGTTTGGAAAAAAGATATGCCTATACTTTATTAGATAAATGAGTATATTTCTGAAATGGGTGAAAACTATAATAGTATTATGGACAATTATTTTGATGCATTTAAGGAGAAAATGAACAATAGATACCGAATCCCCAAGAAACTAGTTGAAGATTATAAGGATGATGTATGTTTCATGGTGGATTGTGACAAAGTCTACATTCATGTAGTTAAGCCTAGAGTAGCATGGGTAAAACCTCTTGGATATGAGGTTGATATTGATGAAACCAAATATATCATTGAAGCACTTGTCAATGAGCCAATTGATCCTAAGGCTACATATTTTGGAACATATGATGAAGCAAAAGCTAAGATTGAACTTGAAATAAAGCTCCCTCAGGCAATTAACAAGGGAAAGAAAAGAATTGCAAAACTGAAATCCAATTCAACCCTTTTGTTGATCGAAGGAAAAGGTGAGGATGAGGAACTCGAGGATGAATAATCTAAGGAAGAAGATCCATTAAAGAAGAAAGGAAAAGTAATTATTACCAAGTTAGCCAAGCCATCAACTACAGTATTTACTAGAAGATCCTCAAGGAAGAAACCTAACAAGTAAGGAGGAGATATTATATTCAGAAAACCACCACCCACCTTCCAAGATAGACTGAAAGAACTTCAAGAAGGAGCAGGTATAACAAACTTTAAAGCATTAAAATATGGGACTAGGATAGAGGAAGAAAAGAAGTAGATTGAAGACCTAGTGATGAACAAAATGGGTAAGTGGAAATACTCACTAGACCAACTTACTTCTTAGCTCCCTAATATTTTTTTGGATAAGATCAAGCCAAGATAAGATTTTTCCATGCAAATTATCAAAGACACCTATGGGAAAACTCTAAGGTAGCTTATACCAAGCATATCAGATGCAGAAGTAAAAGAGTCATTGAAGAAAAATGAAGAAAATTTGACTCTAAAGTTCAATACTTGTCTGGTTTTGGTTAAAGACACTAAGCATGTTGTAAGGAATGCAACAAACACTTGGAAGAATATCTATCTGTTACATAAACCAAGTGATTTTCCAGTTGATGTTAAAGATGATGAGGAGGAGGAGGAGGATAAGGAGAAAGATGAAGAAGAAAATATTGAAGAAGCAACTCATTTTAACAATGAAGAAGATGAAGAGGAAAAAGGACAAGAGGTTACTAAGGAAGCAAAGTAAGATGATGAGGGGACTAATCTAGTTAAGCTAGTTGTAGTAGTCATTGCCTCACTTCCTCACTCTCCAAGCAAACTAGTGACAACATCAAGTGTGGAGACAACCCCAACAAGTTTGATTCTAACTACCAATGTTAACCCAAATATCCAATCACTCTTTGCCCCCACTTAGCTTAGCACATCATTGGTAGAAGTGACCTCCACTTCATCTACCAAGCTATAGATTCTTCCTTCATCAACTGAGTTGGCTAACTCAATTTTGAGTTCATCAGTTTTGAGTACTTCAGTTTTGAGCACGTCAATATTGGATTCTTTAGGTATTTTTGTTAATATTCCTTCAATAAGTGTAGTATTAATTTTCACAGCTAGTCCTAGTATGTCAACTATTATTTCTATTCTGGGTACACTAGCAATAAGTGCAAGGACGGTAGAGCCCAAGGTTCAACCAAGCACAAAAATATTGGGAAAAGGAAAAGAGATCGAGGAAGAAATTGGTTTAGATGAGGAAATTAAAATCCCAAATTAGGACATTTCCAAGCTTACTCCAAACCAAATGCAGTCATTTGGTTAACTCCTTTAGAGGAAGGCTAAACAAAAAATACTAAGAGAGGAAAGAAATAAGGAATTCAAGATTATTGAAGATGCAAAGAATATTTTATTGAGGTTGATTCTTCACAACTAATTTTGTATCAGTTAGTAGAGGTAGTATAGAAGTTTAATGAAGATACTAATGGATAGGATAAGTTAGTATAGAAGGAAAAAAAGAAGTTTGATAATAAAGTGTTGGAGCATATTTCTTAGCAAATAGCTATATTTCAAGTAGAACTTTCTACAATTTTGGGTAATTTAGAAGCATCTTGTACAAATGTGTCATCACTTTTTGGAAAGCTATGTAATATTTCTAAGTTTACCAAGGAAATAAAGGAGAAATTTTCCAAAATAGATGAAGATCTTATGTCTAGTGCCTAGCAGTTGCAACTTGACCCTAGTTCAAGCTCTACACACTTCCAAAAGATAAGATTTTTGACAAATATGTGAGAAGAATTGCTCAGAGAAGAAGCAAGGATAAGATCCACATTGATAGATATAAAAAACATGATTCTTCCCAATATGGATGAATTACAAAAGCATATTGCATATTCAAAAAATCTCAGCCATGACAATAATTTCTCCATATTGGACCATATGATAGAATTGTGAGTAGAAGTACAAATTGCACTTCACACTTGTAAGGTCCTACAAGCTAATTGGGATAAAACCTTGGCAATCATCCTCAAGGTACATTCAAGTTTTCTATCTCATTTTGGCATTAACATGTAAATAAATAGATTAAATCTTTGGCATTAATGTCAAAAAGGGGGAGAAAGATATAAGTTATGGGGAGAAAATGTAATAAGTTGTAAAATAATTGGGGGAGAAAGATATGTTGTGTATAGAAAGAAGATGTATAGTATACTATATGAAAGAACCTTACCATGTATAGATATATACCTTAAAAAATTAATTTTGAAAAATCTCAAAAAATTGTATACTCTACTGAGCTAGTATCACAAGGCGATGGATAAAAGATATTTAGGAAACCTTTTGAACTCAATTTAGGATGATAAGTGTTTTTGTCACTAATGATAAAGGGGGAGATTGTTAACATATCAGTCAAGTTTTTTATTAGTGACACACACTTATTCATATTGTATATAGCTACCAAGCTTAGTGTATAGTTCACAGTGTTTGCCAAGCATTTTAGTTATTACCGAGTTCTACAATTGCTACCAAGTCCTTTGGACAAATCCTAGTGGTTATTGAGAAATTGCAATTATAGTGAAGATTCAATAGTGTAAACTGTGCATCATAGTGTATGCTGAGTTTACCAGTGCAAACTAAGCTATGTACTGTTCAATGAGTTCGCATTGTATATGATGCAAGTCTAGTGTTAAACAAGCTACTTAGTGTTAACCAAGTGACTAAGTTTACACCAAGCTTGAGATGATAGTATTTACCAGGTCTTGCCATGGTAAACAAGTGATTCAGTTTATATGACAAGTTTCTTAGTATCTACTAAGCCATCAGTGCAGACTGAGTTCAAGACTACTTGGAAGTGATCAATATGGACTGGGCTTCTACATTTACCAAGTGCATGATGATGTTGAGCATTGACAGTGGATGTTGAGTATCAAAACTTCACTGAGTCAGTCTTCAGAACCAGAGTGTCTTCATTTGGGTCAAATTTGTAATATTTGTGTAAACTTATATTGTGGCCAACTTTGCAATTTGTATAATTAGTTTGGTATATATGTAATGTATTGTATCATATCCAAAGTGTAAAAAATGTGTATGTATATGTGTGGAATTAATGTAATCATTAGAAAAGAGAAAAAAGAGTGAATTGCAAAAGACTACAATAGTATAAGGAGCAACAAAGTCATATCTATCATAGCAAGGTGATTAGTACATAAAGTAATCTCATTCAACAAACCAAGTTGCAGATTAGAGATCATCTATTGTTTCATCCTAACAAGTGGATCAATCAAACCCTTTAACAAGGTAGACCTAATAGTCTTTTGTAAATCTTTTTATCAAGTGCATACTTTATAGTGCCGGACATAATAACCTGGCCAAAATAACCTTGGACACAATAACCTTGTCATAATAACCCAAGGACACAATAACCGTGGTCAAAATAACCCATGGACAAAATAACCCATAGTCATTCTAGATCAAGTTACTATGCTTAAAAATGGATTATGAGGCACCATAGAGGATATTTAGGTCATTTTTAGACCATATATCTATTATATACCCCTAAAATAGCCTTAAAACATCTTTAATATGCTTAAACAACTTATAAAATGGTAAATAATTAAAAAAATAAAGACAAATTTGTGGGAATAAGATAAATAAGAGTTATTATGAAAAGATGCAAGTCAAAAGGCATTATGAAGAGGCATTAAGAGGATATATAAAGTGGTAAAGTTAAGAGCTTAGAGAAGTAAAGGAAGGAAGAAGGGGAGAAGAATGAAGAGTGTGTAGAGTGATAAGAAAAAGTGTAATCAAAATTCATTAAAAAAAAAAAATTCATATAATTTTTTAAACATTATATTAAATTTTTCTAGGGGTTTCTATAAAGTATACAAAAATAAATATACTTTTAGGGAATCAAGAAATTCTTCATAATTTTTAATATATACAATGGCTCTTCAATTTTTAACAAGTCAAAAAAATAAGAAATTACTCATTTTAAATGGTTACACATATTTTCTTCATCAAGAAGGTGTCAATAAAATGATCTAGTGTTGTGTAGAATATTTTACAAATAAATCTTCAAGTCGGTGCTATACTACAACACAAATAGAATTTGATGATGTAATTAGCAGTACATGAAATAATCATGCTCCAAAAATTGAGATGATCATTGTCAAATAGAAGTTGAATGAAATGAAAGACATGACATGCTTGACTCAAGACTCTACAAGAAATATCATTTCTACTACATGTTCTAATATTTCATTACTGGTAGCAAGAGCAATACCATCAACCAATGCATTATCGAAAATGATTCGAAGGAAAAGAATAAGATTTGAAGCACCACCACCAAATCCTCAGACATTGAGAGTTCTTATCTTACCAATTGAATATACAATTACCAATAGAGGGGAAAAGTTTCCTTATCATGACAGTAATGATGAGAATCATTTTTTGATATTCACCACCACACAAAATTTGCAACTACTAAAAGAATCTGAAAAGTGGTTTAGTGATGATACATTTAAAACAGTACCAAGTATTTTTTAGTAGTTGTACACAATTCATGGCTTGAAAAATGATGCAATATTTCCACTCATCTATATTCTTATGACCAAAAAAACAAGATCCACTTATACACAAGTACTTGTAAAATTAAAATAGCTGCAACTTGATCTAAACCCAAAAACTATGCTTATTGATTTTGAATTAGGTTTCAAGGGACCTATTTCTAAATTTTTTCCAAATATTGCTATTCGAGGATGTCTTTTCCATTTCTCTTGGTGCTTGTGGAGGAAAGTTCAAGAAGTAGGTCTACAAACACATTACAGTGTCGATGAAGTATTTTCATTTGAGATCAAAAAATTGGTTGCATTAGCTTTTGTACCTCAAATATATGTAATCAATGCATTTGAAATACTTCTACAATCTCCTTATTAAATAGAACATGAGGAGACTTTGCAACCAATAATTGATTATTTTAAAGACATATGGATTAGAAGACTAACTAAAAGAGGCAATAGATGGTCACCCAAGTTTCCAATCACTATTCAGCTATTCAAGATGATCTTCACAAAACTAATAATTCTATTAATGGATGGCATAGAGGATTTAGTGAATCACTTCAATCATTGCATATCTCAATTTGGAGATTCATCAAAGTAGTGAAAAAAGAACAGGGTCACCAACTAGAGAATAAAATAGAGAAATATATGGTTGGACACACTACACAACCAAGTAGGAAAAAATACCATGAACTCAAAGAAAGACTAAAAATACTAGTTGGTGGTTATGACAATAATAATATTTTAGATCATATAAGAGGCATTGCTTATAATTTGACACTTTAATTGAAAATTCAAATAAATTTTTTTCTTAGAAATATACTTGTAATTTATAATTTTTTTTTTTTTCCTTTCTCTATAATCTTATGGGGTTATTTTGTCCATGGGTTATTTTGACTCCGGGTTATTTTGGATTGGGTTATTATGACCCAAGGTTATTTTTTCCTTGGGTTATTATGGTTGGGCTATTTTGTCCAAGGTTATTTTGGCTTGGTTATTATGTCCTGTAATCCATACTTCATTGTATGTTTGTAAATCTTTTCACAAGGTGGACCTAGCAGTCCTTATTGCTCCTAATAGGGAAAATCATTAGAAGTGATCATTGTAAGCTTTAATAGGCTATCTTTATACTACAGTACTAAAGCTTGTGGGTATCATCCCCACCCCAGTTTTACTTTCTATTTGGAAGGTTTCTAGGTCACCAAATCTTTGTGTCTCAGTGTTCTGAATGCTTTCATGTTTTCAATTTCTTATGCATGCAATTAGATCAAATTATATGTGATGGATTAAATGTTAATTGGATTGTTGGACTAAGAGTTGAATTGTAAAGTTTTAGAAGCCACTAATTCACCCTTCCCTTCTCAGTAACTTAGCATAGTCTAGAATATTTCCAAAACTAAATATTGTTGTTAAGTATATCTTTAGAAAAAAAGAAAGTACTAATAGAAGGAGATGGAGGTAGAGCAATCAAATTCCAAAATTTAACATCAATATTCAAATTACAAAATTAGTAAGATCTCAAGGTTTGGAAAATCTTGTGGCTGTTGCTAATATGAAAGCAACAAAGGTGAATCATGTAGATTTAACAAATATAATTGTTAGTATTGAGAATTTCCCTTAGTATAAAGAGGTTGTTTACTATTTAAGACATGAAATGTCATGATGATCTAGATGATGAAAAAAAAAACTATAAAATTGCAAGCATCAAAGTATGTATGGATTAAGGGAGACCTTTATTGGAGAAATAAGGATGGGATATTATTATTTGTCTAGATACATATCAAGAAGAAGTTACCTTGAAGGAGTTCCATGAAGGACTTTGTAGAGGCCATTTCTCAGCTAAGACCACAACTCATAAGATACTACGCGTGAGATATTACTAGCCATATATATTTAGGGATTGTCATACCTATGCTAGGAAATGTAAGGCATGTCAAAAATTCTTGGGAAAACTAAAATACAATGGAGCACACCCTTCAACAACTTTGCAATCTCATGAGCCATTTTAGATGTGGGGTATTGACTTCATAGGTGAACCTTCAAATAAATTAAGTGGAGGACATAGTTGGATCCTTAAGGCTACTGATTATTTCACAAAATGGGTGGAAGCCATACCTAACAAAAAAGAAACTAGAAAAGTTTTTATTAAATTTTTGATGAAAAATATAATAACTAGATTAGGAGTTCCTCACAAGTTAATAATGGACAATGGCATTTGTTCTAGATCAAATGAATTTTCTAAGTTCTACCACAAGTATGGTATAGCTACTCCATATTATCCTCCATATCATCCTCAAAGAAATGGTTAGGAAAAATTGTGTAATAAAATTTTACTAAAAATTATCAAGAGAATGCTTAAAAATAACAAAATGGCTTGGGATACTAAGTTGAATCTGGCAGTATGGACTAACACAATTATAATAAATAAATCTATAGGTTATTCCCCTTACAATCTTGTAAATGGAAAGAAGGTTGAACTCCCTCTAAACAAATTATTGCTAGTATATAAGTTTATGAAAAATGAACAACTTGAAGACATTGACTTCATGGAAGAAAGAATAAATGCATTAGTTGAGCTGGACAAAAGTAGGAGGTCAGCATTGGAACACAATAATGTAAAACAAAAATAGATCAAATTCCTTCATGAGAAAAGGTCAATTGAAAGAGTATTTAAAATTGGAGATTGGGTACTTAAATGGAATGTAAAAAGGATCGAGAGAAAGGAAAACATGGAAAATTTGATGCCTTATGGCTTGGACCATTCATTATTTCTAACATAGTAGGAGAAAAATCTTATTTCCTATAGGAAACATATGGACATATTCAAGAATTCCTAGTGCATGCTTCCTTAAACCTCTTTTCTCTTAAATTCAAATGGATTTTTTACATTTTTTATTATTAAATATTTTTTTTCAATGTACTATATTCCTTATTGCTAGAGATAACTAGTTTCTTCCATATTCTAAATTGATATGTGTCCCCAGAAAGAGACACTAGTGGAACCTTCAAATTTTGATAAAAGTTGAAATTAAAGCTTGATTTTTTCTATTTCAGAAGAGTGTGTGTGAAGGGCATACAAGATGGAAAAAATTAGGATTTCATGGACATGATATAAAAGGTGGTGCAAAATGGTGAAATTTCACCAAATCGTAGGGGGAAAGCTTAGCATCATCCAAAATCATGATTAATCACTATTTCAAACTAGGTTCCTAATAGACCTTACAAAGTCACAATTTTGGGTAATGAGCATAAGATAACTTGCAAAGTAGCAAGTTTTTAAATTTTCATGGAGGGTTTTGGTATGACTCTGTGAAATGAATTTTTTTGAGATTTTGGGGAACATATAGAGTGTATAATGTGAAAAAAGAAATTGTCATGAAATCATAGGTTTTTCTTGACATTTTCCTCAAAATGGTAAAAAGGGTTTTTGTAGTGCATTAATGATCATAGTTTTGGAGGAGTGAGCAAGATAAGCATGCAAAAAGGCAAAATGACCATTGCCAAAATATGTTGAAAAGTTCAAATCAAATTTTGTGAAATTTTAAATGGAAATGATGTTAATGTTTTACATGCAAAAACAAATATGTACAAAATATCATTGATGGAATTTTTGGGTTACTAGGTTATTATATACTACTATTATATTTAAAGATCTCATCATGTGATAGATTAACAAGAAAAAATTTAGTATATATTCAAAAGTAAAATTCTTTGAACCAGAGGATTTTGGATCATAATTGAAAGATGGCGGGATTGCCAATACAAGAATACCTAGAAGGCTAAGAACCCAAGCCAATAATCCTAGTCTTTCCACTAATGAAGAGGATTAATTTGATATTGTTAACAACATCCACCAAGCTATGTGGGATCTTAGGAAGAGTTATGCAAGTTATGCTAGTGACTACCATGAACTAGAGTTGGAAGAAGATAGGTCTTCAATTGTATAGATGCTAGTAGAAAGAAAAGAATACCTAGGTGAACGAGCATACATCAATGACATGCTTGACATGTTTTGTGGTCTTCTCCCCTGAGGATTTTGAATTTTTTCCTTTTTTGTTAAAATCATAAATATTAATGAGCAGTTATAATTAGTTTAAATTATGTAATTTTGAAAGGGTCTGAAGCTTTCTTGCACCTCTCCATTTATTAAAAGGAGAGGTACCAATAACTAGGAAAATATATGATATGAGATATACCAATTGAATACTATACAATATAATACAAGTATCAAAGCATAACACAATATTGAACAATTTGTGCAAATTTTGAGTGGATTGCAACTAGTCACTATTTTATTGTACTCATTTTGAAGTTAATAAAAGTACTTTGTTTCTTTCAAGAATTGTGCATAATTACCTTTTATTTTCTTATAGATTATCCTCTTAGATTCACATTGCCATTAATAGATTGAAATTCAATACATTCCTTTGATAAGTTAAAATTCACAATCTTAATTTTTTATTCAATTGGTCTTCTACTGTTGAAGTTTAAAAAAATAGAACTAGGGTTTGCATTAAAGTTCTATGTGTACTAACATTAAGTTGACTCTATTCTATCTAATCAGAGTAAGGAACTGGTCTAAATTAACTTCAATAAAAACACATTATCAATTAAAGTTGGTGGAGTTCTTTATCATACTTGAATGCTCTGCAATTCTTAAATGTATACTTATTCAAATAGCTTTAATAAAAAAATAGTCCATTCAATAAATCATTTTACCTTACACTATTGATTTCTCCTTGTAAATAACTTATTATCCCAAGAGCATCAAGAAGTAAAATCTTCATAAGCCACATCAAATAATTCCATTAGGTATACCCACCTAGGTTAGTAGATCTTGAAGTGAAAAGGGTTCGATATATTAACTCATATCCTAGTCATTGGCTAAATTGTTTTGGATTTCCCAACATCGAGCAAGCAAGGCTCATAGGTTTTCCAACCAACAATTTGAGGAGCTAATAGATTATACTTTATCTAATTTACTACTCCCCCTTACTACATACATAGTAAATTATACATACCTCAAATAATTTCTCTTTTTCTCCTCCATTGACATTAATGAGAAAGCTGAGACAAAACTTATATACATGTAAAAAATTGGTCTTCATCTTCATTCTTATGTTGGATTAGAACCCAATAGTGTTATGCAGTCTACAAAATTTGTCTTTATGTTTGCAAAATATAATATCCCAAGTAGACTTTACTAATTCTTCTAAATTTACAACTATGGACAATCTATAAGCTACTACCTCAACTGTAATGAATATGTATAAGAAAATATCGCATAAGGTCTCTTAACTTCCAAAAGTCTATCTATTTGCCTCTAAAGTAAGTCCATCTTTGGTGTTAGGTGATCTCTTAAAAGAATGAATCTCTTCAAGGTTCCTTCCTTATCATACTCTAACACTCTCAATTCATCATTTTCCTATCCAATTCTCTGATCTAACTCAATGATTTTCATATTACTATTTTTCATCTCTTCAAACATTTTCTCAATCTCATCTTTCTTCTCCTTTATTTATTTCATAGTTCAAGGGAATTTTTTGGTGCCTTAGTACATTCAACATATAGTTATTTACCCTCTAATATTCATTTCCTCATATCCTTGATGCAAACATCAAGTAATGTTAAATCACTTATGATATTGTCATATACTTGTTTGAATATCTTAGCATCATGCTTAGTTTGTGCTTTTATCTTGGTAGTCTCCTTGAGAGTTCAAAAATAGCTATCAAATTCTTCTATAACTATTTATGCCTTCTTTTCTATATCTTATTTTGTGATTTGAATAGGGAATGGTAATGCACTTTGTATTTTTTACAACTACTAATTCCAAAACTTTTTGTGTGTTCTCATTAATTTTCCTCACTTTTTTGCTACTTTTATAATTGCAAAAGCTGATAACTAAATGTATTTTTTCAAATCCATGTCTCCCTTAATCATGTTTGTAACATCACCTATCATATTGTGTGCTATAAAATGTGACCTGTTGAGAGAATGAATCAACAAGAAAACATTAGTTAAAGATCTCAAATATGCAACAAAGATTTAACAAAATAAAAGACCATTAACTAACTAATGCTTGCTTGAGTTTTGCAACTCTAAGCAGCCAACAAACCAAATCCTACAGCCACCTCTACAGCTCAACAAAGGCACCCATGAGAGGCCTTGTTGGTGTGTTAAGATGGGGGGGGATGTTTGGTGTGCTCTCCCAAACACAACAAAGTGTTGAATCTCTTGAGTGAATGTGCAAGTGTGAGTGATGATGCAATATGAACATAGCCTGCAATGAAATGAAGAACACCTCAAGAAATGGCTATGGAGAAAGCTATACTTGAGGGCATTCAAATGAGAATATGAAATGCAATAAGGAAACTAACTAGATATGCAAGCTGAATTAAGACGTAAATGAAATGGAGATGAGAAAATGCATGCAAACTAGACCAATAATGTAAATACAAAGATAAACTAGCTACCAAATGGTTAGTATTCTCCTAGAAATCTCTATGAAAATTCAAACTATAATGAAAACCTTAACATGAAAACTCAAGACTCAAAATGGCATGGTAACAATGCAATAATGAGAGATGCAAATGCTTGAGACAAGCCCTCTATTTATAGGCTTGAGGGAGGGCTTGGTGAGGTGGCATCCATGTAGATACCACATAAGGTGACATGCAAGCCATGCAAATAGTCAAAAATTCAAAGATTTCTCACACATGTGTGAGCAAACTTGAGAAGAAGAGTGGGAGACAAGAGTGCAAAGGCGAGTGTGTAGGCATGCCATCTCACAAATGTGTGAGCACACTCTTAGGCTAATGAGGGGGATTAGGAAGAAGATTAGAAATGATTAAGTGGGATTAGAGAAGGAGTAGGCTTAAGAGGATGAAAATGATGGTTATAGGCTAGGCTCTAGGTTAGGCTTAACATTAAATTAAATGAAATTTAATTTAATCATGGGTTTAGAGGAATTAATAGGATGTGAGGATTAAATTAAAAATATATATTTTAAAAAGGGGATGATGGAGGATCATGTGTTAAATTAATTTAACACATTAAGGATAGGAGTATTTAAATTAAATTTAAATACTTAGGAGAATGAACTCATTTAATTAAATAAGTAGAAGAATCTGAGCAATATAATTAATTAATTATGATGTCATGGGCAATATTAAAATTAATTAATATAGTTTTTAGGGATGATTTTAAGCATCTACACATATTTTCAATCAAAGCTTCAAACAGATATTTTGATGTGCTTACATCAACCTTACTAGTATCTACTATGTTGGTAGGTGTTTGCAAATTTTGAAGTTGTGTATCTTTGCTTGCTTGCTCTGATCTCTTATTTCCCTTAGGTCTTTGATCTTATGCTTCTCTTTTCTTCTCATCCTCTATCTATTTCTTTGTTTCTTTCCTTTTATCTACCTTTGTAATTGCTATGTCTTTTTTCTTATTTTCTTCCCCTTGATCTTGTTTATCAAATTCTATGCTCTCAAATCTAGGTGGTAAAATGAATAATATCACTTGTGGCTAAGTTAGAAAGGGAACATTAGGTGTTTCCTCACCTCATATAATGTTTTTTTCATGGTGACCATCTTTGTCATTATCAATTTCTTTTGAAACTATGACTTCTTCATTTTTTTGATCTTGCTCATCATTGTTGTAGTCTTGAATATTGTTTGTAACAAAAAATCCAACATCATATAATTTTTTTCTTTAAATGGTTCATTAGATGTATCTATAGTGATTGCTACTCTAGCAATGTACACACTAGGTTGTCTAATAATGCTCACAATTTTCTCACTTATCAAAATAGTAGGTTCTTCAGTTTGTGTTTCTTTTTTTAAAAAAATTCTTGAATTGTACTTTGTCATTGATGTTACATAATATTTTGTATTAACCAAGCAATGTAGAGTTTGAAGTATTAACCTTGTATATCTTGGTATAGATTGAGTGGTTGGGCATCAAAGGGCTTGTAGTATTGACGAAGTGGTCAGGCATCAAAGGAGTCACAGTGTTAACCGAGCATTCAATCATAGTGTTGATCGAGTGATAGCAAAATGCATTTGTCAAATATTTAATTAATTGAGGCTAACTATTTGGATGTTTATTGTTGTTTTGGAAGGGTATTCAAGTTGACTTTTCCTAGCCTAGTATATATAATAAAGTTCAATTTGTGAGGATAAAATGTATAAGTGAAATATAAAATAAGATGGATATGTGAGCAAAGGAAAAGGAAGAGCGAGAAAGTATGGAAGATAAGTTGTAAAGAATATCAGATCAGGAAAGATCTAGAAGTCAAGCTAGAATAGAGATCTGAATATGCAAAGTTAATTACTTCTTCAATCAGGTCAAATTGTTGTAACTTTCTAACCATTGTAGAAGAAAAAGAATATCTTAATGGAGTTCACTTAATAGTCATTTTGTAAATCCTTTAACAAGGTGATATTTCAAGATTGAAGTATTTGAAGACATCTCACAAAGCCACTCCTAACAGGGTGATCTAAATCCTTGAATCTAGGGACATACTTAATAGTTTGTTTTGTAAACTTTAATAGGGTTGGCTCCTTATAGGGTTCACTTCATATTAGTGAAAAATATTGTAACTAGTTGCAAGGTGGTTTTCCCAAATTGAGTTTCCATGTTAAATCTTGGTGTCATCTGTGTTCTTGTTATTTTCTTTGTACTTTATGTTTCAGCAACTAAGTTACTAAATGTTATAAAAAATTAATAATATTAATATTTCTTTATTAACTAGGTAATACTAATATTCTAATGTTAATTGATTTGGATAGTATTGCATTATCATTGAAAGCTTGTATTGACATCTAAGGGACAAGGAATTATTTTTGTGGTAACTAATTCACCCCTCCCCTCTCAATTACACTCTTACATTTCCAATAGCTTCTTCTTTAGGCTTCAAAATATCAGGCTCACTAAGTACTTTAAGTACTTCTTCTATTTCTACTCTATTTTCCTCATAATATCCTTCCATAATTCTAATCACTCTCATCTTTCTTATCAAAAGTGGTTCTAGCTTCCTTATGATATTTTTCATCATCTCATCATTTTCAACTGCACACAATTTATGGCTTGTGACTTAGTTTCTTATCTTCTTCCACCATTCTTATCCTAGAAGTATTCAATTTGTTATACAATTCTTGTGGTATACTTCCATGGAAATTAAAAAGATATTGGTTAAAGTTCAACATGTACTTAATCTCTTCAATTTCAAGTTTCCTTTTTTGGTTTGGATAATAATTATCATAATACTTGTTTGATTATTTAAGATTCCTATTAACCATGATTGTGTTATTCATCATACCCATCTTAAGTTTCCATCCCTTTCTCTTCTTTCTAGAGCTTGTTTTAGGTTGATCTTATGGGTTAATAATTCTCCCTCTCATCTTAGGCTTCTCCATTGCATTGTTTTCCTTTCCTTGTTTCTTTTTCTTGATGATTTTAATCTTAGATCTCTTTGGTTTGAGGTCTTGTGTTATTTCCTTAACTCTTTTAAAATTCTTTGGTGATTCTATAAGCTCAATCTTAACTTCTTTCAATTCAGGATTCCTTTTTGTAGGAAGATTTCTTGATAATCTCCTAGTTGATAATAATGGTGGAGAGAAGATTGATCTTCTTGTAGATTCTTGTGGTATGGTATCCACATGAGTGATCTTTACCTCTTCTTCTTGTAATTTTTCATCTTCTATTTCTATGGTGGTTGCTTCTCCTAGTATACTTTTAGTCTCTTTAATTGCAAGTGGTTTAGCCATTAATATGTATTATTTCCCACTAGCATGCATCTTTGTGGCTATTATTCTAGTTATGTCCCATTATTCTTTGTACATCTGCTCAACCATTTTAATTATTTTCTTCTTTCTTGCTCCAGTATGTAATTCCTCATTTACTTTAGTTAGTTTTTCCTCATAAGTGTCCCATCTAGGGAATTCCTTATCTCTCTTTGATTCAAGCATTCTCTTTGCATAATCTTCTAACATATATTTACTAACCTCATATTCTAAAGGTTTAATGAATACATCTCTTAGTTCTATTACTTCCATGAAGTTAAATTTGTTTCAGCCATGAAGAAAATATCATATTTATATTTTTCTTTAATATATTTAGGTATTCTAAACCTTCGTTTCATCTCATATTGAAAATATTTCATCATTCTTGCTATGTCTCCAGTAATTCTCTTTGCAAGTTTTTTTTTTATATACTTAGTATACAAATCTATAGTACATATGTTAGAGCTCCATCCATAACTAGACACACATAGAAATTTATTCATTACTTGGAAGAAAAGATGAATAAGAATTGACTCAAATCTAAAGGGTGTATACTTATCCTTCTTGATCCTCTTAAAATTTTCAATTAGTAGTTGTCAAAATATCTCACTTATTTTTCCTCTATCTACCATCATCTTATAAGTAGCATGGATAAATCTAGCTAGCATAGAATCAGGTCTTGAACTATAATTCATTTTATAGCCAATAATATTTACTCAATTAATCTGATATCATTTTGTCTAATCTTTTGAAGACTCATTCCTCTTGCATCCTATGTGGTTTTAGTATTGGTTTCAAGAAATTTCTTAGCTTTCTTCTCAAAAATACAGTTTATGTCTTTGTTTCTCAAGCTAGCTAACCTATTAATAATGTTATTTGTTATCAACATAGGAATATATCCAATCCAAAATCTATTATTGTCAAACCTACTTAATATGATGCAGGTCCATTCAGGCTTCTCAAATTCCTCATTAAACATGTCTCATATTTTTTACATTATTCAAGTGCTCAAATCCTTGCTTATAAGTTTTTTCATTGTTATATACTTTGTCCAAATAAGAAATTATATCACTATCCCCAAAGCTCTCAAATTTACAATTAATTTAAGCACAGGCATCCTCAACATGCAAAACTTCATCCAAAATTTATGAAATGCCCATGTTAGATCAACTCCTAAAGATATGAAAGGGTATTTCTTAAAATGATAGCTAGGGCACTCTTTTGCATCACATACTATAAGAGTTTCCATAACTTCAATTCAACTAGAAATGCAAAGAAAATTATCACCTTGTAGATAATATAAATACCTTAATGGATTATTTTTTAGGGCTTCCTCAAATTCATTTGCAAACTCACAAATTTTCCTTCAAATTCTTTTGCTAGCTCTCTTATCTCTCTTAGTGTGAAAATGGTGATGAATTCATTCATTTCTAACCCTTAATCTCAAAAAAATTCAATTTACAATAAATATGTAGTGCATACAACTCAAAATTTTGTTCATCATGCCACTAACCTTTATTTCTTTAGCACTCTCACATATGATCATACAAATTTCTATAGCACTAGATATAGGCTTCATATTGTAATTTCATGCTACTATGAACTTCATGGAAACTAGTTCTACCAACTAGAGGTCTAATAGATTTTATGTGTTATATCCCTAGTTTGTGCTAAAAAGAAGATGGTTTATACTTTTGGGGAGAGTTCAGTACTTAGTATTTTTCCCATCTTGTCTTCTAATGAATCTTTTATCTTTTCCACCCATACTTTAGTGTTTCTTGGTGCTTCTTCTTTGAAAAATTTCTTATCAATTCTATCTACCTTCTTCTTGTTTCCATTATGATCATGTCTGACATTATTCATATTTATTTTTATATTAGGCGTTCTCATATTCTATGCTCTCATGTTATGTATTTTGATGTCATTGTTACAATCATTGAATCTTTAAAAAAATGTTGTATGTCCTAAGTTGTTACAAATATGACATGCAATAATTTTGTTTCCATATATTTGTCCAAATTTATTAGTCTATAGTCTATAACCTCTTGCAATATGTCCAAATTTGTTTCACTTATAACACAAAACTCCATTTTTAATGATGTTATTCATTCTCGAGGGTCTACTAGTTGTATTTTTAGTTCTTTCATGCATTCTAATATTTAATCTTTGATTAGGTTTTCTACACTCACTAGATTTATATCCACAAATAGAGAAATTATAACATTACCAAGAAAAGGGTTTAGAATACTAACATGTACAATACTTCTTCATGTTTCCATGTTGGTTGCATGCAAAAAAATCTTCCATCAAATTATCTCCTTTGATCTCTAAGTTGTTTAGGTTGATTTGGTGCTTGATTATTTAGATCTACTTGTTGACTAGGTTGTTGATTCACAAGCTCTTAATCATCTACAACTTCAAATACTTGAGATGATTCTCCTTACACATAGTGAATTCCTATCTTGTTTGCAACATGTCTCTGTGACATAATTTTTTCATCAAGTTTATCTGTACTTTTATACAATTTCTCAAGATGTTGCTTGGTTTGTGTAAGCTCTCCTTTCACAATAGTATTATGCTTCTCTAGTTCTTCATATCTCAATTTTGTAGTCTCAAGATGAGATGTCATCTTAGTAAGTTATGATCTTAGATATGTATTCCCATATTTTAAATATGTTTGTTTCTTT
The DNA here is from genome assembly GCA_028749045.1 of Cupressus sempervirens. NCBI lineage: Eukaryota > Viridiplantae > Streptophyta > Pinopsida > Cupressales > Cupressaceae > Cupressus > Cupressus sempervirens. The sequence continues at coordinate 549,052,912 of CM053783.1, forward strand.
TTTTCATCTTCCACCATACTCATCTTCAATGTTGTAATTCCAAGTTCATTATTCAGAATTTCATTCACATTTTTAAGCTTCATAGCTAGCTCATTATACTCGATTTGTTTAGGGGATTCCTTATTCTTTGATCTTGTACTCTCAATCTAATCTTTTAAATTCTAGATAAAATATAATGCATCTTTTAGCTTAATTTTCAGCTTGTTCCTTTCATCATTAACCAGGTCTTATTATTCAAGGGATGCTTCAAGATTCTTTTGCAAGTGCGCTAAATCCATACTGGTCTCCCTCAAGTTGTTAAAATTCTCCAAAGTAGCTGAGCTCTGATACCAATTGATAGAAAGTAATGTGTGTTGATATAACTAAGAGGGTGGGAGGGTAAATTAGTTATGCACTTTAAACAACTTTCTTTCCAACTATGTGTTAGCCCCAACTAATCATGTAACAGGTAATGCTATGACTATCTCTAAAAGAGTCATATCAATTTTATATTGTAATCAATGCCAACATCTTAGTTAGCTAGAAATTATGCTAACTTAGTAGAGTGTTATATCATTTTATTGATGAAGAGGATTTGAAGAAAGTATGATGAAGCCGAATTAATAATTATGATATTTAATGGGTACATGAATGAGTTGGATCATGATGATGTACTATTTGTTTGATTTTTTTACAATCATATATTGTTGCAATGTATTGAAGAATACAAGCTTAACTAAGTGAAAAGGTTAATGAAGGGAGACCATATTCAATGAGTGACTACAATGTTTCCTAAGTGATTGAGAAAGTAAAAGAGAAACACAAGATTTCCTGAATGAGCCTGGTAATAATTGAGTTATATTTTACCCAAGTAAATGTTATGTTTACCAAGTAACACTAGATGAACAAGTTTGAAGAATTAGAATCTTAGGTAGACCTTTGATAGAAATATGGAAAGTTTGAGATGGTCTAAGGAAAGATTCAAATTTTGTTACAAGATCAATGGCTAGGAAAATTCAATAAGGATCTGATGATGGAGACTAGAGAAGGATAAGGATGGACACAAAGTTTTGTGCAAGTTATATTTTTTGAGTGTCTAGATTCATTGTATGGAGTATTGAATCTAGAAATTTGGTATGAACCTAAGATTGAAAATTGTGATTAAGCTACAATAGATGGAAGAATATGCAAGTTTAAAGAACACAATTTAAGGAGGAGATCAAGAAAGTTTTTTTTGCTAATCATATTGTTAGTTTTTTATGATATTGATGTTGTTGATTGAATGAGAGAGAGAGAGAGAGATAGAGAGAGAGAGAGAGTTGATCAAATGCAAGAGATGAGATTAAATGCAAGAGATGAGATCAAAGTGGGAACTATTGAAGAAGGTAAAAGTAGATAGTTGAGCCAGATAAACTAAGAAGAGGAAGGAGAAAGAGAAGGTGTTAATCAATCAATCAAAATTATAGAGTGAAATGATATGTGTGTGTCTGTGTGTGTGTGTGTGTCTGTGTGTGTGTGTGTGTGTGTGTGAGAGAGAGAGAGAGAGAGAGAAAGAGAGAGAGAGATCAAATAGAGATAAGAATAGAACAAAGCTTTGAACAAGAAAGGGAAATTTCAATTTTTAACAAATCATTTCTACTATTACTTTTTAACCATTGTAGCAGAAAATATTGAAAGAATCAAGTGGACCTTTGTGAAATCCTATATGAAAACATTGGTTAGTGGTGTTTGTAAGTCCTTTAGAGTAGGCCACTCTTTAGACAAGATAAATGAGTGATAAGATCTACATGATCTTTTGGTGAAATCCTCTAACAAGGTCACATTAAAAATGTGTATGTAACCTATAAAAAGGTTGGATCCTAGAAAATCTTACTTCAAAAGAGTGAATTTTTTTTGTTGTTGGTCCTAGGTGGTATTTCCCTTCATAGGGTTTCCACATTAAAATATTGGTGTCAAATGTGTGAATTTTATTTGTGTTGCAAGTTTTTTTACATGTTTTACATAATATTGTGACTCGGTAATAACTAAGAAAGTTTACTAATACTTGGTAGTGCAAATAGTAGTAAGTTAGTGGTATGGATAAAGTGATTGAAAGAGTTAAATGATAAGTTGAATGGTTACACTAAGTGATTAATGACAAAGTTTATGAAGTTTTATTGGTACTAAAATTATTTGAAGGAACTATATGATAACTAGACATAACTAAATTCACCCCCCTCCCCTCTCAATTATCTAAAAATTGGTATCAAAGCATAGTACCTAGAGAAATAATTTTAAAGGAACTTGAGCTAAAGATCAAAGATGTATAAAAGAGAGGTACCAAAGCTAGATAAAGAGAAATTTTCCTCAAGGAAGGACTAAATGAAGATGCATCTTTCTAGAAATGGAGATAATGTCACACATTGGTTAAAACATGAATATATTACCCCTACTAGTCTTCTAACTATGGAAAAAATGAATGAGAAGAGGAACCATAATAGTATGATGATTGAGATTGCATCTTCTCTCAATGATGCCAAGTTTGATGATATCAAGAACTACACTAATGCTTCATAGATGTGGGATAAGATGAAACTTGTACATGGTGAGGATGAAAATGTGCTAAGAGATAAATCTAAAATATTGAGAGGAAAGTATGATGATATGAGAATAAAAGAAGGTGAGAATGTTGCACAATATGTGAACCAAATCAAAGAAGTTTTTAGTGAAATTAGAGCATGTCTGAGGAACAATCCTTGATTCTAAAATTGCAAGTAAAGTTCTTGGGACACTTCTTCCTTTTTATTTCATTAAAGTTTCTGTAATTCAAGAAGTAAGAGATATGCCTAGTAATGATCTGACACATGATGGTCTACTTGGTTGTTTGACTACATTTGAGTTGAGCAATTATGATAAGAGTGTGGTTACAATGGGAAATGCATTTAAGTCTTCACTAATCATTAGAAGTTCAAAGAAAGAGAAGAAAAGAAAGGATGAAAGCAAGTATGAATCTAAAGATGATTTGGATGAGCTTGAAGCATTACTTGCAAAATGGTTAACAAGAGGTAAAGGTAAATAAAAACATAAACTACTCTTGATTTGTTTAAAATGTAGTGAGGTGGGTCACTTTGTTGCTAAATTTCCTAATAGAAGTAACCATGATAGAAATGACAAGAAATATTTCAAGTGCAGGAAGAAAAAAGATTACAAAGACAAAGGAAAGACATCATGCTACATAACTGAGGAAGAGTACACCAAGTCTATTTCTGATGAAGACAAGGGAGTAGTTGAAATGGCTTATCTTTCAATCAGGGAAGATCCAAATGGTGAAAGGTATGAAAATGAAACTGACCTTATTTCACATGTTAGTAAGAATGACTCATGGATTATTGATTCTGGATGCTCACATCACATGATTGGTGATCTAAGTAAGTTTGATAAATTTGAAGAAATTGATGGTGGTGGAATAGTTTAGCTCGGTAATGATGTTCCATATGTGGTGAAAGGTAAAGGATCATTAATGTTGAATGAAAAAATTAGATGTGATGATGCATATTGGGCTTAAGGACTTAAATATAATCTTTGAGTGTTGCATAATTGAATAAATTAGCTCACAAACTAGAATTTTAGAAAAGAAAGGTCAAGATTTTTTATGATGAGGGAAATATGATTGGAATAAGAATGCAAATAAAGTGAAACTTATTCCATCTTGATCCTACAATTGAGATGTGCATGTTTGATATAGTTGAGGATGTGTGATTATGACATAAAAGGTTGTGTCATGTAAACTTTGGGAACATGGTGAAAATTAGTAAAAAGGAAAGAGTAAGAGCCTTACCAAATTTGCAAAAACCAAAGAATTCTATGTGTAAGGAATGTTAGCTCAGTAAGATGAAAAGGTCTAGTTTTGCTAGCAAGAAATACACTTCAAAGATATCATAGAATTAGTAAATATAGATCTATGTGGTCCAATTGGTATTGACAGTTACTGTAGTGATAAATATTTCATATTATTTATTGATTATTATTCAAGGATGATGACTGTAATGTTCATGAAGGTGAAATCACATGAATTTGATATGTTCAAATGATATGAAGATACATTTGAAAATGAAATTGGTAAATATCTGAAATTTTTAATATTTGATAGAGGTGGTAAGTTTATTTCTATTGAATACATTAACCTTTGTGCTAAGAATGGTATTAAAAGACAACTATCTACACCAAGGACACCACAACAAAGTGGGATTAGTAAAAGGAGAAATAGATCAATTATGGAATTTTCAAGGACTTTGATGATTGAGAAGGAGGTTTTTTAGATATTCTAGAGAGAAGAAACTAGTATTCTTCTTTACACTCTAAATTGAGTTCAATTGAACAAAGGAATAAACAAGACACCCTATGAACTTTGGTATGGTCACACACTAAATATAAGTTGTTTCAATAATTTTGGAAGTATGTGTTGGAAATATAAGAGGAGTAACTAAGAGGGAAGGGATAAATCAGTTACCATGAAAATAAATCCTAGATCCCTTAGATGTCAATACAAAATATAAACTCTACTAAAACTGTTGTCACTCAGTTAACACACGGGCACTCAATTAATACTAACAATATATTGTAACTTGGCAAGCACTATAATATAAACTATAACTCAAAAAATACTGAATATTCAGATCCTAAGATATTAAGTATGATTAACCTTAATTAACTAAGTTGCATACACATAAAATAAATAGCATGAACATAGGTGACACCATAATTAAATGTGGAAACCCAATTTGGGAAAAAACCACCAATTGCTACTAGTTACTATTTTTCACTCTTCTAAAGTAAGCCTTGTTAGGAGCCAATGCTATTCAAGGTTACAAAACACACTATCATGTGTGATTCTATTAGAGGATTTAATCATCCTATTAGGAGTGGCCTTGTTAGAGGTCTTTAGACACTTCAATCTAGAAGTGCCACCTTGTTAAAGGATTTATAGTAGCTGTTAGGCTAACTCTGTTAAGAGACTTTATTCAATGCTACAATGGTTAGAGTGTAACAATGAAATTACCTAATTATTGATGTAACTATATTTCCTTGAAGTTTGTGATACTAGCACCTTCTTCCATTTGCTTCAATCTTTCTTGGAAGATGAGTGGGGGCTTGTTGAATACAACTTCAGTACCACCTTTCTTCTTAGATCTTCTTGTGAATACAGCTATGGAGGCCTTGAGTGGCTTGTTCCTAATTACCTTGCCTTTCTTTTTCATAGGCTCTTCCTCTTTTTTAGATTCCTACTCTTATTCTTCAGATTTATCAATGTCTTCTCCTTTGCCCTTGATAAGCATGAGAGGGGCACTTGCAGTTTTCAACTTTGCTACCTTCCTCTTACCTTTTTAACT